>OZ038314.1:945577-2406420 GCA_964035775.1 Osedax frankpressi
ATATATATATATATATAAGATATATATATATATATATATAATATATATATATATATATATAATATATATATATATATATTATATATATATATATATATATATATATATATATATATATATATATATATATATATATATATATATATATATATATGTGTATATATTTAATAAAAAATTCACAGCGCAAAAATATATTGAAATTTAATATTAAGAATTGTGTGTTGGTAGCATTTTCATGTCAATCATTTTCGAGCATTTTAAGAAGAACCATGAACCTAATAGACACCACGAACTTTAATTTTTACAAATTAAACAGAATTATGGTAAATTATAATCAAATATGAATAATATTATACAATATGTTTGTAACATTATTTATTTATTTTTCTACGAATAGTACATACTGAATGTATTGTATTTAATAACTTTTATATAAATAATGAAAAGAATAGGGTTTCTCTGAATATATACCCTTAAAATTACTTTTAAAAGATCATATTATAATGTAAAAATTGGGAATGTCTCGCTGTGAAATGTTATATTGGCTATAAATGATCTACATCTATCAAATAACCACCAGAACAATCTCATCTTCTTATCTTTAATATTAATATAATAGTAGCCAGTACAGAAATAAGCATAGGTAAGATATTCAGTATGACGGGTGGTTAGTTGGAATAGCTCTATGTATTATTAGCGATGATAAGGAAATGAACAATGAGTTAAACAAAGGAGTAGATAGAGAGAAAGATGTAGCTATTAAGGATAAATTAAGAGAACATAAAGGAGAAGAAGTAGTAGAGGTTGATAAGGAAATAGAGGTAGAAGATGATAGCTGGAAAGATGGAAATTGAAGTATGTATTTGGTATTGATTATGGATATGACTAATGAGATTGTTTGGGTTGGGGTTATTTGGTAGATGTAGATCATTTATTAGCCAGTTTATCATTTTACCGTGAGACACGACATTCCAAAGTTGATCGTTGAGCCTGCGTTGTCATCTCCTCTCCGACCACTATGGTAAGATTGCGGAATCCACGCGTTTCCACGTATAAAAGTTTTAGTTGCAACGAAGTGTACGATGGTCACAAGAAGGTGCAATTATTCAATCAGTACCATTGCGACACTGTGAGCTATAGGCAGCTCGGCTTCAATGTAAACGGATCAACTGATAGGACGGCCTCTTCTCGAAATTCGTCTGCTGCGTTGTCTTCGTATCACTTCCTTCTACATGCACAGGATCTTCTGCGACTCCGTGAGTAATTTTTGAGGGCAATCGAACCCTGAGGCCAATTAAGTATCTACTACGATATATGTGTTTATTTCACATTAGCGTTATCTCTAATCCTTTATTCCTATCCCACAGTTTTTTCTGTCTGCGACGATAGAGTACACATTCGTAGTCTCTAATATGGTATACACAGGGGTATTAGACCATCGTGGCAAGTATTTCAATTTTGCTCTGTGCCGCCTAGCGGCAGCTCATCTATATATCCACCCGTTGGCGAACTAGCATCTCATCCTAGCGGTGAAACTTTATTACATCTGAAATTAGATAAGAGTTGCAGGTATTCTCCACGATTCGCCGGATCGCAATTATTATTTCGATAAAAATAAATACTAGAATTACATTATTAATTATTAATAATAAATTTTTAAAATTAATAAATGTTTTAATAATTCTTGTATTATATTTTTCTAAGAATGTGAATTTAAAATTAAAAGTATAGATTTTATATTTAATCATAATTTTGATTAACATTATAATAATTGTTAATGATTAAGATAGTATTACTATTTATTATATACATAGTGTGTATTAAACTATTTCTATCACTTTATATATTATCAATGATTCTAGAATAAATAGTAAATTAGTGTATCTTTATTAAATTTTCTAATGGGTACACTACTATATTGTGTGATAAAAAAAGGAAATCCCAACAAAAAAAGAAACCGTAGTACAGATGTTAAGATATGTAGATAATAGATGATTAAATAATAAGATTATAAGTGATACCTATCGTATACTAAGAATAGACCAATACAACCAAATATATATTGAACCAGGATACCAACAAAAACAGCTCTTAGCTCACGGTGCAGGTGTATGTACCTAATAATGGATAGGAGGAGGAAGACGATTGGTTAATTCTTGGGAGACGGTATTTTATTAAGAAAGAGTATAATGTAGAAATATTTAATTGGGATAAGAAGATGAGATTGTTTGGGGGTTATTTGGTAGATATAAATAATATATTAGTAATAGATAATAATATAGTTTCAGTATGTTCTTAGTCATTGTATATATAGACTATCGTAGACAGCGAGTGAACTGCAGTGATAAGCCCGATTATGTCAGCTAAATGATTCACGAGACACAATATTCTCAAGCCTATCATTTGCAAGGCAATCATCGTTGCACTCTACTTAGCAATACTGTCAGCTTGCGAAACACAGGCATTTCCATGGACGCATGCATGTGTAAAGGTAACTCTTAGAAATGCGTGTTTAGTTACGGAGTAGAGAAATAGATTATAATTGGGTTTATAGTTAGATATTATAATTTAATGTATAATTATATATAATAATTGGGTATATATATAGAGTGAATCACTATTAATAATAGATAATAACGTTGATGGTTTTAATATTCCTAAACTTTTCATTTTAACCCTCACTTGAGACAATTTCGATTATTCATAAAATATATGTTGGAATGCTGATTTGTATATACCTTATATATATATATATATATATATATATATATATATATATATATATATATATATATATATATTCTTAATCTCATACGTTTCTATTTATATGAAAGATATATCGTCGAGTAGTCTTTAGGATATTCTTTCATGTGTGAAAATATATTGAATTATATTTTGCGTAATTGACTATGGTATCAAATAAATTGTATTTGTATAAATTTATTTTTAACATAGGTTCGTTGTACCTTCATTAAACTGAGATTTTCTAATATCCATAAACCATTCAATCAATAATACTTATAAATGAATGTTATATATAATGATGAGTCATAAGTTTACGTTTAGCTTTTAACCCAATGGTGATTTTCTCTGTAGATTATTCATGATATATGCGCATTGTATGGTGAATTGCAATACCACATAGTATAACATATATATAATATAAACTAATTAATAATATATATAAACTAATTAATAATAATATAAACTAATTACCAATAAACTAATACACATAATTTATTGATTTAGTAAATAAATAATTGAAGGAATACTATTAAATTATAGATTCAAACGTTTATGCGGCCCAATCCATTGTCTCCCCTAACATATAAACCTATTCTATATTATTATACCTATTCTATTGTAAAATATATTACTCATTAAAACTCATCCAGCAATTAATTAATCCACCAATTCATTCTTATTTCCATACATCCATCCATCCACCCTTCCTACCATACATCCATCCATACATCCACCTTTACTTCCATGCATCCACCAATCACTCCATTCATCCATCTATATATCCACACATTCATCCATAAATACATTCATCCATATATCCACTTTTATTTATCATGTATCATTATCATTAATGTAATATATAAATATATAATTAATCATATATTTATTATAAAATATTACTTACCTCATTCTGCACTTTATAATATAGTTCCTTATAATTAACTGTTAAATATGAATGAGTTGGTGAGTGCTTAGTGTTAGTATACGAGTACATGAATGTGGTGGTGAGTAAGTGAGTTAATATAAATCTTTCATGTGAGAGTAATTCACTATTGAAGTAGCTAAAGTACCCAAAGACTTTTTTATATTTAATTTATTTTAGTCATGATAATCATGATGATAAAAATTAATATAATGTAATGTAATGTACTTTTAATCCACATTTATTTATAAAATTTAAATAAAAACCATGTTTATAAAATTCGATATATTAATGATTATGTATAAATCATCAATCGGATCTGCATTTTGCTATATTGTATATTAAATACTGGTCAAGCATGGGATAAAATATATAAACTTATATATTAATTTTGTTAGTACTATTACATGTGAATACATACAAAGTATCTCACACAATATATAAAATATATTATATAATAATATAAATTTTATAATATATGTCTATTTTGTTAACATATATGATTTATATGCATATAATATACATACATGTTATGCGTAATAATGAATATAATATATTTTTATACTATTATTTCAATATTGTAGAATATATAGAATGAACTCTATTTATGGTATATTATTTGAGTGAGTGAGTGAGTGAGTGAGTGAGTGAGTGAGTGAGTGAGTGAGTGAGTGAGTGAGTGAGTGAGTGAGTGAGTAAATGAATGGTAGATATATAATCTGCATTTTTATGAAACTAATTTCTCTTCATTTTGTTGAATATTTAGTTTTAAAATAAATATAAAAATATACTATATAGTGTACTATATATTGGAAATATTGTATATATTAATAATATTATATATATTAAATATTAAATATATAGTGTATAAGGAAATATTATGTAAGTGAGAAAATATTCTATCATATTCACAATCATAGTAATGTATAATTTAATAATCGATCTTAAAATAGCAACGATCTTTTGTACATATTTCTATTAGCAATTAAATAGCAATATTGTATCTCAAATTGCATCTAATTTCTATTTATTTAAAATATATAAATCTAATTATTTAGCAAAATTGTATAATATTTTTGCAAATTTGATGCTAATTTGTACCATTTTTGTAGTTAATTAAATGCTAAATAAATAACATATTGCTAAATTTAGTACATTTTGTTTGCTGGGTCAAATCACCATCAAAACATAATACTATACGAATTACTCTATTTTATTTGGGCTAGTTAAAAATTAGGAACAAGTCCTTTATACCGCGAGTTAAAATTATGCGTAAGTTGATTTCGATAACAATACTAAATAGGCGTATTCTAAATAATATGAGGTACGTAAAAAACACTATTATTTTACATGGAAGATTTAATTTTACCGGATCGCCTTAAATAATTATGTTCGTGTTATTTTTTAATAACTTTCCGTTCAGTAAATTAATATGAATATTGTAATAAATTTAATTCTCAAAATCTAAACTTCATTGATTATTTAACATTTAAAATATGAACAAATTGAATACATTAATATATTGCATATACAAATGGCAAAGAAATTGTATATAAATAAAACAATAAATAATATATGACAACATTAATATTTATGGACATAACACAACTTGATAATACCAACTCGCACATACATTAGGATTATACGATGACAAGCTAGAGTATTGTATTATTTCCATCGTCTAATAGAATATAATATATATTAGAACCTTCGTATGTATACACTACACGTTGAGATGTTATAGTATTCAGTTACATTAGAATCATCAGTTAAATAGGTGACACCATATATATAAATACAGTTGTCAATCAATAAAGTTATACCACAATATCTATGCTTTAATGAAGAAGATTTACACTTATATACGATAGTAATACTATGAATTACTATATTATCCTTAGAACTACCAATGACATAAATTTCATCTCCATGTTATTATAGTTACATGATAACTTCTACACGGGCTCAATTGATCAGTATCTATGCCATACTACACTACCAAGTATTACCTGTTTCACTACACTACCAAATATTTCCATTAGTCCTCAAGCCTCCAATAATAATACATTTCTATCTTCTGTTTCATTACTTTATTCAACACTTAGTTAATAGGTAACCTGATAGATTTCTGGAAAACTACATACATCTACTTGATTAGTGGCAATGTTAATTTATATGCATTACATTCAGTAAACAAGAAGATGAATACTAATTATCTAGTTGTATAGATTACATAATCAATGTCACCAAATATGCCATCTTTATACATGCCATAGAGACTTAATATTAATAGACACTTTTCTGCAGGTAATTCTGCAAGCAATTCTACAGGTAATTCTGTAGGCAATCAAGTAGGCACTTCTCTAGATAGTTCTATGGTATTTATTTTGTGGAAGTATTCCTGTATTCCTGTCCTTAATAGGGTTGTAAATGATGTATCGAAATGATGTATCGATGTATCGAAACCGTATCAAAAGCTAAAATTATATATTCAAATATTATTATGAATTAGTTTAGTTTATTCGATATATTTGGAATTATTATAATATTACAATTAATATATTTGAAAATTAATTAACATAACAAAGATACTTAATTAAATTTAATATAAAATGATGATAAAACTACAAATTCGTATAATATATATGGAAATAGTATTTGTAATTATAAGTGAATGAATATTTTATTATCATATAGAAGATGGGGTGACAAAAACCTAGATATACTTACAATTTAATAATACAAATAAGTAATAATTGTATTTATTATTTATATACAAAAATATAGGCATATCTAAGTTTTTGTAGGTCAATCTGTTTCTAGACGTTGATAAATATTTCCAGTTTTAAGAAAATATTCATTAACTTTCGATTGATGTAGTCTATTAAATGGTGACACGCCAGTCTAAGTAATATTTGCTTATTAGTTTGTTTATGTCATATGAGAGGACACGATTCAAATTATATCGATGGAATTTTCTAATATTAATTCTTCTGGAATCTGTCTATAGTAATTATGAGAATAAATTAAATTGTAATATAATAAAGAACAATAATTGATACTTATTATTTGTAATATTATTTGATAATTTAAAAAATGTATATGAATATAAAAATATATTCGATTTGAACTTTTATGCGGCATTCTTAGAAATATGTCCCTTTCACTTAGTTAATTTTTATTGTTCTCCTTTATTTTCACATGCATTTATTCCAATTTAATATAAATTTATATAGAACATAGTGAAGATTAAATCTATAATATCTAGGAAATTATAAAGATATAAAAAAAGAAAGTACATTTTTATAATATAAAATATAATAATTTTATATAATTACATTAAATAAATTACATTAAATATAATTACATTCGAAAATTCGAAAAATGTATGCTATAATCTACATATTTTGCTAATAATTGTACCTAGCTGTTTTACTATATAACCTTTATAATATACGATATAAAATGACTTTCAAACATCACTCATCTTTAACTCTTCTTTAAAGATGTATTCACTTTCCTGTATATTCAATATATTTGATAATTTATATTCGCAATAATGAAATATAATATTAATATTCGCAATAATAAAATACAATAATTTAAAGTTAATTATTATTTATAATAATGAGTACAAATACTATTACTAATAGTGTATATATATATATATATATATATATATATATATATTATATATATTAATTGTTAGTATATATTATGCCTTACAATTATATATTACAAAATAGAATATTTTAAAATATTCTCGATATAATTCACTTAATTCAGAGATTTAAACGCGCGTGCACACTCACACGCATACACACACACACACATACACACACACACATACACACACACACTATATATATATATATATATATATATATATATATATATATATATATAGTATTCTATGTTTAGATATTACATGTTCTAATTCAATGATGAACATCGGTATATAAATATACTAACATTTAATTTTGGGTTTGAACAAAGGGGAAGTATCATAATTAATAAAACATAATTCAACCAATCAATGATTACTAATTGAGTTCATAATATTATTCTCAAATCAATATTTATGTTATATTAATAAATAGGTTCATTACACTTAGATTATAGTAATGCTGATTGCTTATAGTGATGTATGTTCTATAGAGATGTATACTATAACGATGACTGTATTTCTAAATAGTTATTTTTATATAAACTCTACCTCCCTTAATTTAATATTTGCACTGCTCATCAATCTATTTATAAATTGTTGCCTCAATTAAATGCTTGTATAAAAGAACCTCTCTATATAAATCTTAAAAATATTCAAAATATAAATTCTTGTTTTTTTATACAATTTATTAATTTGTATATATATTCTTAAATTAAACATTCTATTTATTATCAACTTGATTAAATGAAAATTCAAATATCAATTTATAATTGATATATTGTAATTAACTTAAATATAATCATAAATAGATTATAAATTTTTACAGTGGCACTACTTATCAATTAAAATATTTAAATACAAGTATACATAGATGTAAACTTTAATGGATATATACTGTACAGTATTTATTATAAACAGAGTTTATATCAACAAATGTTTACGGGTAGTGTATATAATTGTATATATTCTACTCTTAAGACTTAATTTTTTATTCTTTTTCCACTTCGAGTGATTGTATATTTATTTAAATTATAAATAATTTTTAATTCTTCGTTTAAATTTATTATTTTTAATTAGCAACGTAATTAATTATAGATTAATTTAATTTGTAGGATATCGCTTTTCATTGTTGAAGTATATTATTATACAACCATCTGATTTCAATAAAATAATATACTTTCTATATTATATTTACTCGCGACTAAATGTTAGTTATATACACATACATTAACAAACAAAATTAATATAAATAATAACCAAGTTGATTATTTTAATATGTATATGATAATGTAATCTTTATTAATAATTTAAATTATAATTTTTTAATTGTAATTAATATAAATTTTATATAAATTTTTATACTTTTAAAGTTGTATAGATTTATTGCTTCGATTAGTTTTTACAGATTTTTTCCAAATAATAATTGATTTCTACCGAACATTTATATTTTCGATGTCGTACTTAGTTTTTGATAACTTTTGTAGATACGAATTAAATTGTGGTTGTATTTTCTTTACATATTTTAAAATATATTTTACTTTTTTTTTTAACTTTGTAATAGATTGTTTGTTACTCAATTATATTATTATATGTTACTCAATATCTTATGCTTTGTTTTAATAATGTAAATATATGATTAGTTAGTTAGTTATTTATAATGATTTTCATTTGTTTATTAGAGACTACTATTATATATTTGATAAAAAAATATTTTTATTCGGTATTGATATATCGATAAGCTTAATGACTTCTACATCTTCCTTGGATTTTAATAATGCATATAATATAATATATGAATACTCTATTTATTATTGATGAGTAATATAATTAAAAATAATGTATTGTTCAAATATGAATTATATTTATAACACTAGTGTAATATAATCTACCAGAATAATTATGGCTGTTAAAATGAATAACAAAAATTTTCAAACTAAAATAGAATATGATATAAAAGAAAATAACAGAAATAGCGTTGATCTAACTATAGCGAACAAATTAAAAGAAGCGAAAATGGAAATCGATTAAGTAATAAAATAAAAAGAGAACGTAGTACGATAAAAAATGCTAGAAATGTTGATAACACTATTAAAAATATATAAAAAATAAATAAAACCTGTAAACCAATCAATAATAAAAGCAAAATAAGATCGAGTACGAAAGAAAACGACAAAAAGGATATTGACCATACTCTAATATATATTTATAAAAGAATAAAGGAGAACGACATTACTAATAGAAATACGATTGAAGATCGTGCAATAGCAACTGTACTTAATTACAATCAGTGTAAATCAATATTAACTAAAGAAAGACTTACTTCAGATACGTTATTATCATTTATTTATTTGAAACAAATAAATGAATGCATTTACAATAATCTAAAAATAGATTATTGATAGCATTGACTACAAACATCGTAATATCGGCAATAAACTATCAACATATTTATTATGTAATGTTATTTATAAATAAAATTATGACATAAATCAAATTTGGTTGGAATTCCATCTTCACTATATATGTATATATATATATATATATATATATATATATATATATATATATATATATAGTGAAGAGAAATCCACATTATTTACGATACCTTGACGTGGTTTTGTGGCTTCTATTGTAAATAGATCTAAATCGTAAGATATGTTTTAGTATTCTGTATCATTATTATTTGATATGTAATTAATATAAATGAATATTGATGATACAGAAATACTATTCTAAATACTACAGTTCCGTTACATACATAGTACAAGTATTATGTAATAACTAAGTTCTACACTTAACAGTCTTGACTTAGGACCAACAAACAAAATCTACTATCAAACTTTACTTTACCTCATATGTAACTTAACTGTATATTATATCTAACTTAACTTTACCTTATATCTAACTAAACTTTACTTTATATATAACTTAACTTTACTTTATATTTAACTTAACTTAACTTTACCCTATATCTAACATAACTTTATCTTATATCTAATTTAACTTAACTTATATATAACTTAACTTTACCTTATATCTAACTTAATTTACCATATATCTAACTAAACTTTACTTTATATCAAACTTAACTTTTCATTATATCTAACTTAACTTTACTTATATCTAACTTAACTCTACCTTATATATAACTTAACTCTACCTTATATCTAATTTATTTTTTACCTTATAACTAAACTAACTCTACCTTATATCTAACTCAACTTTACATTATATCTAACATAATTTAACTTTGTATCTAACTTAACTTTACTTTATATCTAACATAAATTTACCCTGTATCTAATTTAACTTTACCTTATATCTAACTTAACTTAACATTACCCTTTACCTTATATAACATAACTTTACCTTATATCTAACATAATTTTACCTTATATCTAATTTAACTTTACCTTATATCTAACTTAACTCTTATATTTAACTTAACCTTATATATAACTTAACTATACCTTATATCTAACTTATCTTACATCTAACATAACTTTAACCTATATCTAATTTTACTTTACCTTATATTTAACTTAACTTTACCTTATATTTAACTTAACTTTACCTTATATCTAACTTAACTGTCCCTTATATCTAACTTAACTTTACTTTATATCTAACTTATCTTAACTTTACATCTAGCATAACTTTAACCTATATCTAATTTTACTTTACCTTATATTTAACTTAACTTTACCTTATATCTAACTTAACTTTACCTTATATCTAACTTAACTGTCCCTTATATCTAACTTAACTTTACTTTATATGTAACTTAACTCTACCTTATATTTAACTTAATTTTATAAAATATCTAACTTAACTTTACCTTTTATCTAACTTTCATTTATATATTAATACATTGATACATTACATTAATACATTACATGAATACATTAATATATTATATTACTATATTTATACATTAATATATTACATTATACATAAATAAATCATATTAATATATAAATATATCACATTAATACACTATTACATTATATTAAAATATTAATTTATTATATTAATATATATAAATTAATACATTAATACCTTACATTTAAATATATATATTTAAACACACACACGAGTTATACAAATTGTTGTTATTTTTAAATATTCAAAATAATTATGGTGCATATAATTCTAAATTAATATTTTTTAAACTTAATTACATAATATATAATTAATTTAAATAAAACATAAAGAATGATGATAAACAGTTAAATGTGGTAGGCCTAAAAAGGACTCTTTTGTTGAAAGAAAAAGTAGAAAAATGAGAGTAGAAAATGAGAGCAGAAAAAATTATTAACCGCTGTGTTCAGTTAGTAGTGTTCAGTTAGTATTGTTCAGTTAGTAGTGTTAAGCTAGTAGTGTTCAGTTAGTAGTGTTAAGCTAGCAGTGTTCAGCTATAGTGTTGAGCTAGTAGTGTTGAGCTAGTAGTGTTCAGTTAGTAGTGTTGAGCTAGTAGTGTTGAGCTAGTAGTATTGAGTTAGTAGTGTTAAGCTAGTAGTGTTCAGTTAGTAGTGTTCAGTTAGTAGTGTTCAGCTAGTAGTGTTCAGTTAGTAGTGTTCAGTTATTAGTGTTCAATTATTAGTCTTAAGCTAGTAGTGTTAAGCTAGTAGTGTTCAGTTAGTAGTGTTCAACTAGTAGTATTCAGTTAGTAGTGTTAAGCTAGTAGTGTTCAGCTAGTAGTGTTCAGTTAGTAGTGTTCAGCTAATAGTGTTCAGTTAGTAGTGTTCAGTTATTAGTGTTAAGCTAGTAGTGTTGAGTTAGTAGTGTTTAGCTAGTAGTGTTAAGCTAGTAGTGTTCAGTTAGTAGTGTTGATCTAGTAGTGTTAAGCTAGTAGTGTTGAGCTAGTAGTGTTCAGTTATTAGTGTTAAGCTAGTAGTGTTGAGTTAGTAGTGTTGAGTTAGTAGTATTGAGCTAGTAGTGTTGTGCTAGTAGTGTTGAGCTAGTAGTGTTGAGCTAGTAGAGTTGAGCTAGTAGTGTTAAGCTAGTAGTGTTCAGTTATTAGTGTTAAGCTAGTAGTGTTCAGCTAGTAGTGTTGAGCTAGTAGTGTTCAGTTGGTAGTGTTAAGCTAGTAGTGTTCAGCTAGTAGTGTTCAGTTGGTAGTGTTAAGCTAGTAGTATTCAGCTAGTAGTATTCAGCTAGTAGTGTTCAGCTAGTAGTGTTCAGCTATTAGTAAACACTAATAGTTGAACACTACTAGCTGAACACTAGAGGCTAAACATTACTAACTGAACACTACTATAATTTCAATATATATCATTTCAAGTATTTATTAGTTAATATTAATTCAGTAGTGATTAATTGTGTAGATATCCAAAGTTAATATATACGAATACTCGAAGAGTTTAATAAGTATAATATTAAGTATGATACATGATGTATAATATAGAATTACGATATACCCATACTGTTGATCCTAGCTAGTAAAAAATGTATAATTGATGTTGTGATGGGGTGTTGCTTATGGTGGTAACAATTTTGATTATAAATTACCATATTAAGTGTAAGCAAATAGTACTAAATGATTTTAAAATTCGCTATAATATAATTATTATCGCAGTGATTAATTATTGATTATACGATATTAGTTATTAAACCATATATTATGAAACTCGCGGTGTTCTTAAAGTATTTTTAGAGAATGTTATCCGCGATGCCGTCACTTACACCGAACACGCCAAGAGGAAGACAGTTACCGCTATGGATGTCGTATACGCATTGAAACGTCAAGGACGAACCCTTTACGGATTCGGCGGTTATTAATTCAATTTAATACTTTAAAAAAACAAATCAGCCCTTTTTAGGGCTACCAAATGTAACTGTTTATCACCGTATACTTTATCTAGTATAAATTAATTGTATATTGTGTAATTAGTTGAACAATTATATTATTAATTACGCCGTTCCCTCATTTTATTATAAAATAATTACTGAAAACAAGGTTCTATAAATTGCTCGATATTAAAGTTATGGCATATACAGATAATATTAGATAATATATTACTTTTGATATAATATAACTATTAATTTTATATAGTATAGCATATTAATTACGATTTGAAAAAATGAAATTTAAATATGATAATTCTCCTATATAATATTTTATTCAATAACTATAATTTAAATAACTATAACTTAAATAACTATAACTTAAATAACTGTCACTTAAATAACAATAACTTAAATAACTATAACTTAAATAACTATTACTTAAATAACTCTAACTTAAATAAATATAATTAAAACTTAAATAACTCTAACTTAAATAACTATAACTTAAATAACTATAACTTAAATAACTATAACTTAAATAACTATAAATTAAATAACTATAAATTAAATAACTATAACTTAAATAACTATAACTTAAATAACTATAACTTAAATAACTATAACTTAAATAACTATAACTTTATAACTATAACTTAAATAACTATAAATTAAATAACTATAAATTAAATAACTATAACTTAAATAACTATAACTTAAATAACTATAACTTAAATAACTATAACTTAAATAACTATAACTTAAATAACTATTAATTAAATAACTATAACTTAAATAACTATAACTTAAATAACTACAACTTAAATAACTATAACTTAAATAACTGTCACTTAAATAACAATAACTTAAATAACTATAACTTAAATAATTATAACTTAAATAACTCTAACTTAAATCCCTATAACTTAAATAACCATAATTATAAATTAATTAACAACAATTTAAATAACTATAACTTAAATAACTACAACTTAAATAACTAAAACTTAAATAACTAAAACTTAAATAACTACAACTTAAATAAATATAATTAAAACTTAAATAACTCTAACTTAAATAACTATAACTAAAATAACTATAATTTAAATAACTATAATATAATAACTATAAATTAAATAACTATAAATTAAATAACTATAACTTAAATAAATATAATTTAATAACTATAACTTAAATAACTATAACTTAAATAAATATCACTTAAATAACTAAAACTTAAATAAATATTATCTAATAACTATAACTTAAATAACTATCAATTAAATAATAATAACTTAAATAACTATAACTTAAATAACCATAATATAATAACTATAAATTAAATAACTATAAATTAAATAACTATAACTTAAATAACTATAACTTAAATAACTATAATTTAAATAACTATAACTTAAATAACTATAATTTAAATAACTATAACTTAAATAACTATAACTTAAATAACTATAACTTAAATAACTATAACTTAAATAACCATAAATATAAATTAATTAACAACAATTTAAATAACTATAACTTAAATAACTACAACTTAAATAAATATAATTAAAACTTAAATAACTATAACTTAAATAACTATAACTAAAATAACTATAACTTAAATAACTATAACTTAAATAACTATTACTTAAATAACTATAACTTAAATAACTATAACTTAAATAACTATAACTTAAATAACTATAACTTAAATAACTATAACTTAAATAACTATAACTTAAATAACTATAACTTAAATAACTATAATTTAAATAACTATAACTTAAATAACTATAACTTAAATAACTATAACTTAAATAACTATAACTTAAATAACTATAACTTAAATAACTATAACTTAAATAACTATAACTTAAATAACTATAACTTAAATAACTATAACTTAAATAACTATAACTTAAATAACTATAACTTAAATAACTATAACTTAAATAACCATAAATATAAATTAATTAACAACAATTTAAATAACTATAACTTAAATAACTACAACTTAAATAAATATAATTAAAACTTAAATAACTATAACTTAAATAACTATAACTGAAATAACTATAATTTAAATAACTATAACTTAAATAACTATAACTTAAATAACTATAACTTAAATAACTATAACTTAAATAACTATAACTTAAATAACTATAACTAAAATAACTATAACTTAAATAACTATAACTTAAATAACTATAACTTAAATAACTATAACTTAAATAACTATAACTTAAATAACTATAACTTAAATAACTATAACTTAAATAACTATAACTTAAATAACTATAACTTAAATAACTATAACTTAAATAACTATAACTTAAATAACTATAACTTAAATAACTATAACTTAAATAACTATAACTTAAATAACTATAACTTAAATAACTATAACTTAAATAACTATAACTTAAATAACTATAACTTAAATAACTATAACTTAAATAACTATAACTTAAATAACTATAACTTAAATAACTATAACTTAAATAACTATAACTTAAATAACTATAACTTAAATAACTATAACTTAAATAACTATAACTTAAATAACTATAACTTAAATAACTATAACTTAAATAACTATAACTTAAATAACTATAACTTAAATAACTATAACTTAAATAACTATAACTTAAATAACTATAACTTAAATAACTATAACTTAAATAACTATAACTTAAATAACTATAACTTAAATAACTATAACTTAAATAACTATAACTTAAATAACTATAACTTAAATAACTATAACTTAAATAACTATAACTTAAATAACTATAACTTTTATAAGTATAACTTAAATAACTCTAACTTAAATAATTATAACTTAAATAAATATAACTTAAATAAGTAAAACTTAAATAACTATAAATTCAATAACTAAAGCTTAAATAGCTATAACTTAAATAACTATAATATAATAACTATAACTTAAATAACTATAAATTCAATAACTATAACTTAAGTAACTATAACTTAAATAACTATAACTTAAATAACTATAAATTCAATAACTATAACTTAAGTAACTATAACTTAAATAACTATAACTTAAATAACTATAACTTAAATAACTATAACTTAAATAAATATAACTTAAATAACTATAATATAATAACTATAACTTAAATAACTATCAAAGGACCGGGGAGGATTCCTAGCGAAATAACCGAAGGATCGGAACGGATCGCAAATCAATTAAATACTTAATTACTTAAAATAAATTATTAAATTATATTAATATAATTCCAAAATATACATTTTATAGATAACAATCTAATGTATCATATTATTTTTAAAATAACAAACAGTTTATATGTTAATTTATTTAAATATTTAACCATATATTAAAAAAAATAATAATAAATTAAGCTTAATAATTTTATTCAATTAGGGTTTAATAAAACATATATTTTATAATGTATAAAATATATATATACTTAAAATTTTCGATCTATGCTTGTTTATTAGCATAAGTTTATTGTTGGGAATACAAATTAAAGAAAAATAGTCCATATTGTTAATAAATGATGATTTAAACCCCAACAAAATATGAAATTTTTTTTTTAAAATGGTGGGAAAATGTGATCTATAAAGTTACTTATGTTGTACAAAAAATAATTACATATATCATTATAAAACTTATTAAATATATTAAAATAGTGAAATGTTATGAATAAAATGTATTAATACATATGAAAATAGTGCTTGAATTTTAATAAAGACGATACAAACAAAGAGAGCGTCATTACGTTTTTAATTTTTTAATATGTCCGCTTTTTCTATACCTCAAGACTTTTCTAATGATCAAGGTGATTTATCATCAGATGATTCTTAGGGTGAATTCTGGCCCAATTTTTTAATACATATATTCCTAAATTATATATTTAATTTGGTAAAATAGCAATAAACAACTTTCTTATAATTTTATATTAAAATTTTTTTTTTTAAATAGTTTACATGAATATAATTAATTATTATTTTATTTTAACATTAAATAGATAATATATTAGTTTGTAGTAGATAAATATCTTTAATATGAGTTTTATATTAGTTTTATATAAGAAATGTTCATGGTTCATGAGTTATGATAAATTAAATAATCCATACTAAATTAAATTTAGAAATGAATATTTAAAAAAATGTAATCGTAAATCGGACGTAATATACGGTGCCGTTTATATAACATAACTTTTTATATATTAATTATTTTAATTAAATTTAAAATCTATTATAAAGATTATTATATTATCTATTACTTTTACGATATGTATATACTTTAATTGAATATAAATATTAGTAAAATAATATTATGTAAATTTAACCAAATAATTAAAAAAAAAAAATTGTTATATACTCTTGATATATTCGAAATGTATTGATTTTAATTATAAAATATACTGTGTCATGTATATTTATGTTTTATTTAATATTCTTGTTACTTTTATATTCATTATATTAGTATTTTCCGAGGTATGAGCTATGTAAAATCTAGTGATTCCGATCAGCATGTAACGCAAAAGTTATTGACGCTAAAAGGGTTAAATTATAGTTGTTTAATTTATAGTTATTTAAGTTATAGTTATTTAATTTAGAGTTAATATATTATAATTATTTAAATTATAGTTTTTTAAGTTTTAGTTATTTAAGTTTTAGTTATTTAAGTTATAGTAATTTAAGTTATAGTTATTTAAGTTATAATTATTTAAGTTAGAGTTATTTAAGTTATACTTATAAAAGTTATAGTTATTTAAGTTATAGTTATTTAAGTTATAGTTACTTAAGTTTTAGTTATTTAAGTTATAGTTATTTTAGCTACCCTTTTAGCGTCAATAACTTTTGCGTTACATGCTGATCGGAATCACTAGATTTTACATGTTTTTCATTTTTTTTACTATAGTCAATAAAATAGCTCATAACTCGGAAAATACTAATATAATGAATATAAAAGTAACAAGAATATTAAATAAAACATAAATATACATGACATAGTATATTTTATAATAATATAAATTCAATAACTATACATTAAATAACTATAACTTAAATAATCTTAAATTAAATAATTATAGTTATTAAATTTATAGTTATTACATGTTAGTTATTTACATTACAGTTATTTAAGTTATAGTTATTTAAGTTATAGTTATTTAAGTTATAGTTACTTAAGTTATAGTTATTGAATTTATAGTTATTTAAGTTATAGTTATTATATTATAGTTATTTAAGTTATAGCTATTTAAGCTTTAGTTATTGAATTTATAGTTATTTAAGTTATAGTTATTTAGGTTATAGTTATTTAAGTTATAGTTATTTAAGTTATAGTTATTTAAGTTATAGTTATTTAAGTTATAGTTATTTAAGTTATAGTTATTTAAGTTATAGTTATTTAAGTTATAGTTATTTAAGTTATAGTTATTTAAGTTATAGTTATTTAAGTTATAGTTATTTAAGTTATAGTTATTTAAGTTATAGTTATTTAAGTTATAGTTATTTAAGTTATAGTTATTTAAGTTATAGTTATTTAAGTTATAGTTATTGAAGTTATAGTTATTTAAGTTATAGTTATTTAAGTTATAGTTATTTAAGTTATAGTTATTTAAGTTATAGTTATTTAAGTTATAGTTATTTAAATTATAGTTATTTTAGTTATAGTTATTTAAGTTATAGTTATTTAATTTATAGTTATTTAAGTTATAGTTATTTAAGTTATAGTTATTTAAGTTATAGTTATTTAAGTTATAGTTATTTAAGTTATAGTTATTTAATTAATAGTAATTTAAGTTATAGTAATTTAAGTTTAGTTATTTAATTTATAGTTATTTAAATTATAGTTATTTAAGTTATAGTTATTATATAATATTTATTTAAGTTATAGTTATTTAAGATATATTTATTTAATTTATAGTTATTATATTATAATTATTTAAGTTTTAGTTATTTAAGTTATAGTTATTATATTATAGCTATTTAAGTGATATTTATTTAAGTTATAGTTATTTAATTAATAGTTATTTAATTTATAGTTATTTAAGTTATAGTTATTTAAGTTATAGTTATTAAATTATATTTATTTAAGTTATAGTTATTTAATTTATAGTTATTTAATTTATAGTTATTTAATTTATAGTTATTTAATTTATAGTTATTTAATTTATAGTTATTTAATTTATAGTTATTTAATTTATAGTTATTTAATTTATAGTTATTTAATTTATAGTTATTTAATTTATAGTTATTTAATTTATAGTTATTTAATTTATAGTTATTTAATTTATAGTTATTTAATTTATAGTTATTTAATTTATAGTTATTTAATTTATAGTTATTATAGTTATTTAAATTATAGTTATTTAAGTTATAGTTATTTAAGTTATAGTTATTTAAGTTATAGTTATTTAAGTTATAGTTATTTAAGTTATAGTTATTTAAGTTATAGTTATTTAAGTTATAGTTATTTAACTTATAGTTACTTAAGTTTTAGTTATTTAAGTTATAGTTATTTTAGCTACCCTTTTAGCGTCAATAACTTTTGCGTTACATGCTGATCGGAATCACTAGATTTTACATGTTTTTCATTTTTTTTACTATAGTCAATAAAATAGCTCATAACTCGGAAAATACTAATATAATTAATATAAAAGTAACAAGAATATTAAATAAAACATAAATATACATGACATAGTATATTTTATAATAATATAAATTCAATAACTATACATTAAATAACTATAACTTAAATAATCTTAAATTAAATAATTATAGTTATTAAATTTATAGTTATTACATGTTAGTTATTTACATTACAGTTATTTAAGTTATAGTTATTTAAGTTATAGTTATTTAAGTTATAGTTACTTAAGTTATAGTTATTGAATTTATAGTTATTTAAGTTATAGTTATTATATTATAGTTATTTAAGTTATAGCTATTTAAGCTTTAGTTATTGAATTTATAGTTATTTAAGTTATAGTTATTTAAGTTATAGTTATTTAAGTTATAGTTATTTAAGTTATAGTTATTTAAGTTATAGTTATTTAAGTTATAGTTATTTAAGTTATAGTTATTTAAGTTATAGTTATTTAAGTTATAGTTATTTAAGTTATAGTTATTTAAGTTATAGTTATTTAAGTTATAGTTATTTAAGTTATAGTTATTTAAGTTATAGTTATTTAAGTTATAGTTATTTAAGTTATAGTTATTTAAGTTATAGTTATTTAAGTTATAGTTATTTAAGTTATAGTTATTTAAGTTATAGTTATTTAAGTTATAGTTATTTAGGTTATAGTTATTTAAGTTATAGTTATTTAAGTTATAGTTATTTAAGTTATAGTTATTTAAGTTATAGTTATTTAAGTTATAGTTATTTAAGTTATAGTTATTTAAGTTATAGTTATTTAAGTTATAGTTATTTAAGTTATAGTTATTTAAGTTATAGTTATTTAAGTTATAGTTATTTAAGTTATAGTTATTTAAGTTATAGTTATTTAAGTTATAGTTATTTAAGTTATAGTTATTTAAGTTATAGTTATTTAAGTTATAGTTATTTAAGTTATAGTTATTTAAATTATAGTTATTTTAGTTATAGTTATTTAAGTTATAGTTATTTAATTTATAGTTATTTAAGTTATAGTTATTTAAGTTATAGTTATTTAAGTTATAGTTATTTAAGTTATAGTTATTTAAGTTATAGTTATTTAATTAATAGTAATTTAAGTTATAGTAATTTAAGTTTAGTTATTTAATTTATAGTTATTTAAATTATAGTTATTTAAGTTATAGTTATTATATAATATTTATTTAAGTTATAGTTATTTAAGATATATTTATTTAATTTATAGTTATTATATTATAATTATTTAAGTTTTAGTTATTTAAGTTATAGTTATTATATTATAGCTATTTAAGTGATATTTATTTAAGTTATAGTTATTTAATTAATAGTTATTTAATTTATAGTTATTTAAGTTATAGTTATTTAAGTTATAGTTATTAAATTATATTTATTTAAGTTATAGTTATTTAATTTATAGTTATTTAATTTATAGTTATTTAATTTATAGTTATTTAATTTATAGTTATTTAATTTATAGTTATTTAATTTATAGTTATTTAATTTATAGTTATTTAATTTATAGTTATTTAATTTATAGTTATTTAATTTATAGTTATTTAATTTATAGTTATTTAATTTATAGTTATTTAATTTATAGTTATTTAATTTATAGTTATTATAGTTATTTAAATTATAGTTATTTAAGTTATAGTTATTTAAGTTATAGTTATTTAAGTTATAGTTATTTAAGTTATAGTTATTTAAGTTATAGTTATTTAAGTTATAGTTATTTAAGTTATAGTTATTTAAGTTATAGTTATTTAAGTTATAGTTATTTAAGTTATAATTATTTAAATTATAGTTATATAAGTTATAGTTAATTAAGTTATCGTTAGTTAAGTTATAGTTATTTAAGTTATAGTTATTAAATTATAGTTATTTAAGTTATAGTTATTTAATTTATAGTTTTTTCATTTATGGTTATTTAAGTTATAGTTATTTAAGTTATAGTTATTTAAGTTATAGTTATTTAAGTTATAGTTATTTAATTAATAGTTATTTAAGTTATAGTTATTTAATTAATAGTTATTTAAGTTATAGTTATTTAAGTTATAGTTATTTAAGTTATAGTTATTGAATTTATAGTTATTTAATTTATAGTTATTATATTATAGTTATTTAAGTTATAGCTATTTAAGCTTTAGTTATTGAATTTATAATTATTTAAGCTTTAGTTATTGAATTTATAGTTATTTAAGTTATAGTTATTTAAGTTATAGTTATTTAAGTTATAGTTATTTAAGTTATAGTTATTTAAGTTATAGTTATTTAAGTTATAGTTATTTAAGTTATAGTTATTTAAGTTATAGTTATTTAAGTTATAGTTATTTAAGTTATAGTTATTTAAGTTATAGTTATTTAAGTTATAGTTATTTAAGTTATAGTTATTTAAGTTATAGTTATTTAAGTTATAGTTATTTAAGTTATAGTTATTTAAGTTATAGTTATTTAAGTTATAGTTATTTAAGTTATAGTTATTTAAGTTATAGTTATTTAAGTTATAGTTATTTAAGTTATAGTTATTTAAGTTATAGTTATTTAAGTTATAGTTATTTAAGTTATAGTTATTTAAGTTATAGTTATTTAAGTTATAGTTATTTAAGTTATAGTTATTTAAGATATAGTTATTTAAGTTATAGTTATTTAAGTTATAGTTATTTAAGTTATAGTTATTTAAGTTATAGTTATTTAAGTTATAGTTATTTAAGTTATAGTTATTTAAGTTATAGTTATTTAAGTTATAGTTATTTAAGTTATAGTTATTTAAGTTATAGTTATTTAAGTTATAGTTATTTAAATTATAGTTATTTTAGTTATAGTTATTTAAGTTATAGTTATTTAATTTATAGTTATTTAAGTTATAGTTATTTAAGTTATAGTTATTTAAGTTATAGTTATTTAAGTTATAGTTATTTAATTAATAGTAATTTAAGTTATAGTAATTTAAGTTTAGTTATTTAATTTATAGTTATTTAAATTATAGTTATTTAAGTTATAGTTATTATATACTATTTATTTAAGTTATAGTTATTTAAGATATATTTATTTAATTTATAGTTATTATATTATAATTATTTAAGTTTTAGTTATTTAAGTTATAGTTATTATATTATAGCTATTTAAGTGATATTTATTTAAGTTATAGTTATTTAATTAATAGTTATTTAATTTATAGTTATTTAAGTTATAGTTATTTAAGTTATAGTTATTAAATTATATTTATTTAAGTTATAGTTATTTAATTTATAGTTATTTAATTTATAGTTATTTAATTTATAGTTATTTAATTTATAGTTATTTAATTTATAGTTATTTAATTTATAGTTATTTAATTTATAGTTATTTAATTTATAGTTATTTAATTTATAGTTATTTAATTTATAGTTATTTAATTTATAGTTATTTAATTTATAGTTATTTAATTTATAGTTATTATAGTTATTTAAATTATAGTTATTTAAGTTATAGTTATTTAAGTTATAGTTATTTAAGTTATAGTTATTTAAGTTATAGTTATTTAAGTTATAGTTATTTAAGTTATAGTTATTTAAGTTATAGTTATTTAAGTTATAGTTATTTAAGTTATAGTTATTTAAGTTATAGTTATTTAAGTTATAGTTATTTAAGTTATAATTATTTAAATTATAGTTATATAAGTTATAGTTAATTAAGTTATCGTTATTTAAGTTATAGTTATTTAAGTTATAGTTATTTAAATTTTAGTTATATAAGTTATAGTTATTGAATTTATAGTTATTTAATTTATAGTTATTTAAGTTATAGTTATTTAAGTTATAGTTATTTAAGTTATAGTTATTTAAGTTATAGTTATTTAAGTTATAGTTATTTAATTTATAGTTATTTAAGTTATAGTTATTTAAGTTTTAGTTATTTAAGTTATAGTTATTTAAGTTATAGTTATTTAAGTTATAGTTATTTAAGTTATAGTTATTTAATTAATAGTTATTTAAGTTATAGTTATTTAAGTTATAGTTATTTAAGTTATAGTTATTTAAGTTATAGTTATTTAAGTTATAGTTATTTAAGTTATAGTTATTTAATTTATAGTTATTTAATTTATAGTTATTTAAGTTATAGTTATTTAAGTTATAGTTATTTAAGTTATAGTTATTTAAGTTATAGTTATTTAAGTTATAGTTGTTTAATTAATAGTAATTTAAGTTATAGTAATTTAAGTTTAGTTATTTAATTTATAGTTATTTAAGTTATAGTTAATTAAGTTATCGTTAGTTAAGTTATAGTTATTTAAGTTATAGTTATTTAAGTTATAGTTATTTAAGTTATAGTTATTTAAGTTATAGTTATTTAAGTTATAGTTATTTAAGTTATAGTTATTTAAGTTATAGTTATTTAAGTTATAGTTATTTAAGTTATAGTTATTTAAGTTATAGTTATTTAAGTTATAGTTATTTAAGATATAGTTATTTAAGTTATAGTTATTTAAGTTATAGTTATTTAAGTTATAGTTATTTAAGTTATAGTTATTTAAGTTATAGTTATTTAAGTTATAGTTATTTAAGTTATAGTTATTTAAGTTATAGTTATTTAAGTTATAGTTATTTAAGTTATAGTTATTTAAGTTATAGTTATTTAAATTATAGTTATTTTAGTTATAGTTATTTAAGTTATAGTTATTTAATTTATAGTTATTTAAGTTATAGTTATTTAAGTTATAGTTATTTAAGTTATAGTTATTTAAGTTATAGTTATTTAATTAATAGTAATTTAAGTTATAGTAATTTAAGTTTAGTTATTTAATTTATAGTTATTTAAATTATAGTTATTTAAGTTATAGTTATTATATACTATTTATTTAAGTTATAGTTATTTAAGATATATTTATTTAATTTATAGTTATTATATTATAATTATTTAAGTTTTAGTTATTTAAGTTATAGTTATTATATTATAGCTATTTAAGTGATATTTATTTAAGTTATAGTTATTTAATTAATAGTTATTTAATTTATAGTTATTTAAGTTATAGTTATTTAAGTTATAGTTATTAAATTATATTTATTTAAGTTATAGTTATTTAATTTATAGTTATTTAATTTATAGTTATTTAATTTATAGTTATTTAATTTATAGTTATTTAATTTATAGTTATTTAATTTATAGTTATTT
Source organism: Osedax frankpressi (assembly GCA_964035775.1). Taxonomy (NCBI): domain Eukaryota; kingdom Metazoa; phylum Annelida; class Polychaeta; order Sabellida; family Siboglinidae; genus Osedax; species Osedax frankpressi. The sequence goes on from OZ038314.1 coordinate 970,484, forward strand.
AATTTATAGTTATTTAATTTATAGTTATTTAATTTATAGTTATTTAATTTATAGTTATTTAATTTATAGTTATTTAATTTATAGTTATTTAATTTATAGTTATTTAATTTATAGTTATTTAATTTATAGTTATTATAGTTATTTAAATTATAGTTATTTAAGTTATAGTTATTTAAGTTATAGTTATTTAAGTTATAGTTATTTAAGTTATAGTTATTTAAGTTATAGTTATTTAAGTTATAGTTATTTAAGTTATAGTTATTTAAGTTATAGTTATTTAAGTTATAGTTATTTAAGTTATAGTTATTTAAGTTATAGTTATTTAAGTTATAATTATTTAAATTATAGTTATATAAGTTATAGTTAATTAAGTTATCGTTATTTAAGTTATAGTTATTTAAGTTATAGTTATTTAAATTTTAGTTATATAAGTTATAGTTATTGAATTTATAGTTATTTAATTTATAGTTATTTAAGTTATAGTTATTTAAGTTATAGTTATTTAAGTTATAGTTATTTAAGTTATAGTTATTTAAGTTATAGTTATTTAATTTATAGTTATTTAAGTTATAGTTATTTAAGTTTTAGTTATTTAAGTTATAGTTATTTAAGTTATAGTTATTTAAGTTATAGTTATTTAAGTTATAGTTATTTAATTAATAGTTATTTAAGTTATAGTTATTTAAGTTATAGTTATTTAAGTTATAGTTATTTAAGTTATAGTTATTTAAGTTATAGTTATTTAAGTTATAGTTATTTAATTTATAGTTATTTAATTTATAGTTATTTAAGTTATAGTTATTTAAGTTATAGTTATTTAAGTTATAGTTATTTAAGTTATAGTTATTTAAGTTATAGTTGTTTAATTAATAGTAATTTAAGTTATAGTAATTTAAGTTTAGTTATTTAATTTATAGTTATTTAAGTTATAGTTAATTAAGTTATCGTTAGTTAAGTTATAGTTATTTAAGTTATAGTTATTAAATTATATTTATTTAAGTTATAGTTATTTAATTTATAGTTTTTTCATTTATGGTTATTTAAGTTATAGTTATTTAAGTTATAGATATTTAAGTTATAGTTATTTAAGTTATAGTTATTTAAGTTATAGTTATTTAAGTTGTAGTTATTTAATTAATAGTTATTTAAGTTATAGTTATTTAAGTTATAGTTATTTAAGTTATAGTTATTTAAGTTATAGTTATTTAAGTTATAGTTATTTAATTTATAGTTATTTAAGTTATAGTTATTTAAGTTATAGTTATTTAAGTTATAGTTATTTAAGTTATAGTTATTTAAGTTATAGTTATTTAAGTTATAGTTATTTAAGTTATAGTTATTTAATTAATAGTTATTTAAGTTATAGTTATTTAAGTTATAGTTATTTAAGTTATAGTTATTTAAGTTATAGTTATTTAAGTTATAGTTATTTAATTAATAGTAATTTAAGTTATAGTTATTTAAGTTATAGTTATTTAAGTTATAGTTATTTAAGTTATAGTTATTTAAGTTATAGTTATTTAATTTATAGTTATTTAATTTATAGTTATTTAAGTTATAGTTATTTAAGTTATAGTTATTTAAGTTATAGTTATTTAAGTTATAGTTATTTAATTAATAGTAATTTAAGTTATAGTAATTTAAGTTTAGTTATTTAATTTATAGTTATTTAAGTTATAGTTATTTAAGTTATAGTTATTTAAGTTATAGTTATTTAATTTATAGTTATTTAAGTTATAGTTATTTAAGTTATAGTTATTTAATTTATAGTTTTTTCATTTATGGTTATTTAAGTTATAGTTATTTAAGTTATAGTTATTTAAGTTATAGTTATTTAAGTTATAGTTATTTAATTAATAGTTATTTAAGTTATAGTTATTTAATTAATAGTTATTTAAGTTATAGTTATTTAAGTTATAGTTATTTAAGTTATAGTTATTGAATTTATAGTTATTTAATTTATAGTTATTATATTATAGTTATTTAAGTTATAGCTATTTAAGCTTTAGTTATTGAATTTATAGTTATTTAAGCTTTAGTTATTGAATTTATAGTTATTTAAGTTATAGTTATTTAAGTTATAGTTATTTAAGTTATAGTTATTTAAGTTATAGTTATTTAAGTTATAGTTATTTAAGTTATAGTTATTTAAGTTATAGTTATTTAAGTTATAGTTATTTAAGTTATAGTTATTTAAGTTATAGTTATTTAAGTTATAGTTATTTAAGTTATAGTTATTTAAGTTATAGTTATTTAAGTTATAGTTATTTAAGTTATAGTTATTTAAGTTATAGTTATTTGAGTTATAGTTATTTAAGTTATAGTTATTTAAGTTATAGTTATTTAAGTTATAGTTATTTAAGTTATAGTTATTTAAGTTATAGTTATTTAAATTATAGTTATTTTAGTTATAGTTATTTAAGTTATAGTTATTTAATTTATAGTTATTTAAGTTATAGTTATTTAAGTTATAGTTATATAAGTTATAGTTATTTAAGTTATAGTTATTTAATTAATAGTAATTTAAGTTATAGTAATTTAAGTTTAGTTATTTAATTTATAGTTATTTAAATTATAGTTATTTAAGTTATAGTTATTATATAATATTTATTTAAGTTATAGTTATTTAAGATATATTTATTTAATTTATAGTTATTATATTATAATTATTTAAGTTTTAGTTATTTAAGTTATAGTTATTATATTATAGCTATTTAAGTGATATTTATTTAAGTTATAGTTATTTAATTAATAGTTATTTAATTTATAGTTATTTAAGTTATAGTTATTTAAGTTATAGTTATTAAATTATATTTATTTAAGTTATAGTTATTTAATTTATAGTTATTTAATTTATAGTTATTTAATTTATAGTTATTTAATTTATAGTTACGTAAGTTATAGTTATTGAATTTATAGTTATTTAAGTTATAGTTATTATATTATAGTTATTTAAGTTATAGCTATTTAAGCTTTAGTTATTGAATTTATAGTTATTTAAGTTATAGTTATTTAAGTTATAGTTATTTAAGTTATAGTTATTTAAGTTATAGTTATTTAAGTTATAGTTATTTAAGTTATAGTTATTTAAGTTATAGTTATTTAAGTTATAGTTATTTAAGTTATAGTTATTTAAGTTATAGTTATTTAAGTTATAGTTATTTAAGTTATAGTTATTTAAGTTATAGTTATTTAAGTTATAGTTATTTAAGTTATAGTTATTTAAGTTATAGTTATTTAAGTTATAGTTATTTAAGTTATAGTTATTTAAGTTATAGTTATTTAAGTTATAGTTATTTAAGTTATAGTTATTTAAGTTATAGTTATTTAAGTTATAGTTATTTAAGTTATAGTTATTTAAGTTATAGTTATTTAAGTTATAGTTATTTAAGTTATAGTTATTTAAGTTATAGTTATTTAAGTTATAGTTATTTAAGTTATAGTTATTTAAGTTATAGTTATTTAAGTTATAGTTATTTAAATTATAGTTATTTTAGTTATAGTTATTTAAGTTATAGTTATTTAATTTATAGTTATTTAAGTTATAGTTATTTAAGTTATAGTTATTTAAGTTATAGTTATTTAAGTTATAGTTATTTAAGTTATAGTTATTTAATTAATAGTAATTTAAGTTATAGTAATTTAAGTTTAGTTATTTAATTTATAGTTATTTAAATTATAGTTATTTAAGTTATAGTTATTATATAATATTTATTTAAGTTATAGTTATTTAAGATATATTTATTTAATTTATAGTTATTATATTATAATTATTTAAGTTTTAGTTATTTAAGTTATAGTTATTATATTATAGCTATTTAAGTGATATTTATTTAAGTTATAGTTATTTAATTAATAGTTATTTAATTTATAGTTATTTAAGTTATAGTTATTTAAGTTATAGTTATTAAATTATATTTATTTAAGTTATAGTTATTTAATTTATAGTTATTTAATTTATAGTTATTTAATTTATAGTTATTTAATTTATAGTTATTTAATTTATAGTTATTTAATTTATAGTTATTTAATTTATAGTTATTTAATTTATAGTTATTTAATTTATAGTTATTTAATTTATAGTTATTTAATTTATAGTTATTATAGTTATTTAAATTATAGTTATTTAAGTTATAGTTATTTAAGTTATAGTTATTTAAGTTATAGTTATTTAAGTTATAGTTATTTAATTAATAGTTATTTAATTTATAGTTATTTAAGTTATAGTTATTTAAGTTATAGTTATTAAATTATATTTATTTAAGTTATAGTTATTTAATTTATAGTTATTTAATTTATAGTTATTTAATTTATAGTTATTTAATTTATAGTTATTTAATTTATAGTTATTTAATTTATAGTTATTTAATTTATAGTTATTTAATTTATAGTTATTTAATTTATAGTTATTTAATTTATAGTTATTATAGTTATTTAATTTATAGTTATTATATTATAATTATTTAAGTTTTAGTTATTTAAGTTATAGTTATTATATTATAGCTATTTAAGTGATATTTATTTAAGTTATAGTTATTTAATTAATAGTTATTTAATTTATAGTTATTTAAGTTATAGTTATTTAAGTTATAGTTATTAAATTATATTTATTTAAGTTATAGTTATTTAATTTATAGTTATTTAATTTATAGTTATTTAATTTATAGTTATTTAATTTATAGTTATTTAATTTATAGTTATTTAATTTATAGTTATTTAATTTATAGTTATTTAATTTATAGTTATTTAATTTATAGTTATTTAATTTATAGTTATTTAATTTATAGTTATTATAGTTATTTAAATTATAGTTATTTAAGTTATAGTTATTTAAGTTATAGTTATTTAAGTTATAGTTATTTAAGTTATAGTTATTTAAGTTATAGTTATTTAAGTTATAGTTATTTAAGTTATAGTTATTTAAGTTATAATTATTTAAATTATAGTTATATAAGTTATAGTTAATTAAGTTATCGTTAGTTAAGTTATAGTTATTTAAGTTATAGTTATTAAATTATAGTTATTTAAGTTATAGTTATTTAATTTATAGTTTTTTCATTTATGGTTATTTAAGTTATAGTTATTTAAGTTATAGTTATTTAAGTTATAGTTATTTAAGTTATAGTTATTTAATTAATAGTTATTTAAGTTATAGTTATTTAATTAATAGTTATTTAAGTTATAGTTATTTAAGTTATAGTTATTTAAGTTATAGTTATTGAATTTATAGTTATTTAATTTATAGTAATTATATTATAGTTATTTAAGTTATAGCTATTTAAGCTTTAGTTATTGAATTTATAATTATTTAAGCTTTAGTTATTGAATTTATAGTTATTTAAGTTATAGTTATTTAAGTTATAGTTATTTAAGTTATAGTTATTTAAGTTATAGTTATTTAAGTTATAGTTATTTAAGTTATAGTTATTTAAGTTATAGTTATTTAAGTTATAGTTATTTAAGTTATAGTTATTTAAGTTATAGTTATTTAAGTTATAGTTATTTAAGTTATAGTTATTTAAGTTATAGTTATTTAAGTTATAGTTATTTAAGTTATAGTTATTTAAGTTATAGTTATTTAAGTTATAGTTATTTAAGTTATAGTTATTTAAGTTATAGTTATTTAAGTTATAGTTATTTAAGTTATAGTTATTTAAGTTATAGTTATTTAAGATATAGTTATTTAAGTTATAGTTATTTAAGTTATAGTTATTTAAGTTATAGTTATTTAAGTTATAGTTATTTAAGTTATAGTTATTTAAGTTATAGTTATTTAAGTTATAGTTATTTAAGTTATAGTTATTTAAGTTATAGTTATTTAAGTTATAGTTATTTAAGTTATAGTTATTTAAATTATAGTTATTTTAGTTATAGTTATTTAAGTTAAAGTTATTTAATTTATAGTTATTTAAGTTATAGTTATTTAAGTTATAGTTATTTAAGTTATAGTTATTTAAGTTATAGTTATTTAATTAATAGTAATTTAAGTTATAGTAATTTAAGTTTAGTTATTTAATTTATAGTTATTTAAATTATAGTTATTTAAGTTATAGTTATTATATACTATTTATTTAAGTTATAGTTATTTAAGATATATTTATTTAATTTATAGTTATTATATTATAATTATTTAAGTTTTAGTTATTTAAGTTATAGTTATTATATTATAGCTATTTAAGTGATATTTATTTAAGTTATAGTTATTTAATTAATAGTTATTTAATTTATAGTTATTTAAGTTATAGTTATTTAAGTTATAGTTATTAAATTATATTTATTTAAGTTATAGTTATTTAATTTATAGTTATTTAATTTATAGTTATTTAATTTATAGTTATTTAATTTATAGTTATTTAATTTATAGTTATTTAATTTATAGTTATTTAATTTATAGTTATTTAATTTATAGTTATTTAATTTATAGTTATTTAATTTATAGTTATTTAATTTATAGTTATTTAATTTATAGTTATTATAGTTATTTAAATTATAGTTATTTAAGTTATAGTTATTTAAGTTATAGTTATTTAAGTTATAGTTATTTAAGTTATAGTTATTTAAGTTATAGTTATTTAAGTTATAGTTATTTAAGTTATAGTTATTTAAGTTATAGTTATTTAAGTTATAGTTATTTAAGTTATAATTATTTAAATTATAGTTATATAAGTTATAGTTAATTAAGTTATCGTTATTTAAGTTATAGTTATTTAAGTTATAGTTATTTAAATTTTAGTTATATAAGTTATAGTTATTGAATTTATAGTTATTTAATTTATAGTTATTTAAGTTATAGTTATTTAAGTTATAGTTATTTAAGTTATAGTTATTTAAGTTATAGTTATTTAATTTATAGTTATTTAAGTTATAGTTAATTAAGTTATCGTTAGTTAAGTTATAGTTATTTAAGTTATAGTTATTAAATTATATTTATTTAAGTTATAGTTATTTAATTTATAGTTTTTTCATTTATGGTTATTTAAGTTATAGTTATTTAAGTTATAGATATTTAAGTTATAGTTATTTAAGTTATAGTTATTTAAGTTATAGTTATTTAAGTTATAGTTATTTAATTAATAGTTATTTAAGTTATAGTTATTTAAGTTATAGTTATTTAAGTTATAGTTATTTAAGTTATAGTTATTTAAGTTATAGTTATTTAATTTATAGTTATTTAAGTTATAGTTATTTAAGTTATAGTTATTTAAGTTATAGTTATTTAAGTTATAGTTATTTAAGTTATAGTTATTTAAGTTATAGTTATTTAATTAATAGTTATTTAAGTTATAGTTATTTAAGTTATAGTTATTTAAGTTATAGTTATTTAAGTTATAGTTATTTAATTAATAGTAATTTAAGTTATAGTTATTTAAGTTATAGTTATTTAAGTTATAGTTATTTAAGTTATAGTTATTTAAGTTATAGTTATTTAATTTATAGTTATTTAATTTATAGTTATTTAAGTTATAGTTATTTAAGTTATAGTTATTTAAGTTATAGTTATTTAAGTTATAGTTATTTAATTAATAGTAATTTAAGTTATAGTAATTTAAGTTTAGTTATTTAATTTATAGTTATTTAAGTTATAGTTATTTAAGTTATAGTTATTTAAGTTATAGTTATTTAATTTATAGTTATTTAAGTTATAGTTATTTAAGTTATAGTTATTTAATTTATAGTTTTTTCATTTATGGTTATTTAAGTTATAGTTATTTAAGTTATAGTTATTTAAGTTATAGTTATTTAAGTTATAGTTATTTAAGTTATAGTTATTTAAGTTATAGTTATTTAAGTTATAGTTATTTAAGTTATAGTTATTTAAGTTATAGTTATTTAAGTTATAGTTATTTAAGTTATAGTTATTTAAGTTATAGTTATTTAAGTTATAGTTATTTGAGTTATAGTTATTTAAGTTATAGTTATTTAAGTTATAGTTATTTAAGTTATAGTTATTTAAGTTATAGTTATTTAAGTTATAGTTATTTAAATTATAGTTATTTTAGTTATAGTTATTTAAGTTATAGTTATTTAATTTATAGTTATTTAAGTTATAGTTATTTAAGTTATAGTTATATAAGTTATAGTTATTTAAGTTATAGTTATTTAATTAATAGTAATTTAAGTTATAGTAATTTAAGTTTAGTTATTTAATTTATAGTTATTTAAATTATAGTTATTTAAGTTATAGTTATTATATAATATTTATTTAAGTTATAGTTATTTATGATATATTTATTTAATTTATAGTTATTATATTATAATTATTTAAGTTTTAGTTATTTAAGTTATAGTTATTATATTATAGCTATTTAAGTGATATTTATTTAAGTTATAGTTATTTAATTAATAGTTATTTAATTTATAGTTATTTAAGTTATAGTTATTTAAGTTATAGTTATTAAATTATATTTATTTAAGTTATAGTTATTTAATTTATAGTTATTTAATTTATAGTTATTTAATTTATAGTTATTTAATTTATAGTTATTTAATTTATAGTTATTTAATTTATAGTTATTTAATTTATAGTTATTTAATTTATAGTTATTTAATTTATAGTTATTTAATTTATAGTTATTTAATTTATAGTTATTTAATTTATAGTTATTTAATTTATAGTTATTTAATTTATAGTTATTTAATTTATAGTTATTTAATTTATAGTTATTTAATTTATAGTTATTTAATTTATAGTTATTTAATTTATAGTTATTATAGTTATTTAAATTATAGTTATTTAAGTTATAGTTATTTAAGTTATAGTTATTTAAGTTATAGTTATTTAAGTTATAGTTATTTAAGTTATAGTTATTTAAGTTATAGTTATTTAAGTTATAGTTATTTAAGTTATAGTTATTTAAGTTATAGTTATTTAAGTTATAGTTATTTAAGTTATAATTATTTAAATTATAGTTATATAAGTTATAGTTAATTAAGTTATCGTTATTTAAGTTATAGTTATTTAAGTTATAGTTATTTAAATTTTAGTTATATAAGTTATAGTTATTGAATTTATAGTTATTTAATTTATAGTTATTTAAGTTATAGTTATTTAAGTTATAGTTATTTAAGTTATAGTTATTTAAGTTATAGTTATTTAAGTTATAGTTATTTAATTTATAGTTATTTAATTAATAGTAATTTAAGTTATAGTAATTTAAGTTTAGTTATTTAATTTATAGTTATTTAAGTTATAGTTATTTAAGTTATAGTTATTTAAGTTATAGTTATTTAAGTTATAGTTATTTAAGTTATAGTTATTTAAGTTATAGTTATTTAAGTTATAGTTATTTAAGTTATAGTTATTTAAGTTATAGTTATTTAAGTTATAGTTATTTAAGTTATAGTTATTTAAGTTATAGTTATTTAAGTTATAGTTATTTAATTTATAGTTATTTAAGTTATAGTTGTTTAATTAATAGTAATTTAAGTTATAGTAATTTAAGTTATAGTAATTTAAGTTTAGTTATTTAATTTATAGTTATTTAAGTTATAGTTAATTAAGTTATCGTTAGTTAAGTTATAGTTATTTAAGTTATAGTTATTAAATTATAGTTATTTAAGTTATAGTTATTTAATTTATAGTTTTTTCATTTATGGTTATTTAAGTTATAGTTATTTAAGTTATAGTTATTTAAGTTATAGTTATTTAAGTTATAGTTATTTAAGTTTTAGTTATTTAAGTTATAGTTATTTAAGTTATAGTTATTTAATTAATAGTTATTTAAGTTATAGTTATTTAAGTTATAGTTATTTAAGTTATAGTTATTTAAGTTATAGTTATTTAAGTTATAGTTATTTAATTTATAGTTATTTAAGTTATAGTTATTTAAGTTATAGTTATTTAAGTTATAGTTATTTAAGTTATAGTTATTTAAGTTATAGTTATTTAAGTTATAGTTATTTAAGTTATAGTTATTTAAGTTATAGTTATTTAATTAATAGTTATTTAAGTTATAGTTATTTAAGTTATAGTTATTTAAGTTATAGTTATTTAACTTATAGTTATTTAAGTCATAGTTATTTAAGTTATAGTTATTTAATTAATAGTTATTTAAGTTATAGTTATTTAAGTTATAGTTATTTAAGTTATAGTTATTTAAGTTATAGTTATTTAAGTTATAGTTATTTAATTTATAGTTATTTAATTTATAGTTATTTAAGTTATAGTTATTTAAGTTATAGTTATTTAAGTTATAGTTATTTAAGTTATAGTTATTTAATTAATAGTAATTTAAGTTATAGTAATTTAAGTTTAGTTATTTAATTTATAGTTATTTAAGTTATAGGTATTTAAGTTATAGTTATTTAAGTTATTGTTATTTAAGTTATAGTTATTTAAGTTATAGTTATTTAATTTATAGTTATTTAATTTATAGTTATTTAAGTTATAGTTATTTAAGTTATAGTTATTTAAGTTATAGTTATTTAAGTTATAGTTATTTAATTAATAGTAATTTAAGTTATAGTAATTTAAGTTTAGTTATTTAATTTATAGTTATTTTAGTTATAGTTATTTAAGTTATAGTTATTATATAATATTTATTTAAGTTATAGTTATTTAAGATATATTTATTTAATTTATAGTTATTATATTATAATTATTTAAGTTTTAGTTATTTAAGTTATAGTTATTATATTATAGCTATTTAAGTGATATTTATTTAAGTTATAGTTATTTAATTAAAAGTTATTTAATTTATAGTTATTTAAGTTATAGTTATTTAAGTTATAGTTATTAAATTATATTTATTTAAGTTATAGTTATTTAATTTATAGTTATTTAATTTATAGTTATTTAATTTATAGTTATTTAATTTATAGTTATTTAATTTATAGTTATTTAATTTATAGTTATTTAATTTATAGTTATTTAATTTATAGTTATTATAGTTATTTAAATTATAGTTATTTAAGTTATAGTTATTTAAGTTATAGTTATTTAAGTTATAGTTATTTAAGTTATAGTTATTTAAGTTATAGTTATTTAAGTTATAGTTATTTAAGTTATAGTTATTTAAGTTATAGTTATTTAAGTTATAGTTATTTAAGTTATAGTTATTTAATTTATAGTTTTTTCATTTATGGTTATTTAAGTTATAGTTATTTAAGTTATAGTTATTTAAGTTATAGTTATTTAAGTTATAGTTATTTAAGTTATAGTTATTTAAGTTATAGTTATTTAAGTTATAGTTATTTAAGTTATAGTTATTTAATTAATAGTTATTTAAGTTATAGTTATTTAAGTTATAGTTATTTAAGTTATAGTTATTTAAGTTATAGTTATTTAAGTTATAGTTATTTAATTTATAGTTATTTAAGTTATAGTTATTTAAGTTATAGTTATTTAAGTTATAGTTATTTAAGTTATAGTTATTTAAGTTATAGTTATTTAAGTTATAGTTATTTAAGTTATAGTTATTTAATTAATAGTTATTTAAGTTATAGTTATTTAAGTTATAGTTATTTAAGTTATAGTTATTTAAGTTATAGTTATTTAAGTTATAGTTATTTAATTAATAGTTATTTAAGTTATAGTTATTTAAGTTATAGTTATTTAAGTTATAGTTATTTAAGTTATAGTTATTTAAGTTATAGTTATTTAATTTATAGTTATTTAATTTATAGTTATTTAAGTTATAGTTATTTAAGTTATAGTTATTTAAGTTATAGTTATTTAAGTTATAGTTATTTAATTAATAGTAATTTAAGTTATAGTAATTTAAGTTTAGTTATTTAATTTATAGTTATTTAAGTTATAGTTATTTAAGTTATAGTTATTTAAGTTATAGTTATTTAAGTTATAGTTATTTAAGTTATAGTTATTTAAGTTATAGTTATTTAATTTATAGTTATTAAATTTATAGTTATTTAAATTATAGTTATTTAAGTTATAGTTATTTAAGTTATAGTTATTTAAGTTATAGTTATTTAATTAATAGTAATTTAAATTATAGTAATTTAAGTTTAGTTATTTAATTTATAGTTATTTAAGTTATAGTTATTTAAGTTATAGTTATTATATAATATTTATTTAAGTTATAGTTATTTAAGATATATTTATTTAATTTATAGTTATTATATTATAATTATTTAAGTTTTAGTTATTTAAGTTTTAGTTATTATATTATAGCTATTTAAGTGATATTTATTTAAGTTATAGTTATTTAATTAAAAGTTATTTAATTTATAGTTATTTAAGTTATAGTTATTTAAGTTATAGTTATTAAATTATATTTATTTAAGTTATAGTTATTTAATTTATAGTTATTTAATTTATAGTTATTTAATTTATAGTTATTTAATTTATAGTTATTTAATTTATAGTTATTTAATTTATAGTTATTATAGTTATTTAAATTATAGTTATTTAAGTTATAGTTATTTAAGTTATAGTTATTTAAGTTATAGTTATTTAAGTTATAGTTATTTAAGTTATAGTTATTTAAGTTATAGTTATTTAAGTTATAGTTATTTAAGTTATAGTTATTTAAGTTATAGTTATTTAAGTTATAGTTATGTAAGTTATAGTTATTTAAGTTATAGTTATTTAAATTATAGTTATTTAAGTTATAGTTATTTAAGTTATAGTTATTTAAGTTATAGTTATTTAAGTTATAGTTATTTAATTAATAGTTATTTAAGTTATAGTTATTTAAGTTATAGTTATTTAAGTTATAGTTATTTAAGTTATAGTTATTTAAGTTATAGTTATTTAATTTATAGTTATTTAATTTATAGTTATTTAAGTTATAGTTATTTAAGTTATAGTTATTTAAGTTATAGTTATTTAAGTTATAGTTATTTAAGTTATAGTTATTTAATTAATAGTAATTTAAGTTATAGTAATTTAAGTTTAGTTATTTAATTTATAGTTATTTAAGTTATAGTTATTTAAGTTATAGTTATTTAATTTATAGTTATTTAAGTTATAGTTATTTAAGTTATAGTTATTTAAGTTATAGTTATTTAAGTTATAGTTATTTAAGTTATAGTTATTTAATTAATAGTTATTTAAGTTATAGTTATTTAAGTTATAGTTATTTAAGTTATAGTTATTTAAGTTATAGTTATTTAAGTTATAGTTATTTAATTTATAGTTATTTAATTTATAGTTATTTAAGTTATAGTTATTTAAGTTATAGTTATTTAAGTTATAGTTATTTAAGTTATAGTTATCTAATTAATAGTAATTTAAGTTATAGTAATTTAAGTTTAGTTATTTAATTTATAGTTATTTAAGTTATAGTTAATTAAGTTATCGTTAGTTAAGTTATAGTTATTTAATTTATAGTTTTTTCATTTATGGTTATTTAAGTTATAGTTATTTAAGTTATAGTTATTTAAGTTATAGTTATTTAAGTTATAGTTATTTAATTTATAGTTATTTAAGTTATAGTTATTTAAGTTATAGTTATTTAATTAATAGTTATTTAAGTTATAGTTATTTAAGTTATAGTTATTTAAGTTATAGTTATTTAAGTTATAGTTATTTAAGTTATAGTTATTTAATTTATAGTTATTTAAGTTATAGTTATTTAAGTTATAGTTATTTAAGTTATAGTTATTTAAGTTATAGTTATTTAAGTTATAGTTATTTAATTAATAGTTATTTAAGTTATAGTTATTTAAGTTATAGTTATTTAAGTTATAGTTATTTAAGTTATAGTTATTTAAGTTATAGTTATTTAATTAATAGTTATTTAAGTTATAGTTATTTAAGTTATAGTTATTTAAGTTATAGTTATTTAAGTTATAGTTATTTAATTTATAGTTATTTAATTTATAGTTATTTAAGTTATAGTTATTTAAGTTATAGTTATTTAAGTTATAGTTATTCAAGTTATAGTTATTTAATTAATAGTAATTTAAGTTATAGTAATTTAAGTTTAGTTATTTAATTTATAGTTATTTTAGTTATAGTTATTTAAGTTATAGTTATTATATAATATTTATTTAAGTTATAGTTATTTAAGATATATTTATTTAATTTATAGTTATTATATTATAATTATTTAAGTTTTAGTTATTTAAGTTATAGTTATTATATTATAGCTATTTAAGTGATATTTATTTAAGTTATAGTTATTTAATTAAAAGTTATTTAATTTATAGTTATTTAAGTTATAGTTATTTAAGTTATAGTTATTAAATTATATTTATTTAAGTTATAGTTATTTAATTTATAGTTATTTAATTTATAGTTATTTAATGTATAGTTATTTAATTTATAGTTATTTAATTTATAGTTATTTAATTTATAGTTATTTAATTTATAGTTATTTAATTTATAGTTATTTAATTTATAGTTATTTAATTTATAGTTATTTAATTTATAGTTATTTAATTTATAGTTATTATAGTTATTTAAATTATAGTTATTTAAGTTATAGTTATTTAAGTTATAGTTATTTAAGTTATAGTTATTTAAGTTATAGTTATTTAAGTTATAGTTATTTAAGTTATAGTTATTTAAGTTATAGTTATTTAAGTTATAGTTATTTAATTTATAGTTTTTTCATTTATGGTTATTTAAGTTATAGTTATTTAAGTTATAGTTATTTAAGTTATAGTTATTTAAGTTATAGTTATTTAAGTTATAGTTATTTAAGTTATAGTTATTTAAGTTATAGTTATTTAATTAATAGTTATTTAAGTTATAGTTATTTAAGTTATAGTTATTTAAGTTATAGTTATTTAAGTTATAGTTATTTAAGTTATAGTTATTTAATTTATAGTTATTTAAGTTATAGTTATTTAAGTTATAGTTATTTAAGTTATAGTTATTTAATTAATAGTAATTTAAGTTATAGTAATTTAAGTTTAGTTATTTAATTTATAGTTATTTAAGTTATAGTTATTTAAGTTATAGTTATTTAAGTTATAGTTATTTAAGTTATAGTTATTTAAGTTATAGTTATTTAATTTATAGTTATTAAATTTATAGTTATTTAAGTTATAGTTATTTAAGTTATAGTTATTTAAGTTATAGTTATTTAAGTTATAGTTATTTAATTAATAGTAATTTAAGTTATAGTAATTTAAGTTTAGTTATTTAATTTATAGTTATTTAAGTTATAGTTATTTAAGTTATAGTTATTATATAATATTTATTTAAGTTATAGTTATTTAAGATATATTTATTTAATTTATAGTTATTATATTATAATTATTTAAGTTTTAGTTATTTAAGTTATAGTTATTATATTATAGCTATTTAAGTGATATTTATTTAAGTTATAGTTATTTAATTAAAAGTTATTTAATTTATAGTTATTTAAGTTATAGTTATTTAAGTTATAGTTATTAAATTATATTTATTTAAGTTATAGTTATTTAATTTATAGTTATTTAATTTATAGTTATTTAATTTATAGTTATTTAATTTATAGTTATTTAATTTATAGTTATTTAATTTATAGTTATTTAATTTATAGTTATTTAATTTATAGTTATTATATTATAATTATTTAAGTTTTAGTTATTTAAGTTATAGTTATTATATTATAGCTATTTAAGTGATATTTATTTAAGTTATAGTTATTTAATTAATAGTTATTTAATTTATAGTTATTTAAGTTATAGTTATTTAAGTTATAGTTATTAAATTATATTTATTTAAGTTATAGTTATTTAATTTATAGTTATTTAATTTATAGTTATTTAATTTATAGTTATTTAATTTATATTTATTTAATTTATAGTTATTTAATTTATAGTTATTTAATTTATAGTTATTTAATTTATAGTTATTTAATTTATAGTTATTTAATTTATAGTTATTTAATTTATAGTTATTTAATTTATAGTTATTTAATTTATAGTTATTTAATTTATAGTTATTTAATTTATAGTTATTTAATTTATAGTTATTTAATTTATAGTTATTTAATTTATAGTTATTTAATTTATAGTTATTTAATTTATAGTTATTTAATTTATAGTTATTTAATTTATAGTTATTTAATTTATAGTTATTTAATTTATAGTTATTTAATTTATAGTTATTTAATTTATAGTTATTTAATTTATAGTTATTTAATTTATAGTTATTTAATTTATAGTTATTTAATTTATAGTTATTTAATTTATAGTTATTATGGTTATTTAAATTATAGTTATTTAAGTTATAGTTATTTAAGTTATAGTTATTTAAGTTATAGTTATTTAAGTTATAGTTATTTAAGTTATAGTTATTTAATTAATAGTTATTTAAGTTATAGTTATTTAAGTTATAGTTATTTAAGTTATAGTTATTTAAGTTATAGTTATTTAAGTTATAGTTATTTAATTTATAGTTATTTAATTTATAGTTATTTAAGTTATAGTTATTTAAGTTATAGTTATTTAAGTTATAGTTATTTAAGTTATAGTTATTTAATTAATAGTAATTTAAGTTATAATAATTTAAGTTTAGTTATTTAATTTATAGTTATTTAAGTTATAGTTATTTAAGTTATAGTTATTTAAGTTATAGTTATTTAAGTTATAGTTATTTAAGTTATAGTTATTTAATTTATAGTTATTTAATTTATAGTTATTTAAGTTATAGTTATTTAAGTTATAGTTATTTAATTAATAGTAATTTAAGTTATAGTAATTTAAGTTTAGTTATTTAATTTATAGTTATTTTAGTTATAGTTATTTAAGTTATAGTTATTATATAATATTTATTTAAGTTATAGTTATTTAAGATATATTTATTTAATTTATAGTTATTATATTATAATTATTTAAGTTTTAGTTATTTAAGTTATAGTTATTATATTATAGCTATTTAAGTGATATTTATTTAAGTTATAGTTATTTAATTAAAAGTTATTTAATTTATAGTTATTTAAGTTATAGTTATTTAAGTTATAGTTATTAAATTATATTTATTTAAGTTATAGTTATTTAATTTATAGTTATTTAATTTATAGTTATTTAATTTATAGTTATTTATTTTATAGTTATTTAATTTATAGTTATTTAATTTATAGTTATTTAATTTATAGTTATTATAGTTATTTAAATTATAGTTATTTAAGTTATAGTTATTTAAGTTATAGTTATTTAAGTTATAGTTATTTAAGTTATAGTAATTTAAGTTTAGTTATTTAATTTATAGTTATTTAAGTTATAGTTAATTAAGTTATCGTTAGTTAAGTTATAGTTATTTAATTTATAGTTTTTTCATTTATGGTTATTTAAGTTATAGTTATTTAAGTTATAGTTATTTAAGTTATAGTTATTTAAGTTATAGTTATTTAATTTATAGTTATTTAAGTTATAGTTATTTAAGTTATAGTTATTTAATTAATAGTTATTTAAGTTATAGTTATTTAAGTTATAGTTATTTAAGTTATAGTTATTTAAGTTATAGTTATTTAAGTTATAGTTATTTAATTTATAGTTATTTAAGTTATAGTTATTTAAGTTATAGTTATTTAAGTTATAGTTATTTAAGTTATAGTTATTTAATTAAGAGTTATTTAAGTTATAGTTATTTAAGTTATAGTTATTTAAGTTATAGTTATTTAAGTTATAGTTATTTAAGTTATAGTTATTTAATTAATAGTTATTTAAGTTATAGTTATTTAAGTTATAGTTATTTAAGTTATAGTTATTTAAGTTATAGTTATTTAAGTTATAGTTATTTAAGTTATAGTTATTTAAGTTATAGTTATTTAATTTATAGTTATTTAATTTATAGTTATTTAAGTTATAGTTATTTAAGTTATAGTTATTTAAGTTATAGTTATTTAATTAATAGTAATTTAAGTTATAGTAATTTAAGTTTAGTTATTTAATTTATAGTTATTTAAGTTATAGTTATTTAAGTTATAGTTATTATATAATATTTATTTAAGTTATAGTTATTTAAGATATATTTATTTAATTTATAGTTATTATATTATAATTATTTAAGTTTTAGTTATTTAAGTTATAGTTATTATATTATAGCTATTTAAGTGATATTTATTTAAGTTATAGTTATTTAATTAATAGTTATTTAATTTATAGTTATTTAAGTTATAGTTATTTAAGTTATAGTTATTAAATTATATTTATTTAAGTTATAGTTATTTAATTTATAGTTATTTAATTTATAGTTATTTAATTTATAGTTATTTAATTTATAGTTATTTAATTTATAGTTATTTAATTTATAGTTATTTAATTTATAGTTATTTAATTTATAGTTATTTAATTTATAGTTATTTAATTTATAGTTATTTAATTTATAGTTATTTAATTTATAGTTATTTAATTTATAGTTATTTAATTTATAGTTATTATAGTTATTTAAATTATAGTTATTTAAGTTATAGTTATTTAAGTTATAGTTATTTAAGTTATAGTTATTTAAGTTATAGTTATTTAAGTTATAGTTATTTAAGTTATAGTTATTTAAGTTATAGTTATTTAAGTTATAGTTATTTAAGTTATAGTTATTTAAGTTATAATTATTTAAATTATAGTTATATAAGTTATAGTTAATTAAGTTATCGTTATTTAAGTTATAGTTATTTAAGTTATAGTTATTTAAGTTATAGTTATTTAAGTTATAGTTATTTAAGTTATAGTTATTTAATTTATAGTTATTTAATTTATAGTTATTTAAGTAATAGTTATTTAAGTTATAGTTATTTAAGTTATAGTTATTTAAGTTATAGTTATTTAATTAATAGTAATTTAAGTTATAGTAATTTAAGTTTAGTTATTTAATTTATAGTTATTTAAGTTATAGTTAATTAAGTTATCGTTAGTTAAGTTATAGTTATTTAAGTTATAGTTATTAAATTATAGTTATTTAAGTTATAGTTATTTAATTTATAGTTTTTTCATTTATGGTTATTTAAGTTATAGTTATTTAAGTTATAGTTATTTAAGTTATAGTTATTTAAGTTATAGTTATTTAAGTTATAGTTATTTAAGTTATAGTTATTTAAGTTATAGTTATTTAATTAATATTTATTTAAGTTATAGTTATTTAAGTTATAGTTATTTAAGTTATAGTTATTTAAGTTATAGTTATTTAAGTTATAATTATTTAAGTTATAGTTATTTAATTAATAGTTATTTAAGTTATAGTTATTTAAGTTATAGTTATTTAAGTTATAGTTATTTAAGTTATAGTTATTTAAGTTATAGTTATTTAAGTTATAGTTATTTAATTTATAGTTATTTAAGTTATAGTTATTTAAGTTATAGTTATTTAAGTTATAGTTATTTAAGTTATAGTTATTTAAGTTATAGTTATTTAAGTTATAGTTATTTAAGTTATAGTTATTTAAGTTATAGTTATTTAATTAATAGTTATTTAAGTTATAGTTATTTAAGTTATAGTTATTTAAGTTATAGTTATTTAAGTTATAGTTATTTAAGTTATAGTTATTTAAGTTATAGTTATTTAAGTTATAGTTATTTAAGTTATAGTTATTTAAGTTATAGTTATTTAAGTTATAGTTATTTAAGTTATAGTTATTTAAGTTATAGTTATTTAAGTTATAGTTATTTAAGTTATAGTTATTTAAATTATAGTTATTTAAGTTATAGTTGTTTAATTAATAGTAATTTAAGTTATAGTAATTTAAGTTTAGTTATTTAATTTATAGTTATTTAAGTTATAGTTAATTAAGTTATCGTTAGTTAAGTTATAGTTATTTAAGTTATAGTTATTAAATTATAGTTATTTAAGTTATAGTTATTTAATTTATAGTTTTTTCATTTATGGTTATTTAAGTTATAGTTATTTAAGTTATAGATATTTAAGTTATAGTTATTTAAGTTATAGTTATTTAAGTTATAGTTATTTAAGTTATAGTTATTTAAGTTATAGTTATTTAAGTTATAGTTATTTAATTAATAGTTATTTAAGTTATAGTTATTTAAGTTATAGTTATTTAAGTTATAGTTATTTAAGTTATAGTTATTTAAGTTATAGTTATTTAATTTATAGTTATTTAATTTATAGTTATTTAAGTTATAGTTATTTAAGTTATAGTTATTTAAGTTATAGTTATTTAAGTAATAGTTATTTAATTAATAGTTATTTAAGTTATAGTAATTTAAGTTTAGTTATTTAATTTATAGTTATTTAAGTTATAGTTATTTAAGTTATAGTTATTATATAATATTTATTTAAGTTATAGTTATTTAAGATATATTTATTTAATTTATAGTTATTATATTATAATTATTTAAGTTTTAGTTATTTAAGTTATAGTTATTATATTATAGCTATTTAAGTGATATTTATTTAAGTTATAGTTATTTAATTAATAATTATTTAATTTATAGTTATTTAAGTTATAGTTATTTAAGTTATAGTTATTAAATTATATTTATTTAAGTTATAGTTATTTAATTTATAGTTATTTAATTTATAGTTATTTAATTTATAGTTATTTAATTTATAGTTATTTAATTTATAGTTATTTAATTTATAGTTATTTAATTTATAGTTATTTAATTTATAGTTATTTAAATTATAGTTATTTAAGTTATAGTTATTTAAGTTATAGTTATTTAAGTTATAGTTATTTAAGTTATAGTTATTTAAGTTATAATTATTTAAATTATAGTTATATAAGTTATAGTTAATTAAGTTATCGTTATTTAAGTTATAGTTATTTAAGTTATAGTTATTTAAATTTTAATTATATAAGTTATAGTTATTGAATTTATAGTTATTTAATTTATAGTTATTTAAGTTATAGTTATTTAAGTTATAGTTATTTAAGTTATAGTTATTTAAGTTATAGTTATTTAAGTTATAGTTATTTAATTTATAGTTATTTAAGTTATAGTTATTTAAGTTATAGTTATTTAAGTTATAGTTATTTAAGTTATAGTTATTTAAGTTATAGTTATTTAATTAATAGTTATTTAAGTTATAGTTATTTAAGTTATAGTTATTTAAGTTATAGTTATTTAAGTTATAGTTATTTAAGTTATAGTTATTTAATTTATAGTTATTTAATTTATAGTTATTTAAGTTATAGTTATTTAAGTTATAGTTATTTAAGTTATAGTTATTTAATTAATAGTAATTTAAGTTATAGTAATTTAAGTTTAGTTATTTAATTTATAGTTATTTAAGTTATAGTTAATTAAGTTATCGTTAGTTAAGTTATAGTTATTTAAGTTATAGTTATTAAATTATAGTTATTTAAGTTATAGTTATTTAATTTATAGTTTTTTCATTTATGGTTATTTAAGTTATAGTTATTTAAGTTATAGTTATTTAAGTTATAGTTATTTAAGTTATAGTTATTTAAGTTATAGTTATTTAAGTTATAGTTATTTAATTAATAGTTATTTAAGTTATAGTTATTTAAGTTATAGTTATTTAAGTTATAGTTATTTAAGTTATAGTTATTTAATTAATAGTTATTTAAATTATAGTTATTTAAGTTATAGTTATTTAAGTTATAGTTATTTAAGTTATAGTTATTTAATTTATAGTTATTTAAGTTATAGTTATTTAAGTTATAGTTATTTAAGTTATAGTTATTTAAGTTATAGTTATTTAAGTTATAGTTATTTAAGTTATAGTTATTTAATTAATAGTTATTTAAGTTATAGTTATTTAAGTTATAGTTATTTAAGTTATAGTTATTTAAGTTATAGTTATTTAAGTTATAGTTATTTAAGTTATAGTTATTTAATTAATAGTTATTTAAGTTATAGTTATTTAAGTTATAGTTATTTAAGTTATAGTTATTTAAGTTATAGTTATTTAAGTTATAGTTATTTAAGTTATAGTTATTTAATTTATAGTTATTTAATTATTAGTTATTTAAGTTATAGTTATTTAAGTTATAGTTATTTAAGTTATAGTTATTTAAATTATAGTTATTTAAGTTATAGTTATTTAATTAATAGTAATTTAAGTTATAGTAATTTAAGTTTAGTTATTTAATTTATAGTTATTTAAGTTATAGTTATTTAAGTTATAGTTATTATATAATATTTATTTAAGTTATAGTTATTTAAGATATATTTATTTAATTTATAGTTATTATATTATAATTATTTAAGTTTTAGTTATTTAAGTTATAGTTATTATATTATAGCTATTTAAGTGATATTTATTTAAGTTATAGTTATTTAATTAATAATTATTTAATTTATAGTTATTTAAGTTATAGTTATTTAAGTTATAGTTATTAAATTATATTTATTTAAGTTATAGTTATTTAATTTATAGTTATTTAATTTATAGTTATTTAATTTATAGTTATTTAATTTATAGTTATTTAATTTATAGTTATTTAATTTATAGTTATTTAATTTATAGTTATTTAATTTATAGTTATTTAAATTATAGTTATTTAAGTTATAGTTATTTAAGTTATAGTTATTTAAGTTATAGTTATTTAAGTTATAGTTATTTAAGTTATAATTATTTAAATTATAGTTATATAAGTTATAGTTAATTAAGTTATCGTTATTTAAGTTATAGTTATTTAAGTTATAGTTATTTAAATTTTAATTATATAAGTTATAGTTATTGAATTTATAGTTATTTAATTTATAGTTATTTAATTTATAGTTATTTAAGTTATAGTTATTTAAGTTATAGTTATTTAAGTTATAGTTATTTAAGTTATAGTTATTTAAGTTATAGTTATTTAATTTATAGTTATTTAAGTTATAGTTATTTAAGTTATAGTTATTTAAGTTATAGTTATTTAAGTTATAGTTATTTAAGTTATAGTTATTTAATTAATAGTTATTTAAGTTATAGTTATTTAAGTTATAGTTATTTAAGTTATAGTTATTTAAGTTATAGTTATTTAAGTTATAGTTATTTAATTTATAGTTATTTAATTTATAGTTATTTAAGTTATAGTTATTTAAGTTATAGTTATTTAAGTTATAGTTATTTAATTAATAGTAATTTAAGTTATAGTAATTTAAGTTTAGTTATTTAATTTATAGTTATTTAAGTTATAGTTAATTAAGTTATCGTTAGTTAAGTTATAGTTATTTAAGTTATAGTTATTAAATTATAGTTATTTAAGTTATAGTTATTTAATTTATAGTTTTTTCATTTATGGTTATTTAAGTTATAGTTATTTAAGTTATAGTTATTTAAGTTATAGTTATTTAAGTTATAGTTATTTAAGTTATAGTTATTTAAGTTATAGTTATTTAATTAATAGTTATTTAAGTTATAGTTATTTAAGTTATAGTTATTTAAGTTATAGTTATTTAAGTTATAGTTATTTAATTAATAGTTATTTAAATTATAGTTATTTAAGTTATAGTTATTTAAGTTATAGTTATTTAAGTTATAGTTATTTAATTTATAGTTATTTAAGTTATAGTTATTTAAGTTATAGTTATTTAAGTTATAGTTATTTAAGTTATAGTTATTTAAGTTATAGTTATTTAAGTTATAGTTATTTAATTAATAGTTATTTAAGTTATAGTTATTTAAGTTATAGTTATTTAAGTTATAGTTATTTAAGTTATAGTTATTTAAGTTATAGTTATTTAAGTTATAGTTATTTAATTAATAGTTATTTAAGTTATAGTTATTTAAGTTATAGTTATTTAAGTTATAGTTATTTAAGTTATAGTTATTTAAGTTATAGTTATTTAAGTTATAGTTATTTAATTTATAGTTATTTAATTATTAGTTATTTAAGTTATAGTTATTTAAGTTATAGTTATTTAAGTTATAGTTATTTAAATTATAGTTATTTAAGTTATAGTTATTTAATTAATAGTAATTTAAGTTATAGTAATTTAAGTTTAGTTATTTAATTTATAGTTATTTAAGTTATAGTTAATTAAGTTATCGTTAGTTAAGTTATAGTTATTTAAGTTATAGTTATTAAATTATAGTTATTTAAGTTATAGTTATTTAATTTATAGTTTTTTCATTTATGGTTATTTAAGTTATAGTTATTTAAGTTATAGTTATTTAAGTTATAGTTATTTAAGTTATAGTTATTTAAGTTATAGTTATTTAAGTTATAGTTATTTAAGTTATAGTTATTTAATTTATAGTTATTTAATTTATAGTTATTTAAGTTATAGTTATTTAAGTTATAGTTATTTAAGTTATAGTTATTTAATTAATAGTTATTTAAGTTATAGTTATTTAAGTTATAGTTATTTAAGTTATAGTTATTTAAGTTATAGTTATTTAATTAATAGTAATTTAAGTTATAGTTATTTAAGTTTAGTTATTTAATTTATAGTTATTTAAGTTATAGTTATTTAAGTTATAGTTATTATATAATATTTATTTAAGTTATAGTTATTTAAGATATATTTATTTAATTTATAGTTATTATATTATAATTATTTAAGTTTTAGTTATTTAAGTTATAGTTATTATATTATAGCTATTTAAGTGATATTTATTAAAGTTATAGTTATTTAATTAATAGTTATTTAATTTATAGTTATTTAAGTTATAGTTATTTAAGTTATAGTTATTAAATTATATTTATTTAAGTTATAGTTATTTAATTTATAGTTATTTAATTTATAGTTATTTAATTTATAGTTATTTAATTTATAGTTATTTAATTTATAGTTATTATAGTTATTTAAATTATAGTTATTTAAGTTATAGTTATTTAAGTTATAGTTATTTAAGTTATAGTTATTTAAGTTATAGTTATTTAAGTTATAGTTATTTAAGTTATAGTTATTTAAGTTATAGTTATTTAAGTTATAGTTATTTAAGTTATAGTTATTTAAGTTATAGTTATTTAAGTTATAGTTATTTAAGTTATAGTTATTTAAGTTATAGTTATTTAAGTTATAGTTATTTAAGTTATAATTATTTAAATTATAGTTATATAAGTTATAGTTAATTAAGTTATCGTTATTTAAGTTATAGTTATTTAAGTTATAGTTATTTAAATTTTAGTTATATAAGTTATAGTTATTGAATTTATAGTTATTTAATTTATAGTTATTTAAGTTATAGTTATTTAAGTTATAGTTATTTAAGTTATAGTTATTTAAGTTATAGTTATTTAAGTTATAGTTATTTAATTTATAGTTATTTAAGTTATAGTTATTTAAGTTATAGTTATTTAAGTTATAGTTATTTAAGTTATAGTTATTTAAGTTATAATTATTTAAGTTATAGTTATTTAATTAATAGTTATTTAAGTTATAGTTATTTAAGTTATAGTTATTTAAGTTATAGTTATTTAAGTTATAGTTATTTAAGTTATAGTTATTTAAGTTATAGTTATTTAATTTATAGTTATTTAATTTATAGTTATTTAAGTAATAGTTATTTAAGTTATAGTTATTTAAGTTATAGTTATTTAAGTTATAGTTATTTAATTAATAGTAATTTAAGTTATAGTTATTTAAGTTATAGTTATTTAAGTTATAGTTATTTAATTAATAGTAATTTAAGTTATAGTAATTTAAGTTTAGTTATTTAATTTATAGTTATTTAAGTTATAGTTAATTAAGTTATCGTTAGTTAAGTTATAGTTATTTAAGTTATAGTTATTAAATTATAGTTATTTAAGTTATAGTTATTTAATTTATAGTTTTTTCATTTATGGTTATTTAAGTTATAGTTATTTAAGTTATAGTTATTTAAGTTATAGTTATTTAAGTTATAGTTATTTAAGTTATAGTTATTATATAATATTTATTTAAGTTATAGTTATTTAAGATATATTTATTTAATTTATAGTTATTATATTATAATTATTTAAGTTTTAGTTATTTAAGTTATAGTTATTATATTATAGCTATTTAAGTGATATTTATTTAAGTTATAGTTATTTAATTAATAGTTATTTAATTTATAGTTATTTAAGTTATAGTTATTTAAGTTATAGCTATTAAATTATATTTATTTAAGTTATAGTTATTTAATTTATAGTTATTTAATTTATAGTTATTTAATTTATAGTTATTTAATTTATAGTTATTTAATTTATAGTTATTTAATTTATAGTTATTTAATTTATAGTTATTTAATTTATAGTTATTTAATTTATAGTTATTTAATTTATAGTTATTTAATTTATAGTTATTTAATTTATAGTTATTTAATTTATAGTTATTTAATTTATAGTTATTATAGTTATTTAAATTATAGTTATTTAAGTTATAGTTATTTAAGTTATAGTTATTTAAGTTATAGTTATTTAAGTTATAGTTATTTAAGTTATAGTTATTTAAGTTATAGTTATTTAAGTTATAGTTATTTAAGTTATAGTTATTTAAGTTATAGTTATTTAATTTATAGTTATTTAAGTTATAGTTATTTAAGTTATAGTTATTTAAGTTATAGTTATTTAAGTTATAGTTATTTAAGTTATAGTTATTTAATTTATAGTTATTTAAGTTATAGTTATTTAAGTTATAGTTATTTAAGTTATAGTTATTTAAGTTATAGTTATTTAAGTTATAGTTATTTAAGTTATAGTTATTTAAGTTATAGTTATTTAAGTTATAGTTATTTAATTAATAGTTATTTAAGTTATAGTTATTTAAGTTATAGTTATTTAAGTTATAGTTATTTAAGTTATAGTTATTTAAGATATAGTTATTTAAGTTATAGTTATTTAATTTATAGTTATTTAATTTATAGTTATTTAAGTTATAGTTATTTAAGTTATAGTTATTTAAGTTATAGTTATTTAAGTTATAGTTATTTAATTAATAGTAATTTAAGTTATAGTAATTTAAGTTTAGTTATTTAATTTATAGTTATTTAAGTTATAGTTAATTAAGTTATCGTTAGTTAAGTTATAGTTATTTAAGTTATAGTTATTAAATTATAGTTATTTAAGTTATAGTTATTTAAGTTATAGTTATTTAAGTTATAGTTATTTAAGTTATAGTTATTTAAGTTATAGTTATTTAAGTTATAGTTATTTAATTAATAGTTATTTAAGTTATAGTTATTTAAGTTATAGTTATTTAAGTTATAGTTATTTAAGTTATAGTTATTTAAGTTATAGTTATTTAATTTATAGTTATTTAATTCATAGTTATTTAAGTTATAGTTATTTAAGTTATAGTTATTTAAGTTATAGTTATTTAAGTTATAGTTATTTAAGTTATAGTTATTTAATTAATAGTTATTTAAGTTATAGTTATTTAATTAATAGTTATTTAAGTTATAGTTATTTAAGTTATAGTTATTTAAGTTATAGTTATTTAAGTTATAGTTATTTAAGTTATAGTTATTTAATTTATAGTTATTTAAGTTATAGTTATTTAAGTTATAGTTATTTAAGTTATAGTTATTTAAGTTATAGTTATTTAAGTTGTAGTTATTTAAGTTATAGTTATTTAATTAATAGTTATTTAAGTTATAGTTATTTAAGTTATAGTTATTTAAGTTATAGTTATTTAAGTTATAGTTATTTAAGTTATAGTTATTTAATTTATAGTTATTTAATTTATAGTTATTTAAGTTATAGTTATTTAAGTTATAGTTATTTAAGTTATAGTTATTTAAGTTATAGTTATTTAATTAATAGTAATTTAAGTTATAGTAATTTAAGTTTAGTTATTTAATTTATAGTTATTTAAGTTATAGTTAATTAAGTTATCGTTAGTTAAGTTATAGTTATTTAAGTTATAGTTATTAAATTATAGTTATTTAAGTTATAGTTATTTAATTTATAGTTTTTTCATTTATGGTTATTTAAGTTATAGTTATTTAAGTTATAGTTATTTAAGTTATAGTTATTTAAGTTATAGTTATTATATAATATTTATTTAAGTTATAGTTATTTAAGATATATTTATTTAATTTATAGTTATTATATTATAATTATTTAAGTTTTAGTTATTTAAGTTATAGTTATTATATTATAGCTATTTAAGTGATATTTATTTAAGTTATAGTTATTTAATTAATAGTTATTTAATTTATAGTTATTTAAGTTATAGTTATTTAAGTTATAGCTATTAAATTATATTTATTTAAGTTATAGTTATTTAATTTATAGTTATTTAATTTATAGTTATTATAGTTATTTAAATTATAGTTATTTAAGTTATAGTTATTTAAGTTATAGTTATTTAAGTTATAGTTATTTAAGTTATAGTTATTTAAGTTATAGTTATTTAAGTTATAGTTATTTAAGTTATAGTTATTTAAGTTATAGTTATTTAAGTTATAGTTATTTAAGTTATAATTATTTAAATTATAGTTATCTAAGTTATAGTTAATTAAGTTATCGTTATTTAAGTTATAGTTATTTAAGTTATAGTTATTTAAATTTTAGTTATATAAGTTATAGTTATTGAATTTATAGTTATTTAATTTATAGTTATTTAAGTTATAGTTATTTAAGTTATAGTTATTTAAGTTATAGTTATTTAAGTTATAGTTATTTAAGTTATAGTTATTTAAGTTATAGTTATTTAATTTATAGTTATTTAAGTTATAGTTATTGAAGTTATAGTTATTTAATTTATAGTTATTTAAGTTATAGTTATTTAAGTTATAGTTATTTAAGTTATAGTTATTTAAGTTATAGTTATTTAAGTTATAGTTATTTAAGTTATAGTTATTTAATTTATAGTTATTTAAGTTATAGTTATTTAAGTTATAGTTATTTAAGTTATAGTTATTTAAGTTATAGTTATTTAAGTTATAGTTATTTAAGTTATAGTTATTTAAGTTATAGTTATTTAATTAATAGTTATTTAAGTTATAGTTATTTAAGTTATAGTTATTTAAGTTATAGTTATTTAAGTTATAGTAATTTAAGTTTAGTTATTTAATTTATAGTTATTTAAGTTATAGTTAATTAAGTTATCGTTAGTTAAGTTATAGTTATTTAAGTTATAGTTATTAAATTATAGTTATTTAAGTTATAGTTATTTAAGTTATAGTTATTTAAGTTATAGTTATTTAAGTTATAGTTATTTAAGTTATAGTTATTTAAGTTATAGTTATTTAATTAATAGTTATTTAAGTTATAGTTATTTAAGTTATAGTTATTTAAGTTATATTTATTTAAGTTATAGTTATTTAAGTTATAGTTATTTAATTTATAGTTATTTAATTTATAGTTATTTAAGTTATAGTTATTTAAGTTATAGTTATTTAAGTTATAGTTATTTAAGTTATAGTTATTTAATTAATAGTAATTTAAGTTATAGTAATTTAAGTTTAGTTATTTAATTTATAGTTATTTAAGTTATAGTTAATTAAGTTATCGTTAGTTAAGTTATAGTTATTTAAGTTATAGTTATTAAATTATAGTTATTTAAGTTATAGTTATTTAATTTATAGTTTTTTCATTTATGGTTATTTAAGTTATAGTTATTTAAGTTATAGTTAATTAAGTTATCGTTAGTTAAGTTATAGTTATTTAAGTTATAGTTATTAAATTATAGTTATTTAAGTTATAGTTATTTAATTTATAGTTTTTTCATTTATGGTTATTTAAGTTATAGTTATTTAAGTTATAGTTATTTAAGTTATAGTTATTTAAGTTATAGTTATTATATAATATTTATTTAAATTATAGTTATTTAAGATATATTTATTTAATTTATAGTTATTATATTATAATTATTTAAGTTTTAGTTATTTAAGTTATAGTTATTATATTATAGCTATTTAAGTGATATTTATTTAAGTTATAGTTATTTAATTAATAGTTATTTAATTTATAGTTATTTAAGTTATAGTTATTTAAGTTATAGCTATTAAATTATATTTATTTAAGTTATAGTTATTTAATTTATAGTTATTTAATTTATAGTTATTTAATTTATAGTTATTTAATTTATAGTTATTTAATTTATAGTTATTTAATTTATAGTTATTTAATTTATAGTTATTTAATTTATAGTTATTTAATTTATAGTTATTTAATTTATAGTTATTTAATTTATAGTTATTTAATTTATAGTTATTTAATTTATAGTTATTTAATTTATAGTTATTTAATTTATAGTTATTTAATTTATAGTTATTTAATTTATAGTTATTTAATTTATAGTTATTTAATTTATAGTTATTTAATTTATAGTTATTTAATTTATAGTTATTATAGTTATTTAAATTATAGTTATTTAAGTTATAGTTATTTAAGTTATAGTTATTTAAGTTATAGTTATTTAAGTTATAGTTATTTAAGTTATAGTTATTTAAGTTATAGTTATTTAAGTTATAGTTATTTAAGTTATAGTTATTTAAGTTATAGTTATTTAAGTTATAGTTATTTAAGTTATAATTATTTAAATTATAGTTATCTAAGTTATAGTTAATTAAGTTATCGTTATTTAAGTTATAGTTATTTAAGTTATAGTTATTTAAATTTTAGTTATATAAGTTATAGTTATTGAATTTATAGTTATTTAATTTATAGTTATTTAAGTTATAGTTATTTAAGTTATAGTTATTTAAGTTATAGTTATTTAAGTTATAGTTATTTAAGTTATAGTTATTTAATTTATAGTTATTTAAGTTATAGTTATTTAAGTTATAGTTATTTAAGTTATAGTTATTTAAGTTATAGTTATTTAAGTTATAGTTATTTAAGTTATAGTTATTTAAGTTATAGTTATTTAAGTTATAGTTATTTAAGTTATAGTTATTTAATTAATAGTTATTTAAGTTATAGTTATTTAAGTTATAGTTATTTAAGTTATAGTTATTTAAGATATAGTTATTTAAGTTATAGTTATTTAATTTATAGTTATTTAATTTATAGTTATTTAAGTTATAGTTATTTAAGTTATAGTTATTTAAGTTATAGTTATTTAAGTTATAGTTATTTAATTAATAGTAATTTAAGTTATAGTAATTTAAGTTTAGTTATTTAATTTATAGTTATTTAAGTTATAGTTAATTAAGTTATCGTTAGTTAAGTTATAGTTATTTAAGTTATAGTTATTAAATTATAGTTATTTAAGTTATAGTTATTTAAGTTATAGTTATTTAAGTTATAGTTATTTAAGTTATAGTTATTTAAGTTATAGTTATTTAAGTTATAGTTATTTAAGTTATAGTTATTTAATTAATAGTTATTTAAGTTATAGTTATTTAAGTTATATTTATTTAAGTTATAGTTATTTAAGTTATAGTTATTTAAGTTATAGTTATTTAAGTTATAGTTATTTAAGTTGTAGTTATTTAAGTTATAGTTATTTAATTAATAGTTATTTAAGTTATAGTTATTTAAGTTATAGTTATTTAAGTTATAGTTATTTAAGTTATAGTTATTTAAGTTATAGTTATTTAATTTATAGTTATTTAATTTATAGTTATTTAATTTATAGTTATTTAATTTATAGTTATTTAATTTATAGTTATTTAATTTATAGTTATTTAATTTATAGTTATTTAATTTATAGTTATTTAATTTATAGTTATTTAATTTATAGTTATTTAATTTATAGTTATTTAATTTATAGTTATTTAATTTATAGTTATTTAATTTATAGTTATTTAATTTATAGTTATTATAGTTATTTAAATTATAGTTATTTAAGTTATAGTTATTTAAGTTATAGTTATTTAAGTTATAGTTATTTAAGTTATAGTTATTTAAGTTATAGTTATTTAAGTTATAGTTATTTAAGTTATAGTTATTTAAGTTATAGTTATTTAAGTTATAGTTATTTAAGTTATAGTTATTTAAGTTATAGTTATTTAAGTTATAATTATTTAAATTATAGTTATCTAAGTTATAGTTAATTAAGTTATCGTTATTTAAGTTATAGTTATTTAAGTTATAGTTATTTAAATTTTAGTTATATAAGTTATAGTTATTGAATTTATAGTTATTTAATTTATAGTTATTTAAGTTATAGTTATTTAAGTTATAGTTATTTAAGTTATAGTTATTTAAGTTATAGTTATTTAAGTTATAGTTATTTAATTTATAGTTATTTAAGTTATAGTTATTTAAGTTATAGTTATTTAAGTTATAGTTATTTAAGTTATAGTTATTTAAGTTATAGTTATTTAAGTTATAGTTATTTAAGTTATAGTTATTTAAGTTATAGTTATTTAAGTTATAGTTATTTAATTAATAGTTATTTAAGTTATAGTTATTTAAGTTATAGTTATTTAAGTTATAGTTATTTAAGATATAGTTATTTAAGTTATAGTTATTTAATTTATAGTTATTTAATTTATAGTTATTTAAGTTATAGTTATTTAAGTTATAGTTATTTAAGTTATAGTTATTTAAGTTATAGTTATTTAATTAATAGTAATTTAAGTTATAGTAATTTAAGTTTAGTTATTTAATTTATAGTTATTTAAGTTATAGTTAATTAAGTTATCGTTAGTTAAGTTATAGTTATTTAAGTTATAGTTATTAAATTATAGTTATTTAAGTTATAGTTATTTAAGTTATAGTTATTTAAGTTATAGTTATTTAAGTTATAGTTATTTAAGTTATAGTTATTTAAGTTATAGTTATTTAATTAATAGTTATTTAAGTTATAGTTATTTAAGTTATAGTTATTTAAGTTATAGTTATTTAAGTTATAGTTATTTAAGTTATAGTTATTTAATTTATAGTTATTTAATTTATAGTTATTTAAGTTATAGTTATTTAAGTTATAGTTATTTAAGTTATAGTTATTTAAGTTATAGTTATTTAAGTTATAGTTATTTAATTAATAGTTATTTAAGTTATAGTTATTTAATTAATAGTTATTTAAGTTATAGTTATTTAAGTTATAGTTATTTAAGTTATAGTTATTTAAGTTATAGTTATTTAAGTTATAGTTATTTAATTTATAGTTATTTAAGTTATAGTTATTTAAGTTATAGTTATTTAAGTTATAGTTATTTAAGTTATAGTTATTTAAGTTGTAGTTATTTAAGTTATAGTTATTTAATTAATAGTTATTTAAGTTATAGTTATTTAAGTTATAGTTATTTAAGTTATAGTTATTTAAGTTATAGTTATTTAAGTTATAGTTATTTAATTTATAGTTATTTAATTTATAGTTATTTAAGTTATAGTTATTTAAGTTATAGTTATTTAAGTTATAGTTATTTAAGTTATAGTTATTTAATTAATAGTAATTTAAGTTATAGTAATTTAAGTTTAGTTATTTAATTTATAGTTATTTAAGTTATAGTTAATTAAGTTATCGTTAGTTAAGTTATAGTTATTTAAGTTATAGTTATTAAATTATAGTTATTTAAGTTATAGTTATTTAATTTATAGTTTTTTCATTTATGGTTATTTAAGTTATAGTTATTTAAGTTATAGTTATTTAAGTTATAGTTATTTAAGTTATAGTTATTTAAGTTATAGTTATTATATAATATTTATTTAAGTTATAGTTATTTAAGATATATTTATTTAATTTATAGTTATTATATTATAATTATTTAAGTTTTAGTTATTTAAGTTATAGTTATTATATTATAGCTATTTAAGTGATATTTATTTAAGTTATAGTTATTTAATTAATAGTTATTTAATTTATAGTTATTTAAGTTATAGTTATTTAAGTTATAGCTATTAAATTATATTTATTTAAGTTATAGTTATTTAATTTATAGTTATTTAATTTATAGTTATTTAATTTATAGTTATTTAATTTATAGTTATTTAATTTATAGTTATTTAATTTATAGTTATTTAATTTATAGTTATTTAATTTATAGTTATTTAATTTATAGTTATTTAATTTATAGTTATTTAATTTATAGTTATTTAATTTATAGTTATTTAATTTATAGTTATTTAATTTATAGTTATTTAATTTATAGTTATTTAATTTATAGTTATTTAATTTATAGTTATTTAATTTATAGTTATTTAATTTATAGTTATTTAATTTATAGTTATTTAATTTATAGTTATTTAATTTATAGTTATTTAATTTATAGTTATTTAATTTATAGTTATTTAATTTATAGTTATTATAGTTATTTAAATTATAGTTATTTAAGTTATAGTTATTTAAGTTATAGTTATTTAAGTTATAGTTATTTAAGTTATAGTTATTTAAGTTATAGTTATTTAAGTTATAGTTATTTAAGTTATAGTTATTTAAATTTTAGTTATATAAGTTATAGTTATTGAATTTATAGTTATTTAATTTATAGTTATTTAAGTTATAGTTATTTAAGTTATAGTTATTTAAGTTATAGTTATTTAAGTTATAGTTATTTAAGTTATAGTTATTTAATTTATAGTTATTTAAGTTATAGTTATTTAAGTTATAGTTATTTAAGTTAGAGTTATTTAAGTTATAGTTATTTAAGTTATAGTTATTTAAGTTATAGTTATTTAAGTTATAGTTATTTAAGTTATAGTTATTTAATTAATAGTTATTTAAGTTATAGTTATTTAAGTTATAGTTATTTAAGTTATAGTTATTTAAGATATAGTTATTTAAGTTATAGTTATTTAATTTATAGTTATTTAATTTATAGTTATTTAAGTTATAGTTATTTAAGTTATAGTTATTTAAGTTATAGTTATTTAAGTTATAGTTATTTAAGTTATAGTTATTTAATTAATAGTAATTTAAGTTATAGTAATTTAAGTTTAGTTATTTAATTTATAGTTATTTAAGTTATAGTTAATTAAGTTATCGTTAGTTAAGTTATAGTTATTTAAGTTATAGTTATTAAATTATAGTTATTTAAGTTATAGTTATTTAAGTTATAGTTATTTAAGTTATAGTTATTTAAGTTATAGTTATTTAAGTTATAGTTATTTAAGTTATAGTTATTTAATTAATAGTTATTTAAGTTATAGTTATTTAAGTTATAGTTATTTAAGTTATAGTTATTTAAGTTATAGTTATTTAAGTTATAGTTATTTAATTTATAGTTATTTAATTTATAGTTATTTAAGTTATAGTTATTTAAGTTATAGTTATTTAAGTTATAGTTATTTAAGTTATAGTTATTTAAGTTATAGTTATTTAAGTTATAGTTATTTAAGTTATAGTTATTTAATTAATAGTTATTTAAGTTATAGTTATTTAATTAATAGTTATTTAAGTTATAGTTATTTAAGTTATAGTTATTTAAGTTATAGTTATTTAAGTTATAGTTATTTAAGTTATAGTTATTTAATTTATAGTTATTTAAGTTATAGTTATTTAAGTTATAGTTATTTAAGTTATAGTTATTTTAGTTATAGTTATTTAAGTTGTAGTTATTTAAGTTATAGTTATTTAAGTTATAGTTATTTAAGTTATAGTTATTTAAGTTATAGTTATTTAAGTTATAGTTATTTAATTAATAGTTATTTAAGTTATAGTTATTTAAGTTATAGTTATTTAAGTTATAGTTATTTAAGTTATAGTTATGTAAGTTATAGTTATTTAATTTATAGTTATTTAATTTATAGTTATTTAAGTTATAGTTATTTAAGTTATAGTTATTTAAGTTATAGTTATTTAATTTATAGTTATTTAATTTATAGTTATTTAATTTATAGTTATTTAATTTATAGTTATTTAATTTATAGTTATTTAATTTATAGTTATTTAATTTATAGTTATTTAATTTATAGTTATTTAATTTATAGTTATTTAATTTATAGTTATTTAATTTATAGTTATTTAATTTATAGTTATTTAATTTATAGTTATTTAATTTATAGTTATTTAATTTATAGTTATTTAATTTATAGTTATTTAATTTATAGTTATTTAATTTATAGTTATTTAATTTATAGTTATTTAATTTATAGTTATTTAATTTATAGTTATTTAATTTATAGTTATTTAATTTATAGTTATTTAATTTATAGTTATTTAATTTATAGTTATTTAATTTATAGTTATTTAATTTATAGTTATTTAATTTATAGTTATTTAATTTATAGTTATTATAGTTATTTAAATTATAGTTATTTAAGTTATAGTTATTTAAGTTATAGTTATTTAAGTTATAGTTATTTAAGTTATAGTTATTTAAGTTATAGTTATTTAAGTTATAGTTATTTAAGTTATAGTTATTTAAGTTATAATTATTTAAATTATAGTTATCTAAGTTATAGTTAATTAAGTTATCGTTATTTAAGTTATAGTTATTTAAGTTATAGTTATTTAAATTTTAGTTATATAAGTTATAGTTATTGAATTTATAGTTATTTAATTTATAGTTATTTAAGTTATAGTTATTTAAGTTATAGTTATTTAAGTTATAGTTATTTAAGTTATAGTTATTTAAGTTATAGTTATTTAATTTATAGTTATTTAAGTTATAGTTATTTAAGTTATAGTTATTTAAGTTATAGTTATTTAAGTTATAGTTATTTAAGTTATAGTTATTTAAGTTATAGTTATTTAATTAATAGTTATTTAAGTTATAGTTATTTAAGTTATAGTTATTTAAGTTATAGTTATTTAAGTTATAGTTATTTAAGTTATAGTTATTTAATTTATAGTTATTTAATTTATAGTTATTTAAGTTATAGTTATTTAAGTTATAGTTATTTAAGTTATAGTTATTTAAGTTATAGTTATTTAATTAATAGTAATTTAAGTTATAGTAATTTAAGTTTAGTTATTTAATTTATAGTTATTTAAGTTATAGTTATTTAATTAATAGTAATTTAAGTTATAGTAATTTAAGTTTAGTTATTTAATTTATAGTTATTTAAGTTATAGTTAATTAAGTTATCGTTAGTTAAGTTATAGTTATTTAAGTTATAGTTATTAAATTATAGTTATTTAAGTTATAGTTATTTAATTTATAGTTTTTTCATTTATGGTTATTTAAGTTATAGTTATTTAAGTTATAGTTATTTAAGTTATAGTTATTTAAGTTATAGTTATTTAATTAATAGTTATTTAAGTTATAGTTATTTAATTAATAGTTATTTAAGTTATAGTTATTTAAGTTATACTTATTTAAGTTATAGTTATTTAAGTTATAGTTATTTAAGTTAAAGTTATTTAATTTATAGTTATTTAAGTTATAGTTATTTAAGTTATAGTTATTTAAGTTATAGTTATTTAAGTTATAGTTATTTAAGTTATAGTTATTTAAGTTATAGTTATTTAAGTTATAGTTATTTAAGTTATAGTTATTTAAGTTATAGTTATTTAAGTTATAGTTATTTAAGTTATAGTTATTTAAGTTATAGTTATTTAATTAATAGTTATTTAAGTTATAGTTATTTAAGTTATAGTTATTTAAGTTATATTTATTTAAGTTATAGTTATTTAAGTTATAGTTATTTAATTTATAGTTATTTAATTTATAGTTATTTAAGTTATAGTTATTTAAGTTATAGTTATTTAATTTATAGTTATTTAATTTATAGTTATTTAAGTTATAGTTATTAAAGTTATAGTTATTTAAGTTATAGTTATTTAAGTTATAGTTATTTAAGTTATAATTATTTAAGTTATAGTTATTTAAGTTATAGTTATTTAAGTTATAGTTATTATATAATATTTATTTAAGTTATAGTTATTTAAGATATATTTATTTAATTTATAGTTATTATATTATAATTATTTAAGTTTTAGTTATTTAAGTTATAGTTATTATATTATAGCTATTTAAGTGATATTTATTTAAGTTATAGTTATTTAATTAACAGTTATTTAATTTATAGTTATTTAAGTTATAGTTATTTAAGTTATAGTTATTAAATTATATTTATTTAAATTATAGTTATTTAATTTATAGTTATTTAATTTATAGTTATTTAATTTATAGTTATTTAATTTATAGTTATTTAATTTATAGTTATTTAATTTATAGTTATTTAATTTATAGTTATTTAATTTATAGTTATTTAATTTATAGTTATTATAGTTATTTAAATTATAGTTATTTAAGTTATAGTTATTTAAGTTATAGTTATTTAAGTTATAGTTATTTAAGTTATAGTTATTTAAGTTATAGTTATTTAAGTTATAGTTATTTAAGTTATAGTTATTTAAGTTATAGTTATTTAAGTTATAATTATATAAATTATAGTTATCTAAGTTATAGTTAATTAAGTTATCGTTATTTAAGTTATAGTTATTTAAGTTATAGTTATTTAAATTTTAGTTATCTAAGTTATAGTTATTGAATTTATAGTTATTTAATTTATAGTTATTTAAGTTATAGTTATTTAAGTTATAGTTATTTAAGTTATAGTTATTTAAGTTATAGTTATTTAAGTTATAGTTATTTAATTTATAGTTATTTAAGTTATAGTTATTTAAGTTATAGTTATTTAAGTTATAGTTATTTAAGTTATAGTTATTTAAGTTATAGTTATTTAATTAATAGTTATTTAAGTTATAGTTATTTAAGTTATAGTTATTTAAGTTATAGTTATTTAAGTTATAGTTATTTAAGTTATAGTTATTTAATTTATAGTTATTTAATTTATAGTTATTTAAGTTATAGTTATTTAAGTTATAGTTATTTAAGTTATAGTTATTTAAGTTATAGTTATTTAATTAATAGTAATTTAAGTTATAGTAATTTAAGTTTAGTTATTTAATTTATAGTTATTTAAGTTATAGTTATTTAATTAATAGTAATTTAAGTTATAGTAATTTAAGTTTAGTTATTTAATTTATAGTTATTTAAGTTATAGTTAATTAAGTTATCGTTAGTTAAGTTATAGTTATTTAAGTTATAGTTATTAAATTATAGTTATTTAAGTTATAGTTATTTAATTTATAGTTTTTTCATTTATGGTTATTTAAGTTATAGTTATTTAAGTTATAGTTATTTAAGTTATAGTTATTTAAGTTATAGTTATTTAATTAATAGTTATTTAAGTTATAGTTATTTAATTAATAGTTATTTAAGTTATAGTTATTTAAGTTATACTTATTTAAGTTATAGTTATTTAAGTTATAGTTATTTAAGTTAAAGTTATTTAATTTATAGTTATTTAAGTTATAGTTATTTAAGTTATAGTTATTTAAGTTATAGTTATTTAAGTTATAGTTATTTAAGTTATAGTTATTTAAGTTATAGTTATTTAAGTTATAGTTATTTAAGTTATAGTTATTTAAGTTATAGTTATTTAAGTTATAGTTATTTAAGTTATAGTTATTTAATTAATAGTTATTTAAGTTATAGTTATTTAAGTTATAGTTATTTAAGTTATATTTATTTAAGTTATAGTTATTTAAGTTATAGTTATTTAATTTATAGTTATTTAATTTATAGTTATTTAAGTTATAGTTATTTAAGTTATAGTTATTTAAGTTATAGTTATTTAAGTTATAGTTATTTAATTAATAGTAATTTAAGTTATAGTAATTTAAGTTTAGTTATTTAATTTATAGTTATTTAAGTTATAGTTAATTAAGTTATCGTTAGTTAAGTTATAGATATTTAAGTTATAGTTATTAAATTATAGTTATTTAAGTTATAGTTATTTAATTTATAGTTTTTTCATTTATGGTTATTATATTATAGTTATATAAATTATAGTTATTTAAGTTATAGTTATTTAAGTTATAGTTATTTAAGTTATAGTTATTTAAGTTATAGTTATTTAAGTTATAGTTATTTAAGTTATAGTTATTTAATTAATAGTTATTTAAGTTATAGTTATTTAAGTTATAGTTATTTAAGTTATAGTTATTTAAGTTATAGTTATTTAAGTTATAGTTATTTAAGTTATAGTTATTTAAGTTATAGTTATTTAATTAATAGTTATTTAAGTTATAGTTATTTAAGTTATAGTTATTAAATTATAGTTATTTAAGTTATAGTTATTTAAGTTATAGTTATTTAAGTTATAGTTATTTAATTAATAGTTATTTAAGTTATAGTTATTTAAGTTATAGTTATTAAATTATAGTTATTTAAGTTATAGTTATTTAATTTATAGTTTTTTCATTTATGGTTATTTAAGTTATAGTTATTTAAGTTATAGTTATTTAAGTTATAGTTATTTAAGTTATAGTTATTTAAGTTTTAGTTATTTAAGTTATAGTTATTTAAGTTATAGTTATTTAAGTTATAGTTATTTAATTTATAGTTATTTAATTTATAGTTATTTAAGTTATAGTTATTTAAGTTATAGTTATTTAAGTTATAGTTATTTAATTTATAGTTATTTAAGTTATAGTTATTTAAGTTATAGTTATTTAAGTTATAGTTATTTAAGTTATAGTTATTTAAGTTATAGTTATTTAATTAATAGTAATTTAAGTTATAGTAATTTAAGTTTAGTTATTTAATTTATAGTTATTTAAGTTATAGTTAATTAAGTTATCGTTAGTTAAGTTATAGTTATTTAAGTTATAGTTATTAAATTATAGTTATTTAAGTTATAGTTATTTAAGTTATAGTTATTTAAGTTATAGTTATTTAAGTTATAGTTATTTAAGTTATAGTTATTTAAGTTATAGTTATTTAATTAATAGTTATTTAAGTTATAGTTATTTAAGTTATAGTTATTTAAGTTATAGTTATTTAAGTTATAGTTATTTAAGTTATAGTTATTTAATTTATAGTTATTTAATTTATAGTTATTTAAGTTATAGTTATTTAAGTTATAGTTATTTAAGTTATAGTTATTTAAGTTATAGTTATTTAAGTTATAGTTATTTAAGTTATAGTTATTTAAGTTATAGTTATTTAATTAATAGTTATTTAAGTTATAGTTATTTAATTAATAGTTATTTAAGTTATAGTTATTTAAGTTATAGTTATTTAAGTTATAGTTATTTAAGTTATAGTTATTTAAGTTATAGTTATTTAAGTTATAGTTATTTAATTTATAGTTATTTAAGTTATAGTTATTTAAGTTATAGTTATTTAAGTTATAGTTATTTTAGTTATAGTTATTTAAGTTGTAGTTATTTAAGTTATAGTTATTTAAGTTATAGTTATTTAAGTTATAGTTATTTAAGTTATAGTTATTTAAGTTATAGTTATTTAAGTTATAGTTATTTAATTAATAGTTATTTAAGTTATAGTTATTTAAGTTATAGTTATTTAAGTTATAGTTATTTAAGTTATAGTTATGTAAGTTATAGTTATTTAATTTATAGTTATTTAATTTATAGTTATTTAAGTTATAGTTATTTAAGTTATAGTTATTTAAGTTATAGTTATTTAAGTTATAGTTATTTAATTAATAGTAATTTAAGTTATAGTAATTTAAGTTTAGTTATTTAATTTATAGTTATTTAAGTTATAGTTAATTAAGTTATCGTTAGTTAAGTTATAGTTATTTAAGTTATAGTTATTAAATTATAGTTATTTAAGTTATAGTTATTTAATTTATAGTTTTTTCATTTGTGGTTATTATATTATAGTTATATAAATTATAGTTATTTAAGTTATAGTTATTTAAGTTATAGTTATTTAAGTTATAGTTATTTAAGTTATAGTTATTTAAGTTATAGTTATTTAAGTTATAGTTATTTAATTAATAGTTATTTAAGTTATAGTTATTTAAGTTATAGTTATTTAAGTTATAGTTATTTAAGTTATAGTTATTTAAGTTATAGTTATTTAAGTTATAGTTATTTAATTAATAGTTATTTAAGTTATAGTTATTAAATTATAGTTATTTAAGTTATAGTTATTTAATTTATAGTTTTTTCATTTATGGTTATTTAAGTTATAGTTATTTAAGTTATAGTTATTTAAGTTATAGTTATTTAAGTTATAGTTATTTAAGTTATAGTTATTTAAGTTATAGTTATTTAAGTTATAGTTATTTAATTAATAGTTATTTAAGTTATAGTTATTTAAGTTATAGTTATTTAAGTTATAGTTATTTAAGTTATAGTTATTTAAGTTATAGTTATTTAATTTATAGTTATTTAAGTTATAGTTATTTAAGTTATAGTTATTTAAGTTATAGTTATTTAAGTTATAGTTATTTAAGTTATAGTTATTTAAGTTATAGTTATTTAATTAATAGTTATTTAAGTTATAGTTATTTAAGTTATAGTTATTTAAGTTATAGTTATTTAAGTTATAGTTATTTAAGTTATAGTTATTTAATTAATAGTTATTTAAGTTATAGTTATTTAAGTTATAGTTATTTAAGTTATAGTTATTTAAGTTATAGTTATTTAAGTTATAGTTATTTAATTTATAGTTATTTAATTTATAGTTATTTAAGTTATAGTTATTTAAGTTATAGTTATTTAAGTTATAGTTATTTAAGTTATAGTTATTTAAGTTATAATTATTTAAGTTATAGTTATTTAAGTTATAGTTATTTAAGTTATAGTTATTTAAGTTATAGTTATTTAAGTTATAGTTATTATATAATATTTATTTAAGTTATAGTTATTTAAGATATATTTATTTAATTTATAGTTATTATATTATAATTATTTAAGTTTTAGTTATTTAAGTTATAGTTATTATATTATAGCTATTTAAGTGATATTTATTTAAGTTATAGTTATTTAATTAACAGTTATTTAATTTATAGTTATTTAAGTTATAGTTATTTAAGTTATAGTTATTAAATTATATTTATTTAAATTATAGTTATTTAATTTATAGTTATTTAATTTATAGTTATTTAATTTATAGTTATTTAATTTATAGTTATTTAATTTATAGTTATTTAATTTATAGTTATTTAATTTATAGTTATTTAATTTATAGTTATTTAATTTATAGTTATTATAGTTATTTAAATTATAGTTATTTAAGTTATAGTTATTTAAGTTATAGTTATTTAAGTTATAGTTATTTAAGTTATAGTTATTTAAGTTATAGTTATTTAAGTTATAGTTATTTAAGTTATAGTTATTTAAGTTATAATTATATAAATTATAGTTATCTAAGTTATAGTTAATTAAGTTATCGTTATTTAAGTTATAGTTATTTAAGTTATAGTTATTTAAATTTTAGTTATCTAAGTTATAGTTATTGAATTTATAGTTATTTAATTTATAGTTATTTAAGTTATAGTTATTTAAGTTATAGTTATTTAAGTTATAGTTATTTAAGTTATAGTTATTTAAGTTATAGTTATTTAATTTATAGTTATTTAAGTTATAGTTATTTAAGTTATAGTTATTTAAGTTATAGTTATTTAAGTTATAGTTATTTAAGTTATAGTTATTTAATTAATAGTTATTTAAGTTATAGTTATTTAAGTTATAGTTATTTAAGTTATAGTTATTTAAGTTATAGTTATTTAAGTTATAGTTATTTAATTTATAGTTATTTAATTTATAGTTATTTAAGTTATAGTTATTTAAGTTATAGTTATTTAAGTTATAGTTATTTAAGTTATAGTTATTTAATTAATAGTAATTTAAGTTATAGTAATTTAAGTTTAGTTATTTAATTTATAGTTATTTAAGTTATAGTTATTTAATTAATAGTAATTTAAGTTATAGTAATTTAAGTTTAGTTATTTAATTTATAGTTATTTAAGTTATAGTTAATTAAGTTATCGTTAGTTAAGTTATAGTTATTTAAGTTATAGTTATTAAATTATAGTTATTTAAGTTATAGTTATTTAATTTATAGTTTTTTCATTTATGGTTATTTAAGTTATAGTTATTTAAGTTATAGTTATTTAAGTTATAGTTATTTAAGTTATAGTTATTTAATTAATAGTTATTTAAGTTATAGTTATTTAATTAATAGTTATTTAAGTTATAGTTATTTAAGTTATACTTATTTAAGTTATAGTTATTTAAGTTATAGTTATTTAAGTTAAAGTTATTTAATTTATAGTTATTTAAGTTATAGTTATTTAAGTTATAGTTATTTAAGTTATAGTTATTTAAGTTATAGTTATTTAAGTTATAGTTATTTAAGTTATAGTTATTTAAGTTATAGTTATTTAAGTTATAGTTATTTAAGTTATAGTTATTTAAGTTATAGTTATTTAAGTTATAGTTATTTAATTAATAGTTATTTAAGTTATAGTTATTTAAGTTATAGTTATTTAAGTTATATTTATTTAAGTTATAGTTATTTAAGTTATAGTTATTTAATTTATAGTTATTTAATTTATAGTTATTTAAGTTATAGTTATTTAAGTTATAGTTATTTAAGTTATAGTTATTTAAGTTATAGTTATTTAATTAATAGTAATTTAAGTTATAGTAATTTAAGTTTAGTTATTTAATTTATAGTTATTTAAGTTATAGTTAATTAAGTTATCGTTAGTTAAGTTATAGTTATTTAAGTTATAGTTATTAAATTATAGTTATTTAAGTTATAGTTATTTAATTTATAGTTTTTTCATTTATGGTTATTATATTATAGTTATATAAATTATAGTTATTTAAGTTATAGTTATTTAAGTTATAGTTATTTAAGTTATAGTTATTTAAGTTATAGTTATTTAAGTTATAGTTATTTAAGTTATAGTTATTTAATTAATAGTTATTTAAGTTATAGTTATTTAAGTTATAGTTATTTAAGTTATAGTTATTTAAGTTATAGTTATTTAAGTTATAGTTATTTAAGTTATAGTTATTTAATTAATAGTTATTTAAGTTATAGTTATTTAAGTTATAGTTATTAAATTATAGTTATTTAAGTTATAGTTATTTAAGTTATAGTTATTTAAGTTATAGTTATTTAATTAATAGTTATTTAAGTTATAGTTATTTAAGTTATAGTTATTAAATTATAGTTATTTAAGTTATAGTTATTTAATTTATAGTTTTTTCATTTATGGTTATTTAAGTTATAGTTATTTAAGTTATAGTTATTTAAGTTATAGTTATTTAAGTTATAGTTATTTAAGTTTTAGTTATTTAAGTTATAGTTATTTAAGTTATAGTTATTTAAGTTATAGTTATTTAATTTATAGTTATTTAATTTATAGTTATTTAAGTTATAGTTATTTAAGTTATAGTTATTTAAGTTATAGTTATTTAAGTTATAGTTATTTAAGTTATAGTTATTTAAGTTATAGTTATTTAAGTTATAGTTATTTAATTTATAGTTATTTAATTTATAGTTATTTAA
Source organism: Osedax frankpressi (assembly GCA_964035775.1). Classification (NCBI taxonomy): domain Eukaryota; kingdom Metazoa; phylum Annelida; class Polychaeta; order Sabellida; family Siboglinidae; genus Osedax; species Osedax frankpressi. Next base: position 1,015,326 of record OZ038314.1, read on the forward strand.
GTTATAGTTATTTAAGTTATAGTTATTTAAGTTATAGTTATTTAATTAATAGTAATTTAAGTTATAGTAATTTAAGTTTAGTTATTTAATTTATAGTTATTTAAGTTATAGTTATTTAAGTTATAGTTAATTAAGTTATCGTTAGTTAAGTTATAGTTATTTAAGTTATAGTTATTTAAGTTATAGTTATTTAAGTTATAGTTATTTAATTAATAGTTATTTAAGTTATAGTTATTTAAGTTATAGTTATTTAAGTTATAGTTATTTAAGTTATAGTTATTTAAGTTATAGTTATTTAATTAATAGTTATTTAAGTTATAGTTATTTAAGTTATAGTTATTTAAGTTATAGTTATTTAAGTTATAGTTATTTAAGTTATAGTTATTTAATTTATAGTTATTTAAGTTATAGTTATTTAAGTTATAGTTATTTAAGTTATAGTTATTTAAGTTATAGTTATTTAAGTTATAGTTATTTAAGTTATAGTTATTTAATTAATAGTTATTTAAGTTATAGTTATTTAAGTTATAGTTATTTAAGTTATAGTTATTTAATTTATAGTTTTTTCATTTATGGTTATTTAAGTTATAGTTATTTAAGTTATAGTTATTTAAGTTATAGTTATTTAAGTTATAGTTATTTAAGTTATAGTTATTTAAGTTATAGTTATTTAAGTTATAGTTATTTAAGTTATAGTTATTTAATTTATAGTTATTTAATTTATAGTTATTTAAGTTATAGTTATTTAAGTTATAGTTATTTAAGTTATAGTTATTTAAGTTATAGTTATTTAATTAATAGTAATTTAAGTTATAGTAATTTTAGTTATAGTTATTTAAGTTATAGTTATTTAATTTATAGTTATTTAAGTTATAGTTATTTAAGTTATAGTTATTTAAGTTATAGTTATTTAAGTTATAGTTATTTAAGTTATAGTTATTTAAGTTATAGTTATTTAAGTTATAGTTATTTAATTAATAGTTATTTAAGTTATAGTAATTTAAGTTATATTTATTTAAGTTATAGTTATTTAAGTTATAGTTATTTAAGTTATAGTTATTTAATTGATAGTAATTTAAGTTATAGTTATTTAAGTTTAGTTATTTAATTTATAGTTATTTAAGTTATAGTTATTTAAGTTATAGTTATTTAAGTTATAGTTATTATATAATATTTATTTAAGTTATAGTTATTTAAGATATATTTATTTAATTTATAGTTATTATATTATAATTATTTAAGTTTTAGTTATTTAAGTTATAGTTATTATATTATAGCTATTTAAGTGATATTTATTTAAGTTATAGTTATTTAATTAATACTTATTTAATGTATAGTTATTTAAGTTATAGTTATTTAAGTTATAGTTATTAAATTATATTTATTTAAGTTATAGTTATTTAATTTATAGTTATTTAATTTATAGTTATTTAATTTATAGTTATTTAATTTATAGTTATTTAATTTATAGTTATTTAATTTATAGTTATTTAATTTATAGTTATTTAATTTATAGTTATTTAATTTATAGTTATTTAATTTATAGTTATTATAGTTATTTAAATTATAGTTATTTAAGTTATAGTTATTTAAGTTATAGTTATTTAAGTTATAGTTATTTAAGTTATAGTTATTTAATTTATAGTTTTTTCATTTATGGTTATTTAAGTTATAGTTATTTAAGTTATAGTTATTTAAGTTATAGTTATTTAAGTTATAGTTATTTAAGTTTTAGTTATTTAAGTTATAGTTATTTAAGTTATAGTTATTTAAGTTATAGTTATTTAATTTATAGTTATTTAATTTATAGTTATTTAAGTTATAGTTATTTAAGTTATAGTTATTTAAGTTATAGTTATTTAAGTTATAGTTATTTAAGTTATAGTTATTTAAGTTATAGTTATTTAAGTTATAGTTATTTAATTTATAGTTATTTAATTTATAGTTATTTAAGTTATAGTTATTTAAGTTATAGTTATTTAAGTTATAGTTATTTAATTAATAGTAATTTAAGTTATAGTAATTTAAGTTTAGTTATTTAATTTATAGTTATTTAAGTTATAGTTAATTAAGTTATCGTTAGTTAAGTTATAGTTATTTAAGTTATAGTTATTTAAGTTATAGTTATTTAAGTTATAGTTATTTAATTAATAGTTATTTAAGTTATAGTTATTTAAGTTATAGTTATTTAAGTTATAGTTATTTAAGTTATAGTTATTTAAGTTATAGTTATTTAAGTTATAGTTATTTAAGTTATAGTTATTTAAGTTATAGTTATTTAATTAATAGTTATTTAAGTTATAGTTATTTAAGTTATAGTTATTTAAGTTATAGTTATTTAATTTATAGTTTTTTCATTTATGGTTATTTAAGTTATAGTTATTTAAGTTATAGTTATTTAAGTTATAGTTATTTAAGTTATAGTTATTTAAGTTATAGTTATTTAATTTATAGTTATTTAATTTATAGTTATTTAAGTTATAGTTATTTAAGTTATAGTTATTTAAGTTATAGTTATTTAAGTTATAGTTATTTAATTAATAGTAATTTAAGTTATAGTAATTTTAGTTATAGTTATTTAAGTTATAGTTATTTAATTTATAGTTATTTAAGTTATAGTTATTTAAGTTATAGTTATTTAAGTTATAGTTATTTAAGTTATAGTTATTTAAGTTATAGTTATTTAAGTTATAGTTATTTAAGTTATAGTTATTTAATTAATAGTTATTTAAGTTATAGTAATTTAAGTTATATTTATTTAAGTTATAGTTATTTAAGTTATAGTTATTTAAGTTATAGTTATTTAATTAATAGTAATTTAAGTTATAGTTATTTAAGTTTAGTTATTTAATTTATAGTTATTTAAGTTATAGTTATTTAAGTTATAGTTATTTAAGTTATAGTTATTATATAATATTTATTTAAGTTATAGTTATTTAAGATATATTTATTTAATTTATAGTTATTATATTATAATTATTTAAGTTTTAGTTATTTAAGTTATAGTTATTATATTATAGCTATTTAAGTGATATTTATTTAAGTTATAGTTATTTAATTAATACTTATTTAATGTATAGTTATTTAAGTTATAGTTATTTAAGTTATAGTTATTAAATTATATTTATTTAAGTTATAGTTATTTAATTTATAGTTATTTAATTTATAGTTATTTAATTTATAGTTATTTAATTTATAGTTATTTAATTTATAGTTATTTAATTTATAGTTATTTAATTTATAGTTATTTAATTTATAGTTATTTAATTTATAGTTATTATAGTTATTTAAATTATAGTTATTTAAGTTATAGTTATTTAAGTTATAGTTATTTAAGTTATAGTTATTTAAGTTATAGTTATTTAAGTTATAGTTATTTAAGTTATAGTTATTTAAGTTATAGTTATTTAAGTTATAGTTATTTAAGTTATAATTATTTAAATTATAGTTATATAAGTTATAGTTAATTAAGTTATCGTTATTTAAGTTATAGTTATTTAAGTTATAGTTATTTAAATTTTAGTTATATAAGTTATAGTTATTGAATTTATAGTTATTTAATTTATAGTTATTTAAGTTATAGTTATTTAAGTTATAGTTATTTAAGTTATAGTTATTTAAGTTATAGTTATTTAATTTATAGTTATTTAAGTTATAGTTATTTAAGTTATAGTTATTTAAGTTATAGTTATTTAAGTTATAGTTATTTAAGTTATAGTTATTTAAGTTATAGTTATTTAATTAATAGTTATTTAAGTTATAGTTATTTAATTTATAGTTATTTAATTTATAGTTATTTAATTTATAGTTATTTAATTTATAGTTATTTAATTTATAGTTATTTAATTTATAGTTATTTAATTTATAGTTATTTAATTTATAGTTATTTAATTTATAGTTATTTAATTTATAGTTATTTAATTTATAGTTATTTAATTTATAGTTATTTAATTTATAGTTATTTAATTTATAGTTATTATAGTTATTTAAATTATAGTTATTTAAGTTATAGTTATTTAAGTTATAGTTATTTAAGTTATAGTTATTTAAGTTATAGTTATTTAAGTTATAGTTATTTAAGTTATAGTTATTTAAGTTATAGTTATTTAAGTTATAGTTATTTAAGTTATAGTTATTTAAGTTATAGTTATTTAAGTTATAATTATTTAAATTATAGTTATATAAGTTATAGTTAATTAAGTTATCGTTATTTAAGTTATAGTTATTTAAGTTATAGTTATTTAAATTTTAGTTATATAAGTTATAGTTATTGAATTTATAGTTATTTAATTTATAGTTATTTAAGTTATAGTTATTTAAGTTATAGTTATTTAAGTTATAGTTATTTAAGTCATAGTTATTTAAGTTATAGTTATTTAAGTTATAGTTATTTAATTTATAGTTATTTAAGTTATAGTTATTTAAGTTATAGTTATTTAAGTTATAGTTATTTAAGTTATAGTTATTTAAGTTATAGTTATTTAAGTTATAGTTATTTAATTAATAGTTATTTAAGTTATAGTTATTTAAGTTATAGTTATTTAAGTTATAGTTATTTAAGTTATAGTTATTTAAGTTAGAGTTATTTAATTTATAGTTATTTAATTTATAGTTATTTAAGTTATAGTTATTTAAGTTATAGTTATTTAAGTTATAGTTATTTAAGTTATAGTTATTTAATTAATAGTAATTTAAGTTATAGTAATTTAAGTTTAGTTATTTAATTTATAGTTATTTAAGTTATAGTTAATTAAGTTATCGTTAGTTAAGTTATAGTTATTTAAGTTATAGTTATTAAATTATAGTTATTTAAGTTATAGTTATTTAATTTATAGTTTTTTCATTTATGGTTATTTAAGTTATAGTTATTTAAGTTATAGTTATTTAAGTTATAGTTATTTAAGTTATAGTTATTTAAGTTATAGTTATTTAAGTTATAGTTATTATATAATATTTATTTAAGTTATAGTTATTTAAGATATATTTATTTAATTTATAGTTATTATATTATAATTATTTAAGTTTTAGTTATTTAAGTTATAGTTATTATATTATAGCTATTTAAGTGATATTTATTTAAGTTATAGTTATTTAATTAACAGTTATTTAATTTATAGTTATTTAAGTTATAGTTATTTAAGTTATAGTTATTAAATTATATTTATTTAAATTATAGTTATTTAATTTATAGTTATTTAATTTATAGTTATTTAATTTATAGTTATTTAATTTATAGTTATTTAATTTATAGTTATTTAATTTATAGTTATTATAGTTATTTAAATTATAGTTATTTAAGTTATAGTTATTTAAGTTATAGTTATTTAAGTTATAGTTATTTAAGTTATAGTTATTTAAGTTATAGTTATTTAAGTTATAGTTATTTAAGTTATAGTTATTTAAGTTATAGTTATTTAAGTTATAGTTATTTAAGTTATAATTATATAAATTATAGTTATCTAAGTTATAGTTAATTAAGTTATCGTTATTTAAGTTATAGTTATTTAAGTTATAGTTATTTAAATTTTAGTTATCTAAGTTATAGTTATTGAATTTATAGTTATTTAATTTATAGTTATTTAAGTTATAGTTATTTAAGTTATAGTTATTTAAGTTATAGTTATTTAAGTTATAGTTATTTAAGTTATAGTTATTTAATTTATAGTTATTTAAGTTATAGTTATTTAAGTTATAGTTATTTAAGTTATAGTTATTTAAGTTATAGTTATTTAAGTTATAGTTATTTAATTAATAGTTATTTAAGTTATAGTTATTTAAGTTATAGTTATTTAAGTTATAGTTATTTAAGTTATAGTTATTTAAGTTATAGTTATTTAATTTATAGTTATTTAATTTATAGTTATTTAAGTTATAGTTATTTAAGTTATAGTTATTTAAGTTATAGTTATTTAAGTTATAGTTATTTAATTAATAGTAATTTAAGTTATAGTAATTTAAGTTTAGTTATTTAATTTATAGTTATTTAAGTTATAGTTATTTAATTAATAGTAATTTAAGTTATAGTAATTTAAGTTTAGTTATTTAATTTATAGTTATTTAAGTTATAGTTAATTAAGTTATCGTTAGTTAAGTTATAGTTATTTAAGTTATAGTTATTAAATTATAGTTATTTAAGTTATAGTTATTTAATTTATAGTTTTTTCATTTATGGTTATTTAAGTTATAGTTATTTAAGTTATAGTTATTTAAGTTATAGTTATTTAAGTTATAGTTATTTAATTAATAGTTATTTAAGTTATAGTTATTTAAGTTATAGTTATTTAAGTTATAGTTATTTAAGTTATAGTTATTTAAGTTATAGTTATTTAATTTATAGTTATTTAAGTTATAGTTATTTAAGTTATAGTTATTAAAGTATATTTATTTAAATTATAGTTATTTAATTTATAGTTATTTAATTTATAGTTATTTAATTTATAGTTATTTAATTTATAGTTATTATATTATAATTATTTAAGTTTTAGTTATTTAAGTTATAGTTATTATATTATAGCAATTTAAGTGATATTTATTTAAGTTATAGTTATTTAATTAATACTTATTTAATGTATAGTTATTTAAGTTATAGTTATTTAAGTTATAGTTATTAAATTATATTTATTTAAGTTATAGTTATTTAATTTATAGTTATTTAATTTATAGTTATTTAATTTATAGTTATTTAATTTATAGTTATTTAATTTATAGTTATTTAATTTATAGTTATTTAATTTATAGTTATTTAATTTATAGTTATTATAGTTATTTAAATTATAGTTATTTAAGTTATAGTTATTTAAGTTATAGTTATTTAAGTTATAGTTATTTAAGTTATAGTTATTTAATTTATAGTTTTTTCATTTATGGTTATTTAAGTTATAGTTATTTAAGTTATAGTTATTTAAGTTATAGTTATTTAAGTTATAGTTATTTAAGTTTTAGTTATTTAAGTTATAGTTATTTAAGTTATAGTTATTTAAGTTATAGTTATTTAATTTATAGTTATTTAATTTATAGTTATTTAAGTTATAGTTATTTAAGTTATAGTTATTTAAGTTATAGTTATTTAAGTTATAGTTATTTAAGTTATAGTTATTTAAGTTATAGTTATTTAAGTTATAGTTATTTAATTTATAGTTATTTAATTTATAGTTATTTAAGTTATAGTTATTTAAGTTATAGTTATTTAAGTTATAGTTATTTAATTAATAGTAATTTAAGTTATAGTAATTTAAGTTTAGTTATTTAATTTATAGTTATTTAAGTTATAGTTAATTAAGTTATCGTTAGTTAAGTTATAGTTATTTAAGTTATAGTTATTTAAGTTATAGTTATTTAAGTTATAGTTATTTAATTAATAGTTATTTAAGTTATAGTTATTTAAGTTATAGTTATTTAAGTTATAGTTATTTAAGTTATAGTTATTTAAGTTATAGTTATTTAATTAATAGTTATTTAAGTTATAGTTATTTAAGTTATAGTTATTTAAGTTATAGTTATTTAAGTTATAGTTATTTAAGTTATAGTTATTTAATTTATAGTTATTTAAGTTATAGTTATTTAAGTTATAGTTATTTAAGTTATAGTTATTTAAGTTATAGTTATTTAAGTTATAGTTATTTAAGTTATAGTTATTTAATTAATAGTTATTTAAGTTATAGTTATTTAAGTTATAGTTATTTAAGTTATAGTTATTTAATTTATAGTTTTTTCATTTATGGTTATTTAAGTTATAGTTATTTAAGTTATAGTTATTTAAGTTATAGTTATTTAAGTTATAGTTATTTAAGTTATAGTTATTTAAGTTATAGTTATTTAAGTTATAGTTATTTAATTTATAGTTATTTAATTTATAGTTATTTAAGTTATAGTTATTTAAGTTATAGTTATTTAAGTTATAGTTATTTAAGTTATAGTTATTTAATTAATAGTAATTTAAGTTATAGTAATTTTAGTTATAGTTATTTAAGTTATAGTTATTTAATTTATAGTTATTTAAGTTATAGTTATTTAAGTTATAGTTATTTAAGTTATAGTTATTTAAGTTATAGTTATTTAAGTTATAGTTATTTAAGTTATAGTTATTTAATTAATAGTTATTTAAGTTATAGTAATTTAAGTTATATTTATTTAAGTTATAGTTATTTAAGTTATAGTTATTTAAGTTATAGTTATTTAATTAATAGTAATTTAAGTTATAGTTATTTAAGTTTAGTTATTTAATTTATAGTTATTTAAGTTATAGTTATTTAAGTTATAGTTATTTAAGTTATAGTTATTTAAGTTATAGTTATTTAAGTTATAGTTATTTAATTAATAGTTATTTAAGTTATAGTTATTTAATTTATAGTTATTTAATTTATAGTTATTTAATTTATAGTTATTTAATTTATAGTTATTTAATTTATAGTTATTTAATTTATAGTTATTTAATTTATAGTTATTTAATTTATAGTTATTTAATTTATAGTTATTTAATTTATAGTTATTTAATTTATAGTTATTTAATTTATAGTTATTTAATTTATAGTTATTTAATTTATAGTTATTTAATTTATAGTTATTTAATTTATAGTTATTTAATTTATAGTTATTTAATTTATAGTTATTATAGTTATTTAAATTATAGTTATTTAAGTTATAGTTATTTAAGTTATAGTTATTTAAGTTATAGTTATTTAAGTTATAGTTATTTAAGTTATAGTTATTTAAGTTATAGTTATTTAAGTTATAGTTATTTAAGTTATAGTTATTTAAGTTATAATTATTTAAATTATAGTTATATAAGTTATAGTTAATTAAGTTATCGTTATTTAAGTTATAGTTATTTAAGTTATAGTTATTTAAATTTTAGTTATATAAGTTATAGTTATTGAATTTATAGTTATTTAATTTATAGTTATTTAAGTTATAGTTATTTAAGTTATAGTTATTTAAGTTATAGTTATTTAAGTCATAGTTATTTAAGTTATAGTTATTTAAGTTATAGTTATTTAATTTATAGTTATTTAAGTTATAGTTATTTAAGTTATAGTTATTTAAGTTATAGTTATTTAAGTTATAGTTATTTAAGTTATAGTTATTTAAGTTATAGTTATTTAATTAATAGTTATTTAAGTTATAGTTATTTAAGTTATAGTTATTTAAGTTATAGTTATTTAAGTTATAGTTATTTAAGTTAGAGTTATTTAATTTATAGTTATTTAATTTATAGTTATTTAAGTTATAGTTATTTAAGTTATAGTTATTTAAGTTATAGTTATTTAAGTTATAGTTATTTAATTAATTGTAATTTAAGTTATAGTAATTTAAGTTTAGTTATTTAATTTATAGTTATTTAAGTTATAGTTAATTAAGTTATCGTTAGTTAAGTTATAGTTATTTAAGTTATAGTTATTTAAGTTATAGTTATTTAAGTTATAGTTATTTAAGTTATAGTTATTTAATTTATAGTTATTTAATTTATAGTTATTTAAGTTATAGTTATTTAAGTTATAGTTATTTAAGTTATAGTTATTTAAGTTATAGTTATTTAATTAATAGTAATTTAAGTTATAGTAATTTAAGTTTAGTTATTTAATTTATAGTTATTTAAGTTATAGTTAATTAAGTTATCGTTAGTTAAGTTATAGTTATTTAAGTTATAGTTATTAAATTATAGTTATTTAAGTTATAGTTATTTAATTTATAGTTTTTTCATTTATGGTTATTTAAGTTATAGTTATTTAAGTTATAGTTATTTAAGTTATAGTTATTTAAGTTATAGTTATTTAAGTTTTAGTTATTTAAGTTATAGTTATTTAAGTTATAGTTATTTAATTAATAGTAATTTAAGTTATAGTAATTTAAGTTTAGTTATTTAATTTATAGTTATTTAAGTTATAGTTAATTAAGTTATCGTTAGTTAAGTTATAGTTATTTAAGTTATAGTTATTAAATTATAGTTATTTAAGTTATAGTTATTTAATTTATAGTTTTTTCATTTATGGTTATTTAAGTTATAGTTATTTAAGTTATAGTTATTTAAGTTATAGTTATTTAAGTTATAGTTATTTAAGTTATAGTTATTTAAGTTATAGTTATTTAATTAATAGTTATTTAAGTTATAGTTATTTAAGTTATAGTTATTTAATTTATAGTTATTTAATTTATAGTTATTATAGTTATTTAAATTATAGTTATTTAAGTTATAGTTATTTAAGTTATAGTTATTTAAGTTATAGTTATTTAAGTTATAGTTATTTAAGTTATAGTTATTTAAGTTATAGTTATTTAAGTTATAGTTATTTAAGTTATAGTTATTTAAGTTATAGTTATTTAAGTTATAATTATATAAATTATAGTTATCTAAGTTATAGTTAATTAAGTTATCGTTATTTAAGTTATAGTTATTTAAGTTATAGTTATTTAAATTTTAGTTATCTAAGTTATAGTTATTGAATGTATAGTTATTTAATTTATAGTTATTTAAGTTATAGTTATTTAAGTTATAGTTATTTAAGTTATAGTTATTTAAGTTATAGTTATTTAAGTTATAGTTATTTAATTTATAGTTATTTAAGTTATAGTTATTTAAGTTATAGTTATTTAAGTTATAGTTATTTAAGTTATAGTTATTTAAGTTATAGTTATTTAAGTTATAGTTATTTAATTAATAGTTATTTAAGTTATAGTTATTTAAGTTATAGTTATTTAAGTTATAGTTATTTAAGTTATAGTTATTTAAGTTATAGTTATTTAATTTATAGTTATTTAATTTATAGTTATTTAAGTTATAGTTATTTAAGTTATAGTTATTTAAGTTATAGTTATTTAAGTTATAGTTATTTAATTAATAGTAATTTAAGTTATAGTAATTTAAGTTTAGTTATTTAATTTATAGTTATTTAAGTTATAGTTATTTAATTAGTAATTTAATAGTAATTTAAGTTATAGTAATTTAAGTTTAGTTATTTAATTTATAGTTATTTAAGTTATAGTTAATTAAGTTATCGTTAGTTAAGTTATAGTTATTTAAGTTATAGTTATTAAATTATAGTTATTTAAGTTATAGTTATTTAATTTATAGTTTTTTCATTTATGGTTATTTAAGTTATAGTTATTTAAGTTATAGTTATTTAAGTTATAGTTATTTAAGTTATAGTTATTTAATTAATAGTTATTTAAGTTATAGTTATTTAATTAATAGTTATTTAAGTTATAGTTATTTAAGTTATAGTTATTTAAGTTATAGTTATTTAAGTTATAGTTATTTAAGTTATAGTTATTTAATTTATAGTTATTTAAGTTATAGTTATTTAAGTTATAGTTATTTAAGTTATAGTTATTTAAGTTATAGTTATTTAAGTTATAGTTATTTAAGTTATAGTTATTTAAGTTATAGTTATTTAAGTTATAGTTATTTAAGTTATAGTTATTTAAGTTATAGTTATTTAAGTTATAGTTATTTAAGTTATAGTTATTTAATTAATAGTTATTTAAGTTATAGTTATTTAAGTTATAGTTATTTAAGTTATATTTATTTAAGTTATAGTTATTTAAGTTATAGTTATTTAATTTATAGTTATTTAATTTATAGTTATTTAAGTTATAGTTATTTAAGTTATAGTTATTTAAGTTATAGTTATTTAAGTTATAGTTATTTAATTAATAGTAATTTAAGTTATAGTAATTTAAGTTTAGTTATTTAATTTATAGTTATTTAAGTTATAGTTAATTAAGTTATCGTTAGTTAAGTTATAGTTATTTAAGTTATAGTTATTAAATTATAGTTATTTAAGTTATAGTTATTTAATTTATAGTTTTTTCATTTATGGTTATTATATTATAGTTATATAAATTATAGTTATTTAAGTTATAGTTATTTAAGTTATAGTTATTTAAGTTATAGTTATTTAAGTTATAGTTATTTAAGTTATAGTTATTTAAGTTATAGTTATTTAAGTTATAGTTATTTAATTAATAGTTATTTAAGTTATAGTTATTTAAGTTATAGTTATTTAAGTTATAGTTATTTAAGTTATAGTTATTTAAGTTATAGTTATTTAATTAATAGTTATTTAAGTTATAGTTATTTAAGTTATAGTTATTAAATTATAGTTATTTAAGTTATAGTTATTTAAGTTATAGTTATTTAAGTTATAGTTATTTAATTAATAGTTATTTAAGTTATAGTTATTTAAGTTATAGTTATTTAAGTTATAGTTATTTAATTAATAGTTATTTAAGTTATAGTTATTTAAGTTATAGTTATTTAAGTTATAGTTATTTAAGTTATAGTTATTTAAGTTATAGTTATTTAAGTTAGAGTTATTTAATTTATAGTTATTTAATTTATAGTTATTTAAGTTATAGTTATTTAAGTTATAGTTATTTAAGTTATAGTTATTTAAGTTATAGTTATTTAATTAATTGTAATTTAAGTTATAGTAATTTAAGTTTAGTTATTTAATTTATAGTTATTTAAGTTATAGTTAATTAAGTTATCGTTAGTTAAGTTATAGTTATTTAAGTTATAGTTATTTAAGTTATAGTTATTTAAGTTATAGTTATTTAAGTTATAGTTATTTAATTTATAGTTATTTAATTTATAGTTATTTAAGTTATAGTTATTTAAGTTATAGTTATTTAAGTTATAGTTATTTAAGTTATAGTTATTTAATTAATAGTAATTTAAGTTATAGTAATTTAAGTTTAGTTATTTAATTTATAGTTATTTAAGTTATAGTTAATTAAGTTATCGTTAGTTAAGTTATAGTTATTTAAGTTATAGTTATTAAATTATAGTTATTTAAGTTATAGTTATTTAATTTATAGTTTTTTCATTTATGGTTATTTAAGTTATAGTTATTTAAGTTATAGTTATTTAAGTTATAGTTATTTAAGTTATAGTTATTTAAGTTTTAGTTATTTAAGTTATAGTTATTTAAGTTATAGTTATTTAATTAATAGTAATTTAAGTTATAGTAATTTAAGTTTAGTTATTTAATTTATAGTTATTTAAGTTATAGTTAATTAAGTTATCGTTAGTTAAGTTATAGTTATTTAAGTTATAGTTATTAAATTATAGTTATTTAAGTTATAGTTATTTAATTTATAGTTTTTTCATTTATGGTTATTTAAGTTATAGTTATTTAAGTTATAGTTATTTAAGTTATAGTTATTTAAGTTATAGTTATTTAAGTTATAGTTATTTAAGTTATAGTTATTTAATTAATAGTTATTTAAGTTATAGTTATTTAAGTTATAGTTATTTAATTTATAGTTATTTAATTTATAGTTATTATAGTTATTTAAATTATAGTTATTTAAGTTATAGTTATTTAAGTTATAGTTATTTAAGTTATAGTTATTTAAGTTATAGTTATTTAAGTTATAGTTATTTAAGTTATAGTTATTTAAGTTATAGTTATTTAAGTTATAGTTATTTAAGTTATAGTTATTTAAGTTATAATTATATAAATTATAGTTATCTAAGTTATAGTTAATTAAGTTATCGTTATTTAAGTTATAGTTATTTAAGTTATAGTTATTTAAATTTTAGTTATCTAAGTTATAGTTATTGAATGTATAGTTATTTAATTTATAGTTATTTAAGTTATAGTTATTTAAGTTATAGTTATTTAAGTTATAGTTATTTAAGTTATAGTTATTTAAGTTATAGTTATTTAATTTATAGTTATTTAAGTTATAGTTATTTAAGTTATAGTTATTTAAGTTATAGTTATTTAAGTTATAGTTATTTAAGTTATAGTTATTTAAGTTATAGTTATTTAATTAATAGTTATTTAAGTTATAGTTATTTAAGTTATAGTTATTTAAGTTATAGTTATTTAAGTTATAGTTATTTAAGTTATAGTTATTTAATTTATAGTTATTTAATTTATAGTTATTTAAGTTATAGTTATTTAAGTTATAGTTATTTAAGTTATAGTTATTTAAGTTATAGTTATTTAATTAATAGTAATTTAAGTTATAGTAATTTAAGTTTAGTTATTTAATTTATAGTTATTTAAGTTATAGTTATTTAATTAGTAATTTAATAGTAATTTAAGTTATAGTAATTTAAGTTTAGTTATTTAATTTATAGTTATTTAAGTTATAGTTAATTAAGTTATCGTTAGTTAAGTTATAGTTATTTAAGTTATAGTTATTAAATTATAGTTATTTAAGTTATAGTTATTTAATTTATAGTTTTTTCATTTATGGTTATTTAAGTTATAGTTATTTAAGTTATAGTTATTTAAGTTATAGTTATTTAAGTTATAGTTATTTAATTAATAGTTATTTAAGTTATAGTTATTTAATTAATAGTTATTTAAGTTATAGTTATTTAAGTTATAGTTATTTAAGTTATAGTTATTTAAGTTATAGTTATTTAAGTTATAGTTATTTAATTTATAGTTATTTAAGTTATAGTTATTTAAGTTATAGTTATTTAAGTTATAGTTATTTAAGTTATAGTTATTTAAGTTATAGTTATTTAAGTTATAGTTATTTAAGTTATAGTTATTTAAGTTATAGTTATTTAAGTTATAGTTATTTAAGTTATAGTTATTTAAGTTATAGTTATTTAAGTTATAGTTATTTAATTAATAGTTATTTAAGTTATAGTTATTTAAGTTATAGTTATTTAAGTTATATTTATTTAAGTTATAGTTATTTAAGTTATAGTTATTTAATTTATAGTTATTTAATTTATAGTTATTTAAGTTATAGTTATTTAAGTTATAGTTATTTAAGTTATAGTTATTTAAGTTATAGTTATTTAATTAATAGTAATTTAAGTTATAGTAATTTAAGTTTAGTTATTTAATTTATAGTTATTTAAGTTATAGTTAATTAAGTTATCGTTAGTTAAGTTATAGTTATTTAAGTTATAGTTATTAAATTATAGTTATTTAAGTTATAGTTATTTAATTTATAGTTTTTTCATTTATGGTTATTATATTATAGTTATATAAATTATAGTTATTTAAGTTATAGTTATTTAAGTTATAGTTATTTAAGTTATAGTTATTTAAGTTATAGTTATTTAAGTTATAGTTATTTAAGTTATAGTTATTTAAGTTATAGTTATTTAATTAATAGTTATTTAAGTTATAGTTATTTAAGTTATAGTTATTTAAGTTATAGTTATTTAAGTTATAGTTATTTAAGTTATAGTTATTTAATTAATAGTTATTTAAGTTATAGTTATTTAAGTTATAGTTATTAAATTATAGTTATTTAAGTTATAGTTATTTAAGTTATAGTTATTTAAGTTATAGTTATTTAATTAATAGTTATTTAAGTTATAGTTATTTAAGTTATAGTTATTTAAGTTATAGTTATTTAAGTTATAGTTATTTAAGTTATAGTTATTTAAGTTATAGTTATTTAATTAATAGTTATTTAAGTTATAGTTATTTAAGTTATAGTTATTTAAGTTATAGTTATTTAAGTTATAGTTATTTAAGTTATAGTTATTTAATTTATAGTTATTTAATTTATAGTTATTTAAGTTATAGTTATTTAAGTTATAGTTATTTAAGTTATAGTTATTTAAGTTATAGTTATTTAAGTTATAGTTATTTAATTAATAGTAATTTAAGTTATAGTAATTTAAGTTTAGTTATTTAATTTATAGTTATTTAAGTTATAGTTAATTAAGTTATCGTTAGTTAAGTTATAGTTATTTAAGTTATAGTTATTAAATTATAGTTATTTAAGTTATAGTTATTTAATTTATAGTTTTTTCATTTATGGTTATTTAAGTTATAGTTATTTAAGTTATAGTTATTTAAGTTATAGTTATTTAAGTTATAGTTATTTAAGTTTTAGTTATTTAAGTTATAGTTATTTAAGTTATAGTTATTTAATTAATAGTAATTTAAGTTATAGTAATTTAAGTTTAGTTATTTAATTTATAGTTATTTAAGTTATAGTTAATTAAGTTATCGTTAGTTAAGTTATAGTTATTTAAGTTATAGTTATTAAATTATAGTTATTTAAGTGATAGTTATTTAATTTATAGTTTTTTCATTTATGGTTATTTAAGTTATAGTTATTTAAGTTATAGTTATTTAAGTTATAGTTATTTAAGTTATAGTTATTTAAGTTATAGTTATTTAAGTTATAGTTATTTAAGTTATAGTTATTTAAGTTATAGTTATTTAAGTTATAGTTATTTAATTAATAGTTATTTAAGTTATAGTTATTTAAGTTATAGTTATTTAAGTTATAGTTATTTAAGTTATAGTTATTTAAGTTATAGTTATTTAATTTATAGTTATTTAAGTTATAGTTATTTAAGTTATATTTATTTAAGTTATAGTTATTTAAGTTATAGTTATTTAAGTTATAGTTATTTAAGTTATAGTTATTTAAGTTTTAGTTATTTAATTAATAGTTATTTAAGTTATAGTTATTTAAGTTATAGTTATTTAAGTTATAGTTATTTAAGTTATAGTTATTTAAGTTATAGTTATTTAAGTTATAGTTATTTAAGTTATAGTTATTTAATTTATAGTTATTTAATTTATAGTTATTTAAGTTATAGTTATTTAAGTTATAGTTATTTAAGTTATAGTTATTTAAGTTATAGTTATTTAATTAATAGTAATTTAAGTTATAGTAATTTAAGTTTAGTTATTTAATTTATAGTTATTTAAGTTATAGTTAATTAAGTTATCGTTAGTTAAGTTATAGTTATTTAAGTTATAGTTATTAAATTATAGTTATTTAAGTTATAGTTAATTAATTTATAGTTTTTTCATTTATGGTTATTATATTATAGTTATATAAATTATAGTTATTTAAGTTATAGTTATTTAAGTTATAGTTATTTAAGTTATAGTTATTTAAGTTATAATTATTTAAGTTATAGTTATTTAAGTTATAGTTATTTAAGTTATAGTTATTTAATTAATAGTTATTTAAGTTATAGTTATTTAAGTTATAGTTATTTAAGTTATAGTTATTTAAGTTATAGTTATTTAAGTTAGAGTTATTTAATTAATAGTTATTTAAGTTATAGTTATTTAAGTTATAGTTATTTAATTTATAGTTTTTTCATTTATGGTTATTTAAGTTATAGTTATTTAAGTTATAGTTATTTAAGTTATAGTTATTTAAGTTATAGTTATTTAAGTTATAGTTATTTAAGTTATAGTTATTTAATTAATAGTTATTTAAGTTATAGTTATTTAAGTTATAGTTATTTAAGTTATAGTTATTTAAGTTATAGTTATTTAAGTTATAGTTATTTAATTTATAGTTATTTAAGTTATAGTTATTTAAGTTATTGTTATTTAAGTTATAGTTATTTAAGTTATAGTTATTTAAGTTATAGTTATTTAAGTTATAGTTATTTAATTAATAGTTATTTAAGTTATAGTTATTTAAGTTATAGTTGTTTAAGTTATAGTTATTTAAGTTATAGTTATTTAAGTTATAGTTATTTAAGTTATAGTTATTTAATTAATAGTTATTTAAGTTATAGTTATTTTAGTTATAGTTATTTAAGTTATAGTTATTTAAGTTATAGTTATTTAAGTTATAGTTAATTAAGTTATCGTTAGTTAAGTTATAGTTATTTAAGTTATAGTTATTAAATTATAGTTATTTAAGTTATAGTTATTTAAGTTATAGTTATTTAAGTTATAGTTAATTAAGTTATCGTTAGTTAAGTTATAGTTATTTAAGTTATAGTTATTAAATTATAGTTATTTAAGTTATAGTTATTTAATTTATAGTTTTTTCATTTATGGTTATTTAAGTTATAGTTATTTAAGTTATAGTTATTTAAGTTATAGTTATTTAAGTTATAGTTATTTAAGTTTTAGTTATTTAAGTTATAGTTATTTAAGTTATAGTTATTTAATTAATAGTAATTTAAGTTATAGTAATTTAAGTTTAGTTATTTAATTTATAGTTATTTAAGTTATAGTTAATTAAGTTATCGTTAGTTAAGTTATAGTTATTTAAGTTATAGTTATTAAATTATAGTTATTTAAGTTATAGTTATTTAATTTATAGTTTTTTCATTTATGGTTATTTAAGTTATAGTTATTTAAGTTATAGTTATTTAAGTTATAGTTATTTAAGTTATAGTTATTTAAGTTATAGTTATTTAATTAATAGTTATTTAAGTTATAGTTATTTAAGTTATAGTTATTTAAGTTATAGTTATTTAAGTTATAGTTATTTAAGTTATAGTTATTTAATTTATAGTTATTTAAGTTATAGTTATTTAAGTTATATTTATTTAAGTTATAGTTATTTAAGTTATAGTTATTTAAGTTATAGTTATTTAAGTTATAGTTATTTAAGTTTTAGTTATTTAATTAATAGTTATTTAAGTTATAGTTATTTAAGTTATAGTTATTTAAGTTATAGTTATTTAAGTTATAGTTATTTAAGTTATAGTTATTTAAGTTATAGTTATTTAATTTATAGTTATTTAATTTATAGTTATTTAAGTTATAGTTATTTAAGTTATAGTTATTTAAGTTATAGTTATTTAATTAATAGTAATTTAAGTTATAGTAATTTAAGTTTAGTTATTTAATTTATAGTTATTTAAGTTATAGTTAATTAAGTTATCGTTAGTTAAGTTATAGTTATTTAAGTTATAGTTATTAAATTATAGTTATTTAAGTTATAGTTAATTAATTTATAGTTTTTTCATTTATGGTTATTATATTATAGTTATATAAATTATAGTTATTTAAGTTATAGTTATTTAAGTTATAGTTATTTAAGTTATAGTTATTTAAGTTATAGTTATTTAAGTTATAGTTATTTAATTAATAGTTATTTAAGTTATAGTTATTTAAGTTATAGTTATTAAATTATAGTTATTTAAGTTATAGTTATTTAATTTATAGTTATTTAAGTTATAGTTATTTAAGTTATAGTTAATTAAGTTATCGTTAGTTAAGTTATAGTTATTTAAGTTATAGTTATTAAATTATAGTTATTTAAGTTATAGTTATTTAAGTTATAGTTATTTAAGTTATAGTTAATTAAGTTATCGTTAGTTAAGTTATAGTTATTTAAGTTATAGTTATTAAATTATAGTTATTTAAGTTATAGTTATTTAATTTATAGTTTTTTCATTTATGGTTATTTAAGTTATAGTTATTTAAGTTATAGTTATTTAAGTTATAGTTATTTAAGTTATAGTTATTTAAGTTTTAGTTATTTAAGTTATAGTTATTTAAGTTATAGTTATTTAATTAATAGTAATTTAAGTTATAGTAATTTAAGTTTAGTTATTTAATTTATAGTTATTTAAGTTATAGTTAATTAAGTTATCGTTAGTTAAGTTATAGTTATTTAAGTTATAGTTATTAAATTATAGTTATTTAAGTTATAGTTATTTAATTTATAGTTTTTTCATTTATGGTTATTTAAGTTATAGTTATTTAAGTTATAGTTATTTAAGTTATAGTTATTTAAGTTATAGTTATTTAAGTTATAGTTATTTAATTAATAGTTATTTAAGTTATAGTTATTTAAGTTATAGTTATTTAAGTTATAGTTATTTAAGTTATAGTTATTTAAGTTATAGTTATTTAATTTATAGTTATTTAAGTTATAGTTATTTAAGTTATATTTATTTAAGTTATAGTTATTTAAGTTATAGTTATTTAAGTTATAGTTATTTAAGTTATAGTTATTTAAGTTTTAGTTATTTAATTAATAGTTATTTAAGTTATAGTTATTTAAGTTATAGTTATTTAAGTTATAGTTATTTAAGTTATAGTTATTTAAGTTATAGTTATTTAAGTTATAGTTATTTAATTTATAGTTATTTAATTTATAGTTATTTAAGTTATAGTTATTTAAGTTATAGTTATTTAAGTTATAGTTATTTAATTAATAGTAATTTAAGTTATAGTAATTTAAGTTTAGTTATTTAATTTATAGTTATTTAAGTTATAGTTAATTAAGTTATCGTTAGTTAAGTTATAGTTATTTAAGTTATAGTTATTAAATTATAGTTATTTAAGTTATAGTTAATTAATTTATAGTTTTTTCATTTATGGTTATTATATTATAATTATATAAATTATAGTTATTTAAGTTATAGTTATTTAAGTTATAGTTATTTAAGTTATAGTTATTTAAGTTATAGTTATTTAAGTTATAGTTATTTAATTAATAGTTATTTAAGTTATAGTTATTTAAGTTATAGTTATTAAATTATAGTTATTTAAGTTATAGTTATTTAATTTATAGTTTTTTCATTTATGGTTATTTAAGTTATAGTTATTTAAGTTATAGTTATTTAAGTTATAGTTATTTAAGTTATAGTTATTTAAGTTATAGTTATTTAAGTTATAGTTAGTTAAGTTATAGTTATTTAATTAATAGTTATTTAAGTTATAGTTATTTAAGTTATAGTTATTTAAGTTATAGTTATTTAAGTTATAGTTATTTAAGTTATAGTTATTTAATTTATAGTTATTTAAGTTATAGTTATTTAAGTTATAGTTATTTAAGTTATAGTTATTTAAGTTATAGTTATTTAAGTTATAGTTATTTAAGTTATAGTTATTTAATTAATAGTTATTTAAGTTATAGTTATTTAAGTTATAGTTATTTAAGTTATAGTTATTTAAGTTATAGTTATTTAAGTTATAGTTATTTAAGTTTAATGTTATTTAATTAATAGTTATTTAAGTTATAGTTATTTAAGTTATAGTTATTTAAGTTATAGTTATTTAAGTTATAGTTATTTAATTTATAGTTATTTAATTTATAGTTATTTAAGTTATAGTTATTTAAGTTATAGTTATTTAAGTTATAGTTATTTAATTAATAGTAATTTAAGTTATAGTAATTTAAGTTTAGTTATTTAATTTATAGTTATTTAAGTTATAGTTAATTAAGTTATCGTTAGTTAAGTTATAGTTATTTAAGTTATAGTTATTAAATTATAGTTATTTAAGTTATAGTTATTTAATTTATAGTTTTTTCATTTATGGTTATTATATTATAGTTATATAAATTATAGTTATTTAAGTTATAGTTATTTAAGTTATAGTTATTTAAGTTATAGTTATTTAAGTTATAGTTATTTAAGTTATAGTTATTTAAGTTATAGTTATTTAAGTTATAGTTATTTAAGTTATAGTTATTTAAGTTATAGTTATTTAATTAATAGTTATTTAAGTTATAGTTATTTAAGTTATAGTTATTTAAGTTATAGTTATTTAAGTTATAGTTATTTAAGTTATAGTTATTTAATTAATAGTTATTTAAGTTATAGTTATTTAAGTTATAGTTATTTAAGTTATAGTTATTTAAGTTATAGTTATTTAAGTTATAGTTATTTAAGTTATAGTTATTTAATTTATAGTTATTTAATTTATAGTTATTTAAGTTATAGTTATTTAATTTATAGTTATTTAAGTTATAGTTATTTAAGTTATAGTTATTTAATTAATAGTAATTTAAGTTATAGTAATTTAAGTTTAGTTATTTAATTTATAGTTATTTAAGTTATAGTTAATTAAGTTATCATTAGTTAAGTTATAGTTATTTAAGTTATAGTTATTAAATTATAGTTATTTAAGTTATAGTTATTTAATTTATAGTTTTTTCATTTATGGTTATTTAAGTTATAGTTATTTAAGTTATAGTTATTTAAGTTATAGTTATTTAATTAATAGTTATTTAAGTTATAGTTATTTAAGTTATAGTTATTTAAGTTATAGTTATTTAAATTATAGTTATTTAAGTTATAGTTATTTAATTTATAGTTATTTAAGTTATAGTTATTTAAGTTATAGTTATTTAAGTTATAGTTATTTAAGTTATAGTTATTTAAGTTATAGTTATTTAAGTTATAGTTATTTAATTTATAGTTATTTAATTTATAGTTATTTAAGTTATAGTTATTTAAGTTATAGTTATTTAAGTTATAGTTATTTAAGTTATAGTTATTTAATTAATAGTAATTTAAGTTATAGTAATTTAAGTTTAGTTATTTAATTTATAGTTATTTAAGTTATAGTTAATTAAGTTATCGTTAGTTAAGTTATAGTTATTTAAGTTATAGTTATTAAATTATAGTTATTTAAGTTATAGTTATTTAATTTATAGTTTTTTCATTTATGGTTATTATATTATAGTTATATAAATTATAGATATTTAAGTTATAGTTATTTAAGTTATATTTATTTAAGTTATAGTTATTTAAGTTATAGTTATTTAATTTATAGTTATTTAAGTTATAGTTATTTAAGTTATAGATATTTAATTTATAGTTATTTAATTTATAGTTATTTAAGTTATAGTTATTTAAGTTATAGTTATTTAAGTTATAGTTATTTAAGTTATAGTTATTTAATTAATAGTAATTTAAGTTATAGTAATTTAAGTTTAGTTATTTAATTTATAGTTATTTAAGTTATAGTTAATTAAGTTATCGTTAGTTAAGTTATAGTTATTTAAGTTATAGTTATTAAATTATAGTTATTTAAGTTATAGTTATTAAATTATAGTTATTTAAGTTATAGTTATTTAATTTATAGTTTTTTCATTTATTGTTATTTAAGTTATATTTATTTAAGTTATAGTTATTAAATTATATTTATTTAAATTATAGTTATTTAATTTATAGTTATTTAATTTATAGTTATTTAATTTATAGTTATTTAATTTATAGTTATTTAATTTATAGTTATTTAATTTATAGTTATTTAATTTATAGTTATTTAATTTATAGTTATTATAGTTATTTAAATTATAGTTATTTAAGTTATAGTTATTTAAGTTATAGTTATTTAAGTTATAGTTATTTAAGTTATAGTTATTTAAGTTATAGTTATTTAAGTTATAGTTATTTAAGTTATAGTTATTTAAGTTATAGTTATTTAAGTTATAGTTATTTAAGTTATAGTTATTTAAGTTATAATTATATAAATTATAGTTATCTAAGTTATAGTTAATTAAGTTATCGTTATTTAAGTTATAGTTATTTAAGTTATAATTATTTAAATTTTAGTTATCTAAGTTATAGTTATTGAATTTATAGTTATTTAATTTATAGTTATTTAAGTTATAGTTATTTAAGTTATAGTTATTTAAGTTATAGTTATTTAATTTATAGTTATTTAAGTTATAGTTATTTAAGTTATAGTTATTTAAGTTATAGTTATTTAAGTTATAGTTATTTAAGTTATAGTTATTTAAGTTATAGTTATTTAATTAATAGTTATTTAAGTTATAGTTATTTAAGTTATAGTTATTTAAGTTATAGTTATTTAAGTTATTGTTATTTAAGTTATAGTTATTTAATTTATAGTTATTTAATTTATAGTTATTTAAGTTATAGTTATTTAAGTTATAGTTATTTAAGTTATAGTTATTTAAGTTATAGTTATTTAATTAATAGTAATTTAAGTTATAGTAATTTAAGTTTAGTTATTTAATTTATAGTTATTTAAGTTATAGTTATTTAATTAATAGTAATTTAAGTTATAGTAATTTAAGTTTAGTTATTTAATTTATAGTTATTTAAGTTATAGTTAATTAAGTTATCGTTAGTTGAGTTATAGTTATTTAAGTTATAGTTATTAAATTATAGTTATTTAAGTTATAGTTATTTAATTTATAGTTTTTTCATTTATGGTTATTTAAGTTATAGTTATTTAAGTTATAGTTATTTAAGTTATAGTTATTTAAGTTATACTTATTTAATTAATAGTTATTTAAGTTATAGTTATTTAATTAATAGTTATTTAAGTTATAGTTATTTAAGTTATAGTTATTTAAGTTATAGTTATTTAAGTTATAGTTATTTAAGTTATAGTTATTTAAGTTATAGTTATTTAATTTATAGTTATTTAAGTTATAGTTATTTAAGTTATAGTTATTTAAGTTATAGTTATTTAAGTTATAGTTATTTAAGTTATAGTTATTTAAGTTATAGTTATTTAAGTTATAGTTATTTAAGTTATAGTTATTTAAGTTATAGTTATTTAAGTTATAGTTATTTAAGTTATAGTTATTTAAGTTATAGTTATTTAATTAATAGTTATTTAAGTTATAGTTATTTAAGTTATAGTTATTTAAGTTATATTTATTTAAGTTATAGTTATTTAAGTTATAGTTATTTAATTTATAGTTATTTAATTTATAGTTATTTAAGTTATAGTTATTTAAGTTATAGTTATTTAAGTTATAGTTATTTAAGTTATAGTTATTTAATTAATAGTAATTTAAGTTATAGTAATTTAAGTTTAGTTATTTAATTTATAGTTATTTAAGTTATAGTTAATTAAGTTATCGTTAGTTAAGTTATAGTTATTTAAGTTATAGTTATTAAATTATAGTTATTTAAGTTATAGTTATTTAATTTATAGTTTTTTCATTTATGGTTATTATATTATAGTTATATAAATTATAGTTATTTAAGTTATAGTTATTTAAGTTATAGATATTTAAGTTATAGTTATTTAAGTTATAGTTATTTAAGTTATAGTTATTTAATTAATAGTTATTTAAGTTATAGTTATTTTAGTTATAGTTATTTAAGTTATAGTTATTTAAGTTATAGTTATTTAAGTTATAGTTAATTAAGTTATCGTTAGTTAAGTTATAGTTATTTAAGTTATAGTTATTAAATTATAGTTATTTAAGTTATAGTTATTTAAGTTATAGTTATTTAAGTTATAGTTAATTAAGTTATCGTTAGTTAAGTTATAGTTATTTAAGTTATAGTTATTAAATTATAGTTATTTAAGTTATAGTTATTTAATTTATAGTTTTTTCATTTATGGTTATTTAAGTTATAGTTATTTAAGTTATAGTTATTTAAGTTATAGTTATTTAAGTTATAGTTATTTAAGTTTTAGTTATTTAAGTTATAGTTATTTAAGTTATAGTTATTTAATTAATAGTAATTTAAGTTATAGTAATTTAAGTTTAGTTATTTAATTTATAGTTATTTAAGTTATAGTTAATTAAGTTATCGTTAGTTAAGTTATAGTTATTTAAGTTATAGTTATTAAATTATAGTTATTTAAGTTATAGTTATTTAATTTATAGTTTTTTCATTTATGGTTATTTAAGTTATAGTTATTTAAGTTATAGTTATTTAAGTTATAGTTATTTAAGTTATAGTTATTTAAGTTATAGTTATTTAAGTTATAGTTATTTAAGTTATAGTTATTTAATTAATAGTTATTTAAGTTATAGTTATTTAAGTTATAGTTATTTAAGTTATAGTTATTTAAGTTATAGTTATTTAAGTTATAGTTATTTAATTTATAGTTATTTAAGTTATAGTTATTTAAGTTATATTTATTTAAGTTATAGTTATTTAAGTTATAGTTATTTAAGTTATAGTTATTTAAGTTATAGTTATTTAAGTTTTAGTTATTTAATTAATAGTTATTTAAGTTATAGTTATTTAAGTTATAGTTATTTAAGTTATAGTTATTTAAGTTATAGTTATTTAAGTTATAGTTATTTAAGTTATAGTTATTTAAGTTATAGTTATTTAATTTATAGTTATTTAATTTATAGTTATTTAAGTTATAGTTATTTAAGTTATAGTTATTTAAGTTATAGTTATTTAATTAATAGTAATTTAAGTTATAGTAATTTAAGTTTAGTTATTTAATTTATAGTTATTTAAGTTATAGTTAATTAAGTTATCGTTAGTTAAGTTATAGTTATTTAAGTTATAGTTATTAAATTATAGTTATTTAAGTTATAGTTAATTAATTTATAGTTTTTTCATTTATGGTTATTATATTATAGTTATATAAATTATAGTTATTTAAGTTATAGTTATTTAAGTTATAGTTATTTAAGTTATAGTTATTTAAGTTATAGTTATTTAAGTTATAGTTATTTAATTAATAGTTATTTAAGTTATAGTTATTTAAGTTATAGTTATTAAATTATAGTTATTTAAGTTATAGTTATTTAATTTATAGTTTTTTCATTTATGGTTATTTAAGTTATAGTTATTTAAGTTATAGTTATTTAAGTTATAGTTATTTAAGTTATAGTTATTTAAGTTATAGTTATTTAAGTTATAGTTAGTTAAGTTATAGTTATTTAATTAATAGTTATTTAAGTTATAGTTATTTAAGTTATAGTTATTTAAGTTATAGTTATTTAAGTTATAGTTATTTAAGTTATAGTTATTTAATTTATAGTTATTTAAGTTATAGTTATTTAAGTTATAGTTATTTAAGTTATAGTTATTTAAGTTATAGTTATTTAAGTTATAGTTATTTAAGTTATAGTTATTTAATTAATAGTTATTTAAGTTATAGTTATTTAAGTTATAGTTATTTAAGTTATAGTTATTTAAGTTATAGTTATTTAAGTTATAGTTATTTAAGTTTAATGTTATTTAATTAATAGTTATTTAAGTTATAGTTATTTAAGTTATAGTTATTTAAGTTATAGTTATTTAATTTATAGTTATTTAATTTATAGTTATTTAAGTTATAGTTATTTAAGTTATAGTTATTTAAGTTATAGTTATTTAATTAATAGTAATTTAAGTTATAGTAATTTAAGTTTAGTTATTTAATTTATAGTTATTTAAGTTATAGTTAATTAAGTTATCGTTAGTTAAGTTATAGTTATTTAAGTTATAGTTATTAAATTATAGTTATTTAAGTTATAGTTATTTAATTTATAGTTTTTTCATTTATGGTTATTATATTATAGTTATATAAATTATAGTTATTTAAGTTATAGTTATTTAAGTTATAGTTATTTAAGTTATAGTTATTTAAGTTATAGTTATTTAAGTTATAGTTATTTAAGTTATAGTTATTTAAGTTATAGTTATTTAAGTTATAGTTATTTAAGTTATAGTTATTTAATTAATAGTTATTTAAGTTATAGTTATTTAAGTTATAGTTATTTAAGTTATAGTTATTTAAGTTATAGTTATTTAAGTTATAGTTATTTAAGTTATATTTATTTAAGTTATAGTTATTTAATTTATAGTTATTTAATTTATAGTTATTTAAGTTATAGTTATTTAATTTATAGTTATTTAAGTTATAGTTATTTAAGTTATAGTTATTTAATTAATAGTAATTTAAGTTATAGTAATTTAAGTTTAGTTATTTAATTTATAGTTATTTAAGTTATAGTTAATTAAGTTATCATTAGTTAAGTTATAGTTATTTAAGTTATAGTTATTAAATTATAGTTATTTAAGTTATAGTTATTTAATTTATAGTTTTTTCATTTATGGTTATTTAAGTTATAGTTATTTAAGTTATAGTTATTTAAGTTATAGTTATTTAATTAATAGTTATTTAAGTTATAGTTATTTAAGTTATAGTTATTTAAGTTATAGTTATTTAAATTATAGTTATTTAAGTTATAGTTATTTAATTTATAGTTATTTAAGTTATAGTTATTTAAGTTATAGTTATTTAAGTTATAGTTATTTAAGTTATAGTTATTTAAGTTATAGTTATTTAAGTTATAGTTATTTAATTTATAGTTATTTAATTTATAGTTATTTAAGTTATAGTTATTTAAGTTATAGTTATTTAAGTTATAGTTATTTAAGTTATAGTTATTTAATTAATAGTAATTTAAGTTATAGTAATTTAAGTTTAGTTATTTAATTTATAGTTATTTAAGTTATAGTTAATTAAGTTATCGTTAGTTAAGTTATAGTTATTTAAGTTATAGTTATTAAATTATAGTTATTTAAGTTATAGTTATTTAATTTATAGTTTTTTCATTTATGGTTATTATATTATAGTTATATAAATTATAGATATTTAAGTTATAGTTATTTAAGTTATATTTATTTAAGTTATAGTTATTTAAGTTATAGTTATTTAATTTATAGTTATTTAAGTTATAGTTATTTAAGTTATAGATATTTAATTTATAGTTATTTAATTTATAGTTATTTAAGTTATAGTTATTTAAGTTATAGTTATTTAAGTTATAGTTATTTAAGTTATAGTTATTTAATTAATAGTAATTTAAGTTATAGTAATTTAAGTTTAGTTATTTAATTTATAGTTATTTAAGTTATAGTTAATTAAGTTATCGTTAGTTAAGTTATAGTTATTTAAGTTATAGTTATTAAATTATAGTTATTTAAGTTATAGTTATTAAATTATAGTTATTTAAGTTATAGTTCTTTAATTTATAGTTTTTTCATTTATTGTTATTTAAGTTATAGTTATTTAAGTTATAGTTATTAAATTATATTTATTTAAATTATAGTTATTTAATTTATAGTTATTTAATTTATAGTTATTTAATTTATAGTTATTTAATTTATAGTTATTTAATTTATAGTTATTTAATTTATAGTTATTTAATTTATAGTTATTTAATTTATAGTTATTTAATTTATAGTTATTTAATTTATAGTTATTTAATTTATAGTTATTTAATTTATAGTTATTATAGTTATTTAAATTATAGTTATTTAAGTTATAGTTATTTAAGTTATAGTTATTTAAGTAATAGTTATTTAAGTTATAGTTATTTAAGTTATAGTTATTTAAGTTATAGTTATTTAAGTTATAGTTATTTAAGTTATAGTTATTTAAGTTATAGTTATTTAAGTTATAATTATATAAATTATAGTTATCTAAGTTATAGTTAATTAAGTTATCGTTATTTAAGTTATAGTTATTTAAGTTATAATTATTTAAATTTTAGTTATCTAAGTTATAGTTATTGAATTTATAGTTATTTAATTTATAGTTATTTAAGTTATAGTTATTTAAGTTATAGTTATTTAAGTTATAGTTATTTAATTTATAGTTATTTAAGTTATAGTTATTTAAGTTATAGTTATTTAAGTTATAGTTATTTAAGTTATAGTTATTTAAGTTATAGTTATTTAAGTTATAGTTATTTAATTAATAGTTATTTAAGTTATAGTTATTTAAGTTATAGTTATTTAAGTTATAGTTATTTAAGTTATTGTTATTTAAGTTATAGTTATTTAATTTATAGTTATTTAATTTATAGTTATTTAAGTTATAGTTATTTAAGTTATAGTTATTTAAGTTATAGTTATTTAAGTTATAGTTATTTAATTAATAGTAATTTAAGTTATAGTAATTTAAGTTTAGTTATTTAATTTATAGTTATTTAAGTTATAGTTATTTAATTAATAGTAATTTAAGTTATAGTAATTTAAGTTTAGTTATTTAATTTATAGTTATTTAAGTTATAGTTAATTAAGTTATCGTTAGTTGAGTTATAGTTATTTAAGTTATAGTTATTAAATTATAGTTATTTAAGTTATAGTTATTTAATTTATAGTTTTTTCATTTATGGTTATTTAAGTTATAGTTATTTAAGTTATAGTTATTTAAGTTATAGTTATTTAAGTTATACTTATTTAATTAATAGTTATTTAAGTTATAGTTATTTAATTAATAGTTATTTAAGTTATAGTTATTTAAGTTATAGTTATTTAAGTTATAGTTATTTAAGTTATAGTTATTTAAGTTATAGTTATTTAAGTTATAGTTATTTAATTTATAGTTATTTAAGTTATAGTTATTTAAGTTATAGTTATTTAAGTTATAGTTATTTAAGTTATAGTTATTTAAGTTATAGTTATTTAAGTTATAGTTATTTAAGTTATAGTTATTTAAGTTATAGTTATTTAAGTTATAGTTATTTAAGTTATAGTTATTTAAGTTATAGTTATTTAAGTTATAGTTATTTAATTAATAGTTATTTAAGTTATAGTTATTTAAGTTATAGTTATTTAAGTTATAGTTATTTAAGTTATATTTATTTAAGTTATAGTTATTTAAGTTATAGTTATTTAATTTATAGTTATTTAATTTATAGTTATTTAAGTTATAGTTATTTAAGTTATAGTTATTTAAGTTATAGTTATTTAAGTTATAGTTATTTAATTAATAGTAATTTAAGTTATAGTAATTTAAGTTTAGTTATTTAATTTATAGTTATTTAAGTTATAGTTAATTAAGTTATCGTTAGTTAAGTTATAGTTATTTAAGTTATAGTTATTAAATTATAGTTATTTAAGTTATAGTTATTTAATTTATAGTTTTTTCATTTATGGTTATTATATTATAGTTATATAAATTATAGTTATTTAAGTTATAGTTATTTAAGTTATAGATATTTAAGTTATAGTTATTTAAGTTATAGTTATTTAAGTTATAGTTATTTAAGTTATAGTTATTTAATTAATAGTTATTTAAGTTATAGTTATTTAAGTTATAGTTATTTAAGTTATAGTTATTTAAGTTATAGTTATTTAAGTTATAGTTATTTAATTAATAGTTATTTAAGTTATAGTTATTTAAGTTATAGTTATTAAATTATAGTTATTTAAGTTATAGTTATTTAAGTTATAGTTATTTAAGTTATAGTTATTTAATTAATAGTTATTTAAGTTATAGTTATTTAAGTTATAGTTATTTAAGTTATAGTTATTTAAGTTATAGTTATTTAAGTTATAGTTATTTAATTTATAGTTATTTAATTTATAGTTATTTAATTTATAGTTATTTAAGTTATAGTTATTTAAGTTATAGTTATTTAAGTTATAGTTATTTAAGTTATAGTTATTTAAGTTATAGTTATTTAAGTTATAGTTATTTAATTTATAGTTATTTAATTTATAGTTATTTAAGTTATAGTTATTTAAGTTATAGTTATTTAAGTTATAGTTATTTAAGTTATAGTTATTTAATTAATAGTAATTTAAGTTATAGTAATTTAAGTTTAGTTATTTAATTTATAGTTATTTAAGTTATAGTTATTTAATTAATAGTAATTTAAGTTATAGTAATTTAAGTTTAGTTATTTAATTTATAGTTATTTAAGTTATAGTTAATTAAGTTATCGTTAGTTGAGTTATAGTTATTTAAGTTATAGTTATTAAATTATAGTTATTTAAGTTATAGTTATTTAATTTATAGTTTTTTCATTTATGGTTATTTAAGTTATAGTTATTTAAGTTATAGTTATTTAAGTTATAGTTATTTAAGTTATAGTTATTTAATTAATAGTTATTTAAGTTATAGTTATTTAATTAATAGTTATTTAAGTTATAGTTATTTAAGTTATAGTTATTTAAGTTATAGTTATTTAAGTTATAGTTATTTAAGTTATAGTTATTTAAGTTATAGTTATTTAAGTTATAGTTATTTAAGTTATAGTTATTTAATTTATAGTTATTTAAGTTATAGTTATTTAAGTTATAGTTATTTAAGTTATAGTTATTTAAGTTATAGTTATTTAAGTTATAGTTATTTAAGTTATAGTTATTTAAGTTATAGTTATTTAAGTTATAGTTATTTAAGTTATAGTTATTTAAGTTATAGTTATTTAAGTTATAGTTATTTAATTAATAGTTATTTAAGTTATAGTTATTTAAGTTATAGTTATTTAAGTTATATTTATTTAAGTTATAGTTATTTAAGTTATAGTTATTTAATTTATAGTTATTTAATTTATAGTTATTTAAGTTATAGTTATTTAAGTTATAGTTATTTAAGTTATAGTTATTTAAGTTATAGTTATTTAATTAATAGTAATTTAAGTTATAGTAATTTAAGTTTAGTTATTTAATTTATAGTTATTTAAGTTATAGTTAATTAAGTTATCGTTAGTTAAGTTATAGTTATTTAAGTTATAGTTATTAAATTATAGTTATTTAAGTTATAGTTATTTAATTTATAGTTTTTTCATTTATGGTTA
Organism: Osedax frankpressi; assembly: GCA_964035775.1. Classification (NCBI taxonomy): domain Eukaryota; kingdom Metazoa; phylum Annelida; class Polychaeta; order Sabellida; family Siboglinidae; genus Osedax; species Osedax frankpressi. Next base: position 1,047,030 of record OZ038314.1, read on the forward strand.
TTATATTATAGTTATATAAATTATAGTTATTTAAGTTATAGTTATTTAAGTTATAGATATTTAAGTTATAGTTATTTAAGTTATAGTTATTTAAGTTATAGTTATTTAAGTTATAGTTATTTAAGTTATAGTTATTTAAGTTATAGTTATTTAAGTTATAGTTATTTAATTAATAGTTATTTAAGTTATAGTTATTTAAGTTATAGTTATTTAAGTTATATTTATTTAAGTTATAGTTATTTAAGTTATAGTTATTTAATTTATAGTTATTTAATTTATAGTTATTTAAGTTATAGTTATTTAAGTTATAGTTATTTAAGTTATAGTTATTTAAGTTATAGTTATTTAATTAATAGTAATTTAAGTTATAGTAATTTAAGTTTAGTTATTTAATTTATAGTTATTTAAGTTATAGTTAATTAAGTTATCGTTAGTTAAGTTATAGTTATTTAAGTTATAGTTATTAAATTATAGTTATTTAAGTTATAGTTATTTAATTTATAGTTTTTTCATTTATGGTTATTATATTATAGTTATATAAATTATAGTTATTTAAGTTATAGTTATTTAAGTTATAGATATTTAAGTTATAGTTATTTAAGTTATAGTTAATTAAGTTATAGTTATTTAAGTTATAGTTATTTAATTAATAGTTATTTAAGTTATAGTTATTTAAGTTATAGTTATTTAAGTTATAGTTATTTAAGTTATAGTTATTTAAGTTATAGTTATTTAATTAATAGTTATTTAAGTTATAGTTATTTAAGTTATAGTTATTAAATTATAGTTATTTAAGTTATAGTTATTTAAGTTATAGTTATTTAAGTTATAGTTATTTAATTAATAGTTATTTAAGTTATAGTTATTTAAGTTATAGTTATTTAAGTTATAGTTATTTAAGTTATAGTTATTTAAGTTATAGTTATTTAATTTATAGTTATTTAATTTATAGTTATTTAATTTATAGTTATTTAAGTTATAGTTATTTAAGTTATAGTTATTTAAGTTATAGTTATTTAAGTTATAGTTATTTAAGTTATAGTTATTTAAGTTATAGTTATTTAATTTATAGTTATTTAATTTATAGTTATTTAAGTTATAGTTATTTAAGTTATAGTTATTTAAGTTATAGTTATTTAAGTTATAGTTATTTAATTAATAGTAATTTAAGTTATAGTAATTTAAGTTTAGTTATTTAATTTATAGTTATTTAAGTTATAGTTATTTAATTAATAGTAATTTAAGTTATAGTAATTTAAGTTTAGTTATTTAATTTATAGTTATTTAAGTTATAGTTAATTAAGTTATCGTTAGTTGAGTTATAGTTATTTAAGTTATAGTTATTAAATTATAGTTATTTAAGTTATAGTTATTTAATTTATAGTTTTTTCATTTATGGTTATTTAAGTTATAGTTATTTAAGTTATAGTTATTTAAGTTATAGTTATTTAAGTTATAGTTATTTAATTAATAGTTATTTAAGTTATAGTTATTTAATTAATAGTTATTTAAGTTATAGTTATTTAAGTTATAGTTATTTAAGTTATAGTTATTTAAGTTATAGTTATTTAAGTTATAGTTATTTAAGTTATAGTTATTTAAGTTATAGTTATTTAAGTTATAGTTATTTAATTTATAGTTATTTAAGTTATAGTTATTTAAGTTATAGTTATTTAAGTTATAGTTATTTAAGTTATAGTTATTTAAGTTATAGTTATTTAAGTTATAGTTATTTAAGTTATAGTTATTTAAGTTATAGTTATTTAAGTTATAGTTATTTAAGTTATAGTTATTTAAGTTATAGTTATTTAATTAATAGTTATTTAAGTTATAGTTATTTAAGTTATAGTTATTTAAGTTATATTTATTTAAGTTATAGTTATTTAAGTTATAGTTATTTAATTTATAGTTATTTAATTTATAGTTATTTAAGTTATAGTTATTTAAGTTATAGTTATTTAAGTTATAGTTATTTAAGTTATAGTTATTTAATTAATAGTAATTTAAGTTATAGTAATTTAAGTTTAGTTATTTAATTTATAGTTATTTAAGTTATAGTTAATTAAGTTATCGTTAGTTAAGTTATAGTTATTTAAGTTATAGTTATTAAATTATAGTTATTTAAGTTATAGTTATTTAATTTATAGTTTTTTCATTTATGGTTATTATATTATAGTTATATAAATTATAGTTATTTAAGTTATAGTTATTTAAGTTATAGATATTTAAGTTATAGTTATTTAAGTTATAGTTATTTAAGTTATAGTTATTTAAGTTATAGTTATTTAATTAATAGTTATTTAAGTTATAGTTATTTAAGTTATAGTTATTTAAGTTATAGTTATTTAAGTTATAGTTATTTAAGTTATAGTTATTTAATTAATAGTTATTTAAGTTATAGTTATTTAAGTTATAGTTATTAAATTATAGTTATTTAAGTTATAGTTATTTAAGTTATAGTTATTTAAGTTATAGTTATTTAATTAATAGTTATTTAAGTTATAGTTATTTAAGTTATAGTTATTTAAGTTATAGTTATTTAAGTTATAGTTATTTAAGTTATAGTTATTTAATTTATAGTTATTTAATTTATAGTTATTTAAGTTATAGTTATTTAAGTTATAGTTATTTAAGTTATAGTTATTTAAGTTATAGTTATTTAATTAATAGTAATTTAAGTTATAGTAATTTAAGTTTAGTTATTTAATTTATAGTTATTTAAGTTATAGTTAATTAAGTTATCGTTAGTTAAGTTATAGTTATTTAAGTTATAGTTATTAAATTATAGTTATTTAAGTTATAGTTATTTAATTTATAGTTTTTTCATTTATGGTTATTTAAGTTATAGTTATTTAAGTTATAGTTATTTAAGTTATAGTTATTTAAGTTATAGTTATTTAAGTTTTAGTTATTTAAGTTATAGTTATTTAAGTTATAGTTATTTAATTAATAGTAATTTAAGTTATAGTAATTTAAGTTTAGTTATTTAATTTATAGTTATTTAAGTTATAGTTAATTAAGTTATCGTTAGTTAAGTTATAGTTATTTAAGTTATAGTTATTTAAGTTATAGTTATTTAAGTTATAGTTATTTAAGTTATAGTTATTTAAGTTATAGTTATTTAAGTTATAGTTATTTAAGTTATAGTTATTTAAGTTATAGTTATTTAAGTTATAGTTATTTAATTAATAGTTATTTAAGTTATAGTTATTTAAGTTATAGTTATTTAAGTTATATTTATTTAAGTTATAGTTATTTAAGTTATAGTTATTTAATTTATAGTTATTTAATTTATAGTTATTTAAGTTATAGTTATTTAAGTTATAGTTATTTAAGTTATAGTTATTTAAGTTATAGTTATTTAATTAATAGTAATTTAAGTTATAGTAATTTAAGTTTAGTTATTTAATTTATAGTTATTTAAGTTATAGTTAATTAAGTTATCGTTAGTTAAGTTATAGTTATTTAAGTTATAGTTATTAAATTATAGTTATTTAACTTATAGTTATTTAATTTATAGTTTTTTCATTTATGGTTATTATATTATAGTTATATAAATTATAGTTATTTAAGTTATAGTTATTTAAGTTATAGATATTTAAGTTATAGTTATTTAAGTTATAGTTATTTAAGTTATAGTTATTTAAGTTATAGTTATTTAATTAATAGTTATTTAAGTTATAGTTATTTAAGTTATAGTTATTTAAGTTATAGTTATTTAAGTTATAGTTATTTAAGTTATAGTTATTTAAGGTATAGTTATTTAATTAATAGTTATTTAAGTTATAGTTATTTAAGTTATAGTTATTAAATTATAGTTATTTAAGTTATAGTTATTTAAGTTATAGTTATTTAAGTTATAGTTATTTAATTAATAGTTATTTAAGTTATAGTTATTTAAGTTATAGTTATTTAAGTTATAGTTATTTAAGTTATAGTTATTTAAGTTATAGTTATTTAATTTATAGTTATTTAATTTATAGTTATTTAAGTTATAGTTATTTAAGTTATAGTTATTTAAGTTATAGTTATTTAAGTTATAGTTATTTAATTAATAGTAATTTAAGTTATAGTAATTTAAGTTTAGTTATTTAATTTATAGTTATTTAAGTTATAGTTAATTAAGTTATCGTTAGTTAAGTTATAGTTATTTAAGTTATAGTTATTAAATTATAGTTATTTAAGTTATAGTTATTTAATTTATAGTTTTTTCATTTATGGTTATTTAAGTTATAGTTATTTAAGTTATAGTTATTTAAGTTATAGTTATTTAAGTTATAGTTATTTAAGTTTTAGTTATTTAAGTTATAGTTATTTAAGTTATAGTTATTTAATTAATAGTAATTTAAGTTATAGTAATTTAAGTTTAGTTATTTAATTTATAGTTATTTAAGTTATAGTTAATTAAGTTATCGTTAGTTAAGTTATAGTTATTTAAGTTATAGTTATTAAATTATAGTTATTTAAGTTATAGTTATTTAATTTATAGTTTTTTCATTTATGGTTATTTAAGTTATAGTTATTTAAGTTATAGTTATTTAAGTTATAGTTATTTAAGTTATAGTTATTTAAGTTATAGTTATTTAAGTTATAGTTATTTAATTAATAGTTATTTAAGTTATAGTTATTTAAGTTATAGTTATTTAAGTTATAGTTATTTAAGTTATAGTTATTTAAGTTATAGTTATTTAATTTATAGTTATTTAAGTTATAGTTATTTAAGTTATATTTATTTAAGTTATAGTTATTTATGTTATAGTTATTTAAGTTATAGTTATTTAAGTTATAGTTATTTAAGTTATAGTTATTTAATTAATAGTTATTTAAGTTATAGTTATTTAAGTTATAGTTATTTAAGTTATAGTTATTTAAGTTATAGTTATTTAAGTTATAGTTATTTAAGTTATAGTTATTTAATTTATAGTTATTTAATTTATAGTTATTTAAGTTATAGTTATTTAAGTTATAGTTATTTAAGTTATAGTTATTTAATTAATAGTTATTTAAGTTATAGTTATTTAAGTTATAGTTATTTAAGTTATAGTTATTTAAGTTATAGTTATTTAAGTTATAGTTATTTAATTAATAGTTATTTAAGTTATAGTTATTTAAGTTATAGTTATTAAATTATAGTTATTTAAGTTATAGTTATTTAATTTATAGTTTTTTCATTTATGGTTATTTAAGTTATAGTTATTTAAGTTATAGTTATTTAAGTTATAGTTATTTAATTAATAGTTATTTAAGTTATAGTTATTTAAGTTATAGTTATTAAGGTTATAGTTATTTAAGTTATAGTTATTTAAGTTATAGTTATTTAATTTATAGTTATTTAAGTTATAGTTATTTAAGTTATAGTTATTTAATTTATAGTTATTTAAGTTATAGTTATTTAAGTTATAGTTATTTAAGTTATAGTTATTTAATTAATAGTTATTTAAGTTATAGTTATTTAAGTTATAGTTATTTAAGTTATAGTTATTTAAGTTATAGTTATTTAAGTTATAGTTATTTAAGTTATAGTTATTTAATTAATAGTTATTTAAGTTATAGTTATTTAAGTTATAGTTATTTAAGTTATAGTTATTTAAGTTATAGTTATTTAATTTGTAGTTATTTAAGTTATAGTTATTTAATTTGTAGTTATTTAATTTATAGTTATTTAAGTTATAGTTATTTAAGTTATAGTTATTTAAGTTATAGTTATTTAAGTTATAGTTATTTAATTAATAGTAATTTAAGTTATAGTAATTTAAGTTTAGTTATTTAATTTATAGTTATTTAAGTTATAGTTAATTAAGTTATCGTTAGTTAAGTTATAGTTATTTAAGTTATAGTTATTAAATTATAGTTATTTAAGTTATAGTTATTTAATTTATAGTTTTTTCATTAATGGTTATTTAAGTTATAGTTATTTAAGTTATAGTTATTTAAGTTATAGTTATTTAAGTTATAGTTATTTAAGTTATAGTTATTTAAGTTATAGTTATTTAAGTTATAGTTATTTAAGTTATAGTTATTTAAGTTATAGTTATTTAAGTTATAGTTATTTAAGTTATAGTTATTTAATTAATAGTTATTTAAGTTATAGTTATTTAAGTTATAGTTATTTAAGTTATAGTTATTTAAGTTATAGTTATTTAAGTTATAGTTATTTAAGTTATAGTTAGTTAAGTTATCGTTAGTTAAGTTATAGTTATTTAAGTTATAGTTATTAAATTATAGTTATTTAATTAATAGTTATTTAAGTTATAGTTATTTAAGTTATAGTTATTAAATTATAGTTATTTAAGTTATAGTTATTTAAGTTATAGTTATTTAAGTTATAGTTATTTAATTAATAGTTATTTAAGTTATAGTTATTTAAGTTATAGTTATTTAAGTTATAGTTATTTAAGTTATAGTTATTTAATTTATAGTTATTTAATTTATAGTTATTTAATTTATAGTTATTTAAGTTATAGTTATTTAAGTTATAGTTATTTAAGTTATAGTTATTTAAGTTATAGTTATTTAATTAATAGTAATTTAAGTTATAGTAATTTAAGTTTAGTTATTTAATTTATAGTTATTTAAGTTATAGTTAATTAAGTTATCGTTAGTTAAGTTATAGTTATTTAAGTTATAGTTATTAAATTATAGTTATTTAAGTTATAGTTATTTAATTTATAGTTTTTTCATTTATGGTTATTTAAGTTATAGTTATTTAAGTTATAGTTATTTAAGTTATAGTTATTTAAGTTATAGTTATTTAAGTTTTAGTTATTTAAGTTATAGTTATTTAAGTTATAGTTATTTAATTAATAGTAATTTAAGTTATAGTAATTTAAGTTTAGTTATTTAATTTATAGTTATTTAAGTTATAGTTAATTAAGTTATCGTTAGTTAAGTTATAGTTATTTAAGTTATAGTTATTTAATTATAGTTATTTAAGTTATAGTTATTTAATTTATAGTTTTTTCATTTATGGTTATTTAAGTTATAGTTATTTAAGTTATAGTTATTTAAGTTATAGTTATTTAAGTTATAGTTATTTAAGTTATAGTTATTTAAGTTATAGTTATTTAAGTTATAGTTATTTAATTAATAGTTATTTAAGTTATAGTTATTTAAGTTATAGTTATTTAAGTTATAGTTATTTAAGTTATAGTTATTTAAGTTATAGTTATTTAATTTATAGTTATTTAAGTTATAGTTATTTAAGTTATATTTATTTAAGTTATAGTTATTTATGTTATAGTTATTTAAGTTATAGTTATTTAAGTTATAGTTATTTAAGTTATAGTTATTTAATTAATAGTTATTTAAGTTATAGTTATTTAAGTTATAGTTATTTAAGTTATAGTTATTTAAGTTATAGTTATTTAAGTTATAGTTATTTAAGTTATAGTTATTTAAGTTATAGTTATTTAATTTATAGTTATTTAATTTATAGTTATTTAAGTTATAGTTATTTAAGTTATAGTTATTTAAGTTATAGTTATTTAAGTTATAGTTATTTAATTAATAGTAATTTAAGTTATAGTAATTTAAGTTTAGTTATTTAATTTATAGTTATTTAAGTTATAGTTAATTAAGTTATCGTTAGTTAAGTTATAGTTATTTAAGTTATAGTTATTAAATTATAGTTATTTAAGTTATAGTTAATTAATTTATAGTTTTTTCATTTATGGTTATTATATTATAGTTATATAAATTATAGTTATTTAAGTTATAGTTATTTAAGTTATAGTTATTTAAGTTATAGTTATTTAAGTTATAGTTATTTAAGTTATAGTTATTTAAGTTATAGTTATTTAAGTTATAGTTATTTAATTAATAGTAATTTAAGTTATAGTAATTTAAGTTTAGTTATTTAATTCATAGTTATTTAAGTTATAGTTAATTAAGTTATCGTTAGTTAAGTTATAGTTATTTAAGTTTTAGTTATTTAAGTTATAGTTATTTAAGTTATAGTTATTTAATTAATAGTAATTTAAGTTAAAGTAATTTAAGTTTAGTTATTTAATTTATAGTTATTTAAGTTATAGTTAATTAAGTTATCGTTAGTTAAGTTATAGTTATTTAAGTTATAGTTATTAAATTATAGTTATTTAAGTTATAGTTATTTAATTTATAGTTTTTTCATTTATGGTTATTTAAGTTATAGTTATTTAAGTTATAGTTATTTAAGTTATAGTTATTTAAGTTATAGTTATTTAAGTTATAGTTATTTAAGTTATAGTTATTTAAGTTATAGTTATTTAATTAATAGTTATTTAAGTTATAGTTATTTAAGTTATAGTTATTTAAGTTATAGTTATTTAAGTTATAGTTATTTAAGTTATAGTTATTTAATTTATAGTTATTTAAGTTATAGTTATTTAAGTTATATTTATTTAAGTTATAGTTATTTATGTTATAGTTATTTAAGTTATAGTTATTTAAGTTATAGTTATTTAAGTTATAGTTATTTAATTAATAGTTATTTAAGTTATAGTTATTTAAGTTATAGTTATTTAAGTTATAGTTATTTAAGTTATAGTTATTTAAGTTATAGTTATTTAAGTTATAGTTATTTAATTTATAGTTATTTAATTTATAGTTATTTAAGTTATAGTTATTTAAGTTATAGTTATTTAAGTTATAGTTATTTAATTAATAGTAATTTAAGTTATAGTAATTTAAGTTTAGTTATTTAATTTATAGTTATTTAAGTTATAGTTAATTAAGTTATCGTTAGTTAAGTTATAGTTATTTAAGTTATAGTTATTAAATTATAGTTATTTAAGTTATAGTTAATTAATTTATAGTTTTTTCATTTATGGTTATTATATTATAATTATATAAATTATAGTTATTTAAGTTATAGTTATTTAAGTTATAGTTATTTAAGTTATAGTTATTCAAGTTATAGTTATTTAAGTTATAGTTATTTAAGTTATAGTTATTTAAGTTATAGTTATTTAATTAATAGTTATTTAAGTTATAGTTATTTAAGTTATAGTTATTTAAGTTATAGTTATTTAAGTTATAGTTATTTAAGTTATAGTTATTTAAGTTATAGTTATTTAATTAATAGTTATTTAAGTTATAGTTATTTAAGTTATAGTTATTTAAGTTATAGTTATTAAATTATAGTTATTTAAGTTATAGTTATTTAATTTATAGTTTTTTCATTTATGGTTATTTAAGTTATAGTTATTTAAGTTATAGTTATTTAAGTTGTAGTTATTTAAGTTATAGTTATTTAAGTTATAGTTATTTAAGTTATAGTTATTTAAGTTATAGTTATTTCATTAATAGTTATTTAAGTTATAGTTATTTAAGTTATAGTTATTAAGGTTATAGTTATTTAAGTTATAGTTATTTAAGTTATAGTTATTTAATTTATAGTTATTTAAGTTATAGTTATTTAAGTTATAGTTATTTAAGATATAGTTATTTAAGTTATAGTTATTTAAGTTATAGTTATTTAAGTTATAGTAATTTAATTAATAGTTATTTAAGTTATAGTTATTTAAGTTATAGTTATTTAAGTTATAGTTATTTAAGTTATAGTTATTTAAGTTATAGTTATTTAAGTTATAGTTATTTAATTAATAGTTATTTAAGTTATAGTTATTTAAGTTATAGTTATTTAAGTTATAGTTATTTAAGTTATAGTTATTTAATTTGTAGTTATTTAAGTTATAGTTATTTAATTTGTAGTTATTTAATTTATAGTTATTTAAGTTATAGTTATTTAAGTTATAGTTATTTAAGTTATAGTTATTTAAGTTATAGTTATTTAATTAATAGTAATTTAAGTTATAGTAATTTAAGTTTAGTTATTTAATTTATAGTTATTTAAGTTATAGTTAATTAAGTTATCGTTAGTTAAGTTATAGTTATTTAAGTTATAGTTATTAAATTATAGTTATTTAAGTTATAGTTATTTAATTTATAGTTTTTTCATTAATGGTTATTTAAGTTATAGTTATTTAAGTTATAGTTATTTAAGTTATAGTTATTTAAGTTATAGTTATTTAAGTTATAGTTATTTAAGTTATAGTTATTTAATTAATAGTTATTTAAGTTATAGTTATTTAAGTTATAGTTATTTAAGTTATAGTTATTTAAGTTATAGTTATTTAAGTTATAGTTATTTAGGTTATAGTTATTTAAGTTATAGTTAGTTAAGTTATCGTTAGTTAAGTTATAGTTAGAAGATATATGTTAAGGTTAAGTTATATGTAGAGATTCGAAATTTTTCTCTCATAGAGTGCGGACGTCTTTTCTATAAATAGATCACCGTTATTCTTATATATTATTAACGATACAATTTTACAATATCAAAATAATTCAGTATTTTTTCAATTATGAATTGTATTGTATGTAAAGAACAGGAGACAACTACATCAATAAGATGCACTGGATGCAATGATATATTGCATTATATATGCTTACAAGCTTATGGAGTGACAAAATCAGGATGGAATAAAATGAAACCCTCAAAAATAGGTATGGAAATAATGAATTGCGGGTATTTTCCTTTCGTGTGTAAGAAATGTATTGTAACTAAAAATAGACGCTCCGATATGGAAACAGATAGTGTAAATAATGTAATTAAAAGTGATATTATTAATTCAATAGATACTAAATTAGAAAATATTAATAGTAATATGAACAAATTATTATTAAATACAACTACTTATAAAACATATTCAGAAGCTATCACTAACTCATTAGATACTATTAGTTTAGAAATCAATAAAATTGATAGTCGTAATAAAAATATAATAGCAAATAATAAGGAAATCAAAACTAATCACACTAATGATGATATGAGAAAATCGGATCCTATTAATACATCAACTGAAGATAAAAATAATGAATATAAACTAGTAATTAGAAATATAGAAAAAGCAAACTGTAATATAAATTATATAAATAATATTCTAAAGCACCTGGATTTATCAACCCAGATTATTTCTAATATTGAATTTGGAAATAAAACAGTTTTTCTATTATTTACATCATTATTCAACAAAAGACTTTTTATGGCACGTAAAATAAATTTAATTAATTCTAATTTTAATAAATTACTTATACTGCCTTTTTTATCAAAACAAATTATTAAATATGGTAAAATACTTTATCATTCAACTAAATCCAATTTAGTTAATGAAAAAAAATGTGTTTTTAATTATAAATCTAACATATATGAATTACGATCAATAATAAATAATAAAATAAATTGGTATGAAAAACCGATGTATATTTCTGATTCTGTAGAAAAACAATTCAATGAATCATATGATAAATTTATTTTGTCTTTATTGAATACTAATAAAAATAATAATAATAATAATCATAATAATCGATATACTAATAGCAAATATGTACAAAATAATAGCGTATCTAATACAAATACACAAAATCAATGACTAGCTATAGCATTGTGCAATGCAAGATCATTACGGAAAAATGTTGATTACATTACGCAATATATTATTGAACATGATATTGACTTACTTACAATTACAGAAACATGGCTTACAGATACTGACCAAGATATAATCAATGAAATAACCTTTAACTCTACAATATACACATGCTATAGATGTGACAGGATAACATCCACATTTGGTGGAGGTGTAGCGATATTTTTAAAAAATAATATGACTGTATATTCAAATAAACATATTATATTAACAAATTGCCAAGCTTTATTTTTAAAAATTAAAATAAACCATTTATCGATATTTGATATTCTCTTAGTTTATAGACCACCCTCTACTCCTACACAATTATTTACTAGTGAACTAACTCTTATTCTAACTCAAATACCATTAAATAAATTAATTATATTAGGTGATTTTAATTATCATTACGACGAAAATAAATATCCTCATAATATTTTTAAACAAACAATAGAAACCCTTTCACTTAAACAACATATTACTTTCGCAACTCATATACATGGTCATATAATAGATATAGTTTTAACATCTATAAACAGTCAAATTTATATATCTGAAATTACAAGGGGTGAACTTATAACTGATCACTATATAATTAAATTTAATATAAATATTAAGAAAAATGTACCTATAGTAAAGTTAATAAAATATAGATCAATTAATAAAATAAACATTAAAGATTTCATAGATAATATATTATCTTCACTAGAAGGTAATATACTATCATCGCTATTGCTAAATGATTGCCTAACATCTACTTTAGACAAATTTGCTCCTATAAAAAGATTGAATATAACATACCATGCTCATTCTCCATGGTATAATAATGAACTTGAAGCAATGAAGAGAAAATTAAGAAGATTTGAAAAAATATATAATAAAACCAATTCCCAGTTTAACTATAATAATTTTAATACAATTCGCAAACAATATAGACAATTATTAAATCATACTAAGACTTGCTTTATTAAAGATAAAATAAACATATATGGGAAAAATACTAAAAAAATATATTCATTAATTAACAGACTTTCAAATAATTATAGTCCAACAAGATACCCAACATATACGAATGAATTACTACCAAATATATTTGCCAACTTTTTTGATGATAAAATAAAAAATATAGTACAATCAATTAATGATATAAAACATAAAATTCCAATATACATTATACCACTTTACAATACTGCTAAATCATACTTTCTAAACTTTAAGTCCCCTTCATCGTATGAAATATCAATACTAGTTAAAATATGCAAATCATCCTACCCTCATAACGATTCATTACCTAAACAACTTACCGACTTAATAGAACCCACTCTTACAGAACTTTATCAATCCATAATATCACAATCTATATATACTTCTATTTTTCCAACATCCCTTAAATATGCCATTATTACTCCCCTACTAAAAAACAGTAATCTAGATGATAAATTACTAAAAAACTACCGTCCTATTTCCAAACTTCCTTTTCTATCTAAAATATTTGAAAGAGTCATTAGTAAACAAATCATTGAATATTTATCAGAAAATGAACTATATCCTATACATCAAAGTACATATCGAAAAAACCACAGTACAGAAACTACAATAGTATCTATATTTGATAATATATATAATGCGATAGATGAGGGAAATAAAGTTCAACTTGTGCTATTAGATATGTCAGCAGCATTTGATACTATCTCTCATAAGATTTTATTGGATAGATTAGAGGAAATAGGTATAGCTGATAAGGCACTAGACTTACTGAAATCTTATATTACAAATAGAACGTATCGAACATTAATAAATGATATACAATCAGACGAATTCCAACTAAAATATGGAGTTCCACAAGGTTCCGTACTTGGACCATTATTATTTTTAATTTATTTACGTCCATTATCTCTATTAATTTCTAAATTTCCCCAAATTAAATTCAACATATTTGCCGACGATATTATAATTTACCAGACTCTACCACTGGAAAACAATGATAACTCATCTCTCATTAATTACACTAATAATATACGCAACTGGCTAATCAATAACAATTTACTACTCAATATCGACAAGACACAACTGATTAACATTTCAAAAAAATTAACACAAAATAAATTTCCTATATATTTAATTGATAATTTAATTGTTGAACCTTCTAAGACCGTAAAGTGTCTGGGTGTCATTATAGACGAACATATGCTTTTAGATAACCACTTACGATTTACTGCTAAAAAAGCATTTTATTATTTTAGTAAGGTCAAAAAAATAAGAAAATTATTGTCATTTCATAATTTAAAAATGATCTCTCAGTCTTATATTATATCGCATTTAAACTATTGTAATTCTATATATTATGGTATAACTAAATCTAGAATAAATTACTTAGATCGTATATTAAGAATTATAGTAAGAATGATATATGGTTTTAAGCGAAAAGACCATAATAGTATTACCGAATGTTTAACATCACAAGGATGGCTTGAAATGAGAAATTATTCAGCGTATAGAATACTATGTTTAACATATACTGCCCTAAACGCTAAACAGCCGCGCTACCTTTATGATATTATTAAACTAAAGGAAAATACCCGCCGATTAAGATCTAGTAACAGTCTGCTATTATCAAATCAAAAATTTAATCTTGATACCTATGGTAAAAGAAGATTTAGTGTTTCAGCGCCAGCTTTATGGAACAACCTTCCTCTACATTTGCAAAGATGCAATTCCATCAAAACATTTAAGAAGGCCGTTAAAAATCATCTACTATGCTCAACATGAGATCTTGGATTGATCTTTTGCGGATGTTCTATGACTCTGCCCGAAAGTCAGAGTTCTCTATCTGATTCTATCTGATTTTATTTTTATCATTTAATATTATTAATATTATTTTATTCTCTTTAAAACACAAATGAGAACATATCTATTTTGTTATTTTGTGTATAAATAAACTTTTCAATTCAATTCAATTCAATAGTTATTTAAGTTATAGTTATTAAATTATAGTTATTTAATTAATAGTTATTTAAGTTATAGTTATTTAAGTTATAGTTATTAAATTATAGTTATTTAAGTTATAGTTATTTAAGTTATAGTTATTTAAGTTATAGTTATTTAATTAATAGTTATTTAAGTTATAGTTATTTAATTTATAGTTTTTTCATTTATGGTTATTTAAGTTATAGTTATTTAAGTTATAGTTATTTAAGTTATAGTTATTTAAGTTATAGTTATTTAAGTTTTAGTTATTTAAGTTATAGTTATTTAAGTTATAGTTATTTAATTAATAGTAATTTAAGTTATAGTAATTTAAGTTTAGTTATTTAATTTATAGTTATTTAAGTTATAGTTAATTAAGTTATCGTTAGTTAAGTTATAGTTATTTAAGTTATAGTTATTAAATTATAGTTATTTAAGTTATAGTTATTTAATTTATAGTTTTTTCATTTATGGTTATTTAAGTTATAGTTATTTAAGTTATAGTTATTTAAGTTATAGTTATTTAAGTTATAGTTATTTAAGTTATAGTTATTTAAGTTATAGTTATTTAAGTTATAGTTATTTAAGTTATAGTTATTTAATTAATAGTTATTTAAGTTATAGTTATTTAAGTTATAGTTATTTAAGTTATAGTTATTTAAGTTATAGTTATTTAAGTTATAGTTATTTAAGTTATAGTTATTTAATTTATAGTTATTTAAGTTATAGTTATTTAAGTTATATTTATTTAAGTTATAGTTATTTATGTTATAGTTATTTAAGTTATAGTTATTTAAGTTATAGTTATTTAAGTTATAGTTATTTAATTAATAGTTATTTAAGTTATAGTTATTTAAGTTATAGTTATTTAAGTTATAGTTATTTAAGTTATAGTTATTTAAGTTATAGTTATTTAAGTTATAGTTATTTAAGTTATAGTTATTTAAGTTATAGTTATTTAATTTATAGTTATTTAATTTATAGTTATTTAAGTTATAGTTATTTAAGTTATAGTTATTTAAGTTATAGTTATTTAAGTTATAGTTATTTAATTAATAGTAATTTAAGTTATAGTAATTTAAGTTTAGTTATTTAATTTATAGTTATTTAAGTTATAGTTAATTAAGTTATCGTTAGTTAAGTTATAGTTATTTAAGTTATAGTTATTAAATTATAGTTATTTAAGTTATAGTTAATTAATTTATAGTTTTTTCATTTATGGTTATTATATTATAGTTATATAAATTATAGTTATTTAAGTTATAGTTATTTAAGTTATAGTTATTTAAGTTATAGTTATTTAAGTTATAGTTATTTAAGTTATAGTTATTTAAGTTATAGTTATTTAAGTTATAGTTATTTAAGTTATAGTTATTTAATTAATAGTTATTTAAGTTATAGTTATTTAAGTTATAGTTATTTAAGTTATAGTTATTTAAGTTATAGTTATTTAAGTTATAGTTATTTAAGTTATAGTTATTTAATTAATAGTTATTTAAGTTATAGTTATTTAAGTTATAGTTATTAAATTATAGTTATTTAAGTTATAGTTATTTAATTTATAGTTTTTTCATTTATGGTTATTTAAGTTATAGTTATTTAAGTTATAGTTATTTAAGTTATAGTTATTTAAGTCATAGTTATTTAAGTTATAGTTATTAAGGTTATAGTTATTTAAGTTATAGTTATTTAAGTTATAGTTATTTAATTTATAGTTATTTAAGTTATAGTTATTTAAGTTATAGTTATTTAAGTTATAGTTATTTAAGTTATAGTTATTTAAGTTATAGTTATTTAAGTTATAGTTATTTAATTAATAGTTATTTAAGTTATAGTTATTTAAGTTATAGTTATTTAAGTTATAGTTATTTAAGTTATAGTTATTTAAGTTATAGTTATTTAATTAATAATTATTTAAGTTATAGTTATTTAAGTTATAGTTATTTAAGTTATAGTTATTTAAGTTATAGTTATTTAATTTGTAGTTATTTAAGTTATAGTTATTTAATTTGTAGTTATTTAATTTATAGTTATTTAAGTTATAGTTATTTAAGTTATAGTTATTTAAGTTATAGTTATTTAAGTTATAGTTATTTAATTAATAGTAATTTAAGTTATAGTAATTTAAGTTTAGTTATTTAATTTATAGTTATTTAAGTTATAGTTAATTAAGTTATCGTTAGTTAAGTTATAGTTATTTAAGTTATAGTTATTAAATTATAGTTATTTAAGTTATAGTTATTTAATTTATAGTTTTATCATTAATGGTTATTTAAGTTATAGTTATTTAAGTTATAGTTATTTAAGTTATAGTTATTTAAGTTATAGTTATTTAAGTTATAGTTATTTAAGTTATAGTTATTTAAGTTATAGTTATTTAATTAATAGTTATTTAAGTTATAGTTATTTAAGTTATAGTTATTTAAGTTATAGTTATTTAAGTTATAGTTATTTAAGTTATAGTTATTTAAGTTATAGTTAGTTAAGTTATAGTTATTTAAGTTATAGTTATTAAATTATAGTTATTTAAGTTATAGTTATTTAATTTATAGTTTTTTCATTTATGGTTATTTAAGTTATAGTTATTTAAGTTATAGTTATTTAAGTTATAGTTATTTAAGTTATAGTTATTTAAGTTATAGTTATTTAAGTTATAGTTATTTAAGTTATAGTTATTTAAGTTATAGTTATTTAATTAATAGTTATTTAAGTTATAGTTATTTAAGTTATAGTTATTTAAGTTATAGTTATTTAAGTTATAGTTATTTAAGTTATAGTTATTTAAGTTATAGTTATTTAATTTATAGTTATTTAAGTTATAGTTATTTAAGTTATATTTATTTAAGTTATAGTTATTTATGTTATAGTTATTTAAGTTATAGTTATTTAAGTTATAGTTATTTAAGTTATAGTTATTTAATTAATAGTTATTTAAGTTATAGTTATTTAAGTTATAGTTATTTAAGTTATAGTTATTTAAGTTATAGTTATTTAAGTTATAGTTATTTAAGTTATAGTTATTTAAGTTATAGTTATTTAAGTTATAGTTATTTAATTTATAGTTATTTAATTTATAGTTATTTAAGTTATAGTTATTTAAGTTATAGTTATTTAAGTTATAGTTATTTAAGTTATAGTTATTTAATTAATAGTAATTTAAGTTATAGTAATTTAAGTTTAGTTATTTAATTTATAGTTATTTAAGTTATAGTTAATTAAGTTATCGTTAGTTAAGTTATAGTTATTTAAGTTATAGTTATTAAATTATAGTTATTTAAGTTATAGTTAATTAATTTATAGTTTTTTCATTTATGGTTATTATATTATAGTTATATAAATTATAGTTATTTAAGTTATAGTTATTTAAGTTATAGTTATTTAAGTTATAGTTATTTAAGTTATAGTTATTTAAGTTATAGTTATTTAAGTTATAGTTATTTAAGTTATAGTTATTTAAGTTATAGTTATTTAATTAATAGTTATTTAAGTTATAGTTATTTAAGTTATAGTTATTTAAGTTATAGTTATTTAAGTTATAGTTATTTAAGTTATAGTTATTTAAGTTATAGTTATTTAATTAATAGTTATTTAAGTTATAGTTATTTAAGTTATAGTTATTAAATTATAGTTATTTAAGTTATAGTTATTTAATTTATAGTTTTTTCATTTATGGTTATTTAAGTTATAGTTATTTAAGTTATAGTTATTTAAGTTATAGTTATTTAAGTTATAGTTATTTAAGTTATAGTTATTAAGGTTATAGTTATTTAAGTTATAGTTATTTAAGTTATAGTTATTTAATTTATAGTTATTTAAGTTATAGTTATTTAAGTTATAGTTATTTAAGTTATAGTTATTTAAGTTATAGTTATTTAAGTTATAGTTATTTAAGTTATAGTTATTTAATTAATAGTTATTTAAGTTATAGTTATTTAAGTTATAGTTATTTAAGTTATAGTTATTTAAGTTATAGTTATTTAAGTTATAGTTATTTAATTAATAATTATTTAAGTTATAGTTATTTAAGTTATAGTTATTTAAGTTATAGTTATTTAAGTTATAGTTATTTAATTTGTAGTTATTTAAGTTATAGTTATTTAATTTGTAGTTATTTAATTTATAGTTATTTAAGTTATAGTTATTTAAGTTATAGTTATTTAAGTTATAGTTATTTAAGTTATAGTTATTTAATTAATAGTAATTTAAGTTATAGTAATTTAAGTTTAGTTATTTAATTTATAGTTATTTAAGTTATAGTTAATTAAGTTATCGTTAGTTAAGTTATAGTTATTTAAGTTATAGTTATTAAATTATAGTTATTTAAGTTATAGTTATTTAATTTATAGTTTTATCATTAATGGTTATTTAAGTTATAGTTATTTAAGTTATAGTTATTTAAGTTATAGTTATTTAAGTTATAGTTATTTAAGTTATAGTTATTTAAGTTATAGTTATTTAAGTTATAGTTATTTAATTAATAGTTATTTAAGTTATAGTTATTTAAGTTATAGTTATTTAAGTTATAGTTATTTAAGTTATAGTTATTTAAGTTATAGTTATTTAAGTTATAGTTATTTAAGTTATAGTTATTTAAGTTATAGTTAGTTAAGTTATCATTAGTTAAGTTATAGTTATTTAAGTTATAGTTATTAAATTATAGTTATTTAATTAATAGTTATTTAAGTTATAGTTATTTAAGTTATAGTTATTAAATTATAGTTATTTAAGTTTAGTTATTTAATTTATAGTTATTTAAGTTATAGTTAATTAAGTTATCGTTAGTTAAGTTATAGTTATTTAAGTTATAGTTATTAAATTATAGTTATTTAAGTTATAGTTATTTAATTTATAGTTTTTTCATTTATGGTTATTTAAGTTATAGTTATTTAAGTTATAGTTATTTAAGTTATAGTTATTTAAGTTATAGTTATTTAAGTTATAGTTATTTAAGTTATAGTTATTTAAGTTATAGTTATTTAATTAATAGTTATTTAAGTTATAGTTATTTAAGTTATAGTTATTTAAGTTATAGTTATTTAAGTTATAGTTATTTAAGTTATAGTTATTTAATTTATAGTTATTTAAGTTATAGTTATTTAAGTTATATTTATTTAAGTTATAGTTATTTATGTTATAGTTATTTAAGTTATAGTTATTTAAGTTATAGTTATTTAAGTTATAGTTATTTAATTAATAGTTATTTAAGTTATAGTTATTTAAGTTATAGTTATTTAAGTTATAGTTATTTAAGTTATAGTTATTTAAGTTATAGTTATTTAAGTTATAGTTATTTAAGTTATAGTTATTTAAGTTATAGTTATTTAATTTATAGTTATTTAATTTATAGTTATTTAAGTTATAGTTATTTAAGTTATAGTTATTTAAGTTATAGTTATTTAAGTTATAGTTATTTAATGAATAGTAATTTAAGTTATAGTAATTTAAGTTTAGTTATTTAATTTATAGTTATTTAAGTTATAGTTAATTAAGTTATCGTTAGTTAAGTTATAGTTATTTAAGTTATAGTTATTAAATTATAGTTATTTAAGTTATAGTTAATTAATTTATAGTTTTTTCATTTATGGTTATTATATTATAGTTATATAAATTATAGTTATTTAAGTTATAGTTATTTAAGTTATAGTTATTTAAGTTATAGTTATTTAAGTTATAGTTATTTAAGTTATAGTTATTTAAGTTATAGTTATTTAAGTTATAGTTATTTAATTAATAGTTATTTAAGTTATAGTTATTTAAGTTATAGTTATTTAAGTTATAGTTATTTAAGTTATAGTTATTTAAGTTATAGTTATTTTATTAATAGTTATTTAAGTTATAGTTATTTAAGTTATAGTTATTAAATTATAGTTATTTAAGTTATAGTTATTTAATTTATAGTTTTTTCATTTATGGTTATTTAAGTTATAGTTATTTAAGTTATAGTTATTTAAGTTATAGTTATTTAAGTTATAGTTATTTAAGTTATAGTTATTTAAGTTATAGTTATTTAAGTTATAGTTATTTAAGTTATAGTTATTTAATTAATAGTTATTTAAGTTATAGTTATTTAAGTTATAGTTATTTAAGTTATAGTTATTTAAGTTATAGTTATTTAAGTTATAGTTATTTAATTTATAGTTATTTAAGTTATAGTTATTTAAGTTATAGTTATTTAAGTTATAGTTATTTAAGTTATAGTTATTTAAGTTATAGTTATTTAAGTTATAGTTATAGTTATTTAATTTATAGTTATTTAATTTATAGTTATTTAAGTTATAGTTATTTAAGTTATAGTTATTTAAGTTATAGTTATTTAAGTTATAGTTATTTAATTAATAGTAATTTAAGTTATAGTAATTTAAGTTTAGTTATTTAATTTATAGTTATTTAAGTTATAGTTAATTAAGTTATCGTTAGTTAAGTTATAGTTATTTAAGTTATAGTTATTAAATTATAGTTATTTAAGTTATAGTTATTTAATTTATAGTTTTTTCATTAATGGTTATTTAAGTTATAGTTATTTAAGTTATAGTTATTTAAGTTATAGTTATTTAAGTTATAGTTATTTAAGTTATAGTTATTTAAGTTATAGTTATTTAAGTTATAGTTATTTAAGTTATAGTTATTTAAGTTATAGTTATTTAAGTTATAGTTATTTAAGTTATAGTTATTTAATTAATAGTTATTTAAGTTATAGTTATTTAAGTTATAGTTATTTAAGTTATAGTTATTTAAGTTATAGTTATTTAAGTTATAGTTATTTAAGTTATAGTTATTTAATTTATAGTTATTTAATTAATAGTTATTTAAGTTATAGTTATTTAAGTTATAGTTATTTAAGTTATAGTTATTTAAGTTATAGTTATTTAAGTTATAGTTATTTAATTAATAGTTATTTAAGTTATAGTTATTTAAGTTATAGTTATTTAAGTTATAGTTATTTAAGTTATAGTTATTTAATTTATAGTTATTTAATTTATAGTTATTTAAGTTATAGTTATTTAAGTTATAGTTATTTAAGTTATAGTTATTTAAGTTATAGTTATTTAAGTTATAGTTATTTAATTAATAGTAATTTAAGTTATAGTAATTTAAGTTTAGTTATTTAATTTATAGTTATTTAAGTTATAGTTAATTAAGTTATCGTTAGTTAAGTTATAGTTATTTAAGTTATAGTTATTAAATTATAGTTATTTAAGTTATAGTTATTTAATTTATAGTTTTTTCATTAATGGTTATTTAAGTTATAGTTATTTAAGTTATAGTTATTTAAGTTATAGTTATTTAAGTTATAGTTATTTAAGTTATAGTTATTTAAGTTATAGTTATTTAATTAATAGTTATTTAAGTTATAGTTATTTAAGTTATAGTTATTTAAGTTATAGTTATTTAAGTTATAGTTATTTAAGTTATAGTTATTTAAGTTATAGTTATTTAATTAATAGTTATTTAAGTTATAGTTATTTAAGTTATAGTTATTTAAGTTATAGTTATTTAAGTTATAGTTATTTAAGTTATAGTTATTTAAGTTATAGTTATTTAATTAATAGTTATTTAAGTTATAGTTATTTAAGTTATAGTTATTTAAGTTATAGTTATTTAAGTTATAGTTATTTAATTTATAGTTATTTAATTTATAGTTATTTAAGTTATAGTTATTTAAGTTATAGTTATTTAAGTTATAGTTATTTAAGTTATAGTTATTTAATTAATAGTAATTTAAGTTATAGTAATTTAAGTTTAGTTATTTAATTTATAGTTATTTAAGTTATAGTTAATTAAGTTATCGTTAGTTAAGTTATAGTTATTTAAGTTATAGTTATTAAATTATAGTTATTTAAGTTATAGTTATTTAATTTATAGTTTTTTCATTAATGGTTATTTAAGTTATAGTTATTTAAGTTATAGTTATTTAAGTTATAGTTATTTAAGTTATAGTTATTTAAGTTATAGTTATTTAAGTTATAGTTATTTAAGTTATAGTTATTTAAGTTATAGTTATTTAAGTTATAGTTATTTAAGTTATAGTTATTTAATTAATAGTTATTTAAGTTATAGTTATTTAAGTTATAGTTATTTAAGTTATAGTTATTTAAGTTATAGTTATTTAAGTTATAGTTATTTAAGTTATAGTTATTTAATTTATAGTTATTTAAGTTATAGTTATTTAAGTTATAGTTAGTTAAGTTATAGTTATTTAAGTTATAGTTATTTAAGTTATAGTTATTTAAGTTATAGTTATTTAAGTTATAGTTATTTAATTAATAGTTATTTAAGTTATAGTTATTTAAGTTATAGTTATTTAAGTTATAGTTATTTAAGTTATAGTTATTTAATTTATAGTTATTTAAGTTATAGTTATTTAAGTTATAGTTATTTAAGTTATAGTTATTTAAGTTATAGTTATTTAAGTTATAGTTATTTAAGTTATAGTTATTTAAGTTATAGTTATTTAATTAATAGTTATTTAAGTTATAGTTATTTAAGTTATAGTTATTTAAGTTATAGTTATTTAAGTTATAGTTATTTAAGTTATAGTTATTTAAGTTATAGTTATTTAATTTATAGTTATTTAATTTATAGTTATTTAAGTTATAGTTATTTAAGTTATAGTTATTTAAGTTATAGTTATTTAAGTTATAGTTATTTAATTAATAGTAATTTAAGTTTAGTTATTTAATTTATAGTTATTTAAGTTATAGTTAATTAAGTTATCGTTAGTTAAGTTATAGTTATTTAAGTTATAGTTATTAAATTATAGTTATTTAAGTTATAGTTATTTAATTTATAGTTTTTTCATTTATGGTAATTATATTATAGTTATATAAATTATAGTTATTTAAGTTATAGTTATTTAAGTTATAGTTATTTAAGTTATAGTTATTTAAGTTATAGTTATTTAAGTTATAGTTATTTAAGTTATAGTTATTTAAGTTATAGTTATTTAATTAATAGTTATTTAAGTTATAGTTATTTAAGTTATAGTTATTTAAGTTATAGTTATTTAAGTTATAGTTATTTAAGTTATAGTTATTTAAGTTATAGTTATTTAATTAATAGTTATTTAAGTTATAGTTATTTAAGTTATAGTTATTTAAGTTATAGTTATTTAAGTTATATTTATTTAAGTTATAGTTATTTAATTTATAGTTATTTAATTTATAGTTATTTAAGTTATAGTTATTTAAGTTATAGTTATTTAAGTTATAGTTATTTAATTAATAGTAATTTAAGTTATAGTAATTTTAGTTTAGTTATTTAATTTATAGTTATTTAAGTTATAGTTAATTAAGTTATCGTTAGTTAAGTTATAGTTATTTAAGTTATAGTTATTAAATTATAGTTATTTAAGTTATAGTTATTTAATTTATAGTTTTTTCATTTATGGTTATTTAAGTTATAGTTATTTAAGTTATAGTTATTTAAGTTATAGTTATTTAATTAATAGTTATTTAAGTTATAGTTATTTAAGTTATAGTTATTTAAGTTATAGTTATTTAAGTTATAGTTATTTAAGTTATAGTTATTTAAGTTATAGTTATTTAAGTTATAGTTATTTAATTAATAGTTATTTAAGTTATAGTTATTTAAGTTATAGTTATTTAAGTTATAGTTATTTAATTAATAGTAATTTAAGTTATAGTAATTTAAGTTTAGTTATTTAATTTAATGTTATTTAAGTTATAGTTAATTAAGTTATCGTTAGTTAAGTTATAGTTATTTAAGTTATAGTTATTAAATTATAGTTATTTAAGTTATAGTTATTTAATTTATAGTTTTTTCATTTATGGTTATTTAAGTTATAGTTATTTAAGTTATAGTTATTTAAGTTATAGTTATTTAAGTTATAGTTATTTAAGTTATAGTTATTTAAGTTATAGTTATTTAATTAATAGTTATTTAAGTTATAGTTATTTAAGTTATAGTTATTTAAGTTATAGTTATTTAAGTTATAGTTATTTAAGTTATAGTTATTTAATTTATAGTTATTTAAGTTATAGTTATTTAAGTTATAGTTATTTAAGTTATAGTTATTTAAGTTATAGTTATTTAAGTTATAGTTATTTAAGTTATAGTTATTTAAGTTATAGTTATTTAAGTTATAGTTATTTAATTAATAGTTATTTAAGTTATAGTTATTTAAGTTATAGTTATTTAAGTTATAGTTATTTAAGTTATAGTTATTTAAGTTATAGTTATTTAAGTTATAGTTATATAAGTTATAGTTATTTAAGTTATAGTTATTTAAGTTATAGTTATTTAAGTTATAGTTATTTAAGTTATAGTTATTTAATTAATAGTTATTTAAGTTATAGTTATTTAAGTTATAGTTATTTAAGTTATAGTTATTTAAGTTATAGTTATTTAAGTTATAGTTATTTAAGTTATAGTTATTTAATTTATAGTTATTTAATTTATAGTTATTTAAGTTATAGTTATTTAAGTTATATTTATTTAAGTTATAGTTATTTAAGTTATAGTTATTTAAGTTATAGTTATTTAATTAATAGTAATTTAAGTTATAGTAATTTAAGTTTAGTTATTTAATTTATAGTTATTTAAGTTATAGTTAATTAAGTTATAGTTATTTAAGTTATAGTTATTTAAGTTATAGTTATTTAAGTTATAGTTATTTAATTAATAGTTATTTAAGTTATAGTTATTTAAGTTATAGTTATTTAAGTTATAGTTATTTAAGTTATAGTTATTTAAGTTATAGTTATTTAATTTATAGTTATTTAAGTTATAGTTATTTAAGTTATAGTTATTTAAGTTATAGTTATTTAAGTTATAGTTATTTAAGTTATAGTTATTTAAGTTATAGTTATTTAAGTTATAGTTATTTAATTAATAGTTATTTAAGTTATAGTTATTTAAGTTATAGTTATTTAAGTTATAGTTATTTAAGTTATAGTTATTTAAGTTATAGTTATTTAAGTTATAGTTATTTAAGTTATAGTTATTTAAGTTATAGTTATTTAAGTTATAGTTATTTAAGTTATAGTTATTTAAGTTATAGTTATTTAAGTTATAGTTATTTAATTAATAGTTATTTAAGTTATAGTTATTTAAGTTATAGTTATTTAAGTTATAGTTATTTAAGTTATAGTTATTTAAGTTATAGTTATTTAAGTTATAGTTATTTAATTTATAGTTATTTAATTTATAGTTATTTAAGTTATAGTTATTTAAGTTATATTTATTTAAGTTATAGTTATTTAAGTTATAGTTATTTAAGTTATAGTTATTTAATTAATAGTAATTTAAGTTATAGTAATTTAAGTTTAGTTATTTAATTTATAGTTATTTAAGTTATAGTTAATTAAGTTATCGTTAGTTAAGTTATAGTTATTTAAGTTATAGTTATTAAATTATAGTTATTTAAGTTATAGATATTTAATTTATAGTTTTTTCATTTATGGTTATTATATTATAGTTATATAAATTATAGTTATTTAAGTTATAGTTATTTAAGTTATAGTTATTTAAGTTATAGTTATTTAAGTTATAGTTATTTAAGTTATAGTTATTTAAGTTATAGTTATTTAAGTTATAGTTATTTAATTAATAGTTATTTAAGTTATAGTTATTTAAGTTATAGTTATTTAAGTTATAGTTATTTAAGTTATAGTTATTTAAGTTATAGTTATTTAAGTTATAGTTATTTAATTAATAGTTATTTAAGTTATAGTTATTTAAGTTATAGTTATTTAAGTTATAGTTATTTAAGTTATAATTATTTAAGTTATAGTTATTTAATTTATAGTTATTTAATTTATAGTTATTTAAGTTATAGTTATTTAAGTTATAGTTATTTAAGTTATAGTTATTTAAGTTATAGTTATTTAATTAATAGTAATTTAAGTTATAATAATTTTAGTTTAGTTATTTAATTTATAGTTATTTAAGTTATAGTTAATTAAGTTATCGTTAGTTAAGTTATAGTTATTTAAGTTATAGTTATTAAATTATAGTTATTTAAGTTATAGTTATTTAATTTATAGTTTTTTCATTTATGGTTATTTAAGTTATAGTTATTTAAGTTATAGTTATTTAAGTTATAGTTATTTAATTAATAGTTATTTAAGTTATAGTTATTTAAGTTATAGTTATTTAAGTTATAGTTATTTAAGTTATAGTTATTTAAGTTATAGTTATTTAAGTTATAGTTATTTAATTAATAGTTATTTAAGTTATAGTTATTTAAGTTATAGTTATTTAAGTTATAGTTATTTAATTAATAGTAATTTAAGTTATAGTAATTTAAGTTTAGTTATTTAATTTATAGTTATTTAAGTTATAGTTAATTAAGTTATCGTTAGTTAAGTTATAGTTATTTAAGTTATAGTTATTAAATTATAGTTATTTAAGTTATAGTTATTTAATTTATAGTTTTTTCATTTATGGTTATTTAAGTTATAGTTATTTAATTAATAGTTATTTAAGTTATAGTTATTTAAGTTATAGTTATTTAAGTTATAGTTATTTAAGTTATAGTTATTTAAGTTATAGTTATTTAATTTATAGTTATTTAAGTTATAGTTATTTAAGTTATAGTTATTTAAGTTATAGTTATTTAAGTTATAGTTATTTAAGTTATAGTTATTTAAGTTATAGTTATTTAAGTTATAGTTATTTAATTAATAGTTATTTAAGTTATAGTTATTTAAGTTATAGTTATTTAAGTTATAGTTATTTAAGTTATAGTTATTTAAGTTATAGTTATTTAATTTATAGTTATTTAATTTATAGTTATTTAAGTTATAGTTATTTAAGTTATAGTTATTTAAGTTATAGTTATTTAAGTTATAGTTATTTAATTAATAGTAATTTAAGTTATAGTAATTTTAGTTTAGTTATTTAATTTATAGTTATTTAAGTTATAGTTAATTAAGTTATCGTTAGTTAAGTTATAGTTATTTAAGTTATAGTTATTAAATTATAGTTATTTAAGTTATAGTTATTTAATTTATAGTTTTTTCATTTATGGTTATTTAAGTTATAGTTATTTAAGTTATAGTTATTTAAGTTATAGTTATTTAATTAATAGTTATTTAAGTTATAGTTATTTAAGTTATAGTTATTTAAGTTATAGTTATTTAAGTTATAGTTATTTAAGTTATAGTTATTTAAGTTATAGTTATTTAAGTTATAGTTATTTAATTAATAGTAATTTAAGTTATAGTAATTTAAGTTTAGTTATTTAATTTATAGTTATTTAAGTTATAGTTAATTAAGTTATCGGTAGTTAAGTTATAGTTATTTAAGTTATAGTTATTAAATTATAGTTATTTAAGTTATAGTTATTTAATTTATAGTTTTTTCATTTATGGTTATTTAAGTTATAGTTATTTAAGTTATAGTTATTTAAGTTATAGTTATTTAAGTTATAGTTATTTAAGTTATAGTTATTTAAGTTATAGTTATTTAATTAATAGTTATTTAAGTTATAGTTATTTAAGTTATAGTTATTTAAGTTATAGTTATTTAAGTTATAGTTATTTAAGTTATAGTTATTTAATTTATAGTTATTTAAGTTATAGTTATTTAAGTTATAGTTATTTAAGTTATAGTTATTTAAGTTATAGTTATTTAAGTTATAGTTATTTAAGTTATAGTTATTTAAGTTATAGTTATTTAAGTTATAGTTATTTAATTAATAGTTATTTAAGTTATAGTTATTTAAGTTATAGTTATTTAAGTTATAGTTATTTAAGTTATAGTTATTTAAGTTATAGTTATTTAATTTATAGTTATTTAAGTTATAGTTATTTAAGTTATAGTTATTTAAGTTATAGTTATTTAAGTTATGGTTATTTAATTAATAGTAATTTAAGTTATAGTAATTTAAGTTTAGTTATTTAATTTATAGTTATTTAAGTTATAGTTAATTAAGTTATCATTAGTTAAGTTATAGTTATTTAAGTTATAGTTATTAAATTATAGTTATTTAAGTTATAGTTATTTAATTTATAGTTTTTTCATTTATGGTTATTATATTATAGTTATATAAATTATAGTTATTTAAGTTATAGTTATTTAAGTTATAGTTATTTAAGTTATAGTTATTTAAGTTATAGTTATTTAAGTTATAGTTATTTAATTAATAGTTATTTAAGTTATAGTTATTTAAGTTATAGTTATTTAAGTTATAGTTATTTAAGTTATAGTTATTTAAGTTATAGTTATTTAATTTATAGTTATTTAATTTATAGTTATTTAAGTTATAGTTATTTAAGTTATATTTATTTAAGTTATAGTTATTTAAGTTATAGTTATTTAAGTTATAGTTATTTAATTAATAGTAATTTAAGTTATAGTAATTTAAGTTTAGTTATTTAATTTATAGTTATTTAAGTTATAGTTAATTAAGTTATCGTTAGTTAAGTTATAGTTATTTAAGTTATAGTTATTAAATTATAGTTATTTAAGTTATAGATATTTAATTTATAGTTTTTTCATTTATGGTTATTATATTATAGTTATATAAATTATAGTTATTTAAGTTATAGTTATTTAAGTTATAGTTATTTAAGTTATAGTTATTTAAGTTATAGTTATTTAAGTTATAGTTATTTAAGTTATAGTTATTTAAGTTATAGTTATTTAATTAATAGTTATTTAAGTTATAGTTATTTAAGTTATAGTTATTTAAGTTATAGTTATTTAAGTTATAGTTATTTAAGTTATAGTTATTTAAGTTATAGTTATTTAATTAATAGTTATTTAAGTTATAGTTATTTAAGTTATAGTTATTTAAGTTATAGTTATTTAAGTTATAATTATTTAAGTTATAGTTATTTAATTTATAGTTATTTAATTTATAGTTATTTAAGTTATAGTTATTTAAGTTATAGTTATTTAAGTTATAGTTATTTAAGTTATAGTTATTTAATTAATAGTAATTTAAGTTATAATAATTTTAGTTTAGTTATTTAATTTATAGTTATTTAAGTTATAGTTAATTAAGTTATCGTTAGTTAAGTTATAGTTATTTAAGTTATAGTTATTAAATTATAGTTATTTAAGTTATAGTTATTTAATTTATAGTTTTTTCATTTATGGTTATTTAAGTTATAGTTATTTAAGTTATAGTTATTTAAGTTATAGTTATTTAATTAATAGTTATTTAAGTTATAGTTATTTAAGTTATAGTTATTTAAGTTATAGTTATTTAAGTTATAGTTATTTAAGTTATAGTTATTTAAGTTATAGTTATTTAATTAATAGTTATTTAAGTTATAGTTATTTAAGTTATAGTTATTTAAGTTATAGTTATTTAATTAATAGTAATTTAAGTTATAGTAATTTAAGTTTAGTTATTTAATTTATAGTTATTTAAGTTATAGTTAATTAAGTTATCGTTAGTTAAGTTATAGTTATTTAAGTTATAGTTATTAAATTATAGTTATTTAAGTTATAGTTATTTAATTTATAGTTTTTTCATTTATGGTTATTTAAGTTATAGTTATTTAATTAATAGTTATTTAAGTTATAGTTATTTAAGTTATAGTTATTTAAGTTATAGTTATTTAAGTTATAGTTATTTAAGTTATAGTTATTTAATTTATAGTTATTTAAGTTATAGTTATTTAAGTTATAGTTATTTAAGTTATAGTTATTTAAGTTATAGTTATTTAAGTTATAGTTATTTAAGTTATAGTTATTTAAGTTATAGTTATTTAATTAATAGTTATTTAAGTTATAGTTATTTAAGTTATAGTTATTTAAGTTATAGTTATTTAAGTTATAGTTATTTAAGTTATAGTTATTTAATTTATAGTTATTTAATTTATAGTTATTTAAGTTATAGTTATTTAAGTTATAGTTATTTAAGTTATAGTTATTTAAGTTATAGTTATTTAATTAATAGTAATTTAAGTTATAGTAATTTAAGTTTAGTTATTTAATTTATAGTTATTTAAGTTATAGTTAATTAAGTTATCGTTAGTTAAGTTATAGTTATTTAAGTTATAGTTATTAAATTATAGTTATTTAAGTTATAGTTATTTAATTTATAGTTTTTTCATTTATGGTTATTATATTATAGTTATATAAATTATAGTTATTTAAGTTATAGTTATTTAAGTTATAGTTATTTAAGTTATAGTTATTTAAGTTATAGTTATTTAATTAATAGTAATTTAAGTTATAGTAATTTTAGTTTAGTTATTTAATTTATAGTTATTTAAGTTATAGTTAATTAAGTTATCGTTAGTTAAGTTATAGTTATTTAAGTTATAGTTATTAAATTATAGTTATTTAAGTTATAGTTATTTAATTTATAGTTTTTTCATTTATGGTTATTTAAGTTATAGTTATTTAAGTTATAGTTATTTAAGTTATAGTTATTTAATTAATAGTTATTTAAGTTATAGTTATTTAAGTTATAGTTATTTAAGTTATAGTTATTTAAGTTATAGTTATTTAAGTTATAGTTATTTAAGTTATAGTTATTTAATTAATAGTAATTTAAGTTATAGTAATTTAAGTTTAGTTATTTAATTTATAGTTATTTAAGTTATAGTTAATTAAGTTATCGGTAGTTAAGTTATAGTTATTTAAGTTATAGTTATTAAATTATAGTTATTTAAGTTATAGTTATTTAATTTATAGTTTTTTCATTTATGGTTATTTAAGTTATAGTTATTTAAGTTATAGTTATTTAAGTTATAGTTATTTAAGTTATAGTTATTTAAGTTATAGTTATTTAAGTTATAGTTATTTAAGTTATAGTTATTTAATTAATAGTTATTTAAGTTATAGTTATTTAAGTTATAGTTATTTAAGTTATAGTTATTTAAGTTATAGTTATTTAAGTTATAGTTATTTAATTTATAGTTATTTAAGTTATAGTTATTTAAGTTATAGTTATTTAAGTTATAGTTATTTAAGTTATAGTTATTTAAGTTATAGTTATTTAAGTTATAGTTATTTAAGTTATAGTTATTTAATTAATAGTTATTTAAGTTATAGTTATTTAAGTTATAGTTATTTAAGTTATAGTTATTTAAGTTATAGTTATTTAAGTTATAGTTATTTAATTTATAGTTATTTAAGTTATAGTTATTTAAGTTATAGTTATTTAAGTTATAGTTATTTAAGTTATGGTTATTTAATTAATAGTAATTTAAGTTATAGTAATTTAAGTTTAGTTATTTAATTTATAGTTATTTAAGTTATAGTTAATTAAGTTATCATTAGTTAAGTTATAGTTATTTAAGTTATAGTTATTAAATTATAGTTATTTAAGTTATAGTTATTTAATTTATAGTTTTTTCATTTATGGTTATTATATTATAGTTATATAAATTATAGTTATTTAAGTTATAGTTATTTAAGTTATAGTTATTTAAGTTATAGTTATTTAAGTTATAGTTATTTAAGTTATAGTTATTTAATTAATAGTTATTTAAGTTATAGTTATTTAAGTTATAGTTATTTAAGTTATAGTTATTTAAGTTATAGTTATTTAAGTTATAGTTATTTAAGTTATAGTTATTTAATTAATAGTTATTTAAGTTATAGTTATTTAAGTTATAGTTATTTAAGTTATAGTTATTTAATTAATAGTAATTTAAGTTATAGTAATTTAAGTTTAGTTATTTAATTTATAGTTATTTAAGTTATAGTTAATTAAGTTATCGGTAGTTAAGTTATAGTTATTTAAGTTATAGTTATTAAATTATAGTTATTTAAGTTATAGTTATTTAATTTATAGTTTTTTCATTTATGGTTATTTAAGTTATAGTTATTTAAGTTATAGTTATTTAAGTTATAGTTATTTAAGTTATAGTTATTTAAGTTATAGTTATTTAAGTTATAGTTATTTAATTAATAGTTATTTAAGTTATAGTTATTTAAGTTATAGTTATTTAAGTTATAGTTATTTAAGTTATAGTTATTTAAGTTATAGTTATTTAATTTATAGTTATTTAAGTTATAGTTATTTAAGTTATAGTTATTTAAGTTATAGTTATTTAAGTTATAGTTATTTAAGTTATAGTTATTTAAGTTATAGTTATTTAATTAATAGTTATTTAAGTTATAGTTATTTAAGTTATAGTTATTTAAGTTATAGTTATTTAAGTTATAGTTATTTAAGTTATAGTTATTTAAGTTATAGTTATTTAAGTTATAGTTATTTAATTTATAGTTATTTAATTTATAGTTATTTAAGTTATAGTTATTTAAGTTATAGTTATTTAAGTTATAGTTATTTAAGTTATGGTTATTTAATTAATAGTAATTTAAGTTATAGTAATTTAAGTTTAGTTATTTAATTTATAGTTATTTAAGTTATAGTTAATTAAGTTATCATTAGTTAAGTTATAGTTATTTAAGTTATAGTTATTAAATTATAGTTATTTAAGTTATAGTTATTAAATTATAGTTATTTAAGTTATAGTTATTTAATTTATAGTTTTTTCATTTATGGTTATTATATTATAGTTATATAAATTATAGTTATTTAAGTTATAGTTATTTAAGTTATAGTTATTTAAGTTATAGTTATTTAAGTTATAGTTATTTAAGTTATAGTTATTTAAGTTATAGTTATTTAAGTTATAGTTATTTAAGTTATAGTTATTTAATTAATAGTTATTTAAGTTATAGTTATTTAAGTTATAGTTATTTAAGTTATAGTTATTTAAGTTATAATTATTTAAGTTATAGTTATTTAATTTATAGTTATTTAATTTATAGTTATTTAAGTTATAGTTATTTAAGTTATAGTTATTTAAGTTATAGTTATTTAAGTTATAGTTATTTAATTAATAGTAATTTAAGTTATAGTAATTTAAGTTTAGTTATTTAATTTATAGTTATTTAAGTTATAGTTAATTAAGTTATCGTTAGTTAAGTTATAGTTATTTAAGTTATAGTTATTAAATTATAATTATTTAAGTTATAGTTATTTAATTTATAGTTTTTTCATTTATGGTTATTTAAGTTATAGTTATTTAAGTTATAGTTATTTAAGTTATAGTTATTTAATTAATAGTTATTTAAGTTATAGTTATTTAAGTTATAGTTATTTAAGTTATAGTTATTTAATTTATAGTTATTTAAGTTATAGTTATTTAAGTTATAGTTATTTAAGTTATAGTTATTTAAGTTATAGTTATTTAAGTTATAGTTATTTAAGTTATAGTTATTTAAGTTATATTTATTTAAGTTATAGTTATTTAATTAATAGTTATTTAAGTTATAGTTATTTAAGTTATAGTTATTTAAGTTATAGTTATTTAAGTTATAGTTATTTAAGTTATAGTTATTTAAATTATAGTTATTTAATTTATAGTTATTTAATTTATAGTTATTTAAGTTATAGTTATTTAAGTTATAGTTATTTAAGTTATAGTTATTTAAGTTATAGTTATTTAATTAATAGTAATTTAAGTTATAGTAATTTAAGTTTAGTTATTTAATTTATAGTTATTTAAGTTATAGTTAATTAAGTTATCGTTAGTTAAGTTATAGTTATTTAAGTTATAGTTATTAAATTATAGTTATTTAAGTTATAGTTATTTAATTTATAGTTTTTTCATTTATGGTTATTTAAGTTATAGTTATTTAAGTTATAGTTATTTAAGTTATAGTTATTTAATTAATAGTAATTTAAGTTATAGTAATTTAAGTTTAGTTATTTAAGTTATAGTTATTTAAGTTATAGTTATTTAAGTTATAGTTATTTAAGTTATAGTTATTTAATGTATAGTTATTTAAGTTATAGTTATTTAAGTTATAGTTATTTAAGTTATAGTTATTTAAGTTATAGTTATTTAAGTTATAGTTATTTAAGTTATAGTTATTTAATTAATAGTTATTTAAGTTATAGTTATTTAAATTATATTTATTTAAGTTACAGTTATTTAAGTTATATTTATTTAAGTTATAGTTATTTAATTTATAGTTATTTAATTTATAGTTATTTAAGTTATAGTTATTTAAGTTATAGTTATTTAAGTTATAGTTATTTAATTAATAGTAATTTAAGTTATAGTAATTTAAGTTTAGTTATTTAATTTATAGTTATTTAAGTTATAGTTAATTAAGTTATCATTAGTTAAGTTATAGTTATTTAAGTTATAGTTATTAAATTATAGTTATTTAAGTTATAGTTATTTAATTTATAGTTTTTTCATTTATGGTTATTATATTATAGTTATATAAATTATAGTTATTTAAGTTATAGTTATTTAAGTTATAGTTATTTAAGTTATAGTTATTTAAGTTATAGTTATTTAAGTTATAGTTATTTAAGTTATAGTTATTTAAGTTATAGTTATTTAATTAATAGTTATTTAAGTTATAGTTATTTAAGTTATAGTTATTTAAGTTATAGTTATTTAAGTTATAGTTATTTAAGTTATAGTTATTTAATTAATAGTTATTTAAGTTATAGTTATTTAAGTTATAGTTATTTAAGTTATAGTTATTTAAGTTATAGTTATTTAAGTTATAGTTATTTAATTTATAGTTATTTAATTTATAGTTATTTAAGTTATAGTTATTTAAGTTATAGTTATTTAAGTTATAGTTATTTAAGTTATAGTTATTTAATTAATAGTAATTTAAGTTATAGTAATTTAAGTTTAGTTATTTAATTTATAGTTATTTAAGTTATAGTTAATTAAGTTATCGTTAGTTAAGTTATAGTTATTTAAGTTATGGTTATTAAATTATAGTTATTTAAGTTATAGTTTTTTCATTTATGGTTATTTAAGTTATAGTTATTTAAGTTATAGTTATTTAAGTTATAGTTATTTAAGTTATAGTTATTTAATTAATAGTTATTTAAGTTATAGTTATTTAAGTTATAGTTATTTAAGTTATAGTTATTTAAGTTATAGTTATTTAAGTTATAGTTATTTAATTAATAGTTATTTAAGTTATAGTTATTTAAGTTATAGTTATTTAAGTTATAGTTATTTAAATTATAGTTATTTAAGTTATAGTTATTTAATTTATAGTTATTTAAGTTATAGTTATTTAAGTTATAGTTATTTAAGTTATAGTTATTTAAGTTATAGTTATTTAAGTTATAGTTATTTAAGTTATAGTTATTTAAGTTATAGTTATTTAATTAATAGTTATTTAAGTTATAGTTATTTAAGTTATAGTTATTTAAGTTATAGTTATTTAAGTTATAATTATTTAAGTTATAGTTATTTAATTTATAGTTATTTAATTTATAGTTATTTAAGTTATAGTTATTTAAGTTATAGTTATTTAAGTTATAGTTATTTAAGTTATAGTTATTTAATTAATAGTAATTTAAGTTATAGTAATTTAAGTTTAGTTATTTAATTTATAGTTATTTAGGTTATAGTTAATTAAGTTATCGTTAGTTAATTTATAGTTATTTAAGTTATATTTATTAAATTATAGTTATTTAAGTTATAGTTATTTAATTTATAGTTTTTTCATTTATGGTTATTATATTATAGTTATATAAATTATAGTTATTTAAGTTATAGTTATTTAAGTTATATTTATTTAAGTTATAGTTATTTAAGTTATAGTTATTTAATTTATAGTTTTTTAATTTATGGTTATTATATTATAGTTATTTAAATTATAGTTATTTAAGTTATAGTTATTTGAGATATAGTTATTTAATTTATAGTTATTTAAGTTATAGTTATTTAAGTTATAGTTATTTAAGTTATAGTTATTTAATTTATAGTTATTTAAGTTATAGTTAATTAAGTTATCGTTAGTTAAGTTATAGTTTTTTAAGTTATTGTTATTTAAGTTATTGTTATTTAAGTTATAGTTATTTAAGTTATAGTTATTTAATTTATAGTTTTTTCATTTATGGTTATTATATTATAGTTATATAAATTATTGTTATTTAAGTTATAGTTATTTAAGTTATATTTATTTAAGTTATAGTTATTTAAGTTATAGTTATTTAAGTTATAGTTATTTAATTTATAGTTATTTAAGTTATAGTTAATTAAGTTATCGTTAGTTAAGTTATAGTTATGTAAGTTATTGTTATTTAAGTTATTGTTATTTAAGTTATAGTTATCTAAGTTATAGTTATTTAAGTTATAGTTATTAAATTATAGTTATTTAAGTTATAGTTATTTAAGTTATGATTATTTAATTTATAGTTATTTAAGTTATAGTTAATTAAGTTATAGTTATTTAAGTTATAGTTATTTAATTAATAGTTATTATATTATTATTATTTAAATTATAGTTATTTAACTTATAGTTATTTAAGATAGAGTTATTTAAGTTTTAGTTATATAATGTATTGTTATTTAAGTTATTCTTATTTAAGTTATAGTTATTTAAGTTATAGTTATTTCAGTTATAGTTATTTAAGTTATAGTTATTTAAGTTATAGTTATTTAAGTTATAGTTATTTAAGTTATAGTTATTTAATTAATAGTTATTTAAGTTATAGTTATTTAAGTTATAGTTATTTAATTTATAGTTATTTAAGTTATAGTTATTTAAGTTATAGTTATTTAAGTTATAGTTATTTAAGTTATAGTTATTTAAGTTATAGTTATTTAAATTATAGTTATTTAAGTTATAGTTATTTAATTTATAGTTATTTAAGTTATAGTTATTTAAGTTATAGTTATTTAAGTTATAGTTATTTAAGTTATAGTTATTTAAGTTATAGTTATTTAAGTTATAGTTATTTAAGTTATAGTTATTTAATTAATAGTTATTTAAGTTATAGTTATTTAAGTTATAGTTATTTAAGTTATAGTTATTTAAGTTATAGTTATTTAAGTTATAGTTATTTAAGTTATAGTTATTTAATTTATAGTTATTTAATTTATAGTTATTTAAGTTATAGTTATTTAAGTTATAGTTATTTAAGTTATAGTTATTTAAGTTATAGTTATTTAATTAATAGTAATTTAAGTTATAGTAATTTAAGTTTAGTTATTTAATTTATAGTTATTTAGGTTATAGTTAATTAAGTTATCGTTAGTTAAGTTATAGTTATTTAAGTTATATTTATTAAATTATAGTTATTTAAGTTATAGTTATTTAATTTATAGTTTTTTTATTTATGGTTATTATATTATAGTTATATAAATTATAGTTATTTAAGTTATAGTTATTTAAGTTATATTTATTTAAGTTATAGTTATTTAAGTTATAGTTATTTAATTTATAGTTTTTTAATTTATGGTTATTATATTATAGTTATTTAAATTATAGTTATTTAAGTTATAGTTATTTGAGATATAGTTATTTAATTTATAGTTATTTAAGTTATAGTTATTTAAGTTATAGTTATTTAAGTTATAGTTATTTAATTTATAGTTATTTAAGTTATAGTTAATTAAGTTATCGTTAGTTAAGTTATAGTTTTTTAAGTTATTGTTATTTAAGTTATTGTTATTTAAGTTATAGTTATTTAAGTTATAGTTATTTAATTTATAGTTTTTTCATTTATGGTTATTATATTATAGTTATATAAATTATTGTTATTTAAGTTATAGTTATTTAAGTTATAGTTATTTAAGTTATAGTTATTTAATTTATAGTTATTTAAGTTATAGTTATTTAAGTTATAGTTATTTAAGTTATAGTTATTTAAGTTATAGTTATTTAAGTTATAGTTATTTAAATTATAGTTATTTAAGTTATAGTTATTTAATTTATAGTTATTTAAGTTATAGTTATTTAAGTTATAGTTATTTAAGTTATAGTTATTTAAGTTATAGTTATTTAAGTTATAGTTATTTAAGTTATAGTTATTTAAGTTATAGTTATTTAAGTTATAGTTATTTAAGTTATAGTTATTTAAGTTATAGTTATTTAAGTTATAGTTATTTAAGTTATAGTTATTTAATTAATAGTTATTTAAGTTATAGTTATTTAAGTTATAGTTATTTAAGTTATAGTTATTTAAGTTATAGTTATTTAAGTTATAGTTATTTAAGTTATAGTTATTTAATTTATAGTTATTTAATTTATAGTTATTTAAGTTATAGTTATTTAAGTTATAGTTATTTAAGTTATAGTTATTTAAGTTATAGTTATTTAATTAATAGTAATTTAAGTTATAGTAATTTAAGTTTAGTTATTTAATTTATAGTTATTTAGGTTATAGTTAATTAAGTTATCGTTAGTTAAGTTATAGTTATTTAAGTTATATTTATTAAATTATAGTTATTTAAGTTATAGTTATTTAATTTATAGTTTTTTTATTTATGGTTATTATATTATAGTTATATAAATTATAGTTATTTAAGTTATAGTTATTTAAGTTATATTTATTTAAGTTATAGTTATTTAAGTTATAGTTATTTAATTTATAGTTTTTTAATTTATGGTTATTATATTATAGTTATTTAAATTATAGTTATTTAAGTTATAGTTATTTGAGATATAGTTATTTAATTTATAGTTATTTAAGTTATAGTTATTTAAGTTATAGTTATTTAAGTTATAGTTATTTAATTTATAGTTATTTAAGTTATAGTTAATTAAGTTATCGTTAGTTAAGTTATAGTTTTTTAAGTTATTGTTATTTAAGTTATTGTTATTTAAGTTATAGTTATTTAAGTTATAGTTATTTAATTTATAGTTTTTTCATTTATGGTTATTATATTATAGTTATATAAATTATTGTTATTTAAGTTATAGTTATTTAAGTTATATTTATTTAAGTTATAGTTATTTAAGTTATAGTTATTTAATTTATAGTTTTTTAATTTATGGTTATTATATTATAGTTATTTAAATTATAGTTATTTAAGTTATAGTTATTTGAGATATAGTTATTTAATTTATATTTATTTAAGTTATAGTTATTTAAGTTATAGTTATTTAAGTTATAGTTATTTAATTTATAATTATTTAAATTATAGTTAATTAAGTTATCGTTAGTTAAGTTATAGTTATGTAAGTTATTGTTATTTAAGTTATTGTTATTTAAGTTATAGTTATCTAAGTTATAGTTATTTAAGTTATAGTTATTAAATTATAGTTATTTAAGTTATAGTTATTTAAGTTATGATTATTTAATTTATAGTTATTTAAGTTATAGTTAATTAAGTTATAGTTATTTAAGTTATAGTTATTAAATTATAGTTATTTAAGTTATAGTTATTTAATTAATAGTTATTATATTATTATTATTTAAATCATAGTTATTTAACTTATAGTTATTTAAGATAGAGTTATTTAAGTTTTAGTTATATAATGTATTGTTATTTAAGTTATTCTTATTTAAGTTATAGTTATTTAAGTTATAGTTATTTAAGTTATAGTTATTTAAGTTATAGTTATTTAAGTTATAGTTATTAAATTATAGTTATTTAAGTTATAGTTATTTAATTTATAGTTATTTAAGTTATAGTTATTTAAGTTATAGTTATTTAAGTTATAGTTATTTAATTAATAGTTATTTAAGTTATAGTTATTTAAGTTATAGTTATTT
Organism: Osedax frankpressi; assembly: GCA_964035775.1. Taxonomy (NCBI): domain Eukaryota; kingdom Metazoa; phylum Annelida; class Polychaeta; order Sabellida; family Siboglinidae; genus Osedax; species Osedax frankpressi. The sequence continues at coordinate 1,086,873 of OZ038314.1, forward strand.
AATTTATAGTTATTTAAGTTATAGTTATTTCAGTAATAGTTATTTAATTAATAGTTATTTAAGTTATAGTTATTTAAGTTATAGTTATTTAAGTTATAGTTATTTAAGTTATAGTTATTTAAGTTATAGTTATTTAAGTTATAGTTATTTAATTAATAGTTATTTAAGTTATAGTTATTTAAGTTATAGTTATTTAAGTTATAGTTATTTAATTAATAGTAATTTAAGTTATAGTAATTTAAGTTTAGTTATTTAATTTATAGTTATTTAAGTTATAGTTAATTAAGTTATCGTTAGTTAAGTTATAGTTATTTAAGTTATAGTTATTAAATTATAGCTATTTAAGTTATAGTTATTTAATTTATAGTTTTTTCATTTATGGTTATTTAAGTTATAGTTATTTAAGTTATAGTTATTTAAGTTATAGTTATTTAAGTTATAGTTATTTAAGTTATAGTTATTTAAGTTATAGTTATTTAAGTTATAGTTATTTAAGTTATAGTTATTTAAGTTATAGTTATTTAATTAATAGTTATTTAAGTTATAGTTATTTAAGTTATAGTTATTTAAGTTATAGTTATTTAAGTTATAGTTATTTAAGTTTTAGTTATTTAATTTATAGTTATTTAAGTTATAGTTATTTAAGTTATAGTTATTTAAGTTATAGTTATTTAAGTTATAGTTATTTAAGTTATAGTTATTTAAGTTATAGTTATTTAAGTTATAGTTATTTAAGTTATAGTTATTTAATTAATAGTTATTTAAGTTATAGTTATTTAAGTTATATTTATTTAAGTTATAGTTATTTAAGTTATAGTTATTTAAGTTATAGTTATTTAATTTATAGTTATTTAATTTATAGTTATTTAAGTTGTAGTTATTTAAGTTATAGTTATTTAAGTTATAGTTATTTAAGTTATAGTTATTTAATTAATAGTAATTTAAGTTATAGTAATTTAAGTTTAGTTATTTAATTTATAGTTATTTAAGTTATAGTTAATTAAGTTATTGTTAGTTAAGTTATAGTTATTTAAGTTATAGTTATTAAATTATAGTTATTTAAGTTATAGTTATTTAATTTATAGTTTTTTCATTTATGGTTATTATATTATAGTTATATAAATTATAGTTATTTAAGTTATAGTTATTTAAGTTATAGTTATTTAAGTTATAGTTATTTAAGTTATAGTTATTTAAGTTATAGTTATTTAATTAATAGTTATTTAAGTTATAGTTATTTAAGTTATAGTTATTTAAGTTATAGTTATTTAAGTTATAGTTATTTAAGTTATAGTTATTTAAGTTATAGTTATTTAAGTTATAGTTATTTAATTTATAGTTATTTAATTTATAGTTATTTAAGTTATAGTTATTTAAGTTATAGTTATTTAAGTTATAGTTATTTAAGTTATAGTTATTTAATTAATAGTAATTTAAGTTATAGTAATTTAAGTTTAGTTATTTAATTTATAGTTATTTAAGTTATAGTTAATTAAGTTATCGTTAGTTAAGTTATAGTTATTTAAGTTATAGTTATTAAATTATAGTTATTTAAATTATAGTTTTTTCATTTATGGTTATTTAAGTTATAGTTATTTAAGTTATAGTTATTAAAGTTATAGTTATTTAATTAATAGTTATTTAAGTTATAGTTATTTAAGTTATAGTTATTTAAGTTATAGTTATTTAAGTTATAGTTATTTAAATTATAGTTATTTAAGTTATAGTTATTTAATTTATAGTTATTTAAGTTATAGTTATTTAAGTTATAGTTATTTAATTAATAGTTATTTAAGTTATAGTTATTTAAGTTATAGTTATTTAAGTTATAGTTATTTAAGTTATAGTTATTTAAGTTATAGTTATTTAAGTTATAGTTATTTAATTAATAGTTATTTAAGTTATAGTTATTTAAGTTATAGTTATTTAAGTTATAGTTATTTAAGTTATAGTTATTTAAGTTATAGTTATTTAATTTATAGTTATTTAATTTATAGTTATTTAAGTTATAGTTATTTAAGTTATAGTTATTTAAGTTATAGTTATTTAAGTTATAGTTATTTAATTAATAGTAATTTAAGTTATAGTAATTTAAGTTTAGTTATTTAATTTATAGTTATTTAAATTATAGTTATTTAAGTTATAGTTATTATATAATATTTATTTAAGTTATAGTTATTTAAGATATATTTATTTAATTTATAGTTATTATATTATAATTATTTAAGTTTTAGTTATTTAAGTTATAGTTATTATATTATAACTATTTAAGTGATATTTATTTAAGTTATAGTTATTTAATTAATAGTTATTTAAGTTATAGTTATTTAAGTTATAGTTATTTAATTAATAGTAATTTAAGTTATAGTAATTTAAGTTTAGTTATTTAATTTATAGTTATTTAAATTATAGTTATTTAAGTTATAGTTATTATATAATATTTATTTAAGTTATAGTTATTTAAGATATATTTATTTAATTTATAGTTATTATATTATAATTATTTAAGTTTTAGTTATTTAAGTTATAGTTATTATATTATAGCTATTTAAGTGATATTTATTTAAGTTATAGTTATTTAATTAATAGTTATTTAATTTATAGTTATTTAAGTTATAGTTATTTAAGTTATAGTTATTAAATTATATTTATTTAAGTTATAGTTATTTAATTTATAGTTATTTAATTTATAGTTATTTAATTTATAGTTATTTAATTTATAGTTATTTAATTTATAGTTATTTAATTTATAGTTATTTAATTTATAGTTATTTAATTTATAGTTATTTAATTTATAGTTATTATAGTTATTTAAATTATAGTTATTTAAGTTATAGTTATTTAAGTTATAGTTATTTAAGTTATAGTTATTTAAGTTATAGTTATTTAAGTTATAGTTATTTAAGTTATAGTTATTTAAGTTATAGTTATTTAAGTTATAGTTATTTAAGTTATAATTATTTAAATTATAGTTATATAAGTTATAGTTAATTAAGTTATCGTTATTTAAGTTATAGTTATTTAAGTTATAGTTATTTAAATTTTAGTTATATAAGTTATAGTTATTGAATTTATAGTTATTTAATTTATAGTTATTTAAGTTATAGTTATTTAAGTTATAGTTATTTAAGTTATAGTTATTTAAGTTATAGTTATTTAAGTTATAGTTATTTAATTTATAGTTATTTAAGTTATAGTTATTTAAGTTATAGTTATTTAAGTTATAGTTATTTAAGTTATAGTTATTTAATTTATAGTTATTTAAGTTATAGTTATTTAAGTTATAGTTATTTAAGTTATAGTTATTTAAGTTATAGTTATTTAAGTTATAGTTATTTAAGTTATAGTTATTTAATTAATAGTTATTTAAGTTATAGTTATTTAAGTTATAGTTATTTAAGTTATAGTTATTTAAGTTATAGTTATTTAAGTTATAGTTATTTAATTTATAGTTATTTAATTTATAGTTATTTAAGTTATAGTTATTTAAGTTATAGTTATTTAAGTTATAGTTATTTAAGTTATAGTTATTTAAGTTATAGTTATTTAAGTTATAGTTGTTTAATTAATAGTAATTTAAGTTATAGTAATTTAAGTTTAGTTATTTAATTTATAGTTATTTAAGTTATAGTTAATTAAGTTATCGTTAGTTAAGTTATAGTTATTTAAGTTATAGTTATTAAATTATAGTTATTTAAGTTATAGTTATTTAATTTATAGTTTTTTCATTTATGGTTATTTAAGTTATAGTTATTTAAGTTATAGTTATTTAAGTTATAGTTATTTAAGTTATAGTTATTTAAGTTATAGTTATTTAAGTTATAGTTATTTAATTAATAGTTATTTAAATTATAGTTATTTAAGTTATAGTTATTATATAATATTTATTTAAGTTATAGTTATTTAAGATATATTTATTTAATTTATAGTTATTATATTATAATTATTTAAGTTTTAGTTATTTAAGTTATAGTTATTATATTATAGCTATTTAAGTGATATTTATTTAAGTTATAGTTATTTAATTAATAGTTATTTAATTTATAGTTATTTAAGTTATAGTTATTTAAGTTATAGTTATTAAATTATATTTATTTAAGTTATAGTTATTTAATTTATAGTTATTTAATTTATAGTTATTTAATTTATAGTTATTTAATTTATAGTTATTTAATTTATAGTTATTTAATTTATAGTTATTTAATTTATAGTTATTTAATTTATAGTTATTTAATTTATAGTTATTTAATTTATAGTTATTTAATTTATAGTTATTTAATTTATAGTTATTTAATTTATAGTTATTTAATTTATAGTTATTATAGTTATTTAAATTATAGTTATTTAAGTTATAGTTATTTAAGTTATAGTTATTTAAGTTATAGTTATTTAAGTTATAGTTATTTAAGTTATAGTTATTTAAGTTATAGTTATTTAAGTTATAGTTATTTAAGTTATAATTATTTAAATTATAGTTATATAAGTTATAGTTAATTAAGTTATCGTTATTTAAGTTATAGTTATTTAAGTTATAGTTATTTAAATTTTAGTTATATAAGTTATAGTTATTGAATTTATAGTTATTTAATTTATAGTTATTTAAGTTATAGTTATTTAAGTTATAGTTATTTAAGTTATAGTTATTTAAGTTATAGTTATTTAAGTTATAGTTATTTAAGTTATAGTTATTTAATTTATAGTTATTTAAGTTATAGTTATTTAAGTTAATGTTATTTAAGTTATAGTTATTTAAGTTATAGTTATTTAATTTATAGTTATTTAAGTTATAGTTATTTAAGTTATAGTTATTTAAGTTATAGTTATTTAAGTTATAGTTATTTAAGTTATAGTTATTTAAGTTATAGTTATTTAATTAATAGTTATTTAAGTTATAGTTATTTAAGTTATAGTTATTTAAGTTATAGTTATTTAAGTTATAGTTATTTAAGTTATAGTTATTTAATTTATAGTTATTTAATTTATAGTTATTTAAGTTATAGTTATTTAAGTTATAGTTATTTAAGTTATAGTTATTTAAGTTATAGTTATTTAAGTTATAGTTATTTAAGTTATAGTTGTTTAATTAATAGTAATTTAAGTTATAGTAATTTAAGTTTAGTTATTTAATTTATAGTTATTTAAGTTATAGTTAATTAAGTTATCGTTAGTTAAGTTATAGTTATTTAAGTTATAGTTATTAAATTATAGTTATTTAAGTTATAGTTATTTAATTTATAGTTTTTTCATTTATGGTTATTTAAGTTATAGTTATTTAAGTTATAGTTATTTAAGTTATAGTTATTTAAGTTATAGTTATTTAAGTTATAGTTATTTAAGTTATAGTTATTTAAGTTATAGTTATTTAAGTTATAGTTATTTAATTAATAGTTATTTAAGTTATAGTTATTTAAGTTATAGTTATTTAAGTTATAGTTATTTAAGTTATAGTTATTTAAGTTATAGTTATTTAATTTATAGTTATTTAAGTTATAGTTATTTAAGTTATAGTTATTTAAGTTATAGTTATTTAAGTTATAGTTATTTAAGTTATAGTTATTTAAGTTATAGTTATTTAATTAATAGTTATTTAAGTTATAGTTATTTAAGTTATAGTTATTTAAGTTATAGTTATTTAAGTTATAGTTATTTAAGTTATAGTTATTTAATTAATAGTTATTTAAGTTATAGTTATTTAAGTTATAGTTATTTAAGTTATAGTTATTTAAGTTATAGTTATTTAAGTTATAGTTATTTAATTTATAGTTATTTAATTTATAGTTATTTAAGTTATAGTTATTTAAGTTATAGTTATTTAAGTTATAGTTATTTAAGTTATAGTTATTTAATTAATAGTAATTTAAGTTATAGTAATTTAAGTTTAGTTATTTAATTTATAGTTATTTAAGTTATAGTTATTTAAGTTATAGTTATTTAAGTTATAGTTATTTAAGTTATAGTTATTTAAGTTATAGTTATTTAAGTTATAGTTATTTAAGTTATAGTTATTTAAGTTATAGTTATTTAATTTATAGTTATTTAAGTTATAGTTATTATATTATAGTTATATAAATTATAGTTATTTAAGTTATAGTTATTTAAGTTATAGTTATTTAAGTTATAGTTATTTAAGTTATAGTTATTTAAGTTATAGTTATTTAAGTTATAGTTATTTAATTAATAGTTATTTAAGTTATAGTTATTTAAGTTATAGTTATTTAAGTTATAGTTATTTAAGTTATAGTTATTTAAGTTATAGTTATTTAATTAATAGTTATTTAAGTTATAGTTATTTAAGTTATAGTTATTTAAGTTATAGTTATTTAAGTTATAGTTATTTAATTTATAGTTATTTAATTTATAGTTATTTAAGTTATAGTTATTTAAGTTATAGTTATTTAAGTTATAGTTATTTAAGTTATAGTTATTTAATTAATAGTAATTTAAGTTATAGTAATTTAAGTTTAGTTATTTAATTTATAGTTATTTAAGTTATAGTTAATTAAGTTATCGTTAGTTAAGTTATAGTTATTTAAGTTATAGTTATTAAATTATAGTTATTTAAATTATAGTTTTTTCATTTATGGTTATTTAAGTTATAGTTATTTAAGTTATAGTTATTAAAGTTATAGTTATTTAATTAATAGTTATTTAAGTTATAGTTATTTAAGTTATAGTTATTTAAGTTATAGTTATTTAAGTTATAGTTATTTAAATTATAGTTATTTAAGTTATAGTTATTTAATTTATAGTTATTTAAGTTATAGTTATTTAAGTTATAGTTATTTAATTAATAGTTATTTAAGTTATAGTTATTTAAGTTATAGTTATTTAAGTTATAGTTATTTAAGTTATAGTTATTTAAGTTATAGTTATTTAAGTTATAGTTATTTAATTAATAGTTATTTAAGTTATAGTTATTTAAGTTATAGTTATTTAAGTTATAGTTATTTAAGTTATAGTTATTTAAGTTATAGTTATTTAAGTTATAGTTATTTAATTTATAGTTATTTAATTTATAGTTATTTAAGTTATAGTTATTTAAGTTATAGTTATTTAAGTTATAGTTATTTAAGTTATAGTTATTTAATTAATAGTAATTTAAGTTATAGTAATTTAAGTTTAGTTATTTAATTTATAGTTATTTAAATTATAGTTATTTAAGTTATAGTTATTATATAATATTTATTTAAGTTATAGTTATTTAAGATATATTTATTTAATTTATAGTTATTATATTATAATTATTTAAGTTTTAGTTATTTAAGTTATAGTTATTATATTATAGCTATTTAAGTGATATTTATTTAAGTTATAGTTATTTAATTAATAGTTATTTAAGTTATAGTTATTTAAGTTATAGTTATTTAATTAATAGTAATTTAAGTTATAGTAATTTAAGTTTAGTTATTTAATTTATAGTTATTTAAATTATAGTTATTTAAGTTATAGTTATTATATAATATTTATTTAAGTTATAGTTATTTAAGATATATTTATTTAATTTATAGTTATTATATTATAATTATTTAAGTTTTAGTTATTTAAGTTATAGTTATTATATTATAGCTATTTAAGTGATATTTATTTAAGTTATAGTTTTTTAATTAATAGTTATTTAATTTATAGTTATTTAAGTTATAGTTATTTAAGTTATAGTTATTAAATTATATTTATTTAAGTTATAGTTATTTAATTTATAGTTATTTAATTTATAGTTATTTAATTTATAGTTATTTAATTTATAGTTATTTAATTTATAGTTATTTAATTTATAGTTATTTAATTTATAGTTATTTAATTTATAGTTATTTAATTTATAGTTATTATAGTTATTTAAATTATAGTTATTTAAGTTATAGTTATTTAAGTTATAGTTATTTAAGTTATAGTTATTTAAGTTATAGTTATTTAAGTTATAGTTATTTAAGTTATAGTTATTTAAGTTATAGTTATTTAAGTTATAGTTATTTAAGTTATAATTATTTAAATTATAGTTATATAAGTTATAGTTAATTAAGTTATCGTTATTTAAGTTATAGTTATTTAAGTTATAGTTATTTAAATTTTAGTTATATAAGTTATAGTTATTGAATTTATAGTTATTTAATTTATAGTTATTTAAGTTATAGTTATTTAAGTTATAGTTATTTAAGTTATAGTTATTTAAGTTATAGTTATTTAAGTTATAGTTATTTAATTTATAGTTATTTAAGTTATAGTTATTTAAGTTATAGTTATTTAAGTTATAGTTATTTAAGTTATAGTTATTTAATTTATAGTTATTTAAGTTATAGTTATTTAAGTTATAGTTATTTAAGTTATAGTTATTTAAGTTATAGTTATTTAAGTTATAGTTATTTAAGTTATAGTTATTTAATTAATAGTTATTTAAGTTATAGTTATTTAAGTTATAGTTATTTAAGTTATAGTTATTTAAGTTATAGTTATTTAAGTTATAGTTATTTAATTTATAGTTATTTAATTTATAGTTATTTAAGTTATAGTTATTTAAGTTATAGTTATTTAAGTTATAGTTATTTAAGTTATAGTTATTTAAGTTATAGTTATTTAAGTTATAGTTGTTTAATTAATAGTAATTTAAGTTATAGTAATTTAAGTTTAGTTATTTAATTTATAGTTATTTAAGTTATAGTTAATTAAGTTATCGTTAGTTAAGTTATAGTTATTTAAGTTATAGTTATTAAATTATAGTTATTTAAGTTATAGTTATTTAATTTATAGTTTTTTCATTTATGGTTATTTAAGTTATAGTTATTTAAGTTATAGTTATTTAAGTTATAGTTATTTAAGTTATAGTTATTTAAGTTATAGTTATTTAAGTTATAGTTATTTAATTAATAGTTATTTAAATTATAGTTATTTAAGTTATAGTTATTATATAATATTTATTTAAGTTATAGTTATTTAAGATATATTTATTTAATTTATAGTTATTATATTATAATTATTTAAGTTTTAGTTATTTAAGTTATAGTTATTATATTATAGCTATTTAAGTGATATTTATTTAAGTTATAGTTATTTAATTAATAGTTATTTAATTTATAGTTATTTAAGTTATAGTTATTTAAGTTATAGTTATTAAATTATATTTATTTAAGTTATAGTTATTTAATTTATAGTTATTTAATTTATAGTTATTTAATTTATAGTTATTTAATTTATAGTTATTTAATTTATAGTTATTTAATTTATAGTTATTTAATTTATAGTTATTTAATTTATAGTTATTTAATTTATAGTTATTTAATTTATAGTTATTTAATTTATAGTTATTTAATTTATAGTTATTATAGTTATTTAAATTATAGTTATTTAAGTTATAGTTATTTAAGTTATAGTTATTTAAGTTATAGTTATTTAAGTTATAGTTATTTAAGTTATAGTTATTTAAGTTATAGTTATTTAAGTTATAGTTATTTAAGTTATAATTATTTAAATTATAGTTATATAAGTTATAGTTAATTAAGTTATCGTTATTTAAGTTATAGTTATTTAAGTTATAGTTATTTAAATTTTAGTTATATAAGTTATAGTTATTGAATTTATAGTTATTTAATTTATAGTTATTTAAGTTATAGTTATTTAAGTTATAGTTATTTAAGTTATAGTTATTTAAGTTATAGTTATTTAAGTTATAGTTATTTAAGTTATAGTTATTTAATTTATAGTTATTTAAGTTATAGTTATTTAAGTTATAGTTATTTAAGTTATAGTTATTTAAGTTATAGTTATTTAATTTATAGTTATTTAAGTTATAGTTATTTAAGTTATAGTTATTTAAGTTATAGTTATTTAAGTTATAGTTATTTAAGTTATAGTTATTTAAGTTATAGTTATTTAATTAATAGTTATTTAAGTTATAGTTATTTAAGTTATAGTTATTTAAGTTATAGTTATTTAAGTTATAGTTATTTAAGTTATAGTTATTTAATTTATAGTTATTTAATTTATAGTTATTTAAGTTATAGTTATTTAAGTTATAGTTATTTAAGTTATAGTTATTTAAGTTATAGTTATTTAAGTTATAGTTATTTAAGTTATAGTTATTTAAGTTATAGTTGTTTAATTAATAGTAATTTAAGTTATAGTAATTTAAGTTTAGTTATTTAATTTATAGTTATTTAAGTTATAGTTAATTAAGTTATCGTTAGTTAAGTTATAGTTATTTAAGTTATAGTTATTAAATTATAGTTATTTAAGTTATAGTTATTTAATTTATAGTTTTTTCATTTATGGTTATTTAAGTTATAGTTATTTAAGTTATAGTTATTTAAGTTATAGTTATTTAAGTTATAGTTATTTAAGTTATAGTTATTTAAGTTATAGTTATTTAAGTTATAGTTATTTAAGTTATAGTTATTTAATTAATAGTTATTTAAGTTATAGTTATTTAAGTTATAGTTATTTAAGTTATAGTTATTTAAGTTATAGTTATTTAAGTTATAGTTATTTAATTTATAGTTATTTAAGTTATAGTTATTTAAGTTATAGTTATTTAAGTTATAGTTATTTAAGTTATAGTTATTTAAGTTATAGTTATTTAAGTTATAGTTATTTAATTAATAGTTATTTAAGTTATAGTTATTTAAGTTATAGTTATTTAAGTTATAGTTATTTAAGTTATAGTTATTTAAGTTATAGTTATTTAATTAATAGTTATTTAAGTTATAGTTATTTAAGTTATAGTTATTTAAGTTATAGTTATTTAAGTTATAGTTATTTAATTTATAGTTATTTAATTTATAGTTATTTAAGTTATAGTTATTTAAGTTATAGTTATTTAAGTTATAGTTATTTAAGTTATAGTTATTTAATTAATAGTAATTTAAGTTATAGTAATTTAAGTTTAGTTATTTAATTTATAGTTATTTAAGTTATAGTTATTTAAGTTATAGTTATTTAAGTTATAGTTATTTAAGTTATAGTTATTTAAGTTATAGTTATTTAAGTTATAGTTATTTAAGTTATAGTTATTTAAGTTATAGTTATTTAATTTATAGTTATTTAAGTTATAGTTATTTAAGTTATAGTTATTTAAGTTATAGTTATTTAAGTTATAGTTATTTAAGTTATAGTTATTTAAGTTATAGTTATTTAATTAATAGTTATTTAAGTTATAGTTATTTAAGTTATAGTTATTTAAGTTATAGTTATTTAAGTTATAGTTATTTAATTTATAGTTATTTAATTTATAGTTATTTAAGTTATAGTTATTTAAGTTATAGTTATTTAAGTTATAGTTATTTAAGTTATAGTTGTTTAATTAATAGTAATTTAAGTTATAGTAATTTAAGTTTAGTTATTTAATTTATAGTTATTTAAGTTATAGTTAATTAAGTTATCGTTAGTTAAGTTATAGTTATTTAAGTTATAGTTATTAAATTAAAGTTATTTAAGTTATAGTTATTTAATTTATAGTTTTTTCATTTATGGTTATTTAAGTTATAGTTATTTAAGTTATAGTTATTTAAGTTATAGTTATTTAAGTTATAGTTATTTAAGTTATAGTTATTTAAGTTATAATTATTTAAGTTATAGTTATTTAATTAATAGTTATTTAAGTTATAGTTATTTAAGTTATAGTTATTTAAGTTATAGTTATTTAAGTTATAGTTATTTAAGTTATAGTTATTTAATTTATAGTTATTTAAGTTATAGTTATTTAAGTTATAGTTATTATATTATAGCTATTTAAGTGATATTTATTTAAGTTATAGTTATTTAATTAATAGTTATTTAATTTATAGTTATTTAAGTTATAGTTATTTAAGTTATAGTTATTAAATTATATTTATTTAAGTTATAGTTATTTAATTTATAGTTATTTAATTTATAGTTATTTAATTTATAGTTATTTAATTTATAGTTATTTAATTTATAGTTATTTAATTTATAGTTATTTAATTTATAGTTATTTAATTTATAGTTATTTAATTTATAGTTATTATAGTTATTTAAATTATAGTTATTTAAGTTATAGTTATTTAAGTTATAGTTATTTAAGTTATAGTTATTTAAGTTATAGTTATTTAAGTTATAGTTATTTAAGTTATAGTTATTTAAGTTATAGTTATTTAAGTTATAGTTATTTAAGTTATAATTATTTAAATTATAGTTATATAAGTTATAGTTAATTAAGTTATCGTTATTTAAGTTATAGTTATTTAAGTTATAGTTATTTAAATTTTAGTTATATAAGTTATAGTTATTGAATTTATAGTTATTTAATTTATAGTTATTTAAGTTATAGTTATTTAAGTTATAGTTATTTAAGTTATAGTTATTTAAGTTATAGTTATTTAAGTTATAGTTATTTAAGTTATAGTTATTTAATTTATAGTTATTTAATTTATAGTTATTTAAGTTATAGTTATTTAAGTTATAGTTATTTAAGTTATAGTTATTTAAGTTATAGTTATTTAATTTATAGTTATTTAAGTTATAGTTATTTAAGTTATAGTTATTTAAGTTATAGTTATTTAAGTTATAGTTATTTAAGTTATAGTTATTTAAGTTATAGTTATTTAATTAATAGTTATTTAAGTTATAGTTATTTAAGTTATAGTTATTTAAGTTATAGTTATTTAAGTTATAGTTATTTAAGTTATAGTTATTTAATTTATAGTTATTTAATTTATAGTTATTTAATTTATAGTTATTTAAGTTATAGTTATTTAAGTTATAGTTATTTAAGTTTAGTTATTTAATTTATAGTTATTTAAGTTATAGTTATTTAAGTTATAGTTATTTAAGTTATAGTTATTTAAGTTATAGTTATTTAAGTTATAGTTATTTAAGTTATAGTTATTTAAGTTATAGTTATTTAAGTTATAGTTATTTAATTTATAGTTATTTAAGTTATAGTTATTTAAGTTATAGTTATTTAAGTTATAGTTATTTAAGTTATAGTTATTTAAGTTATAGTTATTTAAGTTATAGTTATTTAATTAATAGTTATTTAAGTTATAGTTATTTAAGTTATAGTTATTTAAGTTATAGTTATTTAAGTTATAGTTATTTAATTTATAGTTATTTAATTTATAGTTATTTAAGTTATAGTTATTTAAGTTATAGTTATTTAAGTTATAGTTATTTAAGTTATAGTTGTTTAATTAATAGTAATTTAAGTTATAGTAATTTAAGTTTAGTTATTTAATTTATAGTTATTTAAGTTATAGTTAATTAAGTTATCGTTAGTTAAGTTATAGTTATTTAAGTTATAGTTATTAAATTAAAGTTATTTACGTTATAGTTATTTAATTTATAGTTTTTTCATTTATGGTTATTTAAGTTATAGTTATTTAAGTTATAGTTATTTAAGTTATAGTTATTTAAGTTATAGTTATTTAAGTTATAGTTATTTAATTTATAGTTATTTAATTTATAGTTATTTAAGTTATAGTTATTTAAGTTATAGTTATTTAAGTTATAGTTATTTAAGTTATAGTTATTTAAGTTATAGTTATTTAAGTTATAGTTGTTTAATTAATAGTAATTTAAGTTATAGTAATTTAAGTTTAGTTATTTAATTTATAGTTATTTAAGTTATAGTTAATTAAGTTATCGTTAGTTAAGTTATAGTTATTTAAGTTATAGTTATTAAATTATAGTTATTTAAGTTATAGTTATTTAATTTATAGTTTTTTCATTTATGGTTATTTAAGTTATAGTTATTTAAGTTATAGTTATTTAAGTTATAGTTATTTAAGTTATAGTTATTTAAGTTATAGTTATTTAAGTTATAGTTATTTAATTAATAGTTATTTAAATTATAGTTATTTAAGTTATAGTTATTATATAATATTTATTTAAGTTATAGTTATTTAAGATATATTTATTTAATTTATAGTTATTATATTATAATTATTTAAGTTTTAGTTATTTAAGTTATAGTTATTATATTATAGCTATTTAAGTGATATTTATTTAAGTTATAGTTATTTAATTAATAGTTATTTAATTTATAGTTATTTAAGTTATAGTTATTTAAGTTATAGTTATAAAATTATATTTATTTAAGTTATAGTTATTTAATTTATAGTTATTTAATTTATAGTTATTTAATTTATAGTTATTTAATTTATAGTTATTTAATTTATAGTTATTTAATTTATAGTTATTTAATTTATAGTTATTTAATTTATAGTTATTTAATTTATAGTTATTTAATTTATAGTTATTTAATTTATAGTTATTTAATTTATAGTTATTTAATTTATAGTTATTTAATTTATAGTTATTATAGTTATTTAAGGGTGCGGTGCTACAACATTTTAGGTGAAAAATCACGTGGTATTTCACCTTATGAGCGGTGCTACATATCTCGGGTGAAAAGTCACGTGATACTATTATCCCATTGTGATTGGTTAATTCAGATGAAAATATAAACAAAGAAATAATATTCGTAACAAATATTTAGTTTTAAAATTATTTGATTATAAAACATAATATACACATACTTGTCATTATATACAACATTACAATATGACTGAACAGTTAGTACACCTTACATTTATAAAACAATAATACTATTTTCGTTAGTTAATTCACAATTGTATTTTTAATTTAATATATTTTAAATTTATTTAAAAAGCATAAATTATAATATATTATATTACAAAATTTACAAATGTATAAATATATATATTATATTATACATGCTTGAAGCATTAAGTTATCTTTATTTGCGTAACCACCATATAACCGTTATTGCTTCAATACTTACGATGGTGTAAAAACCGAATCTAATAATATCAATTATAATTTTACTTTGAAGTTGATTTATATTTAATTGATTTAATTTAATACATAAGAAATCTTTAAATATATTAATATATACATATAACTTTAAAATTGATTTTAATTTATATTAAATTATAAATCATTACATATATTTAGTATTTTACTAATTAATATATATATATTTTTTTAAATAAAATGTTTTTAATTTAATATTAATTTAGATATAAAAACTTATAATTGGCTATATTTTAATATATATTTGTTCACCTTTATAATATATTTAATATAATTATTTTGATTAATTATATAATTAATAATAAATATACTATTTTAGAGATATTATTAATGCAGAGAATGTAATCATTGATTCATTAATTCACGAATTAGAAGAAGAACGTGATAGATATAGTTCTTTAAATTATTGGGACGATGTAATTGCAAATTATTCGGAGACAGAATTTAAATCAAATTGCAGGTTTTAATTAAACATTTCATATAAAAACATCAACTATTGTTACAATACTATATTTAAATATTAACTCATGCTATCTATTTTACAAATACTATCAGAGTAAATATCAATACATTTAATTATATTTGTAATGAAATAAATCCATATATTACATCAAATGCAAGGAAAAACAAACCCATGAATGAGATGAAACTTGCAATTGCATTATGGAGGTAATTTTTTAAATATATTATTTTTAGAAATATATGTATATATAACAATATTATAAAAAACAGATTGGCTACTAATTGCGACTATCGTACATTAGCTGATAAATTTAGAGTCTCAAAATCATCAGCGATACAATGGACCAATCAAGTATGTATTCCTATAAAATTATTAAGTTATTTTCTTGTATGTATATGTATAGAAATTCTTGTAACATTATAATTATATCATTAAAAATTTATATTTATTTTTAGGTTGTAAGGGTTATAACTGAAAAATTGTTAAAAAAAACACATCATATTTCCAACGAGTCGACACGATTTGGAAACAGCTCGTCAATTATTTGCAAATAGAAGATTCCCAAATTGTGTCGGTGCGATAGATGGGACCCATATTCCAATATTAGCCCCTTTGATAAATAAATCAGATTTCTATAATAGGAAAGGATTTTATTCTATTAATGTAATAATGGCTGTTTGCGAAAAAAAAGGTATATATAATTATATTTTGAAATATTATTTTAATATATTTTTATATAACATTTATTTTTTAGATTCATTGATATTTGTATTGGATATCCGGGAAAAGTTCATGACACAAAAGTTTTTTCGAATTCAGATTTTTGCAATATTATATATCCGAATATATTCAATCAATTCAATAATGTTAGTATATTTAAATAACAATGTACTTTTTTATAAATTTATATACTTATCATATTTTATAACACAGAATAATGAAAGATTAGTAATACTTGGCGATGCTGCATATCCTGCATTACCTTGGCTGGTAAAACCATGGCCCGGAGTAAACCTATCACTAAAGAAGGAATTGTTCAATTTTAGACATTCAAGTGCGCGTATAGAGCAGACATTCGGACTACTAAAATCAAGATGGCGGATATTACTGAAAAGGCAGGATACTGAATTTCATAATTTACATTACTGCATAACTGCCCGTTTTATTTTGCATAATATTTGTATTGATCAAGGTGATAATCATTTACCATTATGGGATGATAATATAGATAATAATGTATATAATGAAATCGAAGGCCTACGTGTCAATATATTTAATGGTGATAATAATATGAGAAATTATATAACAAATATTTTATAAAATTTTTTATTGTTACTTTTTTTGATATATTTCATTATGTATTTCTTTTAATATATACATTTTATCAATTTTTGTTGTTAATGGTTTTAGGATATTCTTAAATTCTGCATTTTGTATTATCCCATGATTTTCTCTAAGCTCGATTAACCTGAATAAAATATTGATTGTATGTAAAACAAATTATAATCCTATAAAATTAATTTATTTTAAAAATATTAAACAAATATGCTATTTAATAACTTACTTGTTAATATTTAATTCCATATTTTTCTTGGCATTTTTAGAGGGAGAAGGTGCTTTTTTAATTACTGGATGAATATTTTCAGGGTTGATTGAAGTAGATTTAATATTTTCTATATTTATAGGGCGTCTGAATATTAGTAGTTTAGAATTGGAGGTAAGATTTATGGGAGGTGCAGAGGAAGTAGAAGGTGATGAAGAAATTATTGGAATATTTGTGGTTATATGGTGCCGGATATATTTTAAGATTATTTCTTTCTCTCGGTATACCTGTTATATTTATAATCATCTATTAAATTTATATTATGATGCTTATATTTTAAATAATTGAATCTAATAAATACCTGTTATATTATATATATTATAATTATCTTGCAAATAATATAATCATATTTTTAATATAAACCTATCATAATGTATAAATTGAAATCATATTTTAAAATATAAACCTATAACTTCCCGATTTCTTTGAATGAGCATTCTGGGTCTTATCGTATCCCTCGTTCACATAAACTCATTAATCATATCATAATACGGAGCAAATGGTGCCCATTCACTATCAACACCACTCATCTTCAAATAATCATTACTCTGCAAGTATCATATTTGTTATAAATTTCAAAATATTATAAGTGCAAATTTGATAACATTAATTAAAATCAATCATCATATTAATGTTACTCAATATGTCATCATATTACTTATACCATGATTTGAATCATGGGAAATTTTGAATTATGTTAACTAAAAGAATGTGAGTATTCTTGGTCTAGACTCTAGAACTATAATAAAATAAATAATAATTTAATTATTAATGAAATTCATAATCTAATGATTAGTATTATATATTTATAAATTAAATACATTTATATTATAGCTCTTATATAATTTGTGATTTTCAACATTTCTGATACATATACATAAAATATGTTTTCTAATATAATGTATATTTAATTATACATAAGTAATTACATGCACAGTTTATCTAATATACATACTTATAATACTAACTTCATAATACTTTTTTTTAAAGTATTTTATTTTATTCTTTATTTGTATATCCGAAATATTTGCAATACATTTCTTGTTGAACTCCTGACTCATTTTATGATATTTATCTGTATTACTTTTAATATTTATTGAAAGAAAATCAGATTTCCATAAATTAATAATGTACAATACTTGATTTTCATTAAATTTAGACATTTTATTTAAAATTTCTTTTGTCTATTTCTATCATAAGATCTTGTTTACTTATAAAATATTCCCTAATATCTTTGCACGGTATTCCAAAATCGCATATATTTAATCCGAATTGGTGGGAAAAGGTCAGAGATCACTGGAGGAAATACCACGTGACTTTTCACCCAACGTACCATGTGACTTTTCACCCGATGAAAAGCAGGGGTGTCCGCGCGCTATGTGTGACATACGGGTGCACCCGCCACACTTTTATTTTTTATTTATGTAGCACCGCACCCTAAATTATAGTTATTTAAGTTATAGTTATTTAAGTTATAGTTATTTAAGTTATAGTTATTTAATTTATAGTTATTTAAGTTATAGTTATTTAAGTTATAGTTATTTAAGTTATAGTTATTTAAGTTATAGTTATTTAAGTTATAGTTATTTAAGTTATAGTTATTTAAGTTATAGTTATTTAAGTTATAGTTATTTAAGTTATAGTTATTTAAGTTATAGTTATTTAAGTTATAGTTATTTAAGTTATAGTTATTTAAGTTATAGTTATTTAAGTTATAGTTATTTAAGTTATAGTTATTTAAGTTATAGTTATTTAAGTTATAGTTATTTAAGTTATAATTATTTAAATTATAGTTATATAAGTTATAGTTAATTAAGTTATCGTTATTTAAGTTATAGTTATTTAAGTTATAGTTATTTAAATTTTAGTTATATAAGTTATAGTTATTGAATTTATAGTTATTTAATTTATAGTTATTTAAGTTATAGTTATTTAAGTTATAGTTATTTAAGTTATAGTTATTTAAGTTATAGTTATTTAAGTTATAGTTATTTAAGTTATAGTTATTTAATTTATAGTTATTTAAGTTATAGTTATTTAAGTTATAGTTATTTAAGTTATAGTTATTTAAGTTATAGTTATTTAATTTATAGTTATTTAAGTTATAGTTATTTAAGTTATAGTTATTTAAGTTATAGTTATTTAAGTTATAGTTATTTAAGTTATAGTTATTTAAGTTATAGTTATTTAATTAATAGTTATTTAAGTTATAGTTATTTAAGTTATAGTTATTTAAGTTATAGTTATTTAAGTTATAGTTATTTAAGTTATAGTTATTTAATTTATAGTTATTTAATTTATAGTTATTTAAGTTATAGTTATTTAAGTTATAGTTATTTAAGTTATAGTTATTTAAGTTATAGTTATTTAAGTTATAGTTATTTAAGTTATAGTTGTTTAATTAATAGTAATTTAAGTTATAGTAATTTAAGTTTAGTTATTTAATTTATAGTTATTTAAGTTATAGTTAATTAAGTTATCGTTAGTTAAGTTATAGTTATTTAAGTTATAGTTATTAAATTATAGTTATTTAAGTTATAGTTATTTAATTTATAGTTTTTTCATTTATGGTTATTTAAGTTATAGTTATTTAAGTTATAGTTATTTAAGTTATAGTTATTTAAGTTATAGTTATTTAAGTTATAGTTATTTAAGTTATAGTTATTTAAGTTATAGTTATTTAAGTTATAGTTATTTAAGTTATAGTTATTTAATTAATAGTTATTTAAGTTATAGTTATTTAAGTTATAGTTATTTAAGTTATAGTTATTTAAGTTATAGTTATTTAAGTTATAGTTATTTAAGTTATAGTTATTTAATTTATAGTTATTTAAGTTATAGTTATTTAAGTTATAGTTATTTAAGTTATAGTTATTTAAGTTATAGTTATTTAAGTTATAGTTATTTAAGTTATAGTTATTTAATTAATAGTTATTTAAGTTATAGTTATTTAAGTTATAGTTATTTAAGTTATAGTTATTTAAGTTATAGTTATTTAAGTTATAGTTATTTAATTAATAGTTATTTAAGTTATAGTTATTTAAGTTATAGTTATTTAAGTTATAGTTATTTGGGTTATAGTTATTTAAGTTATAGTTATTTAATTTATAGTTATTTAATTTATAGTTATTTAAGTTATAGTTATTTAAGTTATAGTTATTTAAGTTATAGTTATTTAAGTTATAGTTATTTAATTAATAGTAATTTAAGTTATAGTAATTTAAGTTTAGTTATTTAATTTATAGTTATTTAAGTTATAGTTATTTAAGTTATAGTTATTTAAGTTATAGTTATTTAAGTTATAGTTATTTAAGTTATAGTTATTTAAGTTATAGTTATTTAAGTTATAGTTATTTAAGTTATAGTTATTTAATTTATAGTTATTTAAGTTATAGTTATTTAAGTTATAGTTATTTAAGTTATAGTTATTTAAGTTATAGTTATTTAAGTTATAGTTATTTAAGTTATAGTTATTTAATTAATAGTTATTTAAGTTATAGTTATTTAAGTTATAGTTATTTAAGTTATAGTTATTTAAGTTATAGTTATTTAATTTATAGTTATTTAATTTATAGTTATTTAAGTTATAGTTATTTAAGTTATAGTTATTTAAGTTATAGTTATTTAAGTTATAGTTGTTTAATTAATAGTAATTTAAGTTATAGTAATTTAAGTTTAGTTATTTAATTTATAGTTATTTAAGTTATAGTTAATTAAGTTATCGTTAGTTAAGTTATAGTTATTTAAGTTATAGTTATTAAATTAAAGTTATTTAAGTTATAGTTATTTAATTTATAGTTTTTTCATTTATGGTTATTTAAGTTATAGTTATTTAAGTTATAGTTATTTAAGTTATAGTTATTTAAGTTATAGTTATTTAAGTTATAGTTATTTAAGTTATAGTTATTTAAGTTATAGTTATTTAAGTTATAGTTATTTAATTAATAGTTATTTAAGTTATAGTTATTTAAGTTATAGTTATTTAAGTTATAGTTATTTAAGTTATAGTTATTTAAGTTATAGTTATTTAATTTATAGTTATTTAAGTTATAGTTATTTAAGTTATAGTTATTATATTATAGCTATTTAAGTGATATTTATTTAAGTTATAGTTATTTAATTAATAGTTATTTAATTTATAGTTATTTAAGTTATAGTTATTTAAGTTATAGTTATTAAATTATATTTATTTAAGTTATAGTTATTTAATTTATAGTTATTTAATTTATAGTTATTTAATTTATAGTTATTTAATTTATAGTTATTTAATTTATAGTTATTTAATTTATAGTTATTTAATTTATAGTTATTTAATTTATAGTTATTTAATTTATAGTTATTATAGTTATTTAAATTATAGTTATTTAAGTTATAGTTATTTAAGTTATAGTTATTTAAGTTATAGTTATTTAAGTTATAGTTATTTAAGTTATAGTTATTTAAGTTATAGTTATTTAAGTTATAGTTATTTAAGTTATAGTTATTTAAGTTATAATTATTTAAATTATAGTTATATAAGTTATAGTTAATTAAGTTATCGTTATTTAAGTTATAGTTATTTAAGTTATAGTTATTTAAATTTTAGTTATATAAGTTATAGTTATTGAATTTATAGTTATTTAATTTATAGTTATTTAAGTTATAGTTATTTAAGTTATAGTTATTTAAGTTATAGTTATTTAAGTTATAGTTATTTAAGTTATAGTTATTTAAGTTATAGTTATTTAAGTTATAGTTATTTAATTTATAGTTATTTAAGTTATAGTTATTTAAGTTATAGTTATTTAAGTTATAGTTATTTAAGTTATAGTTATTTAATTTATAGTTATTTAAGTTATAGTTATTTAAGTTATAGTTATTTAAGTTATAGTTATTTAAGTTATAGTTATTTAAGTTATAGTTATTTAATTTATAGTTATTTAATTTATAGTTATTTAAGTTATAGTTATTTAAGTTATAGTTATTTAAGTTTAGTTATTTAATTTATAGTTATTTAAGTTATAGTTATTTAAGTTATAGTTATTTAAGTTATAGTTATTTAAGTTATAGTTATTTAAGTTATAGTTATTTAAGTTATAGTTATTTAAGTTATAGTTATTTAAGTTATAGTTATTTAAGTTATAGTTATTTAATTTATAGTTATTTAAGTTATAGTTATTTAAGTTATAGTTATTTAAGTTATAGTTATTTAAGTTATAGTTATTTAAGTTATAGTTATTTAAGTTATAGTTATTTAATTAATAGTTATTTAAGTTATAGTTATTTAAGTTATAGTTATTTAAGTTATAGTTATTTAAGTTATAGTTATTTAATTTATAGTTATTTAATTTATAGTTATTTAAGTTATAGTTATTTAAGTTATAGTTATTTAAGTTATAGTTATTTAAGTTATAGTTGTTTAATTAATAGTAATTTAAGTTATAGTAATTTAAGTTTAGTTATTTAATTTATAGTTATTTAAGTTATAGTTAATTAAGTTATCGTTAGTTAAGTTATAGTTATTTAAGTTATAGTTATTAAATTAAAGTTATTTAAGTTATAGTTATTTAATTTATAGTTTTTTCATTTATGGTTATTTAAGTTATAGTTATTTAAGTTATAGTTATTTAAGTTATAGTTATTTAAGTTATAGTTATTTAAGTTATAGTTATTTAAGTTATAGTTATTTAATTAATAGTTATTTCAGTTATAGTTATTTAAGTTATAGTTATTTAAGTTATAGTTATTTAAGTTATAGTTATTTAAGTTATAGTTATTTAATTTATAGTTATTTAAGTTATAGTTATTTAAGTTATAGTTATTTAAGTTATAGTTATTTAATTAATAGTTATTTAAGTTATAGTTATTTAAGTTATAGTTATGTAAGTTATAGTTATTTAAGTTATAGTTATTTAAGTTATAGTTATTTAAGTTATAGTTATTTAATTAATAGTTATTTAAGTTATAGTTATTTAAGTTATAGTTATTTAAGTTATAGTTTTTTCATTTATGGTTATTTAAGTTATAGTTATTTAAGTTATAGTTATTTAAGTTATAGTTATTTAAGTTATAGTTATTTAAGTTATAGTTATTTAAGTTATAGTTATTTAAGTTATAGTTATTTAAGTTATAGTTATTTAAGTTATAGTTATTTAAGTTATAGTTATTTAAGTTATAGTTATTTAAGTTATAGTTATTTAATTAATAGTTATTTAAGTTATAGTTATTTAAGTTATAGTTATTTAAGTTATAGTTATTTAAGTTATAGTTATTTAAGTTATAGTTATTTAATTTATAGTTATTTAATTTATAGTTATTTAAGTTATAGTTATTTAAGTTATAGTTATTTAAGTTATAGTTATTTAAGTTATAGTTATTTAATTAATAGTAATTTAAGTTATAGTAATTTAAGTTTAGTTATTTAATTTATAGTTATTTAAGTTATAGTTAATTAAGTCATCGTTAGTTAAGTTATAATTATTTAAGTTATAGTTATTAAATTATAGTTATTTAAGTTATAGTTATTTAATTTATAGTTTTTTCATTTATGGTTATTTAAGTTATAGTTATTTAAGTTATAGTTATTTAAGTTATAGTTATTTAAGTTATAGTTATTTAAGTTATAGTTATTTAATTAATAGTTATTTAAGTTATAGTTATTTAAATTATAGTTATTTAAGTTATAGTTATTTAAGTTATAGTTATTTAAGTTATAGTTATTTAATTTATAGTTATTTAAGTTATAGTTATTTAAGTTATAGTTATTTAAGTTATAGTTATTTAAGTTATAGTTATTTAAGTTATAGTTATTTAATTTATAGTTATTTAAGTTATAGTTATTTAAGTTATAGTTATTTAAGTTATAGTTATTTAAGTTATAGTTATTTAAGTTATAGTTATTTAAGTTATAGTAATTTAAGTTATAGTAATTTAAGTTTAGTTATTTAATTTATAGTTATTTAAGTTATAGTTATTTAAGTTATAGTTATTTAAGTTATAGTTATTTAAGTTATAGTTATTTAAGTTATAGTTATTTAATTTATAGTTATTTAATTTATAGTTATTTAATTAATAGTAATTTAAGTTATAGTAATTTAAGTTTAGTTATTTAATTTATAGTTATTTAAGTTATAGTTAATTAAGTTATCGTTAGTTAAGTTATAGTTATTTAATTTATAGTTTTTTCATATATGGTTATTTAAGTTATAGTTATTTAAGTTATAGTTATTTAAGTTATAGTTATTTAAGTTATAGTTATTTAAGTTATAGTTATTTAAGTTATAGTTATTTAAGTTATAGTTATTTAAGTTATAGTTATTTAAGTTATAGTTATTTAATTAATAGTAATTTAAGTTATAGTAATTTAAGTTTAGTTATTTAATTTATAGTTATTTAAGTTATAGTTATTTAAGTTATAGTTATTTAAGTTATAGTTATTTAAGTTATAGTTATTTAAGTTATAGTTATTTAAGTTATAGTTATTTAATTAATAGTAATTTAAGTTATAGTAATTTAAGTTTAGTTATTTAATTTATAGTTATTTAAGTTATAGTTATTTAAGTTATAGTTATTTAAGTTATAGTTATTTAAGTTATAGTTATTTAAGTTATAGTTATTTAATTTATAGTTATTTAATTTATAGTTATTTAAGTTATAGTTATTTAAGTTATAGTTATTTAAGTTATAGTTATTTAAGTTATAGTTATTTAATTAATAGTAATTTAAGTTATAGTAATTTAAGTTTAGTTATTTAATTTATAGTTATTTAAGTTATAGTTAATTAAGTTATCGTTAGTTAAGTTATAGTTATTTAAGTTATAGTTATTAAATTATAGTTATTTAAGTTATAGTTATTTAATTTATAGTTTTTTCATTTATGGTTATTTAAGTTATAGTTATTTAAGTTATAGTTATTTAAGTTATAGTTATTTAAGTTATAGTTATTTAAGTTATAGTTATTTAAGTTATAGTTATTTAATTAATAGTTATTTAAGTTATAGTTATTTAAATTATAGTTATTTAAGTTATAGTTATTTAAGTTATAGTTATTTAAGTTATAGTTATTTAATTTATAGTTAGTTAAGTTATAGTTATTTAAGTTATAGTTATTTAAGTTATAGTTATTTAATTTATAGTTATTTAAGTTATAGTTATTTAAGTTATAGTTATTTAAGTTATAGTTATTTAAGTTATAGTTATTTAAATTATAGTTATTTAAGTTATAGTTATTTAATTTATAGTTATTTAATTTATAGTTATTTAAGTTATAGTTATTTAAGTTATAGTTATTTAAGTTATAGTTATTTAAGTTATAGTTATTTAATTAATAGTAATTTAAGTTATAGTAATTTAAGTTTAGTTATTTAATTTATAGTTATTTAAGTTATAGTTATTTAAGTTATAGTTATTATATAATATTTATTTAAGTTATAGTTATTTAAGATATATTTATTTAATTTATAGTTATTATATTATAATTATTTAAGTTTTAGTTATTTAAGTTATAGTTATTATATTATAGCTATTTAAGTGATATTTATTTAAGTTATAGTTATTTAATTAAAAGTTATTTAATTTATAGTTATTTAAGTTATAATTATTTAAGTTATAGTTATTAAATTATATTTATTTAAGTTATAGTTATTTAATTTATAGTTATTTAATTTATAGTTATTTAATTTATAGTTATTTAATTTATCGTTATTTAATTTATAGTTATTTAATTTATAGTTATTTAATTTATAGTTATTTAATTTATAGTTATTTAATTTATAGTTATTTAATTTATAGTTATTTAATTTATAGTTATTTAATTTATAGTTATTATAGTTATTTAAATTATAGTTATTTAAGTTATAGTTATTTAAGTTATAGTTATTTAAGTTATAGTTATTTAAGTTATAGTTATTTAAGTTATAGTTATTTAAGTTATAGTTATTTAAGTTATAGTTATTTAAGTTATAGTTATTTAAGTTATAGTTATTTAAGTTATAGTTATTTAAGTTATAGTTATTTAAGTTATAGTTATTTAAGTTATAATTATTTAATTAATAGTTATTTAAGTTATAGTTATTTAAGTTATAGTTATTTAAGTTATAGTTATTTAATTTATAGTTATTTAATTTATAGTTATTTAAGTTATAGTTATTTAAGTTATAGTTATTTAATTAATAGTAATTTAAGTTATAGTAATTTAAGTTTAGTTATTTAATTTATAGTTATTTAAGTTATAGTTAATTAAGTTATCGTTAGTTAAGTTATAGTTATTTAAGTTATAGTTATTAAATTATAGTTATTTAAGTTATAGTTATTTAATTTATAGTTTTTTCATTTATGGTTATTTAAGTTATAGTTATTTAAGTTATAGTTATTTAAGTTATAGTTATTTAAGTTATAGTTATTTAAGTTATAGTTATTTAAGTTATAGTTATTTAATTAATAGTTATTTAAGTTATAGTTATTTAAATTATAGTTATTTAAGTTATAGTTATTTAAGTTATAGTTATTTAAGTTATAGTTATTTAATTTATAGTTATTTAAGTTATAGTTATTTAAGTTATAGTTATTTAAGTTATAGTTATTTAAGTTATAGTTATTTAAGTTATAGTTATTTAATTTATAGTTATTTAAGTTATAGTTATTTAAGTTATAGTTATTTAAGTTATAGTTATTTAAGTTATAGTTATTTAAGTTATAGTTATTTAAGTTATAGTTATTTAATTAATAGTTATTTAAGTTATAGTTATTTAAGTTATAGTTATTTAAGTTATAGTTATTTAAGTTATAGTTATTTAAGTTATAGTTATTTAATTTATAGTTAATTAATTTATAGTTATTTAAGTTATAGTTATTAAAGTTATAGTTATTTAAGTTATAGTTATTTAAGTTATAGTTATTTAATTAATAGTAATTTAAGTTATAGTAATTTAAGTTTAGTTATTTAATTTATAGTTATTTAAGTTATAGTTAATTAAGTTATCGTTAGTTAAGTTATAGTTATTTAAGTTATAGTTAATAAATTATAGTTATTTAAGTTATAGTAATTTAATTTATAGTTTTTTCATTTATGGTTATTTAAGTTATAGTTATTTAAGTTATAGTTATTTAAGTTATAGTTATTTAAGTTATAGTTATTTAAGTTATAGTTATTTAAGTTATAGTTATTTAAGTTATAGTTATTTAAGTTATAGTTATTTAATTAATAGTTATTTAAGTTATAGTTATTTAAGTTATAGTTATTTAAGTTATAGTTATTTAAGTTATAGTTATTTAAGTTATAGTTATTTAATTTATAGTTATTTAAGTTATAGTTATTTAAGTTATAGTTATTTAAGTTATAGTTATTTAAGTTATAGTTATTTAAGTTATAGTTATTTAAGTTATAGTTATTTAATTAATAGTTATTTAAGTTATAGTTATTTAAGTTATAGTTATTTAAGTTATAGTTATTTAAGTTATAGTTATTTAAGTTATAGTTATTTAAGTTATAGTTATTTAAGTTATAGTTATTTAAGTTATAGTTATTTAAGTTATAGTTATTTAAGTTATAGTTATTTAAGTTATAGTTATTTAATTTATAGTTATTTAATTTATAGTTATTTAAGTTATAGTTTTTTAAGTTATAGTTATTTAAGTTATAGTTATTTAAGTTATAGTTATTTAATTAATAGTAATTTAAGTTATAGTAATTTAAGTTTAGTTATTTAATTTATAGTTATTTAAGTTATAGTTATTTAAGTTATAGTTATTTAAGTTATAGTTATTTAAGTTATAGTTATTTAAGTTATAGTTATTTAAGTTATAGTTATTTAAGTTATAGTTATTTAAGTTATAGTTATTTAATTTATAGTTATTTAAGTTATAGTTATTTAAGTTATAGTTATTTAAGTTATAGTTATTTAAGTTATAGTTATTTAAGTTATAGTTATTTAAGTTATAGTTATTTAAGTTATAGTTATTTAATTTATAGTTATTTAATTTATAGTTATTTAAGTTATAGTTATTTAAGTTATAGTTATTTAAGTTATAGTTATTTAAGTTATAGTTGTTTAATTAATAGTAATTTAAGTTATAGTAATTTAAGTTTAGTTATTTAATTTATAGTTATTTAAGTTATAGTTAATTAAGTTATAGTTAGTTAAGTTATAGTTATTTAAGTTATAGTTATTAAATTAAAGTTATTTAAGTTATAGTTATTTAATTTATAGTTTTTTCATTTATGGTTATTTAAGTTATAGTTATTTAAGTTATAGTTATTTAAGTTATAGTTATTTAAGTTATAGTTATTTAAGTTATAGTTATTTAAGTTATAGTTATTTAAGTTATAGTTATTTAATTAATAGTTATTTAAGTTATAGTTATTTAAGTTATAGTTATTTAAGTTATAGTTATTTAAGTTATAGTTATTTAAGTTATAGTTATTTAAGTTATAGTTATTTAATTTATAGTTATTTAAGTTATAGTTATTTAAGTTATAGTTATTTAAGTTATAGTTATTTAAGTTATAGTTATTTAAGTTATAGTTATTTAAGTTATAGTTATTTAAGTTATAGTTATTTAATTAATAGTTATTTAAGTTATAGTTATTTAAGTTATAGTTATTTAAGTTATAGTTATTTAAGTTATAGTTATTTAAGTTATAGTTATTTAAGTTATAGTTATTTAAGTTATAGTTATTTAATTAATAGTTATTTAAGTTATAGTTATTTAAGTTATAGTTTTTTCATTTATGGTTATTTAAGTTATAGTTATTTAAGTTATAGTTATTTAAGTTATAGTTATTTAAGTTATAGTTATTTAAGTTATAGTTATTTAAGTTATAGTTATTTAAGTTATAGTTATTTAAGTTATAGTTATTTAAGTTATAGTTATTTAAGTTATAGTTATTTAAGTTATAGTTATTTAAGTTATAGTTATTTAAGTTATAGTTATTTAATTAATAGTTATTTAAGTTATAGTTATTTAAGTTATAGTTATTTAAGTTATAGTTATTTAAGTTATAGTTATTTAAGTTATAGTTATTTAATTTATAGTTATTTAATTTATAGTTATTTAAGTTATAGTTATTTAAGTTATAGTTATTTAAGTTATAGTTATTTAAGTTATAGTTATTTAATTAATAGTAATTTAAGTTATAGTAATTTAAGTTTAGTTATTTAATTTATAGTTATTTAAGTTATAGTTAATTAAGTTATCGTTAGTTAAGTTATAATTATTTAAGTTATAGTTATTAAATTATAGTTATTTAAGTTATAGTTATTTAATTTATAGTTTTTTCATTTATGGTTATTTAAGTTATAGTTATTTAAGTTATAGTTATTTAAGTTATAGTTATTTAAGTTATAGTTATTTAAGTTATAGTTATTTAATTAATAGTTATTTAAGTTATAGTTATTTAAATTATAGTTATTTAAGTTATAGTTATTTAAGTTATAGTTATTTAAGTTATAGTTATTTAATTTATAGTTATTTAAGTTATAGTTATTTAAGTTATAGTTATTTAAGTTATAGTTATTTAAGTTATAGTTATTTAAGTTATAGTTATTTAATTTATAGTTATTTAAGTTATAGTTATTTAAGTTATAGTTATTTAAGTTATAGTTATTTAAGTTATAGTTATTTAAGTTATAGTTATTTAAGTTATAGTAATTTAAGTTATAGTAATTTAAGTTTAGTTATTTAATTTATAGTTATTTAAGTTATAGTTATTTAAGTTATAGTTATTTAAGTTATAGTTATTTAAGTTATAGTTATTTAAGTTATAGTTATTTAATTTATAGTTATTTAATTTATAGTTATTTAATTAATAGTAATTTAAGTTATAGTAATTTAAGTTTAGTTATTTAATTTATAGTTATTTAAGTTATAGTTAATTAAGTTATCGTTAGTTAAGTTATAGTTATTTAATTTATAGTTTTTTCATTTATGGTTATTTAAGTTATAGTTATTTAAGTTATAGTTATTTAAGTTATAGTTATTTAAGTTATAGTTATTTAAGTTATAGTTATTTAAGTTATAGTTATTTAAGTTATAGTTATTTAAGTTATAATTATTTAAGTTATAGTTATTTAATTAATAGTAATTTAAGTTATAGTAATTTAAGTTTAGTTATTTAATTTATAGTTATTTAAGTTATAGTTATTTAAGTTATAGTTATTTAAGTTATAGTTATTTAAGTTATAGTTATTTAAGTTATAGTTATTTAATTTATAGTTATTTAATTTATAGTTATTTAAGTTATAGTTATTTAAGTTATAGTTATTTAAGTTATAGTTATTTAAGTTATAGTTATTTAATTAATAGTAATTTAAGTTATAGTAATTTAAGTTTAGTTATTTAATTTATAGTTATTTAAGTTATAGTTATTTAAGTTATAGTTATTTAAGTTATAGTTATTTAAGTTATAGTTATTTAAGTTATAGTTATTTAATTTATAGTTATTTAATTTATAGTTATTTAAGTTATAGTTATTTAAGTTATAGTTATTTAAGTTATAGTTATTTAAGTTATAGTTATTTAATTAATAGTAATTTAAGTTATAGTAATTTAAGTTTAGTTATTTAATTTATAGTTATTTAAGTTATAGTTAATTAAGTTATCGTTAGTTAAGTTATAGTTATTTAAGTTATAATTATTAAATTATAGTTATTTAAGTTATAGTTATTTAATTTATAGTTTTTTCATTTATGGTTATTTAAGTTATAGTTATTTAAGTTATAGTTATTTAAGTTATAGTTATTTGAGTTATAGTTATTTAAGTTATAGTTATTTAATTAATAGTTATTTAAGTTATAGTTATTTAAATTATAGTTATTTAAGTTATAGTTATTTAAGTTATAGTTATTTAAGTTATAGTTATTTAAGTTATAGTTATTTAATTTATAGTTAGTTAAGTTATAGTTATTTAAGTTATAGTTATTTAAGTTATAGTTATTTAATTTATAGTTATTTAAGTTATAGTTATTTAAGTTATAGTTATTTAAGTTATAGTTATTTAAGTTATAGTTATTTAAGTTATAGTTATTTAATTTATAGTTATTTAATTTATAGTTATTTAAGTTATAGTTATTTAAGTTATAGTTATTTAAGTTATAGTTATTTAAGTTATAGTTATTTAATTAATAGTAATTTAAGTTATAGTAATTTAAGTTTAGTTATTTAATTTATAGTTATTTAAGTTATAGTTATTTAAGTTATAGTTATTATATAATATTTATTTAAGTTATAGTTATTTAAGATATATTTATTTAATTTATAGTTATTATATTATAATTATTTAAGTTTTAGTTATTTAAGTTATAGTTATTATATTATAGCTATTTAAGTGATATTTATTTAAGTTATAGTTATTTAATTAAAAGTTATTTAATTTATAGTTATTTAAGTTATAATTATTTAAGTTATAGTTATTAAATTATATTTATTTAAGTTATAGTTATTTAATTTATAGTTATTTAATTTATAGTTATTTAATTTATAGTTATTTAATTTATCGTTATTTAATTTATAGTTATTTAATTTATAGTTATTTAATTTATAGTTATTTAATTTATAGTTATTTAATTTATAGTTATTTAATTTATAGTTATTTAATTTATAGTTATTTAATTTATAGTTATTTAATTTATAGTTATTTAATTTATAGTTATTTAATTTATAGTTATTATAGTTATTTAAATTATAGTTATTTAAGTTATAGTTATTTAAGTTATAGTTATTTAAGTTATAGTTATTTAAGTTATAGTTATTTAAGTTATAGTTATTTAAGTTATAGTTATTTAAGTTATAGTTATTTAAGTTATAGTTATTTAAGTTATAGTTATTTAAGTTATAGTTATTTAAGTTATAGTTATTTAAGTTATAATTATTTAATTAATAGTTATTTAAGTTATAGTTATTTAAGTTATAGTTATTTAAGTTATAGTTATTTAATTTATAGTTATTTAATTTATAGTTATTTAAGTTATAGTTATTTAAGTTATAGTTATTTAATTAATAGTAATTTAAGTTATAGTAATTTAAGTTTAGTTATTTAATTTATAGTTATTTAAGTTATAGTTAATTAAGTTATCGTTAGTTAAGTTATAGTTATTTAAGTTATAGTTATTAAATTATAGTTATTTAAGTTATAGTTATTTAATTTATAGTTTTTTCATTTATGGTTATTTAAGTTATAGTTATTTAAGTTATAGTTATTTAAGTTATAGTTATTTAAGTTATAGTTATTTAAGTTATAGTTATTTAATTAATAGTTATTTAAGTTATAGTTATTTAAATTATAGTTATTTAAGTTATAGTTATTTAAGTTATAGTTATTTAAGTTATAGTTATTTAATTTATAGTTATTTAAGTTATAGTTATTTAAGTTATAGTTATTTAAGTTATAGTTATTTAAGTTATAGTTATTTAAGTTATAGTTATTTAATTTATAGTTATTTAAGTTATAGTTATTTAAGTTATAGTTATTTAAGTTATAGTTATTTAAGTTATAGTTATTTAAGTTATAGTTATTTAAGTTATAGTTATTTAATTAATAGTTATTTAAGTTATAGTTATTTAAGTTATAGTTATTTAAGTTATAGTTATTTAAGTTATAGTTATTTAAGTTATAGTTATTTAATTTATAGTTAATTAATTTATAGTTATTTAAGTTATAGTTATTAAAGTTATAGTTATTTAAGTTATAGTTATTTAATTAATAGTAATTTAAGTTATAGTAATTTAAGTTTAGTTATTTAATTTATAGTTATTTAAGTTATAGTTAATTAAGTTATCGTTAGTTAAGTTATAGTTATTTATTTATAGTTTTTTCATTTATGGTTATTTAAGTTATAGTTATTTAAGTTATAGTTATTTAAGTTATAGTTATTTAAGTTATAGTTATTTAAGTTATAGTTATTTAAGTTATAGTTATTTAAGTTATAGTTATTTAATTAATAGTTATTTAAGTTATAGTTATTTAAGTTATAGTTATTTAAGTTATAGTTATTTAAGTTATAGTTATTTAAGTTATAGTTATTTAATTAATAGTTATTTAAGTTATAGTTATTTAATTTATAGTTATTTAAGTTATAGTTATTTAAGTTATAGTTATTTAAGTTATAGTTATTTAAGTTATAGTTATTTAAGTTATAGTTATTTAAGTTATAGTTATTTAATTAATAGTTATTTAAGTTATAGTTATTTAAGTTATAGTTATTTAAGTTATAGTTATTTAAGTTATAGTTATTTAAGTTATAGTTATTTAATTAATAGTTATTTAAGTTATAGTTATTTAAGTTATAGTTATTTAAGTTATAGTTATTTAAGTTATAGTTATTTAAGTTATAGTTATTTAATTTATAGTTATTTAATTTATAGTTATTTAAGTTATAGTTATTTAAGTTATAGTTATTTAAGTTATAGTTATTTAAGTTATAGTTATTTAATTAATAGTAATTTAAGTTATAGTAATTTAAGTTTAGTTATTTAATTTATAGTTATTTAAGTTATAGTTATTATATAATATTTATTTAAGTTATAGTTATTTAAGATATATTTATTTAATTTATAGTTATTATATTATAATTATTTAAGTTTTAGTTATTTAAGTTATAGTTATTATATTATAGCTAAGTGATATTTATTTAAGTTATAGTTATTTAATTAATAGTTATTTAATTTATAGTTATTTAAGTTATAGTTATTTAAGTTATAGTTATTAAATTATATTTATTTAAGTTATAGTTATTTAATTTATAGTTATTTAATTTATAGTTATTTAATTTATAGTTATTTAATTTATAGTTATTTAATTTATAGTTATTTAATTTATAGTTATTTAATTTATAGTTATTTAATTTATAGTTATTTAATTTATAGTTATTTAATTTATAGTTATTTAATTTATAGTTATTTAATTTATAGTTATTTAATTTATAGTTATTTAATTTATAGTTATTTAATTTATAGTTATTTAATTTATAGTTATTTAATTTATAGTTATTTAATTTATAGTTATTTAATTTATAGTTATTTAATTTATAGTTATTTAATTTATAGTTATTTAATTTATAGTTATTTAATTTATAGTTATTTAATTTATAGTTATTTAATTTATAGTTATTTAATTTATAGTTATTTAATTTATAGTTATTTAATTTATAGTTATTTAATTTATAGTTATTTAATTTATAGTTATTAAATTATAGTTATTTAAGTTATAGTTATTTAATTTATAGTTTTTTCATTTATGGTTATTTAAGTTATAGTTATTTAAGTTATAGTTATTTAAGTTATAGTTATTTAAGTTATAGTTATTTAAGTTATAGTTATTTAAGTTATAGTTATTTAAGTTATAGTTATTTAATTAATAGTTATTTAAGTTATAGTTATTTAAGTTATAGTTATTTAAGTTATAGTTATTTAAGTTATAGTTATTTAAGTTATAGTTATTTAATTAATAGTTATTTAAGTTATAGTTATTTAAGTTATAGTTATTTAAGTTATAGTTATTTAAGTTATAGTTATTTAAGTTATAGTTATTTAAGTTATAGTTATTTAAGTTATAGTTATTTAAGTTATAGTTATTTAAGTTATAATTATTTAAATTATAGTTATATAAGTTATAGTTAATTAAGTTATCGTTATTTAAGTTATAGTTATTTAAGTTATAGTTATTTAAGTTATAGTTATTTAAGTTATAGTTATTTAAGTTATAGTTATTTAATTTATAGTTATTTAATTTATAGTTATTTAAGTTATAGTTATTTAAGTTATAGTTATTTAAGTTATAGTTATTTAATTAATAGTAATTTAAGTTATAGTAATTTAAGTTTAGTTATTTAATTTATAGTTATTTAAGTTATAGTTAATTAAGTTATCGTTAGTTAAGTTATAGTTATTTAAGTTATAGTTATTAAATTATAGTTATTTAAGTTATAGTTATTTAATTTATAGTTTTTTCATTTATGGTTATTTAAGTTATAGTTATTTAAGTTATAGTTATTTAAGTTATAGTTATTTAAGTTATAGTTATTTAAGTTATAGTTATTTAAGTTATAGTTATTTAATTAATAGTTATTT
The DNA here is from genome assembly GCA_964035775.1 of Osedax frankpressi. Classification (NCBI taxonomy): domain Eukaryota; kingdom Metazoa; phylum Annelida; class Polychaeta; order Sabellida; family Siboglinidae; genus Osedax; species Osedax frankpressi. Next base: position 1,121,762 of record OZ038314.1, read on the forward strand.
AAGTTATAGTTATTTAAGTTATTGTTATTTAAGTTATAGTTATTTAAGTTATAGTTATTTAAGTTATAGTTATTTAATTAATAGTTATTTAAGTTATAGTTATTTAAGTTATAGTTATTTAAGTTATAGTTATTTAAGTTATAGTTATTTAAGTTATAATTATTTAAGTTATAGTTATTTAATTTATAGTTATTTAAGTTATAGTTATTTAAGTTATAGTTATTTAAGTTATAGTTATTTAAGTTATAGTTATTTAAGTTATAGTTATTTAAGTTATAGTTATTTAAGTTATAGTTATTTAATTAATAGTTATTTAAGTTATAGTTATTTAAGTTATAGTTATTTAAGTTATAGTTATTTAAGTTATAGTTATTTAAGTTATAGTTATTTAATTAATAGTTATTTAAGTTATAGTTATTTAAGTTATAGTTATTTAAGTTATAGTTATTTAAGTTATAGTTATTTAAGTTATAGTTATTTAATTTATAGTTATTTAATTTATAGTTATTTAAGTTATAGTTATTTAAGTTATAGTTATTTAATTTATAGTTTTTTCATTTATGGTTATTTAAGTTATAGTTATTTAAGTTATAGTTATTTAAGTTATAGTTATTTAATTAATAGTTATTTAAGTTATAGTTATTTAAGTTATAGTTATTTAAGTTATAGTTATTTAAGTTATAGTTATTTAAGTTATAGTTATTTAAGTTATAGTTATTTAATTAATAGTAATTTAAGTTATAGTAATTTAAGTTTAGTTATTTAATTTATAGTTATTTAAGTTATAGTTATTTAAGTTATAGTTATTATATAATATTTATTTAAGTTATAGTTATTTAAGATATATTTATTTAATTTATAGTTATTATATTATAATTATTTAAGTTTTAGTTATTTAAGTTATAGTTATTATATTATAGCTATTTAAGTGATATTTATTTAAGTTATAGTTATTTAATTAATAGTTATTTAATTTATAGTTATTTAAGTTATAGTTATTTAAGTTATAGTTATTTAAGTTATAGTTATTAAATTATATTTATTTAAGTTATAGTTATTTAATTTATAGTTATTTAATTTATAGTTATTTAATTTATAGTTATTTAATTTATGGTTATTTAATTTATAGTTATTTAATTTATAGTTATTTAATTTATAGTTATTTAATTTATAGTTATTTAATTTATAGTTATTTAATTTATAGTTATTTAATTTATAGTTATTATAGTTATTTAAATTATAGTTATTTAAGTTATAGTTATTTAAGTTATAGTTATTTAAGTTATAGTTATTTAAGTTATAGTTATTTAAGTTATAGTTATTTAAGTTATAGTTATTTAAGTTATAGTTATTTAAGTTATAGTTATTTAAGTTATAGTTATTTAAGTTATAGTTATTTAAGTTATAGTTATTTAAGTTATAATTATTTAAATTATAGTTATCTAAGTTATAGTTAATTAAGTTATCGTTATTTAAGTTATAGTTATTTAAGTTATAGTTATTTAAATTTTAGTTATATAAGTTATAGTTATTGAATTTATAGTTATTTAATTTATAGTTATTTAAGTTATAGTTATTTAAGTTATAGTTATTTAAGTTATAGTTATTTAAGTTATAGTTATTTAATTTATAGTTATTTAAGTTATAGTTATTTAAGTTATAGTTATTTAAGTTATAGTTATTTAAGTTATAGTTATTTAAGTTATAGTTATTTAAGTTATAGTTATTTAATTAATAGTTATTTAAGTTATAGTTATTTAAGTTATAGTTATTTAAGTTATAGTTATTTAAGTTATAGTTATTTAAGTTATAGTTATTTAAGTTATAGTTATTTAATTTATAGTTATTTAATTTATAGTTATTTAAGTTATAGTTATTTAAGTTATAGTTATTTAAGTTATAGTTATTTAATTAATAGTAATTTAAGTTATAGTAATTTAAGTTTAGTTATTTAATTTATAGTTATTTAAGTTATAGTTAATTAAGTTATCGTTAGTTAAGTTATAGTTATTTAAGTTATAGTTATTTAATTAATAGTTATTTAAGTTATAGTTATTTAAGTTATAGTTATTTAAGTTATAGTTATTTAAGTTATAGTTATTTAAGTTATAGTTATTTAATTTATAGTTATTTAATTTATAGTTATTTAAGTTATAGTTATTTAAGTTATAGTTATTTAAGTTATAGTTATTTAATTAATAGTAATTTAAGTTATAGTAATTTAGGTTTAGTTATTTAATTTATAGTTATTTAAGTTATAGTTAATTAAGTTATCGTTAGTTAAGTTATAGTTATTTAAGTTATAGTTATTAAATTATAGTTATTTAAGTTATAGTTATTTAATTTATAGTTTTTTCATTTATGGTTATTTAAGTTATAGTTATTTAAGTTATAGTTATTTAAGTTATAGTTATTTAATTAATAGTTATTTAAGTTATAGTTATTTAAGTTATAGTTATTTAAGTTATAGTTATTTAAGTTATAGTTATTTAAGTTATAGTTATTTAATTTATAGTTATTTAATTTATAGTTATTTAAGTCATAGTTATTTAAGTTATAGTTATTTAAGTTATAGTTATTTAAGTTATAGTTATTTAATTAATAGTAATTTAAGTTATAGTAATTTAAGTTTAGTTATTTAATTTATAGTTATTTAAGTTATAGTTATTTAAGTTATAGTTATTATATAATATTTATTTAAGTTATAGTTATTTAAGATATATTTATTTAATTTATAGTTATTATATTATAATTATTTAAGTTTTAGTTATTTAAGTTATAGTTATTATATTATAGCTATTTAAGTGATATTTATTTAAGTTATAGTTATTTAATTAATAGTTATTTAATTTATAGTTATTTAAGTTATAGTTATTTAAGTTATAGTTATTTAAGTTATAGTTATTAAATTATATTTATTTAAGTTATAGTTATTTAATTTATAGTTATTTAATTTATAGTTATTTAATTTATAGTTATTTAATTTATGGTTATTTAATTTATAGTTATTTAATTTATAGTTATTTAATTTATAGTTATTTAATTTATAGTTATTTAATGTATAGTTATTTAATTTATAGTTATTTAATTTATAGTTATTATAGTTATTTAAATTATAGTTATTTAAGTTATAGTTATTTAAGTTATAGTTATTTAAGTTATAGTTATTTAAGTTATAGTTATTTAAGTTATAGTTATTTAATTAATAGTTATTTAAGTTATAGTTATTTAAGTTATAGTTATTTAAGTTATAGTTATTTAAGTTATAGTTATTTAAGTTATAGTTATTTAATTTATAGTTATTTAATTTATAGTTATTTAAGTTATAGTTATTTAAGTTATAGTTATTTAAGTTATAGTTATTTAATTAATAGTAATTTAAGTTATAGTAATTTAAGTTTAGTTATTTAATTTATAGTTATTTAAGTTATAGTTAATTAAGTTATCGTTAGTTAAGTTATAGTTATTTAAGTTATAGTTATTAAATTATAGTTATTTAAGTTATAGTTATTTAATTTATAGTTTTTTCATTTATGGTTATTTAAGTTATAGTTATTTAAGTTATAGTTATTTAAGTTATAGTTATTTAAGTTATAGTTATTTAAGTTATAGTTATTTAAGTTATAGTTATTTAAGTTATAGTTATTTAAGTTATAGTTATTTAATTAATAGTTATTTAAGTTATAGTTATTTAAGTTATAGTTATTTAAGTTATAGTTATTTAAGTTATAGTTATTTAAGTTATAGTTATTTAAGTTATAGTTATTTAATTAATAGTTATTTAAGTTATAGTTATTTAAGTTATAGTTATTTAAGTTATAGTTATTTAAGTTATAGTTATTTAAGTTATAGTTATTTAAGTTATAGTTATTTAAGTTATAGTTATTTAAGTTATAGTTATTTAAGTTATAGTTATTTAAGTTATAATTATTTAAATTATAGTTATATAAGTTATAGTTAATTAAGTTATCGTTATTTAAGTTATAGTTATTTAAGTTATAGTTATTTAAGTTATAGTTATTTAAGTTATAGTTATTTAAGTTATAGTTATTTAATTTATAGTTATTTAATTTATAGTTATTTAAGTTATAGTTATTTAAGTTATAGTTATTTAAGTTATAGTTATTTAATTAATAGTAATTTAAGTTATAGTAATTTAAGTTTAGTTATTTAATTTATAGTTATTTAAGTTATAGTTCTTTAAGTTATCGTTAGTTAAGTTATAGTTATTTAAGTTATAGTTATTAAATTATAGTTATTTAAGTTATAGTTATTTAATTTATAGTTTTTTCATTTATGGTTATTTAAGTTATAGTTATTTAAGTTATAGTTATTTAAGTTATAGTTATTTAAGTTATAGTTATTTAAGTTATAGTTATTTAAGTTATAGTTATTTAATTAATAGTTATTTAAGTTATAGTTATTTAAGTTATAGTTATTTAAGTTATAGTTATTTAAGTTATAGTTATTTAAGTTATAGTTATTTAAGTTATAGTTATTTAAGTTATAATTATTTAAGTTATAGTTATTTAATTTATAGTTATTTAAGTTATAGTTATTTAAGTTATAGTTATTTAAGTTATAGTTATTTAAGTTATAGTTATTTAAGTTATAGTTATTTAAGTTATAGTTATTTAAGTTATAGTTATTTAATTAATAGTTATTTAAGTTATAGTTATTTAAGTTATAGTTATTTAAGTTATAGTTATTTAAGTTATAGTTATTTAAGTTATAGTTATTTAATTAATAGTTATTTAAGTTATAGTTATTTAAGTTATAGTTATTTAAGTTATAGTTATTTAAGTTATAGTTATTTAAGTTATAGTTATTTAATTTATAGTTATTTAATTTATAGTTATTTAAGTTATAGTTATTTAAGTTATAGTTATTTAAGTTATAGTTATTTAATTAATAGTAATTTAAGTTATAGTAATTTAGGTTTAGTTATTTAATTTATAGTTATTTAAGTTATAGTTAATTAAGTTATCGTTAGTTAAGTTATAGTTATTTAAGTTATAGTTATTAAATTATAGTTATTTAAGTTATAGTTATTTAATTTATAGTTTTTTCATTTATGGTTATTTAAGTTATAGTTATTTAAGTTATAGTTATTTAAGTTATAGTTATTTAATTAATAGTTATTTAAGTTATAGTTATTTAAGTTATAGTTATTTAAGTTATAGTTATTTAAGTTATAGTTATTTAAGTTATAGTTATTTAATTTATAGTTATTTAATTTATAGTTATTTAAGTTATAGTTATTTAAGTTATAGTTATTTAAGTTATAGTTATTTAAGTTATAGTTATTTAATTAATAGTAATTTAAGTTATAGTAATTTAAGTTTAGTTATTTAATTTATAGTTATTTAAGTTATAGTTATTTAAGTTATAGTTATTTAAGTTATAGTTATTATATAATATTTATTTAAGTTATAGTTATTTAAGATATATTTATTTAATTTATAGTTATTATATTATAATTATTTAAGTTTTAGTTATTTAAGTTATAGTTATTATATTATAGCTATTTAAGTGATATTTATTTAAGTTATAGTTATTTAATTAATAGTTATTTAATTTATAGTTATTTAAGTTATAGTTATTTAAGTTATAGTTATTTAAGTTATAGTTATTAAATTATATTTATTTAAGTTATAGTTATTTAATTTATAGTTATTTAATTTATAGTTATTTAATTTATAGTTATTTAATTTATGGTTATTTAATTTATAGTTATTTAATTTATAGTTATTTAATTTATAGTTATTTAATTTATAGTTATTTAATTTATAGTTATTTAATTTATAGTTATTTAATTTATAGTTATTATAGTTATTTAAATTATAGTTATTTAAGTTATAGTTATTTAAGTTATAGTTATTTAAGTTATAGTTATTTAAGTTATAGTTATTTAAGTTATAGTTATTTAAGTTATAGTTATTTAAGTTATAGTTATTTAAGTTATAGTTATTTAAGTTATAGTTATTTAAGTTATAGTTATTTAAGTTATAGTTATTTAAGTTATAGTTATTTAAGTTATAATTATTTAAATTATAGTTATCTAAGTTATAGTTAATTAAGTTATCGTTATTTAAGTTATAGTTATTTAAGTTATAGTTATTTAAATTTTAGTTATATAAGTTATAGTTATTGAATTTATAGTTATTTAATTTATAGTTATTTAAGTTATAGTTATTTAAGTTATAGTTATTTAAGTTATAGTTATTTAAGTTATAGTTATTTAATTTATAGTTATTTAAGTTATAGTTATTTAAGTTATAGTTATTTAAGTTATAGTTATTTAAGTTATAGTTATTTAAGTTATAGTTATTTAAGTTATAGTTATTTAATTAATAGTTATTTAAGTTATAGTTATTTAAGTTATAGTTATTTAAGTTATAGTTATTTAAGTTATAGTTATTTAAGTTATAGTTATTTAATTTATAGTTATTTAATTTATAGTTATTTAAGTTATCGTTATTTAAGTTATAGTTATTTAAGTTATAGTTATTTAATTAATAGTAATTTAAGTTATAGTAATTTAAGTTTAGTTATTTAATTTATAGTTATTTAAGTTATAGTTAATTAAGTTATCGTTAGTTAAGTTATAGTTATTTAAGTTATAGTTATTTAATTAATAGTTATTTAAGTTATAGTTATTTAAGTTATAGTTATTTAAGTTATAGTTATTTAAGTTATAGTTATTTAAGTTATAGTTATTTAATTTATAGTTATTTAATTTATAGTTATTTAAGTTATAGTTATTTAAGTTATAGTTATTTAAGTTATAGTTATTTAATTAATAGTAATTTAAGTTATAGTAATTTAGGTTTAGTTATTTAATTTATAGTTATTTAAGTTATAGTTAATTAAGTTATCGTTAGTTAAGTTATAGTTATTTAAGTTATAGTTATTAAATTATAGTTATTTAAGTTATAGTTATTTAATTTATAGTTTTTTTCATTTATGGTTATTTAAGTTATAGTTATTTAAGTTATAGTTATTTAAGTTATAGTTATTTAATTAATAGTTATTTAAGTTATAGTTATTTAAGTTATAGTTATTTAAGTTATAGTTATTTAAGTTATAGTTATTTAAGTTATAGTTATTTAATTTATAGTTATTTAATTTATAGTTATTTAAGTCATAGTTATTTAAGTTATAGTTATTTAAGTTATAGTTATTTAAGTTATAGTTATTTAATTAATAGTAATTTAAGTTATAGTAATTTAAGTTTAGTTATTTAATTTATAGTTATTTAAGTTATAGTTATTTAAGTTATAGTTATTATATAATATTTATTTAAGTTATAGTTATTTAAGATATATTTATTTAATTTATAGTTATTATATTATAATTATTTAAGTTTTAGTTATTTAAGTTATAGTTATTATATTATAGCTATTTAAGTGATATTTATTTAAGTTATAGTTATTTAATTAATAGTTATTTAATTTATAGTTATTTAAGTTATAGTTATTTAAGTTATAGTTATTTAAGTTATAGTTATTAAATTATATTTATTTAAGTTATAGTTATTTAATTTATAGTTATTTAATTTATAGTTATTTAATTTATAGTTATTTAATTTATGGTTATTTAATTTATAGTTATTTAATTTATAGTTATTTAATTTATAGTTATTTAATTTATAGTTATTTAATTTATAGTTATTTAATTTATAGTTATTTAATTTATAGTTATTATAGTTATTTAAATTATAGTTATTTAAGTTATAGTTATTTAAGTTATAGTTATTTAAGTTATAGTTATTTAAGTTATAGTTATTTAAGTTATAGTTATTTAAGTTATAGTTATTTAAGTTATAGTTATTTAAGTTATAGTTATTTAAGTTATAGTTATTTAAGTTATAGTTATTTAAGTTATAATTATTTAAATTATAGTTATCTAAGTTATAGTTAATTAAGTTATCGTTATTTAAGTTATAGTTATTTAAGTTATAGTTATTTAAATTTTAGTTATATAAGTTATAGTTATTGAATTTATAGTTATTTAATTTATAGTTATTTAAGTTATAGTTATTTAAGTTATAGGTATTTAAGTTATAGTTATTTAAGTTATAGTTATTTAATTTATAGTTATTTAAGTTATAGTTATTTAAGTTATAGTTATTTAAGTTATAGTTATTTAAGTTATAGTTATTTAAGTTATAGTTATTTAAGTTATAGTTATTTAAGTTATAGTTATTTAAGTTATAGTTATTTAAGTTATAGTTATTTAAGTTATAGTTATTTAAGTTATAGTTATTTAATTTATAGTTATTTAATTTATAGTTATTTAAGTTATAGTTATTTAAGTTATAGTTATTTAAGTTATAGTTATTTAATTAATAGTAATTTAAGTTATAGTAATTTAAGTTTAGTTATTTAATTTATAGTTATTTAAGTTATAGTTAATTAAGTTATCGTTAGTTAAGTTATAGTTATTTAAGTTATAGTTATTAAATTATAGTTATTTAAGTTATAGTTATTTAATTTATAGTTTTTTCATTTATGGTTATTTAAGTTATAGTTATTTAAGTTATAGTTATTTATGTTATAGTTATTTAAGTTATAGTTATTTAAGTTATAGTTATTTAAGTTATAGTTATTTAATTAATAGTTATTTAAGTTATAGTTATTTAAGTTATAGTTATTTAAGTTATAGTTATTTAAGTTATAGTTATTTAAGTTATAGTTATTTAAGTTATAGTTATTTAATTAATAGTTATTTAAGTTATAGTTATTTAAGTTATAGTTATTTAAGTTATAGTTATTTAAGTTATAGTTATTTAAGTTATAGTTATTTAATTTATAGTTATTTAAGTTATAGTTATTTAAGTTATAGTTATTTAAGTTATAGTTATTTAAGTTATAGTTATTTAAGTTATAGTTATTTAAGTTATAGTTATTTAATTAATAGTTATTTAAGTTATAGTTATTTAAGTTATAGTTATTTAAGTTATAGTTATTTAAGTTATAGTTATTTAAGTTATAGTTATTTAAGTTATAGTTATTTAATTAATAGTTATTTAAGTTATAGTTATTTAAGTTATAGTTATTTAAGTTATAGTTATTTAAGTTATAGTTATTTAAGTTATAGTTATTTAATTTATAGTTATTTAATTTATAGTTATTTAAGTTATAGATATTTAAGTTATAGTTATTTAAGTTATAGTTATTTAAGTTATAGTTATTTAATTAATAGTAATTTAAGTTATAGTAATTTAAGTTTAGTTATTTAAGTTATAGTTATTTAAGTTATAGTTATTTAAGTTATAGTTATTTAATTTATAGTTATTTAATTTATAGTTATTTAAGTTATAGTTATTTAAGTTATAGTTATTTAAGTTATAGTTATTTAAGTTATAGTTATTTAATTAATAGTTATTTAAGTTATAGTTATTTAAGTTATAGTTATATAAGTTATAGTTATTTAAGTTATAGTTATTTAAGTTATAGTTATTTAATTTATAGTTATTTAATTTATAGTTATTTAAGTTATAGTTATTTAAGTTATAGTTATTTAAGTTATAGTTATTTAAGTTATAGTTATTTAAGTTATAGTTATTTAAGTTATAATTATTTAATTTATAGTTATTTAATTTATAGTTATTTAAGTTATAGTTATTTAAGTTATAGTTATTTAAGTTATAGTTATTTAATTAATAGTAATTTAAGTTATAGTAATTTAAGTTTAGTTATTTAATTTATAGTTATTTAAGTTATAGTTAATTAAGTTATCGTTAGTTAAGTTATAGTTATTTAAGTTATAGTTATTAAATTATAGTTATTTAAGTTATAGTTATTTAATTTATAGTTTTTTCATTTATGGTTATTTAAGTTATAGTTATTTAAGTTATAGTTATTTAAGTTATAGTTATTTAAGTTATAGTTATTTAAGTTATAGTTATTTAATTAATAGTTATTTAAGTTATAGTTATTTAAGTTATAGTTATTTAAGTTATAGTTATTTAAGTTATAGTTATTTAAGTTATAGTTATTTAAGTTATAGTTATTTAATTAATAGTTATTTAAGTTATAGTTATTTAAGTTATAGTTATTTAAGTTATAGTTATTTAAGTTATAGTTATTTAAGTTATAGTTATTTAATTTATAGTTATTTAAGTTATAGTTATTTAAGTTATAGTTATTTAAGTTATAGTTATTTAAGTTATAGTTATTTAAGTTATAGTTATTTAAGTTATAGTTATTTAATTAATAGTTATTTAAGTTATAGTTATTTAAGTTATAGTTATTTAAGTTATAGTTATTTAAGTTATAGTTATTTAAGTTATAGTTATTTAAGTTATAGTTATTTAATTAATAGTTATTTAAGTTATAGTTATTTAAGTTATAGTTATTTAAGTTATAGTTATTTAAGTTATAGTTATTTAAGTTATAGTTATTTAATTTATAGTTATTTAATTTATAGTTATTTAAGTTATAGATATTTAAGTTATAGTTATTTAAGTTATAGTTATTTAAGTTATAGTTATTTAATTAATAGTAATTTAAGTTATAGTAATTTAAGTTTAGTTATTTAAGTTATAGTTATTTAAGTTATAGTTATTTAAGTTATAGTTATTTAATTTATAGTTATTTAATTTATAGTTATTTAAGTTATAGTTATTTAAGTTATAGTTATTTAAGTTATAGTTATTTAAGTTATAGTTATTTAATTAATAGTTATTTAAGTTATAGTTATTTAAGTTATAGTTATATAAGTTATAGTTATTTAAGTTATAGTTATTTAAGTTATAGTTATTTAATTTATAGTTATTTAATTTATAGTTATTTAAGTTATAGTTATTTAAGTTATAGTTATTTAAGTTATAGTTATTTAAGTTATAGTTATTTAAGTTATAGTTATTTAAGTTATAATTATTTAATTTATAGTTATTTAATTTATAGTTATTTAAGTTATAGTTATTTAAGTTATAGTTATTTAAGTTATAGTTATTTAATTAATAGTAATTTAAGTTATAGTAATTTAAGTTTAGTTATTTAATTTATAGTTATTTAAGTTATAGTTAATTAAGTTATCGTTAGTTAAGTTATAGTTATTTAAGTTATAGTTATTAAATTATAGTTATTTAAGTTATAGTTATTTAATTTATAGTTTTTTCATTTATGGTTATTTAAGTTATAGTTATTTAAGTTATAGTTATTTAAGTTATAGTTATTTAAGTTATAGTTATTTAAGTTATAGTTATTTAAGTTATAGTTATTTAAGTTATAGTTATTTAATTAATAGTTATTTAATTTATAGTTATTTAAGTTATAGTTATTTAAGTTATAGTTATTTAAGTTATAGTTATTTAAGTTATAGTTATTTAAGTTATAGTTATTTAATTAATAGTTATTTAAGTTATAGTTATTTAAGTTATAGTTATTTAAGTTATAGTTATTTAAGTTATAGTTATTTAAGTTATAGTTATTTAATTTATAGTTATTTAAGTTATAGTTATTTAAGTTATAGTTATTTAAGTTATAGTTATTTAAGTAATAGTTATTTAAGTTATAGTTATTTAAGTTATAGTTATTTAATTAATAGTTAATTAAGTTATAGTTATTTAAGTTATAGTTATTTAAGTTATAGTTATTTAAGTTATAGTTATTTAAGTTATAGTTATTTAAGTTATAGTTATTTAAGTTATAGTTATTTAAGTTATAGTTATTTAAGTTATAGTTATTTAAGTTATAGTTATTTAATTAATAGTTATTTAAGTTATAGTTATTTAAGTTATAGTTATTTAAGTTATAGTTATTTAAGTTATAGTTATTTAAGTTATAGTTATTTAATTTATAGTTATTTAATTTATAGTTATTTAAGTTATAGTTATTTAAGTTATAGTTATTTAAGTTATAGTTATTTAAGTTATAGTTATTTAATTAATAGTAATTTAAGTTATAGTAATTTAAGTTTAGTTATTTAATTTATAGTTATTTAAGTTATAGTTAATTAAGTTATCGTTAGTTAAGTTATAGTTATTTAAGTTATAGTTATTAAATTATAGTTATTTAAGTTATAGTTATTTAATTTATAGTTTTTTCATTTATGGTTATTTAAGTTATAGTTATTTAAGTTATAGTTATTTAAGTTATAGTTATTTAAGTTATAGTTATTTAAGTTATAGTTATTTAAGTTATAGTTATTTAAGTTATAGTTATTTAATTTATAGTTATTTAATTTATAGTTATTTAAGTTATAGTTATTTAAGTTATAGTTATTTAAGTTATAGTTATTTAAGTTATAGTTATTTAATTAATAGTAATTTAAGTTATAGTAATTTAAGTTATAGTTATTTAAGTTATAGTTATTTAATTTATAGTTATTTAAGTTATAGTTATTTAAGTTATAGTTATTTAAGTTATAGTTATTTAAGTTATAGTTATTTAAGTTTTAGTTATTTAAGTTATAGTTATTTAATTAATAGTTATTTAAGTTATAGTTATTTAAGTTATAGTTATTTAAGTTATAGTTATTTAAGTTATAGTTATTTAAGTTATAGTTATTTAATTAATAGTAATTTAAGTTATAGTTATTTAAGTTTAGTTATTTAATTTATAGTTATTTAAGTTATAGTTATTTAAGTTATAGTTATTATATAATATTTATTTAAGTTATAGTCATTTAAGATATATTTATTTAATTTATAGTTATTATATTATAATTATTTAAGTTTTAGTTATTTAAGTTATAGTTATTATATTATAGCTATTAAAGTGATATTTATTTAAGTTATAGTTATTTAATTAATAGTTATTTAATTTATAGTTATTTAAGTTATAGTTATTTAAGTTATAGTTATTAAATTATATTTATTTAAGTTATAGTTATTTAATTTATAGTTATTTAATTTATAGTTATTTAATTTATAGTTATTTAATTTATAGTTATTTAATTTATAGTTATTTAATTTATAGTTATTTAATTTATAGTTATTTAATTTATAGTTATTTAATTTATAGTTATTTAATTTATAGTTATTTAATTTATAGTTATTTAATTTATAGTTATTTAATTTATAGTTATTTAATTTATAGTTATTTAATTTATAGTTATTTAATTTATAGTTATTTAATTTATAGTTATTTAATTTATAGTTATTATAGTTATTTAAATTAAAGTTATTTAAGTTATAGTTATTTAAGTTATAGTTATTTAAGTTATAGTTATTTAAGTTATAGTTATTTAAGTTATAGTTATTTAAGTTATAGTTATTTACATTTTAGTTATATAAGTTATAGTTATTGAATTTATAGTTATTTAATTTATAGTTATTTAAGTTATAGTTATTTAAGTTATAGTTATTTAAGTTATAGTTATTTAAGTTATAGTTATTTAAGTTATAGTAATTTAAGTTATAGTTATTTAATTTATAGTTATTTAAGTTATAGTTATTTAAGTTATAGTTATTTAAGTTATAGTTATTTAAGTTATAGTTATTTAAGTTATAGTTATTTAAGTTATAGTTATTTAATTAATAGTTATTTAAGTTATAGTTATTTAAGTTATAGTTATTTAAGTTATAGTTATTTAAGTTATAGTTATTTAAGTTATAGTTATTTAATTTATAGTTATTTAATTTATAGTTATTTAAGTTATAGTTATTTAAGTTATAGTTATTTAAGTTATGGTTATTTAAGTTATAGTTATTTAATTAATAGTAATTTAAGTTATAGTAATTTAGGTTTAGTTATTTAATTTATAGTTATTTAAGTTATAGTTAATTAAGTTATCGTTAGTTAAGTTATAGTTATTTAAGTTATAGTTATTAAATTATAGTTATTTAAGTTATAGTTATTTAATTTATAGTTTTTTCATTTATGGTTATTTAAGTTATAGTTATTTAAGTTATAGTTATTTAAGTTATAGTTATTTAAGTTATAGTTATTTAAGTTATAGTTATTTAAGTTATAGTTATTATATAATATTTATTTAAGTTATAGTTATTTAAGATATATTTATTTAATTTATAGTTATTATATTATAATTATTTAAGTTTTAGTTATTTAAGTTATAGTTATTATATTATAGCTATTTAAGTGATATTTATTTAAGTTATAGTTATTTAATTAATAGTTATTTAATTTATAGTTATTTAAGTTATAGTTATTTAAATTATAGTTATTAAATTATATTTATTTAAATTATAGTTATTTAATTTATAGTTATTTAATTTATAGTTATTTAATTTATAGTTATTTAATTTATAGTTATTTAATTTATAGTTATTTAATTTATAGTTATTTAATTTATAGCTATTTAATTTATATTTATTTAATTTATAGTTATTATAGTTATTTAAATTATAGTTATTTAAGTTATAGTTATTTAAGTTATAGTTATTTAAGTTATAGTTATTTAAGTTATAGTTATTTAAGTTATAGTTATATAAGTTATAGTTATTGAATTTATAGTTATTTAAGTTATAGTTATTTAAGTTATAGTTATTTAAGTTATAGTTATTTAAGTTATAGTTATTTAATTAATAGTTATTTAAGTTATAGTTATTTAAGTTATAGTTATTTAAGTTATAGTTATTTAAGTTATAGTTATTTAAGTTATAGTTATTTAAGTTATAGTTATTTAAGTTATAGTTATTTAATTTATAGTTATTTAAGTTATAGTTATTTAAGTTATAGTTATTTAAGTTATAGTTATTTAATTAATAGTTATTTAAGTTATAGTTATTTAAGTTATAGTTATTTAAGTTATAGTTATTTAAGTTATAGTTATTTAATTTATAGTTATTTAATTTATAGTTATTTAAGTAATAGTTATTTAAGTTATAGTTATTTAAGTTATAGTTATTTAAGTTATAGTTATTTAATTAATAGTAATTTAAGGTATAGTAATTTAAGTTTAGTTATTTAATTTATAGTTATTTAAGTTATAGTTAATTAAGTTATCGTTAGTTAAGTTATAGTTATTTAAGTTATAGTTATTAAATTATAGTTATTTAAGTTATAGTTATTTAATTTATAGTTTTTTCATTTATGGTTATTTAAGTTATAGTTATTTAAGTTATAGTTATTTAAGTTATAGTTATTTAAGTTATAGTTATTTAATTAATAGTTATTTAAGTTATAGTTATTTAATTAATAGTTATTTAAGTTATAGTTATTTAAGTTATAGTTATTTAAGTTATAGTTATTTAAGTTATAGTTATTTAAGTTATAGTTATTTAAGTTATAGTTATTTAAGTTATAGTTATTTAAGTTATAGTTATTTAAGTTATAGTTATTTAAGTTATAGTTATTTAATTAATAGTTATTTAAGTTATAGTTATTTAAGTTATAGTTATTTAAGTTATATTTATTTAAGTTATAGTTATTTAAGTTATAGTTATTTAATTTATAGTTATTTAATTTATAGTTATTTAAGTTATAGTTATTTAAGTTATAGTTATTTAAGTTATAGTTATTTAAGTTATAGTTATTTAAGTTATAGTTATTTAATTAATAGTAATTTAAGTTATAGTAATTTAAGTTTAGTTATTTAATTTATAGTTATTTAAGTTATAGTTAATTAAGTTATCGTTAGTTAAGTTATAGTTATTTAAGTTATAGTTATTAAATTATAGTTATTTAAGTTATAGTTATTTAATTTATAGTTTTTTCATTTATGGTTATTATATTATAGTTATATAAATTATAGTTATTTAAGTTATAGTTATTTAAGTTATAGTTATTTAAGTTATTGTTATTTAAGTTATAGTTATTTAAGTTATAGTTATTTAAGTTATAGTTATTTAATTAATAGTTATTTAAGTTATAGTTATTTAAGTTATAGTTATTTAAGTTATAGTTATTTAAGTTATAGTTATTTAAGTTATAGTTATTTAATTAATAGTTATTTAAGTTATAGTTATTTAAGTTATAGTTATTAAATTATAGTTATTTAAGTTATAGTTATTTAAGTTATAGTTATTTAATTTATAGTTATTTAATTTATAGTTATTTAAGTTATAGTTATTTAAGTTATAGTTATTTAAGTTATAGTTATTTAAGTTATAGTTATTTAATTAATAGTAATTTAAGTTATAGTAATTTAAGTTTAGTTATTTAATTTATAGTTATTTAATTTATAGTTTATTAAGTTATCGTTAGTTAAGTTATAGTTATTTAAGTTATAGTTATTAAATTATAGTTATTTAAGTTATAGTTATTTAATTTATAGATTTTTCATTTATGGTTATTATATTATAGTTATATAAATTATAGTTATTTAAGTTATAGTTATTTAAGTTATAGTTATTTAAGTTATAGTTATTTAAGTTATAGTTATTTAAGTTATAGTTATTTAAGTTATAGTTATTTAAGTTATAGTTATTTAATTAATAGTTATTTAAGTTATAGTTATTTAAGTTATAGTTATTTAAGTTATAGTTATTTAAGTTATAGTTATTAAATTATAGTTATTTAAGTTATAGTTATTTAATTTATAGTTTTTTCATTTATGGTTATTGTATTATAGTTATATAAATTATAGTTATTTAAGTTATAGTTATTTAAGTTATAGTTATTTAAGTTATAGTTATTTAAGTTATAGTTATTTAAGTTATAGTTATTTAAGTTATAGTTATTTAAGTTATAGTTATTTAAGTTATAGTTATTTAAGTTATAGTTATTTAATTTATAGTTATTTAAGTTATAGTTATTTAAGTTATAGTTATTTAAGTTATAGTTATTTAAGTTATAGTTATTTAAGTTATAGTTATTTAAGTTATAGTTATTTAAGTTATAGTTATTTAATTAATAGTTATTTAAGTTATAGTTATTTAAGTTATAGTTATTTAAGTTATAGTTATTTAAGTTATAGTTATTTAAGTTATAGTTATTTAAGTTATAGTTATTTAATTAATAGTTATTTAAGTTATAGTTATTTAAGTTATAGTTATTTAAGTTATAGTTATTTAAGTTATAGTTATTTAAGTTATAGTTATTTAAGTTATAGTTATTTAAGTTATAGTTATTTAATTTATAGTTATTTAATTTATAGTTATTTAAGTTATAGTTATTTAAGTTATAGTTATTTAAGTTATAGTTATTTAAGTTATAGTTATTTAATTAATAGTAATTTAAGTTATAGTAATTTAAGTTTAGTTATTTAATTTATAGTTATTTAAGTTATAGTTAATTAAGTTATCGTTAGTTAAGTTATAGTTATTTAAGTTATAGTTATTAAATTATAGTTATTTAAGTTATAGTTATTTAATTTATAGTTTTTTCATTAATGGTTATTTAAGTTATAGTTATTTAAGTTATAGTTATTTAAGTTATAGTTATTTAAGTTATAGTTATTTAAGTTATAGTTATTTAAGTTATAGTTATTTAAGTTATAGTTATTTAATTAATAGTTATTTAAGTTATAGTTATTTAAGTTATAGTTATTTAAGTTATAGTTATTTAAGTTATAGTTATTTAAGTTATAGTTATTTAATTTATAGTTATTTAAGTTATAGTTATTTAAGTTATAGTTATTTAAGTTATAGTTATTTAAGTTATAGTTATTTAAGTTATAGTTATTTAAGTTATAGTTATTTAAGTTATAGTTATTTAAGTTATAGTTATTTAAGTTATAGTTATTTAAGTTATAGTTATTTAAGTTATAGTTATTTAAGTTATAGTTATTTAAGTTATAGTTATTTAAGTTATAGTTATTTAAGTTATAGTTATTTAAGTTATAGTTATTTAAGTTATAGTTATTTAAGTTATAGTTATTTAAGTTATAGTTATTTAAGTTATAGTTATTTAAGTTATAGTTATTTAAGTTATAGTTATTTAAGTTATAGTTATTTAAGTTATAGTTATTTAAGTTATAGTTATTTAATTAATAGTAATTTAAGTTTTAGTAATTTAAGTTTAGTTATTTAATTTATAGTTATTTAAGTTTTAGTAATTTAAGTTTAGTTATTTAATTTATAGTTATTTAAGTTATAGTTAATTAAGTTATCGTTAGTTAATTTATAGTTATTTAAGTTATAGTTATTAAATTATAGTTATTTAAGTTATAGTTATTTAATTTATAGTTTTTTCATTTATGGTTATTATATTATAGTTATATAAATTATAGTTATTTAAGTTATAGTTATTTAAGTTATAGTTATTTAAGTTATAGTTATTTAAGTTATAGTTATTTAAGTTATAGTTATTTAAGTTATAGTTATTTAATTAATAGTTATTTAAGTTATAGTTATTTAAGTTATAGTTATTTAAGTTATAGTTATTTAAGTTATAGTTATTTAAGTTATAGTTATTTAATTAATAGTTATTTAAGATATAGTTATTTAAGTTATAGTTATTTAAGTTATAGTTATTTAAGTTATAGTTATTTAAGTTATAGTTATTTAAGTTATAGTTATTTAAGTTATAGTTATTTAATTTATAGTTATTTAATTTATAGTTATTTAAGTTATAGTTATTTAAGTTATAGTTATTTAAGTTATAGTTATTTAATTAATAGTAATTTAAGTTATAGTAATTTAAGTTTAGTTATTTAAATTATAATTATTTAAGTTATAGTTAATTAAGTTATCGTTAGTTAAGTTATAGTTATTTAAGTTATAGTTATTAAATTATAGTTATTTAAGTTATAGTTAATTAAGTTATCGTTAGTTAAGTTATAGTTATTTAAGTTATAGTTATTAAATTATAGTTATTTAAGTTATAGTTATTTAATTTATAGTTTTTTCATTTATGGTTATTTAAGTTATAGTTATTTAAGTTATAGTTATTTAAGTTATAGTTATTTAAGTTATAGTTATTT
Organism: Osedax frankpressi; assembly: GCA_964035775.1. Classification (NCBI taxonomy): domain Eukaryota; kingdom Metazoa; phylum Annelida; class Polychaeta; order Sabellida; family Siboglinidae; genus Osedax; species Osedax frankpressi. The sequence goes on from OZ038314.1 coordinate 1,140,539, forward strand.
AATTAATAGTTATTTAAGTTATAGTTATTTAATTAATAGTTATTTAAGTTATAGTTATTTAAGTTATAGTTATTTAAGTTATAGTTATTTAAGTTATAGTTATTTAAGTTATAGTTATTTAAGTTATAGTTATTTAAGTTATAGTTATTTAAGTTATAGTTATTTAAGTTATAGTTATTTAAGTTATAGTTATTTAATTAATAGTTATTTAAGTTATAGTTATTTAAGTTATAGTTATTTAAGTTATATTTATTTAAGTTATAGTTATTTAAGTTATAGTTATTTAATTTATAGTTATTTAATTTATAGTTATTTAAGTTATAGTTATTTAAGTTATAGTTATTTAAGTTATAGTTATTTAAGTTATAGTTATTTAAGTTATAGTTATTTAATTAATAGTAATTTAAGTTATAGTAATTTAAGTTTAGTTATTTAATTTATAGTTATTTAAGTTATAGTTAATTAAGTTATCGTTAGTTAAGTTATAGTTATTTAAGTTATAGTTATTAAATTATAGTTATTTAAGTTATAGTTATTTAATTTATAGTTTTTTCATTTATGGTTATTATATTATAGTTATATAAATTATAGTTATTTAAGTTATAGTTATTTAAGTTATAGTTATTTAAGTTATTGTTATTTAAGTTATAGTTATTTAAGTTATAGTTATTTAAGTTATAGTTATTTAATTAATAGTTATTTAAGTTATAGTTATTTAAGTTATAGTTATTTAAGTTATAGTTATTTAAGTTATAGTTATTTAAGTTATAGTTATTTAATTAATAGTTATTTAAGTTATAGTTATTAAAGTTATAGTTATTAAATTATAGTTATTTAAGTTATAGTTATTTAAGTTATAGTTATTTAATTTATAGTTATTTAATTTATAGTTATTTAAGTTATAGTTATTTAAGTTATAGTTATTTAAGTTATAGTTATTTAAGTTATAGTTATTTAATTAATAGTAATTTAAGTTATAGTAATTTAAGTTTAGTTATTTAATTTATAGTTATTTAATTTATAGTTTATTAAGTTATCGTTAGTTAAGTTATAGTTATTTAAGTTATAGTTATTAAATTATAGTTATTTAAGTTATAGTTATTTAATTTATAGATTTTTCATTTATGGTTATTATATTATAGTTATATAAATTATAGTTATTTAAGTTATAGTTATTTAAGTTATAGTTATTTAAGTTATAGTTATTTAAGTTATAGTTATTTAAGTTATAGTTATTTAAGTTATAGTTATTTAAGTTATAGTTATTTAATTAATAATTATTTAAGTTATAGTTATTTAAGTTATAGTTATTTAAGTTATAGTTATTTAAGTTATAGTTATTAAATTATAGTTATTTAAGTTATAGTTATTTAATTTATAGTTTTTTCATTTATGGTTATTGTATTATAGTTATATAAATTATAGTTATTTAAGTTATAGTTATTTAAGTTATAGTTATTTAAGTTATAGTTATTTAAGTTATAGTTATTTAAGTTATAGTTATTTAAGTTATAGTTATTTAAGTTATAGTTATTTAAGTTATAGTTATTTAAGTTATAGTTATTTAATTTATAGTTATTTAAGTTATAGTTATTTAAGTTATAGTTATTTAAGTTATAGTTATTTAAGTTATAGTTATTTAAGTTATAGTTATTTAAGTTATAGTTATTTAAGTTATAGTTATTTAATTAATAGTTATTTAAGTTATAGTTATTTAAGTTATAGTTATTTAAGTTATAGTTATTTAAGTTATAGTTATTTAAGTTATAGTTATTTAAGTTATAGTTATTTAATTAATAGTTATTTAAGTTATAGTTATTTAAGTTATAGTTATTTAAGTTATAGTTATTTAAGTTATAGTTATTTAAGTTATAGTTATTTAAGTTATAGTTATTTAAGTTATAGTTATTTAATTTATAGTTATTTAATTTATAGTTATTTAAGTTATAGTTATTTAAGTTATAGTTATTTAAGTTATAGTTATTTAAGTTATAGTTATTTAATTAATAGTAATTTAAGTTATAGTAATTTAAGTTTAGTTATTTAATTTATAGTTATTTAAGTTATAGTTAATTAAGTTATCGTTAGTTAAGTTATAGTTATTTAAGTTATAGTTATTAAATTATAGTTATTTAAGTTATAGTTATTTAATTTATAGTTTTTTCATTAATGGTTATTTAAGTTATAGTTATTTAAGTTATAGTTATTTAAGTTATAGTTATTTAAGTTATAGTTATTTAAGTTATAGTTATTTAAGTTATAGTTATTTAAGTTATAGTTATTTAAGTTATAGTTATTTAATTAATAGTTATTTAAGTTATAGTTATTTAAGTTATAGTTATTTAAGTTATAGTTATTTAAGTTATAGTTATTTAAGTTATAGTTATTTAATTTATAGTTATTTAAGTTATAGTTATTTAAGTTATAGTTATTTAAGTTATAGTTATTTAAGTTATAGTTATTTAAGTTATAGTTATTTAAGTTATAGTTATTTAAGTTATAGTTATTTAAGTTATAGTTATTTAAGTTATAGTTATTTAAGTTATAGTTATTTAAGTTATAGTTATTTAAGTTATAGTTATTTAAGTTATAGTTATTTAAGTTATAGTTATTTAAGTTATAGTTATTTAATTTATAGTTATTTAATTTATAGTTATTTAAGTTATAGTTATTTAAGTTATAGTTATTTAAGTTATAGTTATTTAAGTTATAGTTATTTAAGTTATAGTTATTTAATTAATAGTAATTTAAGTTTTAGTAATTTAAGTTTAGTTATTTAATTTATAGTTATTTAAGTTATAGTTAATTAAGTTATCGTTAGTTAAGTTATAGTTATTTAAGTTATAGTTATTAAATTATAGTTATTTAAGTTATAGTTATTTAATTTATAGTTTTTTCATTAATGGTTATTTAAGTTATAGTTATTTAAGTTATAGTTATTTAAGTTATAGTTATTTAAGTTATAGTTATTTAAGTTATAGTTATTTAAGTTATAGTTATTTAAGTTATAGTTATTTAATTAATAGTTATTTAAGTTATAGTTATTTAAGTTATAGTTATTTAAGTTATAGTTATTTAAGTTATAGTTATTTAAGTTATAGTTATTTAATTTATAGTTATTTAAGTTATAGTTATTTAAGTTATAGTTATTTAAGTTATAGTTATTTAAGTTATAGTTATTTAAGTTATAGTTATTTAAGTTATAGTTATTTAAGTTATAGTTATTTAAGTTATAGTTATTTAATTAATAGTTATTTAAGTTATAGTTATTTAAGTTATAGTTATTTAAGTTATAGTTATTTAAGTTATAGTTATTTAAGTTATAGTTATTTAATTTATAGTTATTTAATTTATAGTTATTTAAGTTATAGTTATTTAAGTTATAGTTATTTAAGTTATAGTTATTTAAGTTATAGTTATTTAATTAATAGTAATTTAAGTTATAGTAATTTAAGTTTAGTTATTTAATTTATAGTTATTTAAGTTATAGTTAATTAAGTTATCGTTAGTTAAGTTATAGTTATTTAAGTTATAGTTATTAAATTATAGTTATTTAAGTTATAGTTATTTAATTTATAGTTTTTTCATTTATGGTTATTATATTATAGTTATATAAATTATAGTTATTTAAGTTATAGTTATTTAAGTTATAGTTATTTAAGTTATAGTTATTTAAGTTATAGTTATTTAAGTTATAGTTATTTAAGTTATAGTTATTTAATTAATAGTTATTTAAGTTATAGTTATTTAAGTTATAGTTATTTAAGTTATAGTTATTTAAGTTATAGTTATTTAAGTTATAGTTATTTAATTAATAGTTATTTAAGATATAGTTATTTAAGTTATAGTTATTTAAGTTATAGTTATTTAAGTTATAGTTATTTAAGTTATAGTTATTTAAGTTATAGTTATTTAAGTTATAGTTATTTAATTTATAGTTATTTAATTTATAGTTATTTAAGTTATAGTTATTTAAGTTATAGTTATTTAAGTTATAGTTATTTAATTAATAGTAATTTAAGTTATAGTAATTTAAGTTTAGTTATTTAAATTATAATTATTTAAGTTATAGTTAATTAAGTTATCGTTAGTTAAGTTATAGTTATTTAAGTTATAGTTATTAAATTATAGTTATTTAAGTTATAGTTATTTAATTTATAGTTTTTTCATTTATGGTTATTTAAGTTATAGTTATTTAAGTTATAGTTATTTAAGTTATAGTTATTTAATTAATAGTTATTTAAGTTATAGTTATTTAAGTTATAGTTATTTAAGTTATAGTTATTTAAGTTATAGTTATTTAAGTTATAGTTATTTAATTTATAGTTATTTAAGTTATAGTTATTTAAGTTATAGTTATTTAAGTTATAGTTATTTAAGTTATAGTTATTTAAGTTATAGTTATTTAAGTTATAGTTATTTAAGTTATAGTTATTTAATTAATAGTTATTTAAGTTATAGTTATTTAAGTTATAGTTATTTAAGTTATAGTTATTTAAGTTATAGTTATTTAAGTTATAGTTATTTAATTTATAGTTATTTAATTTATAGTTATTTAAGTTATAGTTATTTAAGTTATAGTTATTTAAGTTATAGTTATTTAATTAATAGTAATTTAATTTATAGTAATTTAAGTTTAGTTATTTAATTTATAGTTATTTAAGTTATAGTTAATTAAGTTATCGTTAGTTAAGTTATAGTTATTTAAGTTATAGTTATTAAATTATAGTTATTTAAGTTATAGTTATTTAATTTATAGTTTTTTCATTTATGGTTATTTAAGTTATAGTTATTTAAGTTATAGTTATTTAAGTTATAGTTATTTAATTAATAGTTATTTAAGTTATAGTTATTTAAGTTATAGTTATTTAAGTTATAGTTATTTAAGTTATAGTTATTTAAGTTATAGTTATTTAATTAATAGTTATTTAAGTTATAGTTATTTAAGTTATAGTTATTTAAGTTATAGTTATTTAAGTTATAGTTATTTAGGTTATAGTTATTTAATTTATAGTTATTTAATTTATAGTTATTTAAGTTATAGTTATTTAAGTTATAGTTATTTAAGTTATAGTTATTTAAGTTATAGTTATTTAAGTTATAGTTATTTAAGTTATAGTTATTTAAGTTATAGTTATTTAAGTTATAGTTATTTAAGTTATAGTTATTTAAGTTATAATTATTTAAATTATAGTTATATAAGTTATAGTTAATTAAGTTATCGTTATTTAAGTTATAGTTATTTAAGTTATAGTTATTTAAATTTTAGTTATATAAGTTATAGTTATTGAATTTATAGTTATTTAATATATAGTTATTTAAGTTATAGTTATTTAAGTTATAGTTATTTAAGTTATAGTTATTTAAGTTATAGTTATTTAAGTTATAGTTATTTAATTTATAGTTATTTAAGTTATAGTTATTTAAGTTATAGTTATTTAAGTTATATTTATTTAAGTTATAGTTATTTAAGTTATAGTTATTTAAGTTATAGTTATTTAATTAATAGTTATTTAAGTTATAGTTATTTAAGTTATAGTTATTTAAGTTATAGTTATTTAAGTTATAGTTATTTAAGTTATAGTTATTTAATTTATAGTTATTTAATTTATAGTTATTTAAGTTATAGTTATTTAAATTATAGTTATTTAAGTTATAGTTATTTAATTTATAGTTTTTTCATTTATGGTTATTTAAGTTATAGTTATTTAAGTTATAGTTATTTAAGTTATAGTTATTTAAGTTATAGTTATTTAAGTTATAGTTATTTAATTAATAGTTATTTAAGTTATAGTTATTTAAGTTATAGTTATTTAAGTTATAGTTATTTAAGTTATAGTTATTTAAGTTATAGTTATTTAATTTATAGTTATTTAATTTATAGTTATTTAAGTTATAGTTATTTAAGTTATAGTTATTTAAGTTATAGTTATTTAAGTTATAGTTATTTAATTAATAGTAATTTAAGTTATAGTAATTTAAGTTTAGTTATTTAATTTATAGTTATTTAAGTTATAGTTAATTAAGTTATCGTTAGTTAAGTTATAGTTATTTAAGTTATAGTTATTAAATTATAGTTATTTAAGTTATAGTTATTTAATTTATAGTTTTTTCATTTATGGTTATTTAAGTTATAGTTATTTAAGTTATAGTTATTTAAGTTATAGTTATTTAAGTTATAGTTATTTAAGTTATAGTTATTTAAGTTATAGTTATTTAATTTATAGTTATTTAATTTATAGTTATTTAAGTTATAGTTATTTAAGTTATAGTTATTTAAGTTATAGTTATTTAAGTTATAGTTATTTAAGTTATAGTTATTTAATTAATAGTAATTTAAGTTATAGTAATTTAAGTTTAGTTATTTAATTTATAGTTATTTAAGTTATAGTTATTATATAATATTTATTTAAGTTATAGTTATTTAAGATATATTTATTTAATTTATAGTTATTATATTATAATTATTTAAGTTTTAGTTATTTAAGTTATAGTTATTATATTATAGCTATTTAAGTGATATTTATTTAAGTTATAGTTATTTAATTAATAGTTATTTAATTTATAGTTATTTAAGTTATAGTTATTTAAGTTATAGTTATTTAAGTTATAGTTATTAAATTATATTTATTTAAGTTATAGTTATTTAATTTATAGTTATTTAATTTATAGTTATTTAATTTATAGTTATTTAATTTATAGTTATTTAATTTATAGTTATTTAATTTATAGTTATTTAATTTATAGTTATTTAATTTATAGTTATTTAATTTATAGTTATTTAATTTATAGTTATTATAGTTATTTAAATTATAGTTATTTAAGTTATAGTTATTTAAGTTATAGTTATTTAAGTTATAGTTATTTAAGTTATAGTTATTTAAGTTATAGTTATTTAAGTTATAGTTATTTAAGTTATAGTTATTTAAGTTATAGTTATTTAAGTTATAATTATTTAAATTATAGTTATATAAGTTATAGTTAATTAAGTTATCGTTATTTAAGTTATAGTTATTTAAGTTATAGTTATTTAAATTTTAGTTATATAAGTTATAGTTATTGAATTTATAGTTATTTAATATATAGTTATTTAAGTTATAGTTATTTAAGTTATAGTTATTTAAGTTATAGTTATTTAAGTTATAGTTATTTAAGTTATAGTTATTTAAGTTATAGTTATTTAATTTATAGTTATTTAATTTATAGTTATTTAAGTTATAGTTATTTAAGTTATAGTTATTTAAGTTATAGTTATTTAAGTTATAGTTATTTAAGTTATAGTTATTTAATTAATAGTAATTTAAGTTATAGTAATTTAAGTTTAGTTATTTAATTTATAGTTATTTAAGTTATAGTTAATTAAGTTATCGTTAGTTAAGTTATAGTTATTTAAGTTATAGTTATTAAATTATAGTTATTTAAGTTATAGTTATTTAATTTATAGTTTTTTCATTTATGGTTATTTAAGTTATAGTTATTTAAGTTATAGTTATTTAAGTTATAGTTATTTAAGTTATAGTTATTTAAGTTATAGTTATTTAAGTTATAGTTATTTAAGTTATAGTTATTTAATTAATAGTTATTTAAGTTATAGTTATTTAAGTTATAGTTATTTAAGTTATAGTTATTTAAGTTATAGTTATTTAAGTTATAGTTATTTAATTTATAGTTATTTAAGTTATAGTTATTTAAGTTATAGTTATTTAAGTTATAGTTATTTAAGTTATAGTTATTTAAGTTATAGTTATTTAAGTTATAGTTATTTAAGTTATAGTTATTTAAGTTATAGTTATTTAATTAATAGTTATTTAAGTTATAGTTATTTAAGTTATAGTTATTTAAGTTATAGTTATTTAAGTTATAGTTATTTAAGTTATAGTTATTTAAGTTATAGTTATTTAATTAATAGTTATTTAAGTTATAGTTATTTAAGTTATAGTTATTTAAGTTATAGTTATTTAAGTTATAGTTATTTAATTTATAGTTATTTAATTTATAGTTATTTAAGTTATAGTTATTTAAGTTATAGTTATTTAGTTATAGTTATTTAATTAATAGTAATTTAAGTTATAGTAATTTAAGTTTAGTTATTTAATTTATAGTTATTTAAGTTATAGTTATTAAATTATAGTTATTTAAGTTATAGTTATTTAATTTATAGTTTTTTCATTTATGGATATTTAAGTTATAGTTATTTAAGTTATAGTTATTTAAGTTATAGTTATTTAAGTTATAGTTATTTAAGTTATAGTTATTTAAGTTATAGTTATTTAAGTTATAGTTATTTAAGTTATAGTTATTTAAGTTATAGTTATTTAAGTTATAGTTATTTAATTAATAGTTATTTAAGTTATAGTTATTTAAGTTATAGTTATTTAAGTTATAGTTATTTAAGTTATAGTTATTTAAGTTATAGTTATTTAATTAATAGTTATTTAAGTTATAGTTATTTAAGTTATAGTTATTTAAGTTATAGTTATTTAAGTTATAGTTATTTAAGTTATATTTATTTAAGTTATAGTTATTTAATTTATAGTTATTTAATTTATAGTTATTTAAGTTATAGTTATTTAAGTTATAGTTATTTAAGTTATAGTTATTTAAGTTATAGTTATTTAATTAATAGTAATTTAAGTTATAGTAATTTTAGTTTAGTTATTTAATTTATAGTTATTTAAGTTATAGTTAATTAAGTTATCGTTAGTTAAGTTATAGTTATTTAAGTTATAGTTATTAAATTATAGTTATTTAAGTTATAGTTATTTAATTTATAGTTTTTTCATTTATGGTTATTTAAGTTATAGTTATTTAAGTTATAGTTATTTAAGTTATAGTTATTTAATTAATAGTTATTTAAGTTATAGTTATTTAAGTTATAGTTATTTAAGTTATAGTTATTTAAGTTATAGTTATTTAAGTTATAGTTATTTAAGTTATAGTTATTTAATTAATAGTTATTTAAGTTATAGTTATTTAAGTTATAGTTATTTAAGTTATAGTTATTTAATTAATAGTAATTTAAGTTATAGTAATTTAAGTTTAGTTATTTAATTTATAGTTATTTAAGTTATAGTTAATTAAGTTATCGTTAGTTAAGTTATAGTTATTTAAGTTATAGTTATTACACTATAGTTATTTAAGTTATAGTTATTTAAGTTATAGTTTTTTCATTTATGGTTATTTAAGTTATAGTTATTTAAGTTATAATTATTTAAGTTATAGTTATTTAAGTTATAGTTATTTAAGTTATAGTTATTTAAGTTATAGTTATTTAATTAATAGCTATTTAAGTTATAGTTATTTAAGTTATAGTTATTTAAGTTATAGTTATTTAAGTTATAGTTATTTAAGTTATAGTTATTTAATTTATAGTTATTTAAGTTATAGTTATTTAAGTTATAGTTATTTAAGTTATAGTTATTTAAGTTATAGTTATTTAAGTTATAGTTATTTAAGTTATAGTTATTTAAGTTATAGTTATTATATAATATTTATTTAAGTTTTAGTTATTTAAGATATATTTATTTAATTTATAGTTATTATATTATAATTATTTAAGTTTTAGTTATTTAAGTTATAGTTATTATATTATAGCTATTTAAGTGATATTTATTTAAGTTATAGTTATTTAATTAATAGTTATTTAATTTATAGTTATTTAAGTTATAGTTATTTAAGTTATAGTTATTAAATTATATTTATTTAAGTTATAGTTATTTAATTTATAGTTATTTAAGTTATAGTTATTTAAGTTATAGTTATTTAAGTTATAGTTATTTAAGTTATAGTTATTTAAGTTATAGTTATTTAATTAATAGTTATTTAAGTTATAGTTATTTAAGTTATAGTTAATTAAGTTATCGTTAGTTAAGTTATAGTTATTTAAGTTATAGTTATTAAATTATAGTTATTTATGTTATAGTTATTTAATTTATAGTTTTTTCATTTATGGATATTTAAGTTATAGTTATTTAAGTTATAGTTATTTAAGTTATAGTTATTTAAGTTATAGTTATTTAAGTTATAGTTATTTAAGTTATAGTTATTTAAGTTATAGTTATTTAATTAATAGTTATTTAAGTTATAGTTATTTAAGTTATAGTTATTTAAGTTATAGTTATTTAAGTTATAGTTATTTAATTTATAGTTATTTAAGTTATAGTTATTTAAGTTATAGTTATTTAAGTTATAGTTATTTAATTTATAGTTATTTAATTTATAGTTATTTAAGTTATAGTTATTTAAGGTATAGTTATTTAAGTTATAGTTATTTAAGTTATAGTTATTTAATTAATAGTAATTTAAGTTATAGTAATTTAAGTTTAGTTATTTAATTTATAGTTATTTAAGTTATAGTTAATTAAGTTATCGTTAGTTAAGTTATAGTTATTTAAGTTATAGTTATTAAATTATAGTTATTTAAGTTATAGTTATTTAATTTATAGTTTTTTCATTTATGTTTATTATATTATAGTTATATAAATTATAGTTATTTAAGTTATAGTTATTTAAGTTATAGTTATTTAAGTTATAGTTATTTAAGTTATAGTTATTTAAGTTATAGTTATTTAAGTTATAGTTATTTAAGTTATAGTTATTTAATTAATAGTTATTTAAGTTATAGTTATTTAAGTTATAGTTATTTAAGTTATAGTTATTTAAGTTATAGTTATTTAAGTTATAGTTATTTAATTAATAGTTATTTAAGTTATAGTTATTTAAGTTATAGTTATTTAAGTTATAGTTATTTAAGTTATAGTTAATTAAGTTATCGTTAGTTAAGTTATAGATATTTAAGTTATAGTTATTAAATTATAGTTATTTAAGTTATAGTTATTTAAGTTATAGTTATTTAAGTTATAGTTATTTAAGTTATAGTTATTTAAGTTATAGTTATTTAAGTTATAGTTATTTAATTAATAGTTATTTAAGTTATAGTTATTTAAGTTATAGTTATTTAAGTTATAGTTATTTAAGTTATAGTTATTTAAGTTATAGTTATTTAATTAATAGTTATTTAAGTTATAGTTATTTAAGTTATAGTTATTTAAGTTATAGTTATTTAAGTTATATTTATTTAAGTTATAGTTATTTAATTTATAGTTATTTAATTTATAGTTATTTAAGTTATAGTTATTTAAGTTATAGTTATTTAAGTTATAGTTATTTAATTAATAGTAATTTAAGTTATAGTAATTTTAGTTTAGTTATTTAATTTATAGTTATTTAAGTTATAGTTAATTAAGTTATCGTTAGTTAAGTTATAGTTATTTAAGTTATAGTTATTAAATTATAGTTATTTAAGTTATAGTTATTTAATTTATAGTTTTTTCATTTATGGTTATTTAAGTTATAGTTATTTAAGTTATAGTTATTTAAGTTATAGTTATTTAATTAATAGTTATTTAAGTTATAGTTATTTAAGTTATAGTTATTTAAGTTATAGTTATTTAAGTTATAGTTATTTAAGTTATAGTTATTTAAGTTATAGTTATTTAATTAATAGTTATTTAAGTTATAGTTATTTAAGTTATAGTTATTTAAGTTATAGTTATTTAATTAATAGTAATTTAAGTTATAGTAATTTAAGTTTAGTTATTTAATTTATAGTTATTTAAGTTATAGTTAATTAAGTTATAGTTAGTTAAGTTATAGTTATTTAAGTTATAGTTATTACATTATAGTTATTTAAGTTATAGTTATTTAATTTATAGTTTTTTCATTTATGGTTATTTAAGTTATAGTTATTTAAGTTATAGTTATTTAAGTTATAGTTATTTAAGTTATAGTTATTTAAGTTATAGTTATTTAAGTTATAGTTATTTAAGTTATAGTTATTTAATTAATAGCTATTTAAGTTATAGTTATTTAAGTTATAGTTATTTAAGTTATAGTTATTTAAGTTATAGTTATTTAAGTTATAGTTATTTAATTTATAGTTATTTAAGTTATAGTTATTTAAGTTATAGTTATTTAAGTTATAGTTATTTAAGTTATAGTTATTTAAGTTATAGTTATTTAAGTTATAGTTATTTAAGTTATAGTTATTTAAGTTATAGTTATTATATAATATTTATTTAAGTTATAGTTATTTAAGATATATTTATTTAATTTAAAGTTATTATATTATAATTATTTAAGTTTTAGTTATTTAAGTTATAGTTATTATATTATAGCTATTTAAGTGATATTTATTTAAGTTATAGTTATTTAATTAATAGTTATTTAATTTATAGTTATTTAAGTTATAGTTATTTAAGTTATAGTTATTAAATTATATTTATTTAAGTTATAGTTATTTAATTTATAGTTATTTAAGTTATAGTTATTTAAGTTATAGTTATTTAAGTTATAGTTATTTAAGTTATAGTTATTTAAGTTATAGTTATTTAATTAATAGTTATTTAAGTTATAGTTATTTAAGTTATAGTTAATTAAGTTATCGTTAGTTAAGTTATAGTTATTTAAGTTATAGTTATTAAATTATAGTTATTTAAGTTATAGTTATTTAATTTATAGTTTTTTCATTTATGGATATTTAAGTTATAGTTATTTAAGTTATAGTTATTTAAGTTATAGTTATTTAAGTTATAGTTATTTAAGTTATAGTTATTTAAGTTATAGTTATTTAAGTTATAGTTATTTAAGTTATAGTTATTTAAGTTATAGTTATTTAATTAATAGTTATTTAAGTTATAGTTATTTAAGTTATAGATATTTAAGTTATAGTTATTTATGTTATAGTTATTTAATTTATAGTTATTTAAGTTATAGTTATTTAAGTTATAGTTATTTAAGTTATAGTTATTTAATTTATAGTTATTTAATTTATAGTTATTTAAGTTATAGTTATTTAAGGTATAGTTATTTAAGTTATAGTTATTTAAGTTATAGTTATTTAATTAATAGTAATTTAAGTTATAGTAATTTAAGTTTAGTTATTTAATTTATAGTTATTTAAGTTATAGTTAATTAAGTTATCGTTAGTTAAGTTATAGTTATTTAAGTTATAGTTATTAAATTATAGTTATTTAAGTTATAGTTATTTAATTTATAGTTTTTTCATTTATGTTTATTATATTATAGTTATATAAATTATAGTTATTTAAGTTATAGTTATTTAAGTTATAGTTATTTAAGTTATAGTTATTTAAGTTATAGTTATTTAAGTTATAGTTATTTAATTAATAGTTATTTAAGTTATAGTTATTTAAGTTATAGTTATTTAAGTTATAGTTATTTAAGTTATAGTTATTTAAGTTATAGTTATTTAATTAATAGTTATTTAAGTTATAGTTATTTAAGTTATAGTTATTTAAGTTATAGTTATTTAAGTTATATGTATTTAAGTTATAGTTATTTAATTTATAGTTATTTAATTTATAGTTATTTAAGTTATAGTTATTTAAGTTATAGTTATTTAAGTTATAGTTATTTAATTAATAGTAATTTAAGTTATAGTAATTTTAGTTTAGTTATTTAATTTATAGTTATTTAAGTTATAGTTAATTAAGTTATCGTTAGTTAAGTTATAGTTATTTAAGTTATAGTTATTAAATTATAGTTATTTAAGTTATAGTTATTTAATTTATAGTTTTTTCATTTATGGTTATTTAAGTTATAGTTATTTAAGTTATAGTTATTTAAGTTATAGTTATTTAATTAATAGTTATTTAAGTTATAGTTATTTAAGTTATAGTTATTTAAGTTATAGTTATTTAAGTTATAGTTATTTAAGTTATAGTTATTTAAGTTATAGTTATTTAATTAATAGTTATTTAAGTTATAGTTATTTAAGTTATAGTTATTTAATTAATAGTAATTTAAGTTATAGTAATTTAAGTTTAGTTATTTAATTTATAGTTATTTAAGTTATAGTTAATTAAGTTATCGTTAGTTAAGTTATAGTTATTTAAGTTATAGTTATTAAATTATAGTTATTTAAGTTATAGTTATTTAATTTATAGTTTTTTCATTTATGGTTATTTAAGTTATAGTTATTTAAGTTATAGTTATTAAATTATAGTTATTTAAGTTATAGTTATTTAATTTATAGTTTTTTCATTTATGGTTATTTAAGTTATAGTTATTTAAGTTATAGTTATTTAAGTTATAGTTATTTAAGTTATAGTTATTTAAGTTATAGTTATTTAAGTTATAGTTATTTAAGTTATAGTTATTTAAGTTATAGTTATTTAATTAATAGCTATTTAAGTTATAGTTATTTAAGTTATAGTTATTTAAGTTATAGTTATTTAAGTTATAGTTATTTAAGTTATAGTTATTTAATTTATAGTTATTTAAGTTATAGTTATTTAAGTTATAGTTATTTAAGTTATAGTTATTTAAGTTATAGTTATTTAAGTTATAGTTATTTAAGTTATAGTTATTATATAATATTTATTTAAGTTATAGTTATTTAAGATATATTTATTTAATTTATAGTTATTATATTATAATTATTTAAGTTTTAGTTATTTAAGTTATAGTTATTTAAGTTATAGTTATTTAATTAATAGTTATTTAAGTTATAGTTATTTAAGTTATAGTTAATTAAGTTATCGTTAGTTAAGTTATAGTTATTTAAGTTATAGTTATTAAATTATAGTTATTTAAGTTATAGTTATTTAATTTATAGTTTTTTCATTTATGGTTATTTAATTAATAGTTATTTAAGTTATAGTTATTTAAGTTATAGTTATTTAAGTTATAGTTATTTAAGTTATAGTTATTTAAGTTATAGTTATTTAAGTTATAGTTACTTAATTTATAGTTATTTAAGTTATAGTTATTTAAGTTATAGTTATTTAAGTTATAGTTATTTAAGTTATAGTTATTTAAGTTATAGTTATTTAAGTTATAGTTATTTAATTAATAGTTATCTAAGTTATAGTTATTTAAGTTATAGTTATTTAAGTTATAGTTATTTAAGTTATAGTTATTTAAGTTATAGTTATTTAAGTTATAGTTATTTAATTTATAGTTATTTAATTTATAGTTATTTAAGTTATAGTTATTTAAGTTATAGTTATTTAAGTTATGGTTATTTAAGTTATAGTTATTTAATTAATAGTAATTTAAGTTATAGTAATTTAAGTTTAGTTATTTAATTTATAGTTATTTAAGTTATAGTTATTTAAGTTATAGTTATTTAAGTTATAGTTATTTAAGTTATAGTTATTTAATTAATAGTTATTCAAGTTATAGTTATTTAAGTTATAGTTATTTAAGTTATAGTTATTTAAGTTATAGTTATTTAATTAATAGTAATTTAAGTTATAGTAATTTAAGTTTAGTTATTTAATTTATAGTTATTTAAGTTATAGTTAATTAAGTTATCGTTAGTTAAGTTATAGTTATTTAAGTTATAGTTATTAAATTATAGTTATTTAAGTTATAGTTATTTAATTTATAGTTTTTTCATTTATGGTTATTATATTATAGTTATATAAATTATAGTTATTTAAGTTATAGTTATTTAATTTATAGTTTTTTCATTTATGGTTATTTAAGTTATAGTTATTTAAGTTATAGTTATTAAATTATAGTTATTTAAGTTATAGTTATTTAATTTATAGTTTTTTCATTTATGGTTATTTAAGTTATAGTTATTTAAGTTATAGTTATTTAAGTTATAGTTATTTAAGTTATAGTTATTTAAGTTATAGTTATTTAAGTTATAGTTATTTAAGTTATAGTTATTTAAGTTATAGTTATTTAATTAATAGCTATTTAAGTTATAGTTATTTAAGTTATAGTTATTTAAGTTATAGTTATTTAAGTTATAGTTATTTAAGTTATAGTTATTTAATTTATAGTTATTTAAGTTATAGTTATTTAAGTTATAGTTATTTAAGTTATAGTTATTTAAGTTATAGTTATTTAAGTTATAGTTATTTAAGTTATAGTTATTTAAGTTATAGTTATTTAAGTTATAGTTATTATATAATATTTATTTAAGTTATAGTTATTTAAGATATATTTATTTAATTTATAGTTATTATATTATAATTATTTAAGTTTTAGTTATTTAAGTTATAGTTATTTAAGTTATAGTTATTTAATTAATAGTTATTTAAGTTATAGTTATTTAAGTTATAGTTAATTAAGTTATCGTTAGTTAAGTTATAGTTATTTAAGTTATAGTTATTAAATTATAGTTATTTAAGTTATAGTTATTTAATTTATAGTTTTTTCATTTATGGTTATTTAATTAATAGTTATTTAAGTTATAGTTATTTAAGTTATAGTTATTTAAGTTATAGTTATTTAAGTTATAGTTATTTAAGTTATAGTTATTTAAGTTATAGTTACTTAATTTATAGTTATTTAAGTTATAGTTATTTAAGTTATAGTTATTTAAGTTATAGTTATTTAAGTTATAGTTATTTAAGTTATAGTTATTTAAGTTATAGTTATTTAATTAATAGTTATCTAAGTTATAGTTATTTAAGTTATAGTTATTTAAGTTATAGTTATTTAAGTTATAGTTATTTAAGTTATAGTTATTTAAGTTATAGTTATTTAATTTATAGTTATTTAATTTATAGTTATTTAAGTTATAGTTATTTAAGTTATAGTTATTTAAGTTATGGTTATTTAAGTTATAGTTATTTAATTAATAGTAATTTAAGTTATAGTAATTTAAGTTTAGTTATTTAATTTATAGTTATTTAAGTTATAGTTATTTAAGTTATAGTTATTTAAGTTATAGTTATTTAAGTTATAGTTATTTAATTAATAGTTATTCAAGTTATAGTTATTTAAGTTATAGTTATTTAAGTTATAGTTATTTAAGTTATAGTTATTTAATTAATAGTAATTTAAGTTATAGTAATTTAAGTTTAGTTATTTAATTTATAGTTATTTAAGTTATAGTTAATTAAGTTATCGTTAGTTAAGTTATAGTTATTTAAGTTATAGTTATTAAATTATAGTTATTTAAGTTATAGTTATTTAATTTATAGTTTTTTCATTTATGGTTATTATATTATAGTTATATAAATTATAGTTATTTAAGTTATAGTTATTTAAGTTATATTTATTTAAGTTATAGTTATTTAAGTTATAGTTATTTAATTTATAGTTATTTAAGTTATAGTTATTTAAGTTATAGTTATTTAAGTTTAAGTTATGGTTATTTAAGTTATAGTTATTTAAGTTATAGTTATTTAAGTTATAGTTATTTAATTAATAGTTATTTAAGTTATAGTTATTTAAGTTATAGTTATTTAAGTTATAGTTATTTAAGTTATAGTTATTTAAGTTATAGTTATTTAAGTTATAGTTATTTAATTAATAGTTATTTAAGTTATAGTTATTTAAGTTATAGTTATTTAAGTTATAGTTATTTAAGTTATAGTTATTTAAGTTATAGTTATTTAAGTTATAGTTATTTAAGTTATAGTTATTTAATTAATAGTTATTTAAGTTATAGTTATTTAAGTTATAGTTATTTAAGTTATAGTTATTTAAGTTATAGTTATTTAAGTTATAGTTATTTAATTTATAGTTATTTAAGTTATAGTTATTTAAGTTATAGTTATTTAAGTTATAGTTATTTAAGTTATAGTTATTTAAGTTATAGTTATTTAAGTTATAGTTATTTAAGTTATAGTTATTTAAGTTATAGTTATTTAATTTATAGTTTTTTCATTTATGGTTATTTAAGTTATAGTTATTTAAGTTATAGTTATTTAAGTTATAGTTATTTAAGTTATAGTTATTTAAGTTATAGTTATTTAATTAATAGTTATTTAAGTTATAGTTATTTAAGTTATAGTTATTTAAGTTATAGTTATTTAAGTTATAGTTATTTAATTTATAGTTATTTAAGTTATAGTTATTTAAGTTATAGTTATTTAAGTTATACTTATTTAAGTTATAGTTATTTAAGTTATAGTTATTTAATTAATAGTTATTTAAGTTATAGTTATTTAAGTTATAGTTATTTAAGTTATAGTTATTTAAGTTATAGTTATTTAAGTTATAGTTATTTAATTTATAGTTATTTAATTTATAGTTATTTAAGTTATAGTTATTTAAGTTATAGTTATTTAAGTTATAGTTATTTAATTAATAGTAATTTAAGTTATAGTAATTTAAGTTTAGTTATTTAATTTATAGTTATTTAAGTTATAGTTAATTAAGTTATCGTTAGTTAAGTTATAGTTATTTAAGTTATAGTTATTTAAGTTATAGTTATTTAAGTTATAGTTATTTAATTAATAGTTATTTAAGTTATAGTTATTTAAGTTATAGTTATTTAAGTTATAGTTATTTAAGTTATATTTATTTAAGTTATAGTTATTTAATTTATAGTTATTTAATTTATAGTTATTTAAGTTATAGTTATTTAAGTTATAGTTATTTAAGTTATAGTTATTTAAGTTATAGTTATTTAATTAATAGTAATTTAAGTTATAGTAATTTTAGTTTAGTTATTTAATTTATAGTTATTTAAGTTATAGTTAATTAAGTTATCGTTAGTTAAGTTATAGTTATTTAAGTTATAGTTATTAAATTATAGTTATTTAAGTTATAGTTATTTAATTTATAGTTTTTTCATTTATGGTTATTTAAGTTATAGTTATTTAAGTTATAGTTATTTAAGTTATAGTTATTTAATTAATAGTTATTTAAGTTATAGTTATTTAAGTTATAGTTATTTAAGTTATAGTTATTTAAGTTATAGTTATTTAAGTTATAGTTATTTAAGTTATAGTTATTTAAGTTATAGTTATTTAATTAATAGTAATTTAAGTTATAGTAATTTAAGTTTAGTTATTTAATTTATAGTTATTTAAGTTATAGTTAATTAAGTTATAGTTATTTAAGTTATAGTTATTTAATTAATAGTTATTTAAGTTATAGTTATTTAATTTATAGTTATTTAAGTTATAGTTATTTAAGTTATAGTTATTTAAGTTATAGTTATTTAAGTTATAGTTATTTAAGTTATAATTATTTAAGTTATAGTTATTTAAGTTATAGTTATTTAAGTTATAGTTATTTAATTAATAGTTATTTAAGTTATAGTTATTTAAGTTATAGTTATTTAAGTTATAGTTATTTAAGTTATAGTTATTTAAGTTATAGTTATTTAATTTATAGTTATTTAATTTATAGTTATTTAAGTTATAGTTATTTAAGTTATAGTTATTTAAGTTATGGTTATTTAAGTTATAGTTATTTAATTAATAGTAATTTAAGTTATAGTAATTTAAGTTTAGTTATTTAATTTATAGTTATTTAAGTTATAGTTATTTAAGTTATAGTTATTTAAGTTATAGTTATTTAAGTTATAGTTATTTAAGTTATAGTTATTTAAGTTATAGTTATTTAAGTTATAGTTATTTAAGTTATAGTTATTTAAGTTATAGTTATTTAATTAATAGTTATTTAAGTTATAGTTATTTAAGTTATAGTTATTTAAGTTATAGTTATTTAAGTTATAGTTATTTAAGTTATAGTTATTTAATTTATAGTTATTTAATTTATAGTTATTTAAGTTATAGTTATTTAAGTTATAGTTATTTAAGTTATAGTTATTTAATTAATAGTAATTTAAGTTATAGTAATTTAAGTTTAGTTATTTAATTTATAGTTATTTAAGTTATAGTTAATTAAGTTATCGTTATTTAAGTTATAGTTATTTAAGTTATAGTTATTAAATTATAGTTATTTAAGTTATAGTTATTTAATTTATAGTTTTTTCATTTATGATTATTATATTATAGTTATATAAATTATAGTAATTTAAGTTATAGTTATTTAAGTTATAGTTATTTAAGTTATAGTTATTTAAGTTATAGTTATTTAAGTTATAGTTATTTAAGTTATAGTTATTTAAGTTATAGTTATTTAATTAATAGTTATTTAAGTTATAGTTATTTAAGTTATAGTTATTTAAGTTATAGTTATTTAAGTTATAGTTATTTAAGTTATAGTTATTTAATTAATAGTTATTTAAGTTATAGTTATTTAAGTTATAGTTATTTAAGTTATAGTTATTTAAGTTATAGTTATTTAAGTTATAGTTATTTAATTTATAGTTATTTAATTTATAGTTATTTAAGTTATAGTTATTTAAGTTATAGTTATTTAAGTTATAGTTATTTAAGTTATAGTTATTTAATTAATAGTAATTTAAGTTATAGTAATTTAAGTTTAGTTATTTAATTTATAGTTATTTAAGTTATAGTTAATTAAGTTATCGTTAGTTAAGTTATAGTTATTTAAGTTATAGTTATTAAATTATAGTTATTTAAGTTATAGTTATTTAATTTATAGTTTTTTCATTTATGGTTATTTAAGTTATAGTTATTTAAGTTATAGTTATTTAAGTTATAGTTATTTAATTAATAGTTATTTAAGTTATTGTTATTTAAGTTATAGTTATTTAAGTTATAGTTATTTAAGTTATAGTTATTAAATTATAGTTATTTAAGTTATAGTTATTTAATTTATAGTTTTTTCATTTATGGTTATTTAAGTTATAGTTATTTAAGTTATAGTTATTTAAGTTATAGTTATTTAAGTTATAGTTATTTAAGTTATAGTTATTTAAGTTATAGTTATTTAATTAATAGTTATTTAAGTTATAGTTATTTAAGTTATAGTTATTTAAGTTATAGTTATTTAAGTTATAGTTATTTAAGTTATAGTTATTTAAGTTATAGTTATTTAAGTTATAGTTATTTAATTTATAGTTATTTAAGTTATAGTTATTTAAGTTATAGTTATTTAAGTTATAGTTATTTAAGTTATAGTTATTTAAGTTATAGTTATTTAAGTTATAGTTATTTAAGTTATAGTTATTTAATTAATAGTTATTTAAGTTATAGTTATTTAAGTTATAGTTATTTAAGTTATAGTTATTTAAGTTATAGTTATTTAAGTTATAGTTATTTAAGTTATAGTTATTTAATTAATAGTTATTTAAGTTATAGTTATTTAAGTTATAGTTATTTAAGTTATAGTTTTTTAAGTTATAGTTATTTAAGTTATAGTTATTTAATTTATAGTTATTTAATTTATAGTTATTTAAGTTATAGTTATTTAAGTTATAGTTATTTAAGTTATAGTTATTTAATTAATAGTAATTTAAGTTATAGTAATTTAAGTTTAGTTATTTAATTTATAGTTATTTAAGTTATAGTTATTAAATTATAGTTATTTAAGTTATAGTTATTTAATTTATAGTTTTTTCATTTATAGTTTTTTCATTTATGGTTATTTAAGTTATAGTTATTTAAGTTATAGTTATTTAAGTTATAGTTATTTAAGTTATAGTTATTTAAGTTATAGTTATTTAAGTTATAGTTATTTAAGTTATAGTTATTTAATTAATAGTTATTTAAGTTATAGTTATTTAAGTTATAGTTATTTAAGTTATAGTTATTTAAGTTATAGTTATTTAAGTTATAGTTATTTAAGTTATAGTTATTTAATTAATAGTAATTTAAGTTATAGTAATTTAAGTTTAGTTATTTAATTTATAGTTATTTAAGTTATAGTTAATTAAGTTATCGTTAGTTAAGTTATAGTTATTTAAGTTATAGTTATTTAAGTTATAGATATTTAAGTTATAGTTATTTAATTAATAGTTATTTAAGTTATAGTTATTTAAGTTATAGTTATTTAAGTTATAGTTATTTAAGTTATATTTATTTAAGTTATAGTTATTTAATTTATAGTTATTTAATTTATAGTTATTTAAGTTATAGTTATTTAAGTTATAGTTATTTAAGTTATAGTTATTTAAGTTATAGTTATTTAATTAATAGTAATTTAAGTTATAGTAATTTAAGTTTAGTTATTTAATTTATAGTTATTTAAGTTATAGTTAATTAAGTTATCGTTAGTTAAGTTATAGTTATTTAAGTTATAGTTATTAAATTATAGTTATTTAAGTTATAGTTATTTAATTTATAGTTTTTTCATTTATGGTTATTTAAGTTATAGTTATTTAAGTTATAGTTATTTAAGTTATAGTTATTTAATTAATAGTTATTTAAGTTATAGTTATTTAAGTTATAGTTATTTAAGTTATAGTTATTTAAGTTATAGTTATTTAAGTTATAGTTATTTAAGTTATAGTTATTTAATTAATAGTTATTTAAGTTATAGTTATTTAAGTTATAGTTATTTAAGTTATAATTATTTAATTAATAGTAATTTAAGTTATAGTAATTTAAGTTTAGTTATTTAATTTATAGTTATTTAAGTTATATTTAATTAAGTTATCGTTAGTTAAGTTATAGTTATTTAAGTTATAGTTATTAAATTATAGTTATTTAAGTTATAGTTATTTAATTTATAGTTTTTTCATTTATGGTTATTTAAGTTATAGTTATTTAAGTTATAGTTATTTAAGTTATAGTTATTTAAGTTATAGTTATTTAAGTTATAGTTATTTAAGTTATAGTTATTTAAGTTATAGTTATTTAAGTTATAGTTATTTAAGTTATAGTTATTTAAGTTATAGTTATTTAATTAATAGTTATTTAAGTTATAGTTATTTAAGTTATAGTTATTTAAGTTATAGTTATTTAAGTTATAGTTATTTAAGTTATAGTTATTTAATTTATAGTTATTTAAGTTATAGTTATTTAAGTTATAGTTATTTAAGTTATAGTTATTTAAGTTATAGTTATTTAATTAATAGTAATTTAAGTTATAGTAATTTAAGTTTAGTTATTTAATTTATAGTTATTTAAGTTATAGTTATTAAATTATAGTTATTTAAGTTATAGTTATTTAATTTATAGTTTTTTCATTTATGGTTATTTAAGTTATAGTTATTTAAGTTATAGTTATTTAAGTTATAGTTATTTAAGTTATAGTTATTTAAGTTATAGTTATTTAAGTTATAGTTATTTAAGTTATAGTTATTTAATTAATAGTTATTTAAGTTATAGTTATTTAAGTTATAGTTATTTAAGTTATAGTTATTTAAGTTATAGTTATTTAAGTTATAGTTATTTAAGTTATAGTTATTTAATTAATAGTAATTTAAGTTATAGTAATTTAAGTTTAGTTATTTAATTTATAGTTATTTAAGTTATAGTTAATTAAGTTATCGTTAGTTAAGTTATAGTTATTTAAGTTATAGTTATTTAAGTTATAGATATTTAAGTTATAGTTATTTAATTAATAGTTATTTAAGTTATAGTTATTTAAGTTATAGTTATTTAAGTTATAGTTATTTAAGTTATATTTATTTAAGTTATAGTTATTTAATTTATAGTTATTTAATTTATAGTTATTTAAGTTATAGTTATTTAAGTTATAGTTATTTAAGTTATAGTTATTTAAGTTATAGTTATTTAATTAATAGTAATTTAAGTTATAGTAATTTTAGTTTAGTTATTTAATTTATAGTTATTTAAGTTATAGTTAATTAAGTTATCGTTAGTTAAGTTATAGTTATTTAAGTTATAGTTATTAAATTATAGTTATTTAAGTTATAGTTATTTAATTTATAGTTTTTTCATTTATGGTTATTTAAGTTATAGTTATTTAAGTTATAGTTATTTAAGTTATAGTTATTTAAGTTATAGTTATTTAAGTTATAGTTATTTAAGTTATAGTTATTTAATTAATAGTTATTTAAGTTATAGTTATTTAAGTTATAGTTATTTAAGTTATAATTATTTAATTAATAGTAATTTAAGTTATAGTAATTTAAGTTTAGTTATTTAATTTATAGTTATTTAAGTTATATTTAATTAAGTTATCGTTAGTTAAGTTATAGTTATTTAAGTTATAGTTATTAAATTATAGTTATTTAAGTTATAGTTATTTAATTTATAGTTTTTTCATTTATGGTTATTTAAGTTATAGTTATTTAAGTTATAGTTATTTAAGTTATAGTTATTTAAGTTATAGTTATTTAAGTTATAGTTATTTAAGTTATAGTTATTTAAGTTATAGTTATTTAAGTTATAGTTATTTAAGTTATAGTTATTTAAGTTATAGTTATTTAATTAATAGTTATTTAAGTTATAGTTATTTAAGTTATAGTTATTTAAGTTATAGTTATTTAAGTTATAGTTATTTAAGTTATAGTTATTTAATTTATAGTTATTTAAGTTATAGTTATTTAAGTTATAGTTATTTAAGTTATAGTTATTTAAGTTATAGTTATTTAAGTTATAGTTATTTAAGTTATAGTTATTTAAGTTATAGTTATTTAAGTTATAGTTATTTAAGTTATAGTTATTTAAGTTATAGTTATTTAATTAATAGTTATTTAAGTTATAGTTATTTAAGTTATAGTTATTTAAGTTATAGTTATTTAATTTATAGTTATTTAATTTATAGTTATTTAAGTTATAGTTATTTAAGTTATAGTTATTTAAGTTATGGTTATTTAAGTTATAGTTATTTAATTAATAGTAATTTAAGTTATAGTAATTTAAGTTTAGTTATTTAATTTATAGTTATTTAAGTTATAGTTATTTAAGTTATAGTTATTTAAGTTATAGTTATTTAAGTTATAGTTATTTAATTAATAGTTATTTAAGTTATAGTTATTTAAGTTATAGTTAATTAAGTTATCGTTAGTTAAGTTATAGTTATTTAAGTTATAGTTATTAAATTATAGTTATTTAAGTTATAGTTATTTAATTTATAGTTTTTTCATTTATGGTTATTTAAGTTATAGTTATTTAAGTTATAGTTATTTAAGTTATAGTTATTTAAGTTATAGTTATTTAAGTTATAGTTATTTAATTAATAGTTATTTAAGTTATAGTTATTTAAGTTATAGTTATTTAAGTTATAGTTATTTAAGTTATAGTTATTTAAGTTATAGTTATTTAATTTATAGTTATTTAAGTTATAGTTATTTAAGTTATAGTTATTTAAGTTATAGTTATTTGAGTTATAGTTATTTAAGTTATAGTTATTTAAGTTATAGTTATTTAAGTTATAGTTATTTAATTAATAGTTATTTAAGTTATAGTTATTTAAGTTATAGTTATTTAAGTTATAGTTATTTAATTAATAGTTATTTAAGTTATAGTTATTTAAGTTATAGTTATTTAAGTTATAGTTATTTAAGTTATAGTTATTTAAGTTATAGTTATTTAAGTTATAGTTATTTAAGTTATAGTTATTTAAGTTATAGTTATTTAATTAATAGTTATTTAAGTTATAGTTATTTAAGTTATAGTTATTTAAGTTATAGTTATTTAATTAATAGTAATTTAAGTTATAGTAATTTAAGTTTAGTTATTTAATTTATAGTTATTTAAGTTATAGTTAATTAAGTTATCGTTATTTAAGTTATAGTTATTTAAGTTATAGTTATTAAATTATAGTTATTTAAGTTATAGTTATTTAATTTATAGTTTTTTCATTTATGATTATTATATTATAGTTATATAAATTATAGTAATTTAAGTTATAGTTATTTAAGTTATAGTTATTTAAGTTATAGTTATTTAAGTTATAGTTATTTAAGTTATAGTTATTTAAGTTATAGTTATTTAATTAATAGTTATTTAAGTTATAGTTATTTAAGTTATAGTTATTTAAGTTATAGTTATTTAAGTTATAGTTATTTAAGTTATAGTTATTTAATTAATAGTTATTTAAGTTATAGTTATTTAAGTTATAGTTATTTAAGTTATAGTTATTTAAGTTATAGTTATTTAAGTTATAGTTATTTAATTTATAGTTATTTAATTTATAGTTATTTAAGTTATAGTTATTTAAGTTATAGTTATTTAAGTTATAGTTATTTAAGTTATAGTTATTTAATTAATAGTAATTTAAATTATAGTAATTTAAGTTTAGTTATTTAATTTATAGTTATTTAAGTTATAGTTAATTAAGTTATCGTTAGTTAAGTTATAGTTATTTAAGTTATAGTTATTAAATTATAGTTATTTAAGTTATAGTTATTTAATTTATAGTTTTTTCATTTATGGTTATTTAAGTTATAGTTATTTAAGTTATAGTTATTTAAGTTATAGTTATTTAATTAATAGTTATTTAAGTTATAGTTATTTAAGTTATAGTTATTTAAGTTATAGTTATTTAAATTATAGTTATTTAAGTTATAGTTATTTAATTTATAGTTATTTAAGTTATTGTTATTTAAGTTATAGTTATTTAAGTTATAGTTATTTAAGTTATAGTTATTTAAGTTATAGTTATTTAAGTTATAGTTATTTAACTTATAGTTATTTAATTAATAGTTATTTAAGTTATAGTTATTTAAGTTATAGTTATTTAAGTTATAGTTATTTAAGTTATAGTTATTTAAGTTAGAGTTATTTAAGTTATAGTTATTTAATTTATAATTATTTAATTTATAGTTATTTAAGTTATAGTTATTTAAGTTATAGTTATTTAAGGTATAGTTATTTAAGTTATAGTTATTTAATTAATAGTAATTTAAGTTATAGTAATTTAAGTTTAGTTATTTAATTTATAGTTATTTAAGTTATAGTTAATTAAGTTATCGTTAGTTAAGTTATAGTTATTTAAGTTATAGTTATTAAATTATAGTTATTTAAGTTATAGTTATTTAATTTATAGTTTTTTTCATTTATGGTTATTATATTATAGTTATATAAATTATAGTTATTTAAGTTATAGTTATTTAAGTTATATTTATTTAAGTTATAGTTATTTAAGTTATAGTTATTTAATTTATAGTTACTTAAGTTATAGTTATTTAAGTTATAGTTATTTAAGTTATAGTTATTTAATTTATAGTTATTTAAATTATAGTTTAATTTAACCTTCCTCTACATTTGCGAAGATGCAATTCCATCAAAACATTTAAGAAGGCCGTTAAAAATCATCTACTATGCTCAACATGAGATCTTGGATTGATCTTTTGCGGATGTTCTATGACTCTGCCCGAAAGTCAGAGTTCTCTATCTGATTCTATCTGATTTTATTTTATCATTTAATATTATTGTATTCTCTTTAAAACACAAATGAGAACATATCTATTTTGTTATTTTGTGTATAAATAAACTTTTCAATTCAATTCAATTCAATAGTTATTTAAATTATAGTTATTTAAGTTATAGTTATTTAAGTTATAGTTATTTAAATTATAGTTATTTAAGTTATAGTTATTTAAGTTATAGTTATTATATAATATTTATTTAAGTTATAGTTATTTAAGATATATTTATTTAATTTATAGTTATTATATTATAATTATTTAAGTTTTAGTTATTTAAGTTATAGTTATTATATTATAGCTATTTAAGTGATATTTATTTAAGTTATAGTTATTTAATTAATAGTTATTTAATTTATAGTTATTTAAGTTATAGTTATTTAAGTTATAGTTATTAAATTATATTTATTTAAGTTATAGTTATTTAATTTATAGTTATTTAATTTATAGTTATTTAATTTATAGTTATTTAATTTATAGTTATTTAATTTATAGTTATTTAATTTATAGTTATTTAATTTATAGTTATTTAATTTATAGTTATTTAATTTATAGTTATTTAATTTATAGTTATTTAATTTATAGTTATTTAATTTATAGTTATTTAATTTATAGTTATTTAATTTATAGTTATTATAGTTATTTAAATTATAGTTATTTAAGTTATAGTTATTTAAGTTATAGTTATTTAAGTTATAGTTATTTAAGTTATAGTTATTTCAGTTATAGTTATTTAAGTTATAGTTATTTAAGTTATAGTTATTTAAGTTATAATTATTTAAATTATAGTTATATAAGTTATAGTTAATTAAGTTATCGTTATTTAAGTTATAGTTATTTAAGTTATAGTTATTTAAATTTTAGTTATATAAGTTATAGTTATTGAATTTATAGTTATTTAATTTATAGTTATTTAAGTTATAGTTATTTAAGTTATAGTTATTTAAGTTATAGTTATTTAAGTTATAGTTATTTAAGTTATAGTTATTTAATTTATAGTTATTTAAGTTATAGTTATTTAAGTTATAGTTATTTAAGTTATAGTTATTAAATTATAGTTATTTAAGTTATAGTTATTTAAGTTATAGTTATTTAAGTTATAGTTATTTAAGTAATAGTTATTTAAGTTATAGTTATTTAATTAATAGTTATTTAAGTTATAGTTATTTAAGTTATAGTTATTTAAGTTATAGTTATTTAATTTATAGTTATTTAAGTTATAGTTATTTAATTTATAGTTATTTAATTTATAGTTATTTAAGTTATAGTTATTTAAGTTATAGTTATTTAAGTTATAGTTATTTAAGTTATAGTTATTTAATTAATAGTAATTTAAGTTATAGTAATTTAAGTTTAGTTATTTAATTTATAGTTATTTAAGTTATAGTTAATTAAGTTATCGTTAGTTAAGTTATAGTTATTTAAGTTATAGTTATTAAATTATAGTTATTTAAGTTATAGTTATTTAATTTATAGTTTTTTCATTTATGGTTATTTAAGTTATAGTTATTTAAGTTATAGTTATTTAAGTTATAGTTATTTAAGTTATAGTTATTTAAGTTATAGTTATTTAATTAATAGTTATTTAAGTTATAGTTATTTAAGTTATAGTTATTTAAGTTATAGTTATTTAAGTTATAGTTATTTAAGTTATAGTTATTTAATTTATAGTTTTTTCATTTATGGTTATTTAAGTTATAGTTATTTAAGTTATAGTTATTTAAGTTATAGTTATTTAAGTTATAGTTATTTAAGTTATAGTTATTTAAGTTATAGTTATTTAATTAATAGTTATTTAAGTTATAGTTATTTAAGTTATAGTTATTTAAGTTATAATTATTTAATTAATAGTAATTTAAGTTATAGTAATTTAAGTTTAGTTATTTAATTTATAGTTATTTAAGTTATATTTAATTAAGTTATCGTTAGTTAAGTTATAGTTATTTAAGTTATAGTTATTAAATTATAGTTATTTAAGTTATAGTTATTTAATTTATAGTTTTTTCATTTATGGTTATTTAAGTTATAGTTATTTAAGTTATAGTTATTTAAGTTATAGTTATTTAAGTTATAGTTATTTAAGTTACAGTTATTTAAGTTATAGTTATTTAAGTTATAGTTATTTAAGTTATAGTTATTTAAGTTATAGTTATTTAATTAATAGTTATTTAAGTTATAGTTATTTAAGTTATAGTTATTTAAGTTATAGTTATTTAAGTTATAGTTATTTAAGTTATAGTTATTTAATTTATAGTTATTTAAGTTATAGTTATTTAAGTTATAGTTATTTAAGTTATAGTTATTTAAGTTATAGTTATTTAAGTTATAGTTATTTAAGTTATAGTTATTTAAGTTATAGTTATTTAAGTTATAGTTATTTAAGTTATAGTTATTTAAGTTATAGTTATTTAAGTTATAGTTATTTAAGTTATAGTTATTTAAGTTATAGTTATTTAATTAATAGTTATTTAAGTTATAGTTATTTAAGTTATAGTTATTTAAGTTATAGTTATTTAAGTTATAGTTATTTAAGTTATAGTTATTTAAGTTATAGTTATTTAAGTTATAGTTATTTAAGTTATAGTTATTTAATTTATAGTTATTTAATTTATAGTTATTTAAGTTATAGTTATTTAAGTTATAGTTATTTAAGTTATGGTTATTTAAGTTATAGTTATTTAATTAATAGTAATTTAAGTTATAGTAATTTAAGTTTAGTTATTTAATTTATAGTTATTTAAGTTATAGTTATTTAAGTTATAGTTATTTAAGTTATAGTTATTTAAGTTATAGTTATTTAATTAATAGTTATTTAAGTTATAGTTATTTAAGTTATAGTTAATTAAGTTATCGTTAGTTAAGTTATAGTTATTTAAGTTATAGTTATTAAATTATAGTTATTTAAGTTATAGTTATTTAATTTATAGTTTTTTCATTTATGGTTATTTAAGTTATAGTTATTTAAGTTATAGTTATTTAAGTTATAGTTATTTAAGTTATAGTTATTTAAGTTATAGTTATTTAATTAATAGTTATTTAAGTTATAGTTATTTAAGTTATAGTTATTTAAGTTATAGTTATTTAAGTTATAGTTATTTAAGTTATAGTTATTTAATTTATAGTTATTTAAGTTATAGTTATTTAAGTTATAGTTATTTAAGTTATAGTTATTTGAGTTATAGTTATTTAAGTTATAGTTATTTAAGTTATAGTTATTTAAGTTATAGTTATTTAATTAATAGTTATTTAAGTTATAGTTATTTAAGTTATAGTTATTTAAGTTATAGTTATTTAATTAATAGTTATTTAAGTTATAGTTATTTAAGTTATAGTTATTTAAGTTATAGTTATTTAAGTTATAGTTATTTAAGTTATAGTTATTTAAGTTATAGTTATTTAAGTTATAGTTATTTAAGTTATAGTTATTTAATTAATAGTTATTTAAGTTATAGTTATTTAAGTTATAGTTATTTAAGTTATAGTTATTTAATTAATAGTAATTTAAGTTATAGTAATTTAAGTTTAGTTATTTAATTTATAGTTATTTAAGTTATAGTTAATTAAGTTATCGTTATTTAAGTTATAGTTATTTAAGTTATAGTTATTAAATTATAGTTATTTAAGTTATAGTTATTTAATTTATAGTTTTTTCATTTATGATTATTATATTATAGTTATATAAATTATAGTAATTTAAGTTATAGTTATTTAAGTTATAGTTATTTAAGTTATAGTTATTTAAGTTATAGTTATTTAAGTTATAGTTATTTAAGTTATAGTTATTTAATTAATAGTTATTTAAGTTATAGTTATTTAAGTTATAGTTATTTAAGTTATAGTTATTTAAGTTATAGTTATTTAAGTTATAGTTATTTAATTAATAGTTATTTAAGTTATAGTTATTTAAGTTATAGTTATTTAAGTTATAGTTATTTAAGTTATAGTTATTTAAGTTATAGTTATTTAATTTATAGTTATTTAATTTATAGTTATTTAAGTTATAGTTATTTAAGTTATAGTTATTTAAGTTATAGTTATTTAAGTTATAGTTATTTAATTAATAGTAATTTAAATTATAGTAATTTAAGTTTAGTTATTTAATTTATAGTTATTTAAGTTATAGTTAATTAAGTTATCGTTAGTTAAGTTATAGTTATTTAAGTTATAGTTATTAAATTATAGTTATTTAAGTTATAGTTATTTAATTTATAGTTTTTTCATTTATGGTTATTTAAGTTATAGTTATTTAAGTTATAGTTATTTAAGTTATAGTTATTTAATTAATAGTTATTTAAGTTATAGTTATTTAAGTTATAGTTATTTAAGTTATAGTTATTTAAATTATAGTTATTTAAGTTATAGTTATTTAATTTATAGTTATTTAAGTTATTGTTATTTAAGTTATAGTTATTTAAGTTATAGTTATTTAAGTTATAGTTATTTAAGTTATAGTTATTTAAGTTATAGTTATTTAACTTATAGTTATTTAATTAATAGTTATTTAAGTTATAGTTATTTAAGTTATAGTTATTTAAGTTATAGTTATTTAAGTTATAGTTATTTAAGTTAGAGTTATTTAAGTTATAGTTATTTAATTTATAATTATTTAATTTATAGTTATTTAAGTTATAGTTATTTAAGTTATAGTTATTTAAGGTATAGTTATTTAAGTTATAGTTATTTAATTAATAGTAATTTAAGTTATAGTAATTTAAGTTTAGTTATTTAATTTATAGTTATTTAAGTTATAGTTAATTAAGTTATCGTTAGTTAAGTTATAGTTATTTAAGTTATAGTTATTAAATTATAGTTATTTAAGTTATAGTTATTTAATTTATAGTTTTTTTCATTTATGGTTATTATATTATAGTTATATAAATTATAGTTATTTAAGTTATAGTTATTTAAGTTATATTTATTTAAGTTATAGTTATTTAAGTTATAGTTATTTAATTTATAGTTACTTAAGTTATAGTTATTTAAGTTATAGTTATTTAAGTTATAGTTATTTAATTTATAGTTATTTAAATTATAGTTTAATTTAACCTTCCTCTACATTTGCGAAGATGCAATTCCATCAAAACATTTAAGAAGGCCGTTAAAAATCATCTACTATGCTCAACATGAGATCTTGGATTGGTCTTTTGCGGATGTTCTATGACTCTGCCCGAAAGTCAGAGTTCTCTATCTGATTCTATCTGATTTTATTTTATCATTTAATATTATTGTATTCTCTTTAAAACACAAATGAGAACATATCTATTTTGTTATTTTGTGTATAAATAAACTTTTCAATTCAATTCAATTCAATAGTTATTTAAATTATAGTTATTTAAGTTATAGTTATTTAAGTTATAGTTATTTAAATTATAGTTATTTAAGTTATAGTTATTTAAGTTATAGTTATTATATAATATTTATTTAAGTTATAGTTATTTAAGATATATTTATTTAATTTAAGATATATTTATTTAATTAATAAGTTATAGTTATTATATTATAATTATTTAAGTTTTAGTTATTTAAGTTATAGTTATTATATTATAGCTATTTAAGTGATATTTATTTAAGTTATAGTTATTTAATTAATAGTTATTTAATTTATAGTTATTTAAGTTATAGTTATTTAAGTTATAGTTATTAAATTATATTTATTTAAGTTATAGTTATTTAATTTATAGTTATTTAATTTATAGTTATTTAATTTATAGTTATTTAATTTATAGTTATTTAATTTATAGTTATTTAATTTATAGTTATTTAATTTATAGTTATTTAATTTATAGTTATTTAATTTATAGTTATTTAATTTATAGTTATTATAGTTATTTAAATTATAGTTATTTAAGTTATAGTTATTTAAGTTATAGTTATTTAAGTTATAGTTATTTAAGTTATAGTTATTTCAGTTATAGTTATTTAAGTTATAGTTATTTAAGTTATAGTTATTTAAGTTATAATTATTTAAATTATAGTTATATAAGTTATAGTTAATTAAGTTATCGTTATTTAAGTTATAGTTATTTAAGTTATAGTTATTTAAATTTTAGTTATATAAGTTATAGTTATTGAATTTATAGTTATTTAATTTATAGTTATTTAAGTTATAGTTATTTAAGTTATAGTTATTTAAGTTATAGTTATTTAAGTTATAGTTATTTAAGTTATAGTTATTTAATTTATAGTTATTTAAGTTATAGTTATTTAAGTTATAGTTATTTAAGTTATAGTTATTAAATTATAGTTATTTAAGTTATAGTTATTTAAGTTATAGTTATTTAAGTTATAGTTATTTAAGTAATAGTTATTTAAGTTATAGTTATTTAATTAATAGTTATTTAAGTTATAGTTATTTAAGTTATAGTTATTTAAGTTATAGTTATTTAATTTATAGTTATTTAAGTTATAGTTATTTAATTTATAGTTATTTAATTTATAGTTATTTAAGTTATAGTTATTTAAGTTATAGTTATTTAAGTTATAGTTATTTAAGTTATAGTTATTTAATTAATAGTAATTTAAGTTATAGTAATTTAAGTTTAGTTATTTAATTTATAGTTATTTAAGTTATAGTTAATTAAGTTATCGTTAGTTAAGTTATAGTTATTTAAGTTATAGTTATTAAATTATAGTTATTTAAGTTATAGTTATTTAATTTATAGTTTTTTCATTTATGGTTATTTAAGTTATAGTTATTTAAGTTATAGTTATTTAAGTTATAGTTATTTAAGTTATAGTTATTTAAGTTATAGTTATTTAATTAATAGTTATTTAAGTTATAGTTATTTAAGTTATAGTTATTTAAGTTATAGTTATTTAAGTTATAGTTATTTAAGTTATAGTTATTTAATTTATAGTTATTTAAGTTATAGTTATTTAAGTTATAGTTATTTAAGTTATAGTTATTTAAGTTATAGTTATTTAAGTTATAGTTATTTAAGTTATAGTTATTTAATTAATAGTTATTTAAGTTATAGTTATTTAAGTTATAGTTATTTAAGTTATAGTTATTTAAGTTATAGTTATTTAAGTTATAGTTATTTAAGTTATAGTTATTTAAGTTATAGTTATTTAAGTTATAGTTATTTAAGTTATAGTTATTTAATTAATAGTTATTTAAGTTATAGTTATTTAAGTTATAGTTATTTAAGTTATAGTTATTTAAGTTATAGTTATTTAAGTTATAGTTATTTAATTTATAGTTATTTAATTTATAGTTATTTAAGTTATAGTTATTTAAGTTATAGTTATTTAAGTTATAGTTATTTAAGTTATAGTTATTTAAGTTATAGTTATTTAAGTTATAGTTATTTAAGTTATAGTTATTTAAGTTATAGTTATTTAATTAATAGTAATTTAAGTTATAGTAATTTAAGTTTAGTTATTTAATTTATAGTTATTTAAGTTATAGTTAATTAAGTTATCGTTAGTTAAGTTATAGTTATTTAAGTTATAGTTATTAAATTATAGTTATTTAAGTTATAGTTATTTAATTTATAGTTTTTTCATTTATGGTTATTATATTATAGTTATATAAATTATAGTTATTTAAGTTATAGTTATTTAAGTTATAGTTATTTAAGTTATAGTTATTTAAGTTATAGTTATTTAAGTTATAGTTATTTAAGTTATAGTTATTTAATTAATAGTTATTTAAGTTATAGTTATTTAAGTTATAGTTATTTAAGTTATAGTTATTTAAGTTATAGTTATTTAATTAATAG
This sequence comes from Osedax frankpressi, assembly GCA_964035775.1. Lineage (NCBI taxonomy): Eukaryota > Metazoa > Annelida > Polychaeta > Sabellida > Siboglinidae > Osedax > Osedax frankpressi. The sequence goes on from OZ038314.1 coordinate 1,175,195, forward strand.
TTATTTAAGTTATAGTTATTTAAGTTATAGTTATTTAAGTTATAGTTATTTAAGTTATAGTTATTTAAGTTATAGTTATTTAATTTATAGTTATTTAATTTATAGTTATTTAAGTTATAGTTATTTAAGTTATAGTTATTTAAGTTATAGTTATTTAAGTTATAGTTATTTAATTAATAGTAATTTAAGTTATAGTAATTTTAGTTTAGTTATTTAATTTATAGTTATTTAAGTTATAGTTAATTAAGTTATCGTTAGTTAAGTTATAGTTATTTAAGTTATAGTTATTAAATTATAGTTATTTAAGTTATAGTTATTTAATTTATAGTTTTTTTATTTATGGTTATTTAAGTTATAGTTATTTAAGTTATAGTTATTTAAGTTATAGTTATTTAATTAATAGTTATTTAAGTTATAGTTATTTAATTAATAGTAATTTAAGTTATAGTAATTTAAGTTTAGTTATTTAATTTATAGTTATTTAAGTTATAGTTAATTAAGTTATCGTTAGTTAAGTTATAGTTATTTAAGTTATAGTTATTAAATTATAGTTATTTAAGTTATAGTTATTTAATTTATAGTTTTTTCATTTATGGTTATTTAAGTTATAGTTATTTAAGTTATAGTTATTTAAGTTATAGTTATTTAAGTTATAGTTATTTAAGTTATAGTTATTTAAGTTATAGTTATTTAAGTTATAGTTATTTAATTAATAGTTATTTAAGTTATAGTTATTTAAGTTATAGTTATTTAAGTTATAGTTATTTAAGTTATAGTTATTTAAGTTATAGTTATTTAATTTATAGTTATTTAAGTTATAGTTATTTAAGTTATAGTTATTTAAGTTATAGTTATTTAAGTTATAGTTATTTAAGTTATAGTTATTTAAGTTATAGTTATTTAAGTTATAGTTATTTAAGTTATAGTTATTTAAGTTATAGTTATTTAATTAATAGTTATTTAAGTTATAGTTATTTAAGTTATAGTTATTTAAGTTATAGTTATTTAAGTTATAGTTATTTAAGTTATAGTTATTTAAGTTATAGTTATTTAATTTATAGTTATTTAATTTATAGTTATTTAAGTTATAGTTATTTAAGTTATAGTTATTTAAGTTATAGTTATTTAAGTTATAGTTATTTAATTAATAGTAATTTAAGTTATAGTAATTTAAGTTTAGTTATTTAATTTATAGTTATTTAAGTTATAGTTAATTAAGTTATCGTTAGTTAAGTTATAGTTATTTAAGTTATAGTTATTAAATTATAGTTATTTAAGTTATAGTTATTTAATTTATAGTTTTTTCATTTATGGTTATTATATTATAGTTATATAAATTATAGTTATTTAAGTTATAGTTATTTAAGTTATAGTTATTTAAGTTATAGTTATTTAAGTTATAGTTATTTAAGTTATAGTTATTTAAGTTATAGTTATTTAATTAATAGTTATTTAAGTTATAGTTATTTAAGTTATAGTTATTTAAGTTATAGTTATTTAAGTTATAGTTATTTAAGTTATAGTTATTTAATTAGTAGTTATTTAAGTTATAGTTATTTAAGTTATAGTTATTTAAGTTATAGTTATTTAAGTTATAATTATTTAAGTTATAGTTATTTAATTTATAGTTATTTAATTTATAGTTATTTAAGTTATAGTTATTTAAGTTATAGTTATTTAAGTTATAGTTATTTAAGTTATAGTTATTTAAGTTATAGTTATTTAATTAATAGTTATTTAAGTTATAGTTATTTAAGTTATAGTTATTTAAGTTATAGTTATTTAATTAATAGTAATTTAAGTTATAGTAATTTAAGTTTAGTTATTTAATTTATAGTTATTTAAGTTATAGTTAATTAAGTTATCGTTAGTTAAGTTATAGTTATTTAAGTTATAGTTATTAAATTATAGTTATTTAAGTTATAGTTATTTAATTTATAGTTTTTTCATTTATGGTTATTTAAGTTATAGTTATTTAAGTTATAGTTATTTAAGTTATAGTTATTTAAGTTATAGTTATTTAAGTTATAGTTATTTAAGTTATAGTTATTTAAGTTATAGTTATTTAATTAATAGTTATTTAAGTTATAGTTATTTAAATTATAGTTATTTAAGTTATAGTTATTTAAGTTATAGTTATTTAAGTTATAGTTATTTAAGTTATAGTTATTTAAGTTATAGTTATTTAATTAATAGTTATTTAAGTTATAGTTATTTAAGTTATAGTTATTTAAGTTATAGTTATTTAAGTTATAGTTATTTAAGTTATAGTTATTTAATTTATAGTTATTTAAGTTATAGTTATTTAAGTTATAGTTATTTAAGTTATAGTTATTTAAGTTATAGTTATTTAAGTTATAGTTATTTAAGTTATAGTTATTTAAGTTATAGTTATTTAAGTTATAGTTATTTAAGTTATAGTTATTTAAGTTATAGTTATTTAAGTTATAGTTATTTAAGTTATAGTTATTTAATTAATAGTTATTTAAGTTATAGTTATTTAAGTTATAGTTATTTAAGTTATAGTTATTTAAGTTATAGTTATTTAAGTTATAGTTATTTAAGTTATAGTTATTTAAGTTATAGTTATTTAATTTATAGTTATTTAATTTATAGTTATTTAAGTTATAGTTATTTAAGTTATAGTTATTTAAGTTATGGTTATTTAAGTTATAGTTATTTAATTAATAGTAATTTAAGTTATAGTAATTTAAGTTTAGTTATTTAATTTATAGTTATTTAAGTTATAGTTATTTAAGTTATAGTTATTTAAGTTATAGTTATTTAAGTTATAGTTATTTAATTAATAGTTATTTAAGTTATAGTTATTTAAGTTATAGTTAATTAAGTTATCGTTAGTTAAGTTATAGTTATTTAAGTTATAGTTATTAAATTATAGTTATTTAAGTTATAGTTATTTAATTTATAGTTTTTTCATTTATGGTTATTTAAGTTATAGTTATTTAAGTTATAGTTATTTAAGTTATAGTTATTTAAGTTATAGTTATTTAAGTTATAGTTATTTAAGTTATAGTTATTTAATTAATAGTTATTTAAGTTATAGTTATTTAAGTTATAGTTATTTAAGTTATAGTTATTTAAGTTATAGTTATTTAAGTTATAGTTATTTAATTTATAGTTATTTAAGTTATAGTTATTTAAGTTATAGTTATTTAAGTTATAGTTATTTGAGTTATAGTTATTTAAGTTATAGTTATTTAAGTTATAGTTATTTAAGTTATAGTTATTTAATTAATAGTTATTTAAGTTATAGTTATTTAAGTTATAGTTATTTAAGTTATAGTTATTTAATTAATAGTTATTTAAGTTATAGTTATTTAAGTTATAGTTATTTAAGTTATAGTTATTTAAGTTATAGTTATTTAAGTTATAGTTATTTAAGTTATAGTTATTTAATTAATAGTTATTTAAGTTATAGTTATTTAAGTTATAGTTATTTAAGTTATAGTTATTTAATTAATAGTAATTTAAGTTATAGTAATTTAAGTTTAGTTATTTAATTTATAGTTATTTAAGTTATAGTTAATTAAGTTATCGTTATTTAAGTTATAGTTATTTAAGTTATAGTTATTAAATTATAGTTATTTAAGTTATAGTTATTTAATTTATAGTTTTTTCATTTATGATTATTATATTATAGTTATATAAATTATAGTAATTTAAGTTATAGTTATTTAAGTTATAGTTATTTAAGTTATAGTTATTTAAGTTATAGTTATTTAAGTTATAGTTATTTAAGTTATAGTTATTTAATTAATAGTTATTTAAGTTATAGTTATTTAAGTTATAGTTATTTAAGTTATAGTTATTTAAGTTATAGTTATTTAAGTTATAGTTATTTAATTAATAGTTATTTAAGTTATAGTTATTTAAGTTATAGTTATTTAAGTTATAGTTATTTAAGTTATAGTTATTTAAGTTATAGTTATTTAATTTATAGTTATTTAATTTATAGTTATTTAAGTTATAGTTATTTAAGTTATAGTTATTTAAGTTATAGTTATTTAAGTTATAGTTATTTAATTAATAGTAATTTAAATTATAGTAATTTAAGTTTAGTTATTTAATTTATAGTTATTTAAGTTATAGTTAATTAAGTTATCGTTAGTTAAGTTATAGTTATTTAAGTTATAGTTATTAAATTATAGTTATTTAAGTTATAGTTATTTAATTTATAGTTTTTTCATTTATGGTTATTTAAGTTATAGTTATTTAAGTTATAGTTATTTAAGTTATAGTTATTTAATTAATAGTTATTTAAGTTATAGTTATTTAAGTTATAGTTATTTAAGTTATAGTTATTTAAATTATAGTTATTTAAGTTATAGTTATTTAATTTATAGTTATTTAAGTTATTGTTATTTAAGTTATAGTTATTTAAGTTATAGTTATTTAAGTTATAGTTATTTAAGTTATAGTTATTTAAGTTATAGTTATTTAACTTATAGTTATTTAATTAATAGTTATTTAAGTTATAGTTATTTAAGTTATAGTTATTTAAGTTATAGTTATTTAAGTTATAGTTATTTAAGTTAGAGTTATTTAAGTTATAGTTATTTAATTTATAATTATTTAATTTATAGTTATTTAAGTTATAGTTATTTAAGTTATAGTTATTTAAGGTATAGTTATTTAAGTTATAGTTATTTAATTAATAGTAATTTAAGTTATAGTAATTTAAGTTTAGTTATTTAATTTATAGTTATTTAAGTTATAGTTAATTAAGTTATCGTTAGTTAAGTTATAGTTATTTAAGTTATAGTTATTAAATTATAGTTATTTAAGTTATAGTTATTTAATTTATAGTTTTTTTCATTTATGGTTATTATATTATAGTTATATAAATTATAGTTATTTAAGTTATAGTTATTTAAGTTATATTTATTTAAGTTATAGTTATTTAAGTTATAGTTATTTAATTTATAGTTACTTAAGTTATAGTTATTTAAGTTATAGTTATTTAAGTTATAGTTATTTAATTTATAGTTATTTAAATTATAGTTTAATTTAACCTTCCTCTACATTTGCGAAGATGCAATTCCATCAAAACATTTAAGAAGGCCGTTAAAAATCATCTATTATGCTCAACATGAGATCTTGGATTGATCTTTTGCGGATGTTCTATGACTCTGCCCGAAAGTCAGAGTTCTCTATCTGATTCTATCTGATTTTATTTTATCATTTAATATTATTGTATTCTCTTTAAAACACAAATGAGAACATATCTATTTTGTTATTTTGTGTATAAATAAACTTTTCAATTCAATTCAATTCAATAGTTATTTAAATTATAGTTATTTAAGTTATAGTTATTTAAGTTATAGTTATTTAAATTATAGTTATTTAAGTTATAGTTATTTAAGTTATAGTTATTATATAATATTTATTTAAGTTATAGTTATTTAAGATATATTTATTTAATTTATAGTTATTATATTATAATTATTTAAGTTTTAGTTATTTAAGTTATAGTTATTATATTATAGCTATTTAAGTGATATTTATTTAAGTTATAGTTATTTAATTAATAGTTATTTAATTTATAGTTATTTAAGTTATAGTTATTTAAGTTATAGTTATTAAATTATATTTATTTAAGTTATAGTTATTTAATTTATAGTTATTTAATTTATAGTTATTTAATTTATAGTTATTTAATTTATAGTTATTTAATTTATAGTTATTTAATTTATAATTATTTAATTTATAGTTATTTAATTTATAGTTATTTAATTTATAGTTATTTAATTTATAGTTATTTAATTTATAGTTATTTAATTTATAGTTATTTAATTTATAGTTATTATAGTTATTTAAATTATAGTTATTTAAGTTATAGTTATTTAAGTTATAGTTATTTAAGTTATAGTTATTTAAGTTATAGTTATTTCAGTTATAGTTATTTAAGTTATAGTTATTTAAGTTATAGTTATTTAAGTTATAATTATTTAAATTATAGTTATATAAGTTATAGTTAATTAAGTTATCGTTATTTAAGTTATAGTTATTTAAGTTATAGTTATTTAAATTTTAGTTATATAAGTTATAGTTATTGAATTTATAGTTATTTAATTTATAGTTATTTAAGTTATAGTTATTTAAGTTATAGTTATTTAAGTTATAGTTATTTAAGTTATAGTTATTTAAGTTATAGTTATTTAATTTATAGTTATTTAAGTTATAGTTATTTAAGTTATAGTTATTTAAGTTATAGTTATTAAATTATAGTTATTTAAGTTATAGTTATTTAAGTTATAGTTATTTAAGTTATAGTTATTTAAGTAATAGTTATTTAAGTTATAGTTATTTAATTAATAGTTATTTAAGTTATAGTTATTTAAGTTATAGTTATTTAAGTTATAGTTATTTAATTTATAGTTATTTAAGTTATAGTTATTTAATTTATAGTTATTTAATTTATAGTTATTTAAGTTATAGTTATTTAAGTTATAGTTATTTAAGTTATAGTTATTTAAGTTATAGTTATTTAATTAATAGTAATTTAAGTTATAGTAATTTAAGTTTAGTTATTTAATTTATAGTTATTTAAGTTATAGTTAATTAAGTTATCGTTAGTTAAGTTATAGTTATTTAAGTTATAGTTATTAAATTATAGTTATTTAAGTTATAGTTATTTAATTTATAGTTTTTTCATTTATGGTTATTTAAGTTATAGTTATTTAAGTTATAGTTATTTAAGTTATAGTTATTTAAGTTATAGTTATTTAAGTTATAGTTATTTAATTAATAGTTATTTAAGTTATAGTTATTTAAGTTATAGTTATTTAAGTTATAGTTATTTAAGTTATAGTTATTTAAGTTATAGTTATTTAATTTATAGTTATTTAAGTTATAGTTATTTAAGTTATAGTTATTTAAGTTATAGTTATTTAAGTTATAGTTATTTAAGTTATAGTTATTTAAGTTATAGTTATTTAATTAATAGTTATTTAAGTTATAGTTATTTAAGTTATAGTTATTTAAGTTATAGTTATTTAAGTTATAGTTATTTAAGTTATAGTTATTTAAGTTATAGTTATTTAAGTTATAGTTATTTAAGTTATAGTTATTTAAGTTATAGTTATTTAAGTTATAGTTATTTAATTAATAGTTATTTAAGTTATAGTTATTTAAGTTATAGTTATTTAAGTTATAGTTATTTAAGTTATAGTTATTTAAGTTATAGTTATTTAATTTATAGTTATTTAATTTATAGTTATTTAAGTTATAGTTATTTAAGTTATAGTTATTTAAGTTATAGTTATTTAAGTTATAGTTATTTAAGTTATAGTTATTTAAGTTATAGTTATTTAAGTTATAGTTATTTAAGTTATAGTTATTTAATTAATAGTAATTTAAGTTATAGTAATTTAAGTTTAGTTATTTAATTTATAGTTATTTAAGTTATAGTTAATTAAGTTATCGTTAGTTAAGTTATAGTTATTTAAGTTATAGTTATTAAATTATAGTTATTTAAGTTATAGTTATTTAATTTATAGTTTTTTCATTTATGGTTATTATATTATAGTTATATAAATTATAGTTATTTAAGTTATAGTTATTTAAGTTATAGTTATTTAAGTTATAGTTATTTAAGTTATAGTTATTTAAGTTATAGTTATTTAAGTTATAGTTATTTAATTAATAGTTATTTAAGTTATAGTTATTTAAGTTATAGTTATTTAAGTTATAGTTATTTAAGTTATAGTTATTTAATTAATAGTTATTTAAGTTATAGTTATTTAAGTTATAGTTATTTAAGTTATAGTTATTTAAGTTATAGTTATTTAAGTTATAGTTATTTAATTTATAGTTATTTAATTTATAGTTATTTAAGTTATAGTTATTTAAGTTATAGTTATTTAAGTTATAGTTATTTAAGTTATAGTTATTTAATTAATAGTAATTTAAGTTATAGTAATTTTAGTTTAGTTATTTAATTTATAGTTATTTAAGTTATAGTTAATTAAGTTATCGTTAGTTAAGTTATAGTTATTTAAGTTATAGTTATTAAATTATAGTTATTTAAGTTATAGTTATTTAATTTATAGTTTTTTTATTTATGGTTATTTAAGTTATAGTTATTTAAGTTATAGTTATTTAAGTTATAGTTATTTAATTAATAGTTATTTAAGTTATAGTTATTTAATTAATAGTAATTTAAGTTATAGTAATTTAAGTTTAGTTATTTAATTTATAGTTATTTAAGTTATAGTTAATTAAGTTATCGTTAGTTAAGTTATAGTTATTTAAGTTATAGTTATTAAATTATAGTTATTTAAGTTATAGTTATTTAATTTATAGTTTTTTCATTTATGGTTATTTAAGTTATAGTTATTTAAGTTATAGTTATTTAAGTTATAGTTATTTAAGTTATAGTTATTTAAGTTATAGTTATTTAAGTTATAGTTATTTAAGTTATAGTTATTTAAGTTATAGTTATTTAATTAATAGTTATTTAAGTTATAGTTATTTAAGTTATAGTTATTTAAGTTATAGTTATTTAAGTTATAGTTATTTAAGTTATAGTTATTTAATTTATAGTTATTTAAGTTATAGTTATTTAAGTTATAGTTATTTAAGTTATAGTTATTTAAGTTATAGTTATTTAAGTTATAGTTATTTAAGTTATAGTTATTTAAGTTATAGTTATTTAAGTTATAGTTATTTAATTAATAGTTATTTAAGTTATAGTTATTTAAGTTATAGTTATTTAAGTTATAGTTATTTAAGTTATAGTTATTTAAGTTATAGTTATTTAAGTTATAGTTATTTAATTTATAGTTATTTAATTTATAGTTATTTAAGTTATAGTTATTTAAGTTATAGTTATTTAAGTTATAGTTATTTAAGTTATAGTTATTTAATTAATAGTAATTTAAGTTATAGTAATTTAAGTTTAGTTATTTAATTTATAGTTATTTAAGTTATAGTTAATTAAGTTATCGTTAGTTAAGTTATAGTTATTTAAGTTATAGTTATTAAATTATAGTTATTTAAGTTATAGTTATTTAATTTATAGTTTTTTCATTTATGGTTATTATATTATAGTTATATAAATTATAGTTATTTAAGTTATAGTTATTTAAGTTATAGTTATTTAAGTTATAGTTATTTAAGTTATAGTTATTTAAGTTATAGTTATTTAAGTTATAGTTATTTAATTAATAGTTATTTAAGTTATAGTTATTTAAGTTATAGTTATTTAAGTTATAGTTATTTAAGTTATAGTTATTTAAGTTATAGTTATTTAATTAGTAGTTATTTAAGTTATAGTTATTTAAGTTATAGTTATTTAAGTTATAGTTATTTAAGTTATAATTATTTAAGTTATAGTTATTTAATTTATAGTTATTTAATTTATAGTTATTTAAGTTATAGTTATTTAAGTTATAGTTATTTAAGTTATAGTTATTTAAGTTATAGTTATTTAAGTTATAGTTATTTAATTAATAGTTATTTAAGTTATAGTTATTTAAGTTATAGTTATTTAAGTTATAGTTATTTAATTAATAGTAATTTAAGTTATAGTAATTTAAGTTTAGTTATTTAATTTATAGTTATTTAAGTTATAGTTAATTAAGTTATCGTTAGTTAAGTTATAGTTATTTAAGTTATAGTTATTAAATTATAGTTATTTAAGTTATAGTTATTTAATTTATAGTTTTTTCATTTATGGTTATTTAAGTTATAGTTATTTAAGTTATAGTTATTTAAGTTATAGTTATTTAAGTTATAGTTATTTAAGTTATAGTTATTTAAGTTATAGTTATTTAAGTTATAGTTATTTAAGTTATAGTTATTTAAGTTATAGTTATTTAAGTTATAGTTATTTAAGTTATAGTTATTTAAGTTATAGTTATTTAAGTTATAGTTATTTAAGTTATAGTTATTTAAGTTATAGTTATTTAAGTTATAGTTATTTAAGTTATAGTTATTTAATTAATAGTTATTTAAGTTATAGTTATTTAAGTTATAGTTATTTAAGTTATAGTTATTTAAGTTATAGTTATTTAAGTTATAGTTATTTAAGTTATAGTTATTTAAGTTATAGTTATTTAATTTATAGTTATTTAATTTATAGTTATTTAAGTTATAGTTATTTAAGTTATAGTTATTTAAGTTATGGTTATTTAAGTTATAGTTATTTAATTAATAGTAATTTAAGTTATAGTAATTTAAGTTTAGTTATTTAATTTATAGTTATTTAAGTTATAGTTATTTAAGTTATAGTTATTTAAGTTATAGTTATTTAAGTTATAGTTATTTAATTAATAGTTATTTAAGTTATAGTTATTTAAGTTATAGTTAATTAAGTTATCGTTAGTTAAGTTATAGTTATTTAAGTTATAGTTATTAAATTATAGTTATTTAAGTTATAGTTATTTAATTTATAGTTTTTTCATTTATGGTTATTTAAGTTATAGTTATTTAAGTTATAGTTATTTAAGTTATAGTTATTTAAGTTATAGTTATTTAAGTTATAGTTATTTAATTAATAGTTATTTAAGTTATAGTTATTTAAGTTATAGTTATTTAAGTTATAGTTATTTAAGTTATAGTTATTTAAGTTATAGTTATTTAATTTATAGTTATTTAAGTTATAGTTATTTAAGTTATAGTTATTTAAGTTATAGTTATTTGAGTTATAGTTATTTAAGTTATAGTTATTTAAGTTATAGTTATTTAAGTTATAGTTATTTAATTAATAGTTATTTAAGTTATAGTTATTTAAGTTATAGTTATTTAAGTTATAGTTATTTAATTAATAGTTATTTAAGTTATAGTTATTTAAGTTATAGTTATTTAAGTTATAGTTATTTAAGTTATAGTTATTTAAGTTATAGTTATTTAAGTTATAGTTATTTAAGTTATAGTTATTTAATTAATAGTTATTTAAGTTATAGTTATTTAAGTTATAGTTATTTAAGTTATAGTTATTTAATTAATAGTAATTTAAGTTATAGTAATTTAAGTTTAGTTATTTAATTTATAGTTATTTAAGTTATAGTTAATTAAGTTATCGTTATTTAAGTTATAGTTATTTAAGTTATAGTTATTAAATTATAGTTATTTAAGTTATAGTTATTTAATTTATAGTTTTTTCATTTATGATTATTATATTATAGTTATATAAATTATAGTAATTTAAGTTATAGTTATTTAAGTTATAGTTATTTAAGTTATAGTTATTTAAGTTATAGTTATTTAAGTTATAGTTATTTAAGTTATAGTTATTTAATTAATAGTTATTTAAGTTATAGTTATTTAAGTTATAGTTATTTAAGTTATAGTTATTTAAGTTATAGTTATTTAAGTTATAGTTATTTAATTAATAGTTATTTAAGTTATAGTTATTTAAGTTATAGTTATTTAAGTTATAGTTATTTAAGTTATAGTTATTTAAGTTATAGTTATTTAATTTATAGTTATTTAATTTATAGTTATTTAAGTTATAGTTATTTAAGTTATAGTTATTTAAGTTATAGTTATTTAAGTTATAGTTATTTAATTAATAGTAATTTAAATTATAGTAATTTAAGTTTAGTTATTTAATTTATAGTTATTTAAGTTATAGTTAATTAAGTTATCGTTAGTTAAGTTATAGTTATTTAAGTTATAGTTATTAAATTATAGTTATTTAAGTTATAGTTATTTAATTTATAGTTTTTTCATTTATGGTTATTTAAGTTATAGTTATTTAAGTTATAGTTATTTAAGTTATAGTTATTTAATTAATAGTTATTTAAGTTATAGTTATTTAAGTTATAGTTATTTAAGTTATAGTTATTTAAATTATAGTTATTTAAGTTATAGTTATTTAATTTATAGTTATTTAAGTTATTGTTATTTAAGTTATAGTTATTTAAGTTATAGTTATTTAAGTTATAGTTATTTAAGTTATAGTTATTTAAGTTATAGTTATTTAACTTATAGTTATTTAATTAATAGTTATTTAAGTTATAGTTATTTAAGTTATAGTTATTTAAGTTATAGTTATTTAAGTTATAGTTATTTAAGTTAGAGTTATTTAAGTTATAGTTATTTAATTTATAATTATTTAATTTATAGTTATTTAAGTTATAGTTATTTAAGTTATAGTTATTTAAGGTATAGTTATTTAAGTTATAGTTATTTAATTAATAGTAATTTAAGTTATAGTAATTTAAGTTTAGTTATTTAATTTATAGTTATTTAAGTTATAGTTAATTAAGTTATCGTTAGTTAAGTTATAGTTATTTAAGTTATAGTTATTAAATTATAGTTATTTAAGTTATAGTTATTTAATTTATAGTTTTTTCATTTATGGTTATTATATTATAGTTATATAAATTATAGTTATTTAAGTATAGTTATTTAAGTTATATTTATTTAAGTTATAGTTATTTAAGTTATAGTTATTTAATTTATAGTTACTTAAGTTATAGTTATTTAAGTTATAGTTATTTAAGTTATAGTTATTTAATTTATAGTTATTTAAATTATAGTTTAATTTAACCTTCCTCTACATTTGCGAAGATGCAATTCCATCAAAACATTTAAGAAGGCCGTTAAAAATCATATCTATTATGCTCAACATGAGATCTTGGATTGATCTTTTGCGGATGTTCTATGACTCTGCCCGAAAGTCAGAGTTCTCTATCTGATTCTATCTGATTTTATTTTATCATTTAATATTATTGTATTCTCTTTAAAACACAAATGAGAACATATCTATTTTGTTATTTTGTGTATAAATAAACTTTTCAATTCAATTCAATTCAATAGTTATTTAAATTATAGTTATTTAAGTTATAGTTATTTAAGTTATAGTTATTTAAATTATAGTTATTTAAGTTATAGTTATTTAAGTTATAGTTATTATATAATATTTATTTAAGTTATAGTTATTTAAGATATATTTATTTAATTTATAGTTATTATATTATAATTATTTAAGTTTTAGTTATTTAAGTTATAGTTATTATATTATAGCTATTTAAGTGATATTTATTTAAGTTATAGTTATTTAATTAATAGTTATTTAATTTATAGTTATTTAAGTTATAGTTATTTAAGTTATAGTTATTAAATTATATTTATTTAAGTTATAGTTATTTAATTTATAGTTATTTAATTTATAGTTATTTAATTTATAGTTATTTAATTTATAGTTATTTAATTTATAGTTATTTAATTTATAATTATTTAATTTATAGTTATTTAATTTATAGTTATTTAATTTATAGTTATTTAATTTATAGTTATTTAATTTATAGTTATTTAATTTATAGTTATTTAATTTATAGTTATTATAGTTATTTAAATTATAGTTATTTAAGTTATAGTTATTTAAGTTATAGTTATTTAAGTTATAGTTATTTAAGTTATAGTTATTTCAGTTATAGTTATTTAAGTTATAGTTATTTAAGTTATAGTTATTTAAGTTATAATTATTTAAATTATAGTTATATAAGTTATAGTTAATTAAGTTATCGTTATTTAAGTTATAGTTATTTAAGTTATAGTTATTTAAATTTTAGTTATATAAGTTATAGTTATTGAATTTATAGTTATTTAATTTATAGTTATTTAAGTTATAGTTATTTAAGTTATAGTTATTTAAGTTATAGTTATTTAAGTTATAGTTATTTAAGTTATAGTTATTTAATTTATAGTTATTTAAGTTATAGTTATTTAAGTTATAGTTATTTAAGTTATAGTTATTAAATTATAGTTATTTAAGTTATAGTTATTTAAGTTATAGTTATTTAAGTTATAGTTATTTAAGTAATAGTTATTTAAGTTATAGTTATTTAATTAATAGTTATTTAAGTTATAGTTATTTAAGTTATAGTTATTTAAGTTATAGTTATTTAATTTATAGTTATTTAAGTTATAGTTATTTAATTTATAGTTATTTAATTTATAGTTATTTAAGTTATAGTTATTTAAGTTATAGTTATTTAAGTTATAGTTATTTAAGTTATAGTTATTTAATTAATAGTAATTTAAGTTATAGTAATTTAAGTTTAGTTATTTAATTTATAGTTATTTAAGTTATAGTTAATTAAGTTATCGTTAGTTAAGTTATAGTTATTTAAGTTATAGTTATTAAATTATAGTTATTTAAGTTATAGTTATTTAATTTATAGTTTTTTCATTTATGGTTATTTAAGTTATAGTTATTTAAGTTATAGTTATTTAAGTTATAGTTATTTAAGTTATAGTTATTTAAGTTATAGTTATTTAATTAATAGTTATTTAAGTTATAGTTATTTAAGTTATAGTTATTTAAGTTATAGTTATTTAAGTTATAGTTATTTAAGTTATAGTTATTTAATTTATAGTTATTTAAGTTATAGTTATTTAAGTTATAGTTATTTAAGTTATAGTTATTTAAGTTATAGTTATTTAAGTTATAGTTATTTAAGTTATAGTTATTTAATTAATAGTTATTTAAGTTATAGTTATTTAAGTTATAGTTATTTAAGTTATAGTTATTTAAGTTATAGTTATTTAAGTTATAGTTATTTAAGTTATAGTTATTTAAGTTATAGTTATTTAAGTTATAGTTATTTAAGTTATAGTTATTTAAGTTATAGTTATTTAATTAATAGTTATTTAAGTTATAGTTATTTAAGTTATAGTTATTTAAGTTATAGTTATTTAAGTTATAGTTATTTAAGTTATAGTTATTTAATTTATAGTTATTTAATTTATAGTTATTTAAGTTATAGTTATTTAAGTTATAGTTATTTAAGTTATAGTTATTTAAGTTATAGTTATTTAAGTTATAGTTATTTAAGTTATAGTTATTTAAGTTATAGTTATTTAAGTTATAGTTATTTAATTAATAGTAATTTAAGTTATAGTAATTTAAGTTTAGTTATTTAATTTATAGTTATTTAAGTTATAGTTAATTAAGTTATCGTTAGTTAAGTTATAGTTATTTAAGTTATAGTTATTAAATTATAGTTATTTAAGTTATAGTTATTTAATTTATAGTTTTTTCATTTATGGTTATTATATTATAGTTATATAAATTATAGTTATTTAAGTTATAGTTATTTAAGTTATAGTTATTTAAGTTATAGTTATTTAAGTTATAGTTATTTAAGTTATAGTTATTTAAGTTATAGTTATTTAATTAATAGTTATTTAAGTTATAGTTATTTAAGTTATAGTTATTTAAGTTATAGTTATTTAAGTTATAGTTATTTAATTAATAGTTATTTAAGTTATAGTTATTTAAGTTATAGTTATTTAAGTTATAGTTATTTAAGTTATAGTTATTTAAGTTATAGTTATTTAATTTATAGTTATTTAATTTATAGTTATTTAAGTTATAGTTATTTAAGTTATAGTTATTTAAGTTATAGTTATTTAAGTTATAGTTATTTAATTAATAGTAATTTAAGTTATAGTAATTTTAGTTTAGTTATTTAATTTATAGTTATTTAAGTTATAGTTAATTAAGTTATCGTTAGTTAAGTTATAGTTATTTAAGTTATAGTTATTAAATTATAGTTATTTAAGTTATAGTTATTTAATTTATAGTTTTTTTATTTATGGTTATTTAAGTTATAGTTATTTAAGTTATAGTTATTTAAGTTATAGTTATTTAATTAATAGTTATTTAAGTTATAGTTATTTAATTAATAGTAATTTAAGTTATAGTAATTTAAGTTTAGTTATTTAATTTATAGTTATTTAAGTTATAGTTAATTAAGTTATCGTTAGTTAAGTTATAGTTATTTAAGTTATAGTTATTAAATTATAGTTATTTAAGTTATAGTTATTTAATTTATAGTTTTTTCATTTATGGTTATTTAAGTTATAGTTATTTAAGTTATAGTTATTTAAGTTATAGTTATTTAAGTTATAGTTATTTAAGTTATAGTTATTTAAGTTATAGTTATTTAAGTTATAGTTATTTAAGTTATAGTTATTTAATTAATAGTTATTTAAGTTATAGTTATTTAAGTTATAGTTATTTAAGTTATAGTTATTTAAGTTATAGTTATTTAAGTTATAGTTATTTAATTTATAGTTATTTAAGTTATAGTTATTTAAGTTATAGTTATTTAAGTTATAGTTATTTAAGTTATAGTTATTTAAGTTATAGTTATTTAAGTTATAGTTATTTAAGTTATAGTTATTTAAGTTATAGTTATTTAATTAATAGTTATTTAAGTTATAGTTATTTAAGTTATAGTTATTTAAGTTATAGTTATTTAAGTTATAGTTATTTAAGTTATAGTTATTTAAGTTATAGTTATTTAATTTATAGTTATTTAATTTATAGTTATTTAAGTTATAGTTATTTAAGTTATAGTTATTTAAGTTATAGTTATTTAAGTTATAGTTATTTAATTAATAGTAATTTAAGTTATAGTAATTTAAGTTTAGTTATTTAATTTATAGTTATTTAAGTTATAGTTAATTAAGTTATCGTTAGTTAAGTTATAGTTATTTAAGTTATAGTTATTAAATTATAGTTATTTAAGTTATAGTTATTTAATTTATAGTTTTTTCATTTATGGTTATTATATTATAGTTATATAAATTATAGTTATTTAAGTTATAGTTATTTAAGTTATAGTTATTTAAGTTATAGTTATTTAAGTTATAGTTATTTAAGTTATAGTTATTTAAGTTATAGTTATTTAATTAATAGTTATTTAAGTTATAGTTATTTAAGTTATAGTTATTTAAGTTATAGTTATTTAAGTTATAGTTATTTAAGTTATAGTTATTTAATTAGTAGTTATTTAAGTTATAGTTATTTAAGTTATAGTTATTTAAGTTATAGTTATTTAAGTTATAATTATTTAAGTTATAGTTATTTAATTTATAGTTATTTAATTTATAGTTATTTAAGTTATAGTTATTTAAGTTATAGTTATTTAAGTTATAGTTATTTAAGTTATAGTTATTTAAGTTATAGTTATTTAATTAATAGTTATTTAAGTTATAGTTATTTAAGTTATAGTTATTTAAGTTATAGTTATTTAATTAATAGTAATTTAAGTTATAGTAATTTAAGTTTAGTTATTTAATTTATAGTTATTTAAGTTATAGTTAATTAAGTTATCGTTAGTTAAGTTATAGTTATTTAAGTTATAGTTATTAAATTATAGTTATTTAAGTTATAGTTATTTAATTTATAGTTTTTTCATTTATGGTTATTTAAGTTATAGTTATTTAAGTTATAGTTATTTAAGTTATAGTTATTTAAGTTATAGTTATTTAAGTTATAGTTATTTAAGTTATAGTTATTTAAGTTATAGTTATTTAATTAATAGTTATTTAAGTTATAGTTATTTAAATTATAGTTATTTAAGTTATAGTTATTTAAGTTATAGTTATTTAAGTTATAGTTATTTAAGTTATAGTTATTTAAGTTATAGTTATTTAAGTTATAATTATTTAAATTATAGTTATATAAGTTATAGTTAATTAAGTTATCGTTATTTAAGTTATAGTTATTTAAGTTATAGTTATTTAAATTTTAGTTATATAAGTTATAGTTATTGAATTTATAGTTATTTAATATATAGTTATTTAAGTTATAGTTATTTAAGTTATAGTTATTTAAGTTATAGTTATTTAAGATATAGTTATTTAATATATAGTTATTTAAGTTATAGTTATTTAAGTTATAGTTATTTAAGTGATAGTTATTTAAGTTATAGTTATTTAAGTTATAGTTATTTAAGTTATAGTTATTTAAGTTATAGTTATTTAAGTTATAGTTATTTAATTAATAGTAATTTAAGTTATAGTAATTTAAGTTTAGTTATTTAATTTATAGTTATTTAAGTTATAGTTAATTAAGTTATCGTTAGTTAAGTTATAGTTATTTAAGTTATAGTTATTAAATTATAGTTATTTAAGTTATAGTTATTTAATTTATAGTTTTTTCATTTATGGTTATTATATTATAGTTATATAAATTATAGTTATTTAAGTTATAGTTATTTAAGTTATAGTTATTT
Organism: Osedax frankpressi; assembly: GCA_964035775.1. NCBI lineage: Eukaryota > Metazoa > Annelida > Polychaeta > Sabellida > Siboglinidae > Osedax > Osedax frankpressi. The sequence continues at coordinate 1,193,197 of OZ038314.1, forward strand.
AAGTTATAGTTATTTAAGTTATAGTTATTTAAGTTATAGTTATTTAAGTTATAGTTATTTAATTAATAGTTATTTAAGTTATAGTTATTTAAGTTATAGTTATTTAAGTTATAGTTATTTAAGTTATAGTTATTTAAGTTATAGTTATTTAAGTTATAGTTATTTAATTAGTAGTTATTTAAGTTATAGTTATTTAAGTTATAGTTATTTAAGTTATAGTTATTTAAGTTATAATTATTTAAGTTATAGTTATTTAATTTATAGTTATTTAATTTATAGTTATTTAAGTTATAGTTATTTAAGTTATAGTTATTTAAGTTATAGTTATTTAAGTTATAGTTATTTAAGTTATAGTTATTTAATTAATAGTTATTTAAGTTATAGTTATTTAAGTTATAGTTATTTAAGTTATAGTTATTTAATTAATAGTAATTTAAGTTATAGTAATTTAAGTTTAGTTATTTAATTTATAGTTATTTAAGTTATAGTTAATTAAGTTATCGTTAGTTAAGTTATAGTTATTTAAGTTATAGTTATTAAATTATAGTTATTTAAGTTATAGTTATTTAATTTATAGTTTTTTCATTTATGGTTATTTAAGTTATAGTTATTTAAGTTATAGTTATTTAAGTTATAGTTATTTAAGTTATAGTTATTTAAGTTATAGTTATTTAAGTTATAGTTATTTAAGTTATAGTTATTTAATTAATAGTTATTTAAGTTATAGTTATTTAAATTATAGTTATTTAAGTTATAGTTATTTAAGTTATAGTTATTTAAGTTATAGTTATTTAAGTTATAGTTATTTAAGTTATAGTTATTTAAGTTATAATTATTTAAATTATAATTATATAAGTTATAGTTAATTAAGTTATCGTTATTTAAGTTATAGTTATTTAAGTTATAGTTATTTAAATTTTAGTTATATAAGTTATAGTTATTGAATTTATAGTTATTTAATATATAGTTATTTAAGTTATAGTTATTTAAGTTATAGTTATTTAAGTTATAGTTATTTAAGTTATAGTTATTTAATATATAGTTATTTAAGTTATAGTTATTTAAGTTATAGTTATTTAAGTGATAGTTATTTAAGTTATAGTTATTTAAGTTATAGTTATTTAAGTTATAGTTATTTAATTAATAGTTATTTAAGTTATAGTTATTTAAGTTATAGTTATTTAAGTTATAGTTATTTAAGTTATAGTTATTTAAGTTATAGTTATTTAATTTATAGTTATTTAATTTATAGTTATTTAAGTTATAGTTATTTAAGTTATAGTTATTTAAGTTATAGTTATTTAAGTTATAGTTATTTAAGTTATAGTTATTTAATTTATAGTTATTTAAGTTATAGTTATTTAAGTTATAGTTATTTAAGTTATAGTTATTTAAGTTATAGTTATTTAAGTTATAGTTATTTAAGTTATAGTTATTTAAGTTATAGTTATTTAATTAATAGTTATTTAAGTTATAGTTATTTAAGTTATAGTTATTTAAGTTATAGTTATTTAAGTTATAGTTATTTAAGTTATAGTTATTTAATTAATAGTTATTTAAGTTATAGTTATTTAAGTTATAGTTATTTAAGTTATAGTTTTTTAAGTTATAGTTATTTAAGTTATAGTTATTTAATTTATAGTTATTTAATTTATAGTTATTTAAGTTATAGTTATTTAAGTTATAGTTATTTAAGTTATAGTTATTTAAGTTATAATTATTTAAATTATAGTTATATAAGTTATAGTTAATTAAGTTATCGTTATTTAAGTTATAGTTATTTAAGTTATAGTTATTTATATTTTAGTTATATAAGTTATAGTTATTGAATTTATAGTTATTTAATATATAGTTATTTAAGTTAGAGTTATTTAAGTTATAGTTATTTAAGTTATAGTTATTTAAGTTATAGTTATTTAAGTTATAGTTATTTAATATATAGTTATTTAAGTTATAGTTATTTAAGTTATAGTTATTTAAGTTATAGTTATTTAAGTTATAGTTATTTAAGTTATAGTTATTTAAGTTATAGTTATTTAATTAATAGTTATTTAAGTTATAGTTATTTAAGTTATAGTTATTTAAGTTATAGTTATTTAAGTTATAGTTATTTAAGTTATAGTTATTTAATGTATAGTTATTTAATTTATAGTTATTTAAGTTATAGTTATTTAAGTTATAGTTATTTAAGTTATAGTTATTTAAGTTATAGTTATTTAATTAATAGTAATTTAAGTTATAGTAATTTAAGTTTAGTTATTTAATTTATAGTTATTTAAGTTATAGTTAATTAAGTTATCGTTAGTTAAGTTATAGTTATTTAAGTTATATTTATTAAATTATAGTTATTTAAGTTATAGTTATTTAATTTATAGTTTTTTCATTTATGGTTATTTAAGTTATAGTTATTTAAGTTATAGTTATTTAAGTTATAGTTATTTAAGTTATAGTTATTTAAGTTATAGTTATTTAAGTTATAGTTATTTAAGTTATAGTTATTTAATTAATAGTTATTTAAGTTATAGTTATTTAAGTTATAGTTATTTAAGTTATAGTTATTTAAGTTATAGTTATTTAAGTTATAGTTATTTAAGTTATAGTTATTTAATTTATAGTTATTTAAGTTATAGTTATTTAAGTTATAGTTATTTAAGTTATAGTTATTTAAGTTATAGTTATTTAAGTTATAGTTATTTAAGTTATAGTTATTTAAGTTATAGTTATTTAATTACTAGTTATTTAAGTTATAGTTATTTAAGTTATAGTTATTTAAGTTATAGTTATTTAAGTTATAGTTATTTAAGTTATAGTTATTTAATTAATAGTTATTTAAGTTATAGTTATTTAAGTTATAGTTATTTAAGTTATAGTTTTTTAAGTTATAGTTATTTAAGTTATAGTTATTTAATTTATAGTTATTTAATTTATAGTTATTTAAGTTATAGTTATTTAAGTTATAGTTATTTAAGTTATAGTTATTTAAGTTATAGTTATTTAATTAATAGTAATTTAAGTTATATTAATTTAAGTTTAGTTATTTAATTTATAGTTATTTAAGTTATAGTTATTAAATTATAGTTATTTAAGTTATAGTTATTTAATTTATAGTTTTTTCATTTATGGTTATTTAAGTTATAGTTATTTAAGTTATAGTTATTTAAGTTATAGTTATTTAAGTTATAGTTATTTAAGTTATAGTTATTTAAGTTATAGTTATTTAATTAATAGTTATTTAAGTTATAGTTATTTAAGTTATAGTTATTTAAGTTATAGTTATTTAAGTTATAGTTATTTAAGTTATAGTTATTTAAGTTATAGTTATTTAAGTTATAGTTATTTAATTTATAGTTATTTAAGTTATAGTTATTTAAGTTATAGTTATTTAAGTTATAGTTATTTAAGTTATAGTTATTTAAGTTATAGTTATTTAAGTTATAGTTATTTAAGTTATAGTTATTTAAGTTATAGTTATTTAAGTTATAGTTATTTAAGTTATAGTTATTTAAGTTATAGTTATTTAAGTTATAGTTATTTAAGTTATAGTTATTTAAGTTATAGTTATTTAATTTATAGTTATTTAATTTATAGTTATTTAAGTTATAGTTATTTAAGTTATAGTTATTTAAGTTATAGTTATTTAATTAATAGTAATTTAAGTTATAGTAATTTAAGTTTAGTTATTTAATTTATAGTTATTTAAGTTATAGTTAATTAAGTTATCGTTAGTTAAGTTATAGTTATTTAAGTTATAGTTATTAAATTATAGTTATTTAAGTTATAGTTATTTAATTTATAGTTTTTTCATTTATGGTTATTTAAGTTATAGTTATTTAAGTTATAGTTATTTAAGTTATAGTTATTTAAGTTATAGTTATTTAATTAATAGTTATTTAAGTTATAGTTATTTAAGTTATAGTTATTTAAGTTATAGTTATTTAAGTTATAGTTATTTAAGTTATAGTTATTTAATTTATAGTTATTTAAGTTATATTTATTTAAGTTATAGTTATTTAAGTTATAGTTATTTAATTAATAGTAATTTAAGTTATAGTAATTTAAGTTTAGTTATTTAATTTATAGTTATTTAAGTTATAGTTAATTAAGTTATCGTTAGTTAAGTTATAGTTATTTAAGTTATATTTATTAAATTATAGTTATTTAAGTTATAGTTATTTAATTTATAGTTTTTTCATTTATGGTTATTTAAGTTATAGTTATTTAAGTTATAGTTATTTAAGTTATAGTTATTTAAGTTATAGTTATTTAAGTTATAGTTATTTAAGTTATAGTTATTTAAGTTATAGTTATTTAAGTTATAGTTATTTAATTAATAGTTATTTAAGTTATAGTTATTTAAGTTATAGTTATTTAAGTTATAGTTATTTAAGTTATAGTTATTTAATTAATAGTAATTTAAGTTATAGTAATTTTAGTTTAGTTATTTAATTTATAGTTATTTAAGTTATAGTTAATTAAGTTATCGTTAGTTAAGTTATAGTTATTTAAGTTATAGTTATTAAATTATAGTTATTTAAGTTATAGTTATTTAATTTATAGTTTTTTTATTTATGGTTATTTAAGTTATAGTTATTTAAGTTATAGTTATTTAAGTTATAGTTATTTAATTAATAGTTATTTAAGTTATAGTTATTTAATTAATAGTAATTTAAGTTATAGTAATTTAAGTTTAGTTATTTAATTTATAGTTATTTAAGTTATAGTTAATTAAGTTATCGTTAGTTAAGTTATAGTTATTTAAGTTATAGTTATTAAATTATAGTTATTTAAGTTATAGTTATTTAATTTATAGTTTTTTCATTTATGGTTATTTAAGTTATAGTTATTTAAGTTATAGTTATTTAAGTTATAGTTATTTAAGTTATAGTTATTTAAGTTATAGTTATTTAAGTTATAGTTATTTAAGTTATAGTTATTTAATTAATAGTTATTTAAGTTATAGTTATTTAAGTTATAGTTATTTAAGTTATAGTTATTTAAGTTATAGTTATTTAAGTTATAGTTATTTAATTTATAGTTATTTAAGTTATAGTTATTTAAGTTATAGTTATTTAAGTTATAGTTATTTAAGTTATAGTTATTTAAGTTATAGTTATTTAAGTTATAGTTATTTAAGTTATAGTTATTTAAGTTATAGTTATTTAATTAATAGTTATTTAAGTTATAGTTATTTAAGTTATAGTTATTTAAGTTATAGTTATTTAAGTTATAGTTATTTAAGTTATAGTTATTTAAGTTATAGTTATTTAATTTATAGTTATTTAATTTATAGTTATTTAAGTTATAGTTATTTAAGTTATAGTTATTTAAGTTATAGTTATTTAAGTTATAGTTATTTAATTAATAGTAATTTAAGTTATAGTAATTTAAGTTTAGTTATTTAATTTATAGTTATTTAAGTTATAGTTAATTAAGTTATCGTTAGTTAAGTTATAGTTATTTAAGTTATAGTTATTAAATTATAGTTATTTAAGTTATAGTTATTTAATTTATAGTTTTTTCATTTATGGTTATTATATTATAGTTATATAAATTATAGTTATTTAAGTTATAGTTATTTAAGTTATAGTTATTTAAGTTATAGTTATTTAAGTTATAGTTATTTAAGTTATAGTTATTTAAGTTATAGTTATTTAATTAATAGTTATTTAAGTTATAGTTATTTAAGTTATAGTTATTTAAGTTATAGTTATTTAAGTTATAGTTATTTAAGTTATAGTTATTTAATTAGTAGTTATTTAAGTTATAGTTATTTAAGTTATAGTTATTTAAGTTATAGTTATTTAAGTTATAATTATTTAAGTTATAGTTATTTAATTTATAGTTATTTAATTTATAGTTATTTAAGTTATAGTTATTTAAGTTATAGTTATTTAAGTTATAGTTATTTAAGTTATAGTTATTTAAGTTATAGTTATTTAATTAATAGTTATTTAAGTTATAGTTATTTAAGTTATAGTTATTTAAGTTATAGTTATTTAATTAATAGTAATTTAAGTTATAGTAATTTAAGTTTAGTTATTTAATTTATAGTTATTTAAGTTATAGTTAATTAAGTTATCGTTAGTTAAGTTATAGTTATTTAAGTTATAGTTATTAAATTATAGTTATTTAAGTTATAGTTATTTAATTTATAGTTTTTTCATTTATGGTTATTTAAGTTATAGTTATTTAAGTTATAGTTATTTAAGTTATAGTTATTTAAGTTATAGTTATTTAAGTTATAGTTATTTAAGTTATAGTTATTTAAGTTATAGTTATTTAATTAATAGTTATTTAAGTTATAGTTATTTAAATTATAGTTATTTAAGTTATAGTTATTTAAGTTATAGTTATTTAAGTTATAGTTATTTAAGTTATAGTTATTTAAGTTATAGTTATTTAAGTTATAATTATTTAAATTATAGTTATATAAGTTATAGTTAATTAAGTTATCGTTATTTAAGTTATAGTTATTTAAGTTATAGTTATTTAAATTTTAGTTATATAAGTTATAGTTATTGAATTTATAGTTATTTAATATATAGTTATTTAAGTTATAGTTATTTAAGTTATAGTTATTTAAGTTATAGTTATTTAAGTTATAGTTATTTAATATATAGTTATTTAAGTTATAGTTATTTAAGTTATAGTTATTTAAGTGATAGTTATTTAAGTTATAGTTATTTAAGTGATAGTTATTTAAGTTATAGTTATTTAAGTTATAGTTATTTAAGTTATAGTTATTTAATTAATAGTTATTTAAGTTATAGTTATTTAAGTTATAGTTATTTAAGTTATAGTTATTTAAGTTATAGTTATTTAAGTTATAGTTATTTAATTTATAGTTATTTAATTTATAGTTATTTAAGTTATAGTTATTTAAGTTATAGTTATTTAAGTTATAGTTATTTAAGTTATAGTTATTTAAGTTATAGTTATTTAATTTATAGTTATTTAAGTTATAGTTATTTAAGTTATAGTTATTTAAGTTATAGTTATTTAAGTTATAGTTATTTAAGTTATAGTTATTTAAGTTATAGTTATTTAAGTTATAGTTATTTAATTAATAGTTATTTAAGTTATAGTTATTTAAGTTATAGTTATTTAAGTTATAGTTATTTAAGTTATAGTTATTTAAGTTATAGTTATTTAATTAATAGTTATTTAAGTTATAGTTATTTAAGTTATAGTTATTTAAGTTATAGTTTTTTAAGTTATAGTTATTTAAGTTATAGTTATTTAATTTATAGTTATTTAATTTATAGTTATTTAAGTTATAGTTATTTAAGTTATAGTTATTTAAGTTATAGTTATTTAAGTTATAATTATTTAAATTATAGTTATATAAGTTATAGTTAATTAAGTTATCGTTATTTAAGTTATAGTTATTTAAGTTATAGTTATTTATATTTTAGTTATATAAGTTATAGTTATTGAATTTATAGTTATTTAATATATAGTTATTTAAGTTAGAGTTATTTAAGTTATAGTTATTTAAGTTATAGTTATTTAAGTTATAGTTATTTAAGTTATAGTTATTTAATATATAGTTATTTAAGTTATAGTTATTTAAGTTATAGTTATTTAAGTTATAGTTATTTAAGTTATAGTTATTTAAGTTATAGTTATTTAAGTTATAGTTATTTAATTAATAGTTATTTAAGTTATAGTTATTTAAGTTATAGTTATTTAAGTTATAGTTATTTAAGTTATAGTTATTTAAGTTATAGTTATTTAATGTATAGTTATTTAATTTATAGTTATTTAAGTTATAGTTATTTAAGTTATAGTTATTTAAGTTATAGTTATTTAAGTTATAGTTATTTAATTAATAGTAATTTAAGTTATAGTAATTTAAGTTTAGTTATTTAATTTATAGTTATTTAAGTTATAGTTAATTAAGTTATCGTTAGTTAAGTTATAGTTATTTAAGTTATATTTATTAAATTATAGTTATTTAAGTTATAGTTATTTAATTTATAGTTTTTTCATTTATGGTTATTTAAGTTATAGTTATTTAAGTTATAGTTATTTAAGTTATAGTTATTTAAGTTATAGTTATTTAAGTTATAGTTATTTAAGTTATAGTTATTTAATTAATAGTTATTTAAGTTATAGTTATTTAAGTTATAGTTATTTAAGTTATAGTTATTTAAGTTATAGTTATTTAAGTTATAGTTATTTAAGTTATAGTTATTTAATTTATAGTTATTTAAGTTATAGTTATTTAAGTTATAGTTATTTAAGTTATAGTTATTTAAGTTATAGTTATTTAAGTTATAGTTATTTAAGTTATAGTTATTTAAGTTATAGTTATTTAATTACTAGTTATTTAAGTTATAGTTATTTAAGTTATAGTTATTTAAGTTATAGTTATTTAAGTTATAGTTATTTAATTAATAGTTATTTAAGTTATAGTTATTTAAGTTATAGTTATTTAAGTTATAGTTTTTTAAGTTATAGTTATTTAAGTTATAGTTATTTAATTTATAGTTATTTAATTTATAGTTATTTAAGTTATAGTTATTTAAGTTATAGTTATTTAAGTTATAGTTATTTAATTAATAGTAATTTAAGTTATATTAATTTAAGTTTAGTTATTTAATTTATAGTTATTTAAGTTATAGTTATTAAATTATAGTTATTTAAGTTATAGTTATTTAATTTATAGTTTTTTCATTTATGGTTATTTAAGTTATAGTTATTTAAGTTATAGTTATTTAAGTTATAGTTATTTAAGTTATAGTTATTTAAGTTATAGTTATTTAAGTTATAGTTATTTAATTAATAGTTATTTAAGTTATAGTTATTTAAGTTATAGTTATTTAAGTTATAGTTATTTAAGTTATAGTTATTTAAGTTATAGTTATTTAAGTTATAGTTATTTAAGTTATAGTTATTTAATTTATAGTTATTTAAGTTATAGTTATTTAAGTTATAGTTATTTAAGTTATAGTTATTTAAGTTATAGTTATTTAAGTTATAGTTATTTAAGTTATAGTTATTTAAGTTATAGTTATTTAAGTTATAGTTATTTAAGTTATAGTTATTTAAGTTATAGTTATTTAAGTTATAGTTATTTAAGTTATAGTTATTTAAGTTATAGTTATTTAAGTTATAGTTATTTAATTTATAGTTATTTAATTTATAGTTATTTAAGTTATAGTTATTTAAGTTATAGTTATTTAAGTTATAGTTATTTAATTAATAGTAATTTAAGTTATAGTAATTTAAGTTTAGTTATTTAATTTATAGTTATTTAAGTTATAGTTAATTAAGTTATCGTTAGTTAAGTTATAGTTATTTAAGTTATAGTTATTAAATTATAGTTATTTAAGTTATAGTTATTTAATTTATAGTTTTTTCATTTATGGTTATTTAAGTTATAGTTATTTAAGTTATAGTTATTTAAGTTATAGTTATTTAAGTTATAGTTATTTAATTAATAGTTATTTAAGTTATAGTTATTTAAGTTATAGTTATTTAAGTTATAGTTATTTAAGTTATAGTTATTTAAGTTATAGTTATTTAATTTATAGTTATTTAAGTTATAGTTATTTAAGTTATAGTTATTTAAGTTATAGTTATTTAATTAATAGTAATTTAAGTTATAGTAATTTAAGTTTAGTTATTTAATTTATAGTTATTTAAGTTATAGTTAATTAAGTTATCGTTAGTTAAGTTATAGTTATTTAAGTTATATTTATTAAATTATAGTTATTTAAGTTATAGTTATTTAATTTATAGTTTTTTCATTTATGGTTATTTAAGTTATAGTTATTTAAGTTATAGTTATTTAAGTTATAGTTATTTAAGTTATAGTTATTTAAGTTATAGTTATTTAAGTTATAGTTATTTAAGTTATAGTTATTTAAGTTATAGTTATTTAATTAATAGTTATTTAAGTTATAGTTATTTAAGTTATAGTTATTTAAGTTATAGTTATTTAAGTTATAGTTATTTAAGTTATAGTTATTTAATTTATAGTTATTTAAGTTATAGTTATTTAAGTTATAGTTATTTAAGTTATAGTTATTTAAGTTATAGTTATTTAAGTTATAGTTATTTAAGTTATAGTTATTTAAGTTATAGTTATTTAATTAATAGTTATTTAAGTTATAGTTATTTAAGTTATAGTTATTTAAGTTATAGTTATTTAAGTTATAGTTATTTAAGTTATAGTTATTTAATTAATAGTTATTTAAGTTATAGTTATTTAAGTTATAGTTATTTAAGTTATAGTTTTTTAAGTTATAGTTATTTAAGTTATAGTTATTTAATTTATAGTTATTTAATTTATAGTTATTTAAGTTATAGTTATTTAAGTTATAGTTATTTAAGTTATAGTTATTTAATTAATAGTAATTTAAGTTATAGTAATTTAAGTTTAGTTATTTAATTTATAGTTATTTAAGTTATAGTTATTAAATTATAGTTATTTAAGTTATAGTTATTTAATTTATAGTTTTTTCATTTATGGTTATTTAAGTTATAGTTATTTAAGTTATAGTTATTTAAGTTATAGTTATTTAAGTTATAGTTATTTAAGTTATAGTTATTTAAGTTATAGTTATTTAAGTTATAGTTATTTAATTAATAGTTATTTAAGTTATAGTTATTTAAGTTATAATTATTTAAATTATAGTTATATAAGTTATAGTTAATTAAGTTATCGTTATTTAAGTTATAGTTATTTAAGTTATAGTTATTTATATTTTAGTTATATAAGTTATAGTTATTGAATTTATAGTTATTTAATATATAGTTATTTAAGTTATAGTTATTTAAGTTATAGTTATTTAAGTTATAGTTATTTAAGTTATAGTTATTTAAGTTATAGTTATTTAATATATAGTTATTTAAGTTATAGTTATTTAAGTTATAGTTATTTAAGTTATAGTTATTTAAGTTATAGTTATTTAAGTTATAGTTATTTAAGTTATAGTTATTTAATTAATAGTTATTTAAGTTATAGTTATTTAAGTTATAGTTATTTAAGTTATAGTTATTTAAGTTATAGTTATTTAAGTTATAGTTATTTAATTTATAGTTATTTAATTTATAGTTATTTAAGTTATAGTTATTTAAGTTATAGTTATATAAGTTATAGTTATTTAAGTTATAGTTATATAATTAATAGTAATTTAAGTTATAGTAATTTAAGTTTAGTTATTTAATTTATAGTTATTTAAGTTATAGTTAATTAAGTTATCGTTAGTTAAGTTATAGTTATTTAAGTTATATTTATTAAATTATAGTTATTTAAGTTATAGTTATTTAATTTATAGTTTTTTCATTTATGGTTATTTAAGTTATAGTTATTTAAGTTATAGTTATTTAAGTTATAGTTATTTAAGTTATAGTTATTTAAGTTATAGTTATTTAAGTTATAGTTATTTAAGTTATAGTTATTTAATTAATAGTTATTTAAGTTATAGTTATTTAAGTTATAGTTATTTAAGTTATAGTTATTTAAGTTATAGTTATTTAAGTTATAGTTATTTAATTTATAGTTATTTAAGTTATAGTTATTTAAGTTATAGTTATTTAAGTTATAGTTATTTAAGTTATAGTTATTTAAGTTATAGTTATTTAAGTTATAGTTATTTAAGTTATAGTTATTTAATTAATAGTTATTTAAGTTATAGTTATTTAAGTTATAGTTATTTAAGTTATAGTTATTTAAGTTATAGTTATTTAAGTTATAGTTATTTAATTAATAGTTATTTAAGTTATAGTTATTTAAGTTATAGTTATTTAAGTTATAGTTTTTTAAGTTATAGTTATTTAAGTTATAGTTATTTAATTTATAGTTATTTAATTTATAGTTATTTAAGTTATAGTTATTTAAGTTATAGTTATTTAAGTTATAGTTATTTAATTAATAGTAATTTAAGTTATAGTAATTTAAGTTTAGTTATTTAATTTATAGTTATTTAAGTTATAGTTATTAAATTATAGTTATTTAAGTTATAGTTATTTAATTTATAGTTTTTTCATTTATGGTTATTTAAGTTATAGTTATTTAAGTTATAGTTATTTAAGTTATAGTTATTTAAGTTATAGTTATTTAAGTTATAGTTATTTAAGTTATAGTTATTTAATTAATAGTTATTTAAGTTATAGTTATTTAAGTTATAGTTATTTAAGTTATAGTTATTTAAATTATAGTTATTTAATTTATAGTTATTTAAGTTATAGTTATTTAAGTTATAGTTATTTAAGTTCTAGTTATTTAAGTTATAGTTATTTAAGTTATAGTTATTTAAGTTATAGTTATTTAAGTTATAGTTATTTAAGTTATAGTTATTTAATTAATAGTTATTTAAGTTATAGTTATTTAAGTTATAGTTATTTAAGTTATAGTTATTTAAGTTATAGTTATTTAAGTTATAGTTATTTAATTTATAGTTATTTAATTTATAGTTATTTAAGTTATAGTTATATAAGTTATAGTTATTTAAGTTATAGTTATTTAAGTTATAGTTATTTAATTAATAGTAATTTAAGTTATAGTAATTTAAGTTTAGTTATTTAATTTATAGTTATTTAAGTTATAGTTAATTAAGTTATCGTTAGTTAAGTTATAGTTATTTAAGTTATAGTTATTTAAGTTATAGTTATTTAAGTTATAGTTATTTAATTAATAGTTATTTAAGTTATAGTTATTTAAGTTATAGTTATTTAAGTTATAGTTATTTAAGTTATATTTATTTAAGTTATAGTTATTTAATTTATAGTTATTTAATTTATAGTTATTTAAGTTATAGTTATTTAAGTTATCGTTAGTTAAGTTATAGTTATTTAAGTTATAGTTATTAAATTATAGTTATTTAAGTTATAGTTATTTAATTTATAGTTTTTTCATTTATGGTTATTTAAGTTATAGTTATTTAAGTTATAGTTATTTAAGTTATAGTTATTTAATTAATAGTTATTTAAGTTATAGTTATTTAAGTTATAGTTATTTAAGTTATAGTTATTTAAGTTATAGTTATTTAAGTTATAGTTATTTAAGTTATAGTTATTTAATTAATAGTTATTTAAGTTATAGTTATTTAAGTTATAGTTATTTAAGTTATAGTTATTTAATTAATAGTAATTTAAGTTATAGTAATTTAAGTTTAGTTATTTAATTTATAGTTATTTAAGTTATAGTTAATTAAGTTATCGTTAGTTAAGTTATAGTTATTTAAGTTATAGTTATTAAATTATAGTTATTTAAGTTATAGTTATTTAATTTATAGTTTTTTCATTTATGGTTATTTAAGTTATAGTTATTTAAGTTATAGTTATTTAAGTTATAGTTATTTAAGTTATAGTTATTTAAGTTATAGTTATTTAAGTTATAGTTATTTAAGTTATAGTTATTTAATTAATAGTTATTTAAGTTATAGTTATTTAAGTTATAGTTATTTAAGTTATAGTTATTTAAGTTATAGTTATTTAATTTATAGTTATTTAAGTTATAGTTATTTAAGTTATAGTTATTTAAGTTATAGTTATTTAAGTTATAGTTATTTAAGTTATAGTTATTTAAGTTATAGTTATTTAAGTTATAGTTATTTAAGTTATAGTTATTTAATTAATAGTTATTTAAGTTATAGTTATTTAAGTTATAGTTATTTAAGTTATAGTTATTTAAGTTATAGTTATTTAAGTTATAGTTATTTAAGTTATAGTTATTTAAGTTATAGTTATTTAATTTATAGTTATTTAATTTATAGTTATTTAAGTTATAGTTATTTAAGTTATAGTTATTTAAGTTATGGTTATTTAAGTTATAGTTATTTAATTAATAGTAATTTAAGTTATAGTAATTTAAGTTTAGTTATTTAGTTTATAGTTATTTAAGTTATAGTTATTTAAGTTATAGTTATTTAAGTTATAGTTATTTAAGTTATAGTTATTTAAGTTATAGTTATTTAAGTTATAGTTATTTAATTAATAGTTATTTAAGTTATAGTTATTTAAGTTATAGTTAATTAAGTTATAGTTATTTAAGTTATAGTTATTTAAGTTATAGTTATTTAAGTTATAGTTATTTAATTTATAGTTATTTAATTTATAGTTATTTAAGTTATAGTTATTTAAGTTATAGTTATTTAAGTTATGGTTATTTAAGTTATAGTTATTTAATTAATAGTAATTTAAGTTATAGTAATTTAAGTTTAGTTATTTAATTTATAGTTATTTAAGTTATAGTTATTTAAGTTATAGTTATTTAAGTTATAGTTATTTAAGTTATAGTTATTTAAGTTATAGTTATTTAATTAATAGTTATTTAAGTTATAGTTATTTAAGTTATAGTTATTTAAGTTATAGTTATTTAAGTTATAGTTATTTAAGTTATAGTTATTTAATTTATAGTTATTTAATTTATAGTTATTTAAGTTATAGTTATTTAAGTTATAGTTATTTAAGTTATAGTTATTTAATTAATAGTAATTTAAGTTATAGTAATTTAAGTTTAGTTATTTAATTTATAGTTATTTAAGTTATAGTTAATTAAGTTATCGTTATTTAAGTTATAGTTATTTAAGTTATAGTTATTAAATTATAGTTATTTAAGTTATAGTTATTTAATTTATAGTTTTTTCATTTATGATTATTATATTATAGTTATATAAATTATAGTAATTTAATTTATAGTTATTTAAGTTATAGATATTTAAGTTATAGTTATTTAAGTTATAGTTATTTAAGTTATAGTTATTTAAGTTATAGTTATTTAATTAATAGTTATTTAAGTTATAGTTATTTAAGTTATAGTTATTTAAGTTATAGTTATTTAAGTTATAGTTATTTAAGTTATAGTTATTTAATTAATAGTTATTTAAGTTATAGTTATTTAAGTTATAGTTATTTAAGTTATAGTTATTTAAGTTATAGTTATTTAAGTTATAGTTATTTAAGTTATAGTTATTTAATTAATAGTAATTTAAGTTATAGTAATTTAAGTTTAGTTATTTAATTTATAGTTATTTAAGTTATAGTTAATTAAGTTATCGTTAGTTAAGTTATAGTTATTTAAGTTATAGTTATTAAATTATAGTTATTTAAGTTATAGTTATTTAATTTATAGTTTTTTCATTTATGGTTATTTAAGTTATAGTTATTTAAGTTATAGTTATTTAAGTTATAGTTATTTAATTAATAGTTATTTAAGTTATAGTTATTTAAGTTATAGTTATTTAAGTTATAGTTATTTAAATTATAGTTATTTAAGTTATAGTTATTTAATTTATAGTTATTTAAGTTATTGTTATTTAAGTTATAGTTATTTAAGTTATAGTTATTTAAGTTATAGTTATTAAATTATAGTTATTTATGTTATAGTTATTTAATTTATAGTTTTTTCATTTATGGTTATTTAAGTTATAGTTATTTAAGTTATAGTTATTTAAGTTATAGTTATTTAAGTTATAGTTATTTAAGTTATAGTTATTTAAGTTATAGTTATTTAATTAATAGTTATTTAAGTTATAGTTATTTAAGTTATAGTTATTTAATTTATAGTTATTTAATTTATAGTTATTTAAGTTATAGTTATATAAGTTATAGTTATTTAAGTTATAGTTATTTAAGTTATAGTTATTTAATTAATAGTAATTTAAGTTATAGTAATTTAAGTTTAGTTATTTAATTTATAGTTATTTAAGTTATAGTTAATTAAGTTATCGTTAGTTAAGTTATAGTTATTTAAGTTATAGTTATTTAAGTTATAGTTATTTAAGTTATAGTTATTTAATTAATAGTTATTTAAGTTATAGTTATTTAAGTTATAGTTATTTAAGTTATAGTTATTTAAGTTATATTTATTTAAGTTATAGTTATTTAATTTATAGTTATTTAATTTATAGTTATTTAAGTTATAGTTATTTAAGTTATAGTTATTTAAGTTATAGTTATTTAAGTTATAGTTATTTAATTAATAGTAATTTAAGTTATAGTAATTTTAGTTTAGTTATTTAATTTATAGTTATTTAAGTTATAGTTAATTAAGTTATCGTTAGTTAAGTTATAGTTATTTAAGTTATAGTTATTAAATTATAGTTATTTAAGTTATAGTTATTTAATTTATAGTTTTTTCATTTATGGTTATTTAAGTTATAGTTATTTAAGATATAGTTATTTAAGTTATAGTTATTTAATTAATAGTTATTTAAGTTATAGTTATTTAAGTTATAGTTATTTAAGTTATAGTTATTTAAGTTATAGTTATTTAAGTTATAGTTATTTAAGTTATAGTTATTTAATTAATAGTTATTTAAGTTATAGTTATTTAAGTTATAGTTATTTAAGTTATAGTTATTTAATTAATAGTAATTTAAGTTATAGTAATTTAAGTTTAGTTATTTAATTTATAGTTATTTAAGTTATAGTTAATTAAGTTATCGTTAGTTAAGTTATAGTTATTTAAGTTATAGTTATTAAATTATAGTTATTTAAGTTATAGTTATTTAATTTATAGTTTTTTCATTTATGGTTATTTAAGTTATAGTTATTTAAGTTATAGTTATTTAAGTTATAGTTATTTAAGTTATAGTTATTTAAGTTATAGTTATTTAAGTTATAGTTATTTAAGTTATAGTTATTTAATTAATAGTTATTTAAGTTATAGTTATTTAAGTTATAGTTATTTAAGTTATAGTTATTTAAGTTATAGTTATTTAAGTTATAGTTATTTAATTTATAGTTATTTAAGTTATAGTTATTTAAGTTATAGTTATTTAATTAATAGTTATTTAAGTTATAGTTATTTAAGTTATAGTTATTTAAGTTATAGTTATTTAAGTTATAGTTATTTAAGTTATAGTTATTTAAGTTATAGTTATTTAATTAATAGTAATTTAAGTTATAGTAATTTAAGTTTAGTTATTTAATTTATAGTTATTTAAGTTATAGTTAATTAAGTTATCGTTAGTTAAGTTATAGTTATTTAAGTTATAGTTATTAAATTATAGTTATTTAAGTTATAGTTATTTAATTTATAGTTTTTTCATTTATGGTTATTTAAGTTATAGTTATTTAAGTTATAGTTATTTAAGTTATAGTTATTTAATTAATAGTTATTTAAGTTATAGTTATTTAAGTTATAGTTATTTAAGTTATAGTTATTTAAATTATAGTTATTTAAGTTATAGTTATTTAATTTATAGTTATTTAAGTTATTGTTATTTAAGTTATAGTTATTTAAGTTATAGTTATTTAAGTTATAGTTATTAAATTATAGTTATTTATGTTATAGTTATTTAATTTATAGTTTTTTTCATTTATGGTTATTTAAGTTATAGTTATTTAAGTTATAGTTATTTAAGTTATAGTTATTTAAGTTATAGTTATTTAAGTTATAGTTATTTAAGTTATAGTTATTTAATTAATAGTTATTTAAGTTATAGTTATTTAAGTTATAGTTATTTAATTTATAGTTATTTAATTTATAGTTATTTAAGTTATAGTTATATAAGTTATAGTTATTTAAGTTATAGTTATTTAAGTTATAGTTATTTAATTAATAGTAATTTAAGTTATAGTAATTTAAGTTTAGTTATTTAATTTATAGTTATTTAAGTTATAGTTAATTAAGTTATCGTTAGTTAAGTTATAGTTATTTAAGTTATAGTTATTTAAGTTATAGTTATTTAAGTTATAGTTATTTAATTAATAGTTATTTAAGTTATAGTTATTTAAGTTATAGTTATTTAAGTTATAGTTATTTAAGTTATATTTATTTAAGTTATAGTTATTTAATTTATAGTTATTTAATTTATAGTTATTTAAGTTATAGTTATTTAAGTTATAGTTATTTAAGTTATAGTTATTTAAGTTATAGTTATTTAATTAATAGTAATTTAAGTTATAGTAATTTTAGTTTAGTTATTTAATTTATAGTTATTTAAGTTATAGTTAATTAAGTTATCGTTAGTTAAGTTATAGTTATTTAAGTTATAGTTATTAAATTATAGTTATTTAAGTTATAGTTATTTAATTTATAGTTTTTTCATTTATGGTTATTTAAGTTATAGTTATTTAAGTTATAGTTATTTAAGTTATAGTTATTTAATTAATAGTTATTTAAGTTATAGTTATTTAAGTTATAGTTATTTAAGTTATAGTTATTTAAGTTATAGTTATTTAAGTTATAGTTATTTAAGTTATAGTTATTTAATTAATAGTTATTTAAGTTATAGTTATTTAAGTTATAGTTATTTAAGTTATAGTTATTTAATTAATAGTAATTTAAGTTATAGTAATTTAAGTTTAGTTATTTAATTTATAGTTATTTAAGTTATAGTTAATTAAGTTATCGTTAGTTAAGTTATAGTTATTTAAGTTATAGTTATTAAATTATAGTTATTTAAGTTATAGTTATTTAATTTATAGTTTTTTCATTTATGGTTATTTAAGTTATAGTTATTTAAGTTATAGTTATTTAAGTTATAGTTATTTAAGTTATAGTTATTTAAGTTATAGTTATTTAAGTTATAGTTATTTAAGTTATAGTTATTTAATTAATAGTTATTTAAGTTATAGTTATTTAAGTTATAGTTATTTAAGTTATAGTTATTTAAGTTATAGTTATTTAAGTTATAGTTATTTAATTTATAGTTATTTAAGTTATAGTTATTTAAGTTATAGTTATTTAAGTTATAGTTATTTAAGTTATAGTTATTTAAGTTATAGTTATTTAAGTTATAGTTATTTAAGTTATAGTTATTTAAGTTATAGTTATTTAAGTTATAGTTATTTAATTAATAGTTATTTAAGTTATAGTTATTTAAGTTATAGTTATTTAAGTTATAGTTATTTAAGTTATAGTTATTTAAGATATAGTTATTTAAGTTATAGTTATTTAAGTTATAGTTATTTAATTTTTAGTTATTTAATTTATAGTTATTTAAGTTATAGTTATTTAAGTTATAGTTATTTAAGTTATGGTTATTTAAGTTATAGTTATTTAATTAATAGTAATTTAAGTTATAGTAATTTAAGTTTAGTTATTTAATTTATAGTTATTTAAGTTATAGTTATTTAAGTTATAGTTATTTAAGTTATAGTTATTTAAGTTATAGTTATTTAAGTTATAGTTATTTAATTAATAGTTATTTAAGTTATAGTTATTTAAGTTATAGTTAATTAAGTTATAGTTATTTAAGTTATAGTTATTTAAGTTATAGTTATTTAAGTTATAGTTATTTAATTTATAGTTATTTAATTTATAGTTATTTAAGTTATAGTTATTTAAGTTATAGTTATTTAAGTTATGGTTATTTAAGTTATAGTTATTTAATTAATAGTAATTTAAGTTATAGTAATTTAAGTTTAGTTATTTAATTTATAGTTATTTAAGTTATAGTTATTTAAGTTATAGTTATTTAAGTTATAGTTATTTAAGTTATAGTTATTTAAGTTATAGTTATTTAATTAATAGTTATTTAAGTTATAGTTATTTAAGTTATAGTTATTTAAGTTATAGTTATTTAAGTTATAGTTATTTAAGTTATAGTTATTTAATTTATAGTTATTTAATTTATAGTTATTTAAGTTATAGTTATTTAAGTTATAGTTATTTAAGTTATAGTTATTTAATTTATAGTTATTTAAGTTATAGTTATTTAATTAATAGTTATTTAAGTTATAGTTATTTAAGTTATAGTTATTTAAGTTATAGTTATTTAAGTTATAGTTATTTAAGTTATAGTTATTTAATTTATAGTTATTTAATTTATAGTTATTTAAGTTATAGTTATTTAAGTTATAGTTATTTAAGTTATAGTTATTTAATTAATAGTATTTAAGTTATAGTAATTTAAGTTTAGTTATTTAATTTATAGTTATTTAAGTTATAGTTAATTAAGTTATCGTTATTTAAGTTATAGTTATTTAAGTTATAGTTATTAAATTATAGTTATTTAAGTTATAGTTATTTAATTTATAGTTTTTTCATTTATGATTATTATATTATAGTTATATAAATTATAGTAATTTAATTTATAGTTATTTAAGTTATAGATATTTAAGTTATAGTTATTTAAGTTATAGTTATTTAAGTTATAGTTATTTAAGTTATAGTTATTTAAGTTATAGTTATTTAATTAATAGTTATTTAAGTTATAGTAATTTAAGTTTAGTTATTTAATTTATAGTTATTTAAGTTATAGTTAATTAAGTTATCGTTAGTTAAGTTATAGTTATTTAAGTTATAGTTATTAAATTATAGTTATTTAAGTTATAGTTATTTAATTTATAGTTTTTTCATTTATGGTTATTTAAGTTATAGTTATTTAAGTTATAGTTATTTAAGTTATAGTTATTTAATTAATAGTTATTTAAGTTATAGTTATTTAAGTTATAGTTATTTAAGTTATAGTTATTTAAATTATAGTTATTTAAGTTATAGTTATTTAATTTATAGTTATTTAAGTTATTGTTATTTAAGTTATAGTTATTTAATTTATAGTTTTTTCATTTATGGTTATTTAAGTTATAGTTATTTAAGTTATAGTTATTTAAGTTATAGTTATTTAAGTTATAGTTATTTAAGTTATAGTTATTTAATTAATAGTTATTTAAGTTATAGTTATTTAAGTTATAGTTATTTAAGTTATAGTTATTTAAGTTATAGTTATTTAAGTTATAGTTATTTAATTTATAGTTATTTAAGTTATAGTTATTTAAGTTATAGTTATTTAAGTTATAGTTATTTAAGTTATAGTTATTTAAGTTATAGTTATTTAAGTTATAGTTATTTAAGTTATAGTTATTTAAGTTATAGTTATTTAAGTTATAGTTATTTAAGTTATAGTTATTTAAGTTATAGTTATTTAAGTTATAGTTATTTAATTAATAGTTATTTAAGTTATAGTTATTTAAGTTATAGTTATTTAAGTTATAGTTATTTAGGTTATAGTTATTTAAGTTATAGTTATTTAATTTATAGTTATTTAATTTATAGTTATTTAAGTTATAGTTATTTAAGTTATAGTTATTTAAGTTATAGTTATTTAAGTTATAGTTATTTAATTAATAGTAATTTAAGTTATAGTAATTTAAGTTTAGTTATTTAATTTATAGTTATTTAAGTTATAGTTAATTAAGTTATCGTTAGTTAAGTTATAGTTATTTAAGTTATAGTTATTTAAGTTATAGTTATTTAAGTTATAGTTATTTAATTAATAGTTATTTAAGTTATAGTTATTTAAGTTATAGTTATTTAAGTTATAGTTATTTAAGTTATATTTATTTAAGTTATAGTTATTTAATTTATAGTTATTTAATTTATAGTTATTTAAGTTATAGTTATTTAAGTTATAGTTATTTAAGTTATAGTTATTTAAGTTATAGTTATTTAAGTTATAGTTATTTAATTAATAGTTATTTAAGTTATAGTTATTTAAGTTATAGTTATTTAAGTTATAGTTATTTAATTAATAGTAATTTAAGTTATAGTAATTTAAGTTTAGTTATTTAATTTATAGTTATTTAAGTTATAGTTAATTAAGTTATCGTTAGTTAAGTTATAGTTATTTAAGTTATAGTTATTAAATTATAGTTATTTAAGTTATAGTTATTTAATTTATAGTTTTTTCATTTATGGTTATTTAAGTTATAGTTATTTAAGTTATAGTTATTTAAGTTATAGTTATTTAAGTTATAGTTATTTAAGTTATAGTTATTTAAGTTATAGTTATTTAATTAATAGTTATTTAAGTTATAGTTATTTAAGTTATAGTTATTTAATTAATAGTTATTTAAGTTATAGTTATTTAAGTTATAGTTATTTAAGTTATAGTTATTTAGGTTATAGTTATTTAAGTTATAGTTATTTAATTTATAGTTATTTAAGTTATAGATATTTAAGTTATAGTTATTTAAGTTATAGTTATTTAATTTATAGTTATTTAAGTTATTGTTATTTAAGTTATAGTTATTTAAGTTATAGTTATTTAAGTTATAGTTATTAAATTATAGTTATTTAAGTTATAGTTATTTAATTTATAGTTTTTTCATTTATGGTTATTTAAGTTATAGTTATTTAAGTTATAGTTATTTAAGTTATAGTTATTTAAGTTATAGTTATTTAAGTTATAGTTATTTAAGTTATAGTTATTTAATTAATAGTTATTTAAGTTATAGTTATTTAAGTTATAGTTATTTAAGTTATAGTTATTTAAGTTATAGTTATTTAAGTTATAGTTATTTAATTTATAGTTATTTAAGTTATAGTTATTTAAGTTATAGTTATTTAAGTTATAGTTATTTAAGTTATAGTTATTTAAGTTATAGTTATTTAAGTTATAGTTATTTAATTAATAGTTATTTAAGTTATAGTTATTTAAGTTATAGTTATTTAAGTTATAGTTATTTAAGTTATAGTTATTTAAGTTATAGTTATTTAAGTTATAGTTATTTAATTAATAGTTATTTAAGTTATAGTTATTTAAGTTATAGTTATTTAAGTTATAGTTGTTTAAGTTATAGTTATTTAAGTTATAGTTATTTAATGTATAGTTATTTAATTTATAGTTATTTAAGTTATAGTTATTTAAGTTATAGTTATTTAAGTTATAGTTATTTAATTAATAGTAATTTAAGTTATAGTAATTTAAGTTTAGTTATTTAATTTATAGTTATTTAAGTTATAGTTATTAAATTATAGTTATTTAAGTTATAGTTATTTAATTTATAGTTTTTTCATTTATGGTTATTTAAGTTATAGTTATTTAAGTTATAGTTATTTAAGTTATAGTTATTTAAGTTATAGTTATTTAAGTTATAGTTATTTAATTAATAGTTATTTAAGTTATAGTTATTTAAGTTATAGTTATTTAAGTTATAGTTATTTAAGTTATAGTTATTTAAGTTATAGTTATTTAATTTATAGTTATTTAAGTTATAGTTATTTAAGTTATAGTTATTTAAGTTATAGTTATTTAAGTTATAGTTATTTAAGTTATAGTTATTTAAGTTATAGTTATTTAAGTTATAGTTATTTAAGTTATAGTTATTTAAGTTATAGTTATTTAAGTTATAGTTATTTAAGTTATAGTTATTTAATTAATAGTTATTTAAGTTATAGTTATTTAAGTTATAGTTATTTAAGTTATAGTTATTTAGGTTATAGTTATTTAAGTTATAGTTATTTAATTTATAGTTATTTAATTTATAGTTATTTAAGTTATAGTTATTTAAGTTATAGTTATTTAAGTTATAGTTATTTAAGTTATAGTTATTTAATTAATAGTAATTTAAGTTATAGTAATTTAAGTTTAGTTATTTAATTTATAGTTATTTAAGTTATAGTTAATTAAGTTATCGTTAGTTAAGTTATAGTTATTTAAGTTATAGTTATTTAAGTTATAGTTATTTAAGTTATAGTTATTTAATTAATAGTTATTTAAGTTATAGTTATTTAAGTTATAGTTATTTAAGTTATAGTTATTTAAGTTATATTTATTTAAGTTATAGTTATTTAATTTATAGTTATTTAATTTATAGTTATTTAAGTTATAGTTATTTAAGTTATAGTTATTTAAGTTATAGTTATTTAAGTTATAGTTATTTAAGTTATAGTTATTTAATTAATAGTTATTTAAGTTATAGTTATTTAAGTTATAGTTATTTAAGTTATAGTTATTTAATTAATAGTAATTTAAGTTATAGTAATTTAAGTTTAGTTATTTAATTTATAGTTATTTAAGTTATAGTTAATTAAGTTATCGTTAGTTAAGTTATAGTTATTTAAGTTATAGTTATTAAATTATAGTTATTTAAGTTATAGTTATTTAATTTATAGTTTTTTCATTTATGGTTATTTAAGTTATAGTTATTTAAGTTATAGTTATTTAAGTTATAGTTATTTAAGTTATAGTTATTTAAGTTATAGTTATTTAAGTTATAGTTATTTAATTAATAGTTATTTAAGTTATAGTTATTTAAGTTATAGTTATTTAATTAATAGTTATTTAAGTTATAGTTATTTAAGTTATAGTTATTTAAGTTATAGTTATTTAGGTTATAGTTATTTAAGTTATAGTTATTTAATTTATAGTTATTTAAGTTATAGTTATTTAAGTTATAGTTATTTAAGTTATAGTTATTTAATTTATAGTTATTTAAGTTATAGTTATTTAAGTTATAGTTATTTAAGTTATAGTTATTTAAGTTATAGTTATTTAAGTTATAGTTATTTAAGTTATAGTTATTTAAGTTATAGTTATTTAAGTTATAGTTATTTAATTAATAGTTATTTAAGTTATAGTTATTTAAGTTATAGTTATTTAAGTTATAGTTATTTAAGTTATAGTTATTTAAGTTATAGTTAATTAAGTTATCGTTAGTTAAGTTATAGTTATTTAAGTTATAGTTATTAAATTATAGTTATTTAAGTTATAGTTATTTAATTTATAGTTTTTTCATTTATGGTTATTTAAGTTATAGTTATTTAAGTTATAGTTATTTAAGTTATAGTTATTTAAGTTATAGTTATTTAAGTTATAGTTATTTAAGTTATAGTTATTTAATTAATAGTTATTTAAGTTATAGTTATTTAAGTTATAGTTATTTAAGTTATAGTTATTTAAGTTATAGTTATTTAAGTTATAGTTATTTAATTTATAGTTATTTAAGTTATAGTTATTTAAGTTATAGTTATTTAAGTTATAGTTATTTAAGTTATAGTTATTTAAGTTATAGTTATTTAAGTTATAGTTATTTAATTAATAGTTATTTAAGTTATAGTTATTTAAATTATATTTATTTAAGTTACAGTTATTTAAGTTATAGTTATTTAAGTTATAGTTATTTAATTTATAGTTATTTAATTTATAGTTATTTAAGTTATAGTTATTTAAGTTATAGTTATTTAAGTTATAGTTATTTAATTTATAGTTATTTAATTAATAGTAATTTAAGTTATAGTAATTTAAGTTTAGTTATTTAATTTATAGTTATTTAAGTTATAGTTAATTAAGTTATCGTTAGTTAAGTTATAGTTATTTAAGTTATAGTTATTAAATTATAGTTATTTAAGTTATAGTTATTTAATTTATAGTTTTTTCATTTATGGTAATTATATTATAGTTATATAAATTATAGTTATTTAAGTTATAGTTATTTAAGTTATAGTTATTTAAGTTATAGTTATTTAAGTTATAGTTATTTAAGTTATAGTTATTTAATTAATAGTTATTTAAGTTATAGTTATTTAAGTTATAGTTATTTAAGTTATAGTTATTTAAGTTATAGTTATTTAATTAATAGTTATTTTAGTTATAGTTATTTAAGTTATAGTTATTTAAGTTATAGTTATTTAAGTTATAGTTATTTAAGTTATAGTTATTTAATTTATAGTTATTTAATTTATAGTTATTTAAGTTATAGTTATTTAAGTTATAGTTATTTAAGTTATAGTTATTTAAGTTATAGTTATTTAATTAATAGTAATTTAAGTTATAGTAATTTAAGTTTAGTTATTTAATTTATAGTTATTTAAGTTATAGTTAATTAAGTTATCGTTAGTTAAGTTATAGTTATTTAAGTTATGGTTATTAAATTATAGTTATTTAAGTTATAGTTTTTTCATTTATGGTTATTTAAGTTATAGTTATTTAAGTTATAGTTATTTAAGTTATAGTTATTTAATTAATGGTTATTTAAGTTATAGTTATTTAAGTTATAGTTATTTAAGTTATAGTTATTTAAATTATAGTTATTTAAGTTATAGTTATTTAATTTATAGTTATTTAAGTTATAGTTATTTAAGTTATAGTTATTTAAGTTATAGTTATTTAAGTTATAGTTATTTAAGTTATAGTTATTTAAGTTATAGTTATTTAATTTATAGTTATTTAATTTATAGTTATTTAAGTTATAGTTATTTAAGTTATAGTTATTTAAGTTATAGTTATTTAAGTTATAGTTATTTAAGTTATAGTTATTTAATTAATAGTAATTTAAGTTATAGTAATTTAAGTTTAGTTATTTAATTTATAGTTATTTAGGTTATAGTTAATAAAGTTATCGTTAGTTAAGTTATAGTTATTTAAGTTATATTTATTAAATTATAGTTATTTAAGTTATAGTTATTTAATTTATAGTTTTTTCATGTATGGATATTATATTATAGTTATATAAATTATAGTTATTTAAGTTATAGTTATTTAAGTTATATTTATTTAAGTTATAGTTATTTAAGTTATAGTTATTTAATTTATAGTTTTTTAATTTATGGTTATTATATTATAGTTATTTAAATTATAGTTATTTAAGTTATAGTTATTTGAGATATAGTTATTTGAGATATAGTTATTTAATTTATAGTTATTTAAGTTATAGTTATTTAAGTTATAGTTATTTAAGTTATAGTTATTTAATTTATAGTTATTTAAGTTATAGTTAATTAAGTTATCGTTAGTTAAGTTATAGTTTTTTAAGTTATTGTTATTTAAGTTATTGTTATTTAAGTTATAGTTATTTAAGTTATAGTTATTTAATTTATAGTTTTTTCATTTATGGTTATTATATTATAGTTATATAAATTATTGTTATTTAAGTTATAGTTATTTAAGTTATATTTATTTAAGTTATAGTTATTTAAGTTATAGTTATTTAATTTATAGTTTTTTAATTTATGGTTATTATATTATAGTTATTTAAATTATAGTTATTTAAGTTATAGTTATTTGAGATATAGTTATTTAATTTATATTTATTTAAGTTATAGTTATTTAAGTTATAGTTATTTAAGTTATAGTTATTTAATTTATAGTTATTTAAGTTATAGTTAATTAAGTTATCGTTAGTTAAGTTATAGTTATGTAAGTTATTGTTATTTAAGTTATTGTTATTTAAGTTATAGTTATTTAAGTTATAGTTATTTAAGTTATAGTTATTAAATTATAGTTATTTAAGTTATAGTTATTTAAGTTATAGTTATTTAATTTATAGTTATTTAATTTATAGTTATTTAAGCTATAGTTATTTAAGTTATAGTTATTTAAGTTATAGTTATTTAATTTATAGTTATTTAAGTTATAGTTATTTAAGTTATAGTTATTTAATTAATAGTTATTTAAGTTATAGTTATTTAAGTTATAGTTATTTAAGTTATAGTTATTTAAGTTATAGTTATTTAAGTTATAGTTATTTAAGTTATAGTTATTTAAGTTATAGTTATTTAAGTTATAGTTATTTAATTAATAGTTATTTAAGTTATAGTTATTTAAGTTATAGTTATTTAAGTTATAGTTATTTAATTAATAGTAATTTAAGTTATAGTAATTTAAGTTTAGTTATTTAATTTATAGTTATTTAAGTTATAGTTAATTAAGTTATCGTTAGTTAAGTTATAGTTATTTAAGTTATAGTTATTAAATTATAGCTATTTAAGTTATAGTTATTTAATTTATAGTTTTTTCATTTATGGTTATTTAAGTTATAGTTATTTAAGTTATAGTTATTTAAGTTATAGTTATTTAAGTTATAGTTATTTAAGTTATAGTTATTTAAGTTATAGTTATTTAATTAATAGTTATTTAAGTTATAGTTATTTAAGTTATAGTTATTTAAGTTATAGTTATTTAAGTTATAGTTATTTAATTAATAGTAATTTAAGTTATAGTAATTTAAGTTTAGTTATTTAATTTATAGTTATTTAAGTTATAGTTATTTAAGTTATCGTTAGTTAAGTTATAGTTATTTAAGTTATAGTTATTAAATTATAGTTATTTAAGTTATAGTTATTTAATTTATAGTTTTTTCATTTATGGTTATTTAAGTTATAGTTATTTAAGTTATAGTTATTTAAGTTATAGTTATTTAAGTTATAGTTATTTAATTAATAGTTATTTAAGTTATAGTTATTTAAGTTATAGTTATTTAAGTTATAGTTATTTAATTTATAGTTATTTAATTTATAGTTATTTAAGTTATAGTTATTTAAGTTATAGTTATTTAAGTTATAGTTATTTAATTAATAGTAATTTAAGTTATAGTAATTTAAGTTTAGTTATTTAATTTATAGTTATTTAAGTTATAGTTATTAAATTATAGTTATTTAAGTTATAGTTATTTAATTTATAGTTTTTTCATTTATGGTTATTTAAGTTATAGTTATTTAAGTTATAGTTATTTAAGTTATAGTTATTTAAGTTATAGTTATTTAAGTTATAGTTATTTAATTAATAGTTATTTAAGTTATAGTTATTTAAGTTATAGTTATTTAAGTTATAGTTATTTAAGTTATAGTTATTTAAGTTATAGTTATTTAATTTATAGTTATTTAAGTTATAGTTATTTAAGTTATAGTTATTTAAGTTATAGTTATTTAAGTTATAGTTATTTAAGTTATAGTTATTTAAGTTATAGTTATTTAAGTTATAGTTATTTAAGTTATAGTTATTTAAGTTATAGTTATTTAAGTTATAGTTATTTAAGTTATAGTTATTTAATTAATAGTTATTTAAGTTATAGTTATTTAAGTTATAGTTATTTAAGTTATAGTTATTTAGGTTATAGTTATTTAAGTTATAGTTATTTAATTTATAGTTATTTAATTTATAGTTATTTAAGTTATAGTTATTTAAGTTATAGTTATTTAAGTTATAGTTATTTAAGTTATAGTTATTTAATTAATAGTAATTTAAGTTATAGTAATTTAAGTTTAGTTATTTAATTTATAGTTATTTAAGTTATAGTTAATTAAGTTATCGTTAGTTAAGTTATAGTTATTTAAGTTATAGTTATTTAAGTTATAGTTATTTAAGTTATAGTTATTTAATTAATAGTTATTTAAGTTATAGTTATTTAAGTTATAGTTATTTAAGTTATAGTTATTTAAGTTATATTTATTTAAGTTATAGTTATTTAATTTATAGTTATTTAATTTATAGTTATTTAAGTTATAGTTATTTAAGTTATAGTTATTTAAGTTATAGTTATTTAAGTTATAGTTATTTAAGTTATAGTTATTTAATTAATAGTTATTTAAGTTATAGTTATTTAAGTTATAGTTATTTAAGTTATAGTTATTTAATTAATAGTAATTTAAGTTATAGTAATTTAAGTTTAGTTATTTAATTTATAGTTATTTAAGTTATAGTTAATTAAGTTATCGTTAGTTAAGTTATAGTTATTTAAGTTATAGTTATTAAATTATAGTTATTTAAGTTATAGTTATTTAATTTATAGTTTTTTCATTTATGGTTATTTAAGTTATAGTTATTTAAGTTATAGTTATTTAAGTTATAGTTATTTAAGTTATAGTTATTTAAGTTATAGTTATTTAAGTTATAGTTATTTAATTAATAGTTATTTAAGTTATAGTTATTTAAGTTATAGTTATTTAATTAATAGTTATTTAAGTTATAGTTATTTAAGTTATAGTTATTTAAGTTATAGTTATTTAGGTTATAGTTATTTAAGTTATAGTTATTTAATTTATAGTTATTTAAGTTATAGTTATTTAAGTTATAGTTATTTAAGTTATAGTTATTTAATTTATAGTTATTTAAGTTATAGTTATTTAAGTTATAGTTATTTAAGTTATAGTTATTTAAGTTATAGTTATTTAAGTTATAGTTATTTAAGTTATAGTTATTTAAGTTATAGTTATTTAAGTTATAGTTATTTAATTAATAGTTATTTAAGTTATAGTTATTTAAGTTATAGTTATTTAAGTTATAGTTATTTAAGTTATAGTTAATTAAGTTATCGTTAGTTAAGTTATAGTTATTTAAGTTATAGTTATTAAATTATAGTTATTTAAGTTATAGTTATTTAATTTATAGTTTTTTCATTTATGGTTATTTAAGTTATAGTTATTTAAGTTATAGTTATTTAAGTTATAGTTATTTAAGTTATAGTTATTTAAGTTATAGTTATTTAAGTTATAGTTATTTAATTAATAGTTATTTAAGTTATAGTTATTTAAGTTATAGTTATTTAAGTTATAGTTATTTAAGTTATAGTTATTTAAGTTATAGTTATTTAATTTATAGTTATTTAAGTTATAGTTATTTAAGTTATAGTTATTTAAGTTATAGTTATTTAAGTTATAGTTATTTAAGTTATAGTTATTTAAGTTATAGTTATTTAATTAATAGTTATTTAAGTTATAGTTATTTAAATTATATTTATTTAAGTTACAGTTATTTAAGTTATAGTTATTTAAGTTATAGTTATTTAATTTATAGTTATTTAATTTATAGTTATTTAAGTTATAGTTATTTAAGTTATAGTTATTTAAGTTATAGTTATTTAATTTATAGTTATTTAATTAATAGTAATTTAAGTTATAGTAATTTAAGTTTAGTTATTTAATTTATAGTTATTTAAGTTATAGTTAATTAAGTTATCGTTAGTTAAGTTATAGTTATTTAAGTTATAGTTATTAAATTATAGTTATTTAAGTTATAGTTATTTAATTTATAGTTTTTTCATTTATGGTAATTATATTATAGTTATATAAATTATAGTTATTTAAGTTATAGTTATTTAAGTTATAGTTATTTAAGTTATAGTTATTTAAGTTATAGTTATTTAAGTTATAGTTATTTAATTAATAGTTATTTAAGTTATAGTTATTTAAGTTATAGTTATTTAAGTTATAGTTATTTAAGTTATAGTTATTTAAGTTATAGTTATTTAATTAATAGTTATTTTAGTTATAGTTATTTAAGTTATAGTTATTTAAGTTATAGTTATTTAAGTTATAGTTATTTAAGTTATAGTTATTTAATTTATAGTTATTTAATTTATAGTTATTTAAGTTATAGTTATTTAAGTTATAGTTATTTAAGTTATAGTTATTTAAGTTATAGTTATTTAATTAATAGTAATTTAAGTTATAGTAATTTAAGTTTAGTTATTTAATTTATAGTTATTTAAGTTATAGTTAATTAAGTTATCGTTAGTTAAGTTATAGTTATTTAAGTTATGGTTATTAAATTATAGTTATTTAAGTTATAGTTTTTTCATTTATGGTTATTTAAGTTATAGTTATTTAAGTTATAGTTATTTAAGTTATAGTTATTTAATTAATGGTTATTTAAGTTATAGTTATTTAAGTTATAGTTATTTAAGTTATAGTTATTTAAATTATAGTTATTTAAGTTATAGTTATTTAATTTATAGTTATTTAAGTTATAGTTATTTAAGTTATAGTTATTTAAGTTATAGTTATTTAAGTTATAGTTATTTAAGTTATAGTTATTTAAGTTATAGTTATTTAATTTATAGTTATTTAATTTATAGTTATTTAAGTTATAGTTATTTAAGTTATAGTTATTTAAGTTATAGTTATTTAAGTTATAGTTATTTAAGTTATAGTTATTTAATTAATAGTAATTTAAGTTATAGTAATTTAAGTTTAGTTATTTAATTTATAGTTATTTAGGTTATAGTTAATAAAGTTATCGTTAGTTAAGTTATAGTTATTTAAGTTATATTTATTAAATTATAGTTATTTAAGTTATAGTTATTTAATTTATAGTTTTTTCATGTATGGATATTATATTATAGTTATATAAATTATAGTTATTTAAGTTATAGTTATTTAAGTTATATTTATTTAAGTTATAGTTATTTAAGTTATAGTTATTTAATTTATAGTTTTTTAATTTATGGTTATTATATTATAGTTATTTAAATTATAGTTATTTAAGTTATAGTTATTTGAGATATAGTTATTTGAGATATAGTTATTTAATTTATAGTTATTTAAGTTATAGTTATTTAAGTTATAGTTATTTAAGTTATAGTTATTTAATTTATAGTTATTTAAGTTATAGTTAATTAAGTTATCGTTAGTTAAGTTATAGTTTTTTAAGTTATTGTTATTTAAGTTATTGTTATTTAAGTTATAGTTATTTAAGTTATAGTTATTTAATTTATAGTTTTTTCATTTATGGTTATTATATTATAGTTATATAAATTATTGTTATTTAAGTTATAGTTATTTGAGATATAGTTATTTAATTTATATTTATTTAAGTTATAGTTATTTAAGTTATAGTTATTTAAGTTATAGTTATTTAATTTATAGTTATTTAAGTTATAGTTAATTAAGTTATCGTTAGTTAAGTTATAGTTATGTAAGTTATTGTTATTTAAGTTATTGTTATTTAAGTTATAGTTATTTAAGTTATAGTTATTTAAGTTATAGTTATTAAATTATAGTTATTTAAGTTATAGTTATTTAAGTTATAGTTATTTAATTTATAGTTATTTAATTTATAGTTATTTAAGCTATAGTTATTTAAGTTATAGTTATTTAAGTTATAGTTATTTAATTTATAGTTATTTAAGTTATAGTTATTTAAGTTATAGTTATTTAATTAATAGTTATTTAAGTTATAGTTATTTAAGTTATAGTTATTTAAGTTATAGTTATTTAAGTTATAGTTATTTAAGTTATAGTTATTTAAGTTATAGTTATTTAAGTTATAGTTATTTAAGTTATAGTTATTTAAGTTATAGTTATTTAATTAATAGTTATTTAAGTTATAGTTATTTAAGTTATAGTTATTTAAGTTATAGTTATTTAATTAATAGTAATTTAAGTTATAGTAATTTAAGTTTAGTTATTTAATTTATAGTTATTTAAGTTATAGTTAATTAAGTTATCGTTAGTTAAGTTATAGTTATTTAAGTTATAGTTATTAAATTATAGCTATTTAAGTTATAGTTATTTAATTTATAGTTTTTTCATTTATGGTTATTTAAGTTATAGTTATTTAAGTTATAGTTATTTAAGTTATAGTTATTTAAGTTATAGTTATTTAAGTTATAGTTATTTAAGTTATAGTTATTTAAGTTATAGTTATTTAATTAATAGTTATTTAAGTTATAGTTATTTAAGTTATAGTTATTTAAGTTATAGTTATTTAAGTTATAGTTATTTAAGTTATAGTTATTTAAGTTATAGTTATTTAAATTTTAGTTATATAAGTTATAGTTATTGAATTTATAGTTATTTAATTTATAGTTATTTAAGTTATAGTTATTTAAGTTATAGTTATTTAAGTTATAGTTATTTAAGTTATAGTTATTTAAGTAATAGTTATTTAAGTTATAGTTATTTAAGTTATAGTTATTTAAGTTATAGTTATTAAATTATAGTTATTTAAGTTATAGTTATTTAATTTATAGTTTTTTCATTTATGGTTATTATATTATAGTTATATAAATTATAGTTATTTAAGTTATAGTTATTTAAGTTATAGTTATTTAAGTTATAGTTATTTAAGTTATAGTTATTTAAGTTATAGTTATTTAAGTTATAGTTATTTAAGTTATAGTTATTTAATTAATAGTTATTTAAGTTATAGTTATTTAAGTTATAGTTATTTAAGTTATAGTTATTTAAGTTATAGTTATTTAAGTTATAGTTATTTAATTAATAGTTATTTAAGTTATAGTTATTTAAGTTATAGTTATTTAAGTTATAGTTATTTAAGTTATAGTTATTTAAGTTATAGTTATTTAATTTATAGTTATTTCATTTATAGTTATTTAAGTTATAGTTATTTAAGTTATAGTTATTTAAGTTATAGTTATTTAAGTTATAGTTATTTAAGTTATAGTTATTTAATTAATAGTAATTTAAGTTATAGTAATTTTAGTTTAGTTATTTAATTTATAGTTATTTAAGTTATAGTTAATTAAGTTATCGTTAGTTAAGTTATAGTTATTTAAGTTATAGTTATTAAATTATAGTTATTTAAGTTATAGTTATTTAATTTATAGTTTTTTCATTTATGGTTATTTAAGTTATAGTTATTTAAGTTATAGTTATTTAAGTTATAGTTATTTAATTAATAGTTATTTAAGTTATAGTTATTTAAGTTATAGTTATTTAAGTTATAGTTATTTAAGTTATAGTTATTTAAGTTATAGTTATTTAAGTTATAGTTATTTAAGTTATAGTTATTTAATTAATAGTTATTTTAGTTATAGTTATTTAAGTTATAGTTATTTAAGTTATAGTTATTTAATTAATAGTAATTTAAGTTATAGTAATTTAAGTTTAGTTATTTAATTTATAGTTATTTAAGTTATAGTTAATTAAGTTATCGTTAGTTAAGTTATAGTTATTTAAGTTATAGTTATTAAATTATAGTTATTTAAGTTATAGTTATTTAATTTATAGTTTTTTTCATTTATGGTTATTTAAGTTATAGTTATTTAAGTTATAGTTATTTAAGTTATAGTTATTTAAGTTATAGTTATTTAAGTTATAGTTATTTAAGTTATAGTTATTTAATTAATAGTTATTTAAGTTATAGTTATTTAAGTTATAGTTATTTAAGTTATATTTATTTAAGTTATAGTTATTTAAGTTATAGTTATTTAATTTATAGTTATTTAAGTTATAGTTATTTAAGTTATAGTTATTTAAGTTATAGTTATTTAAGTTATAGTTATTTAAGTTATAGTTATTTAAGTTATAGTTATTTAAGTTATAGTTATTTAATTAATAGTTATTTAAGTTATAGTTATTTAAGTTATAGTTATTTAAGTTATAGTTATTTAAGTTATAGTTATTTAAGTTATAGTTATTTAAGTTATAGTTATTTAATTTATAGTTATTTAATTTATAGTTATTTAAGTTATAGTTATTTAAGTTATAGTTATTTAAGTTATAGTTATTTAAGTTATAGTTATTTAAGTTATAGTTATTTAATTAATAGTAATTTAAGTTATAGTAATTTAAGTTTAGTTATTTAATTTATAGTTATTTAAGTTATAGTTAATTAAGTTATCGTTAGTTAAGTTATAGTTATTTAAGTTATAGTTATTAAATTATAGCTATTTAAGTTATAGTTATTTAATTTATAGTTTTTTCATTTATGGTTATTTAAGTTATAGTTATTTAAGTTATAGTTATTTAAGTTATAGTTATTTAAGTTATAGTTATTTAAGTTATAGTTATTTAAGTTATAGTTATTTAAGTTATAGTTATTTAAGTTATAGTTATTTAAGTTATAGTTATTTAAGTTATAGTTATTTAATTAATAGTTATTTAAGTTATAGTTATTTAAGTTATAGTTATTTAAGTTATAGTTATTTAATTAATAGTAATTTAAGTTATAGTAATTTAAGTTTAGTTATTTAATTTATAGTTATTTAAGTTATAGTTAATTAAGTTATCGTTAGTTAAGTTATAGTTATTTAAGTTATAGTTATTAAATTATAGTTATTTAAGTTATAGTTATTTAATTTATAGTTTTTTTCATTTATGGTTATTTAAGTTATAGTTATTTAAGTTATAGTTATTTAAGTTATAGTTATTTAAGTTATAGTTATTTAAGTTATAGTTATTTAAGTTATAGTTATTTAATTAATAGTTATTTAAGTTATAGTTATTTAAGTTATAGTTATTTAAGTTATAGTTATTTAAGTTATAGTTATTTAAGTTATAGTTATTTAATTTATAGTTATTTAAGTTATAGTTATTTAAGTTATAGTTATTTAAGTTATAGTTATTTAAGTTATAGTTATTTAAGTTATAGTTATTTAAGTTATAGTTATTTAAGTTATAGTTATTTAATTAATAGTTATTTAAGTTATAGTTATTTAAGTTATAGTTATTTAAGTTATAGTTATTTAAGTTATAGTTATTTAAGTTATAGTTATTTAAGTTATAGTTATTTAAGTTATAGTTATTTAATTTATAGTTATTTAATTTATAGTTATTTAAGTTATAGTTATTTAAGTTATAGTTATTTAAGTTATAGTTATTTAAGTTATAGTTATTTAATTAATAGTAATTTAAGTTATAGTAATTTAAGTTTAGTTATTTAATTTATATTTATTTAAGTTATAGTTAATTAAGTTATCGTTAGTTAAGTTATAGTTATTTAAGTTATAGTTATTAAATTATAGTTATTTAAGTTATAGTTATTTAATTTATAGTTTTTTCATTTATGGTTATTATATTATAGTTATATAAATTATAGTTATTTAAGTTATAGTTATTTAAGTTATAGTTATTTAAGTTATAGTTATTTAAGTTATAGTTATTTAAGTTATAGTTATTTAAGTTATAGTTATTTAATTAATAGTTATTTAAGTTATAGTTATTTAAGTTATAGTTATTTAAGTTATAGTTATTTAAGTTATAGTTATTTAAGTTATAGTTATTTAAGTTATAGTTATTTAAGTTATAGTTATTTAAGTTATAGTTATTTAAGTTATAGTTATTTAAGTTATAGTTATTTAAGTTATAGTTATTTAAGTTATAGTTATTTAAGTTCTAGTTATTTAAGTTATAGTTATTTAAGTTATAGTTATTTAATTAATAGTTATTTAAGTTATAGTTATTTAAGTTATAGTTATTTAAGTTATAGTTATTTAATTAATAGTAATTTAAGTTATAGTAATTTAAGTTTAGTTATTTAATTTATAGTTATTTAAGTTATAGTTAATTAAGTTATCGTTAGTTAAGTTATAGTTATTTAAGTTATAGTTATTAAATTATAGCTATTTAAGTTATAGTTATTTAATTTATAGTTTTTTCATTTATGGTTATTTAAGTTATAGTTATTTAAGTTATAGTTATTTAAGTTATAGTTATTTAAGTTATAGTTATTTAAGTTATAGTTATTTAAGTTATAGTTATTTAAGTTATAGTTATTTAAGTTATAGTTATTTAATTAATAGTTATTTAAGTTATAGTTATTTAAGTTATAGTTATTTAAGTTATAGTTATTTAATTAATAGTAATTTAAGTTATAGTAATTTAAGTTTAGTTATTTAATTTATAGTTATTTAAGTTATAGTTAATTAAGTTATCGTTAGTTAAGTTATAGTTATTTAAGTTATAGTTATTAAATTATAGTTATTTAAGTTATAGTTATTTAATTTATAGTTTTTTTCATTTATGGTTATTTAAGTTCTAGTTATTTAAGTTATAGTTATTTAAGTTATAGTTATTTAAGTTATAGTTATTTAAGTTATAGTTATTTAAGTTATAGTTATTTAATTAATAGTTATTTAAGTTATAGTTATTTAAGTTATAGTTATTTAAGTTATAGTTATTTAAGTTATAGTTATTTAAGTTATAGTTATTTAATTTATAGTTATTTAAGTTATAGTTATTTAAGTTATAGTTATTTAAGTTATAGTTATTTAAGTTATAGTTATTTAAGTTATAGTTATTTAAGTTATAGTTATTTAAGTTATAGTTATTTAATTAATAGTTATTTAAGTTATAGTTATTTAAGTTATAGTTATTTAAGTTTTAGTTATTTAAGTTATAGTTATTTAAGTTATAGTTATTTAAGTTATAGTTATTTAATTTATAGTTATTTAATTTATAGTTATTTAAGTTATAGTTATTTAAGTTATAGTTATTTAAGTTATAGTTATTTAAGTTATAGTTATTTAATTAATAGTAATTTAAGTTATAGTAATTTAAGTTTAGTTATTTAATTTATATTTATTTAAGTTATAGTTAATTAAGTTATCGTTAATTAAGTTATAGTTATTTAAGTTATAGTTATTAAATTATAGTTATTTAAGTTATAGTTATTTAATTTATAGTTTTTTCATTTATGGTTATTATATTATAGTTATATAAATTATAGTTATTTAAGTTATAGTTATTTAAGTTATAGTTATTTAAGTTATAGTTATTTAAGTTATAGTTAGTTAAGTTATAGTTATTTAAGTTATAGTTATTAAATTATAGTTATTTAAGTTATAGTTATTTAATTTATAGTTTTTTCATTTATAGTTATTTAAGTTATAGTTATTTAAGTTATAGTTATTTAATTTATAGTTATTTAAGTTATAGTTATTTAAGTTATAGTTATTTAAGTTATAGTTATTTAAGTTATAGTTATTTAAGTTATAGTTATTTAAGTTATAGTTATTTAAGTTATAGTTATTTAATTAATAGTTATTTAAGTTATAGTTATTTAAGTTATAGTTATTTAAGTTATAGTTATTTAAGTTATAGTTATTTAAGTTATAGTTATTTAAGTTATAGTTATTTAATTTATAGTTATTTAATTTATAGTTATTTAAGTTATAGTTATTTAAGTTATAGTTATTTAAGTTATAGTTATTTAAGTTATAGTTATTTAATTAATAGTAATTTAAGTTATAGTAATTTAAGTTTAGTTATTTAATTTATATTTATTTAAGTTATAGTTAATTAAGTTATCGTTAGTTAAGTTATAGTTATTTAAGTTATAGTTATTAAATTATAGTTATTTAAGTTATAGTTATTTAATTTATAGTTTTTTCATTTATGGTTATTATATTATAGTTATATAAATTATAGTTATTTAAGTTATAGTTATTTAAGTTATAGTTATTTAAGTTATAGTTATTTAAGTTATAGTTATTTAAGTTATAGTTATTTAATTAATAGTTATTTAAGTTATAGTTATTTAAGTTATAGTTATTTAAGTTATAGTTATTTAAGTTATAGTTATTTAAGTTATAGTTATTTAAGTTATAGTTATTTAAGTTATAGTTATTTAAGTTATAGTTATTTAAGTTATAGTTATTTAAGTTATAGTTATTTAAGTTATAGTTATTTAAGTTATAGTTATTTAAGTTCTAGTTATTTAAGTTATAGTTATTTAAGTTATAGTTATTTAATTAATAGTTATTTAAGTTATAGTTATTTAAGTTATAGTTATTTAAGTTATAGTTATTTAATTAATAGTAATTTAAGTTATAGTAATTTAAGTTTAGTTATTTAATTTATAGTTATTTAAGTTATAGTTAATTAAGTTATCGTTAGTTAAGTTATAGTTATTTAAGTTATAGTTATTAAATTATAGCTATTTAAGTTATAGTTATTTAATTTATAGTTTTTTCATTTATGGTTATTTAAGTTATAGTTATTTAAGTTATAGTTATTTAAGTTATAGTTATTTAAGTTATAGTTATTTAAGTTATAGTTATTTAAGTTATAGTTATTTAAGTTATAGTTATTTAAGTTATAGTTATTTAATTAATAGTTATTTAAGTTATAGTTATTTAAGTTATAGTTATTTAAGTTATAGTTATTTAATTAATAGTAATTTAAGTTATAGTAATTTAAGTTTAGTTATTTAATTTATAGTTATTTAAGTTATAGTTAATTAAGTTATCGTTAGTTAAGTTATAGTTATTTAAGTTATAGTTATTAAATTATAGTTATTTAAGTTATAGTTATTTAATTTATAGTTTTTTTCATTTATGGTTATTTAAGTTCTAGTTATTTAAGTTATAGTTATTTAAGTTATAGTTATTTAAGTTATAGTTATTTAAGTTATAGTTATTTAAGTTATAGTTATTTAAGTTATAGTTATTTAATTAATAGTTATTTAAGTTATAGTTATTTAAGTTATAGTTATTTAAGTTATAGTTATTTAAGTTATAGTTATTTAAGTTATAGTTATTTAATTTATAGTTATTTAAGTTATAGTTATTTAAGTTATAGTTATTTAAGTTATAGTTATTTAAGTTATAGTTATTTAAGTTATAGTTATTTAAGTTATAGTTATTTAAGTTATAGTTATTTAATTAATAGTTATTTAAGTTATAGTTATTTAAGTTATAGTTATTTAAGTTATAGTTATTTAAGTTATAGTTATTTAAGTTATAGTTATTTAATTTATAGTTATTTAATTTATAGTTATTTAAGTTATAGTTATTTAAGTTATAGTTATTTAAGTTATAGTTATTTAAGTTATAGTTATTTAATTAATAGTAATTTAAGTTATAGTAATTTAAGTTTAGTTATTTAATTTATATTTATTTAAGTTATAGTTAATTAAGTTATCGTTAGTTAAGTTATAGTTATTTAAGTTATAGTTATTAAATTATAGTTATTTAAGTTATAGTTATTTAATTTATAGTTTTTTCATTTATGGTTATTATATTATAGTTATATAAATTATAGTTATTTAAGTTATAGTTATTTAAGTTATAGTTATTTAAGTTATAGTTATTTAAGTTATAGTTATTTAAGTTATAGTTATTTAAGTTATAGTTATTTAATTAATAGTTATTTAAGTAATAGTTATTTAAGTTATAGTTATTTAAGTTATAGTTATTTAAGTTATAGTTATTTAAGTTATAGTTATTTAAGTTATAGTTATTTAAGTTATAGTTATTTAATTAATAGTTATTTAAGTTATAGTTATTTAAGTTATAGTTATTTAAGTTATAGTTATTTAAGTTATAATCATTTAAGTTATAGTTATTTAATTTATAGTTATTTAATTTATAGTTATTTAAGTTAT
This sequence comes from Osedax frankpressi, assembly GCA_964035775.1. NCBI lineage: Eukaryota > Metazoa > Annelida > Polychaeta > Sabellida > Siboglinidae > Osedax > Osedax frankpressi. The sequence goes on from OZ038314.1 coordinate 1,233,447, forward strand.
AGTTATTTAAGTTATAGTTATTTAAGTTATAGTTATTTAAGTTATAGTTATTTAAGTTATAGTTATTTAAGTTATAGTTATTTAAGTTATAGTTATTTAAGTTATAGTTATTTAATTAATAGTTATTTAAGTTATAGTTATTTAAGTTATAGTTATTTAAGTTATAGTTATTTAATTAATAGTAATTTAAGTTATAGTAATTTAAGTTTAGTTATTTAATTTATAGTTATTTAAGTTATAGTTAATTAAGTTATCGTTAGTTAAGTTATAGTTATTTAAGTTATAGTTATTTAAGTTATAGTTATTTAAGTTATAGTTATTTAAGTTATAGTTATTTAAGTTATAGTTATTTAATTAATAGTTATTTAAGTTATAGTTATTTAAGTTATAGTTATTTAAGTTATAGTTATTTAAGTTCTAGTTATTTAAGTTATAGTTATTTAATTTATAGTTATTTAATTTATAGTTTTTTCATTTATGGTTATTTAAGTTATAGATATTTAAGTTATAGTTATTTAAGTTATAGTTATTTAAGTTATAGTTATTTAAGTTATAGTTATTTATTTAATAGTTATTTAAGTTATAGTTATTTAAGTTATAGTTATTTAAGTTATAGTTATTTAAGTTATAGTTATTTAAGTTATAGTTATTTAAGTTATAGTTATTTAATTTATAGTTATTTAATTTATAGTTATTTAAGTTATAGTTATTTAAGTTATAGTTATTTAAGTTATAGTTATTTAAGTTATAGTTATTTAATTAATAGTAATTTAAGTTATAGTAATTTAAGTTTAGTTATTTAATTTATAGTTATTTAAGTTATAGTTAGTTAAGTTATCGTTAGTTAAGTTATAGTTATTTAAGTTATAGTTATTAAATTATAGTTATTTAAGTTATAGTTATTTAATTTATAGTTTTTTCATTTATGGTTATTATATTATAGTTATTTAAGTTATAGTTATTTAAGTTATAGTTATTTAAGTTATAGTTATTTAAGTTATAGTTATTTAAGTTATAGTTATTTAAGTTATAGTTATTTAAGTTATAGTTATTTAAGTTATAGTTATTTAAGTTATAGTTATTTAATTAATAGTTATTTAAGTTATAGTTATTTAAGTTATATTTATTTAAGTTATAGTTATTTAAGTTATAGTTATTTAAGTTATAGTTATTTAATTTATAGTTATTTAATTTATAGTTATTTAAGTTATAGTTATTTAAGTTATAGTTATTTAAGTTATAGTTATTTAAGTTATAGTTATTTAAGTTATAGTTATTTAATGAATAGTAATTTAAGTTATAGTAATTTAAGTTTAGTTATTTAATTTATAGTTATTTAAGTTATAGTTAATTAAGTTATTGTTAGTTAAGTTATAGTTATTTAAGTTATAGTTATTAAATTATAGTTATTTAAGTTATAGTTATTTAATTTATAGTTTTTTCATTTATGGTTATTATATTATAGTTATATAAATTATAGTTATTTAAGTTATAGTTATTTAAGTTATAGTTATTTAAGTTATAGTTATTTAAGTTATAGTTATTTAAGTTATAGTTATTTAAGTTATAGTTATTTAATTAATAGTTATTTAAGTTATAGTTATTTAAGTTATAGTTATTTAATTAATAGTTATTTAAGTTATAGTTATTTAAGTTATAGTAATTTAAGTTTAGTTATTTAATTTATAGTTATTTAAGTTATAGTTAATTAAGTTATCGTTAGTTAAGTTATAGTTATTTAAGTTATAGTTATTAAATTATAGTTATTTAAGTTATAGTTATTTAAGTTATAGTTATTTAAGTTATAGTTATTTAAGTTATAGTTATTTAATTTATAGTTATTTAATTTATAGTTATTTAAGTTATAGTTATTTAAGTTATAGTTATTTAAGTTATAGTTATTTAAGTTATAATTATTTAATTAATAGTAATTTAAGTTATAGTAATTTAAGTTTAGTTATTTAATTTATAGTTATTTAAGTTATAGTTAATTAAGTTATCGTTAGTTAATTTATAGTTATTTAAGTTATAGTTATTAAATTATAGTTATTTAAGTTATAGTTATTTAATTTATAGTTTTTTCATTTATGGTTATTATATTATAGTTATATAAATTATAGTTATTTAAGTTATAGTTATTTAAGTTATAGTTATTTAAGTTATAGTTATTTAAGTTATAGTTATTTAAGTTATAGTTATTTAAGTTATAGTTATTTAATTAATAGTTATTTAAGTTATAGTTATTTAAGTTATAGTTATTTAAGTTATAGTTATTTAAGTTATAGTTATTTAAGTTATAGTTATTTAATTAATAGTTATTTAAGTTATAGTTATTTAAGTTATAGTTATTTAAGTTATAGTTATTTAAGTTATAATTATTTAAGTTATAGTTATTTAATTTATAGTTATTTAATTTATAGTTATTTAAGTTATAGTTATTTAAGTTATAGTTATTTAAGTTATAGTTATTTAAGTTATAGTTATTTAATTAATAGTAATTTAAGTTATAGTAATTTAAGTTTAGTTATTTAATTTATAGTTATTTAAGTTATAGTTAATTAAGTTATCGTTAGTTAAGTTATAGTTATTTAAGTTATAGTTATTAAATTATAGTTATTTAAGTTATAGTTATTTAATTTATAGTTTTTTCATTTATGGTTATTTAAGTTATAGTTATTTAAGTTATAGTTATTTAAGTTATAGTTATTTAATTAATAGTTATTTAAGTTATAGTTATTTAAGTTATAGTTATTTAAGTTATAGTTATTTAAGTTATAGTTACTTAAGTTATAGTTATTTAATTTATAGATATTTAATTTATAGTTATTTAAGTTATAGTTATTTAAGTTATAGTTATTTAAGTTATAGTTATTTAAGTAATAGTTATTTAAGTTATAGTTATTTAAGTTATAGTTATTTAAGTTATAGTTATTTAAGTTATAGTTATTTAAGTTATAGTTATTTAATTAATAGTTATTTAAGTTATAGTTATTTAAGTTATAGTTATTTAAGTTATAGTTATTTAAGTTATAGTTATTTAAGTTATAGTTATTTAAGTTATAGTTATTTAAGTTATAGTTATTTAAATTATAGTTATTTAATTTATAGTTATTTAATTTATAGTTATTTAAGTTATAGTTATTTAAGTTATAGTTATTTAAGTTATAGTTATTTAAGTTATAGTTATTTAATTAATAGTAATTTAAGTTATAGTAATTTAAGTTTAGTTATTTAATTTATAGTTATTTAAGTTATAGTTAATTAAGTTATCGTTAGTTAAGTTATAGTTATTTAAGTTATAGTTATTAAATTATAGTTATTTAAGTTATAGTTATTTAATTTATAGTTTTTTCATTTATGGTTATTTAAGTTATAGTTATTTAAGTTATAGTTATTTAAGTTATAGTTATTTAAGTTATAGTTATTTAAGTTATAGTTATTTAAGTTATAGTTATTTAATTAATAGTTATTTAAGTTATAGTTATTTAAGTTATAGTTATTTAAGTTATAGTTATTTAAGTTATAGTTATTTAAGTTATAGTTATTTAATTTATAGTTATTTAAGTTATAGATATTTAAGTTATAGTTATTTAAGTTATAGTTATTTAAGTTATAGTTATATAAGTTATAGTTATTTAAGTTATAGTTATTTAATTAATAGTTATTTAAGTTATAGTTATTTAAATTATATTTATTTAAGTTACAGTTATTTAAGTTATAGTTATTTAAGTTATAGTTATTTAATTTATAGTTATTTAATTTATAGTTATTTAAGTTATAGTTATTTAAGTTATAGTTATTTAAGTTATAGTTATTTAATTTATAGTTATTTAATTAATAGTAATTTAAGTTATAGTAATTTAAGTTTAGTTATTTAATTTATAGTTATTTAAGTTATAGTTAATTAAGTTATCGTTAGTTAAGTTATAGTTATTTAAGTTATAGTTATTAAATTATAGTTATTTAAGTTATAGTTATTTAATTTATAGTTTTTTCATTTATGGTAATTATATTATAGTTATATAAATTATAGTTATTTAAGTTATAGTTATTTAAGTTATAGTTATTTAAGTTATAGTTATTTAAGTTATAGTTATTTAAGTTATAGTTATTTAAGTTATAGTTATTTAATTAATAGTTATTTAAGTTATAGTTATTTAAGTTATAGTTATTTAAGTTATAGTTATTTAAGTTATAGTTATTTAAGTTATAGTTATTTAATTAATAGTTATTTAAGTTATAGTTATTTAAGTTATAGTTATTTAAGTTATAGTTATTTAAGTTATAGTTATTTAAGTTATAGTTATTTAAGTTATAGTTATTTAAGTTATAGTTATTTAATTTATAGTTATTTAATTTATAGTTATTTAAGTTATAGTTATTTAAGTTATAGTTATTTAAGTTATAGTTATTTAAGTTATAGTTATTTAATTAATAGTAATTTAAGTTATAGTAATTTAAGTTTAGTTATTTAATTTATAGTTATTTAAGTTATAGTTAATTAAGTTATAGTTATTTAATTAATAGTTATTTAAGTTATAGTTATTTAAGTTATAGTTATTTAAGTTATAGTTATTTAATTAATAGTAATTTAAGTTATAGTAATTTAAGTTTAGTTATTTAATTTATAGTTATTTAAGTTATAGTTAATTAAGTTATCGTTAGTTAAGTTATAGTTATTTAAGTTATAGTTATTAAATTATAGCTATTTAAGTTATAGTTATTTAATTTATAGTTTTTTCATTTATGGTTATTTAAGTTATAGTTATTTAAGTTATAGTTATTTAAGTTATAGTTATTTAAGTTATAGTTATTTAAGTTATAGTTATTTAAGTTATAGTTATTTAAGTTATAGTTATTTAAGTTATAGTTATTTAAGTTATAGTTATTTAAGTTATAGTTATTTAAGTTATAGTTATTTAAGTTATAGTTATTTAATTAATAGTTATTTAAGTTATAGTTATTTAAGTTATAGTTATTTAAGTTATAGTTATTTAAGTTCTAGTTATTTAAGTTATAGTTATTTAATTTATAGTTATTTAATTTATAGTTTTTTCATTTATGGTTATTTAAGTTATAGTTATTTAAGTTATAGTTATTTAAGTTATAGTTATTTAAGTTATAGTTATTTAAGTTATAGTTATTTAAGTTATAGTTTTTTCATTTATGGTTATTATATTATAGTTATATAAATTATAGTTATTTAAGTTATAGTTATTTAAGTTATAGTTATTTAAGTTATAGTTATTTAAGTTATAGTTATTTAATTAATAGTTATTTAAGTTATAGTTATTTAAGTTATAGTTATTTAAGTTATAGTTATTTAAGTTATAGTTATTTAAGTTATAGTTATTTAAGTTATAGTTATTTAATTAATAGTTATTTAAGTTATAGTTATTTAAGTTATAGTTATTTAAGTTATAGTTATTTAAGTTATAATTATTTAAGTTATAGTTATTTAATTTATAGTTATTTAATTTATAGTTATTTAAGTTATAGTTATTTAAGTTATAGTTATTTAAGTTATAGTTATTTAAGTTATAGTTATTTAAGTTATAGTTATTTAATTAATAGTTATTTAAGTTATAGTTATTTAAGTTATAGTTATTTAAGTTATAGTTATTTAATTAATAGTAATTTAAGTTATAGTAATTTAAGTTTAGTTATTTAATTTATAGTTATTTAAGTTATAGTTAATTAAGTTATCGTTATTTAAGTTATAGTTATTTAATTTATAGTTATTTAATTTATAGTTATTTAAGTTATAGTTATTTAAGTTATAGTTATTTAAGTTATAGTTATTTAAGTTATAGTTATTTAATTAATAGTAATTTAAGTTATAGTAATTTAAGTTTAGTTATTTAATTTATAGTTATTTAAGTTATAGTTAATTAAGTTATAGTTATTTAATTAATAGTTATTTAAGTTATAGTTATTTAAGTTATAGTTATTTAAGTTATAGTTATTTAATTAATAGTAATTTAAGTTATAGTAATTTAAGTTTAGTTATTTAATTTATAGTTATTTAAGTTATAGTTAATTAAGTTATCGTTAGTTAAGTTATAGTTATTTAAGTTATAGTTATTAAATTATAGCTATTTAAGTTATAGTTATTTAATTTATAGTTTTTTCATTTATGGTTATTTAAGTTATAGTTATTTAAGTTATAGTTATTTAAGTTATAGTTATTTAAGTTATAGTTATTTAAGTTATAGTTATTTAAGTTATAGTTATTTAAGTTATAGTTATTTAAGTTATAGTTATTTAAGTTATAGTTATTTAAGTTATAGTTATTTAAGTTATAGTTATTTAAGTTATAGTTATTTAATTAATAGTTATTTAAGTTATAGTTATTTAAGTTATAGTTATTTAAGTTATAGTTATTTAAGTTCTAGTTATTTAAGTTATAGTTATTTAATTTATAGTTATTTAATTTATAGTTTTTTCATTTATGGTTATTTAAGTTATAGTTATTTAAGTTATAGTTATTTAAGTTATAGTTATTTAAGTTATAGTTATTTAAGTTATAGTTATTTAAGTTATAGTTTTTTCATTTATGGTTATTATATTATAGTTATATAAATTATAGTTATTTAAGTTATAGTTATTTAAGTTATAGTTATTTAAGTTATAGTTATTTAAGTTATAGTTATTTAATTAATAGTTATTTAAGTTATAGTTATTTAAGTTATAGTTATTTAAGTTATAGTTATTTAAGTTATAGTTATTTAAGTTATAGTTATTTAAGTTATAGTTATTTAATTAATAGTTATTTAAGTTATAGTTATTTAAGTTATAGTTATTTAAGTTATAGTTATTTAAGTTATAATTATTTAAGTTATAGTTATTTAATTTATAGTTATTTAATTTATAGTTATTTAAGTTATAGTTATTTAAGTTATAGTTATTTAAGTTATAGTTATTTAAGTTATAGTTATTTAAGTTATAGTTATTTAATTAATAGTTATTTAAGTTATAGTTATTTAAGTTATAGTTATTTAAGTTATAGTTATTTAATTAATAGTAATTTAAGTTATAGTAATTTAAGTTTAGTTATTTAATTTATAGTTATTTAAGTTATAGTTAATTAAGTTATCGTTAGTTAAGTTATAGTTATTTAAGTTATAGTTATTAAATTATAGTTATTTAAGTTATAGTTATTTAATTTATAGTTTTTTCATTTATGGTTATTTTAGTTATAGTTATTTAAGTTATAGTTATTTAAGTTATAGTTATTTAAGTTATAGTTATTTAAGTTATAGTTATTTAAGTTATAGTTATTTAATTAATAGTTATTTAAGTTATAGTTATTTAAATTATAGTTATTTAAGTTATAGTTATTTAAGTTATAGTTATTTAGGTTATAGTTATTTAATTTATAGTTATTTAAGTTATAGTTATTTAAGTTATAGTTATTTAAGTTATAGTTATTTAAGTTATAGTTATTTAATTAATAGTTATTTAAGTTATAGTTATTTAAATTATAGTTATTTAAGTTATAGTTATTTAAGTTATAGTTATTTAGGTTATAGTTATTTAATTTATAGTTATTTAAGTTATAGTTATTTAAGTTATAGTTATTTAAGTTATAGTTATTTAAGTTATAGTTATTTAAGTTATAGTTATTTAAGTTATAGTTATTTAAGTTATAGTTATTTAATTAATAGTTATTTAAGTTATAGTTATTTAAGTTATAGTTATTTAAGTTATAGTTATTTAAGTTATAGTTATTTAAGTTATAGTTATTTAAGTTATAGTTATTTAATTTATAGTTATTTAATTTATAGTTATTTAAGTTATAGTTATTTAAGTTATAGTTATTTAAGTTATAGTTATTTAAGTTATAATTATTTAATTAATAGTAATTTAAGTTATAGTAAATTAAGTTTAGTTATTTAATTTATAGTTATTTAAGTTATAGTTAATTAAGTTATCGTTAGTTAATTTATAGTTATTTAAGTTATAGTTATTAAATTATAGTTATTTAAGTTATAGTTATTTAATTTATAGTTTTTTCATTTATGGTTATTATATTATAGTTATATAAATTATAGTTATTTAAGTTATAGTTATTTAAGTTATAGTTATTTAAGTTATAGTTATTTAAGTTATAGTTATTTAAGTTATAGTTATTTAAGTTATAGTTATTTAAGTTATAGTTATTTAATTAATAGTTATTTAAGTTATAGTTATTTAAGTTATAGTTATTTAAGTTATAGTTATTTAAGTTATAGTTATTTAAGTTATAGTTATTTAATTAATAGTTATTTAAGTTATAGTTATTTAAGTTATAGTTATTTAAGTTATAGTTATTTAAGTTATAATTATTTAAGTTATAGTTATTTAATTTATAGTTATTTAATTTATAGTTATTTAAGTTATAGTTATTTAAGTTATAGTTATTTAAGTTATAGTTATTTAAGTTATAGTTATTTAATTAATAGTAATTTAAGTTATAGTAATTTAAGTTTAGTTATTTAATTTATAGTTATTTAAGTTATAGTTAATTAAGTTATCGTTAGTTAAGTTATAGTTATTTAAGTTATAGTTATTAAATTATAGTTATTTAAGTTATAGTTATTTAATTTATAGTTTTTTCATTTATGGTTATTTAAGTTATAGTTATTTAAGTTATAGTTATTTAAGTTATAGTTATTTAATTAATAGTTATTTAAGTTATAGTTATTTAAGTTATAGTTATTTAAGTTATAGTTATTTAAGTTATAGTTACTTAAGTTATAGTTATTTAATTTATAGATATTTAAGTTATAGTTATTTAAGTTATAGTTATTTAAGTTATAGTTATTTAAGTTATAGTTATTTAAGTTATAGTTATTTAAGTTATAGTTATTTAAGTTATAGTTATTTAAGTTATAGTTATTTAAGTTATAGTTATTTAAGTTATAGTTATTTAATTAATAGTTATTTAAGTTATAGTTATTTAAGTTATAGTTATTTAAGTTATAGTTATTTAAGTTATAGTTATTTAAGTTATAGTTATTTAAGTTATAGTTATTTAAGTTATAGTTATTTAAATTATAGTTATTTAATTTATAGTTATTTAATTTATAGTTATTTAAGTTATAGTTATTTAAGTTATAGTTATTTAAGTTATAGTTATTTAAGTTATAGTTATTTAATTAATAGTAATTTAAGTTATAGTAATTTAAGTTTAGTTATTTAATTTATAGTTATTTAAGTTATAGTTAATTAAGTTATCGTTAGTTAAGTTATAGTTATTTAAGTTATAGTTATTAAATTATAGTTATTTAAGTTATAGTTATTTAATTTATAGTTTTTTCATTTATGGTAATTATATTATAGTTATATAAATTATAGTTATTTAAGTTATAGTTATTTAAGTTATAGTTATTTAAGTTATAGTTATTTAAGTTATAGTTATTTAAGTTATAGTTATTTAATTAATAGTTATTTAAGTTATAGTTATTTAAGTTATAGTTATTTAAGTTATAGTTATTTAAGTTATAGTTATTTAAGTTATAGTTATTTAAGTTATAGTTATTTAATTAATAGTTATTTAAGTTATAGTTATTTAAGTTATAGTTATTTAAGTTATAGTTATTTAAGTTATAGTTATTTAAGTTATAGTTATTTAATTAATAGTTATTTAAGTTATAGTTATTTAAGTTATAGTTATTTAAGTTATAGTTATTTAAGTTATAGTTATTTAAGTTATAGTTATTTAAGTTATAGTTATTTAATTTATAGTTATTTAATTTATAGTTATTTAAGTTATAGTTATTTAAGTTATAGTTATTTAAGTTATAGTTATTTAAGTTATAGTTATTTAATTAATAGTAATTTAAGTTATAGTAATTTAAGTTTAGTTATTTAATTTATAGTTATTTAAGTTATAGTTAATTAAGTTATCGTTAGTTTAGTTATAGTTATTTAAGTTATGGTTATTAAATTATAGTTATTTAAGTTATAGTTTTTTCATTTATGGTTATTTAAGTTATAGTTATTTAAGTTATAGTTATTTAAGTTATAGTTATTTAATTAATGGTTATTTAAGTTATAGTTATTTAAGTTTAGTTATTTAATTTATAGTTATTTAAGTTATAGTTAATTAAGTTATCGTTAGTTAAGTTATAGTTATTTAAGTTATAGTTATTAAATTATAGTTATTTAAGTTATAGTTATTTAATTTATAGTTTTTTCATTTATGGTTATTTTAGTTATAGTTATTTAAGTTATAGTTATTTAAGTTATAGTTATTTAAGTTATAGTTATTTAAGTTATAGTTATTTAAGTTATAGTTATTTAATTAATAGTTATTTAAGTTATAGTTATTTAAATTATAGTTATTTAAGTTATAGTTATTTAAGTTATAGTTATTTAGGTTATAGTTATTTAATTTATAGTTATTTAAGTTATAGTTATTTAAGTTATAGTTATTTAAGTTATAGTTATTTAAGTTATAGTTATTTAATTAATAGTTATTTAAGTTATAGTTATTTAAATTATAGTTATTTAAGTTATAGTTATTTAAGTTATAGTTATTTAGGTTATAGTTATTTAATTTATAGTTATTTAAGTTATAGTTATTTAAGTTATAGTTATTTAAGTTATAGTTATTTAAGTTATAGTTATTTAAGTTATAGTTATTTAAGTTATAGTTATTTAAGTTATAGTTATTTAATTAATAGTTATTTAAGTTATAGTTATTTAAGTTATAGTTATTTAAGTTATAGTTATTTAAGTTATAGTTATTTAAGTTATAGTTATTTAAGTTATAGTTATTTAATTTATAGTTATTTAATTTATAGTTATTTAAGTTATAGTTATTTAAGTTATAGTTATTTAAGTTATAGTTATTTAAGTTATAATTATTTAATTAATAGTAATTTAAGTTATAGTAATTTAAGTTTAGTTATTTAATTTATAGTTATTTAAGTTATAGTTAATTAAGTTATCGTTAGTTAATTTATAGTTATTTAAGTTATAGTTATTAAATTATAGTTATTTAAGTTATAGTTATTTAATTTATAGTTTTTTCATTTATGGTTATTATATTATAGTTATATAAATTATAGTTATTTAAGTTATAGTTATTTAAGTTATAGTTATTTAAGTTATAGTTATTTAAGTTATAGTTATTTAAGTTATAGTTATTTAAGTTATAGTTATTTAATTAATAGTTATTTAAGTTATAGTTATTTAAGTTATAGTTATTTAAGTTATAGTTATTTAAGTTATAGTTATTTAAGTTATAGTTATTTAAGTTATAGTTATTTAATTAATAGTAATTTAAGTTATAGTAATTTAAGTTTAGTTATTTAATTTATAGTTATTTAAGTTATAGTTAATTAAGTTATCGTTAGTTAAGTTATAGTTATTTAAGTTATAGTTATTAAATTATAGTTATTTAAGTTATAGTTATTTAATTTATAGTTTTTTCATTTATGGTTATTTAAGTTATAGTTATTTAAGTTATAGTTATTTAAGTTATAGTTATTTAATTAATAGTTATTTAAGTTATAGTTATTTAAGTTATAGTTATTTAAGTTATAGTTATTTAAGTTATAGTTATTTAAGTTATAGTTATTTAAGTTATAGTTATTTAAGTTATAGTTATTTAAGTTATAGTTATTTAAGTTATAGTTATTTAAATTATAGTTATTTAATTTATAGTTATTTAATTTATAGTTATTTAAGTTATAGTTATTTAAGTTATAGTTATTTAAGTTATAGTTATTTAAGTTATAGTTATTTAATTAATAGTAATTTAAGTTATAGTAATTTAAGTTTAGTTATTTAATTTATAGTTATTTAAGTTATAGTTAATTAAGTTATCGTTAGTTAAGTTATAGTTATTTAAGTTATAGTTATTAAATTATAGTTATTTAAGTTATAGTTATTTAATTTATAGTTTTTTCATTTATGGTTATTTAAGTTATAGTTATTTAAGTTATAGTTATTTAAGTTATAGTTATTTAAGTTATAGTTATTTAAGTTATAGTTATTTAAGTTATAGTTATTTAATTAATAGTTATTTAAGTTATAGTTATTTAAGTTATAGTTATTTAAGTTATAGTTATTTAAGTTATAGTTATTTAAGTTATAGTTATTTAATTTATAGTTATTTAAGTTATAGTTATTTAAGTTATAGTTATTTAAGTTATAGTTATTTAAGTTATAGTTATTTAAGTTATAGTTATTTAAGTTATAGTTATTTAATTAATAGTTATTTAAGTTATAGTTATTTAAATTATATTTATTTAAGTTACAGTTATTTAAGTTATAGTTATTTAAGTTATAGTTATTTAATTTATAGTTATTTAATTTATAGTTATTTAAGTTATAGTTATTTAAGTTATAGTTATTTAAGTTATAGTTATTTAATTTATAGTTATTTAATTAATAGTAATTTAAGTTATAGTAATTTAAGTTTAGTTATTTAATTTATAGTTATTTAAGTTATAGTTAATTAAGTTATCGTTAGTTAAGTTATAGTTATTTAAGTTATAGTTATTAAATTATAGTTATTTAAGTTATAGTTATTTAATTTATAGTTTTTTCATTTATGGTAATTATATTATAGTTATATAAATTATAGTTATTTAAGTTATAGTTATTTAAGTTATAGTTATTTAAGTTATAGTTATTTAAGTTATAGTTATTTAATTAATAGTTATTTAAGTTATAGTTATTTAAGTTATAGTTATTTAAGTTATAGTTATTTAAGTTATAGTTATTTAAGTTATAGTTATTTAATTAATAGTTATTTAAGTTATAGTTATTTAAGTTATAGTTATTTAAGTTATAGTTATTTAAGTTATAGTTATTTAAGTTATAGTTATTTAAGTTATAGTTATTTAAGTTATAGTTATTTAATTTATAGTTATTTAATTTATAGTTATTTAAGTTATAGTTATTTAAGTTATAGTTATTTAAGTTATAGTTATTTAAGTTATAGTTATTTAATTAATAGTAATTTAAGTTATAGTAATTTAAGTTTAGTTATTTAATTTATAGTTATTTAAGTTATAGTTAATTAAGTTATCGTTAGTTTAGTTATAGTTATTTAAGTTATGGTTATTAAATTATAGTTATTTAAGTTATTGTTTTTTCATTTATGGTTATTTAAGTTATAGTTATTTAAGTTATAGTTATTTAAGTTATAGTTATTTAATTAATGGTTATTTAAGTTATAGTTATTTAAGTTATAGTTATTTAAGTTATAGTTATTTAAATTATAGTTATTTAAGTTATAGTTATTTAATTTATAGTTATTTAAGTTATAGTTATTTAAGTTATAGTTATTTAAGTTATAGTTATTTAAGTTATAGTTATTTAAGTTATAGTTATTTAAGTTATAGTTATTTAATTTATAGTTATTTAATTTATAGTTATTTAAGTTATAGTTATTTAAGTTATAGTTATTTAAGTTATAGTTATTTAAGTTATAGTTATTTAATTAATAGTAATTTAAGTTATAGTAATTTAAGTTTAGTTATTTAATTTATAGTTATTTAGGTTATAGTTAATTAAGTTATCGTTAGTTAAGTTATAGTTATTTAAGTTATATTTATTAAATTATAGTTATTTAAGTTATAGTTATTTAATTTATAGTTTTTTCATTTATGGTTATTATATTATAGTTATATAAATTATAGTTATTTAAGTTATAGTTATTTAAGTTATATTTATTTAAGTTATAGTTATTTAAGTTATAGTTATTTAATTTATAGTTTTTTAATTTATGGTTATTATATTATAGTTATTTAAATTATAGTTATTTAAGTTATAGTTATTTGAGATATAGTTATTTAATTTATAGTTATTTAAGTTATAGTTATTTAAGTTATAGTTATTTAAGTTATAGTTATTTAATTTATAGTTATTTAAGTTATAGTTAATTAAGTTATCGTTAGTTAAGTTATAGTTTTTTAAGTTATTGTTATTTAAGTTATTGTTATTTAAGTTATAGTTATTTAAGTTATAGTTATTTAATTTATAGTTTTTTCATTTATGGTTATTATATTATAGTTATATAAATTATTGTTATTTAAGTTATAGTTATTTAAGTTATATTTATTTAAGTTATAGTTATTTAAGTTATAGTTATTTAATGTATAGTTATTTAATGTATAGTTTTTTAATTTATGGTTATTATATTATAGTTATTTAAATTATAGTTATTTAAGTTATAGTTATTTGAGATATAGTTATTTAATTTATATTTATTTAAGTTATAGTTATTTAAGTTATAGTTATTTAAGTTATAGTTATTTAATTTATAGTTATTTAAGTTATAGTTAATTAAGTTATCGTTAGTTAAGTTATAGTTATGTAAGTTATTGTTATTTAAGTTATTGTTATTTAAGTTATAGTTATTTAAGTTATAGTTATTTAAGTTATAGTTATTAAATTATAGTTATTTAAGTTATAGTTATTTAAGTTATAGTTATTTAATTTATAGTTATTTAAGCTATAGTTATTTAAGTTATAGTTATTTAAGTTATAGTTATTTAATTTATAGTTATTTAAGTTATAGTTATTTAAGTTATAGTTATTTAATTAATAGTTATTTAAGTTATAGTTATTTAAGTTATAGTTATTTAAGTTATAGTTATTTAAGTTATAGTTATTTAAGTTATAGTTATTTAATTAATAGTTATTTAAGTTATAGTTATTTAAGTTATAGTTATTTAAGTTATAGTTATTTAATTAATAGTAATTTAAGTTATAGTAATTTAAGTTTAGTTATTTAATTTATAGTTATTTAAGTTATAGTTAATTAAGTTATTGTTAGTTAAGTTATAGTTATTTAAGTTATAGTTATTAAATTATAGCTATTTAAGTTATAGTTATTTAATTTATAGTTTTTTCATTTATGGTTATTTAAGTTATAGTTATTTAAGTTATAGTTATTTAAGTTATAGTTATTTAAGTTATAGTTATTTAAGTTATAGTTATTTAAGTTATAGTTATTTAAGTTATAGTTATTTAAGTTATAGTTATTTAAGTTATAGTTATTTAAGTTATAGTTATTTAATTAATAGTTATTTAAGTTATAGTTATTTAAGTTATAGTTATTTAAGTTATAGTTATTTAAGTTCTAGTTATTTAAGTTATAGTTATTTAATTTATAGTTATTTAAGTTATAGTTATTTAAGTTATAGTTATTTAAGTTATAGTTATTTAAGTTATAGTTATTTAAGTTATAGTTATTTAAGTTATAGTTATTTAAGTTATAGTTATTTAAGTTATAGTTATTTAAGTTATAGTTATTTAAGTTATAGTTATTTAAGTTATAGTTATTTATTTAATAGTTATTTAAGTTATAGTTATTTAAGTTATAGTTATTTAAGTTATAGTTATTTAAGTTATAGTTATTTAAGTTATAGTTATTTAATTTATAGTTATTTAATTTATAGTTATTTAAGTTATAGTTATTTAAGTTATAGTTATTTAAGTTATAGTTATTTAAGTTATAGTTATTTAATTAATAGTAATTTAAGTTATAGTAATTTAAGTTTAGTTATTTAATTTATAGTTATTTAAGTTATAGTTAGTTAAGTTATCGTTAGTTAAGTTATAGTTATTTAAGTTATAGTTATTAAATTATAGTTATTTAAGTTATAGTTATTTAATTTATAGTTTTTTCATTTATGGTTATTATATTATAGTTATTTAAGTTATAGTTATTTAAGTTATAGTTATTTAAGTTATAGTTATTTAAGTTATAGTTATTTAAGTTATAGTTATTTAAGTTATAGTTATTTAAGTTATAGTTATTTAAGTTATAGTTATTTAATTTATAGTTTTTTCATTTATGGTAATTATATTATAGTTATATAAATTATAGTTATTTAAGTTATAGTTATTTAAGTTATAGTTATTTAAGTTATAGTTATTTAAGTTATAGTTATTTAAGTTATAGTTATTTAATTAATAGTTATTTAAGTTATAGTTATTTAAGTTATAGTTATTTAAGTTATAGTTATTTAAGTTATAGTTATTTAAGTTATAGTTATTTAAGTTATAGTTATTTAATTAATAGTTATTTAAGTTATAGTTATTTAAGTTATAGTTATTTAAGTTATAGTTATTTAAGTTATAGTTATTTAAGTTATAGTTATTTAATTAATAGTTATTTAAGTTATAGTTATTTAAGTTATAGTTATTTAAGTTATAGTTATTTAAGTTATAGTTATTTAAGTTATAGTTATTTAAGTTATAGTTATTTAATTTATAGTTATTTAATTTATAGTTATTTAAGTTATAGTTATTTAAGTTATAGTTATTTAAGTTATAGTTATTTAAGTTATAGTTATTTAATTAATAGTAATTTAAGTTATAGTAATTTAAGTTTAGTTATTTAATTTATAGTTATTTAAGTTATAGTTAATTAAGTTATCGTTAGTTTAGTTATAGTTATTTAAGTTATGGTTATTAAATTATAGTTATTTAAGTTATAGTTTTTTCATTTATGGTTATTTAAGTTATAGTTATTTAAGTTATAGTTATTTAAGTTATAGTTATTTAATTAATGGTTATTTAAGTTATAGTTATTTAAGTTTAGTTATTTAATTTATAGTTATTTAAGTTATAGTTAATTAAGTTATCGTTAGTTAAGTTATAGTTATTTAAGTTATAGTTATTAAATTATAGTTATTTAAGTTATAGTTATTTAATTTATAGTTTTTTCATTTATGGTTATTTTAGTTATAGTTATTTAAGTTATAGTTATTTAAGTTATAGTTATTTAAGTTATAGTTATTTAAGTTATAGTTATTTAAGTTATAGTTATTTAATTAATAGTTATTTAAGTTATAGTTATTTAAATTATAGTTATTTAAGTTATAGTTATTTAAGTTATAGTTATTTAGGTTATAGTTATTTAATTTATAGTTATTTAAGTTATAGTTATTTAAGTTATAGTTATTTAAGTTATAGTTATTTAAGTTATAGTTATTTAATTAATAGTTATTTAAGTTATAGTTATTTAAATTATAGTTATTTAAGTTATAGTTATTTAAGTTATAGTTATTTAGGTTATAGTTATTTAATTTATAGTTATTTAAGTTATAGTTATTTAAGTTATAGTTATTTAAGTTATAGTTATTTAAGTTATAGTTATTTAAGTTATAGTTATTTAAGTTATAGTTATTTAAGTTATAGTTATTTAATTAATAGTTATTTAAGTTATAGTTATTTAAGTTATAGTTATTTAAGTTATAGTTATTTAAGTTATAGTTATTTAAGTTATAGTTATTTAAGTTATAGTTATTTAATTTATAGTTATTTAATTTATAGTTATTTAAGTTATAGTTATTTAAGTTATAGTTATTTAAGTTATAGTTATTTAAGTTATAATTATTTAATTAATAGTAATTTAAGTTATAGTAATTTAAGTTTAGTTATTTAATTTATAGTTATTTAAGTTATAGTTAATTAAGTTATCGTTAGTTAATTTATAGTTATTTAAGTTATAGTTATTAAATTATAGTTATTTAAGTTATAGTTATTTAATTTATAGTTTTTTCATTTATGGTTATTATATTATAGTTATATAAATTATAGTTATTTAAGTTATAGTTATTTAAGTTATAGTTATTTAAGTTATAGTTATTTAAGTTATAGTTATTTAAGTTATAGTTATTTAAGTTATAGTTATTTAATTAATAGTTATTTAAGTTATAGTTATTTAAGTTATAGTTTTTTAAGTTATAGTTATTTAAGTTATAGTTATTTAAGTTATAGTTATTTAATTAATAGTTATTTAAGTTATAGTTATTTAAGTTATAGTTATTTAAGTTATAGTTATTTAAGTTATAATTATTTAAGTTATAGTTATTTAATTTATAGTTATTTAATTTATAGTTATTTAAGTTATAGTTATTTAAGTTATAGTTATTTAAGTTATAGTTATTTAAGTTATAGTTATTTAATTAATAGTAATTTAAGTTATAGTAATTTAAGTTTAGTTATTTAATTTATAGTTATTTAAGTTATAGTTAATTAAGTTATCGTTAGTTAAGTTATAGTTATTTAAGTTATAGTTATTAAATTATAGTTATTTAAGTTATAGTTATTTAATTTATAGTTTTTTCATTTATGGTTATTTAAGTTATAGTTATTTAAGTTATAGTTATTTAAGTTATAGTTATTTAATTAATAGTTATTTAAGTTATAGTTATTTAAGTTATAGTTATTTAAGTTATAGTTATTTAAGTTATAGTTATTTAAGTTATAGTTATTTAAGTTATAGTTATTTAAGTTATAGTTATTTAAGTTATAGTTATTTAAGTTATAGTTATTTAAATTATAGTTATTTAATTTATAGTTATTTAATTTATAGTTATTTAAGTTATAGTTATTTAAGTTATAGTTATTTAAGTTATAGTTATTTAAGTTATAGTTATTTAATTAATAGTAATTTAAGTTATAGTAATTTAAGTTTAGTTATTTAATTTATAGTTATTTAAGTTATAGTTAATTAAGTTATCGTTAGTTAAGTTATAGTTATTTAAGTTATAGTTATTAAATTATAGTTATTTAAGTTATAGTTATTTAATTTATAGTTTTTTCATTTATGGTTATTTAAGTTATAGTTATTTAAGTTATAGTTATTTAAGTTATAGTTATTTAAGTTATAGTTATTTAAGTTATAGTTATTTAAGTTATAGTTATTTAATTAATAGTTATTTAAGTTATAGTTATTTAAGTTATAGTTATTTAAGTTATAGTTATTTAAGTTATAGTTATTTAAGTTATAGTTATTTAATTTATAGTTATTTAAGTTATAGTTATTTAAGTTATAGTTATTTAAGTTATAGTTATTTAAGTTATAGTTATTTAAGTTATAGTTATTTAAGTTATAGTTATTTAATTAATAGTTATTTAAGTTATAGTTATTTAAATTATATTTATTTAAGTTACAGTTATTTAAGTTATAGTTATTTAAGTTATAGTTATTTAATTTATAGTTATTTAATTTATAGTTATTTAAGTTATAGTTATTTAAGTTATAGTTATTTAAGTTATAGTTATTTAATTTATAGTTATTTAATTAATAGTAATTTAAGTTATAGTAATTTAAGTTTAGTTATTTAATTTATAGTTATTTAAGTTATAGTTAATTAAGTTATCGTTAGTTAAGTTATAGTTATTTAAGTTATAGTTATTAAATTATAGTTATTTAAGTTATAGTTATTTAATTTATAGTTTTTTCATTTATGGTAATTATATTATAGTTATATAAATTATAGTTATTTAAGTTATAGTTATTTAAGTTATAGTTATTTAAGTTATAGTTATTTAAGTTATAGTTATTTAATTAATAGTTATTTAAGTTATAGTTATTTAAGTTATAGTTATTTAAGTTATAGTTATTTAAGTTATAGTTATTTAAGTTATAGTTATTTAATTAATAGTTATTTAAGTTATAGTTATTTAAGTTATAGTTATTTAAGTTATAGTTATTTAAGTTATAGTTATTTAAGTTATAGTTATTTAAGTTATAGTTATTTAAGTTATAGTTATTTAATTTATAGTTATTTAATTTATAGTTATTTAAGTTATAGTTATTTAAGTTATAGTTATTTAAGTTATAGTTATTTAAGTTATAGTTATTTAATTAATAGTAATTTAAGTTATAGTAATTTAAGTTTAGTTATTTAATTTATAGTTATTTAAGTTATAGTTAATTAAGTTATCGTTAGTTTAGTTATAGTTATTTAAGTTATGGTTATTAAATTAGAGTTATTTAAGTTATTGTTTTTTCATTTATGGTTATTTAAGTTATAGTTATTTAAGTTATAGTTATTTAAGTTATAGTTATTTAATTAATGGTTATTTAAGTTATAGTTATTTAAGTTATAGTTATTTAAGTTATAGTTATTTAAATTATAGTTATTTAAGTTATAGTTATTTAATTTATAGTTATTTAAGTTATAGTTATTTAAGTTATAGTTATTTAAGTTATAGTTATTTAAGTTATAGTTATTTAAGTTATAGTTATTTAAGTTATAGTTATTTAATTTATAGTTATTTAATTTATAGTTATTTAAGTTATAGTTATTTAAGTTATAGTTATTTAAGTTATAGTTATTTAAGTTATAGTTATTTAATTAATAGTAATTTAAGTTATAGTAATTTAAGTTTAGTTATTTAATTTATAGTTATTTAGGTTATAGTTAATTAAGTTATCGTTAGTTAAGTTATAGTTATTTAAGTTATATTTATTAAATTATAGTTATTTAAGTTATAGTTATTTAATTTATAGTTTTTTCATTTATGGTTATTATATTATAGTTATATAAATTATAGTTATTTAAGTTATAGTTATTTAAGTTATATTTATTTAAGTTATAGTTATTTAAGTTATAGTTATTTAATTTATAGTTTTTTAATTTATGGTTATTATATTATAGTTATTTAAATTATAGTTATTTAAGTTATAGTTATTTGAGATATAGTTATTTAATTTATAGTTATTTAAGTTATAGTTATTTAAGTTATAGTTATTTAAGTTATAGTTATTTAATTTATAGTTATTTAAGTTATAGTTAATTAAGTTATCGTTAGTTAAGTTATAGTTTTTTAAGTTATTGTTATTTAAGTTATTGTTATTTAAGTTATAGTTATTTAAGTTATAGTTATTTAATTTATAGTTTTTTCATTTATGGTTATTATATTATAGTTATATAAATTATTGTTATTTAAGTTATAGTTATTTAAGTTATATTTATTTAAGTTATAGTTATTTAAGTTATAGTTATTTAATGTATAGTTATTTAATGTATAGTTTTTTAATTTATGGTTATTATATTATAGTTATTTAAATTATAGTTATTTAAGTTATAGTTATTTGAGATATAGTTATTTAATTTATATTTATTTAAGTTATAGTTATTTAAGTTATAGTTATTTAAGTTATAGTTATTTAATTTATAGTTATTTAAGTTATAGTTAATTAAGTTATCGTTAGTTAAGTTATAGTTATGTAAGTTATTGTTATTTAAGTTATTGTTATTTAAGTTATAGTTATTTAAGTTATAGTTATTTAAGTTATAGTTATTAAATTATAGTTATTTAAGTTATAGTTATTTAAGTTATAGTTATTTAATTTATAGTTATTTAAGCTATAGTTATTTAAGTTATAGTTATTTAAGTTATAGTTATTTAATTTATAGTTATTTAAGTTATAGTTATTTAAGTTATAGTTATTTAATTAATAGTTATTTAAGTTATAGTTATTTAAGTTATAGTTATTTAAGTTATAGTTATTTAAGTTATAGTTATTTAAGTTATAGTTATTTAATTAATAGTTATTTAAGTTATAGTTATTTAAGTTATAGTTATTTAAGTTATAGTTATTTAATTAATAGTAATTTAAGTTATAGTAATTTAAGTTTAGTTATTTAATTTATAGTTATTTAAGTTATAGTTAATTAAGTTATTGTTAGTTAAGTTATAGTTATTTAAGTTATAGTTATTAAATTATAGCTATTTAAGTTATAGTTATTTAATTTATAGTTTTTTCATTTATGGTTATTTAAGTTATAGTTATTTAAGTTATAGTTATTTAAGTTATAGTTATTTAAGTTATAGTTATTTAAGTTATAGTTATTTAAGTTATAGTTATTTAAGTTATAGTTATTTAAGTTATAGTTATTTAAGTTATAGTTATTTAAGTTATAGTTATTTAATTAATAGTTATTTAAGTTATAGTTATTTAAGTTATAGTTATTTAAGTTATAGTTATTTAAGTTCTAGTTATTTAAGTTATAGTTATTTAATTTATAGTTATTTAAGTTATAGTTATTTAAGTTATAGTTATTTAAGTTATAGTTATTTAAGTTATAGTTATTTAAGTTATAGTTATTTAAGTTATAGTTATTTAAGTTATAGTTATTTAAGTTATAGTTATTTAAGTTATAGTTATTTAAGTTATAGTTATTTATTTAATAGTTATTTAAGTTATAGTTATTTAAGTTATAGTTATTTAAGTTATAGTTATTTAAGTTATAGTTATTTAAGTTATAGTTATTTAATTTATAGTTATTTAATTTATAGTTATTTAAGTTATAGTTATTTAAGTTATAGTTATTTAAGTTATAGTTATTTAAGTTATAGTTATTTAATTAATAGTAATTTAAGTTATAGTAATTTAAGTTTAGTTATTTAATTTATAGTTATTTAAGTTATAGTTAGTTAAGTTATCGTTAGTTAAGTTATAGTTATTTAAGTTATAGTTATTAAATTATAGTTATTTAAGTTATAGTTATTTAATTTATAGTTTTTTCATTTATGGTTATTATATTATAGTTATTTAAGTTATAGTTATTTAAGTTATAGTTATTTAAGTTATAGTTATTTAAGTTATAGTTATTTAAGTTATAGTTATTTAAGTTATAGTTATTTAAGTTATAGTTATTTAAGTTATAGTTATTTAATTAATAGTTATTTAAGTTATAGTTATTTAAGTTATATTTATTTAAGTTATAGTTATTTAAGTTATAGTTATTTAAGTTATAGTTATTTAATTTATAGTTATTTAATTTATAGTTATTTAAGTTATAGTTATTTAAGTTATAGTTATTTAAGTTATAGTTATTTAAGTTATAGTTATTTAATGAATAGTAATTTAAGTTATAGTAATTTAAGTTTAGTTATTTAATTTATAGTTATTTAAGTTATAGTTAATTAAGTTATTGTTAGTTAAGTTATAGTTATTTAAGTTATAGTTATTAAATTATAGTTATTTAAGTTATAGTTATTTAATTTATAGTTTTTTCATTTATGGTTATTATATTATAGTTATATAAATTATAGTTATTTAAGTTATAGTTATTTAAGTTATAGTTATTTAAGTTATAGTTATTTAAGTTATAGTTATTTAAGTTATAGTTATTTAAGTTATAGTTATTTAATTAATAGTTATTTAAGTTATAGTTATTTAAGTTATAGTTATTTAATTAATAGTTATTTAAGTTATAGTTATTTAAGTTATAGTTATTTAAGTTATAGTTATTTAAGTTATAGTTATTTAAGTTATAGTTATTTAAGTTATAGTTATTTAATTAATAGTTATTTAAGTTATAGTTATTTAAGTTATAGTTATTTAAGTTATAGTTATTTAAGTTATAGTTATTTAAGTTATAGTTATTTAATTTATAGTTATTTAATTTATAGTTATTTAAGTTATAGTTATTTAAGTTATAGTTATTTAAGTTATAGTTATTTAAGTTATAGTTATTTAATTAATAGTAATTTAAGTTATAGTAATTTAAGTTTAGTTATTTAATTTATAGTTATTTAAGTTATAGTTAATTAAGTTATCGTTAGTTAAGTTATAGTTATTTAAGTTATAGTTATTTAAGTTATAGTTATTTAATTAATAGTTATTTAAGTTATAGTTATTTAAGTTATAGTTATTTAAGTTATAGTTATTTAAGTTATAGTTATTTAAGTTATAGTTATTTAATTATAGCTATTTAAGTTATAGTTATTTAATTTATAGTTTTTTCATTTATGGTTATTTAAGTTATAGTTATTTAAGTTATAGTTATTTAAGTTATAGTTATTTAAGTTATAGTTATTTAAGTTATAGTTATTTAAGTTATAGTTATTTAAGTTATAGTTATTTAAGTTATAGTTATTTAAGTTATAGTTATTTAAGTTATAGTTATTTAAGTTATAGTTATTTAAGTTATAGTTATTTAATTAATAGTTATTTAAGTTATAGTTATTTAAGTTATAGTTATTTAAGTTATAGTTATTTAAGTTATAGTTATTTAAGTTATAGTTATTTAATTTATAGTTATTTAAGTTATAGTTATTTAAGTTATAGTTATTTAAGTTATAGTTATTTAAGTTATAGTTATTTAAGTTATAGTTATTTAAGTTATAGTTATTTAAGTTATAGTTATTTAAGTTATAGTTATTTAATTTATAGTTATTTAAGTTATAGTTAGTTAAGTTATCGTTAGTTAAGTTATAGTTATTTAAGTTATAGTTATTAAATTATAGTTATTTAAGTTATAGTTATTTAATTTATAGTTTTTTCATTTATGGTTATTATATTATAGTTATTTAAGTTATAGTTATTTAAGTTATAGTTATTTAAGTTATAGTTATTTAAGTTATAGTTATTTAAGTTATAGTTATTTAAGTTATAGTTATTTAAGTTATAGTTATTTAAGTTATAGTTATTTAATTAATAGTTATTTAAGTTATAGTTATTTAAGTTATATTTATTTAAGTTATAGTTATTTAAGTTATAGTTATTTAAGTTATAGTTATTTAATTTATAGTTATTTAATTTATAGTTATTTAAGTTATAGTTATTTAAGTTATAGTTATTTAAGTTATAGTTATTTAAGTTATAGTTATTTAATGAATAGTAATTTAAGTTATAGTAATTTAAGTTTAGTTATTTAATTTATAGTTATTTAAGTTATAGTTAATTAAGTTATTGTTAGTTAAGTTATAGTTATTTAAGTTATAGTTATTAAATTATAGTTATTTAAGTTATAGTTATTTAATTTATAGTTTTTTCATTTATGGTTATTATATTATAGTTATATAAATTATAGTTATTTAAGTTATAGTTATTTAAGTTATAGTTATTTAAGTTATAGTTATTTAAGTTATAGTTATTTAAGTTATAGTTATTTAAGTTATAGTTATTTAATTAATAGTTATTTAAGTTATAGTTATTTAAGTTATAGTTATTTAATTAATAGTTATTTAAGTTATAGTTATTTAAGTTATAGTTATTTAAGTTATAGTTATTTAAGTTATAGTTATTTAAGTTATAGTTATTTAAGTTATAGTTATTTAATTAATAGTTATTTAAGTTATAGTTATTTAAGTTATAGTTATTTAAGTTATAGTTATTTAAGTTATAGTTATTTAAGTTATAGTTATTTAATTTATAGTTATTTAATTTATAGTTATTTAAGTTATAGTTATTTAAGTTATAGTTATTTAAGTTATAGTTATTTAAGTTATAGTTATTTAATTAATAGTAATTTAAGTTATAGTAATTTAAGTTATAGTTATTTAAGTTATAGTTATTTAAGTTATAGTTATTTAATTTATAGTTATTTAAGTTATAGTTATTTAAGTTATAGTTATTTAAGTTATAGTTATTTAAGTTATAGTTATTTAAGTTATAGTTATTTAAGTTATAGTTATTTAAGTTATAGTTATTTAAGTTATAGTTATTTAATTTATAGTTATTTAAGTTATAGTTAGTTAAGTTATCGTTAGTTAAGTTATAGTTATTTAAGTTATAGTTATTAAATTATAGTTATTTAAGTTATAGTTATTTAATTTATAGTTTTTTCATTTATGGTTATTTAAGTTATAGTTATTTAAGTTATAGTTATTTAAGTTATAGTTATTTAAGTTATAGTTATTTAAGTTATAGTTATTTAAGTTATAGTTATTTAAGTTATAGTTATTTAAGTTATAGTTATTTAAGTTATAGTTATTTAATTAATAGTTATTTAAGTTATAGTTATTTAAGTTATAGTTATTTAAGTTATAGTTATTTAAGTTATAGTTATTTAAGTTATAGTTATTTAATTTATAGTTATTTAAGTTATAGTTATTTAAGTTATAGTTATTTAAGTTATAGTTATTTAAGTTATAGTTATTTAAGTTATAGTTATTTAAGTTATAGTTATTTAAGTTATAGTTATTTAAGTTATAGTTATTTAAGTTATAGTTATTTAAGTTATAGTTATTTAAGTTATAGTTATTTAAGTTATAGTTATTTAAGTTATAGTTATTTAATTAATAGTAATTTAAGTTATAGTAATTTAAGTTTAGTTATTTAATTTATAGTTATTTAAGTTATAGTTAATTAAGTTATTGTTAGTTAAGTTATAGTTATTTAAGTTATAGTTATTAAATTATAGTTATTTAAGTTATAGTTATTTAATTTATTGTTTTTTCATTTATGGTTATTATATTATAGTTATATAAATTATAGTTATTTAAGTTATAGTTATTTAAGTTATAGTTATTTAAGTTATAGTTATTTAAGTTATAGTTATTTAAGTTATATTTATTTAAGTTATAGCTATTTAAGTTATAGTTATTTAAGTTATAGTTATTTAAGTTATAATTATTTAATTTATAGTTATTTAAGTTATAGTTAATTAAGTTATAGTTATTTAAGTTATAGTTATTAAATTATAGTTATTTAAGTTATAGTTATTTAATTTATAGTTATTATATTATTATTATTTAAATTATAGTTATTTAACTTTCAGTTATTTAAGATAGAGTTATTTAAGTTTTAGTTATATAATTTATTGTTATTTAAGTTATTCTTATTTAAGTTATAGTTATTTAAGTTATAGTTATTAAATTATAGTTATTTAAGTTATAGATATTTAAGTTATATTTTTTTAAGTTATAGTGATTACAGTTATAGCTATTTAAGCTATAGTTATTTAAGTTATAGTTATTTAAGTTATAGTTATTTAAGTGAAGCAAAACTTACGAATAAAGGATATAAAAAGATCAATGAAATAGAGGTATACTTATATTTATGAATATCGTACTTATATTACATACTCTTCATTAAAAATGATAATATACACTCTTGAAAATAAATTGAATTACGCTTAAAGAAGATAGAATTAATAGTATTATTATAAATGATATACATAATATAACATATATTTAAAAGTAATAACTCTATATATATAAAATAGTAGAATATATATATATATATATATATATATATATATATATTACATATTTTATTCAAATCGTATTTAATTTGACTTTAGCATTATGGGAGTAGATTGTTAAAGGAGATATCGATAATAAAAATATATATAATGAGATAATATAAAATACTGAAAATATATAATTTAATGTAACATTATAATACAATAAAATATAAACTATCAAAAATTATACATGAATATTATAAAGTAATTTTATCAATATCTATAGATATCATCAGCTAAAGAAAATAACAAAAAACTTATTAGTGACCTCGCTATTAGTGAAATTAAGGTTACTATATATATTGTAATTAGGAATATTAAATGATTGATATGTATATATTTTTATTACTAATTGAAATTTTCAATATCTATAGTTATTATCGACTGAAACAGAGCTAAATCAGCTCACAAGTGACCTTGCTATTAGTGAAAATAAGGTTACTATATATATTATAATTAGGAAAATAAAATGATTGACGTAATATTAATTAATCTTAAAATTGCGTATTTCTTCTGTTCTAAGTTATTGAAATTAGAACTGGAGAAATATGCAAGGTAATTAGATCATTAACTGTAAACTATGATAATATTCCAATGTGTATTCCCAATATATGTAATACATTAGTAGATATGTATTTTCATTAATAATGAAATACATAAATATATATATATTTATTTTTCTCTTAGCGCAGCTTATTGTAAAATATTATTAATGTATATATGTTTACAAATATATTTATGAAATTTTCGTAAATTTTAATACTTTATCATATAAAATCCAATTCCATTTATTTTTCTAATATGTTTTTTAAATGCATTAACTAAGTATAACCTAAATATGGCATAAATAATAAATATATATTATATTATTTTATAATTAATTTTTTTTTATTTTGATTATTTACATCATTTAACTTTACATATTAATTTAATATTATCTATAATTGATATCTGATAATATATTTTATAATATAAAATTACGCGTGGTTTATTTATAATTTTTAAATGCTAATAGTTTATATTATTATGTATCTATGATTATATTTATATAATATATATATATATATATATATATATATATATATATAATCATGTACACTTCTATGTATCTTGTTTCATATGTATATTCATATACATTAATTTTCTCTTTTGCTTAACTGAAAATATAATTATATATTTATTGATTTATATATTGATAATATTTTACCGATAAAATTATAATATTAATTACATCTTATTACCAGCTTCCTTGTATTATGAACTCTCATAAAAATCATTTGTATTGTTCTATTTACTTCATTTATATATTTTCACGTTCAATTTATATTATATATATATAAATATAATATTTAATGAAATATATGTGTAGAGTTCAGATTTATTTTTTATTAATATTAATATTGACCCCATAGTAATAATTATTATTAACTCGGTTGTGTAAAATATTTAAAGGCGATTTCTCTGTTCTAATTCATTCTTTAATTTCACCCAAGTATTTAATAATAGATTATTGTATCTATAAGTATGGTATTTCCGAAAGTCGCCACTCTATCTATGATTAGAATATTGAATGTTTGGTAATGGGATACCATTCTTATATTTTAACACTACATTATTACAAATTTACTAACATTTTTATATTTCTTTATTCATATATAAATAGACATTTTACTTTTAGTTATATGAAGTAAAACTTATGAATAAAGAATATAAAAAGATCAATGAAATAGAGGTATACCTAATTATTTATGAATATCGTACTTATATTAAATACTCTTCATTAAAAATGATAATATACACTCTTGAAAATAAATTGAATTACGCCTAAAGAGGATAGAATTAATAGTATTATTATAAATGATATACATAATATAACATATATTTTAAAGTAATAACTCTATATATATAAAATAGTAGAATATATATATATATTACATATTTTATTCAAATCGTATTTAATTTGACTTTAACATTATGGGAGTAGATAGTTAAAGGAGATATCGATAATAAATGTATATATAATGAGATAATATAAAATACTGAAAATATATAATTGAATGTAACATTATAATTACATTATAAGTACATTATACATTATAAGTATCAAAAATTATACTGAATATTATAAAGTAATTTTATAAATACATATAGATATCATCAGCGAAAGAAAATAACAAAAAACTTATCAGTGATCTCGCTATTAGTGAAAATAAGGTTACTATATATTGTAATTAGCAATTTTAAATGATTGATATGTATATATCTTTATTTCTAATTGAAATTTTCAATATCTATAGCTATTATCGACTGAAACAAAGCTAAATAAGCTCACAAGTGACCTAGCTATTAGCGAAAATAAGGTTACTATATATATTATAATTAGGAAAATAAAATGATTGACGTAATATATTAATACCCAAACCCAAATTTGGGTTTGGGTTTGGGTTTGGATATTAATTATTAGTAAATATATTAACTAATCTTTAAATTACGTATTTCTCCTGTTCAAATTTATTGATTTTTTTATTTCGAATACATATGCGAGTAACATTTGATTATAATAGTTCTTTAATCCTACAATCTCAATGTTTGTGTATTATATTTTGAATTCATTATTATCTTCATATGTATATACACAATTTCTTTATATAATTATTTCTTTAAATTACATATTATCTATATTCAAAATATTTATATATAAATATAAAATATACATTTATAGGAAACTATAATAAATAGCCATATGATGAAAATACAGATGTTCTTCTAATATCCAGAGTAATACCAGATTTGTAGTCATCATATACGATGTATATATATATATATATATATATATATATATATATATATATATATATATATATATATATATATATATATTATAGTTTGGATACATTGTCTCTTGTTGACTATGTACGATCCGGTTCAGATAATGGGAGAAGTCAATATAAATTATAAGGAGCTGGTCATTCCTAGGGATTTGGTCAATCCCATATGGGTCTAATAAACCCGAGACCTCCTGTCTGATACCGGTATCGTTCTAGTTAACTTGTTTTAATGTATTGAAACTAGTTATATATATATATCATATATAACAAAGAATATTTTTATTTTATAATAAATAGTAAAAACTATTTTGATATTTTATTTATCTAATGGTTGTAATTACAATATACACCTCGTAGGCTGCTAGCGACATCAATATTAAAGTACACTTGTGTAATTAAATATTTATTAACCAGTAAAACAATGTTATAATAATGTATACATATTTAAAATGATTAATCATATCAATAGAAATATAAATGTAGTAATGTAATGTATAACTTTAATGAATTAATTTAGTGTATTAATGGGTTAATGTGACGTATTAATTTATTACTGTAATATATTAATATAATTTTTTCAAATAATATATTATTATATTAATGTAATGTATTAACATAATTTCAGTAATGTATTAATGAGATGTTTTAATGCAATGTATTAATATAATGTAATAATATATTAATGTGATGATTAATGTAATGTATTTAAATGTTATATTTAATATAATTAATTTAATATATAATTGTAATATAATAACATAATGTAATATAATAATATCCCAGTTAATAATTGTGAATAAATACTTTGATTAACGCGAGTATTTTTTTTACAAAATATTGTCTAAAATGTACGTATTTGCAGGAAAATTTGGCCATAGTTAAAACTTGGAGTAACACGCGTAAAACTTGGGTTAAAACGCGTAAAAACATACTTAACACGTGTTATAAAACACATAATAACATAAGTAATAAAGTAGTATTTCAAAATAAGACAAAATATATCAATTCAATTTATTTATACAATTCTTTTCGAGTTTCATAAAAATTGACCAATCGCATAGCATAGAATAACTTGATATCCTTTAGTGGATATTTCTTTATGGCACCTGCGTAAATACAACATGTTCATATAAATACATATACTATTTATATATTTATATGAACATAGAATTTAAAGATAGAAATACTTACTTTATATGCTTAAATTATGTATTATTAAAATAATGTATTTCGTTATAAAATAATTGTATACTATATTTTGTATATTCAATATATAATGTTATAATTATTCAAACTAAATATAGTCTGCATATATGGTGTCTTTATAAAGAAACATCTTTCTCCCTGCCCAGAATGATTAAAAGAATATCATACCATAATAGAATAACATATATGTATTGCACGAGAGTGTATTAATCTAATGAAATTAAAATTATAAGTTAATATACAATGTAAACATATAATTTAATCAAAAAATATATATTACTTATACGTACGTACTGTTATGATATATATAATACTATTTCATTATTTTAAAATGTATATAAATTAATATAATACGAAAATAAAACGATATAATTTATTTTATACATCCGTTAATTTTAGCGAGTTTCGCGATATTTTTTGCCGGCTCACGGAGCTCACCTCGGTACAATAATGTGATTTTTATACACAAATTATATTAGGGTGGACAAGCGCAAGTTATTACCGATGGCAATATATAAAAGTATAAAGATAAATTTTAATAATTTTATGTATTTTAATTTCTTTGATTAGATGATTTTGCTGACGGAAATTCAGCATAATGCAGTTCATATATTTTATATTCTAGGTGTTAGTGCATTTTAACCCATTAACCATTATATATTTAGTAAATTAGTGTAGTTGGGTAGCAATGCTTTGATCTTTAGTGTTAATGTATAGCAGCACAATTTAGTCAAACCCAAACCCGAATCTATAACCAAATCCAAACCTAAACCCGAAACCAAACTTAAACCCAAAAAAATCTAAATACAAACATAATTATAGAAACCTGGCATTAGATTTATTTTAATTTTTTTTCAAATCCAAACCCAATCAAATCCAAATCTAAACTCAAAACATAAATCCTAACTGTATAATTATAGTGTATACATATAGAATGTCATCTAATTTATTTTAAAATATATAAAAAAAGCCACACGACCAAACGCAAACTACAAATACCATTATTATAGTATATGAATATAGCCTGATATTACATTTAATGTATTCAAAAAATGCCTATATATAACCCAAATCTAAAACCAAACTAAAACCAAAACATAAACTTAAACTAATTCCAAAACCGAATCCGAATAAAATACATAAACCCAAAATTATATTTATAGTATAGGAACTTAAGGTTAACCTGAAGTCAAATTTATATTAATTTATTCATAAAAACACACAACAAAAATAAAAAACAAAACTTAATACCAAAATACATATATCATACATGATGTGAGTATTGTTATAGTATTGCAGTATAGTGAAGTTAATATATAAAATTATCATGATGTAGTCTAAATTAATTACATAAATTAAATTAATATTCAAGTTTACGATTGTATAGTATAGCCTATACTTTCATGTATACTCTAATTTAGATTCCTAAAAACGTCTGCAACATTTGCAGTTCATAAGGCCTGTAGACTGGTGGTTATGTCATAGTATCGCAACATAGTGCAGTACATATATCCTATTATAGAAATATATCAGTCATATACAATACACACATGTAAATTCAAGTTTACTCTAGCATAGTATCACCTCTACATTCATATAAACGTATACAGTGATTGAGAGCGCGGAGTGATTCATCAAAATGCGTGACTCATCTAATTACTCGATTATCGATTTTCGATTTTACAAAATATATAAAATCTATCATCGATTATCTCGCAAGATATTAAATCTAATATCGAACTAAAAGAATGATACAAACAATCGCCATTACATAGAATTTAGATATTTTCAAAATTAATTAAATTAATACCAGAAAATATAAAATGGGTCCAAAAATATAATATATAAAAACTGATTTTCCAACTTTACTAACAATTTACGGCACTAAAAACTGATTTATAGAATATATATAAGTGATTTGTAGTTTTATCAATTATACCAATAGGCTTAAATTTCTAAGGTAAATATTAAATAATTCGATTAATCTAAAACCTATGTGCGAGGAGACATTTTTAAAATTCGTATATGTATTTTTTTGATGAAATAGAAATATTCGTTTTATAGATTATGAAAATAGCAATTTAATAGATATCGGGGAATTGATTTAATTTGTATTAATCTCATTCTGGTCGGCATTAAACGAACGGATCTATTTAATACTGTACATATATTTTAAAACACGTGTTGCAATTTCGAATCTAATAATAGAATAAAACTTAGTAAAGCAATATAAAGATATATATAAAATGATGGATGAATGGATGGATG
This sequence comes from Osedax frankpressi, assembly GCA_964035775.1. NCBI lineage: Eukaryota > Metazoa > Annelida > Polychaeta > Sabellida > Siboglinidae > Osedax > Osedax frankpressi. Next base: position 1,266,478 of record OZ038314.1, read on the forward strand.
GGTTAATGGATATATATATATTGATGGATGGATATATGAAAGGATGGATTGATGCATATATGGCTATACATATAGATGGATGAATGTATTTTAGGATAAATGTGTGAATAAATAGATGAATGAATGGAGTGATTAATGGACGAATGGAATTAAGGGTGGATGGAAGGAAGGGTGGATGGATGGATGTATGGAAATATTAATGGATTGATGGATTGATAGATTGATTGATTGCTGGATGGCTGGATGCATTTTAATAAGTAATATATTTTACGATAGCATAAGTATAATCATGGTAATATAATAGGGGAGAAAATGGATTAATAAATAGAAATCTATGAAAACAACCCATTTAGCACATGACACCGTTTAACATATTTTTTATTTTATATTCACATTCGTATATATCGGTATAGTGTCGTGTTCAATTTGTATGGGTTCTCGGAAGTTTGTATATTTAGAAGCGCCGTTTATATATTATTGTATTTTATATAATTCTAAAATTTAAAAATGTATTTTATATATATCACGTACAGATGATTTATTTAGGAGATTTTAGACCTTTAAGATAAAGTGCATTTCAAATATTATCAATTAAACCAAATAAAAAATTCCTAATTAGGTATATCTAGCTGGCAATTACACTTATAAATGACGTGCCCGTCAAGAATTGTAAATATTATGATATATTTACTATAAATAGATTTTAATATTTCACTATAAATATATTTTGATTTGAAACTATATATTACAAATGTAATGACTAAATTATAACAACTGCATATATTATTAATTGGGTCATCTAAAATATATATGAGAAAATATGAATATATATATATATATATATATATATATATATATATATATATATATACATAGTAAATGTATTATCACATAGATATAATTTTAAAAATTACATATAATGATACATAATATACTATCATAAATGAAATAATTGTATATATGTCTGAATTTGCAATATAATGCACGACATTTACAGTATTATAAATTATTATAAATTATAATAAAAAATAATAATTAAATGTGGATTAAATTATAATCTGAATTTGATTAATTTAATATAATTTAACATTATAATAATTTAAATAAGTAAACTATTATGCTATATAGCCTATATATAGAATACAAATTAGATATTACATAGTTAATTTATTAATTATATCATCTACATCTATTTCAAAAATCTTTTTTTTCCGCATATATTAGAGAATTTTAGGTTTAATGTATATAATGTATATACATCAAAAAAAGTCATAATTAAAAATAAATAATAGAATTTAAATGAAGGTTAAGATTATACTAATAATAATATATAATATGAATAATATATTATTTTGAGCATGAAAATCACATGTGTATAAAATATAAATATTTACATTATTATTATTGAAACACTGTAAATACACCTACATATGAATATACATTATTTAATTATATTATATAAAATATAATATAATTAAATTTCACAGAAATATTTAACATAGCATAATAACTGTACTATATATTAATAATATTTTGCTATATAAATTATATTTTATAATCATTTTTTTCCATTTAATTATAAAGAACCCCATACAAATTGCGTAGCAGGACAAATTGCGTACAACAATAGTGCATATAATAACACTAGTATATATTAATTATTAATAATATTAATTAATTATAAATAGTAGTATTGTTATATTTATTTATTAAATACATACTAGTTAAAAAAAGTTAAATATAATGTAAAACTATATTAATATAATGTATTTATGTATTAATATGTTTTATTTATGTATAATGTAATCATATTAATATAATCATATTAACATAAATCTTATGATGTAATATATTAATTTATTAATATAGTAATATAATATATTAATGTATTCATGTAATGTATTAATATATTAATGAAAGTTAGATATAAGGTAAAGTTAAGTTAGTTGTAATGTAAAGTTAAGTTAGATATAAAGTAAAGTATTGTTTGATAATAATTTAGATTGTTGGTCCTAAGTCAAGACTGTTAAGTCTATAACTTAGTTAATACATAATACATGTACTATGTATGTACCGGAACTGTAGTATTTAGAATAGTAGTTCTACCTAACTTAACTATACATTATATCTAACTTAACTTAACTTTAACTTAAATCTAACTTCACATTATATCTAATTTAATTTTACATGATATCGAACTTAACTTTACCTTATATCTAACTAAACTTTACTTTATATCTAACTTATTTTTACCTCAACCTTATATCTAACTTAAATCTACATTATATCTAACTTAATTCTGCCGTATATATAACTTAACTTTATATCTAACTTATTTTTTTACCTTATATCTAAACTAACTCTACCTTATATCTAACTTAATTGTTCATTATATCTAACTTAACTTTAACTTATATCTAACTTATCTTAACCTTATATCTAACTTAACTTTATCTTATATCTAATTTAATTTATATTATATCTAACTTTACTTTACCTTATATCTAACTTAAATTTACCTTATATCTAAACTAACTCTATCTTATATTAATGTAGTAAATGAATGTAGTATTGTATTTATTTAATATATTTATATAATATATAAATGTATTATTTTATTAATGTATAAATATGATGTATTAATGTAATGTATATATAAATTAATGTATTATATTAATATATGAATGCAATGTAGTAATGTATTAATTTAATAGTATATTAATGTATTAATGTAATGTATTATCATATTAATGTATTAATGTAGTAGTGCATTAATGTAATGGATTAAAGTAGTAATGTATTAATGTTATATATTATTGTAGTAATGCAATATAGTAATCTATTAATTTATTAATATAATAATATATTAATATAATAATATAATGTAATGTATAATTATATTAATGTATTAATATAGTAATGTAATGTATTAATGTATTCATGTAATATATTCATTTAATGTATTCATGTAATGTATTCATGTAATGTATTCATGTAATGTATTCATGTAATGTATTCATGTAATGTATTCATGTAATGTATTCATGTAATGTATTCATGTAATGTATTCATGTAATGTATTCATGTAATGTATTCATGTAATGTATTCATGTAATGTATTCATGTAATGTATTCATGTAATGTATTCATGTAATGTATTCATGTAATGTATTCATGTAATGTATTCATGTAATGTATTCATGTAATGTATTCATGTAATGTATTCATGTAATGTATTCATGTAATGTATTCATGTAATGTATTCATGTAATGTATTCATGTAATGTATTCATGTAATGTATTCATGTAATGTATTCATGTAATGTATTCATGTAATGTATTCATGTAATGTATTCATGTAATGTATTCATGTAATGTATTCATGTAATGTATTCATGTAATGTATTCATGTAATGTATTCATGTAATGTATTCATGTAATTTATTCATGTAATATATTCATGTAATGTATTCATGTAATGTATTCATGTAATGTATTCATGTAATGTATTCATGTAATGTATTCATGTAATGTATTCATGTAATGTATTCATGTAATGTATTCATGTAATGTATTCATGTAATGTATTCATGTAATGTATTCATGTAATGTATTAATATAATGTATTCATGTAATGTATTCATGTAATGTATTAATGTAATGTATTCGTCTAAAATGAAATATAAGTAGACTACATTCATATCAATGTATTATTTATAATGTAAAAGATTTCATATAAAATATATATGTATTATATTTATTAATCTATAAATCACATGCCTTTTTTCCGAATGAAATCAATAATATCATTATAAAACTATATCTAATGTTAATATTAATCTTATTTTGTTTAATAATTGAATCTGTTATATTTTTTAATAGTTATATCGTAGAAAATACTTATTTTTTATTTAATAATTAATTTATATTTAGAAACATATATACAGTAATTAAAGAAAAGTTAATAGGCTTAAAAATTATAATATAATTTAATAAATAAATTAAGAGTAACATTTCGTCATCAGTATTATCATTATCATTCTCACTGATACATTTTAAAAATTATTTGTGTGTTCAACATTGCCATTGTCTACATCACAGTTAATATTGAATAATAAAATTATTAAAAATTTAACTGATAATATAATTGTCTACATTGTCTATATCACAGTTAATATTGAATAATAAAATTATTAATAATTTTAACTGATAGTATAATTAATAATATAATTATATTTATTTTCTAGAATATGAATTCGATAATTATAATTATAGTGATTAAATAATATAATTTGTATAAATATTAATTACCTTAATTATATACTGATTAATATATTCAATAGTACTTATTGATGTTTCAAATAGATAATCTAGGTTGGACCTATTTCATAAATAAAGTAAAAATATAATTTGCTATAATATTCCTGATAGTGTAAATTGTACACTAATCTATTAAAAATAAAATATATTTATTACTATTACTATATTAGCTAAAATAGTTTTCACTTTTTCTAATCTTATTTATTGTTCTACTTGATATTTTAATAATATATATATCCCCAATATTTAATAATGTTAATTATGATATATCGGTAACATATGTTGTGCAATATTGTAATATGTTGTACATAATATAATTATACATATTATAATTTTGTTACTGCATTTATTCTCTTTCCTATAAATAAATTAAAACAGATAATGTTATAAACATAAAGCTCATTAGATTAGGATATAGTAGTTTAGTTTAATTCTAACCAAAATCTATTATTTACTTATACAAGTTTAATTATTTCAAATAAAATAAAAATATTATTTATTTTCATTTATATGTCTATGTGTGTCTTTATTTTAAACTCTTTGTTTACAGTGTATACATATTTATTTAGAAATTCAAATTAAAAAAATGTAAAAGCTAACTTAAATTAAAAATAACAATGGTAACAAAAACCGAATCTGGATTAAATGTTAATATACATCCTATAATATAATCATTATTTCGACTCAATTCTATTTTGATTAATTTTTTGACATTATCTCACTAAGTGTAAAAACATCTTTAGGCATGCATTCGAAATCATTGTTCGCATTTATTTGAACATGCAATCGATATATAAAATAATATATATTCGGTTGAAATTCACTTTAACAAGAGTTAGAAATATACGGAAATTGCACGTGAAAATTCTCGGGGTAATGCCACGATATATAAAATAATATGTACAATAATTCAATTAATAAAATATATCCTATCAACTATACACATGTGATTCATGAAGATCGATTATTTAAAACTACACCTAATAAAACATATTTTATATAACATAACAGAAGAATAGAATGTATTCTATATATTCTACTATAATGATATAATATTATATTATATTATATTATACTTTTATACTATTGTATTTTTACTATAATATAATATGTATTATATTTATTATTAAGCATAAGATGTAAGAATAGTATATGCATATAATAGCATGCACACTTTTAAAGTTAATACATCATATATGTTAACTAAATAGACATATATATTATAAAACTAAAATTTCTACATAGTATATTAAATATACCATATATATTGAATTACCATATATAGCCAGAAAATACAATGATGTAATAGTTATGTAGAATCCTTTGAAGTATTAATAAAATATTAAAATAATTTAAAAGTAATAATTAAATGCAAAAAATTAAATTATCTAGATAGTTTGCTGAGCATATACCATATAAACGGTGATTGTAAAAACATGTACAGTGGCATCCATACTGCAGACCTTTTATTTGGTTGGAATAATCGTTCTTAATGGGACGTTGTTGTCCTCAATATTTATATGGTAGACATAGTGATTTATATATCTTTATAAGATGAAACTGGTGATTCAATTTATGGTATAATGTCATTATTTATTGACTTGATTATAGAAATATGTATGCGCTCATTTTAATGTAGAATTTTTTCGATGCTGATAATATAAAACTATTTATCATGTCCAAAAATTAATTTTGTCTGCATAAATTTGACAGTTTAGTGAATATATATGAAGTTACATACATATATTTAAAATTTAGATATTTTTTTTATCAATAAATATATTATCCTTGTATACTAAAAAATTTAATAGAGACCACAGCTATAAACATGGTAAGGAATAGGGAAATATGTGTCTATATAAAATGTAATAACATACACAATACTTGGAACGGTGTCAATATTTGTTGACCTACTTATTGGCAATATATAGATGAATATAGTTAGATCACTATTATTTAGCAATTCATTATAAATGTGTTTATATATGACAGTAAAATACTGTATTAAAAAAAACAAGTTTATGTGAATAAATAAATATTTTACTAAATAACTATTATATATAAATATAAAGATGTAACTATATAAATATATATAATATATTTATACACACATACAAATTAATGAGTTATCTACTATATTGAATGAGTTATTGTTATTGCGATATGTAAACTTGAATATGAATTTAAATGTATGCATTGTATAGTGCTGCGGTATCGTTATAATATGATATATTAAATGCACTAAAAGTTTGGTTCTATGTGGGGTTTTGAATAAATTAAAATAAATTTGATGCCAGGAAATGTTTATAGACTATAATTATATTATTTGTTTTTGGTTTTTGGCTTGGGTTTGATTCTGTGTAGGCTTTTTTTTAGAATGCATTACAATACATTTTAATGCTGAGATATATTCATATACTATAATTATAATTTGGTGGTTTGAATTTTGGTTTGGTTCTGTGTGGATTTTTTAAAAATAAATTAAATTAAATTTGATGCCAGGATATGTTCATATCCTATAATTATAACATTTTATTTTTGTTCTAGGTTATTTTTTGGTTTTGGTTTATGTGGACTTTTTTAAAATATATTAAAATACATTTGATGTCAAACTATGTTCACATACTATAAATATAATGTTTGGTTTTTAGTTTTGGTTTGGGTATGGGTTTGTATTTAGTTCTTTGTATGTTTTTTTATATAAAATAATATAAATTTGATGCTAGGGTATGTTTATATACTATACTTAGAATATTTGCATTTAAGTTTTTGATTGGTTTTAATTTTTATATATGTTTTTTAAAAAATATATTTAATGTTCATAAACGAACATATCGTATAATACATTTTATTTATGTTATAAATATGTTATATTAAATCAGTTTCCGATTGCGTTCGCGAAAATTTAGGTATTTAAACACTATATATACATCAATAAGATTATAATATATATAAATATAAATATATACATCTATATATACATAAAATATTCTGCTGATAAAAGAAGGCGTGACTTAATTTTAATCTACGTGTCGACCAATCATCGATTAGACTAATCAACGCCGCAAGAGTGGCGCGCGTCGTATATAATGAATCGCAACATTAATTCACGTTCATTCTAAAATCTACTTATAATATTTAATATCGATTATATATATATATATATATATATATATATATATTGATATATATCAATCATTATACACGTCTAATCCTAACATTTATTGATTGCATTCGCAATGTCTTGCGCTTGTTGTAAATATAATATCAGTAAACAAGTGAAAATAATTATTCTGAGAAAACCGACTTCAAAGTTTATGTACTTTTATTATTATTGAACATATAAATATTCAATGCGATATCTACATATATACTAAACATACGAATATATATATATATAAATATACATATATATATATATTTACATATATATTTATATAAATTTTTCACTAATTTAATATTTTCAAAAAACTTATAAACATGTTATTTATTCAATTTTTATTGCGTTTTTTCAATTTGAAATTTCACAACAGTATTAATAACATATAAATTAATCTAAATAGTAAATAATAATAAATTTATAAAAAAATAAATTAATTACTCTAATACCTGTAGCGCATATATCTGATATATTCTAAGTTTAAGTTTCTATTTTAAGGAATACTATATTGTCATATGGTGTTGAGTAAATATTATATTTGGAATATAGTCTATTTGAAATTAAGTAAACTCACATAATAAAAATAAATATCATACATATATTTATCTAAAAATTTATTTATGCTGCATATGGCTATGACCCTTGGAACCTACTGATATTTACAGCCATGGGTTTTACATGGCTGTTTACATGGCTATTTATTGTACAAATCACATAAAGTATATTATAAATATACAAATGTATGTTATAAAGCTTGTTAAATATGTATCACACCAGCTGAGTTATATGGGTAAATATTAAAATCTAATTTAATTCATATTTTATGGGTATTTAAAAATCCACTTTATATTATTAGTGTTGCCAAAATTATAATATAATAAATAACAGAAAATACCTTTATATTATACATTATTATTTCTACATATGCTTGATAATTACTTGAAACTTTATTTAAAATGATTGTTTTCTTTAAATCTCCATGTTTACATTTTATTTAATAAAATAAATGTATCCTGTCAATAATATAAATTGAGTAAATATGACTGTCACCATTCACAGAAAAAATGTACACATTTTTTATTCAAATTATTTACCACATAAAACATTCTAATATAGGATCATTTTGATCACTTGCATGATCTAACTGTATTAATCTGTATGACTCAGTAAATGTCACTAGTAATATTATAGTATAAAACCTTGAATAACAAGGTTTTGATGTATGTTAAATAATATATATAATATATATATCGATGTCCCGTGATCAAAATATTATATAATAGTAATTGTTTATTAAATATCTAGATAATAATAGAATCATTCTATTGTATAATAGTGGTTATATTGAACATCACATATTATAAGACAAAATAATTAAAATAGCTTATTATATAATTTGTTTACATTATGTAATCATGCATGAGGGTGTAATTAAATTGAAATATTAGTGTTGATTTACAGCCTTCAAAATAAGCCTTTTTATAACATATAGCATATTTTATAATCATAAGTTAATTATACTGAAGTAACAAATGGTCTAGTTTATGTATATATCTTATCTCATGGATAAGTTGGTCAATTTTGTATTATTATGTTTAATTGTTTGATATCTTACACATTTTTATGATCTATATGTTTTGTTTATTATTCTGTTACATAAGTAATAAATTAAATTATATGGATTAATTATTATAGTAAGATATATTGTTCAGTTAATATTATATAAATTAAGTATTATATTGCTAATATAAATAATTATTTGTCAACTTTATATAAATGTTTATAAAACCATTAGAAAGAATCAAAATTGTATTCCGATTTATTATTTGGCTAGATTTTACTTGATTAAGGTGTACAATTCTATTTAACCTATTTATTAAATAGATATATTATAAATCAAATTTATAAGTTTTATCCTTTCTACTCATGTTAACGAATATTATTATATGTTAATACATAATATTGAAATTCTTTAAATTTTAAAATATTTATATTTATATATAATTGTAATTCTGATATTTATTTAGTATTGAATTTTATAGAATATATAATTTAATGTGTTAATACATAAACATTAAATTATTGACTTATTCATTATTATATAATCTTGAAAAAATGAGTTATTAATTATAATAATCTAATATTATCAAATTAGATTATTATAATATTTAGTATTTAATAATCAGTATATTCTATATATCATTTATTTTATAATGCTTTGTATTAAAGTTATTATATTTTAAAGTAACATATTAGTTATTTATGTGAAAATATGAGAATAAATGAGCAATTAATAAAGTATTTGAAATTATCTAGTGTTATGATAATAATATTATATTACTTTAGTTACTTACTTACATTAAATATAACTACTTATTATTTTACTAGTTGTATATCTTATTTCTATAGTAATTATAATAATTATTATTCATACTTACAGATTACTAATGATAACAGTGAATCTCCGTTAAACAGCTGCTGTCTAGAATGGGAGAAAAACCCGTTCTAGATCATTTAGATGAAACTATATTTCCTACGACTTCGAAGTCGAAGAGTATTTATGAATTGCGGGGAAAATATTCAACAGGCAAATTGCATGTTATTCGAAATCTCCATTTCTCTTATAATATTAGAATTGTGATTTGAATTTAGATATGATATATTATTAAGAATATGTTATGATTAGCAACTAATTAATATTAACAATTAAGTGTGCATATTACATTATTCTTGTGTGCATATCCCATACATTGTCGTGAATGTATATATTCAACGGAATAGTTTACTCACCATTACAATATTCAGTAACTATATTTTCGCGGTAAACATTGCGATACGTTGCCCAATCCACTCAAATTTCAATAAATCCGCAACTCTCTTGAAATTAACGGTGCAAGCGATTTTACCAAGACGCTGTGGAGGTTGCGAAGCTTCAGCTGTTTATGTCGATATCGACGGCAGATTTAATGTTCTCAGATTCACAGCTGTCATCGATTGCTTCAAAATGGTTACCTCGGAGGGCTTTTTAGTTGATATTCAAATTGAATCCTATGCCTATAAATTCGATGCTGAGATAACGTATTCATATGCATAGCGTTTAAGTCTATTTGATCTTATTTACAACTACATTAATATATCTAATATAATAAGTTAATATAATACATATACAAATATATAGGCTCTTGTATGTTTATCATATATATGTATATATATATAATGAATTATTTATATAAATTCATTGTATATTCATAAGCTGTATTTGATTTCATGTTGTGTAATATTTTACTACCAGTAATTATCATATAACATTATTTAGTCTGAATCCGAATATAAGAAGACCACTAATCGGCTGACCTTGTTATCTGTGTTGGCCTCTTCTCCGCAAATATCCATCATAATTTTATCGGTGAGCATCTTACTTTTAATGTAGAATATTTACTCACGTATACATTAGAATATATATTTAAATATTATTTAGAATGTATTTTAGAATACATATTAGAATACAATTATAATATATATTAGAATACAATTATAATATATATTAGAATACAATTATAATATATATTAGAATACAATTATAATATATATTAGAATACAATTATAATATATATTAAAATATGTATTAGAATGCATATTAGAATATTTATTAGAATACAATTAGAATATATATTCTAATACAATTAGAATACATATTAGAATACAATTAGAATACAATTAGAATATATATTTAAATATATATTAGAATATTTTTTAGAATGTATTTAGAATTCATTTTAGAATACAATTATAATATATATTAGTATATATATTAGAATACAATTAGAATATATATTCTAATACATTAGAATATATATTAGAATAAAATTAAAATATATATTAAAATATATATTAGAATACAATTAGAATATAATTAGAATATATATTAGAATACAATTAGAATACAAATAGAATACAATTATAATATATATTAGAATACAATAAGAATATATATTAAAATATATATTAGAATACATATTAGAATATTTGTTAGAATATATATTAGAATACAATTAGAATATATATTAGAATACAATTAGAATATATATTCTAATACAATTAGAATATATATATTAGAATACGATTAAAATATATATTAAAATATATATTAGAATACAATTAGTATATAATTAGAATATATATTAGAATACAATTAGAATATATATTAGAATTTATATTAGAATACAATTAGAAAATATATTTAAATATATATTAGAATATTTTTTAGAATGTATTTTAGAATACATATTAGCGTACAATTATAATATATATAGAATACAATTATAATATATATTAAAATATATATTAGAATGCATATTAGAATATTTATTAGAATACATATTAGAATATATATTAGAATATTTTTTAGAATGTATTTTAGAATTCATTTTAGAATACAATTAAAATATATATTATAATACAATTAGAATATATATTAGAATACAATAAGGATATATATTATAATACAATTAGAATATATATTATAAAACAATTTGAATATATATTAGAATACAATTAGAATACATATTAGAATACAATTAGAATACACTTAGAATATATATTAAAATATATATTAGAATATATATTATAATATATATTAGAATACAATTAGAATATGCATTAGAATACAATTCGAATATATATTAGAATATATTTTAGAAGACATATTATAATATTAATTAGAATATACATTAGAATACAATTTGAATATATATTAGAATACAATTAGAATATATATTAGAATACAATTAGAATATATATTAGAATTTATATTAGAATACAATTAGGATATATATTAGAATATATATTAGAATTTATATTAGAATACAATTAGAATATAATATCATATTAAATATATATTGGAATATTTTTTAGAATGTATTTTAGAATTCATATCATAATACTATTATAATATATATTAGTATATATATTAGAATACATATTATAGTATATATATTAGAATGCATATTATAATATATATTAGAATACAATTAGAATATATATTAGAATTTATATTAGAATATAAATTAGAATATAATTAGAATATATATTAGAATACAATTAGAATATATATTAGAATACAATTAGGATATATATTATAATACAATTAGAATATATATTAGAAAACAATTTGAATATATATTAGAATACAATTAGAATACATATTAGAATACAATTAGAATACACTTAGAATATATTAAAATATATATTAGAATATATATTATAATATATATTAGAATACAATTAGAATATGCATTAGAATACAATTCGAATATATATTAGAATATATTTTAGAAGACATATTATAATATTAATTAGAATATACATTAGAATACAATTTGAATATATATTAGAATACAATTAGAATATATATTAGAATACAATTAGAATATATATTAGAATTTATATTAGAATACAATTAGGATATATATTAGAATATATATTAGAATACAATTAGAATATAATATCATATTAAATATATATTGGAATATTTTTTAGAATGTATTTTAGAATTCATATCATAATACTATTATAATATATATTAGTATATATATTAGAATACATATTATAATATATATTAGAATACAATTAGAATATATATTAGAATTTATATTAGAATATATATTAGAATATATATTAGAATACAATTAGAATATATATTATAATACAATTAGAATACATATTAGAAAAGAATTAGAATACATATTAGAATATAATTAGAATACAATTAGAATATATATTAGAATACAATTAGAATACAATTCGAATACAATTAGAATACATATTAGAATATATATTAGTATATATATATTAGAATACATTTTATAATATATATTAGAATACAATTAGAATATATATTAAAATATATATTAGAATACCTATTAGAATATTTATTAGAATACATATTAGAATATATATTAGAATACATATTAGAATACAATTAGAATATATATTCTAATATAATTAGAATATATATTAGAATACGATTAAAATATATATTAAAATATATATTAGAATACAATTAGAATATAATTAGAATATATATTAGAATACAATTAGAATATATATTAGAATATATATTAGAATACAATTAGAATACAATTAAAATACATATTAGAATATATATTTTAATACAATTAGAATATATATTAGAATATGTATTAGAATATATATTAGAATATTTATTAGAATATATATTAGAATATATATTAGAATACAATTAGAATAAATATTAGAATACAATTAGAATATATATTAGAATACAGTTATAATATATATTAGAATACAATTCGAATATATATTAGAATACGTATTAGAATATATATTAGAATATTTATTAGAATATATATTAGAATATATATTAGAATACAATTAGAATATATATTAGAATACATATTATAATATATATTAGAATACAATTAGAATAAATATTAGAATACAATTAGAATATATATTAGAATACAGTTAGAATATATATTAGAATACAATTAGAATATAAATTAGAATATATTTAAAAATACAATTAGAATATACATTAGAATACAATTAGAATATAAATTAGAATACAATTAAAATATATATTAGAATACAATTAGAATATATATTAGAATACAATTAGAATATAATTAGAATATATATTAGAATACAATTAGAATATATATTAGAATACATATTATAATTTATATTAGAATACAATTAGAATAAATATTAGAATACAATTAGAATATATATTAGAATACAGTTAGAATATATATTAGAATACAATTCGAATATATATATTAGAATACGTATTAGAATATATATTAGAATATTTATTAGAATATATATTAGAATATATATTAGAATACAATTAGAATATATATTAGAATTTATATTAGAATACAATTAGAATACAATTAGAATATATATTAAAATACAATTAGAATATATATTAGAATATATATTAGAATTTATATTAGAATACAATTATAATACAATTAGAAAATATATTTAAATATATATTAGAATATTTTTTAGAATGTATTTTAGAATACATATTAGAGTACAATTATAATATATATAGAATACAATTATAATATATATTAAAATATATATTAGAATGCATATTAGAATATTTATTAGAATACATATTAGAATATATATTAGAATACAATTAGAATATATATTCTAATACAATTAGAATACATATTAGAATATGATTAAAATATATATTAGAATTTATATTAGAATATATATTAGAATATAAGTAGAATATATATTAGAATACAATTATAATACAATTATAATACATATTAGAATATATATTAGGTTACAATTAAAATATATATTAAAATATATATTAGAATACAATTAGAATATAATTAGAATATATATTAGAATAAAATTAGAATACAATTAGAATATATATTCTAATACAATTAGAATATATATTCTAATACAATTAGAATATATATTAGAATACGATTAAAATATATATTAAAATATATATTAGAATACATTTAGAATATAATTAGAATATATATTAGAATACAATTAGAATATATATTAGAATTTATATTAGAATTTATATTAGAATTTATATTAGAATACAATTAGAATATATATTAGAATATATATTAGAATATATATTAGAATATATATTAAAATACAATTAGAATATATATTTGAATATATATTAGAATACAATTAGAATATATATTCTAATACAATTAGAATACATATTAGAATATAATTAAAATATATATTAGAATTTATATTAGAATACAATTAGAATATATATTTAGATATATATTAGAATATTTTTTAGAATGTACAATTATTTTAGAATTCATTTTAGAATACAATTAAAATATATATTATAATACAATTAGAATATATATTAGAATACAATTAGGATATATATTATAATACAATTAGAATATAAATTAGAAAACAATTTGAATATATATTAGAATAAATTAGAATACATATTAGAATACATATTAGAATACAATTAGAATACACTTAGAATATATATTAAAATATATATTAGAATATATATTATAATATATATTAGAATACAATTAGAATATGCATTAGAATACAATTCGAATATATATTAGAATATATTTTAGAAGACATATTATAATATTAATTAGAATATACATTAGAATACAATTAGAATATGCATTAGAATACAATTAGAATATATATTAGAATACAATTAGAATATATATTGGAATACAATTAGAATATATATTAGAATTTATATTAGAATACAATTAGAATATTTATTAGAATACAATTAGAATAAATATTAGAATACAATTAGAATATATATTAAAATTGATATTAGAATACAATTAGAATATATATTAGAATACAATTAGTATTTATATTAGAATACAATTGGAATATATATTAGAATACAATTATAATACAATTAGAATATATATTAGAATACATTTAGAATATATATTAGAATATATTTTAGAATACAATTAGAATATATATTATAATACAATTAGAATACATATTAGAAAAGAATTAGAATACATATTAGAATATAATTAGAATACAATTAGAATATATATTAGAATACAATTAGAATATGCATTAGAATACAATTAGAATATATATTAGAATATATATTAGAATACAATTAGAATACATATTAGAATATATATTAGAATACATTTAGAATATATATTAGAATACAATTAGAATATATATTAGAATACAGTTAGAATATATATTAGAATACAATTAGAATATATATTAGAATACAATTAGAATATAATTAGAATATATATTAGAATACAATTAGAATACAATTAGAATACAATTAGAATACATATTAGAATATATATTAGAATACAGTTAGAATATATATTAGAATACAATTAGAATATATATTATAATACAATTAGAATATATATTAGAAAAGAATTAGAATATATATTAAAATACAATTAGAATACATATTAGAATACAATTAGAATACAATTAGAATATATATTAGAATAAAATTAGAATATGCATTAGAATACAATTAGAATATATATTAGAATACAATTAGAATATATATTAGAATCCATTAGAATATATATTAGAATACAATTAGAATATAATTATAATATATATTAGAATACATATTAGAATATACATTAGAATATATATTAGAGTATATATTAGAATATATATTAGAATACATATTAGAATATATATTAGAATATATATTATCTCACTCACTCACACATTCACTCATTCACTCACTTACTACTCACTCAACACTCACTCATTGACTGACTTAGTCACTCACTCACTAACTCACTCCTCACTAACTCACTCCTTACTAACTCACTCCTCACTAACTCACTCCTCACTAACTCACTCCTCACTCACTCACTCTAACTCACTTACTCAACACTCACTCATTCACTGACTTACTCACTCACTCACTCACTCACTCCTCACTAACTCACTCCTCACTAACTCACTCCTTACTCACTCACTCAACACTCACTCATTCACTGACTTACTCACTCACTCCTCACTAACTCACCTCTCACTAACTCACTCCTCACTCACTCACTCTAACTCACTTACTCAACACTCACTCATTCACTGACTTACTCACTCACTCACTCACTCACTCCTCACTAACTCACTCCTCACTCACTCACTCTAACTCACTTACTCAACACTCACTCATTCACTGACTTACTCACTCACTCACTCACTCACTCCTCACTAACTCACTCCTCACTAACTCACTCCTCACTAACTCACTCCTCACTCACTCACTCCTCACTAACTCACTCCTCACTCACTCACTCTAACTCACTTACTCAACACTCACTCATTCACTTACTCACTCACTCACTCACTCACTCCTCACTCCTCACTAACTCACTCCTCACTCCTCACTAACTCACTCCTCACTCACTCACTCTAACTCACTCACTCAACACTCAATCATTCACTGACTTACTCACTCACTCACTCACTCCTCACTCAATCACATATTTATCCAATCACACATTAACTCACTCACTCAAGGGAAATAACCTCATCTTCTCACTTGGCCGTAAAATTAGCTGAAAAAGAATTAACTGTATAATCGCCAATATAACCTTTAGATTCGATGAATTAAATTAATACTATTCGATATTAGTAATATGGAATTTACTTAGCAAGCAACATAGAATATTCTATTGAGTTATCATAAAAAGAGAGATATATTAACTTATTTATATTGTTAATTACATCCACCATTATATAATTATATATTAGGCTATGATTTCGAACAATGTTATATGTCGACCATATAACTTGGCAAAAACTAACTGAATATGTATTCGAGATGCAAAGAACTGAAAAAGATTTTAACGGACACGAAAAAATGTGATTCCCCATTTCATTGTATTTTCTGCATCTAATTAGCTAGTGGATAGTAATACAATTGAATTTAATTTTCTACTACTTAGATAAGCTTGTATACGTTAATTACATGAGAAATGAGGAATATTCTGATCCTCAACAAGTTCATAATTAGATTTAAACAATAGTGTGAAAATTACTAAATGTAAATTAAACCAAAATACTGAAATAATCATTTTGAAAATTGTAAATAAATCAACTATTTTTTACTTATGACATTTCTGATATATATTAATATTTATTCAGATTTTGTCAGCGGTTAATAATTTGTTCTGCTCTCATTTTCTACTCTCATTTTTCTTTTTTTTTTATCAACAAACGAGTCCTTTTTAGGCCTACCATATTACACTGTTTATCATCATTCTTTATGTTTTATTTAAATTAATTATATATTATGTAATTAAGTTTAAAAAATATTAATTTAGAATTTATTATTATTAATTTAGCACCATTATTATTTTTAATATTTTAAAATAACATAACAATTTGTATAACTCGTGTGTGTGTTTAAATATATATATTTAAATGTAAGGTATTAATTATGTATATGATTTATTTATGTATATTGTAATGTATTGATGTAATATATTAATGTATTAATATAGTAATATAATATATTAATGTATTCATGTAAAGTATTTAGATAATGTATCATGATAATATATTAATGAAAGTTAGATAAAAGGTAAAGTTAAGTTAGATATTTTGTAAAGTTAAGTTAAATATAAGGTATAATTAAGTTAGATATAAGGTAAAGTTTAGGTAGAGTTAAATTAATTTAAATATAAGATAAAGTAAAGTTAATTTAAATATAAGATAAAGTTAAGTTAGATTTAAGGTAAAGTTAAGTTAGATATAAGGCAATAAATTATATTGTATATTATTGGATAAATCAAAAAAAGTCAGTAAAAATATACTTATAAATACATTTTATTGGTATAAAACAATATTTATTTTTTGATAACATAGTTTTGATAACATTAAAATGTATAGAGTATTTCAGGATTATATTACGAATCAACTATATGAAAAATAATTCACATATATAAATATATATATATATATATATTTAATATAAAATATACATATACAGAATAGTATTTCAATAATTAATGAGTTTGAAATCCCTTTTAATAATGTTTATTATTTTTTGTTTTTCAGCTAAGCGTAACTCCTTTACAAATGTTAGACGGTTTTAAATTCGATTAAAACCCTGGAAAACACTTTTGTAAATTGAAAGGGTTTTCAAGTTAAAATCAACTCTTAGAAAGTATTTCTGCATCATTAATTTTCATTTATATGAATTACATATCAAATAATAATGATACAGAATACTAAAACATATCTTACGATTTAGATCTATTTACAATAGAAGCCACAAAACCACGTCAAGGTATCGTAAATAATGTGGATTTCTCTTCACTATACATATATATATATATATAGTGAAGAAGGAATTCCAACCAAATTTTATTTATGTTATTGTTTATAATTTACAGTTTAATTTGTAGAAATTAAAGTTCGTGGTGTCTAATTGAGTTCATGTTTCTTCTTATTGAAGGCAATCTTTTTGACACGCACAATATTGCTATAACTACAATTGCCTTAATTTCATAACTAAAAGATGAAAATGCTCGAAAAACAATTGACATGAAAAATAGTACCAACACACAATTCTTTATGGAAAATTCCAATATATTTGTTTGCGCTGTGAATTTGTTATTATATATATACATATAAACATATATATATATTGACAACATATTATATAAAATATTATACGTATGCATTTAATTTTGTGTTTACCAACGTATTAAATCCCCGAGGAACATACTTGATAATAATCTCTCTCTGAATACTTTTAATTTAATGATGTCCGTAATTCCAGAGATTTCGATTAAATGGAAATCATCTTCATTTGATAATCGGGGTAAATCTTTTCCAGTTAACCCTTTTTTTAAGATTATTTCACAGAATATTTTCAATTCCAGAGTATCGTTCATCCATCTCGACAACTCTTCTGTTGACCATTGATATTCTGAAGAAATAAAATATTATATATCTAAATTAGATATATCATAATTTTAATTTTTAAAAAATATATTTAAATAAATATTATCGATTTAAAATTTTATCTAACTTTCATTATTGGTCCAACTCTCCCAAATATCTGCGTAGCTTATTTTATCAATTGTTTCGTTAATTATTCCGTTATTTAATCTATATTTGTGGTCAGCAAATGTAGACTCGGAGATAAATTCGGTTATATTTTTTCGCGATACTTGTCCATCTTCATTTCTTTCTATTCTATTAACGATGCTTTTTAATGAAAAGTAGCCGGTCGTGTCTACTTTGCACGTGATTAAATCATCTGGACAAACTGTTTTATAATTTATTAGTTACATATTGTAATATATTTATGAAATATTTGTTATTTAATAATATTTAATGTATGTTTAATTATCTTAAATAATTATTAATATTATTATATGTTATACTATATTATTAATAAATACCATTTTCGACTTTAGAGATATCTTCTGTATATAACCAGTCCTTTAAACGTTCGTATAGGTTAGCATCCGTGCTTACAACCAAACACAACAGGATAACATATGTTATATAAACAAACTGCATCTTAGTAATTTAAATCGAGAAAAGGCTTCTTCTATTTGTATATATTTAAGAGAATGAAATCAAAATATTTAATTATAAGCACAATATTTTCAAACTACTAATTATTTATTATTTTATTGTGTCAATTAAAATTAATTAAGATCAAAATTAAAAACTTGTAATTTTAGACATAATTAGTAAAATTTAAATGTTTATAGTATTTATCAATTTTCATCAATATATAGGGAATAATATATTTATTAAATATATACATATATATATCCTGCCACTGCATTATTATAAACACATATAATAATAAATATGTGTTTATAATATATATTATATATATTTATATATATGTGTGTGTATGTGTATGTATATGTGTTTATAATAACGCAGTTGCGGGAAAGGATACATAGGTGAGCACATACTAAATATTTGTGTAGTCCTATAACAATCTCCACAGATTGGAGGTTACAGATTCGGAGTCTCGAAGAATTTATATAAATAATAAATAATATACCTTCAACTATTATACTTCACTTAAACTTGCAACAGATCTGAATAAAAAGAAAATACATTTAGTCGGAACAATGAAAAAGAATGTAAGACATGATGAGCCAGAAGATAAATATCGAAGAAAGCATTAACACTGTCAATTCTGATGTAATTGTAGTATGCTGGTTTGAAATTTAATCTATATAAAATACTGTATATTTATTGAATATAAATAAGTAATGTATTTAGATATTCTATATTGATAGTCTATAAAATATAAATTTTTATGATATATATTACAACATTATTTTGGGAATATAAAATTTATAATTTTAGATGGAAAGATAAAAAAGACTCGGGGCGACGTCAAATATTCAGATGCGAAGAGCAGATTTAATGAAGAAACAAATATAAAAATGAATATGATTATAGACTACAATAAGAGTATGGATGGAGTTTATAAATTAGATCAATTTAGGAGTTATTACGATGGTAAAAAATTAGGCTGGTAAAAAAATTCTGCAGATATATTTTTTATGCTTATTTTAATATTGCTATTATTAATTATTTTATTTGTTTCAAAAATCAATATCAACCAACGCTCGCTATTCTTTATTACCTTATAAAAATGCCTTATTACATGCATGTATTGACCCTTACTCCATATCCGTAACCATTTCTATTCCAATTGTAAAATCAGATACTTTTACCAGGGTAATAGTAACTAGTGAGGTTGTACATTAGGCCACATAGTAGTTGTATATAGTAGTAATGATGTGTTTATTGTCGAGATGTGTTAAAATGTGTACAGAGAACTTCATATGGATGCGATATATGTACAGTGAGTTTATGTTATAAAGGTAGACAGTGTTTTAACTTGTATCATCATTCATTGTAATTTTATATTTCATTGTATATATTAAATCATAATAAAATATTTTTAAAATATATAGAATATTATTTTAAATTTTATATAACATTTTTTAAAAAATATTCTATAAAATATATTTAATTAATTAAAATAATTATTATAATATTCATTAATATATCTTATTCATGTATAACAAGTTTTAATATTAATAATAGCATAACATATTTAACAAATCAACAGATTATTATTGTCAATTTTTTATAAAAATATTTTATAAAATTAATAAAATATATTTGATTAAAATAATTATTATAATGTTAATCGTATAATATTAATTCATGTATCTTATTAAAGTATAACCCAAGTTGTAATATTAATAATAGCATATTTATATTGGTAAATAGTTATTTTAATAGTATTAATTATTCTAAAAATTTAAAAAAATATTGTAATTTCCAAAATATAAATTATTGTAACTTTTTTAATAACAATTATTTTAAAATACAATCAACATATAAAAGTTAGACTATTGTATTATCTATATAATGGTATTACAAAAAAGTATAATTAGTTAATGTATTAATTTTATTTACATTAGTTATGTTATTCAGTAAGAAATATATATATTATTTATTATGTAATCAATAATATTTAATTAATAATTAAATATATATCATTAATATGAATTTCATTAAAAAGATAATTAAATTCTCTTTAAAAATATGATAACTTATAATTATAGATTATTATTAATTAATAATGTAAAAGTATATTATGTGAGTAATAGTATAAATTTATAATAAATACAAAAATCACCGGGGAAAAATAATGCATACTTTTGAAAAAAAAAAAAGTGTTAAATAAATTTCCCCTAGAATAACTTAATTTAATGGATTATATAAAATCAAGTTAAATAAAGTTTAATAATATTTAAATATAAATAATATATTATATTGAAATATATATAAATATAATATTATACAAATACAGAATATTATATTTCCCTAACATTTAATAATGAATATATATACTATTTAAGTCAAGTCATTAGACAGGTATATATATAATATTTACACACATATATATTATATACATAAACTAATGTATTAGGTTTGCATATTTTAATAATACATTTTCAAACTACCAATATTATCCTATTAGAAGTATAGAACTTAGCAAATACATAGTACAGGTATGCACCAGAAGTGTTGTTAGAATAGTATTTCTGCATCATTAATATCCCTTTATATTAATTACATATCAAATAATAATGATACAGAATACTCAAACATATCTTACGATTTAGATCTATTTACAATAGAAGCCACAAAACCACGTCAAGGTATCGTATATAATGTGGATTTCTCTTACTATACATATATATATATATAGTGAAGATGGAATTCCAACCAAATTTGATTTATGCTATCATTATATTTATAAGTTATATTACATAATAAAATATGTTGTTGGTAATTAATAATTTATTAGACAGTACACCATTTCACAGCGAAATACGATATTCCCAAGTTTTACCGTTGCCGTGCTTATTAAAATCGTCATAAGCAATTACCAGGTCAGAAAAAATGATAATAAATGATCCACATCTAACAATTAATATAATAAGCTACACAGATATTTTTTTAAGTTGGATCAATAATGAAAATTAGATAGTGTTTTAAATTGTTAATATTTATTGAAATATATATTTTTAAAATTTATTTAAAATTTAAAATTTATTTAAAAATTATGATATTTCAAATTTAGATATATAATAGTTTTATTCAGAATATCAATGGTCAACAGAAGAGTTGTCGAGATGGATGAACGATACTCTAGAATTGAAAATATTCTGTGAAATAATCTTAAAAAAGGGTTAACTGGAAAAGATTTACCCCGATTATCAAATGAAGATGATTTCCATTTAATCGAAATCTCTGGAATTACGGACGTCAATAAATTAAAATTATTAAGAGATAAAGTATTATCAAGTATATTTCTCGGGGATTTAATACGTTGATAAACATAACATTAAATATATACGCATATTATTTTATATAATATATATATATATATATATATATATATATATCTATATATATATATATATATATATATATATGTGTATATATTTAATAAAAAATTCACAGCGCAAAAAAATATATTGGAATTTACAATAAGAATTGTGTGTTGGTAGCATTTTTCATGTCAATCATTTTCGAGCATTTTAATTTTATAGTTATGAAATTAAGGCAATTGTAGTTATAGCGATATTGTGCGTGCCAAAAAGATTGCCTTCAATAAGAAGGTAGAAGAACCATGAACTCAATTAGACACCACGAATTAAACAGAATTATGGTAAATTATAATCAAATATAAATAATATTATACAATATGTTTGTAACATTATTTATTTATTTTTCTACGAATAGTACATACTGAATGTATTGTATTTTAATAACTTTTAATATAAATAATGAAAAGAATAGGGTTTCTCTGAATATATACCCCTTAAAATATACTTTTAAAAGATCATATTATAATTGGGAATGTCTCGCTGTGAAATGTTATATTGGCTAATAAATGATCTACATCTATCAAATAACCACCCGAACAATCTCATCTTCTTATCTTTAATATTGATATAATAGTAGCCAGTACAGAAATAAGCATAGGTAAGATATTCAGTATAAGCGGGTGGTTAGTTGGAATAGCTCTATGTATTATTAGCGATGATAAGGAAATGAACAATGAGTTAAACAAAGGAGTAGATAGAGAGAAAGATGTCGCTATTAAGGATACATTAAGAGAACATAAAGGAGAAGAAGTAGTATAGGTTGATAAGGAAATAGAGGTAGAAGATGATGGCTGGAAAGATGGAAAATTGAAGTATGTATTTGATATTGATTATGGATATGACTAATGAGATTGTTTGGGTTTGGGTTATTTGGTAGATGTAGATCATTTATTAGCCAGTTTATCATTTTACCGTGAGACACGACATTCCAAAGTTGATCGTTGAGCCTGCGTTGTCATCTCCTCTCCGACCACTACGGTAATATTGCGGAATCCACGCATTTCCACGTATAACAGTTTTAGTTGCAACGAAGTGTACGATGGCCACAAGAAGGTGCAATTATTCAATCAGCACCATTGCGACACTGTGAGCTATAGGCAGCTCGGCTTCAATGTAAACGGATCAACTGATAGGACGGCCTCTTCTCGAAATTCGTCTGCTGCGTTGTCTTCGTATCACTTCCTTCTACATGCACATGATCTTCTGCTACTCAATGGGTAATTTTTGAGGGCAATCGAACCCTGCGGCCAATTAAGTATCTACTACGATATATTTGTTTATTTCACATTAGCGTTATCTCTAATCCTTTATTCCTATCCCACAGTTTTTTCTGTCTGCGACGATAGAGTACACATTCGTAGTCTCTAATATGGTATACACAGGGGTATTAGACCATCGTGGCAAGTATTTCAATTTTGCTCTGTGCCGCCTAGCGGCAGCTCATCTATATATCCACCCGTTGGCGAACTAGCATCTCATCCTAGCGGTGAAACTTTATTACATCTGAAATTAGATAAGAGTTGCAGGTATTCTCCACGATTCGCCGGATCGCAATTATTATTTCGATAAAAATAAATACTAGAATTACATTATTAATTATTAATAATAAATTTTTAAAATTAATAAATGTTTTAATAATTCTTGTATTATATTTTTCTAAGAATGTGAATTTAAAATTAAAAGTATAGATTTTATATTTAATCATAATTTTGATTAACATTATAATAATTGTTAATGATTAAGATAGTATTACTATTTATTATATACATAGTGTGTATTAAACTATTTCTATCACTTTATATATTATCAATGATTCTAGAATAAATAGTAAATTAGTGTATCTTTATTAAATTTTCTAATGGGTACACTACTATATTGTGTGATAAAAAAAGGAAATCCCAACAAAAAAAGAAACCGTAGTACAGATGTTAAGATATGTAGATAATAGATGATTAAATAATAAGATTATAAGTGATACCTATCGTATACTAAGAATAGACCAATACAACCAAATAGATATTGAACCAGGATACCAACAAAAACAGCTTTTAGCTCACGGTGCAGGTGTATGCACCTAATAATGGATAGGAGGAGGAAGACGATTGGTTGGTTCTTGGGAGACGGTATTTTATTAAGAAAGAGTATAATGTAGAAATATTTAATTGGGATAAGAAGATGAGATTGTTTGGGGGTTATTTGGTAGATATAAATAATATATTAGTAATAGATAATAATATAGTTTCAGTATGTTCTTAGTCATTGTATATATAGACTATCGTAGACAGCGAGTGAACTGCAGTGATAAGCCCGATTATGTCAGCTAAATGATTCACGAGACACAATATTCTCAAGCCTATCATTTGCAAGGCAATCATCGTTGCACTTTACTTAGCAATACTGTCAGCTTGCGAAACACAGGCATTTCCATGGACGCATGCATGTGTAAAGGTAACTCTTAGAAATGCATGTTTAGTTACGGAGTAGAGAAATAGATTATAATTGGGTTTATAGTTAGATATTATAATTTAATGTATAATTATATATAATAATTGGGTATATATAGAGTGAATCACTATTAATAATAGATAATAACGTTGATGGTTTTAATATTCCTAAACTTTTCATCCCTCACTTGAGACAATTTCGATTATTCATAAAATATATGTTGGAATGCTGATTTGTATATACCTTATATATATTTATATATATATATATATATATATATATATATATATTCTTAATCTCATACGTTTCTATTTATATGAAAGATATATCGTCGAGTAGTCTTTAGGATATTCTTTCATGTGTGACAATATATTTAATTATATTTTGCGTAATTGACTATGGTATCAAATAAATTTTATTTGTATAAATTTATTTTTAACATAGGTTCGTTGTACCTTCATTAAACTGAGATTTTCTAATATCCATAAACCATTCAATCAATAATACTTATAAATGAATGTTATATATAATGATGAGTCATAAGTTTACGTTTAGCTTTTAACCCAATGGTGATTTTCTCTGTAGATTATTCATGATATATGTGCATTGTATGTTGAATTGCAATACCACATAGTATAACATATATATAATATAAACTAATTAATAATATATATAAACTAATTAATAATAATATAAACTAATTACCAATAAACTAATACACATAATTTATTGATTTAGTAAATAAATAATTGAAGGAATACTATTAAATTATAGATTCAAACGTTTATGCGGCCCCATCCATTGTCTCCCCTAACATATAAACCCTGATTATACCTATTCTATTGTAAAATATATTACTCATTAAAACTCATCCAGCAATTAATTAATCCACCAATTCATTCTTATTTCCATACATCCATCCATCCACCCTTCCTACCATACATCCATCCATACATCCACATTTACTTCCATGTATCCACCAATCACTCCATTCATCCATCTATATATCCACACATTCATCCATAAATACATTCATCCATATATCCACTTTTATTTATCATGTATCATTATCATTAATGTAACATATAAATATATAATTAATCATATATTTATTATAAAATATTACTTACCTCATTCTGCACTTTATAATATAGTTCCTTATAATTAACTGTTAAATATGAATGAGTTGGTGAGTGCTTAGTGTTAGTATACGAGTACATGAATGTGGTGGTGAGTAAGTGAGTTAATATAAATCTTTCATGTGAGAGTAATTCACTATTGAAGTAGCTAAAGTACCCAAAGACTTTTTTATATTTAATTTAGTTTAGTCATGATAATCATGATGATAAAAATTAATATAATGTAATGTAATGTACTTTTAATCCACATTTATTTATAAAATTTAAATAAAAACCATGTTTATAAAATTCGATATATTAATGATTATGTATAAATCATCAATCGGATCTGCATTTTGCTATATTGTATATTAAATACTGGTCAAGCATGGGATAAAATATATAAACTTATATATTAATTTTGTTAGTATTATTACATGTGAATACATAAAAAGTATCTCACACAATATATAAAATATATTATATAATAATATAAATTTTATAATATATGTCTATTTTGTTAACATATATGATTTATATGCATATAATATACATACATGTTATGCGTAATAATGAATATAATATATTTTTATACTATTATTTCAATATTGTAGAATATATAGAATGAACTCTATTTATGGTATGCTATTTGAGTGAGTGAGTGAGTGAGTGAGTGAGTGAGTGAGTGAGTGAGTGAGTGAGTGAGTGAGTGAGTGAGTGAGTGAGTGAGTGAGTGAGTGAGTGAGTGAGTGAGTGAGTGAGTGAGTGAGTGAGTGAGTGAGTGAGTGAGTGAGTGAGTGAGTGAGTGAGTGAGTGAGTGAATGAATGGTAGATATATAATCTGCATTTTTATGAAACTAATTTCTCTTCATTTTGTTGAATATTTAGTTTTAAAATAAATATAAAAATATACTATATAGTGTACTATATATTGGAAATATTGTATATATTAATAATATTATATATATATAATTATATATATTAAATATTAAATATATAGTGTATAAGGAAATATTATGTAAGTGAGAAAATATTCTATCATATTCACAATCATAGTAATGTATAATTTAATAATCGATCTTAAAATAGCAACGATCTTTTGTACATATTTCTATTAGCAATTAAATAGCAATATTGTATCTCAAATTGCATCTAATTTCTATTTATTTAAAATATATAAATCTAATTATTTAGCAAAATTGTATAATATTTTTGCAAATTTGATGCTAATTTGTACCATTTTTGTAGTTAATTAAATGCTAAATAAATAACATATTGCTAAATTAAGTACATTTTGTTTGCTGGGTTTGGTAGTGAATAATCACCATCAAAACATAATACTATACGAATTACTCTATTTTATTTGGGCTAGTTAAAAATTAGGAACAAGTCCTTTATACCGCGAGTTAAAATTATGCGTGAGTTGATTTCGATAACAATACTAAATAGGCGTATTCTAAATAATATGAGGTACGTAAAAAACACTATTATTTTACATGGAAGATTTAATTTTACCGGATCGCCTTAAATAATTATGTTCGTGTTATTTTTTAATAACTTTCTGTTCAGTAAATTAATATGAATATTGTAATAAATTTAATTCTCAAAATTCTAAACTTCATTGATTATTTAACATTTAAAATATGAACAAATTGAATACATTAATATATTGCATATACAAATGGCAAAGAAATTGTATATAAATAAAACAATAAATAAGATATGACAACATTAATATTTATGGACATAACACAACTTGATAATACCAACTCGCACATACATTAGGAATAAACGATGACAAGCTAGAGTATTGTATTATTTCCATCGTCTAATAGAATATAATATATATTAGAACCTTCGTATGTATACACTACACGTTGAGATGTTATAGTATTCAGTTACATTAGAATCATCAGTTAAATAGGTGACACCATATATATAAATACAGTTGTCAATCAATAAAGTTATACCACAATATCTATGCTTTAATGAAAAGATTTACACTTATATACGATAGTAATACTATGAATTACTATATTATCCTTAGAACTACCAATGACATAAATTTCATCTCCATGTTATTATAGTTACATGATAACTTCTACACGGGCTCAATTGATCAGTATATATGCCATACTACACTACCAAGTATTACCTGTTTCACTACACTACCAAATATTTCCATTAGTCCTCAAGCCTCCAATAATAATACATTTATATCTTCTGTTTCATTACTTTATTCAACACTTAGTTAATAGGTAACCTGATAGATTTCTGGAAAACTACATACATCTACTTGATTAGTGGCAATGTTAATTTATATGCATTACATTCAGTAAACAAGAAGATGAATACTAATTATCTAGTTGTATAGATTACATAATCAATGTCACCAAATATGCCATCTTTATACATGCCATAGAGACTTAATATTAATAGAACACTTTTCTGCAGGTAATTCTGCAAGCAATTCTACAGGTAATTATGTAGGCAATCAAGTAGGCACTTCTCTAGATAGTTCTATGGTATTTATTTTGTGGAAGTATTCCTGTATTCCTGTCCTTAATAGGGTTGTAAATGATGTATCGAAATGATGTATCGATGTATCGAAACCGTATCAAAAGCTAAAATTATATATTCAAATATTATTATGAATTAGTTTAGTTTATTCGATATATTTGGAATTATTATAATATTACAATTAATATATTTGAAAATTAATTAATACATAACAAAGATACTTAATTAAATTTAATATAAAATGATGATAAAACTACAAATTCGTATAATATATATGGAAATAGTATTTGTAATTATAAGTGAATGAATATTTTATTATCATATAGAAAATGGGGTGACAAAAACCTAAATATACTTACAATTTAATAATACAAATAAGTAATAATTATATTTATTATTTATATATAAAAATATAGGCATATCTAAGTTTTTGTAGGTCAATCTGTTTCTAGACGTTGATAAATATTTCCAGTTTTAAGAAAATATTCATTAATTTTCGACTGATGTAGTCTATTAAATGGTGACACGCCAGTCTAAGTAATATTTGCTTATTAGTTTGTTTATGTCATATGAGAGGACACGATTCAAATTATATCGATGGAATTTTCTAATATTAATTCTTCTGGAATCTGTCTATAGTAATTACGAGAATAAATTAAATTGTAATATAATAAAGAACAATAATTGATACTTATTATTTGTAATATTATTTGATAATTTTAAAAATGTATATGAATATATATTCGATTTGAACTTTTATGCGGCATTCTTAGAAATATGTCCCTTTCACTTAGTTAATTTTTATTGTTCTCCTTTATTTTCACATGCATTTATTCCAATTTAATATAAATTTATATAGAACATAGTGAAGATTAAATCTATAATATCTAGGAAATTATAAAGATATAAAAAAAGAAAGTACATTTTAATAATATAAAATATAATAATTTTATATAATTATAAATTACATTAAATAAATTACATTAAATATAATTACATTCGAAAATTCGAAAAATGTATGCTATAATCTACATATTTTGCTAATAATTGTACCTAGCTGTTTTACTATATAACCTTTATAATATACGATATAAAATGACTTTCAAACATCACTCATCTTTAACTCTTCTTTAAAGATGTATTCACTTTCCTGTATATTCAATATATTTGATAATTTATATTCGCAATAATGAAATATAATATTAATATTCGCAATAATAAAATACAATAATTTAAAGTTAATTATTATTTATAATAATGAGCACAAATACTATTACTAATAGTGTATATATATATATATATATATATATATATATATATATTATATATATTAATTGTTAGTATATATTATGCCTTACAATTATATATTACAAAATAGAATATTTTAAAATATTCTCGATATAATTCACTTAATTCAGAGATTTAAACGCGCGCGCACACTCACACGCATACACACACACACACACATACACACACACACATACATACACACACTATATATATATATATATATATATATATATAGTATTCTATGTTTAGATATTACATGTTCTAATTCAATGATGAACATCGGTATATAAATATACTAACATTTAATTTTGGGTTTGAACAAAGGGGAAGTATCATAATTAATAAAACATAATTCAACCAATCAATGATTACTAATTGAGTTCATAATATTATTCTCAAATCAATATTTATGTTATATTAATAAATAGGTTCATTACACTTAGATTATAGTAATGCTGATTGCTTATAGTGATGTATGTTCTATAGAGATGTATACTATAACGATGACTGTATTTCTAAATAGTTATTTTTATATAAACTCTACCTCCCTTAATTTAATATTTGCACTGCTCATCAATCTATTTATAAATTGTTGCCTCAATTAAATGCTTGTATAAAAGAACCTCTCTATATAAATCTTAAAAATATTCAAAATATAAATTCTTGTTTTTTTATACAATTTATTAATTTGTATATATATTCTTTAATTAAACATTCTATTTATTATCAACTTGATTAAATGAAAATTCAAATATCAATTTATAATTGATATATTGTAATTAACTTAAATATAATCATAAATAGATTATAAATTTTTACAGTGGCACTACTTATCAATTAAAATATTTAAATACAAGTATACATAGATGTAAACTTTAATGGATATATACTTTACAGTATTTATTATAAACAGAGTTTATATCAACAAATGTTTACGGGTAGTGTATATAATTGTATATATTCTACTCTCAAGACTTAATTTTTTATTCTTTTTCCACTTCGAGTGATTGTATATTTATTTAAATTATAAATAATTTTTAATTCTTCGTTTAAATTTATTATTTTTAATTAGCAACGTAATTAATTATAGATTAATTTAATTTGTAGGATATTGTCATGTGCAATTTGGCAAGCTATGCAATTTGGCAAATACCATTGACTGCGAGGTTATTTCAACTTTCAAAAACTACAATATAAATTATAAATAATCTTGAAAGTTAATGAAATTGCTTTATGACAATGTAATAATATACGTATAATTAATTTTGTAATTTTTAAAGGTTAAAATAAGATAGTGGTACTTAAAATATTTTCATTAATACTCAATAAAATAATTTCCAATTTCAAGTATTCATACTGTCAGTTAGTTGAAAATAGACACGCCCACTGGGCGTCGCCCAGCGATACATAAACAGAATTGTTAAATTTTAATAATATAATAATTACTTTAATAAAGTAATTCTTTATATACGATATTACTGAATGTATCTACTTATTTTTTAATTGGGGAGACATAAGTATTTACTTTACTGATCTCGGTCTTGCTAATATGATATACTATATATTTTTTGAATTAAATGTATTTGATAATACTAGTATAATATTAAATAGTAAATTTCCAAAGGAATATATATGTTATAAACTATTAAATTAAAAAGTTAGTTAACTAACTCGGCGGTATTAAATATCAAGTATGATAATAAAAATCATTCATTGTATATATATTTAAATATAATTTACAATCTGTATAAAATGATAAATAATTTACAAAGTTAATTTATTAAATATATGTTTTCTCATATAATCGATATGTAGTGTTACATATCGAAAATGAAACATGTTGAAAATGTATTATTTAATAAAAAATAATAAATTTCTTTGACTAAATCGAAACTCATGATAATATACAATATAATTAATAACAATTTAAAAATTATACACATGTAATAATTTGAATTTCAAATTAATCACGCCTATAAATACGCCCAATTATAAAATAATTAAATCATAATATTTAATATTAATTAAAAAAATATATTGTGATAAATAATGATTAATTGCATTATTTGTAATCATTGTAGAATTATAATTTATTTTTATATAATTTTTTAAAGTGTATTACAATATATACAATGAATATAGATAAAATCACAGGAAGTGTGCCAAATTGCATAGCTTGCCAAATTGCATACGACAATATCGCTTTTCATTGTTGAAGTATATTATTATACAACCATTTGATTTCAATAAAATAATATACTTTCTATATTATATTTACTCGCGACTAAATGTTAGTTATATACACATACATTAACAAACAAAATTAATATAAATAATAACCAAGTTGATTATTTTAATATGTATATGATAATGTAATCTTTATTAATAATTTAAATTATAATTTTTTAATTGTAATTAATATAATTTTTATATAAATTTTTATACTTTTAAAGTTGTATAGATTTATTGCTTCGATTAGTTTTTACAGAATTTTTCCAAATAATAATTGATTTCTACCGAACATTTATATTTTCGATGTCGTACTTAGTTTTTGATAACTTTTGTAGATACGAATTAAATTGTGGTTGTATTTTCTTTACATATTTTAAAATATATTTTACTTTTTTTTTTAACTTTGTAATAGATTGTTTGTTACTCAATTATATTATTATATGTTACTCAATATCTTATGCTTTGTTTTAATAATGTAAATATATGATTAGTTAGTTAGTTATTTATAATGATTTTCATTTGTTTATTAGAGACTACTATTATATATTTGATAAAAAAATATTTTTATTCGGTATTGATATATCGATAAGCTTAATGACTTCTACATCTTCCTTGGATTTTAATAATGCATATAATATAATATATGAATACTCTATTTATTATTGATGAGTAATATAATTAAAAATAATGTATTGTTCAAATATGAATTATATTTATAACACTAGTGTAATATAATCTACCAGAATAATTATGGCTGTTAAAATGAATAACAAAAATTTTCAAACTAAAATAGAATATGATATAAAAGAAAATAACAGAAATAGCGTTGATCTAACTATAGCGAACAAATTAAGAGAAGCGAAAATGGAAATCGATTAAGTAATAAAATAAAAAGAGAATGTAGTACGATAAAAAATGCAGGAAATGTTGATAACACTATTAAAAATATATAAAAAATAAATAAAACCTGTAAACCAATCAATAATAAAAGCAAAATAAGATCGAGCACGAAAGAAAACGACAAAAAGGATATTGACCATACTCTAATATATATTTATAAAAGAATAAAGGAGAACGACATTATTAATAGAAATACGATTGAAGATCATGCAATAGCAACTGTAATTAATTACATTCAGTGTAAATCAATATTAACTAAAGAAAGACTTACTTCAGATACGTTACTATCATTTATTTATTTGAAACAAATAAATGAATGCATTTACAATAATGTAAAAATAGATTATTGATAGCATTGACTACAAACATCGTAATATCGGCAATAAACTATCAACATATTTTATTATGTAATGTTATTTATAAATAAAATTATGACATAAATCAAATTTGGTTAGAATTCCATCTTCACTATATATGTATATATATATAGTGAAGAGAAATCCACATTATTTACGATACCTTGACGTGGTTTTGTGGCTTCTATTGTAAATAGATCTAAATCGTAAGATATGTTTTAGTATTCTGTATCATTATTATTTGATATGTAATTAATATAAATGAATATTAATGATACAGAAATACTATTCTAAATACTACAGTTCCGTTACATACATAGTACAAGTATTATGTAATAACTAAGTTCTACACTTAACAGTCTTGACTTAGGACCAACAAACAAAAACTACTATCAAACTTTACTTTACCTCATATGTAACTTAACTGTATATTATATCTAACTTAACTTTACCTTATATCTAACTAAACTTTACTTTATATATAACTTAACTTTACTTTATATTTAACTTAACTTAACTTTACCGTATATCTAACATAACTTTATCTTATATCTAATTTAACTTAACTTATATATAACTTAACTTTACCTTATATCTAACTTAATTTACCATATATCTAACTAAACTTTACTTTATATCTAACTTAACTTTTCATTATATCTAACTTAACTTTACTTATATCTAACTTAACTCTACCTTATATATAACTTAACTCTACCTTATATCTAATTTATTTTTTACCTTATAACTAAACTAACTCTACCTTATATCTAACTCAACTTTACATTATATCTAACATAATTTAACTTTGTATCTAACTTAACTTTACTTTATATCTAACATAAATTTACCCTGTATCTAATTTAACTTTACCTTATATCTAACTTAACTTAACATTACCCTTTACCTTATATAACATAACTTTACCTTATATCTAACATAATTTTACCTTATATCTAATTTAACTTTACCTTATATCTAACTTAACTCTTATATTTAACTTAACCTTATATATAACTTAACTATATCTTATATCTAACTTATCTTACATCTAACATAACTTTAACCTATATCTAATTTTACTTTACCTTATATTTAACTTAACTTTACCTTATATCTAATTTAACTTTACCTTATATCTAACTTAACTGTCCCTTATATCTAACTTAACTTTACTTTATATGTAACTTAACTCTACCTTATATTTAACTTAATTTTATAAAATATCTAACTTAACTTTACCTTTTATCTAACTTTCATTTATATATTAATACATTGATACATTACATTAATACATTACATGAATACATTAATATATTATATTACTATATTTATACATTAATATATTACATTATACATAAATAAATCATATTAATATATAAATATATCACATTAATACACTATTACATTATATTAAAATATTAATTTATTATATTAATATATATAAATTAATACATTAATACCTTACATTTAAATATATATATTTAAACACACACACGAGTTATACAAATTGTTGTTATTTTTAAATATTCAAAATAATTATGGTGCATATAATTCTAAATTAATATTTTTTTAAACTTAATTACATAATATATAATTATGTTAGTAGTGTTCAGTTAGTAGTGTTAAGCTAGTAGTGTTCAGCTATAGTGTTGAGCTAGTAGTGTTGAGCTAGTAGTGTTCAGTTAGTAGTGTTGAGCTAGTAGTGTTGAGCTAGTAGTATTGAGTTAGTAGTGTTAAGATAGTAGTGTTCAGTTAGTAGTGTTCAGTTAGTAGTGTTCAGCTAGTAGTGTTCAGTTAGTAGTGTTCAGTTATTAGTGTTCAGTTATTAGTCTTAAGCTAGTAGTGTTAAGCTAGTAGTGTTCAGTTAGTAGTGTTCAACTAGTAGTATTCAGTTATTAGTGTTAAGCTAGTAGTGTTCAGCTAGTAGTGTTCAGTTAGTAGTGTTCAGCTAATAGTGTTCAGTTAGTAGTGTTCAGTTATTAGTGTTAAGCTAGTAGTGTTGAGTTAGTAATGTTTAGCTAGTAGTGTTAAGCTAGTAGTGTTCAGTTCGTAGTGTTGATCTAGTAGTGTTAAGCTAGTAGTGTTGAGCTAGTAGTGTTCAGTTATTAGTGTTAAGCTAGTAGTGTTGAGTTAGTAGTGTTGAGTTAGTAGTGTTGAGCTAGTAGTG
The DNA here is from genome assembly GCA_964035775.1 of Osedax frankpressi. Taxonomy (NCBI): domain Eukaryota; kingdom Metazoa; phylum Annelida; class Polychaeta; order Sabellida; family Siboglinidae; genus Osedax; species Osedax frankpressi. Next base: position 1,303,512 of record OZ038314.1, read on the forward strand.
TTGTGCTAGTAGTGTTGAGCTAGTAGTGTTGAGCTAGTAGAGTTGAGCTAGTAGTGTTAAGCTAGTAGTGTTCAGTTATTAGTGTTAAGCTAGTAGTGTTCAGCTAGTAGTGTTCAGCTAGTAGTGTTCAGTTGGTAGTGTTAAGCTAGTAGTATTCAGCTAGTAGTATTCAGCTAGTAGTGTTCAGCTAGTAGTGTTCAGCTATTGGTAAACACTAATAGTTGAACACTACTAGCTGAACACTAGAGGCTAAACATTACTAACTGAACACTACTATAATTTCAATATATATTCATTTCAAGTATTTATTAGTTAATATTAATTCATAGTGATTAATTGTGTAGATATCCAAAGTTAATATATACGAATACTCGAAGAGTTTAATACGTATAATATTAAGTATGATACATGATGTATAATATAGAATTACGATATACCCATACTGTTGATCCTAGCTAGTAAAAAATGTATAATTGATGTTGTGATGGGGTGTTGCTTATGGTGGTAACAATTTTGATTATAAATTACCATATTAAGTGTAAGCAAATAGTACTAAATGATTTTAAAATTCGCTATAATATAATTATTATCGCAATGATTAATTATTGATTATACGATATTAGTTATTAAACCATATATTATGAAACTCGCGGTGTTCTTAAAGTATTTTTAGAGAATGTTATCCGCGATGCCGTCACTTACACCGAACACGCCAAGAGGAAGACAGTTACCGCTATGGATGTCGTATACGCATTGAAACGTCAAGGACGAACCCTTTACGGATTCGGCGGTTATTAATTCAATTTAATACTTTAAAAAAACAAATCAGCCCTTTTTAGGGCTACCAAATGTAACTGTTTATCACCGTATACTTTATCTAGTATAAATTAATTGTATATTGTGTAATTAGTTGAACAATTATATTATTAATTACGCCGTTCCCTCATTTTATTATAAAATAATTACTGAAAACAAGGTTCTATAAATTGCTCGATATTAAAGTTATGGCATATACAGATAATATTAGATAATATATTACTTTTGATATAATATAACTATTAATTTTATATAGTATAGCATATTAATTACGATTTGAAAAAATGAAATTTATATATGATAATTCTCCTATATAATATGTTATTCAATAACTATAATTTAAATAACTATAACTTAAATAACTATAACTTAAATAACTGTCACTTAAATAACAATAACTTAAATAACTATAACTTAAATAACTATTACTTAAATAACTCTAACTTAAATAAATATAATTAAAACTTAAATAACTCTAACTTAAATAACTATAACTTAAATAACTATAACTTAAGTAACTATAACTTAAATAACTATAACTTAAATAACTATAACTTAAATAACTATAAATTAAATAACTATAAATTAAATAACTATAACTTAAATAACTATAACTTAAATAACTATAACTTAAATAACTATAACTTAAATAACTATAACTTAAATAACTATAACTTTATAACTATAACTTAAATAACTATAAATTAAATAACTATAAATTAAATAACTATAAATTAAATAACTATAACTTAAATAACTATAACTTAAATAACTATAACTTAAATAACTATAACTTAAATAACTATTAATTAAATAACTATAACTTAAATAACTATAACTTAAATAACTACAACTTAAATAACTATAACTTAAATAACCATAATTATAAATTAATTAACAACAATTTAAATAACTATAACTTAAATAACTACAACTTAAATAACTAAAACTTAAATAACTAAAACTTAAATAACTAAAACTTAAATAACTAAAACTTAAATAAATATAATTAAAACTTAAATAACTCTAACTTAAATAACTATAACTAAAATAACTATAATTTAAATAACTATAATATAATAACTATAAATTAAATAACTATAAATTAAATAACTATAACTTAAATAAATATAATTTAATAACTATAACTTAAATAACTATAACTTAAATAAATATCACTTAAATAACTAAAACTTAAATAAATATTATCTAATAACTATAACTTAAATAACTATCAATTAAATAATAATAACTTAAATAACTATAACTTAAATAACCATAATATAATAACTATAAATTAAATAACTCTAACTTAAATAACTATAACTTAAATAACTATAACTTAAATAACTATAACTTAAATAACTATAAATTAAATAACTATAAATTAAATAACTATAACTTAAATAACTATAACTTAAATAACTATAACTTAAATAACTATAACTGAAATAACTATAACTTTATAACTATAACTTAAATAACTATAAATTAAATAACTATAAATTAAATAACTATAACTTAAATAACTATAACTTAAATAACTATAACTTAAATAACTATAACTTAAATAACTATAACTTAAATAACTATTAATTAAATAACTATAACTTAAATAACTATAACTTAAATAACTACAACTTAAATAACTATAACTTAAATAACTGTCACTTAAATAACAATAACTTAAATAACTATAACTTAAATAATTATAACTTAAATAACTCTAACTTAAATCCCTATAACTTAAATAACCATAATTATAAATTAATTAACAACAATTTAAATAACTATAACTTAAATAACTACAACTTAAATAACTAAAACTTAAATAACTAAAACTTAAATAACTAAAACTTAAATAACTAAAACTTAAATAACTACAACTTAAATAAATATAATTAAAACTTAAATAACTCTAACTTAAATAACTATAACTAAAATAACTATAATTTAAATAACTATAATATAATAAATATAAATTAAATAACTATAAATTAAATAACTATAACTTAAATAAATATAATTTAATAACTATAACTTAAATAACTATAACTTAAATAAATATCACTTAAATAACTAAAACTTAAATAAATATTATCTAATAACTATAACTTAAATAACTATCAATTAAATAATAATAACTTAAATAACTATAACTTAAATAACCATAATATAATAACTATAAATTAAATAACTATAAATTAAATAACTATAACTTAAATAACTATAACTTAAATAACTATTACTTAAATAACTATAACTTAAATAACTATAACTTAAATAACTATAACTTAAATAACTATAACTTAAATAACTATAACTTAAATAACTATAACTTAAATAACTATAACTTAAATAACTATAACTTAAATAACTATAATTTAAATAACTATAACTTAAATAACTATAACTTAAATAACTATAACTTAAATAACTATAACTTAAATAACTATAACTTAAATAACTATAACTTAAATAACCATATATATAAATTAATTAACAACAATTTAAATAACTATAACTTAAATAACTACAACTTAAATAAATATAATTAAAACTTAAATAACTATAACTTAAATAACTATAACTAAAATAACTATAACTTAAATAACTATAACTTAAATAACTATTACTTAAATAACTATAACTTAAATAACTATAACTTAAATAACTATAACTTAAATAACTATAACTTAAATAACTATAATTTAAATAACTATAACTTAAATAACTATAACTTAAATAACTATAATTTAAATAACTATAACTTAAATAACTATAACTTAAATAACTATAACTTAAATAACCATAAATATAAATTAATTAACAACAATTTAAATAACTATAACTTAAATAACTACAACTTAAATAAATATAACTATAATTTAAATAACTATAACTTAAATAACTATAACTTAAATAACTATAACTTAAATAACTATAACTTAAGTAACTATAACTTAAATAACTATAACTTAAATAACTATAACTTAAATAACTATAACTTAAATAACTATAACTTAAATAACTATAACTTAAATAACTATAACTTAAATAACTATAACTTAATTAACTATAACTTAAATAACTATAACTTAAATAACTATAACTTAAATAACTATAACTTAAATAACTATAACTTAAATAACTATAACTTAAATAACTATAACTTAAATAACTATAACTTTTATAAGTATAACTTAAATAACTCTAACTTAAATAATTATAACTTAAATAAATATAACTTAAATAAGTAAAACTTAAATAACTATAAATTCAATAACTAAAGCTTAAATAGCTATAACTTAAATAACTATAATATAATAACTATAACTTAAATAACTATAAATTCAATAACTATAACTTAAGTAACTATAACTTAAATAACTATAACTTAAATAACTATAACTTAAATAACTGTAATGTAAATAACTAACATGTAATAACTATAAATTTAATAACTATAATTATTTAATTTAAGGTTATTTAAGTTATAGTTATTTAATGTATAGTTATTGAATTTATAGTTATTAAAATATAGTTATTTAAGTTATATTTATATAAGTTATAGTTATTTAGGTTAACATTTATGTTAAATAACTATAACTTAAATAACTATAAATTCAATGACTATAACTTAAATAACTATAACTTAAATAAATATAACTTAAATAACTATAATATAATAACTATAACTTAAATAACTATCAAAGGACCGGGGAGGATTCCTAGCGAAATAACTGAAGGATCGGAACGGATCGCAAATCAATTAAATACTTAATTACTTAAAATAAATTATTAAATTATATTAATATAAATTAAATTATAACTTAAATCCCTATAACTTAAATCCCTATAAATTAAATAACTATAATTATTTAATTTAAGGTTATTTAAGTTATAGTTATTTAATTTATAGTTATTGAATTTATAGTTATTGAATTTATAGTTATTAAAGTATAGTTATTATAGTTATTTAAATTATAGTTATTTAAGTTATAGTTATTTAAGTTATAGTTATTTAAGTTATAGTTATTTAAGTTATAGTTATTTAAATTATAGTTATTTAAGTTATAGTTATTTAAGTTATAGTTATTTAAGTTATAGTTATTTAAGTTATAGTTATTTAAGTTATAATTATTTAAATTATAGTTATATAAGTTATAGTTAATTAAGTTATCGTTATTTAAGTTATAGTTATTTAAGTTATAGTTATTTAAATTTTAGTTATATAAGTTATAGTTATTGAATTTATAGTTATTTAATTTATAGTTATTTAAGTTATAGTTATTTAAGTTATAGTTATTTAAGTTATAGTTATTTAAGTTATAGTTATTTAAGTTATAGTTATTTAATTTATAGTTATTTAAGTTATAGTTATTTAAGTTATAGTTATTTAAGTTATAGTTATTTAAGTTATAGTTATTTAAGTTATAGTTATTTAAGTTATAGTTATTTAATTAATAGTTATTTAAGTTATAGTTATTTAAGTTATAGTTATTTAAGTTATAGTTATTTAAGTTATAGTTATTTAATTTATAGTTATTTAATTTATAGTTATTTAAGTTATAGTTATTTAAGTTATAGTTATTTAAGTTATAGTTATTTAAGTTATAGTTGTTTAATTAATAGTAATTTAAGTTATAGTAATTTAAGTTTAGTTATTTAATTTATAGTTATTTAAGATATAGTTAATTAAGTTATCGTTAGTTAAGTTATAGTTATTTAAGTTATAGTTATTAAATTATAGTTATTTAAGTTATAGTTATTTAATTTATAGTTTTTTCATTTATGGTTATTTAAGTTATAGTTATTTAAGTTATAGTTATTTAAGTTATAGTTATTTAAGTTATAGTTATTTAAGTTATAGTTATTTAATTAATAGTTATTTAAGTTATAGTTATTTAAGTTATAGTTATTTAAGTTATAGTTATTTAAGTTATAGTTATTTAAGTTATAGTTATTTAATTTATAGTTATTTAAGTTATAGTTATTTAAGTTATAGTTATTTAAGTTATAGTTATTTAAGTTATAGTTATTTAAGTTATAGTTATTTAAGTTATAGTTATTTAATTAATAGTTATTTAAGTTATAGTTATTTAAGTTATAGTTATTTAAGTTATAGTTATTTAAGTTATAGTTATTTAATTTATAGTTATTTAATTTATAGTTATTTAAGTTATAGTTATTTAAGTTATAGTTATTTAAGTTATAGTTATTTAAGTTATAGTTGTTTAATTAATAGTAATTTAAGTTATAGTAATTTAAGTTTAGTTATTTAATTTATAGTTATTTAAGATATAGTTAATTAAGTTATCGTTAGTTAAGTTATAGTTATTTAAGTTATAGTTATTAAAATATAGTTATTTAAGTTATAGTTATTTAATTTATAGTTTTTTCATTTATGGTTATTTAAGTTATAGTTATTTAAGTTATAGTTATTTAAGTTATAGTTATTTAAGTTATAGTTATTTAATTAATAGTTATTTAAGTTATAGTTATTTAAGTTATAGTTATTTAAGTTATAGTTATTTAAGTTATAGTTATTTAAGTTATAGTTATTTAAGTTATAGTTATTTAATTTATAGTTATTTAAGTTATAGTTATTTAAGTTATAGTTATTTAAGTTATAGTTATTTAAGTTATAGTTATTTAAGTTATAGTTATTTAAGTTATAGTTATTTAAGTTATAGTTATTTAAGTTATAGTTATTTAAGTTATAGTTATTTAATTAATAGTTATTTAAGTTATAGTTATTTAAGTTATAGTTATTTAAGTTATAGTTATTTAAGTTATAGTTATTTAAGTTATAGTTATTTAATTTATAGTTATTTAATTTATAGTTATTTAAGTTATAGTTATTTAAGTTATAGTTATTTAAGTTATAGTTATTTAAGTTATAGTAATTTAATTAATAGTAATTTAAGTTATAGTAATTTAAGTTTAGTTATTTAATTTATAGTTATTTAAGTTATAGTTATTTAAGTTATAGTTATTTAAGTTATAGTTATTTAAGTTATAGTTATTTAAGTTATAGTTATTTAAGTTATAGTTATTTAAGTTATAGTTATTTAAGTTATAGTTATTTAAGTTATAGTTATTTAAGTTATAGTTATTTAATTAATAGTTATTTAAGTTATAGTTATTTAAGTTATAGTTATTTAAGTTATAGTTATTTAAGTTATAGTTATTTAAGTTATAGTTATTTAATTTATAGTTATTTAAGTTATAGTTATTTAATTTATAGTTATTTAAGTTATAGTTATTTAAGTTATAGTTATTTAAGTTATAGTTATTTAATTAATAGTTATTTAATTAATAGTTATTTAAGTTATAGTTATTTAAGTTATAGTTATTTAAGTTATAGTTATTTAAGTTATAGTTATTTAAGTTATAGTTATTTAATTAATAGTTATTTAAGTTATAGTTATTTAAGTTATAGTTATTTAAGTTATAGTTATTTAAGTTATAGTTATTTAAGTTATAGTTATTTAATTTATAGTTATTTAAGTTATAGTAATTTAAGTTTAGTTATTTAATTTATAGTTATTTAAGTTATAGTTATTTAAGTTATAGTTATTTAAGTTATAGTTATTTAAGTTATAGTTATTTAAGTTATAGTTATTTAATTTATAGTTATTTAATTTATAGTTATTTAAGTTATAGTTATTTAAGTTATAGTTATTTAAGTTATAGTTATTTAAGTTATAGTTATTTAATTAATAGTAATTTAAGTTTAGTTATTTAATTTATAGTTATTTAAGTTATAGTTATTTAAGTTATAGTTATTATATAATATTTATTTAAGTTATAGTTATTTAAGATATATTTATTTAATTTATAGTTATTATATTATAATTATTTAAGTTTTAGTTATTTAAGTTATAGTTATTATATTATAGCTATTTAAGTGATATTTATTTAAGTTATAGTTATTTAATTAATAGTTATTTAATTTATAGTTATTTAAGTTATAGTTATTTAAGTTATAGTTATTAAATTATATTTATTTAAGTTATAGTTATTTAATTTATAGTTATTTAATTTATAGTTATTTAATTTATAGTTATTTAATTTATAGTTATTTAATTTATAGTTATTTAATTTATAGTTATTTAATTTATAGTTATTTAATTTATAGTTATTTAATTTATAGTTATTTAATTTATAGTTATTTAATTTATAGTTATTTAATTTATAGTTATTTAATTTATAGTTATTTAATTTATAGTTATTTAATTTATAGTTATTTAATTTATAGTTATTTAATTTATAGTTATTTAATTTATAGTTATTTAATTTATAGTTATTTAATTTATAGTTATTTAATTTATAGTTATTTAATTTATAGTTATTTAATTTATAGTTATTTAATTTATAGTTATTTAATTTATAGTTATTATAGTTATTTAAATTATAGTTATTTAAGTTATAGTTATTTAAGTTATAGTTATTTAAGTTATAGTTATTTAAGTTATAGTTATTTAAGTTATAGTTATTTAATTTATAGTTATTTAAGTTATAGTTATTTAAGTTATAGTTATTTAAGTTATAGTTATTTAAGTTATAGTTATTTAAGTTATAGTTATTTAATTAATAGTTATTTAATTAATAGTTATTTAAGTTATAGTTATTTAAGTTATAGTTATTTAAGTTATAGTTATTTAAGTTATAGTTATTTAAGTTATAGTTATTTAATTAATAGTTATTTAAATTATAGTTATTTAATTTATAGTTATTTAATTTATAGTTATTTAAGTTATAGTTATTTAAGTTATAGTTATTTAAGTTATAGTTATTTAAGTTATAGTTATTTAATTAATAGTAATTTAAGTTATAGTAATTTAAGTTTAGTTATTTAATTTATAGTTATTTAAGTTATAGTTATTTAAGTTATAGTTATTTAAGTTATAGTTATTTAAGTTATAGTTATTTAAGTTATAGTTATTTAAGTTATAGTTATTTAATTTATAGTTATTTAATTTATAGTTATTTAAGTTATAGTTATTTAAGTTATAGTTATTTAAGTTATAGTTATTTAAGTTATAGTTATTTAATTAATAGTAATTTAAGTTATAGTAATTTAAGTTTAGTTATTTCAGTTATAGTTATTTAAGTTATAGTTATTTAAGTTATAGTTATTTAAGTTATAGTTATTATATAATATTTATTTAAGTTATAGTTATTTAAGATATATTTATTTAATTTATAGTTATTATATTATAATTATTTAAGTTTTAGTTATTTAAGTTATAGTTATTATATTATAGCTATTTAAGTGATATTTATTTAAGTTATAGTTATTTAATTAATAGTTATTTAATTTATAGTTATTTAAGTTATAGTTATTTAAGTTATAGTTATTAAATTTTATTTATTTAAGTTATAGTTATTTAATTTATAGTTATTTAATTTATAGTTATTTAATTTATAGTTATTTAATTTATAGTTATTTAATTTATAGTTATTTAATTTATAGTTATTTAATTTATAGTTATTTAATTTATAGTTATTTAATTTATAGTTATTTAATTTATAGTTATTTAATTTATAGTTATTTAATTTATAGTTATTTAATTTATAGTTATTTAATTTATAGTTATTTAATTTATAGTTATTTAATTTATAGTTATTTAATTTATAGTTATTTAATTTATAGTTATTTAATTTATAGTTATTTAATTTATAGTTATTTAATTTATAGTTATTTAATTTATAGTTATTTAATTTATAGTTATTTAATTTATAGTTATTTAATTTATAGTTATTTAATTTATAGTTATTTAAGTTATAGTTTTTTCATTTATGGTTATTTAAGTAATAGTTATTTAAGTTATAGTTATTTAAGTTATAGTTATTTAAGTTATAGTTATTTAAGTTATAGTTATTTAAGTTATAGTTATTTAATTAATAGTTATTTAAGTTATAGTTATTTAAGTTATAGTTATTTAAGTTATAGTTATTTAAGTTATAGTTATTTAAGTTATAGTTATTTAATTTATAGTTATTTAAGTTATAGTTATTTAAGTTATAGTTATTTAAGTTATAGTTATTTAAGTTATAGTTATTTAAGTTATAGTTATTTAAGTTATAGTTATTTAATTAATAGTTATTTAAGTTATAGTTATTTAAGTTATAGTTATTTAAGTTATAGTTATTTAAGTTATAGTTATTTAAGTTATAGTTATTTAATTAATAGTTATTTAAGTTATAGTTATTTAAGTTATAGTTATTTAAGTTATAGTTATTTAAGTTATAGTTATTTAAGTTATAGTTATTTAATTTATAGTTATTTAATTTATAGTTATTTAAGTTATAATTATTTAAGTTATAGTTATTTAAGTTATAGTTATTTAAGTTATAGTTATTTAATTAATAGTAATTTAAGTTATAGTAATTTAAGTTTAGTTATTTAATTTATAGTTATTTAAATTATAGTTATTTAAGTTATAGTTATTATATAATATTTATTTAAGTTATAGTTATTTAAGATATATTTATTTAATTTATAGTTATTATATTATAATTATTTAAGTTTTAGTTATTTAAGTTATTGTTATTATATTATAGCTATTTAAGTGATATTTATTTAAGTTATAGTTATTTAATTAATAGTTATTTAATTTATAGTTATTTAAGTTATAGTTATTTAAGTTATAGTTATTAAATTATATTTATTTAAGTTATAGTTATTTAAGTTATAGTTATTTAAGTTATAGTTATTTAAGTTATAGTTATTTAAGTTATAGTTATTTAATTTATAGTTATTTAAGTTATAGTTATTTAAGTTATAGTTATTTAAGTTATAGTTATTTAAGTTATAGTTATTTAAGTTATAGTTATTTAAGTTATAGTTATTTAATTAATAGTTATTTAAGTTATAGTTATTTAAGTTATAGTTATTTAAGTTATAGTTATTTAAGTTATAGTTATTTAATTTATAGTTATTTAAGTTATAGTTATTTAAGTTATAGTTATTTAAGTTATAGTTATTTAAGTTATAGTTATTTAAGTTATAGTTATTTAAGTTATAGTTATTTAATTAATAGTTATTTAAGTTATAGTTATTTAAGTTATAGTTATTTAAGTTATAGTTATTTAAGTTATAGTAATTTAAGTTTAGTTATTTAATTTATAGTTATTTAAGTTATAGTTATTTAATTTATAGTTATTTAAGTTATAGTTATTTAAGTTATAGTTATTTAAGTTATAGTTATTTAAGTTATAGTTATTTAAGTTATAGTTATTTAAGTTATAGTTATTTAATTAATAGTTATTTAAGTTATAGTTATTTAAGTTATAGTTATTTAAGTTATAGTTATTTAAGTTATAGTTATTTAAGTTATAGTTATTTAATTTATAGTTATTTAATTTATAGTTATTTAATTTATAGTTATTTAATTTATAGTTATTTAATTTATAGTTATTTAATTTATAGTTATTTAATTTATAGTTATTTAATTTATAGTTATTTAAGTTATAGTTATTTAATTTATAGTTTTTTCATTTATGGTTATTTAAGTAATAGTTATTTAAGTTATAGTTATTTAAGTTATAGTTATTTAAGTTATAGTTATTTAAGTTATAGTTATTTAATTAATAGTTATTTAAGTTATAGTTATTTAAGTTATAGTTATTTAAGTTATAGTTATTTAAGTTATAGTTATTTAAGTTATAGTTATTTAATTTATAGTTATTTAAGTTATAGTTATTTAAGTTATAGTTATTTAAGTTATAGTTATTTAAGTTATAGTTATTTAAGTTATAGTTATTTAAGTTATAGTTATTTAAGTTATAGTTATTTAATTAATAGTTATTTAAGTTATAGTTATTTAAGTTATAGTTATTTAAGTTATAGTTATTTAAGTTATAGTTATTTAAGTTATAGTTATTTAATTAATAGTTATTTAAGTTATAGTTATTTAAGTTATAGTTATTTAAGTTATAGTTATTTAAGTTATAGTTATTTAAGTTATAGTTATTTAATTTATAGTTATTTAATTTATAGTTATTTAAGTTATAATTATTTAAGTTATAGTTATTTAAGTTATAGTTATTTAAGTTATAGTTATTTAATTAATAGTAATTTAAGTTATAGTAATTTAAGTTTAGTTATTTAATTTATAGTTATTTAAATTATAGTTATTTAAGTTATAGTTATTTAATTTATAGTTATTTAATTTATAGTTATTTAAGTTATAGTTATTTAAGTTATAGTTATTTAATTAATAGTAATTTAAGTTATAGTTATTTAATTAATAGTAATTTAAGTTATAGTAATTTAAGTTATAGTTATTTAAGTTATAGTTATTTAAGTTATAGTTATTTAATTTATAGTTATTTAAATTATAGTTATTTAAGTTATAGTTATTATATAATATTTATTTAAGTTATAGTTATTTAAGATATATTTATTTAATTTATAGTTATTATATTATAATTATTTAAGTTTTAGTTATTTAAGTTATAGTTATTATATTATAGCTATTTAAGTGATATTTATTTAAGTTATAGTTATTTAATTAATAGTTATTTAATTTATAGTTATTTAAGTTATAGTTATTTAAGTTATAGTTATTAAATTATATTTATTTAAGTTATAGTTATTTAAGTTATAGTTATTTAAGTTATAGTTATTTAAGTTATAGTTATTTAAGTTATAGTTATTTAATTTATAGTTATTTAAGTTATAGTTATTTAAGTTATAGTTATTTAAGTTATAGTTATTTAAGTTATAGTTATTTAAGTTATAGTTATTTAAGTTATAGTTATTTAATTAATAGTTATTTAAGTTATAGTTATTTAAGTTATAGTTATTTAAGTTATAGTTATTTAAGTTATAGTTATTTAATTTATAGTTATTTAAGTTATAGTTATTTAAGTTATAGTTATTTAAGTTATAGTTATTTAAGTTATAGTTATTTAAGTTATAGTTATTTAAGTTATAGTTATTTAAGTTATAGTTATTTAATTAATAGTTCTTTAAGTTATAGTTATTTAAGTTATAGTTATTTAAGTTATAGTTATTTAAGTTATAGTAATTTAAGTTTAGTTATTTAATTTATAGTTATTTAAGTTATAGTTATTTAATTTATAGTTATTTAAGTTATAGTTATTTAAGTTATAGTTATTTAAGTTATAGTTATTTAAGTTATAGTTATTTAAGTTATAGTTATTTAAGTTATAGTTATTTAAGTTATAGTTATTTAAGTTATAGTTATTTAAGTTATAGTTATTTAATTAATAGTTATTTAAGTTATAGTTATTTAAGTTATAGTTATTTAAGTTATAGTTATTTAAGTTATAGTTATTTAAGTTATAGTTATTTAATTTATAGTTATTTAATTTATAGTTATTTAATTTATAGTTATTTAATTTATAGTTATTTAATTTATAGTTATTTAATTTATAGTTATTTAATTTATAGTTATTTAATTTATAGTTATTTAAGTTATAGTTATTTAATTTATAGTTTTTTCATTTATGGTTATTTAAGTAATAGTTATTTAAGTTATAGTTATTTAAGTTATAGTTATTTAAGTTATAGTTATTTAAGTTATAGTTATTTAAGTTATAGTTATTTAATTAATAGTTATTTAAGTTATAGTTATTTAAGTTATAGTTATTTAAGTTATAGTTATTTAAGTTATAGTTATTTAAGTTATAGTTATTTAATTTATAGTTATTTAAGTTATAGTTATTTAAGTTATAGTTATTTAAGTTATAGTTATTTAAGTTATAGTTATTTAAGTTATAGTTATTTAAGTTATAGTTATTTAATTAATAGTTATTTAAGTTATAGTTATTTAAGTTATAGTTATTTAAGTTATAGTTATTTAAGTTATAGTTATTTAAGTTATAGTTATTTAATTAATAGTTATTTAAGTTATAGTTATTTAAGTTATAGTTATTTAAGTTATAGTTATTTAAGTTATAGTTATTTAAGTTATAGTTATTTAAGTTATAGTTATTTAATTTATAGTTATTTAATTTATAGTTATTTAAGTTATAATTATTTAAGTTATAGTTATTTAAGTTATAGTTATTTAAGTTATAGTTATTTAATTAATAGTAATTTAAGTTATAGTAATTTAAGTTTAGTTATTTAATTTATAGTTATTTAAATTATAGTTATTTAAGTTATAGTTATTATATAATATTTATTTAAGTTATAGTTATTTAAGATATATTTATTTAATTTATAGTTATTATATTATAATTATTTAAGTTTTAGTTATTTAAGTTATAGTTATTATATTATAGCTATTTAAGTGATATTTATTTAAGTTATAGTTATTTAATTAATAGTTATTTAATTTATAGTTATTTAAGTTATAGTTATTTAAGTTATAGTTATTAAATTATATTTATTTAAGTTATAGTTATTTAAGTTATAGTTATTTAAGTTATAGTTATTTAAGTTATAGTTATTTAAGTTATAGTTATTTAATTTATAGTTATTTAAGTTATAGTTATTTAAGTTATAGTTATTTAAGTTATAGTTATTTAAGTTATAGTTATTTAAGTTATAGTTATTTAAGTTATAGTTATTTAATTAATAGTTATTTAAGTTATAGTTATTTAAGTTATAGTTATTTAAGTTATAGTTATTTAAGTTATAGTTATTTAATTTATAGTTATTTAAGTTATAGTTATTTAAGTTATAGTTATTTAAGTTATAGTTATTTAAGTTATAGTTATTTAAGTTATAGTTATTTAAGTTATAGTTATTTAATTAATAGTTATTTAAGTTATAGTTATTTAAGTTATAGTTATTTAAGTTATAGTTATTTAAGTTATAGTAATTTAAGTTTAGTTATTTAATTTATAGTTATTTAAGTTATAGTTATTTAATTTATAGTTATTTAAGTTATAGTTATTTAAGTTATAGTTATTTAAGTTATAGTTATTTAAGTTATAGTTATTTAAGTTATAGTTATTTAAGTTATAGTTATTTAATTAATAGTTATTTAAGTTATAGTTATTTAAGTTATAGTTATTTAAGTTATAGTTATTTAAGTTATAGTTATTTAAGTTATAGTTATTTAATTAATAGTTATTTAAGTTATAGTTATTTAAGTTATAGTTATTTAAGTTATAGTTATTTAAGTTATAGTTATTTAAGTTATAGTTATTTAAGTTATAGTTATTTAATTTATAGTTATTTAATTTATAGTTATTTAAGTTATAGTTATTTAAGTTATAGTTATTTAAGTTATAGTTATTTAAGTTATAGTTATTTAATTAATAGTAATTTAAGTTATAGTAATTTAAGTTTAGTTATTTAATTTATAGTTATTTAAGTTATAGTTATTTAAGTTATAGTTATTTAAGTTATAGTTATTTAAGTTATAGTTATTTAAGTTATAGTTATTTAAGTTATAGTTATTTAAGTTATAGTTATTTAAGTTATAGTTATTTAAGTTATAGTTATTTAAGTTATAGTTATTTAATTAATAGTTATTTAAGTTATAGTTATTTAAGTTATAGTTATTTAATTTATAGTTATTTAATTTATAGTTATTTAAGTTATAGTTATTTAAGTTATAGTTATTTAAGTTATAGTTATTTAAGTTATAGTTGTTTAATTAATAGTAATTTAAGTTATAGTAATTTAAGTTTAGTTATTTAATTTATAGTTATTTAAGTTATAGTTAATTAAGTTATCGTTAGTTAAGTTATAGTTATTTAAGTTATAGTTATTTAAGTTATAGTTATTTAATTTATAGTTATTTAATTTATAGTTATTTAAGTTATATTTATTTAAGTTATAGTTATTTAAGTTATAGTTATTTAAGTTATAGTTATTTAATTAATAGTAATTTAAGTTATAGTAATTTAAGTTTAGTTATTTAATTTATAGTTATTTAAGTTATAGTTATTTAAGCTATAGTTATTTAAGTTATAGTTATTTAAGTTATAGTTATTTAAGTTATAGTTATTTAATTTATAGTTATTTAATTTATAGTTATTTAAGTTATAGTTATTTAAGTTATAGTTATTTAATTAATAGTTATTTAAGTTATAGTTATTTAAGTTATAGTTATTTAAGTTATAGTTATTTAAGTTATAGTTATTTAAGTTATAGTTATTTAATTAATAGTTATTTAAGTTATAGTTATTTAAGTTATAGTTATTTAAGTTATAGTTATTTAAGTTATATTTATTTAAGTTATAGTTATTTAATTTATAGTTATTTAATTTATAGTTATTTAAGTTATAGTTATTTAAGTTATAGTTATTTAAGTTATAGTTATTTAAGTTATAGTTATTTAATTAATAGTAATTTAAGTTATAGTAATTTAAGTTTAGTTATTTAATTTATAGTTATTTAAGTTATAGTTATTTAAGTTATAGTTATTATATAATATTTATTTAAGTTATAGTTATTTAAGATATATTTATTTAATTTATAGTTATTATATTATAATTATTTAAGTTTTAGTTATTTAAGTTATAGTTATTATATTATAGCTATTTAAGTGATATTTATTTAAGTTATAGTTATTTAATTAATAGTTATTTAATTTATAGTTATTTAAGTTATAGTTATTTAAGTTATAGTTATTAAATTATATTTATTTAAGTTATAGTTATTTAATTTATAGTTATTTAATTTATAGTTATTTAATTTATAGTTATTTAATTTATAGTTATTTAATTTATAGTTATTTAATTTATAGTTATTATAGTTATTTAAATTATAGTTATTTAAGTTATAGTTATTTAAGTTATAGTTATTTAAGTTATAGTTATTTAAGTTATAGTTATTTAAGTTATAGTTATTTAAGTTATAGTTATTTAAGTTATAGTTATTTAAGTTATAGTTATTTAAGTTATTGTTATTTAAGTTATAGTTATTTAATTAATAGTTATTTAAGTTAAAGTTATTTAAGTTATAGTTATTTAAGTTATAGTTATTTAAGTTATAGTTATTTAATTTATAGTTATTTAATTTATAGTTATTTAAGTTATAGTTATTTAAGTTATAGTTATTTAAGTTATAGTTATTTAATTAATAGTAATTTAAGTTATAGTAATTTAAGTTTAGTTATTTAATTTATAGTTATTTAAGTTATAGTTAATTAAGTTATCGTTAGTTAAGTTATAGTTATTTAAGTTATAGTTATTAAATTATAGTTATTTAAGTTATAGTTATTTAATTTATAGTTTTTTCATTTATGGTTATTTAAGTTATAGTTATTTAAGTTATAGTTATTTAAGTTATAGTTATTTAAGTTATAGTTATTTAAGTTATAGTTATTTAATTAATAGTTATTTAAGTTATAGTTATTTAAGTTATAGTTATTTAAGTTATAGTTATTTAAGTTATAGTTATTTAAGTTATAGTTATTTAAGTTATAGTTATTTAAGTTATAGTTATTTAATTAATAGTTATTTAAGTTATAGTTATTTAAGTTATAGTTATTTAAGTTATAGTTATTTAAGTTATAGTTATTTAAGTTATAGTTATTTAATTTATAGTTATTTAAGTTATAGTTATTTAAGTTATAGTTATTTAAGTTATAGTTATTTAAGTTATAGTTATTTAAGTTATAGTTATTTAAGTTATAGTTATTTAAGTTATAGTTATTTAAGTTATAGTTATTTAATTAATAGTTATTTAAGTTATAGTTATTTAAGTTATAGTTATTTAAGTTATAGTTATTTAAGTTATAGTTATTTAATTAATAGTTATTTAAGTTATAGTTATTTAAGTTATAGTTATTTAAGTTATAGTTATTTAAGTTATAGTTATTTAAGTTATAGTTATTTAAGTTATAGTTATTTAAGTTATAGTTATTTAAGTTATAGTTATTTAAGTTATAGTTATTTAAGTTATAGTTATTTAATTTATAGTTATTTAATTTATAGTTATTTAATTTATAGTTATTTAATTTATAGTTATTTAATTTATAGTTATTTAATTTATAGTTATTTAATTTATAGTTATTTAATTTATAGTTATTTGAGTTATAGTTATTTAATTTATAGTTTTTTCATTTATGGTTATTTAAGTAATAGTTATTTAAGTTATAGTTATTTAAGTTATAGTTATTTAAGTTATAGTTATTTAAGTTATAGTTATTTAAGTTATAGTTATTTAATTAATAGTTATTTAAGTTATAGTTATTTAAATTATAGTTATTTAAGTTATAGTTATTTAAGTTATAGTTATTTAAGTTATAGTTATTTAATTTATAGTTATTTAAGTTATAGTTATTTAAGTTATAGTTATTTAAGTTATAGTTATTTAAGTTATAGTTATTTAAGTTATAGTTATTTAAGTTATAGTTATTTAATTAATAGTTATTTAAGTTATAGTTATTTAAGTTATAGTTATTTAAGTTATAGTTATTTAAGTTATAGTTATTTAAGTTATAGTTATTTAATTAATAGTTATTTAAGTTATAGTTATTTAAGTTATAGTTATTTAAGTTATAGTTATTTAAGTTATAGTTATTTAAGTTATAGTTATTTAATTTATAGTTATTTAATTTATAGTTATTTAAGTTATAATTATTTAAGTTATAGTTATTTAAGTTATAGTTATTTAAGTTATAGTTATTTAATTAATAGTAATTTAAGTTATAGTAATTTAAGTTTAGTTATTTAATTTATAGTTATTTAAATTATAGTTATTTAAGTTATAGTTATTATATAATATTTATTTAAGTTATAGTTATTTAAGATATATTTATTTAATTTATAGTTATTATATTATAATTATTTAAGTTTTAGTTATTTAAGTTATAGTTATTATATTATAGCTATTTAAGTGATATTTATTTAAGTTATAGTTATTTAATTAATAGTTATTTAATTTATTGTTATTTAAGTTATAGTTATTTAAGTTATAGTTATTAAATTATATTTATTTAAGTTATAGTTATTTAAGTTATAGTTATTTAAGTTATAGTTATTTAAGTTATAGTTATTTAATTTATAGTTATTTAATTTATAGTTATTTAATTTATAGTTATTTAATTTATAGTTATTTAATTTATAGTTATTTAATTTATAGTTATTTAATTTATAGTTATTTAATTTATAGTTATTTAATTTATAGTTTTTTCATTTATGGTTATTTAAGTTATAGTAATTTAAGTTTAGTTATTTAATTTATAGTTATTTAAGTTATAGTTATTTAAGTTATAGTTATTTAAGTTATAGTTATTTAAGTTATAGTTATTTAAGTTATAGTTATTTAAGTTATAGTTATTTAAGTTATAGTTATTTAAGTTATAGTTATTTAAGTTATAGTTATTTAATTAATAGTTATTTAAGTTATAGTTATTTAAGTTATAGTTATTTAATTTATAGTTATTTAATTTATAGTTATTTAAGTTATAGTTATTTAAGTTATAGTTATTTAAGTTATAGTTATTTAAGTTATAGTTGTTTAATTAATAGTAATTTAAGTTATAGTAATTTAAGTTTAGTTATTTAATTTATAGTTATTTAAGTTATAGTTAATTAAGTTATCGTTAGTTAAGTTATAGTTATTTAAGTTATAGTTATTTAAGTTATAGTTATTTAATTTATAGTTATTTAATTTATAGTTATTTAAGTTATATTTATTTAAGTTATAGTTATTTAAGTTATAGTTATTTAAGTTATAGTTATTTAATTAATAGTAATTTAAGTTATAGTAATTTAAGTTTAGTTATTTAATTTATAGTTATTTAAGTTATAGTTATTTAAGCTATAGTTATTTAAGTTATAGTTATTTAAGTTATAGTTATTTAAGTTATAGTTATTTAATTTATAGTTATTTAATTTATAGTTATTTAAGTTATAGTTATTTAAGTTATAGTTATTTAATTAATAGTTATTTAAGTTATAGTTATTTAAGTTATAGTTATTTAAGTTATAGTTATTTAAGTTATAGTTATTTAAGTTATAGTTATTTAATTAATAGTTATTTAAGTTATAGTTATTTAAGTTATAGTTATTTAAGTTATAGTTATTTAAGTTATATTTATTTAAGTTATAGTTATTTAATTTATAGTTATTTAATTTATAGTTATTTAAGTTATAGTTATTTAAGTTATAGTTATTTAAGTTATAGTTATTTAAGTTATAGTTATTTAATTAATAGTAATTTAAGTTATAGTAATTTAAGTTTAGTTATTTAATTTATAGTTATTTAAGTTATAGTTATTTAAGTTATAGTTATTATATAATATTTATTTAAGTTATAGTTATTTAAGATATATTTATTTAATTTATAGTTATTATATTATAATTATTTAAGTTTTAGTTATTTAAGTTATAGTTATTATATTATAGCTATTTAAGTGATATTTATTTAAGTTATAGTTATTTAATTAATAGTTATTTAATTTATAGTTATTTAAGTTATAGTTATTTAAGTTATAGTTATTAAATTATATTTATTTAAGTTATAGTTATTTAATTTATAGTTATTTAATTTATAGTTATTTAATTTATAGTTATTTAATTTATAGTTATTTAATGTATAGTTATTATAGTTATTTAAATTATAGTTATTTAAGTTATAGTTATTTAAGTTATAGTTATTTAAGTTATAGTTATTTAAGTTATAGTTATTTAAGTTATAGTTATTTAAGTTATAGTTATTTAAGTTATAGTTATTTAAGTTATAGTTATTTAAGTTATTGTTATTTAAGTTATAGTTATTTAATTAATAGTTATTTAAGTTAAAGTTATTTAAGTTATAGTTATTTAAGTTATAGTTATTTAAGTTATAGTTATTTAATTTATAGTTATTTAATTTATAGTTATTTAAGTTATAGTTATTTAAGTTATAGTTATTTAAGTTATAGTTATTTAATTAATAGTAATTTAAGTTATAGTAATTTAAGTTTAGTTATTTAATTTATAGTTATTTAAGTTATAGTTAATTAAGTTATCGTTAGTTAAGTTATAGTTATTTAAGTTATAGTTATTAAATTATAGTTATTTAAGTTATAGTTATTTAATTTATAGTTTTTTCATTTATGGTTATTTAAGTTATAGTTATTTAAGTTATAGTTATTTAAGTTATAGTTATTTAAGTTATAGTTATTTAAGTTATAGTTATTTAATTAATAGTTATTTAAGTTATAGTTATTTAAGTTATAGTTATTTAAGTTATAGTTATTTAAGTTATAGTTATTTAAGTTATAGTTATTTAAGTTATAGTTATTTAAGTTATAGTTATTTAATTAATAGTTATTTAAGTTATAGTTATTTAAGTTATAGTTATTTAAGTTATAGTTATTTAAGTTATAGTTATTTAAGTTATAGTTATTTAATTTATAGTTATTTAAGTTATAGTTATTTAAGTTATAGTTATTTAAGTTATAGTTATCTAAGTTATAGTTATTTAAGTTATAGTTATTTAAGTTATAGTTATTTAAGTTATAGTTATTTAATTAATAGTTATTTAAGTTATAGTTATTTAAGTTATAGTTATTTAAGTTATAGTTATTTAAGTTATAGTTATTTAATTAATAGTTATTTAAGTTATAGTTATTTAAGTTATAGTTATTTAAGTTATAGTTATTTAAGTTATAGTTATTTAAGTTATAGTTATTTAAGTTATAGTTATTTAAGTTATAGTTATTTAAGTTATAGTTATTTAAGTTATAGTTATTTAAGTTATAGTTATTTAATTTATAGTTATTTAATTTATAGTTATTTAATTTATAGTTATTTAATTTATAGTTATTTAATTTATAGTTATTTAATTTATAGTTATTTAATTTATAGTTATTTAATTTATAGTTATTTAAGTTATAGTTATTTAATTTATAGTTTTTTCATTTATGGTTATTTAAGTAATAGTTATTTAAGTTATAGTTATTTAAGTTATAGTTATTTAAGTTATAGTTATTTAAGTTATAGTTATTTAAGTTATAGTTATTTAATTAATAGTTATTTAAGTTATAGTTATTTAAGTTATAGTTATTTAAGTTATAGTTATTTAAGTTATAGTTATTTAAGTTATAGTTATTTAAGTTATAGTTATTTAATTTATAGTTATTTAAGTTATAGTTATTTAAGTTATAGTTATTTAAGTTATAGTTATTTAAGTTATAGTTATTTAAGTTATAGTTATTTAAGTTATAGTTATTTAATTAATAGTTATTTAAGTTATAGTTATTTAAGTTATAGTTATTTAAGTTATAGTTATTTAAGTTATAGTTATTTAAGTTATAGTTATTTAATTAATAGTTATTTAAGTTATAGTTATTTAAGTTATAGTTATTTAAGTTATAGTTATTTAAGTTATAGTTATTTAAGTTATAGTTATTTAATTTATAGTTATTTAATTTATAGTTATTTAAGTTATAATTATTTAAGTTATAGTTATTTAAGTTATAGTTATTTAAGTTATAGTTATTTAATTAATAGTAATTTAAGTTATAGTAATTTAAGTTTAGTTATTTAATTTATAGTTATTTAAATTATAGTTATTTAAGTTATAGTTATTATATAATATTTATTTAAGTTATAGTTATTTAAGATATATTTATTTAATTTATAGTTATTATATTATAATTATTTAAGTTTTAGTTATTTAAGTTATAGTTATTATATTATAGCTATTTAAGTGATATTTATTTAAGTTATAGTTATTTAATTAATAGTTATTTAATTTATAGTTATTTAAGTTATAGTTATTTAAGTTATAGTTATTAAATTATATTTATTTAAGTTATAGTTATTTAAGTTATAGTTATTTAAGTTATAGTTATTTAAGTTATAGTTATTTAATTTATAGTTATTTAATTTATAGTTATTTAATTTATAGTTATTTAATTTATAGTTATTTAATTTATAGTTATTTAATTTATAGATATTTAATTTATAGTTATTTAATTTATAGTTATTTAAGTTATAGTTATTTAATTTATAGTTTTTTCATTTATGGTTATTTAAGTAATAGTTATTTAAGTTATAGTTATTTAAGTTATAGTTATTTAAGTTATAGTTATTTAAGTTATAGTTATTTAAGTTATAGTTATTTAATTAATAGTTATTTAAGTTATAGTTATTTAAGTTATAGTTATTTAAGTTATAGTTATTTAAGTTATAGTTATTTAATTTATAGTTATTTAAGTTATAGTTATTTAAGTTATAGTTATTTAAGTTATAGTTATTTAAGTTATAGTTATTTAAGTTATAGTTATTTAAGTTATAGTTATTTAATTAATAGTTATTTAAGTTATAGTTATTTAAGTTATAGTTATTTAAGTTATAGTTATTTAAGTTATAGTTATTTAATTAATAGTTATTTAAGTTATAGTTATTTAAGTTATAGTTATTTAAGTTATAGTTATTTAAGTTATAGTTATTTAAGTTATAGTTATTTAATTTTTAGTTATTTAATTTATAGTTATTTAAGTTATAATTATTTAAGTTATAGTTATTTAAGTTATAGTTATTTAAGTTATAGTTATTTAATTAATAGTAATTTAAGTTATAGTAATTTAAGTTTAGTTATTTAATTTATAGTTATTTAAATTATAGTTATTTAAGTTATAGTTATTATATAATATTTATTTAAGTTATAGTTATTTAAGATATATTTATTTAATTTATAGTTATTATATTATAATTATTTAAGTTTTAGTTATTTAAGTTATAGTTATTATATTATAGCTATTTAAGTGATATTTATTTAAGTTATAGTTATTTAATTAATAGTTATTTAATTTATAGTTATTTAAGTTATAGTTATTTAAGTTATAGTTATTAAATTATATTTATTTAAGTTATAGTTATTTAAGTTATAGTTATTTAAGTTATAGTTATTTAAGTTATAGTTATTTAAGTTATAGTTATTTAATTTATAGTTATTTAAGTTATAGTTATTTAAGTTATAGTTATTTAAGTTATAGTTATTTAAGTTATAGTTATTTAAGTTATAGTTATTTAAGTTATAGTTATTTAATTAATAGTTATTTAAGTTATAGTTATTTAAGTTATAGTTATTTAAGTTATAGTTATTTAAGTTATAGTTATTTAATTTATAGTTATTTAAGTTATAGTTATTTAAGTTATAGTTATTTAAGTTATAGTTATTTAAGTTATAGTTATTTAAGTTATAGTTATTTAAGTTATAGTTATTTAATTAATAGTTATTTAAGTTATAGTTATTTAAGTTATAGTTATTTAAGTTATAGTTATTTAAGTTATAGTAATTTAAGTTTAGTTATTTAATTTATAGTTATTTAAGTTATAGTTATTTAATTTATAGTTATTTAAGTTATAGTTATTTAAGTTATAGTTATTTAAGTTATAGTTATTTAAGTTATAGTTATTTAAGTTATAGTTATTTAAGTTATAGTTATTTAATTAATTGTTATTTAAGTTATAGTTATTTAAGTTATAGTTATTTAAGTTATAGTTATTTAAGTTATAGTTATTTAAGTTATAGTTATTTAATTTATAGTTATTTAATTTATAGTTATTTAATTTATAGTTATTTAATTTATAGTTATTTAATTTATAGTTATTTAATTTATAGTTATTTAATTTATAGTTATTTAATTTATAGTTATTTAAGTTATAGTTATTTAATTTATAGTTTTTTCATTTATGGTTATTTAAGTAATAGTTATTTAAGTTATAGTTATTTAAGTTATAGTTATTTAAGTTATAGTTATTTAAGTTATAGTTATTTAAGTTATAGTTATTTAATTAATAGTTATTTAAGTTATAGTTATTTAAGTTATAGTTATTTAAGTTATAGTTATTTAAGTTATAGTTATTTAAGTTATAGTTATTTAATTTATAGTTATTTAAGTTATAGTTATTTAAGTTATAGTTATTTAAGTTATAGTTATTTAAGTTATAGTTATTTAAGTTATAGTTATTTAAGTTATAGTTATTTAATTAATAGTTATTTAAGTTATAGTTATTTAAGTTATAGTTATTTAAGTTATAGTTATTTAAGTTATAGTTATTTAAGTTATAGTTATTTAATTTATAGTTATTTAATTTATAGTTATTTAAGTTATAATTATTTAAGTTATAGTTATTTAAGTTATAGTTATTTAAGTTATAGTTATTTAATTAATAGTAATTTAAGTTATAGTAATTTAAGTTTAGTTATTTAATTTATAGTTATTTAAATTATAGTTATTTAAGTTATAGTTATTATATAATATTTATTTAAGTTATAGTTATTTAAGATATATTTATTTAATTTATAGTTATTATATTATAATTATTTAAGTTTTAGTTATTTAAGTTATAGTTATTATATTATAGCTATTTAAATGATATTTATTTAAGTTATAGTTATTTAATTAATAATTATTTAATTTATAGTTATTTAAGTTATAGTTATTTAAGTTATAGTTATTAAATTATATTTATTTAAGTTATAGTTATTTAAGTTATAGTTATTTAAGTTATAGTTATTTAAGTTATAGTTATTTAAGTTATAGTTATTTAATTTATAGTTATTTAAGTTATAGTTATTTAAGTTATAGTTATTTAAGTTATAGTTATTTAAGTTATAGTTATTTAAGTTATAGTTATTTAAGTTATAGTTATTTAATTAATAGTTATTTAAGTTATAGTTATTTAAGTTATAGTTATTTAAGTTATAGTTATTTAAGTTATAGTTATTTAATTTATAGTTATTTAAGTTATAGTTATTTAAGTTATAGTTATTTAAGTTATAGTTATTTAAGTTATAGTTATTTAAGTTATAGTTATTTAAGTTATAGTTATTTAATTAATAGTTATTTAAGTTATAGTTATTTAAGTTATAGTTATTTAAGTTATAGTTATTTAAGTTATAGTAATTTAAGTTTAGTTATTTAATTTATAGTTATTTAAGTTATAGTTATTTAATTTATAGTTATTTAAGTTATAGTTATTTAAGTTATAGTTATTTAAGTTATAGTTATTTAAGTTATAGTTATTTAAGTTATAGTTATTTAAGTTATAGTTATTTAAGTTATAGTTATTTAAGTTATAGTTATTTAATTAATAGTTATTTAAGTTATAGTTATTTAAGTTATAGTTATTTAAGTTATAGTTATTTAAGTTATAGTTATTTAAGTTATAGTTATTTAATTAATAGTTATTTAAGTTATAGTTATTTAAGTTATAGTTATTTAAGTTATAGTTATTTAAGTTATAGTTATTTAAGTTATAGTTATTTAATTTATAGTTATTTAATTTATAGTTATTTAAGTTATAGTTATTTAAGTTATAGTTATTTAAGTTATAGTTATTTAAGTTATAGTTATTTAATTAATAGTAATTTAAGTTATAGTAATTTAAGTTTAGTTATTTAATTTATAGTTATTTAAGTTATAGTTATTTAAGTTATAGTTATTTAAGTTATAGTTATTTAAGTTATAGATATTTAAGTTATAGTTATTTAAGTTATAGTTATTTAAGTTATAGTTATTTAAGTTATAGTTATTTAAGTTATAGTTATTTAAGTTATAGTTATTTAAGTTATAGTTATTTAATTTATAGTTATTTAATTTATAGTTATTTAAGTTATAGTTATTTAAGTTATAGTTATTTAAGTTATAGTTATTTAAGTTATAGTTATTTAAGTTATAGTTATTTAAGTTATAGTTATTTAATTAATAGTTATTTAAGTTATAGTTATTTAAGTTATAGTTATTTAAGTTATAGTTATTTAAGTTATAGTTATTTAAGTTATAGTTATTTAATTAATAGTTATTTAAGTTATAGTTATTTAAGTTATAGTTATTTAAGTTATAGTTATTTAAGTTATAGTTATTTAAGTTATAGTTATTTAATTTATAGTTATTTAATTTATAGTTATTTAAGTTATAATTATTTAAGTTATAGTTATTTAAGTTATAGTTATTTAAGTTATAGTTATTTAATTAATAGTAATTTAAGTTATAGTAATTTAAGTTTAGTTATTTAATTTATAGTTATTTAAATTATAGTTATTTAAGTTATAGTTATTATATAATATTTATTTAAGTTATAGTTATTTAAGATATATTTATTTAATTTATAGTTATTATATTATAATTATTTAAGTTTTAGTTATTTAAGTTATAGTTATTATATTATAGCTATTTAAGTGATATTTATTTAAGTTATAGTTATTTAATTAATAGTTATTTAATTTATAGTTATTTAAGTTATAGTTATTTAAGTTATAGTTATTAAATTATATTTATTTAAGTTATAGTTATTTAAGTTATAGTTATTTAAGTTATAGTTATTTAAGTTATAGTTATTTAAGTTATAGTTATTTAATTTATAGTTATTTAAGTTATAGTTATTTAAGTTATAGTTATTTAAGTTATAGTTATTTAAGTTATAGTTATTTAAGTTATAGTTATTTAAGTTATAGTTATTTAATTAATAGTTATTTAAGTTATAGTTATTTAAGTTATAGTTATTTAAGTTATAGTTATTTAAGTTATAGTTATTTAATTTATAGTTATTTAAGTTATAGTTATTTAAGTTATAGTTATTTAAGTTATAGTTATTTAAGTTATAGTTATTTAAGTTATAGTTATTTAAGTTATAGTTATTTAATTAATAGTTATTTAAGTTATAGTTATTTAAGTTATAGTTATTTAAGTTATAGTTATTTAAGTTATAGTAATTTAAGTTTAGTTATTTAATTTATAGTTATTTAAGTTATAGTTATTTAATTTATAGTTATTTAAGTTATAGTTATTTAAGTTATAGTTATTTAAGTTATAGTTATTTAAGTTATAGTTATTTAAGTTATAGTTATTTAAGTTATAGTTATTTAATTAATAGTTATTTAAGTTATAGTTATTTAAGTTATAGTTATTTAAGTTATAGTTATTTAAGTTATAGTTATTTAAGTTATAGTTATTTAATTTATAGTTATTTAATTTATAGTTATTTAATTTATAGTTATTTAATTTATAGTTATTTAATTTATAGTTATTTAATTTATAGTTATTTAATTTATAGTTATTTAATTTATAGTTATTTAAGTTATAGTTATTTAATTTATAGTTTTTTCATTTATGGTTATTTAAGTAATAGTTATTTAAGTTATAGTTATTTAAGTTATAGTTATTTAAGTTATAGTTATTTAAGTTATAGTTATTTAAGTTATAGTTATTTAATTAATAGTTATTTAAGTTATAGTTATTTAAGTTATAGTTATTTAAGTTATAGTTATTTAAGTTATAGTTATTTAAGTTATAGTTATTTAATTTATAGTTATTTAAGTTATAGTTATTTAAGTTATAGTTATTTAAGTTATAGTTATTTAAGTTATAGTTATTTAAGTTATAGTTATTTAAGTTATAGTTATTTAATTAATAGTTATTTAAGTTATAGTTATTTAAGTTATAGTTATTTAAGTTATAGTTATTTAAGTTATAGTTATTTAAGTTATAGTTATTTAATTAATAGTTATTTAAGTTATAGTTATTTAAGTTATAGTTATTTAAGTTATAGTTATTTAAGTTATAGTTATTTAAGTTATAGTTATTTAATTTATAGTTATTTAATTTATAGTTATTTAAGTTATAATTATTTAAGTTATAGTTATTTAAGTTATAGTTATTTAAGTTATAGTTATTTAATTAATAGTAATTTAAGTTATAGTAATTTAAGTTTAGTTATTTAATTTATAGTTATTTAAATTATAGTTATTTAAGTTATAGTTATTATATAATATTTATTTAAGTTATAGTTATTTAAGATATATTTATTTAATTTATAGTTATTATATTATAATTATTTAAGTTTTAGTTATTTAAGTTATAGTTATTATATTATAGCTATTTAAGTGATATTTATTTAAGTTATAGTTATTTAATTAATAGTTATTTAATTTATAGTTATTTAAGTTATAGTTATTTAAGTTATAGTTATTAAATTATATTTATTTAAGTTATAGTTATTTAAGTTATAGTTATTTAAGTTATAGTTATTTAAGTTATAGTTATTTAAGTTATAGTTATTTAATTTATAGTTATTTAAGTTATAGTTATTTAAGTTATAGTTATTTAAGTTATAGTTAATTAAGTTATAGTTATTTAAGTTATAGTTATTTAAGTTATAGTTATTTAATTAATAGTTATTTAAGTTATAGTTATTTAAGTTATAGTTATTTAAGTTATAGTTATTTAAGTTATAGTTATTTAATTTATAGTTATTTAAGTTATAGTTATTTAAGTTATAGTTATTTAAGTTATAGTTATTTAAGTTATAGTTATTTAAGTTATAGTTATTTAAGTTATAGTTATTTAATTAATAGTTATTTAAGTTATAGTTATTTAAGTTATAGTTATTTAAGTTATAGTTATTTAAGTTATAGTAATTTAAGTTTAGTTATTTAATTTATAGTTATTTAAGTTATAGTTATTTAATTTATAGTTATTTAAGTTATAGTTATTTAAGTTATAGTTATTTAAGTTATAGTTATTTAAGTTATAGTTATTTAAGTTATAGTTATTTAAGTTATAGTTATTTAATTAATAGTTATTTAAGTTATAGTTATTTAAGTTATAGTTATTTAAGTTATAGTTATTTAAGTTATAGTTATTTAAGTTATAGTTATTTAATTAATAGTTATTTAAGTTATAGTTATTTAAGTTATAGTTATTTAAGTTATAGTTATTTAAGTTATAGTTATTTAAGTTATAGTTATTTAATTTATAGTTATTTAATTTATAGTTATTTAAGTTATAGTTATTTAAGTTATAGTTATTTAAGTTATAGTTATTTAAGTTATAGTTATTTAATTAATAGTAATTTAAGTTATAGTAATTTAAGTTTAGTTATTTAATTTATAGTTATTTAAGTTATAGTTATTTAAGTTATAGTTATTTAAGTTATAGTTATTTAAGTTATAGTTATTTAAGTTATAGTTATTTAAGTTATAGTTATTTAAGTTATAGTTATTTAAGTTATAGTTATTTAAGTTATAGTTATTTAAGTTATAGTTATTTAAGTTATAGTTATTTAAGTTATAGTTATTTAATTTATAGTTATTTAAGTTATAGTTATTTAAGTTATAGTTATTTAAGTTATAGTTATTTAAGTTATAGTTATTTAAGTTATAGTTATTTAAGTTATAGTTATTTAAGTTATAGTTATTTAATTAATAGTTATTTAAGTTATAGTTATTTAAGTTATAGTTATTTAATTTATAGTTATTTAATTTATAGTTATTTAAGTTATAGTTATTTAAGTTATAGTTATTTAAGTTATAGTTATTTAAGTTATAGTTGTTTAATTAATAGTAATTTAAGTTATAGTAATTTAAGTTTAGTTATTTAATTTATAGTTATTTAAGTTATAGTTAATTAAGTTATCGTTAGTTAAGTTATAGTTATTTAAGTTATAGTTATTTAAGTTATAGTTATTTAATTTATAGTTATTTAATTTATAGTTATTTAAGTTATATTTATTTAAGTTATAGTTATTTAAGTTATAGTTATTTAAGTTATAGTTATTTAATTAATAGTAATTTAAGTTATAGTAATTTAAGTTTAGTTATTTAATTTATAGTTATTTAAGTTATAGTTATTTAAGCTATAGTTATTTAAGTTATAGTTATTTAAGTTATAGTTATTTAAGTTATAGTTATTTAATTTATAGTTATTTAATTTATAGTTATTTAAGTTATAGTTATTTAAGTTATAGTTATTTAATTAATAGTTATTTAAGTTATAGTTATTTAAGTTATAGTTATTTAAGTTATAGTTATTTAAGTTATAGTTATTTAAGTTATAGTTATTTAAGTTATAGTTATTTAAGTTATAGTTATTTAATTAATAGTTATTTAAGTTATAGTTATTTAAGTTATAGTTATTTAAGTTATAGTTATTTAAGTTATAGTTATTTAAGTTATATTTATTTAAGTTATAGTTATTTAATTTATAGTTATTTAATTTATAGTTATTTAAGTTATAGTTATTTAAGTTATAGTTATTTAAGTTATAGTTATTTAAGTTATAGTTATTTAATTAATAGTAATTTAAGTTATAGTAATTTAAGTTTAGTTATTTAATTTATAGTTATTTAAGTTATAGTTATTTAAGTTATAGTTATTATATAATATTTATTTAAGTTATAGTTATTTAAGATATATTTATTTAATTTATAGTTATTATATTATAATTATTTAAGTTTTAGTTATTTAAGTTATAGTTATTATATTATAGCTATTTAAGTGATATTTATTTAAGTTATAGTTATTTAATTAATAGTTATTTAATTTATAGTTATTTAAGTTATAGTTATTTAAGTTATAGTTATTAAATTATATTTATTTAAGTTATAGTTATTTAATTTATAGTTATTTAATTTATAGTTATTTAATTTATAGTTATTTAATTTATAGTTATTTAATTTATAGTTATTATAGTTATTTAAATTATAGTTATTTAAGTTATAGTTATTTAAGTTATAGTTATTTAAGTTATAGTTATTTAAGTTATAGTTATTTAAGTTATAGTTATTTAAGTTATAGTTATTTAAGTTATAGTTATTTAAGTTATAGTTATTTAAGTTATTGTTATTTAAGTTATAGTTATTTAATTAATAGTTATTTAAGTTAAAGTTATTTAAGTTATAGTTATTTAAGTTATAGTTATTTAAGTTATAGTTATTTAATTTATAGTTATTTAATTTATAGTTATTTAAGTTATAGTTATTTAAGTTATAGTTATTTAAGTTATAGTTATTTAATTAATAGTAATTTAAGTTATAGTAATTTAAGTTTAGTTATTTAATTTATAGTTATTTAAGTTATAGTTAATTAAGTTATCGTTAGTTAAGTTATAGTTATTTAAGTTATAGTTATTAAATTATAGTTATTTAAGTTATAGTTATTTAATTTATAGTTTTTTCATTTATGGTTATTTAAGTTATAGTTATTTAAGTTATAGTTATTTAAGTTATAGTTATTTAAGTTATAGTTATTTAAGTTATAGTTATTTAATTAATAGTTATTTAAGTTATAGTTATTTAAGTTATAGTTATTTAAGTTATAGTTATTTAAGTTATAGTTATTTAAGTTATAGTTATTTAAGTTATAGTTATTTAAGTTATAGTTATTTAAGTTATAGTTATTTAAGTTATAGTTATTTAAGTTATAGTTATTTAAGTTATAGTTATTTAAGTTATAGTTATTTAAGTTATAGTTATTTAAGTTATAGTTATTTAATTAATAGTTATTTAAGTTATAGTTATTTAAGTTATAGTTATTTAAGTTATAGTTATTTAAGTTATAGTTATTTAAGTTATAGTTATTTAATTTATAGTTATTTAAGTTATAGTTATTTAAGTTATAGTTATTTAAGTTATAGTTATTTAAGTTATAGTTATTTAAGTTATAGTTATTTAAGTTATAGTTATTTAATTAATAGTTATTTAAGTTATAGTTATTTAAGTTATAGTTATTTAAGTTATAGTTATTTAAGTTATAGTTATTTAATTAATAGTTATTTAAGTTATAGTTATTTAAGTTATAGTTATTTAAGTTATAGTTATTTAAGTTATAGTTATTTAAGTTATAGTTATTTAATTTATAGTTATTTAATTTATAGTTATTTAAGTTATAGTTATTTAAGTTATAGTTATTTAAGTTATAGTTATTTAAGTTATAGTTATTTAATTAATAGTAATTTAAGTTATAGTAATTTAAGTTTAGTTATTTAATTTATAGTTATTTAAGTTATAGTTAATTAAGTTATCGTTAGTTAAGTTATAGTTATTTAAGTTATAGTTATTAAATTATAGTTATTTAAGTTATAGTTATTTAATTTATAGTTTTTCATTTATGGTTATTTAAGTTATAGTTATTTAAGTTATAGTTATTTAAGTTATAGTTATTTAAGTTATAGTTATTTAATTAATAGTTATTTAAGTTATAGTTATTTAAGTTATAGTTATTTAAGTTATAGTTATTTAAGTTATAGTTATTTAAGTTATAGTTATTTAATTTATAGTTATTTAATTTATAGTTATTTAAGTTATAGTTATTTAAGTTATAGTTATTTAAGTTATAGTTATTTAAGTTATAGTTATTTAATGTATAGTTATTTAATTTATAGTTATTTAAGTTATAGTTATTTAAGTTAGAGTTATTTAAGTTATAGTTATTTAAGTTATAGTTATTTAATTAATAGTTATTTAAGTTATAGTTATTTAAGTTATAGTTATATAAGTCATAGTTATTTAAGTTATAGTTATTTAAGTTATAGTTATTATATAATATTTATTTAAGTTATAGTTATTTAAGATATATTTATTTAATTTATAGTTATTATATTATAATTATTTAAGTTTTAGTTATTTAAGTTATAGTTATTATATTATAGCTATTTAAGTGATATTTATTTAAGTTATAGTTATTTAATTAATAGTTATTTAATTTATAGTTATTTAAGTTATAGTTATTTAAGTTATAGTTATTAAATTATATTTATTTAAGTTATAGTTATTTAATTTATAGTTATTTAATTTATAGTTATTTAATTTATAGTTATTTAATTTATAGTTATTTAATTTATAGTTATTTAATTTATAGTTATTTAATTTATAGTTATTTAATTTATAGTTATTTAATTTATAGTTATTTAATTTATAGTTATTTAATTTATAGTTATTTAATTTATAGTTATTTAATTTATAGTTATTTAATGTATAGTTATTTAATTTATAGTTATTTAATTTATAGTTATTTAAGTTATAGTTATTTAAGTTATAGTTATTTAAGTTATAGTTATTTAAGTTATAGTTATTTAATTTATAGTTATTTAAGTTATAGTTATTTAAGTTATAGTTATTTAAGTTATAGTTATTTAAGTTATAGTTATTTAAGTTATAGTTATTTAATTAATAGTTATTTAAGTTATAGTTATTTAAGTTATAGTTATTTAAGTTATAGTTATTTAAGTTATAGTTATTTAAGTTATAGTTATTTAAGTTATAGTTATTTAAGTTATAGTTATTTAAGTTATAGTTATTTAAGTTATAGTTATTTAAGTTATAGTTATTTAAGTTATAGTTATTTAATTAATAGTTATTTAAGTTATAGTTATTTAAGTTATAGTTATTTAAGTTATAGTTATTTAAGTTATAGTTATTTAAGTTATAGTTATTTAATTTATAGTTATTTAATTTATAGTTATTTAAGTTATAGTTATTTAAGTTATAGTTATTTAAGTTATAGTTATTTAAGTTATAGTTATTTAATTAATAGTAATTTAAGTTATAGTAATTTAAGTTTAGTTATTTAATTTATAGTTATTTAAGTTATAGTTATTTAAGTTATAGTTATTTAAGTTATAGTTATTTAAGTTATAGTTATTTAAGTTATAGTTATTTAAGTTATAGTTATTTAAGTTATAGTTATTTAAGTTATAGTTATTTAAGTTATAGTTATTTAAGTTATAGTTATTTAATTTATAGTTATTTAAGTTATAGTTATTTAAGTTATAGTTATTTAAGTTATAGTTATTTAAGTTATAGTTATTTAAGTTATAGTTATTTAAGTTATAGTTATTTAATTAATAGTTATTTAAGTTATAGTTATTTAAGTTATAGTTATTTAATTTATAGTTATTTAATTTATAGTTATTTAAGTTATAGTTATTTAAGTTATAGTTATTTAAGTTATAGTTATTTAAGTTATAGTTGTTTAATTAATAGTAATTTAAGTTATAGTAATTTAAGTTTAGTTATTTAATTTATAGTTATTTAAGTTATAGTTAATTAAGTTATCGTTAGTTAAGTTATAGTTATTT
Source organism: Osedax frankpressi (assembly GCA_964035775.1). Classification (NCBI taxonomy): domain Eukaryota; kingdom Metazoa; phylum Annelida; class Polychaeta; order Sabellida; family Siboglinidae; genus Osedax; species Osedax frankpressi. The sequence goes on from OZ038314.1 coordinate 1,338,071, forward strand.
AAGTTATAGTTATTTAAGTTATAGTTATTTAATTTATAGTTATTTAATTTATAGTTATTTAAGTTATATTTATTTAAGTTATAGTTATTTAAGTTATAGTTATTTAAGTTATAGTTATTTAATTAATAGTAATTTAAGTTATAGTAATTTAAGTTTAGTTATTTAATTTATAGTTATTTAAGTTATAGTTATTTAAGCTATAGTTATTTAAGTTATAGTTATTTAAGTTATAGTTATTTAAGTTATAGTTATTTAATTTATAGTTATTTAATTTATAGTTATTTAAGTTATAGTTATTTAAGTTATAGTTATTTAATTAATAGTTATTTAAGTTATAGTTATTTAAGTTATAGTTATTTAAGTTATAGTTATTTAAGTTATAGTTATTTAAGTTATAGTTATTTAATTAATAGTTATTTAAGTTATAGTTATTTAAGTTATAGTTATTTAAGTTATAGTTATTTAAGTTATATTTATTTAAGTTATAGTTATTTAATTTATAGTTATTTAATTTATAGTTATTTAAGTTATAGTTATTTAAGTTATAGTTATTTAAGTTATAGTTATTTAAGTTATAGTTATTTAATTAATAGTAATTTAAGTTATAGTAATTTAAGTTTAGTTATTTAATTTATAGTTATTTAAGTTATAGTTATTTAAGTTATAGTTATTATATAATATTTATTTAAGTTATAGTTATTTAAGATATATTTATTTAATTTATAGTTATTATATTATAATTATTTAAGTTTTAGTTATTTAAGTTATAGTTATTATATTATAGCTATTTAAGTGATATTTATTTAAGTTATAGTTATTTAATTAATAGTTATTTAATTTATAGTTATTTAAGTTATAGTTATTTAAGTTATAGTTATTAAATTATATTTATTTAAGTTATAGTTATTTAATTTATAGTTATTTAATTTATAGTTATTTAATTTATAGTTATTTAATTTATAGTTATTTAATTTATAGTTATTATAGTTATTTAAATTATAGTTATTTAAGTTATAGTTATTTAAGTTATAGTTATTTAAGTTATAGTTATTTAAGTTATAGTTATTTAAGTTATAGTTATTTAAGTTATAGTTATTTAAGTTATAGTTATTTAAGTTATAGTTATTTAAGTTATAGTTATTTAAGTTATAGTTATTTAAGTTATTGTTATTTAAGTTATAGTTATTTAATTAATAGTTATTTAAGTTAAAGTTATTTAAGTTATAGTTATTTAAGTTATAGTTATTTAAGTTATAGTTATTTAATTTATAGTTATTTAATTTATAGTTATTTAAGTTATAGTTATTTAAGTTATAGTTATTTAAGTTATAGTTATTTAATTAATAGTAATTTAAGTTATAGTAATTTAAGTTTAGTTATTTAATTTATAGTTATTTAAGTTATAGTTAATTAAGTTATCGTTAGTTAAGTTATAGTTATTTAAGTTATAGTTATTAAATTATAGTTATTTAAGTTATAGTTATTTAATTTATAGTTTTTTCATTTATGGTTATTTAAGTTATAGTTATTTAAGTTATAGTTATTTAAGTTATAGTTATTTAAGTTATAGTTATTTAAGTTATAGTTATTTAATTAATAGTTATTTAAGTTATAGTTATTTAAGTTATAGTTATTTAAGTTATAGTTATTTAAGTTATAGTTATTTAAGTTATAGTTATTTAAGTTATAGTTATTTAAGTTATAGTTATTTAATTAATAGTTATTTAAGTTATAGTTATTTAAGTTATAGTTATTTAAGTTATAGTTATTTAAGTTATAGTTATTTAAGTTATAGTTATTTAATTTATAGTTATTTAAGTTATAGTTATTTAAGTTATAGTTATTTAAGTTATAGTTATTTAAGTTATAGTTATTTAAGTTATAGTTATTTAAGTTATAGTTATTTAAGTTATAGTTATTTAATTAATAGTTATTTAAGTTATAGTTATTTAAGTTATAGTTATTTAAGTTATAGTTATTTAAGTTATAGTTATTTAATTAATAGTTATTTAAGTTATAGTTATTTAAGTTATAGTTATTTAAGTTATAGTTATTTAAGTTATAGTTATTTAAGTTATAGTTATTTAATTTATAGTTATTTAATTTATAGTTATTTAAGTTATAGTTATTTAAGTTATAGTTATTTAAGTTATAGTTATTTAAGTTATAGTTATTTAATTAATAGTAATTTAAGTTATAGTAATTTAAGTTTAGTTATTTAATTTATAGTTATTTAAGTTATAGTTAATTAAGTTATCGTTAGTTAAGTTATAGTTATTTAAGTTATAGTTATTAAATTATAGTTATTTAAGTTATAGTTATTTAATTTATAGTTTTTTCATTTATGGTTATTTAAGTTATAGTTATTTAAGTTATAGTTATTTAAGTTATAGTTATTTAAGTTATAGTTATTTAATTAATAGTTATTTAAGTTATAGTTATTTAAGTTATAGTTATTTAAGTTATAGTTATTTAAGTTATAGTTATTTAAGTTATAGTTATTTAATTTATAGTTATTTAATTTATAGTTATTTAAGTTATAGTTATTTAAGTTATAGTTATTTAAGTTATAGTTATTTAATTTATAGTTATTTAATTTATAGTTATTTAAGTTATAGTTATTTAAGTTATAGTTATTTAAGTTATAGTTATTTAAGTTATAGTTATTTAATTAATAGTTATTTAAGTTATAGTTATTTAAGTTATAGTTATATAAGTCATAGTTATTTAAGTTATAGTTATTTAAGTTATAGTTATTATATAATATTTATTTAAGTTATAGTTATTTAAGATATATTTATTTAATTTATAGTTATTATATTATAATTATTTAAGTTTTAGTTATTTAAGTTATAGTTATTATATTATAGCTATTTAAGTGATATTTATTTAAGTTATAGTTATTTAATTAATAGTTATTTAATTTATAGTTATTTAAGTTATAGTTATTTAAGTTATAGTTATTAAATAATATTTATTTAAGTTATAGTTATTTAATTTATAGTTATTTAATTTATAGTTATTTAATTTATAGTTATTTAATTTATAGTTATTTAATTTATAGTTATTTAATTTATAGTTATTTAATTTATAGTTATTTAATTTATAGTTATTTAATTTATAGTTATTTAATTTATAGTTATTTAATTTATAGTTATTTAATTTATAGTTATTTAATGTATAGTTATTTAATTTATAGTTATTTAATTTATAGTTATTTAAGTTATAGTTATTTAAGTTATAGTTATTTAAGTTATAGTTATTTAAGTTATAGTTATTTAATTTATAGTTATTTAAGTTATAGTTATTTAAGTTATAGTTATTTAAGTTATAGTTATTTAAGTTATAGTTATTTAAGTTATAGTTATTTAAGTTATAGTTATTTAATTAATAGTTATTTAAGTTATAGTTATTTAAGTTATAGTTATTTAAGTTATAGTTATTTAAGTTATAGTTATTTAAGTTATAGTTATTTAAGTTATAGTTATTTAAGTTATAGTTATTTAAGTTATAGTTATTTAATTAATAGTTATTTAAGTTATAGTTATTTAAGTTATAGTTATTTAAGTTATAGTTATTTAAGTTATAGTTATTTAAGTTATAGTTATTTAAGTTATAGTTATTTAATTTATAGTTATTTAATTTATAGTTATTTAAGTTATAGTTATTTAAGTTATAGTTATTTAAGTTATAGTTATTTAAGTTATAGTTATTTAATTAATAGTAATTTAAGTTATAGTAATTTAAGTTTAGTTATTTAATTTATAGTTATTTAAGTTATAGTTATTTAAGTTATAGTTATTTAAGTTATAGTTATTTAAGTTATAGTTATTTAAGTTATAGTTATTTAATTTATAGTTATTTAATTTATAGTTATTTAAGTTATAGTTATTTAAGTTATAGTTATTTAAGTTATAGTTATTTAAGTTATAGTTATTTAAGTTATAGTTATTTAAGTTATAGTTATTTAAGTTATAGTTATTTAATTAATAGTAATTTAAGTTATAGTAATTTAAGTTTAGTTATTTAATTTATAGTTATTTAAGTTATAGTTATTTAAGTTATAGTTATTTAAGTTATAGTTATTTAAGTTATAGTTATTTAAGTTATAGTTATTTAATTTATAGTTATTTAAGTTATAGTTATTTAAGTTATAGTTATTTAAGTTATAGTTATTTAAGTTATAGTTATTTAAGTTATAGTTATTTAATTAATAGTTATTTAAGTTATAGTTATTTAAGTTATAGTTATTTAAGTTATAGTTATTTAAGTTATAGTTATTTAAGTTATAGTTATTTAATTAATAGTTATTTAAGTTATAGTTATTTAAGTTATAGTTATTTAAGTTATAGTTATTTAAGTTATAGTTATTTAAGTTATAGTTATTTAAGTTATAGTTATTTAATTTATAGTTATTTAATTTATAGTTATTTAAGTTATAGTTATTTAAGTTATAGTTATTTAAGTTATAGTTATTTAAGTTATAGTTATTTAATTAATAGTAATTTAAGTTATAGTAATTTAAGTTTAGTTATTTAATTTATAGTTATTTAAGTTATAGTTATTTAAGTTATAGTTATTTAAGATATATTTATTTAATTTATAGTTATTATATTATAATTATTTAAGTTTTAGTTATTTAAGTTATAGTTATTATATTATAGCTATTTAAGTGATATTTATTTAAGTTATAGTTATTTAATTAATAGTTATTTAATTTATAGTTATTTAAGTTATAGTTATTTAAGTTATAGTTATTAAATTATATTTATTTAAGTTATAGTTATTTAATTTATAGTTATTTAATTTATAGTTATTTAATTTATAGTTATTTAATTTATAGTTATTTAATTTATAGTTATTTAATTTATAGTTATTTAATTTATAGTTATTTAATTTATAGTTATTTAATTTATAGTTATTTAATTTATAGTTATTTAATTTATAGTTATTATAGTTATTTAAATTATAGTTATTTAAGTTATAGTTATTTAAGTTATAGTTATTTAAGTTATAGTTATTTAAGTTATAGTTATTTAAGTTATAGTTATTTAAGTTATAGTTATTTAAGTTATAGTTATTTAAGTTATAGTTATTTAAGTTATAGTTATTTAAGTTATAGTTATTTAAGTTATAGTTATTTAAGTTATAGTTATTTAAGTTATATTTATTTAAGTTATAGTTATTTAAGTTATAGTTATTTAAGTTATAGTTATTTAAGTTATAGTTATTTAAGTTATAGTTATTTAAGTTATAGTTATTTAAGTTATAGTTATTTAAGTTATAGTTATTTAAGTTATAGTTATTTAAGTTATAGTTATTTAAGTTATAGTTATTTAAGTTATAGTTATTTAAGTTATAGTTATTTAAGTTATAGTTATTTAAGTTATAGTTATTTAAGTTATAGTTATTTAAGTTATAGTTATTTAAGTTATAGTTATTTAATTAATAGTTATTTAAGTTATAGTTATTTAAGTTGTAGTTATTTAAGTTATAGTTATTTAAGTTATAGTTATTTAAGTTATAGTTATTTAATTTATAGTTATTTAATTTATAGTTATTTAAGTTATAGTTATTTAAGTTATAGTTATTTAAGTTATAGTTATTTAATTAATAGTAATTTAAGTTATAGTAATTTAAGTTTAGTTATTTAATTTATAGTTATTTAAGTTATAGTTAATTAAGTTATCGTTAGTTAAGTTATAGTTATTAAATTATAGTTATTTAAGTTATAGTTATTTAATTTATAGTTTTTTCATTTATGGTTATTTAAGTTATAGTTATTTAAGTTATAGTTATTTAAGTTATAGTTATTTAAGTTATAGTTATTTAAGTTATAGTTATTTAATTAATAGTTATTTAAGTTATAGTTATTTAAGTTATAGTTATTTAAGTTATAGTTATTTAAGTTATAGTTATTTAAGTTATAGTTATTTAATTAATAGTTATTTAAGTTATAGTTATTTAAGTTATAGTTATTTAAGTTATAGTTATTTAAGTTATAGTTATTTAAGTTATAGTTATTTAATTTATAGTTATTTAAGTTATAGTTATTTAAGTTATAGTTATTTAAGTTATAGTTATTTAAGTTATAGTTATTTAAGTTATAGTTATTTAAGTTATAGTTATTTGAGTTATAGTTATTTAATTAATAGTTATTTAAGTTATAGTTATTTAAGTTATAGTTATTTAAGTTATAGTTATTTAAGTTATAGTTATTTAATTAATAGTTATTTAAGTTATAGTTATTTAAGTTATAGTTATTTAAGTTATAGTTATTTAAGTTATAGTTATTTAAGTTATAGTTATTTAATTTATAGTTATTTAATTTATAGTTATTTAAGTTATAGTTATTTAAGTTATAGTTATTTAAGTTATAGTTATTTAAGTTATAGTTATTTAAGTTATAGTTATTTAAGTTATAGTTATTTAAGTTATAGTTATTTAAGTTATAGTTATTTAAGTTATAGTTATTTAATTAATAGTTATTTAAGTTATAGTTATTTAAGTTATAGTTATTTAAGTTATAGTTATTTAAGTTATAGTTATTTAATTAATAGTTATTTAAGTTATAGTTATTTAAGTTATAGTTATTTAAGTTATAGTTATTTAAGTTATAGTTATTTAAGTTATAGTTATTTAATTTATAGTTATTTAAGTTATAGTTATTTAAGTTATAGTTATTTAAGTTATAGTTATTTAAGTTATAGTTATTTAATTTATAGTTATTTAATTTATAGTTATTTAAGTTATAGTTATTTAAGTTATAGTTATTTAAGTTATAGTTATTTAAGTTATAGTTATTTAATTAATAGTAATTTAAGTTATAGTAATTTAAGTTTAGTTATTTAATTTATAGTTATTTAAGTTATAGTTATTTAAGTTATAGTTATTATATAATATTTATTTAAGTTATAGTTATTTAAGATATATTTATTTAATTTATAGTTATTATATTATAATTATTTAAGTTTTAGTTATTTAAGTTATAGTTATTATATTATAGCTATTTAAGTGATATTTATTTAAGTTATAGTTATTTAATTAATAGTTATTTAATTTATAGTTATTTAAGTTATAGTTATTTAAGTTATAGTTATTAAATTATATTTATTTAAGTTATAGTTATTTAATTTATAGTTATTTACTTTATAGTTATTTAATTTATAGTTATTTAATTTATAGTTATTTAATTTATAGTTATTTAATTTATAGTTATTTAATTTATAGTTATTTAATTTATAGTTATTTAATTTATAGTTATTATAGTTATTTAAATTATAGTTATTTAAGTTATAGTTATTTAAGTTATAGTTATTTAAGTTATAGTTATTTAAGTTATAGTTATTTAAGTTATAGTTATTTAAGTTATAGTTATTTAAGTTATAGTTATTTAAGTTATAGTTATTTAATTTATAGTTATTTAATTTAAAGTTATTTAAGTTATAGTTATTTAAGTTATAGTTATTTAAGTTATAGTTATTTAAATTATAGTTATTTAATTAATAGTAATTTAAGTTATAGTAATTTAAGTTTAGTTATTTAATTTATAGTTATTTAAGTTATAGTTATTTAAATTATAGTTATTTAAGTTATAGTTATTTAAGTTATAGTTATTTAATTTATAGTTATTTAATTTATAGTTATTATAGTTATTTAAATTATAGTTATTTAAGTTATAGTTATTTAAGTTATAGTTATTTAAGTTATAGTTATTTAAGTTATAGTTATTTAAGTTATAGTTATTTAAGTTATAGTTATTTAATTTATAGTTATTATAGTTATTTAAATTATAGTTATTTAAGTTATAGTTATTTAAGATATATTTATTTAATTTATAGTTATTATATTATAATTATTTAAGTTATAGTTATTATATTATAGCTATTTAAGTGATATTTATTTAAGTTATAGTTATTTAATTAATAGTTATTTACTTTATAGTTATTTAATTTATAGTTATTTAATTTATAGTTATTTAATTTATAGTTATTTAATTTATAGTTATTTAATTTATAGTTATTATAGTTATTTAAATTATAGTTATTTAAGTTATAATTATTTAAGTTATAGTTATTTAAGTTATAGTTATTTAAGTTATAGTTATTTAAGTTATAGTTATTTAAGTTATAGTTATTTAAGTTATAGTTATTTAATTAATAGTTATTTAAGTTATAGTTATTTAATTTATAGTTATTTAATTTATAGTTATTTAAGTTATAGTTATTTAAGTTATAGTTATTTAAGTTATAGTTATTTAAGTTATAGTTATTTAAGTTATAGTTATTTAATTAATAGTAATTTAAGTTATAGTAATTTAAGTTTAGTTATTTAATTTATAGTTATTTAAGTTATAGTTATTTAAGTTATAGTTATTATATAATATTTATTTAAGTTATAGTTATTTAAGATATATTTATTTAATTTATAGTTATTATATTATAATTATTTAAGTTTTAGTTATTTAAGTTATAGTTATTATATTATAGCTATTTAAGTGATATTTATTTAAGTTATAGTTATTTAATTAATAGTTATTTAATTTATAGTTATTTAATTTATAGTTATTTAATTTATAGTTATTTAATTTATAGTTATTTAATTTATAGTTATTTAATTTATAGTTATTTAATTTATAGTTATTATAGTTATTTAAGTTATAGTTATTTAAGTTATAGTTATTTAAGTTATAGTTATTTAAGTTATAGTTATTTAAGTTATAGTTATTTAAGTTATAGTTATTTAAGTTATAGTTATTTAATTAATAGTTATTTAAGTTATAGTTATTTAAGTTATAGTTATTTAAGTTATAGTTATTTAAGTTATAGTTATTTAAGTTATAGTTATTTAATTTATAGTTATTTAATTTATAGTTATTTAAGTTATAGTTATTTAAGTTATAGTTATTTAAGTTATAGTTATTTAATTAATTGTAATTTAAGTTATAGTAATTTAAGTTTAGTTATTTAATTTATAGTTATTTAAGTTATAGTTATTTAAGTTATAGTTATTATATAATATTTATTTAAGTTATAGTTATTTAAGATATATTTATTTAATTTATAGTTATTATATTATAATTATTTAAGTTTTAGTTATTTAAGTTATAGTTATTATATTATAGTATATAAGTGATATTTATTTAAGTTATAGTTATTTAATTAATAGTAATTTAAGTTATAGTAATTTAAGTTTAGTTATTTAATTTATAGTTATTTAAGTTATAGTTATTTAAGTTATAGTTATTTAAGTTATAGTTATTTAAGTTATAGTTATTTAAGTTATAGTTATTTAATTTATAGTTATTTAATTTATAGTTATTTAAGTTATAGTTATTTAAGTTATAGTTATTTAAGTTATAGTTATTTAAGTTATAGTTATTTAATTAATAGTAATTTAAGTTATAGTAATTTAAGTTTAGTTATTTAATTTATAGTTATTTAAGTTATAGTTATTTAAGTTATAGTTATTATATAATATTTATTTAAGTTATAGTTATTTAAGATATATTTATTTAATTTATAGTTATTATATTATAATTATTTAAGTTTTAGTTATTTAAGTTATAGTTATTATATTATAGCTATTTAAGTGATATTTATTTAAGTTATAGTTATTTAATTAATAGTTATTTAATTTATAGTTATTTAAGTTATAGTTATTTAAGTTATAGTTATTAAATTATATTTATTTAAGTTATAGTTATTTAATTTATAGTTATTTACTTTATAGTTATTTAATTTATAGTTATTTAATTTATAGTTATTTAATTTATAGTTATTTAAGTTATAGTTATTTAAGTTATAGTTATTAAATTATATTTATTTAAGTTATAGTTATTTAATTTATAGTTATTTACTTTATAGTTATTTAATTTATAGTTATTTAATTTATAGTTATTTAATTTATAGTTATTTAATTTATAGTTATTATAGTTATTTAAATTATAGTTATTTAAGTTATAGTTATTTAAGTTATAGTTATTTAAGTTATAGTTATTTAAGTTATAGTTATTTAAGTTATAGTTATTTAAGTTATAGTTATTTAAGTTATAGTTATTTAAGTTATAGTTATTTAAGTTATAGTTATTTAAGTTATAGTTATTTAATTTATAGTTATTTAATTTAAAGTTATTTAAGTTATAGTTATTTAAGTTATAGTTATTTAATTAATAGTAATTTAAGTTATAGTAATTTAAGTTTAGTTATTTAATTTATAGTTATTTAAGTTATAGTTATTTAAGTTATAGTTATTATATAATATTTATTTAAGTTATAGTTATTTAAGATATATTTATTTAATTTATAGTTATTATATTATAATTATTTAAGTTTTAGTTATTTAAGTTATAGTTATTATATTATAGCTATTTAAGTGATATTTATTTAAGTTATAGTTATTTAATTAATAGTTATTTACTTTATAGTTATTTAATTTATAGTTATTTAATTTATAGTTATTTAATTTATAGTTATTTAATTTATAGTTATTTAATTTATAGTTATTTAATTTATAGTTATTTAATTTATAGTTATTTAATTTATAGTTATTATAGTTATTTAAATTATAGTTATTTAAGTTATAGTTATTTAAGTTATAGTTATTTAAGTTATAGTTATTTGAGTTATAGTTATTTAATTAATAGTTATTTAAGTTATAGTTATTTAAGTTATAGTTATTTAAGTTATAGTTATTTAAGTTATAGTTATTTAAGTTATAGTTATTTAATTAATAGTTATTTAAGTTATAGTTATTTAAGTTATAGTTATTTAAGTTATAGTTATTTAAGTTATAGTTATTTAAGTTATAGTTATTTAATTTATAGTTATTTAATTTATAGTTATTTAAGTTATAGTTATTTAAGTTATAGTTATTTAAGTTATAGTTATTTAAGTTATAGTTATTTAAGTTATAGTTATTTAAGTTATAGTTATTTAAGTTATAGTTATTTAAGTTATAGTTATTTAATTAATAGTTATTTAAGTTATAGTTATTTAAGTTATAGTTATTTAAGTTATAGTTATTTAAGTTATAGTTATTTAATTAATAGTTATTTAAGTTATAGTTATTTAAGTTATAGTTATTTAAGTTATAGTTATTTAAGTTATAGTTATTTAAGTTATAGTTATTTAATTTATAGTTATTTAATTTATAGTTATTTAAGTTATAGTTATTTAAGTTATAGTTATTTAAGTTATAGTTATTTAAGTTATAGTTATTTAAGTTATAGTTATTTAATTTATAGTTATTTAATTTATAGTTATTTAAGTTATAGTTATTTAAGTTATAGTTATTTAAGTTATAGTTATTTAATTAATAGTAATTTAAGTTATAGTAATTTAAGTTTAGTTATTTAATTTATAGTTATTTAAGTTATAGTTATTTAAGTTATAGTTATTATATAATATTTATTTAAGTTATAGTTATTTAAGATATATTTATTTAATTTATAGTTATTATATTATAATTATTTAAGTTTTAGTTATTTAAGTTATAGTTATTATATTATAGCTATTTAAGTGATATTTATTTAAGTTATAGTTATTTAATTAATAGTTATTTAATTTATAGTTATTTAAGTTATAGTTATTTAAGTTATAGTTATTAAATTATATTTATTTAAGTTATAGTTATTTAATTTATAGTTATTTACTTTATAGTTATTTAATTTATAGTTATTTAATTTATAGTTATTTAATTTATAGTTATTTAATTTATAGTTATTTAATTTATAGTTATTTAATTTATAGTTATTTAATTTATAGTTATTATAGTTATTTAAATTATAGTTATTTAAGTTATAGTTATTTAAGTTATAGTTATTTAAGTTATAATTATTTAAGTTATAGTTATTTAAGTTATAGTTATTTAAGTTATAGTTATTTAAGTTATAGTTATTTAAGTTATAGTTATTTAATTTATAGTTATTTAATTTAAAGTTATTTAAGTTATAGTTATTTAAGTTATAGTTATTTAAGTTATAGTTATTTAAGTTATAGTTATTTAAATTATAGTTATTTAATTAATAGTAATTTAAGTTATAGTAATTTAAGTTTAGTTATTTAATTTATAGTTATTTAAGTTATAGTTATTTAAATTATAGTTATTTAAGTTATAGTTATTTAAGTTATAGTTATTTAATTTATAGTTATTTAATTTATAGTTATTATAGTTATTTAAATTATAGTTATTTAAGTTATAGTTATTTAAGTTATAGTTATTTAAGTTATAGTTATTTAAGTTATAGTTATTTAAGTTATAGTTATTTAAGTTATAGTTATTTAATTTATAGTTATTATAGTTATTTAAATTATAGTTATTTAAGTTATAGTTATTTAAGATATATTTATTTAATTTATAGTTATTATATTATAATTATTTAAGTTATAGTTATTATATTATAGCTATTTAAGTGATATTTATTTAAGTTATAGTTATTTAATTAATAGTTATTTACTTTATAGTTATTTAATTTATAGTTATTTAATTTATAGTTATTTAATTTATAGTTATTTAATTTATAGTTATTTAATTTATAGTTATTTAATTTATAGTTATTTAATTTATAGTTATTATAGTTATTTAAATTATAGTTATTTAAGTTATAATTATTTAAGTTATAGTTATTTAAGTTATAGTTATTTAAGTTATAGTTATTTAAGTTATAGTTATTTAAGTTATAGTTATTTAAGTTATAGTTATTTAATTAATAGTTATTTAAGTTATAGTTATTTAATTTATAGTTATTTAATTTATAGTTATTTAAGTTATAGTTATTTAAGTTATAGTTATTTAAGTTATAGTTATTTAAGTTATAGTTATTTAAGTTATAGTTATTTAATTAATAGTAATTTAAGTTATAGTAATTTAAGTTTAGTTATTTAATTTATAGTTATTTAAGTTATAGTTATTTAAGTTATAGTTATTATATAATATTTATTTAAGTTATAGTTATTTAAGATATATTTATTTAATTTATAGTTATTATATTATAATTATTTAAGTTTTAGTTATTTAAGTTATAGTTATTATATTATAGCTATTTAAGTGATATTTATTTAAGTTATAGTTATTTAATTAATAGTTATTTAATTTATAGTTATTTAATTTATAGTTATTTAATTTATAGTTATTTAATTTATAGTTATTTAATTTATAGTTATTATAGTTATTTAAGTTATAGTTATTTAAGTTATAGTTATTTAAGTTATAGTTATTTAAGTTATAGTTATTTAAGTTATAGTTATTTAAGTTATAGTTATTTAAGTTATAGTTATTTAAGTTATAGTTATTTAATTAATAGTTATTTAAGTTATAGTTATTTAAGTTATAGTTATTTAAGTTATAGTTATTTAAGTTATAGTTATTTAAGTTATAGTTATTTAATTTATAGTTATTTAATTTATAGTTATTTAAGTTATAGTTATTTAAGTTATAGTTATTTAAGTTATAGTTATTTAATTAATAGTAATTTAAGTTATAGTAATTTAAGTTTAGTTATTTAATTTATAGTTATTTAAGTTATAGTTATTTAAGTTATAGTTATTATATAATATTTATTTAAGTTATAGTTATTTAAGATATATTTATTTAATTTATAGTTATTATATTATAATTATTTAAGTTTTAGTTATTTAAGTTATAGTTATTATATTATAGTATTTAAGTGATATTTATTTAAGTTATAGTTATTTAATTAATAGTAATTTAAGTTATAGTAATTTAAGTTTAGTTATTTAATTTATAGTTATTTAAGTTATAGTTATTTAAGTTATAGTTATTTAAGTTATAGTTATTTAAGTTATAGTTATTTAAGTTATAGTTATTTAATTTATAGTTATTTAATTTATAGTTATTTAAGTTATAGTTATTTAAGTTATAGTTATTTAAGTTATAGTTATTTAAGTTATAGTTATTTAATTAATAGTAATTTAAGTTATAGTAATTTAAGTTTAGTTATTTAATTTATAGTTATTTAAGTTATAGTTATTTAAGTTATAGTTATTATATAATATTTATTTAAGTTATAGTTATTTAAGATATATTTATTTAATTTATAGTTATTATATTATAATTATTTAAGTTTTAGTTATTTAAGTTATAGTTATTATATTATAGCTATTTAAGTGACATTTATTTAAGTTATAGTTATTTAATTAATAGTTATTTAATTTATAGTTATTTAAGTTATAGTTATTTAAGTTATAGTTATTAAATTATATTTATTTAAGTTATAGTTATTTAATTTATAGTTATTTACTTTATAGTTATTTAATTTATAGTTATTTAATTTATAGTTATTTAATTTATAGTTATTTAAGTTATAGTTATTTAAGTTATAGTTATTAAATTATATTTATTTAAGTTATAGTTATTTAATTTATAGTTATTTACTTTATAGTTATTTAATTTATAGTTATTTAATTTATAGTTATTTAATTTATAGTTATTTAATTTATAGTTATTTAATTTATAGTTATTATAGTTATTTAAATTATAGTTATTTAAGTTATAGTTATTTAAGTTATAGTTATTTAAGTTATAGTTATTTAAGTTATAGTTATTTAAGTTATAGTTATTTAAGTTATAGTTATTTAAGTTATAGTTATTTAAGTTATAGTTATTTAAGTTATAGTTATTTAAGTTATAGTTATTTAAGTTATAGTTATTTAATTTATAGTTATTTAATTTAAAGTTATTTAAGTTATAGTTATTTAAGTTATAGTTATTTAATTAATAGTAATTTAAGTTATAGTAATTTAAGTTTAGTTATTTAATTTATAGTTATTTAAGTTATAGTTATTTAAGTTATAGTTATTATATAATATTTATTTAAGTTATAGTTATTTAAGATATATTTATTTAATTTATAGTTATTATATTATAATTATTTAAGTTTTAGTTATTTAAGTTATAGTTATTATATTATAGCTATTTAAGTGATATTTATTTAAGTTATAGTTATTTAATTAATAGTTATTTACTTTATAGTTATTTAATTTATAGTTATTTAATTTATAGTTATTTAATTTATAGTTATTTAATTTATAGTTATTTAATTTATAGTTATTTAATTTATAGTTATTATAGTTATTTAAATTATAGTTATTTAAGTTATAGTTATTTAAGTTATAGTTATTTAAGTTATAGTTATTTAAGTTATAGTTATTTAAGTTATAGTTATTTAAGTTATAGTTATTTAAGTTATAGTTATTTAAGTTATAGTTATTTAAGTTATAGTTATTTAATTTATAGTTATTTAAGTTATAGTTATTTAATTTATAGTTATTTAATTTATAGTTATTTAAGTTATAGTTATTTAAGTTATAGTTATTTAAGTTATAGTTATTTAAGTTATAGTTATTTAAGTTATAGTTATTTAATTAATAGTAATTTAAGTTATAATAATTTAAGTTTAGTTATTTAATTTATAGTTATTTAAGTTATAGTTATTTAAGTTATAGTTATTATATAATATTTATTTAAGTTATAGTTATTTAAGATATATTTATTTAATTTATAGTTATTATATTATAATTATTTAAGTTTTAGTTATTTAAGTTATAGTTATTATATTATAGCTATTTAAGTGATATTTATTTAAGTTATAGTTATTTAATTAATATTATTTACTTTATAGTTATTTAATTTATAGTTATTTAATTTATAGTTATTTAATTTATAGTTATTTAATTTATAGTTATTTAATTTATAGTTATTATAGTTATTTAAATTATAGTTATTTAAGTTATAGTTATTTAAGTTATAGTTATTTAAGTTATAGTTATTTAAGTTATAGTTATTTAAGTTATAGTTATTTAAGTTATAGTTATTTAAGTTATAGTTATTTAAGTTATAGTTATTTAAGTTATAGTTATTTAAGTTATAGTTATTTAAGTTATAGTTATTTAATTAATAGTTATTTAAGTTATAGTTATTTAAGTTATAGTTATTTAAGTTATAGTTATTTAAGTTATAGTTATTTAATTTATAGTTATTTAATTTATAGTTATTTAAGTTATAGTTATTTAAGTTATAGTTATTTAAGTTATAGTTATTTAAGTTATAGCTATTTAATTAATAGTAATTTAAGTTATAGTAATTTAATTTTAGTTATTTAATTTATAGTTATTTTAGTTATAGTTATTTAAGTTATAGTTATTATATAATATTTATTTAAGTTATAGTTATTTAAGATATATTTATTTAATTTATAGTTATTATATTATAATTATTTAAGTTTTAGTTATTTAAGTTATAGTTATTATATTATAGCTATTTAAGTGATATTTATTTAAGTTATAGTTATTTAATTAATAGTAATTTAAGTTATAGTAATTTAAGTTTAGTTATTTAATTTATAGTTATTTAAGTTATAGTTATTTAAGTTATAGTTATTTAAGTTATAGTTATTTAAGTTATAGTTATTTAAGTTATAGTTATTTAATTTATAGTTATTTAATTTATAGTTATTTAAGTTATAGTTATTTAAGTTATAGTTATTTAAGTTATAGTTATTTAAGTTATAGTTATTTAAGTTATAGTTATTTAATTAATAGTAATTTAAGTTATAGTAATTTAAGTTTAGTTATTTAATTTATAGTTATTTAAGTTATAGTTATTTAAGTTATAGTTATTATATAATATTTATTTAAGTTATAGTTATTTAAGATATATTTATTTAATTTATAGTTATTATATTATAATTATTTAAGTTTTAGTTATTTAAGTTATAGTTATTATATTATAGCTATTTAAGTGATATTTATTTAAGTTATAGTTATTTAATTAATAGTTATTTAATTTATAGTTATTTAAGTTATAGTTATTTAAGTTATAGTTATTAAATTATATTTATTTAAGTTATAGTTATTTAATTTATAGTTATTTACTTTATAGTTATTTAATTTATAGTTATTTAATTTATAGTTATTTAATTTATAGTTATTTAATTTATAGTTATTTAATTTATAGTTATTTAATTTATAGTTATTATAGTTATTTAAATTATAGTTATTTAAGTTATAGTTATTTAAGTTATAGTTATTTAAGTTATAGTTATTTAAGTTATAGTTATTTAAGTTATAGTTATTTAAGTTATAGTTATTTAAGTTATAGTTATTTAAGTTATAGTTATTTAATTAATAGTTATTTAAGTTATAGTTATTTAAGTTATAGTTATTTAAGTTATAGTTATTTAAGTTATAGTTATTTAAGTTATAGTTATTTAAGTTATAGTTATTTAATTTATAGTTATTTAATTTATAGTTATTTAAGTTATAGTTATTTAAGTTATAGTTATTTAAGTTATAGTTATTTAAGTTATAGTTATTTAATTAATAGTAATTTAAGTTATAGTAATTTAAGTTTAGTTATTTAATTTATAGTTATTTAAGTTATAGTTAATTAAGTTATCGTTAGTTAAGTTATAGTTATTTAAGTTATAGTTATTAAATTATAGTTATTTAAGTTATAGTTATTTAATTTATAGTTTTTTCATTTATGGTTATTATATTATAGTTATATAAATTATAGTTATTTAAGTTATAGTTATTTAAGTTATAGTTATTTAAGTTATAGTTATTTAAGTTATAGTTATTTAAGTTATAGTTATTTAAGTTATAGTTATTTAATTAATAGTTATTTAAGTTATAGTTATTTAAGTTATAGTTATTTAAGTTATAGTTATTTAAGTTATAGTTATTTAAGTTATTGTTATTTAAGTTATAGTTATTTAATTAATAGTTATTTAAGTTATAGTTATTTAAGTTATAGTTATTTAAGTTATAGTTATTTAAGTTATAGTTATTTAAGTTATAGTTATTTAAGTTATAGTTATTTAAGTTATAGTTATTTAAGTTATAGTTATTTAAGTTATAGTTATTTAAGTTATAGTTATTTAAGTTATAGTTATTTAATTAATAGTTATTTAAATTATAGTTATTTAAGTTATAGTTATTTAAGTTATAGTTATTTAATTAATAGTTATTTAAGTTATAGTTATTTAAGTTATAGTTATTTAAGTTATAGTTATTTAAGTTATAGTTATTTAAGTTATAGTTATTTAAGTTATAGTTATTTAATTTATAGTTATTTAATTTATAGTTATTTAAGTTATAGTTATTTAAGTTATAGTTATTTAAGTTATAGTTATTTAATTAATAGTAATTTAAGTTATAGTAATTTAAGTTTAGTTATTTAATTTATAGTTATTTAAGTTATAGTTAATTAAGTTATCGTTAGTTAAGTTATAGTTATTTAAGTTATAGTTATTAAATTATAGTTATTTAAGTTATAGTTATTTAATTTATAGTTTTTTCATTTATGGTTATTTAAGTTATAGTTATTTAAGTTATAGTTATTTAAGTTATAGTTATTTAATTAATAGTTATTTAAGTTATAGTTATTTAAGTTATAGTTATTTAAGTTATAGTTATTTAAGTTATAGTTATTTAAGTTATAGTTATTTAATTTATAGTTATTTAATTTATAGTTATTTAAGTTATAGTTATTTAAGTTATAGTTATTTAAGTTATAGTTATTTAAGTTATAGTTATTTAAGTTATAGTTATTTAAGTTATAGTTATTTAATTAATAGTAATTTAAGTTATAGTAATTTAAGTTTAGTTATTTAATTTATAGTTATTTAAGTTATAGTTAATTAAGTTATCGTTAGTTAAGTTATAGTTATTTAAGTTATAGTTATTAAATTATAGTTATTTAAGTTATAGTTATTTAATTTATAGTTTTTTCATTTATGGTTATTTAAGTTATAGTTATTGAAGTTATAGTTATTTAAGTTATAGTTATTTAATTAATAGTTATTTAAGTTATAGTTATTTAAGTTATAGTTATTTAAGTTATAGTTATTTAAGTTATAGTTATTTAAGTTATAGTTATTTAAGTTATAGTTATTTAAGTTATAGTTATTTAATTTATAGTTATTTAATTTATAGTTATTTAAGTTATAGTTATTTAAGTTATAGTTATTTAAGTTATAGTTATTTAAGTTATAGTTATTTAATTAATAGTAATTTAAGTTATAGTAATTTAAGTTTAGTTATTTAATTTATAGTTATTTAAGTTATAGTTATTTAAGTTATAGTTATTATATAATATTTATTTAAGTTATAGTTATTTAAGATATATTTATTTAATCTATAGTTATTATATTATAATTATTTAAGTTTTAGTTACTTAAGTTATAGTTATTATATTATAGCTATTTAAGTGATATTTATTTAAGTTATAGTTATTTAATTAATAGTTATTTAATTTATAGTTATTTAAGTTATAGTTATTTAAGTTATAGTTATTAAATTATATTTATTTAAGTTATAGTTATTTAATTTATAGTTATTTAATTTATAGTTATTTAATTTATAGTTATTAAATTTATAGTTATTTAATTTATAGTTATTTAATTTATATTTATTTAATTTATAGTTATTTAATTTATAGTTATTTAATTTATAGTTATTATAGTTATTTAAATTATAGTTATTTAAGTTATAGTTATTTAAGTTATAGTTATTTAAGTTATAGTTATTTAAGTTATAATTATTTAAATTATAGTTATATAAGTTATAGTTAATTAAGTTATCGTTATTTAAGTTATAGTTATTTAAGTTATAGTTATTTAAATTTTAGTTATATAAGTTATAGTTATTGAATTTATAGTTATTTAATTTATAGTTATTTAAGTTATAGTTATTTAAGTTATAGTTATTTAAGTTATAGTTATTTAAGTTATAGTTATTTAAGTTATAGTTATTTAATTTATAATTATTTAAGTTATAGTTATTTAAGTTATAGTTATTTAATTAATAGTTATTTAAGTTATAGTTATTTAAGTTATAGTTATTTAAGTTATAGTTATTTAAGTTATAGTTATTTAATTTATAGTTATTTAATTTATAGTTATTTAAGTTATAGTTATTTAATTTATAGTTTTTTCATTTATGGTTATTTAAGTTATAGTTATTTAAGTTATAGTTATTTAAGTTATAGTTATTTAAGTTATAGTTATTTAAGTTATAGTTATTTAAGTTATAGTTATTTAATTAATAGTTATTTAAGTTATAGTTATTTAAGTTATAGTTATTTAAGTTATAGTTATTTAAGTTATAGTTATTTAAGTTATAGTTATTTAATTAATAGTTATTTAAGTTATAGTTATTTAAGTTATAGTTATTTAAGTTATAGTTATTTAAGTTATAGTTATTTAAGTTATAGTTATTTAATTTATAGTTATTTAAGTTATAGTTATTTAAGTTATAGTTATTTAAGTTATAGTTATTTAAGTTATAGTTATTTAAGTTATAGTTATTTAAGTTATAGTTATTTAAGTTATAGTTATTTAATTAATAGTTATTTAAGTTATAGTTATTTAAGTTATAGTTATTTAAGTTATAGTTATTTAAGTTATAGTTATTTAAGTTATAGTTATTTAAGTTATAGTTATTTAAGTTATAGTTATTTAAGTTATAGTTATTTAATTAATAGTTATTTAAATTATAGTTATTTAAGTTATAGTTATTTAAGTTATAGTTATTTAAGTTATAGTTATTTAAGTTATAGTTATTTAATTTATAGTTATTTAATTTATAGTTATTTAAGTTATAGTTATTTAAGTTATAGTTATTTAAGTTATAGTTATTTAAGTTATAGTTATTTAATTAATAGTAATTTAAGTTATAGTAATTTAAGTTTAGTTATTTAATTTATAGTTATTTAAGTTATAGTTAATTAAGTTATCGTTAGTTAAGTTATAGTTATTTAAGTTATAGTTATTAAATTATAGTTATTTAAGTTATAGTTATTTAATTTATAGTTTTTTCATTTATGGTTATTTAAGTTATAGTTATTTAAGTTATAGTTATTTAAGTTATAGTTATTTAAGTTATAGTTATTTAAGTTATAGTTATTTAAGTTATAGTTATTTAATTTATAGTTATTTAATTTATAGTTATTTAAGTTATAGTTATTTAAGTTATAGTTATTTAAGTTATAGTTATTTAAGTTAAAGTTATTTAATTAATAGTAATTTAAGTTATAGTAATTTAAGTTATAGTTATTTAAGTTATAGTTATTTAATTTATAGTTATTTAAGTTATAGTTATTTAAGTTATAGTTATTTAAGTTATAGTTATTTAAGTTATAGTTATTTAAGTTATAGTTATTTAAGTTATAGTTATTTAATTAATAGTTATTTAAGTTATAGTTATTTAAGTTATAGTTATTTAAGTTATAGTTATTATATAATATTTATTTAAGTTATAGTTATTTAAGATATATTTATTTAATTTATAGTTATTATATTATAATTATTTAAGTTTTAGTTATTTAAGTTATAGTTATTATATTATAGCTATTTAAGTGATATTTATTTAAGTTATAGTTATTTAATTAATAGTTATTTAATTTATAGTTATTTAAGTTATAGTTATTTAAGTTATAGTTATTAAATTATATTTATTTAAGTTATAGTTATTTAATTTATAGTTATTTAATTTATAGTTATTTAATTTATAGTTATTTAATTTATAGTTATTTAATTTATAGTTATTTAATTTATAGTTATTTAATTTATAGTTATTTAATTTATAGTTATTTAATTTATAGTTATTTAATTTATAGTTATTTAATTTATAGTTATTATAGTTATTTAAATTATAGTTATTTAAGTTATAGTTATTTAAGTTATAGTTATTTAAGTTATAGTTATTTAAGTTATAGTTATTTAAGTTATAATTATTTAAGTTATAGTTATTTAAGTTATAGTTATTTAAGTTATAGTTATTTAAGTTATAATTATTTAAATTATAGTTATATAAGTTATAGTTAATTAAGTTATCGTTATTTAAGTTATAGTTATTTAAGTTATAGTTATTTAAATTTTAGTTATATAAGTTATAGTTATTGAATTTATAGTTATTTAATTTATAGTTATTTAAGTTATAGTTATTTAAGTTATAGTTATTTAAGTTATAGTTATTTAAGTTATAGTTATTTAAGTTATAGTTATTTAATTTATAGTTATTTAAGTTATAGTTATTTAAGTTATAGTTATTTAAGTTATAGTTATTTAAGTTATAGTTATTTAAGTTATAGTTATTTAAGTTATAGTTATTTAAGTTATAGTTATTTAAGTTATAGTTATTTAAGTTATAGTTATTTAATTAATAGTTATTTAAGTTATAGTTATTTAAGTTATAGTTATTTAAGTTATAGTTATTTAAGTTATAGTTATTTAATTTATAGTTATTTAAGTTATAGTTATTTAAGTTATAGTTATTTAAGTTATAGTTATTTAAGTTATAGTTATTTAAGTTATAGTTATTTAAGTTATAGTTATTTAAGTTATAGTTATTTAAGTTATAGTTATTTAATTAATAGTTATTTAAGTTATAGTTATTTAAGTTATAGTTATTTAAGTTATAGTTATTTAAGTTATAGTTATTTAAGTTATAGTTATTTAAGTTATAGTTATTTAATTAATAGTTATTTAAGTTATAGTTATTTAAGTTATAGTTATTTAAGTTATAGTTATTTAAGTTATAGTTATTTAAGTTATAGTTATTTAAGTTATAGTTATTTAAGTTATAGTTATTTAATTTATAGTTATTTAATTTATAGTTATTTAAGTTATAGTTATTTAAGTTATAGTTATTTAAGTTATAGTTATTTAAGTTATAGTTATTTAATTAATAGTAATTTAAGTTATAGTAATTTAAGTTTAGTTATTTAATTTATAGTTATTTAAGTTATAGTTAATTAAGTTATCGTTAGTTAAGTTATAGTTATTTAAGTTATAGTTATTAAATTATAGTTATTTAAGTTATAGTTATTTAATTTATAGTTTTTTCATTTATGGTTATTATATTATAGTTATATAAATTATAGTTATTTAAGTTATAGTTATTTAAGTTATAGTTATTTAAGTTATAGTTATTTAAGTTATAGTTATTTAAGTTATAGTTATTTAAGTTATAGTTATTT
Organism: Osedax frankpressi; assembly: GCA_964035775.1. Taxonomy (NCBI): domain Eukaryota; kingdom Metazoa; phylum Annelida; class Polychaeta; order Sabellida; family Siboglinidae; genus Osedax; species Osedax frankpressi. The sequence goes on from OZ038314.1 coordinate 1,361,072, forward strand.
AATTAATAGTTATTTAAGTTATAGTTATTTAAGTTATAGTTATTTAAGTTATAGTTATTTAAGTTATAGTTATTTAAGTTATAGTTATTTAAGTTATAGTTATTTAAGTTATAGTTATTTAATTAATAGTTATTTAAGTTATAGTTATTTAAGTTATAGTTATTTAAGTTATAGTTATTTAAGTTATAGTTATTTAAGTTATAGTTATTTAATTTATAGTTATTTAAGTTATAGTTATTTAAGTTATAGTTATTTAAGTTATAGTTATTTAAGTTATAGTTATTTAAGTTATAGTTATTTAAGTTATAGTTATTTAAGTTATAGTTATTTAATTAATAGTTATTTAAGTTATAGTTATTTAAGTTATAGTTATTTAAGTTATAGTTATTTAATTAATAGTTATTTAAGTTATAGTTATTTAAGTTATAGTTATTTAAGTTATAGTTATTTAAGTTATAGTTATTTAAGTTATAGTTATTTAAGTTATAGTTATTTAAGTTATAGTTATTTAAGTTATAGTTATTTAAGTTATAGTTATTTAATTTATAGTTATTTAATTTATAGTTATTTAAGTTATAGTTATTTAAGTTATAGTTATTTAAGTTATAGTTATTTAAGTTATAGTTAATTAAGTTATCGTTAGTTAAGTTATAGTTATTTAAGTTATAGTTATTAAATTATAGTTATTTAAGTTATAGTTATTTAATTTATAGTTTTTTTCATTTATGGTTATTTAAGTTATAGTTATTTAAGTTATAGTTATTTAAGTTATAGTTATTTAATTAATAGTTATTTAAGTTATAGTTATTTAAGTTATAGTTATTTAAGTTATAGTTATTTAAGTTATAGTTATTTAAGTTATAGTTATTTAATTTATAGTTTACCCTTTTAGCGTCAATAACTTTTGCGTTACATGCTGATCGGAATCACTAGATTTTATATGTTTTTCATTTTTTTACTATGGTCAATAAAATAGCTCATAACTCGGAAAATACTAATATAATGAATATAAAAGTAACGAGAATATTAAATAAAACATAAATATACATGACATAGTATATTTTATAATTAAAATCAATTCATTTCGAATATATCAAGAGTATGTAAAAAAAATTTTTTTTTAATTATTTGGTTAAATTTACATAATATTATTTTACTAATATTTATATTCAATTAAAGTATATACATATCTCGTAAAAGTAATAGATAATATAATAATCTTTATAATAGATTTTAAATTTAATTAAAATAATTAATATCTAAAAAGTTATGTTATATAAACGGCACCGTATATTACGATTAAATTTTTTTAAATATTCATTTCTAAATTTAATTTAGTATGGATTATTTAATTTATCATAACTCATGAACCATGAACATTTCTTATATAAAACTAAAACTAATATTAAAGATATTTAACTACTACAAACTAATATATTATCTATTTAATGTTAAAATAAAATAATAATTAATTATATTCATGTAAACTATTTTAAAAAAAAAATGTTTAATATAAAATTATAAGAAAGTTGTTTATTGCTATTTTACCAAATTAAATATATAATTTGGGAATATATGTATAACAAAATTTGGCCAGAATTCACCCAAAGAATCATCTGATGATAAATCACCTTGATCATTAGAAAAGTCTTGAGGTATAGAAAAAGCGGACATATTAAAAAATTAAAAACGTAATGACGCTCTCTTTGTTTGTATCGTCTTTATTAAAATTCAAGCACTATTTTCATATGTATTAAAGCATTTTATTCATAACATTTCACTATTTTAATATATCTAATATGTTTTATAATGATATATGTAATTATTTTTTGTTCAACATAAGTAACTTTATAGATCACATTTTCCCACCATTTTAAAAACATATTTTCATATTTTTTTGGGGTTTAAATCATCATTTATTAACAATATGGACTATTTTTCTTTAAATTTTATTCCCAACAATAAACGTATGCTAATAAACAAGCATAGATCGAAAATTTTAAGTATATATATATGTTATACATTATAAAATATATGTTTTATTAAACCCTAATTGAATAAAATTATTAAGCTTAATTTATTATTATTTTTTTTAATATATGGTTAAATATTTAAATAAATTAACATATAAACTGTTTGTTATTTTTATATAATATGATACATTAGATTGTTATCTATAAAATGTATATTTTGGAATTATATTAATATAATTTAATAATTTATTTTAAGTAATTAAGTATTTAATTGATTTGCGATCCGTTCCGATCCTTCGGTTATTTCGCTAGGGATCCTCCCCGGTCCTTTGACGCAATAAGGGTTATTTAAGTTATAGTTATTTAAGTTATAGTTATTTAAGTTATAGTTATTTAAGTTATAGTTATTTAATTAATAGTAATTTAAGTTATAGTAATTTAAGTTTAGTTATTTAATTTATAGTTATTTAAGTTATAGTTATTTAAGTTATAGTTATTATATAATATTTATTTAAGTTATAGTTATTTAAGATATATTTATTTAATTTATAGTTATTATATTATAATTATTTAAGTTTTAGTTATTTAAGTTATAGTTATTATATTATAGCTATTTAAGTGATATTTATTTAATTTATAGTTATTTAATTTATAGTTATTAAATTTATAGTTATTTAATTTATAGTTATTTAATTTATAGTTATTTAATTTATAGTTATTTAATTTATAGTTATTTAATTTATAGTTATTTAATTTATAGTTATTATAGTTATTTAAATTATAGTTATTTAAGTTATAGTTATTTAAGTTATAGTTATTTAAGTTATAGTTATTTAAGTTATAGTTATTTAAGTTATAGTTATTTAAGTTATAGTTATTTAAGTTATAGTTATTTAATTAATAGTTATTTAAGTTATAGTTATTTAAGTTATAGTTATTTAAGTTATAGATATTTAATTAATAGTTATTTAAGTTATAGTTATTTAAGTTATAGTTATTTAAGTTATAGTTATTTAAGTTATAGTTATTTAAGTTATAGTTATTTAAGTTATAGTTATTTAATTTATAGTTATTTAATTTATAGTTATTTAAGTTATAGTTATTTAAGTTATAGTTATTTAAGTTATAGTTATTTAATTAATAGTAATTTAAGTTATAGTAATTTAAGTTTAGTTATTTAATTTATAGTTATGTAAGTTATAGTTAATTAAGTTATCGTTAGTTAAGTTATAGTTATTTAAGTTATAGTTATTAAATTATAGTTATTTAAGTTATAGTTATTTAATTTATAGTTTTTTCATTTATGGTTATTTAAGTTATAGTTATTTAAGTTATAGTTATTTAAGTTATAGTTATTTAATTAATAGTTATTTAAGTTATAGTTATTTAAGTTATAGTTATTTAAGTTATAGTTATTTAAGTTATAGTTATTTAAGTTATAGTTATTTAAGTTATAGTTATTTAATTTATAGTTATTTAATTTATAGTTATTTAAGTTATAGTTATTTAAATTATAGTTATTTAAGTTATAGTTATTTAAGTTATAGTTATTTAATTAATAGTAATTTAAGTTATAGTAATTTAAGTTTAGTTATTTAATTTATAGTTATTTAAGTTATAGTTATTTAAGTTATAGTTATTTAAGTTATAGTTATTTAAGTTATAGTTATTATATAATATTTATTTAAGTTATAGTTATTTAAGATATATTTATTTAATTTATAGTTATTATATTATAATTATTTAAGTTTTAGTTATTTAAGTTATAGTTATTATATTATAGCTATTTAAGTGATATTTATTTAAGTTATAGTTATTTAATTAATAGTTATTTAATTTATAGTTATTTAAGTTATAGTTATTTAAGTTATAGTTATTTAAGTTATAGTTATTTAAGTTATAGTTATTTAATTAATAGTAATTTAAGTTATAGTAATTTAAGTTTAGTTATTTAATTTATAGTTATTTAAGTTATAGTTAATTAAGTTATCGTTAGTTAAGTTATAGTTATTTAAGTTATAGTTATTAAATTATAGTTATTTAAGTTATAGTTATTTAATTTATAGTTTTTTCATTTATGGTTGTTATATTATAGTTATATAAATTATAGTTATTTAAGTTATAGTTATTTAAGTTATAGTTATTTAAGTTATAGTTATTTAAGTTATAGTTATTTAAGTTATAGTTATTTAAGTTATAGTTATTTAATTAATAGTTATTTAAGTTATAGTTATTTAAGTTATAGTTATTTAAGTTATAGTTATTTAAGTTATAGTTATTTAAGTTATAGTTATTTAAGTTATAGTTATTTAATTAATAGTTATTTAAGTTATAGTTATTTAAGTTATAGTTATTTAAGTTATAGTTATTTAAGTTATAGTTATTTAAGTTATAGTTATTTAATTTATAGTTATTTAAGTTATAGTTATTTAAGTTATAGTTATTTAAGTTATAGTTATTTAAGTTATAGTTATTTAAGTTATAGTTATTTAAGTTATAGTTATTTAAGTTATAGTTATTTAATTAATAGTTATTTAAGTTATAGTTATTTAAGTTATAGTTATTTAATTAATAGTTATTTAAGTTATAGTTATTTAAGTTATAGTTATTTAAGTTATAGTTATTTAAGTTATAGTTATTTAATTTATAGTTATTTAATTTATAGTTATTTAAGTTATAATTATTTAAGTTATAGTTATTTAAGTTATAGTTATTTAATTAATAGTAATTTAAGTTATAGTAATTTAAGTTTAGTTATTTAATTTATAGTTATTTAAGTTATAGTTATTTAATTAATAGTTATTTAAGTTATAGTTATTTAAGTTATAGTTATTTAAGTTATAGTTATTTAAGTTATAGTTATTTAAGTTATAGTTATTTAAGTTATAGTTATTTAATTTATAGTTATTTAATTTATAGTTATTTAAGTTATAGTTATTTAAGTTATAGTTATTTAAGTTATAGTTATTTAAGTTATAGTTATTTAATTAATAGTAATTTAAGTAATAGTAATTTAAGTTTAGTTATTTAATTTATAGTTATTTAAGTTATAGTTAATTAAGTTATCGTTAGTTAAGTTATAGTTATTTAAGTTATAGCTATTAAATTATAGTTATTTAAGTTATAGTTATTTAATTTATAGTTTTTTCATTTATGGTTATTATATTATAGTTATATAAATTATAGTTATTTAAGTTATAGTTATTTAAGTTATAGTTATTTAAGTTATAGTTATTTAAGTTATAGTTATTTAAGTTATAGTTATTTAATTAATAGTTATTTAATTAATAGTTATTTAAGTTATAGTTATTTAAGTTATAGTTATTTAAGTTATAGTTATTTAAGTTATAGTTATTTAAGTTATAGTTATTTAAGTTATAGTTATTTAAGTTATAGTTATTTAATTAATAGTTATTTAAGTTATAGTTATTTAAGTTATAGTTATTTAAGTTATAGTTATTTAAGTTATAGTTATTTAAGTTATAGTTATTTAATTTATAGTTATTTAAGTTATAGTTATTTAAGTTATAGTTATTTAAGTTATAGTTATTTAAGTTATAGTTATTTAAGTTATAGTTATTTAAGTTATAGTTATTTAAGTTATAGTTATTTAAGTTATAGTTATTTAATTAATAGTTATTTAAGTTATAGTTATTTAAGTTATAGTTATTTAAGTTATAGTTATTTAATTAATAGTTATTTAAGTTATAGTTATTTAAGTTATAGTTATTTAAGTTATAGTTATTTAAGTTATAGTTATTTAAGTTATAGTTATTTAAGTTATAGTTATTTAAGTTATAGTTATTTAATTTATAGTTATTTAATTTATAGTTATTTAAGTTATAGTTATTTAAGTTATAGTTATTTAAGTTATAGTTATTTAAGTTATAGTTATTTAAGTTATAGTTATTTAATTAATAGTAATTTAAGTTATAGTAATTTAAGTTTAGTTATTTAATTTATAGTTATTTAAGTTATAGTTAATTAAGTTATCGTTAGTTAAGTTATAGTTATTAAATTATAGTTATTTAAGTTATAGTTATTTAATTTATAGTTTTTTCATTTATGGTTATTTAAGTTATAGTTATTTAAGTTATAGTTATTTAAGTTATAGTTATTTAATTAATAGTTATTTAAGTTATAGTTATTCAAGTTATAGTTATTTAAGTTATAGTTATTTAAGTTATAGTTATTTAAGTTATAGTTATTTAATTTATAGTTATTTAATTTATAGTTATTTAAGTTATAGTTATTTAAGTTATAGTTATTTAAGTTATAGTTATTTAAGTTATAGTTATTTAATTAATAGTAATTTAAGTTATAGTAATTTAAGTTTAGTTATTTAATTTATAGTTATTTAAGTTATAGTTATTTAAGTTATAGTTATTATATAATATTTGTTTAAGTTATAGTTATTTAAGATATATTTATTTAATTTATAGTTATTATATTATAATTATTTAAGTTTTAGTTATTTAAGTTATAGTTATTATATTATAGCTATTTAAGTGATATTTATTTAATTTATAGTTATTTAATTTATAGTTATTAAATTTATAGTTATTTAATTTATAGTTATTTAATTTATAGTTATTTAATTTATAGTTATTTAATTTATAGTTATTTAATTTATAGTTATTTAATTTATAGTTATTTAATTTATAGTTATTATAGTTATTTAAATTATAGTTATTTAAGTTATAGTTATTTAAGTTATAGTTATTTAAGTTATAGTTATTTAAGTTATAGTTATTTAAGTTATAGTTATTTAAGTTATAGTTATTTAAGTTATAGTTATTTAAGTTATAGTTATTTAATTATAGTTATTTAATTAATAGTTATTTAAGTTATAGTTATTTAAGTTATAGTTATTTAAGTTATAGTTATTTAATTAATAGTTATTTAAGTTATAGTTATTTAAGTTATAGTTATTTAAGTTATAGTTATTTAAGTTATAGTTATTTAAGTTATAGTTATTTAAGTTATAGTTATTTAATTTATAGTTATTTAATTTATAGTTATTTAAGTTATAGTTATTTAAGTTATAGTTATTTAAGTTATAGTTATTTAATTAATAGTAATTTAAGTTATATTAATTTAAGTTTAGTTATTTAATTTATAGTTATTTAAGTTATAGTTAATTAAGTTATCGTTAGTTAAGTTATAGTTATTTAAGTTATAGTTATTAAATTATAGTTATTTAAGTTATAGTTATTTAATTTATAGTTTTTTCATTTATGGTTGTTATATTATAGTTATATAAATTATAGTTATTTAAGTTATAGTTATTTAAGTTATAGTTATTTAAGTTATAGTTATTTAAGTTATAGTTATTTAAGTTATAGTTATTTAAGTTATAGTTATTTAATTAATAATTATTTAAGTTATAGTTATTTAAGTTATAGTTATTTAAGTTATAGTTATTTAAGTTATAGTTATTTAAGTTATAGTTATTTAAGTTATAGTTATTTAATTAATAGTTATTTAAGTTATAGTTATTTAAGTTATAGTTATTTAAGTTATAGTTATTTAAGTTATAGTTATTTAAGTTATAGTTATTTAAGTTATAGTTATTTAAGTTATAGTTATTTAATTAATAGTTATTTAAGTTATAGTTATTTAAGTTATAGTTATTTAAGTTATAGTTATTTAAGTTATAGTTATTTAAGTTATAGTTATTTAATTAATAGTAATTTAAGTAATAGTAATTTAAGTTTAGTTATTTAATTTATAGTTATTTAAGTTATAGTTAATTAAGTTATCGTTAGTTAAGTTATAGTTATTTAAGTTATAGCTATTAAATTATAGTTATTTAAGTTATAGTTATTTAATTTATAGTTTTTTCATTTATGGTTATTATATTATAGTTATATAAATTATAGTTATTTAAGTTATAGTTATTTAAGTTATAGTTATTTAAGTTATAGTTATTTAAGTTATAGTTATTTAAGTTATAGTTATTTAATTAATAGTTATTTAATTAATAGTTATTTAAGTTATAGTTATTTAAGTTATAGTTATTTAAGTTATAGTTATTTAAGTTATAGTTATTTAAGTTATAGTTATTTAAGTTATAGTTATTTAAGTTATAGTTATTTAATTAATAGTTATTTAAGTTATAGTTATTTAAGTTATAGTTATTTAAGTTATAGTTATTTAAGTTATAGTTATTTAAGTTATAGTTATTTAATTTATAGTTATTTAAGTTATAGTTATTTAAGTTATAGTTATTTAAGTTATAGTTATTTAATTTATAGTTATTTAAGTTATAGTTATTTAAGTTATAGTTATTTAAGTTATAGTTATTTAAGTTATAGTTATTTAAGTTATAGTTATTTAAGTTATAGTTATTTAAGTTATAGTTATTTAAGTTATAGTTATTTAAGTTATAGTTATTTAATTAATAGTTATTTAAGTTATAGTTATTTAAGTTATAGTTATTTAAGTTATAGTTATTTAATTAATAGTTATTTAAGTTATAGTTATTTAAGTTATAGTTATTTAAGTTATAGTTATTTAAGTTATAGTTATTTAAGTTATAGTTATTTAAGTTATAGTTATTTAAGTTATAGTTATTTAATTTATAGTTATTTAATTTATAGTTATTTAAGTTATAGTTATTTAAGTTATAGTTATTTAAGTTATAGTTATTTAAGTTATAGTTATTTAAGTTATAGTTATTTAATTAATAGTAATTTAAGTTATAGTAATTTAAGTTTAGTTATTTAATTTATAGTTATTTAAGTTATAGTTAATTAAGTTATCGTTAGTTAAGTTATAGTTATTAAATTATAGTTATTTAAGTTATAGTTATTTAATTTATAGTTTTTTCATTTATGGTTATTTAAGTTATAGTTATTTAAGTTATAGTTATTTAAGTTATAGTTATTTAATTAATAGTTATTTAAGTTATAGTTATTCAAGTTATAGTTATTTAAGTTATAGTTATTTAAGTTATAGTTATTTAAGTTATAGTTATTTAATTTATAGTTATTTAATTTATAGTTATTTAAGTTATAGTTATTTAAGTTATAGTTATTTAAGTTATAGTTATTTAAGTTATAGTTATTTAATTAATAGTAATTTAAGTTATAGTAATTTAAGTTTAGTTATTTAATTTATAGTTATTTAAGTTATAGTTATTTAAGTTATAGTTATTATATAATATTTATTTAAGTTATAGTTATTTAAGATATATTTATTTAATTTATAGTTATTATATTATAATTATTTAAGTTTTAGTTATTTAAGTTATAGTTATTATATTATAGCTATTTAAGTGATATTTATTTAATTTATAGTTATTTAATTTATAGTTATTAAATTTATAGTTATTTAATTTATAGTTATTTAATTTATAGTTATTTAATTTATAGTTATTTAATTTATAGTTATTTAATTTATAGTTATTTAATTTATAGTTATTATAGTTATTTAAATTATAGTTATTTAAGTTATAGTTATTTAAGTTATAGTTATTTAAGTTATAGTTATTTAAGTTATAGTTATTTAAGTTATAGTTATTTAAGTTATAGTTATTTAAGTTATAGTTATTTAATTATAGTTATTTAATTAATAGTTATTTAAGTTATAGTTATTTAAGTTATAGTTATTTAAGTTATAGTTATTTAATTAATAGTTATTTAAGTTATAGTTATTTAAGTTATAGTTATTTAAGTTATAGTTATTTAAGTTATAGTTATTTAAGTTATAGTTATTTAAGTTATAGTTATTTAATTTATAGTTATTTAATTTATAGTTATTTAAGTTATAGTTATTTAAGTTATAGTTATTTAAGTTATAGTTATTTAATTAATAGTAATTTAAGTTATATTAATTTAAGTTTAGTTATTTAATTTATAGTTATTTAAGTTATAGTTAATTAAGTTATCGTTAGTTAAGTTATAGTTATTTAAGTTATAGTTATTAAATTATAGTTATTTAAGTTATAGTTATTTAATTTATAGTTTTTTCATTTATGGTTGTTATATTATAGTTATATAAATTATAGTTATTTAAGTTATAGTTATTTAAGTTATAGTTATTTAAGTTATAGTTATTTAAGTTATAGTTATTTAAGTTATAGTTATTTAAGTTATAGTTATTTAAGTTATAGTTATTTAATTAATAATTATTTAAGTTATAGTTATTTAAGTTATAGTTATTTAAGTTATAGTTATTTAAGTTATAGTTATTTAAGTTATAGTTATTTAAGTTATAGTTATTTAATTAATAGTTATTTAAGTTATAGTTATTTAAGTTATAGTTATTTAAGTTATAGTTATTTAAGTTATAGTTATTTAAGTTATAGTTATTTAAGTTATAGTTATTTAAGTTATAGTTATTTAATTAATAGTTATTTAAGTTATAGTTATTTAAGTTATAGTTATTTAAGTTATAGTTATTTAAGTTATAGTTATTTAAGTTATAGTTATTTAATTAATAGTAATTTAAGTAATAGTAATTTAAGTTTAGTTATTTAATTTATAGTTATTTAAGTTATAGTTAATTAAGTTATCGTTAGTTAAGTTATAGTTATTTAAGTTATAGCTATTAAATTATAGTTATTTAAGTTATAGTTATTTAATTTATAGTTTTTTCATTTATGGTTATTATATTATAGTTATATAAATTATAGTTATTTAAGTTATAGTTATTTAAGTTATAGTTATTTAAGTTATAGTTATTTAAGTTATAGTTATTTAAGTTATAGTTATTTAAGTTATAGTTATTTAATTAATAGTTATTTAATTAATAGTTATTTAAGTTATAGTTATTTAAGTTATAGTTATTTAAGTTATAGTTATTTAAGTTATAGTTATTTAATTTATAGTTATTTAATTTATAGTTATTTAAGTTATAGTTATTTAAGTTATAGTTATTTAAGTTATAGTTATTTAATTAATAGTAATTTAAGTTATATTAATTTAAGTTTAGTTATTTAATTTATAGTTATTTAAGTTATAGTTAATTAAGTTATCGTTAGTTAAGTTATAGTTATTTAAGTTATAGTTATTAAATTATAGTTATTTAAGTTATAGTTATTTAATTTATAGTTTTTTCATTTATGGTTGTTATATTATAGTTATATAAATTATAGTTATTTAAGTTATAGTTATTTAAGTTATAGTTATTTAAGTTATAGTTATTTAAGTTATAGTTATTTAAGTTATAGTTATTTAAGTTATAGTTATTTAATTAATAATTATTTAAGTTATAGTTATTTAAGTTATAGTTATTTAAGTTATAGTTATTTAAGTTATAGTTATTTAAGTTATAGTTATTTAAGTTATAGTTATTTAATTAATAGTTATTTAAGTTATAGTTATTTAAGTTATAGTTATTTAAGTTATAGTTATTTAAGTTATAGTTATTTAAGTTATAGTTATTTAAGTTATAGTTATTTAAGTTATAGTTATTTAATTAATAGTTATTTAAGTTATAGTTATTTAAGTTATAGTTATTTAAGTTATAGTTATTTAAGTTATAGTTATTTAAGTTATAGTTATTTAATTAATAGTAATTTAAGTAATAGTAATTTAAGTTTAGTTATTTAATTTATAGTTATTTAAGTTATAGTTAATTAAGTTATCGTTAGTTAAGTTATAGTTATTTAAGTTATAGCTATTAAATTATAGTTATTTAAGTTATAGTTATTTAATTTATAGTTTTTTCATTTATGGTTATTATATTATAGTTATATAAATTATAGTTATTTAAGTTATAGTTATTTAAGTTATAGTTATTTAAGTTATAGTTATTTAAGTTATAGTTATTTAAGTTATAGTTATTTAATTAATAGTTATTTAATTAATAGTTATTTAAGTTATAGTTATTTAAGTTATAGTTATTTAAGTTATAGTTATTTAAGTTATAGTTATTTAAGTTATAGTTATTTAAGTTATAGTTATTTAAGTTATAGTTATTTAATTAATAGTTATTTAAGTTATAGTTATTTAAGTTATAGTTATTTAAGTTATAGTTATTTAAGTTATAGTTATTTAAGTTATAGTTATTTAATTTATAGTTATTTAAGTTATAGTTATTTAAGTTATAGTTATTTAAGTTATAGTTATTTAATTTATAGTTATTTAAGTTATAGTTATTTAAGTTATAGTTATTTAAGTTATAGTTATTTAAGTTATAGTTATTTAAGTTATAGTTATTTAAGTTATAGTTATTTAAGTTATAGTTATTTAAGTTATAGTTATTTAAGTTATAGTTATTTAATTAATAGTTATTTAAGTTATAGTTATTTAAGTTATAGTTATTTAAGTTATAGTTATTTAATTAATAGTTATTTAAGTTATAGTTATTTAAGTTATAGTTATTTAAGTTATAGTTATTTAAGTTATAGTTATTTAAGTTATAGTTATTTAAGTTATAGTTATTTAAGTTATAGTTATTTAATTTATAGTTATTTAATTTATAGTTATTTAAGTTATAGTTATTTAAGTTATAGTTATTTAAGTTATAGTTATTTAAGTTATAGTTATTTAAGTTATAGTTATTTAATTAATAGTAATTTAAGTTATAGTAATTTAAGTTTAGTTATTTAATTTATAGTTATTTAAGTTATAGTTAATTAAGTTATCGTTAGTTAAGTTATAGTTATTAAATTATAGTTATTTAAGTTATAGTTATTTAATTTATAGTTTTTTCATTTATGGTTATTTAAGTTATAGTTATTTAAGTTATAGTTATTTAAGTTATAGTTATTTAATTAATAGTTATTTAAGTTATAGTTATTCAAGTTATAGTTATTTAAGTTATAGTTATTTAAGTTATAGTTATTTAAGTTATAGTTATTTAATTTATAGTTATTTAATTTATAGTTATTTAAGTTATAGTTATTTAAGTTATAGTTATTTAAGTTATAGTTATTTAAGTTATAGTTATTTAATTAATAGTAATTTAAGTTATAGTAATTTAAGTTTAGTTATTTAATTTATAGTTATTTAAGTTATAGTTATTTAAGTTATAGTTATTATATAATATTTATTTAAGTTATAGTTATTTAAGATATATTTATTTAATTTATAGTTATTATATTATAATTATTTAAGTTTTAGTTATTTAAGTTATAGTTATTATATTATAGCTATTTAAGTGATATTTATTTAATTTATAGTTATTTAATTTATAGTTATTAAATTTATAGTTATTTAATTTATAGTTATTTAATTTATAGTTATTTAATTTATAGTTATTTAATTTATAGTTATTTAATTTATAGTTATTTAATTTATAGTTATTATAGTTATTTAAATTATAGTTATTTAAGTTATAGTTATTTAAGTTATAGTTATTTAAGTTATAGTTATTTAAGTTATAGTTATTTAAGTTATAGTTATTTAAGTTATAGTTATTTAAGTTATAGTTATTTAATTATAGTTATTTAATTAATAGTTATTTAAGTTATAGTTATTTAAGTTATAGTTATTTAAGTTATAGTTATTTAATTAATAGTTATTTAAGTTATAGTTATTTAAGTTATAGTTATTTAAGTTATAGTTATTTAAGTTATAGTTATTTAAGTTATAGTTATTTAAGTTATAGTTATTTAATTTATAGTTATTTAATTTATAGTTATTTAAGTTATAGTTATTTAAGTTATAGTTATTTAAGTTATAGTTATTTAATTAATAGTAATTTAAGTTATATTAATTTAAGTTTAGTTATTTAATTTATAGTTATTTAAGTTATAGTTAATTAAGTTATCGTTAGTTAAGTTATAGTTATTTAAGTTATAGTTATTAAATTATAGTTATTTAAGTTATAGTTATTTAATTTATAGTTTTTTCATTTATGGTTGTTATATTATAGTTATATAAATTATAGTTATTTAAGTTATAGTTATTTAAGTTATAGTTATTTAAGTTATAGTTATTTAAGTTATAGTTATTTAAGTTATAGTTATTTAAGTTATAGTTATTTAAGTTATAGTTATTTAATTAATAATTATTTAAGTTATAGTTATTTAAGTTATAGTTATTTAAGTTATAGTTATTTAAGTTATAGTTATTTAAGTTATAGTTATTTAAGTTATAGTTATTTAATTAATAGTTATTTAAGTTATAGTTATTTAAGTTATAGTTATTTAAGTTATAGTTATTTAAGTTATAGTTATTTAAGTTATAGTTATTTAAGTTATAGTTATTTAAGTTATAGTTATTTAATTAATAGTTATTTAAGTTATAGTTATTTAAGTTATAGTTATTTAAGTTATAGTTATTTAAGTTATAGTTATTTAAGTTATAGTTATTTAATTAATAGTAATTTAAGTAATAGTAATTTAAGTTTAGTTATTTAATTTATAGTTATTTAAGTTATAGTTAATTAAGTTATCGTTAGTTAAGTTATAGTTATTTAAGTTATAGCTATTAAATTATAGTTATTTAAGTTATAGTTATTTAATTTATAGTTTTTTCATTTATGGTTATTATATTATAGTTATATAAATTATAGTTATTTAAGTTATAGTTATTTAAGTTATAGTTATTTAAGTTATAGTTATTTAAGTTATAGTTATTTAAGTTATAGTTATTTAAGTTATAGTTATTTAATTAATAGTTATTTAATTAATAGTTATTTAAGTTATAGTTATTTAAGTTATAGTTATTTAAGTTATAGTTATTTAAGTTATAGTTATTTAAGTTATAGTTATTTAAGTTATAGTTATTTAAGTTATAGTTATTTAATTAATAGTTATTTAAGTTATAGTTATTTAAGTTATAGTTATTTAAGTTATAGTTATTTAAGTTATAGTTATTTAAGTTATAGTTATTTAATTTATAGTTATTTAAGTTATAGTTATTTAAGTTATAGTTATTTAAGTTATAGTTATTTAAGTTATAGTTATTTAAGTTATAGTTATTTAAGTTATAGTTATTTAAGTTATAGTTATTTAAGTTATAGTTATTTAATTAATAGTTATTTAAGTTATAGTTATTTAAGTTATAGTTATTTAAGTTATAGTTATTTAATTAATAGTTATTTAAGTTATAGTTATTTAAGTTATAGTTATTTAAGTTATAGTTATTTAAGTTATAGTTATTTAAGTTATAGTTATTTAAGTTATAGTTATTTAAGTTATAGTTATTTAAGTTATAGTTATTTAATTTATAGTTATTTAATTTATAGTTATTTAAGTTATAGTTATTTAAGTTATAGTTATTTAAGTTATAGTTATTTAAGTTATAGTTATTTAAGTTATAGTTATTTAATTAATAGTAATTTAAGTTATAGTAATTTAAGTTTAGTTATTTAATTTATAGTTATTTAAGTTATAGTTAATTAAGTTATCGTTAGTTAAGTTATAGTTATTAAATTATAGTTATTTAAGTTATAGTTATTTAATTTATAGTTTTTTCATTTATGGTTATTTAAGTTATAGTTATTTAAGTTATAGTTATTTAAGTTATAGTTATTTAATTAATAGTTATTTAAGTTATAGTTATTCAAGTTATAGTTATTTAAGTTATAGTTATTTAAGTTATAGTTATTTAAGTTATAGTTATTTAATTTATAGTTATTTAATTTATAGTTATTTAAGTTATAGTTATTTAAGTTATAGTTATTTAAGTTATAGTTATTTAAGTTATAGTTATTTAATTAATAGTAATTTAAGTTATAGTAATTTAAGTTTAGTTATTTAATTTATAGTTATTTAAGTTATAGTTATTTAAGTTATAGTTATTATATAATATTTATTTAAGTTATAGTTATTTAAGATATATTTATTTAATTTATAGTTATTATATTATAATTATTTAAGTTTTAGTTATTTAAGTTATAGTTATTATATTATAGCTATTTAAGTGATATTTATTTAATTTATAGTTATTTAATTTATAGTTATTAAATTTATAGTTATTTAATTTATAGTTATTTAATTTATAGTTATTTAATTTATAGTTATTTAATTTATAGTTATTTAATTTATAGTTATTTAATTTATAGTTATTTAATTTATAGTTATTATAGTTATTTAAATTATAGTTATTTAAGTTATAGTTATTTAAGTTATAGTTATTTAAGTTATAGTTATTTAAGTTATAGTTATTTAAGTTATAGTTATTTAAGTTATAGTTATTTAAGTTATAGTTATTTAATTATAGTTATTTAATTAATAGTTATTTAAGTTATAGTTATTTAAGTTATAGTTATTTAAGTTATAGTTATTTAATTAATAGTTATTTAAGTTATAGTTATTTAAGTTATAGTTATTTAAGTTATAGTTATTTAAGTTATAGTTATTTAAGTTATAGTTATTTAAGTTATAGTTATTTAATTTATAGTTATTTAATTTATAGTTATTTAAGTTATAGTTATTTAAGTTATAGTTATTTAAGTTATAGTTATTGAATTAATAGTAATTTAAGTTATATTAATTTAAGTTTAGTTATTTAATTTATAGTTATTTAAGTTATAGTTAATTAAGTTATCGTTAGTTAAGTTATAGTTATTTAAGTTATAGTTATTAAATTATAGTTATTTAAGTTATAGTTATTTAATTTATAGTTTTTTCATTTATGGTTGTTATATTATAGTTATATAAATTATAGTTATTTAAGTTATAGTTATTTAAGTTATAGTTATTTAAGTTATAGTTATTTAAGTTATAGTTATTTAAGTTATAGTTATTTAAGTTATAGTTATTTAATTAATAATTATTTAAGTTATAGTTATTTAAGTTATAGTTATTTAAGTTATAGTAATTTAAGTTATAGTTATTTAAGTTATAGTTATTTAAGTTATAGTTATTTAATTAATAGTTATTTAAGTTATAGTTATTTAAGTTATAGTTATTTAAGTTATAGTTATTTAAGTTATAGTTATTTAAGTTATAGTTATTTAATTTATAGTTATTTAAGTTATAGTTATTTAAGTTATAGTTATTTAAGTTATAGTTATTTAAGTTATAGTTATTTAAGTTATAGTTATTTAAGTTATAGTTATTTAAGTTATAGTTATTTAATTAATAGTTATTTAAGTTATAGTTATTTAAGTTATAGTTATTTAATTAATAGTTATTTAAGTTATAGTTATTTAAGTTATAGTTATTTAAGTTATAGTTATTTAAGTTATAGTTATTTAATTTATAGTTATTTAATTTATAGTTATTTAAGTTATAGTTATTTAAGTTATAGTTATTTAAGTTATAGTTATTTAATTAATAGTAATTTAAGTTATAGTAATTTAAGTTTAGTTATTTAATTTATAGTTATTTAAGTTATAGTTAATTAAGTTATCGTTAGTTAAGTTATAGTTATTTAAGTTATAGTTATTAAATTATAGTTATTTAAGTTATAGTTATTTAATTTATAGTTTTTTCATTTATGGTTATTTAAGTTATAGTTATTTAAGTTATAGTTATTTAAGTTATAGTTATTTAATTAATAGTTATTTAAGTTATAGTTATTTAAGTTATAGTTATTTAAGTTATAGTTATTTAAGTTATAGTTATTTAATTAATAGTTATTTAAGTTATAGTTATTTAAGTTATAGTTATTTAAGTTATAGTTATTTAAGTTATAGTTATTTAAGTTATAGTTATTTAATTAATAGTAATTTAAGTTATAGTAATTTAAGTTTAGTTATTTAATTTATAGTTATTTAAGTTATAGTTATTTAAGTTATAGTTATTTAAGTTATAGTTATTTAAGTTATAGTTATTTAAGTTATAGTTATTATATAATATTTATTTAAGTTATAGTTATTTAAGATATATTTATTTAATTTATAGTTATTATATTATAATTATTTAAGTTTTAGTTATTTAAGTTATAGTTATTATAGTATAGCTATTTAAGTGATATTTATTTAAGTTATAGTTATTTAATTAATAGTTATTTAATTTATAGTTATTTAAGTTATAGTTATTTAAGTTATAGTTATTTAAGTTATAGTTATTTAAGTTATAGTTATTTAAGTTATAGTTATTTAAGTTATAGTTATTTAAGTTATAGTTATTTAATTAATAGTAATTTAAGTTATAGTAATTTAAGTTTAGTTATTTAATTTATAGTTATTTAAGTTATAGTTAATTAAGTTATCGTTAGTTAAGTTATAGTTATTTAAGTTATAGTTATTAAATTATAGTTATTTAAGTTATAGTTATTTAATTTATAGTTTTTTCATTTATGGTTGTTATATTATAGTTATATAAATTATAGTTATTTAAGTTATAGTTATTTAAGTTATAGTTATTTAAGTTATAGTTATTTAAGTTATAGTTATTTAAGTTATAGTTATTTAAGTTATAGTTATTTAATTAATAGTTATTTAAGTTATAGTTATTTAAGTTATAGTTATTTAAGTTATAGTTATTTAAGTTATAGTTATTTAAGTTATAGTTATTTAAGTTATAGTTATTTAATTAATAGTTATTTAAGTTATAGTTATTTAAGTTATAGTTATTTAAGTTATAGTTATTTAAGTTATAGTTATTTAAGTTATAGTTATTTAATTTATAGTTATTTAAGTTATAGTTATTTAAGTTATAGTTATTTAAGTTATAGTTATTTAAGTTATAGTTATTTAAGTTATAGTTATTTAAGTTATAGTTATTTAAGTTATAGTTATTTAATTAATAGTTATTTAAGTTATAGTTATTTAAGTTATAGTTATTTAAGTTATAGTTATTTAATTAATAGTTATTTAAGTTATAGTTATTTAAGTTATAGTTATTTAAGTTATAGTTATTTAAGTTATAGTTATTTAAGTTATAGTTATTTAAGTTATAGTTATTTAATTTATAGTTATTTAATTTATAGTTATTTAAGTTATAGTTATTTAAGTTATAGTTATTTAAGTTATAGTTATTTAAGTTATAGTTATTTAATTAATAGTAATTTAAGTTTAGTTATTTAATTTATAGTTATTTAAGTTATAGTTAATTAAGTTATCGTTAGTTAAGTTATAGTTATTTAAGTTATAGTTATTAAATTATAGTTATTTAAGTTATAGTTATTTAATTTATAGTTTTTTCATTTATGGTTATTTAAGTTATAGTTATTTAAGTTATAGTTATTTAAGTTATAGTTATTTAAGTTATAGTTATTTAATTAATAGTAATTTAAGTTATAGTAATTTAAGTTTAGTTATTTAATTTATAGTTATTTAAGTTATAGTTATTTAAGTTATAGTTATTTAAGTTATAGTTATTTAAGTTATAGTTATTATATAATATTTATTTAAGTTATAGTTATTTAAGATATATTTATTTAATTTATAGTTATTATATTATAATTATTTAAGTTTTAGTTATTTAAGTTATAGTTATTATATTATAGCTATTTAAGTGATATTTATTTAAGTTATAGTTATTTAATTAATAGTTATTTAATTTATAGTTATTTAAGTTATAGTTATTTAAGTTATAGTTATTTAAGTTATAGTTATTTAAGTTATAGTTATTTAAGTTATAGTTATTTAAGTTATAGTTATTTAAGTTATAGTTATTTAATTAATAGTAATTTAAGTTATAGTAATTTAAGTTTAGTTATTTAATTTATAGTTATTTAAGTTATAGTTAATTAAGTTATCGTTAGTTAAGTTATAGTTATTTAAGTTATAGTTATTAAATTATAGTTATTTAAGTTATAGTTATTTAATTTATAGTTTTTTCATTTATGGTTGTTATATTATAGTTATATAAATTATAGTTATTTAAGT
Organism: Osedax frankpressi; assembly: GCA_964035775.1. Lineage (NCBI taxonomy): Eukaryota > Metazoa > Annelida > Polychaeta > Sabellida > Siboglinidae > Osedax > Osedax frankpressi. The sequence continues at coordinate 1,380,724 of OZ038314.1, forward strand.
TATAGTTATTTAAGTTATAGTTATTTAAGTTATAGTTATTTAAGTTATAGTTATTTAAGTTATAGTTATTTAAGTTATAGTTATTTAAGTTATAGTTATTTAATTAATAGTTATTTAAGTTATAGTTATTTAAGTTATAGTTATTTAAGTTATAGTTATTTAAGTTATAGTTATTTAAGTTATAGTTATTTAAGTTATAGTTATTTAATTAATAGTTATTTAAGTTATAGTTATTTAAGTTATAGTTATTTAAGTTATAGTTATTTAAGTTATAGTTATTTAAGTTATAGTTATTTAATTTATAGTTATTTAAGTTATAGTTATTTAAGTTATAGTTATTTAAGTTATAGTTATTTAAGTTATAGTTATTTAAGTTATAGTTATTTAAGTTATAGTTATTTAAGTTATAGTTATTTAATTAATAGTTATTTAAGTTATAGTTATTTAAGTTATAGTTATTTAAGTTATAGTTATTTAATTAATAGTTATTTAAGTTATAGTTATTTAAGTTATAGTTATTTAAGTTATAGTTATTTAAGTTATAGTTATTTAAGTTATAGTTATTTAAGTTATAGTTATTTAATTTATAGTTATTTAATTTATAGTTATTTAAGTTATAGTTATTTAAGTTATAGTTATTTAAGTTATAGTTATTTAATTAATAGTAATTTAAGTTTAGTTATTTAATTTATAGTTATTTAAGTTATAGTTAATTAAGTTATCGTTAGTTAAGTTATAGTTATTTAAGTTATAGTTATTAAATTATAGTTATTTAAGTTATAGTTATTTAATTTATAGTTTTTTCATTTATGGTTATTTAAGTTATAGTTATTTAAGTTATAGTTATTTAAGTTATAGTTATTTAATTAATAGTTATTTAAGTTATAGTTATTTAAGTTATAGTTATTTAAGTTATAGTTATTTAAGTTATAGTTATTTAAGTTATAGTTATTTAATTTATAGTTATTTAATTTATAGTTATTTAAGTTATAGTTATTTAAGTTATAGTTATTTAAATTATAGTTATTTAAGTTATAGTTATTTAATTAATAGTAATTTAAGTTATAGTAATTTAAGTTTAGTTATTTAATTTATAGTTATTTAAGTTATAGTTATTTAAGTTATAGTTATTATATAATATTTATTTAAGTTATAGTTATTTAAGATATATTTATTTAATTTATAGTTATTATATTATAATTATTTAAGTTTTAGTTATTTAAGTTATAGTTATTATATTATAGCTATTTAAGTGATATTTATTTAAGTTATAGTTATTTAATTAATAGTTATTTAATTTATAGTTATTTAAGTTATAGTTATTTAAGTTATAGTTATTAAATTATATTTATTTAAGTTATAGTTATTTAATTTATAGTTATTTAATTTATAGTTATTTAATTTATAGTTATTTAATTTATAGTTATTTAATTTATAGTAATTTAATTTATAGTTATTTAATTTATAGTTATTTAATTTATAGTTATTTAATTTATAGTTATTATAGTTATTTAAATTATAGTTATTTAAGTTATAGTTATTTAAGTTATAGTTATTTAAGTTATAGTTATTTAAGTTATAGTTATTTAAGTTATAGTTATTTAAGTTATAGTTATTTAAGTTATAGTTATTTAAGTTATAGTTATTTAAGTTATAATTATTTAAATTATAGTTATATAAGTTATAGTTAATTAAGTTATCGTTATTTAAGTTATAGTTATTTAAGTTATAGTTATTTAAATTTTAGTTATATAAGTTATAGTTATTGAATTTATAGTTATTTAATTTATAGTTATTTAAGTTATAGTTATTTAAGTTATAGTTATTTAAGTTATAGTTATTTAAGTTAAAGTTATTTAAGTTATAGTTATTTAAGTTATAGTTATTTAAGTTATAGTTATTTAAGTTATAGTTATTTAAGTTATAGTTATTTAAGTTATAGTTATTTAAGTTATAGTTATTTAATTTATAGTTATTTAAGTTATAGTTATTTAAGTTATAGTTATTTAAGTTATAGTTATTTAATTAATAGTAATTTAAGTTATAGTAATTTAAGTTTAGTTATTTAATTTATAGTTATTTAAGTTAGAGTTAATTAAGTTATCGTTAGTTAAGTTATAGTTATTTAAGTTATAGTTATTAAATTATAGTTATTTAAGTTATAGTTATTTAATTTATAGTTTTTTCATTTATGGTTATTTAAGTTATAGTTATTTAAGTTATAGTTATTTAAGTTATAGTTATTTAATTAATAGTTATTTAAGTTATAGTTATTTAAGTTATAGTTATTTAAGATATATTTATTTAATTTATAGTTATTATATTATAATTATTTAAGTTTTAGTTATTTAAGTTATAGTTATTATATTATAGCTATTTAAGTGATATTTATTTAAGTTATAGTTATTTAATTAATAGTTATTTAATTTATAGTTATTTAAGTTATAGTTATTTAAGTTATAGTTATTAAATTATATTTATTTAAGTTATAGTTATTTAATTTATAGTTATTTAATTTATAGTTATTTAATTTATAGTTATTTAATTTATAGTTATTTAATTTATAGTTATTTAATTTATAGTTATTTAATTTATAGTTATTTAATTTATAGTTATTTAATTTATAGTTATTTAATTTATAGTTATTTAATTTATAGTTATTTAATTTATAGTTATTTAATTTATAGTTATTTAATTTATAGTTATTTAATTTATAGTTATTTAATTTATAGTTATTTAATTTATAGTTATTTAATTTATAGTTATTTAATTTATAGTTATTTAATTTATAGTTATTTAATTTATAGTTATTTAATTTATAGTTATTTAATTTATAGTTATTATAGTTATTTAAATTATAGTTATTTAAGTTATAGTTATTTAAGTTATAGTTATTTAAGTTATAGTTATTTAAGTTATAGTTATTTAAGTTATAGTTATTTAAGTTATAGTTATTTAAGTTATAGTTATTTAAGTTATAGTTATTTAAGTTATAGTTATTTAAGTTATAATTATTTAAATTATAGTTATATAAGTTATAGTTAATTAAGTTATCGTTATTTAAGTTATAGTTATTTAAGTTATAGTTATTTAAATTTTAGTTATATAAGTTATAGTTATTGAATTTATAGTTATTTAATTTATAGTTATTTAAGTTATAGTTATTTAAGTTATAGTTATTTAAGTTATAGTTATTTAAGTTAAAGTTATTTAAGTTATAGTTATTTAAGTTATAGTTATTTAAGTTATAGTTATTTAAGTTATAGTTATTTAAGTTATAGTTATTTAAGTTATAGTTATTTAAGTTATAGTTATTTAATTTATAGTTATTTAATTTATAGTTATTTAAGTTATAGTTATTTAAGTTATAGTTATTTAAGTTATAGTTATTTAATTAATAGTAATTTAAGTTATAGTAATTTAAGTTTAGTTATTTAATTTATAGTTATTTAAGTTAGAGTTAATTAAGTTATCGTTAGTTAAGTTATAGTTATTTAAGTTATAGTTATTAAATTATAGTTATTTAAGTTATAGTTATTTAATTTATAGTTTTTTCATTTATGGTTATTTAAGTTATAGTTATTTAAGTTATAGTTATTTAAGTTATAGTTATTTAAGTTATAGTTATTTAAGTTATAGTTATTTAAGTTATAGTTATTTAAGTTATAGTTATTTAAGTTATAGTTATTTAAGTTATAGTTATTTAAGTTATAGTTATTTAAGTTATAGTTATTTAAGTTATAGTTATTTAATTAATAGTTATTTAAGTTATAGTTATTTAAGTTATAGTTATTTAAGTTATAGTTATTTAAGTTATAGTTATTTAAGTTATAGTTATTTAATTAATAGTTATTTAAGTTATAGTTATTTAAGTTATAGTTATTTAAGTTATAGTTATTTAAGTTATAGTTATTTAAGTTATAGTTATTTAATTAATAGTTATTTAAGTTATAGTTATTTAAGTTATAGTTATTTAAGTTATAGTTATTTAAGTTATAGTTATTTAAGTTATAGTTATTTAATTAATAGTTATTTAAGTTATAGTTATTTAAGTTATAGTTATTTAAGTTATAGTTATTTAAGTTATAGTTATTTAAGTTATAGTTATTTAAGTTATAGTTATTTAAGTTATAGTTATTTAATTAATAGTAATTTAAGTTATAGTAATTTAAGTTTAGTTATTTAATTTATAGTTATTTAAGTTATAGTTAATTAAGTTATAGTTAGTTAAGTTATAGTTATTTAAGTTATAGTTATTAAATTATAGTTATTTAAGTTATAGTTATTTAATTTATAGTTTTTTCATTTATTGTTATTTAAGTTATAGTTATTTAAGTTATAGTTATTTAAGTTATAGTTATTTAAGTTATAGTTATTTAATTAATAGTTATTTAAGTTATAGTTATTTAATTAATAGTTATTTAAGTTATAGTTATTTAAGTTATAGTTATTTAAGTTATAGTTATTTAAGTTATAGTTATTTAAGTTATAGTTATTTAATTTATAGTTATTTAAGTTATAGTTATTTAAGTTATAGTTATTTAAGTTATAGTTATTTAAGTTATAGTTATTTAAGTTATAGTTATTTAAGTTATAGTTATTTAAGTTATAGTTATTTAAGTTATAGTTATTTAAGTTATAGTTATTTAATTAATAGTTATTTAAGTTATAGTTATTTAAGTTATAGTTATTTAAGTTATAGTTATTTAAGTTATAGTTATTTAAGTTATAGTTATTTAAGTTATAGTTATTTAATTTATAGTTATTTAATTTATAGTTATTTAAGTTATAGTTATTTAAGTTATAGTTATTTAAGTTATAGTTATTTAAGTTATAGTTATTTAATTAATAGTAATTTAAGTTATAGTAATTTAAGTTTAGTTATTTAATTTATAGTTATTTAAGTTATAGTTAATTAAGTTATCGTTAGTTAAGTTATAGTTATTTAAGTTATAGTTATTAAATTATAGTTATTTAAGTTATAGTTATTTAATTTATAGTTTTTTCATTTATGGTTATTATATTATAGTTATATAAATTATAGTTATTTAAGTTATAGTTATTTAAGTTATAGTTATTTAAGTTATAGTTATTTAAGTTATAGTTATTTAAGTTATAGTTATTTAAGTTATAGTTATTTAATTAATAGTTATTTAAGTTATAGTTATTTAAGTTATAGTTATTTAAGTTATAGTTATTTAAGTTATAGTTATTTAAGTTATAGTTATTTAAGTTATAGTTATTTAATTAATAGTTTTTTCATTTATGGTTATTATATTATAGTATTATAAATTATAGTTATTTAAGTTATAGTTATTTAAGTTATAGTTATTTAAGTTATAGTTATTTAAGTTATAGTTATTTAAGTTATAGTTATTTAAGTTATAGTTATTTAAGTTATAGTTATTTAAGTTATAGTTATTTAATTAATAGTTATTTAAGTTATAGTTATTTAAGTTATAGTTATTTAAGTTATAGTTATTTAAGTTATAGTTATTTAATTAATAGTTATTTAAGTTATAGTTATTTAAGTTATAGTTATTAAATTATAGTTATTTAAGTTATAGTTATTTAATTTATAGTTTTTTCATTTATGGTTATTTAAGTTATAGTTATTTAAGTTATAGTTATTTAAGTTATAGTTATTTAAGTTATAGTTATTTAAGTTATAGTTATTTAAGTTATAGTTATTTAAGTTATAGTTATTTAAGTTATAGTTATTTAATTAATAGTTATTTAAGTTATAGTTATTTAAGTTATAGTTATTTAAGTTATAGTTATTTAAGTTATAGTTATTTAAGTTATAGTTATTTAATTTATAGTTATTTAAGTTATAGTTATTTAAGTTATAGTTATTTAAGTTATAGTTATTTAAGTTATAGTTATTTAAGTTATAGTTATTTAATTAATAGTTATTTAATTAATAGTTATTTAAGTTATAGTTATTTAAGTTATAGTTATTTAAGTTATAGTTATTTAAGTTATAGTTATTTAAGTTATAGTTATTTAAGTTATAGTTATTTAATTAATAGTTATTTAAGTTATAGTTATTTAAGTTATAGTTATTTAAGTTATAGTTATTTAAGTTATAGTTATTTAAGTTATAGTTATTTAATTTATAGTTATTTAATTTATAGTTATTTAAGTTATAGTTATTTAAGTTATAGTTATTTAAGTTATAGTTATTTAAGTTATAGTTATTTAATTAATAGTTATTTAAGTTATAGTTATTTAAGTTATAGTTATATAAGTTATAGTTATTTAAGTTATAGTTATTTAAGTTATAGTTATTTAATTTATAGTTATTTAATTTATAGTTATTTAAGTTATAGTTATTTAAGTTATAGTTATTTAAGTTATAGTTATTTAAGTTATAGTTATTTAAGTTATAGTTATTTAAGTTATAGTTATTTAATTTATAGTTATTTAATTTATAGTTATTTAAGTTATAGTTATTTAAGTTATAGTTATTTAAGTTATAGTTATTTAAGTTATAGTTATTTAATTAATAGTAATTTAAGTTATAGTAATTTAAGTTTAGTTATTTAATTTATAGTTATTTAAGTTATAGTTAATTAAGTTATCGTTAGTTAAGTTATAGTTATTTAAGTTATAGTTATTTAAGTTATAGTTATTTAAGTTATAGTTATTTAAGTTATAGTTATTTAAGTTATAGTTATTTAATTAATAGTTATTTAAGTTATAGTTATTTAAGTTATAGTTATTTAAGTTATAGTTATTTAAGTTATAGTTATTTAATTAATAGTTATTTAAGTTATAGTTATTTAAGTTATAGTTATTTAAGTTATAGTTATTTAAGTTATAGTTATTTAAGTTATAGTTATTTAATTTATAGTTATTTAATTTATAGTTATTTAAGTTATAGTTATTTAAGTTATAGTTATTTAAGTTATAGTTATTTAATTAATAGTTATTTAAGTTATAGTTATTTAAGTTATAGTTATATAAGTTATAGTTATTTAAGTTATAGTTATTTAAGTTATAGTTATTTAATTTATAGTTATTTAATTTATAGTTATTTAAGTTATAGTTATTTAAGTTATAGTTATTTAAGTTATAGTTATTTAAGTTATAGTTATTTAAGTTATAGTTATTTAAGTTATAGTTATTTAAGTTATAGTTATTTAATTTATAGTTATTTAATTTATAGTTATTTAAGTTATAGTTATTTAAGTTATAGTTATTTAAGTTATAGTTATTTAATTAATAGTAATTTAAGTTATAGTAATTTAAGTTTAGTTATTTAATTTATAGTTATTTAAGTTATAGTTAATTAAGTTATCGTTAGTTAAGTTATAGTTATTTAAGTTATAGTTATTAAATTATAGTTATTTAAGTTATAGTTATTTAATTTATAGTTTTTTTATTTATGGTTATTTAAGTTATAGTTATTTAAGTTATAGTTATTTAAGTTATAGTTAATTAAGTTATAGTTATTTAAGTTATAGTTATTTAAGTTATAGTTATTTAATTAATAGTTATTTAAGTTATAGTTATTTAAGTTATAGTTATTTAAGTTATAGTTATTTAAGTTATAGTTATTTAAGTTATAGTTATTTAATTAATAGTTATTTAAGTTATAGTTATTTAAGTTATAGTTATTTAAGTTATAGTTATTTAAGTTATAGTTATTTAAGTTATAGTTATTTAAGTTATAGTTATTTAATTTATAGTTATTTAAGTTATAGTTATTTAAGTTATAGTTATTTAAGTTATAGTTATTTAAGTTATAGTTATTTAAGTTATAGTTATTTAAGTTATAGTTATTTAAGTTATAGTTATTTAATTAATAGTTATTTAAGTTATAGTTATTTAAGTTATAGTTATTTAAGTTATAGTTATTTAAGTTATAGTTATTTAAGTTATAGTTATTTAAGTTATAGTTATTTAATTAATAGTAATTTAAGTTTAGTTATTTAATTTATAGTTATTTAAGTTATAGTTAATTAAGTTATCGTTAGTTAAGTTATAGTTATTTAAGTTATAGTTATTAAATTATAGTTATTTAAGTTATAGTTATTCAATTTATAGTTTTTTCATTTATGGTTATTATATTATAGTTATATAAATTATAGTTATTTAAGTTATAGTTATTAAAGTTATGGTTATTTAAGTTATAGTTATTTAAGTTATAGATATTTAAGTTATAGTTATTTAAGTTATAGTTATTTAATTAATAGTTATTTAAGTTATAGTTATTTAAGTTATAGTTATTTAAGTTATAGTTATTTAAGTTATAGTTATTTAAGTTATAGTTATTTAATTAATAGTTATTTAAGTTATAGTTATTTAAGTTATAGTTATTACATTATAGTTATTTAAGTTATAGTTATTTAAGTTATATTTTTTTCATGGTTATTTAAGTTATAGTTATTTAAGTTATAGTTATTTAAGTTATAGTTATTTAAGTTATAGTTATTTAAGTTATAGTTATTTAAGTTATAGTTATTTAAGTTATAGTTATTTAAGTTATAGTTATTTAATTAATAGTTATTTAAGTTATAGTTATTTAAGTTATAGTTATTTAAGTTATAGTTATTTAAGTTATAGTTATTTAAGTTATAGTTATTTAATTTATAGTTATTTAAGTTATAGTTATTTAAGTTATAGTTATTTAAGTTATAGTTATTTAAGTTATAGTTATTTAAGTTATAGTTATTTAAGTTATAGTTATTTAATTAATAGTTATTTAAGTTATAGTTATTTAAGTTATAGTTATTTAAGTTATAGTTATTTAAGTTATAGTTATTTAAGTTATAGTTATTTAATTAATAGTTATTTAAGTTATAGTTATTTAAGTTATAGTTATTTAAGTTATAGTTATTTAAGTTATAGTTATTTAAGTTATAGTTATTTAAGTTATAGTTATTTAAGTTATAGTTATTAATTTATAGTTATTTAATTTATAGTTATTTAAGTTATAGTTATTTAAGTTATAGTTATTTAAGTTATAGTTATTTAAGTTATAGTTATTTAAGTTATAGTTATTTAATTAATAATTATTTAAGTTATAGTTATTTAAGTTATAGTTATATAAGTTATAGTTATTTAAGTTATAGTTATTTAAGTTATAGTTATTTAATTTATAGTTATTTAATTTATAGTTATTTAAGTTATAGATATTTAAGTTATAGTTATTTAAGTTATAGTTATTTAAGTTATAGTTATTTAATTAATAGTAATTTAAGTTATAGTAATTTAAGTTTAGTTATTTAATTTATAGTTATTTAAGTTATAGTTAATTAAGTTATCGTTAGTTAAGTTATAGTTATTTAAGTTATAGTTATTAAATTATAGTTATTTAAGTTATAGTTATTTAATTTATAGTTTTTTTATTTATGGTTATTTAAGTTATAGTTATTTAAGTTATAGTTATTTAAGTTATAGTTATTTAAGTTATAGTTATTTAAGTTATAGTTATTTAATTTATAGTTATTTAATTTATAGTTATTTAAGTTATAGTTATTTAAGTTATAGTTATTTAAGTTATAGTTATTTAAGTTATAGTTATTTAATTAATAGTAATTTAAGTTATAGTAATTTAAGTTTAGTTATTTAATTTATAGTTATTTAAGTTATAGTTATTTAAGTTATAGTTATTATATAATATTTATTTAAGTTATAGTTATTTAAGATATATTTATTTAATTTATAGTTATTATATTATAATTATTTAAGTTTTAGTTATTTAAGTTATAGTTATTATATTATATCTATTTAAGTGATATTTATTTAAGTTATAGTTATTTAATTAATAGTTATTTAATTTATAGTTATTTAAGTTATAGTTATTTAAGTTATAGTTATTAAATTATATTTATTTAAGTTATAGTTATTTAAGTTATAGTTATTTAATTTATAGTTATTTAATTTATAGTTATTTAATTTATAGTTATTTAATGTATAGTTATTTAATTTATAGTTATTTAATTTATAGTTATTTAATTTATAGTTATTTAATTTATAGTTATTTAATTTATAGTTATTTAATTTATAGTTATTTAATTTATAGTTATTTAATTTATAGTTATTTAATTTATAGTTATTTAATTTATAGTTATTATAGTTATTTAAATTATAGTTATTTAAGTTATAGTTATTTAAGTTATAGTTATTTAAGTTATAGTTATTTAAGTTATAGTTATTTAAGTTATAGTTATTTAAGTTATAGTTATTTAAGTTATAGTTATTTAAGTTATAGTTATTTAAGTTATAGTTATTTAAGTTATAGTTATTTAAGTTATAGTTATTTAAGTTATAGTTATTTAAGTTATAGTTATTTAAGTTATAGTTATTTAAGTTATAGTTATTTAAGTTATAGTTATTTAAGTTATAGTTATTTAAGTTATAGTTATTTAAGTTATAGTTATTTAAGTTATAGTTATTTAAGTTATAATTATTTAAATTATAGTTATATAAGTTATAGTTAATTAAGTTATCGTTATTTAAGTTATAGTTATTTAAGTTATAGTTATTTAAATTTTAGTTATATAAGTTATAGTTATTGAATTTATAGTTATTTAATTTATAGTTATTTAAGTTATAGTTATTTAAGTTATAGTTATTTAAGTTATAGTTATTTAAGTTATAGTTATTTAAGTTATAGTTATTTAAGTTATAGTTATTTAAGTTATAGTTATTTAAGTTATAGTTATTTAAGTTATAGTTATTTAAGTTATAGTTATTTAATTAATAGTTATTTAAGTTATAGTTATTTAAGTTATAGTTATTTAAGTTATAGTTATTTAAGTTATAGTTATTTAAGTTATAGTTATTTAAGTTATAGTTATTTAATTAATAGTTATTTAAGTTATAGTTATTTAAGTTATAGTTATTTAAGTTATAGTTATTTAAGTTATAGTTATTTAAGTTATAGTTATTTAATTTATAGTTATTTAAGTTATAGTTATTTAAGTTATAGTTATTTAAGTTATAGTTATTTAAGTTATAGTTATTTAAGTTATAGTTATTTAAGTTATAGTTATTTAAGTTATAGTTATTTAATTAATAGTTATTTAAGTTATAGTTATTTAAGTTATAGTTATTTAAGTTATAGTTATTTAATTAATAGTTATTTAAGTTATAGTTATTTAAGTTATAGTTATTTAAGTTATAGTTATTTAAGTTATAGTTATTTAAGTTATAGTTATTTAAGTTATAGTTATTTAATTTATAGTTATTTAATTTATAGTTATTTAAGTTATAGTTATTTAAGTTATAGTTATTTAAGTTATAGTTATTTAATTAATAGTAATTTAAGTTTAGTTATTTAATTTATAGTTATTTAAGTTATAGTTAATTAAGTTATCGTTAGTTAAGTTATAGTTATTTAAGTTATAGTTATTAAATTATAGTTATTTAAGTTATAGTTATTTAATTTATAGTTTTTTCATTTATGGTTATTTAAGTTATAGTTATTTAAGTTATAGTTATTTAAGTTATAGTTATTTAATTAATAGTTATTTAAGTTATAGTTATTTAAGTTATAGTTATTTAAGTTATAGTTATTTAAGTTATAGTTATTTAAGTTATAGTTATTTAATTTATAGTTATTTAATTTATAGTTATTTAAGTTATAGTTATTTAAGTTATAGTTATTTAAATTATAGTTATTTAAGTTATAGTTATTTAATTAATAGTAATTTAAGTTATAGTAATTTAAGTTTAGTTATTTAATTTATAGTTATTTAAGTTATAGTTATTTAAGTTATAGTTATTATATAATATTTATTTAAGTTATAGTTATTTAAGATATATTTATTTAATTTATAGTTATTATATTATAATTATTTAAGTTTTAGTTATTTAAGTTATAGTTATTATATTATAGCTATTTAAGTGATATTTATTTAAGTTATAGTTATTTAATTAATAGTTATTTAATTTATAGTTATTTAAGTTATAGTTATTTAAGTTATAGTTATTAAATTATATTTATTTAAGTTATAGTTATTTAATTTATAGTTATTTAATTTATAGTTATTTAATTTATAGTTATTTAATTTATAGTTATTTAATTTATAGTAATTTAATTTATAGTTATTTAATTTATAGTTATTTAATTTATAGTTATTTAATTTATAGTTATTATAGTTATTTAAATTATAGTTATTTAAGTTATAGTTATTTAAGTTATAGTTATTTAAGTTATAGTTATTTAAGTTATAGTTATTTAAGTTATAGTTATTTAAGTTATAGTTATTTAAGTTATAGTTATTTAAGTTATAGTTATTTAAGTTATAATTATTTAAATTATAGTTATATAAGTTATAGTTAATTAAGTTATCGTTATTTAAGTTATAGTTATTTAAGTTATAGTTATTTAAATTTTAGTTATATAAGTTATAGTTATTGAATTTATAGTTATTTAATTTATAGTTATTTAAGTTATAGTTATTTAAGTTATAGTTATTTAAGTTATAGTTATTTAAGTTAAAGTTATTTAAGTTATAGTTATTTAAGTTATAGTTATTTAAGTTATAGTTATTTAAGTTATAGTTATTTAAGTTATAGTTATTTAAGTTATAGTTATTTAAGTTATAGTTATTTAATTTATAGTTATTTAAGTTATAGTTATTTAAGTTATAGTTATTTAAGTTATAGTTATTTAATTAATAGTAATTTAAGTTATAGTAATTTAAGTTTAGTTATTTAATTTATAGTTATTTAAGTTAGAGTTAATTAAGTTATCGTTAGTTAAGTTATAGTTATTTAAGTTATAGTTATTAAATTATAGTTATTTAAGTTATAGTTATTTAATTTATAGTTTTTTCATTTATGGTTATTTAAGTTATAGTTATTTAAGTTATAGTTATTTAAGTTATAGTTATTTAATTAATAGTTATTTAAGTTATAGTTATTTAAGTTATAGTTATTTAAGATATATTTATTTAATTTATAGTTATTATATTATAATTATTTAAGTTTTAGTTATTTAAGTTATAGTTATTATATTATAGCTATTTAAGTGATATTTATTTAAGTTATAGTTATTTAATTAATAGTTATTTAATTTATAGTTATTTAAGTTATAGTTATTTAAGTTATAGTTATTAAATTATATTTATTTAAGTTATAGTTATTTAATTTATAGTTATTTAATTTATAGTTATTTAATTTATAGTTATTTAATTTATAGTTATTTAATTTATAGTTATTTAATTTATAGTTATTTAATTTATAGTTATTTAATTTATAGTTATTTAATTTATAGTTATTTAATTTATAGTTATTTAATTTATAGTTATTTAATTTATAGTTATTTAATTTATAGTTATTTAATTTATAGTTATTTAATTTATAGTTATTTAATTTATAGTTATTTAATTTATAGTTATTTAATTTATAGTTATTTAATTTATAGTTATTTAATTTATAGTTATTTAATTTATAGTTATTTAATTTATAGTTATTTAATTTATAGTTATTTAATTTATAGTTATTATAGTTATTTAAATTATAGTTATTTAAGTTATAGTTATTTAAGTTATAGTTATTTAAGTTATAGTTATTTAAGTTATAGTTATTTAAGTTATAGTTATTTAAGTTATAGTTATTTAAGTTATAGTTATTTAAGTTATAGTTATTTAAGTTATAGTTATTTAAGTTATAATTATTTAAATTATAGTTATATAAGTTATAGTTAATTAAGTTATCGTTATTTAAGTTATAGTTATTTAAGTTATAGTTATTTAAATTTTAGTTATATAAGTTATAGTTATTGAATTTATAGTTATTTAATTTATAGTTATTTAAGTTATAGTTATTTAAGTTATAGTTATTTAAGTTATAGTTATTTAAGTTAAAGTTATTTAAGTTATAGTTATTTAAGTTATAGTTATTTAAGTTATAGTTATTTAAGTTATAGTTATTTAAGTTATAGTTATTTAAGTTATAGTTATTTAAGTTATAGTTATTTAATTTATAGTTATTTAATTTATAGTTATTTAAGTTATAGTTATTTAAGTTATAGTTATTTAAGTTATAGTTATTTAATTAATAGTAATTTAAGTTATAGTAATTTAAGTTTAGTTATTTAATTTATAGTTATTTAAGTTAGAGTTAATTAAGTTATCGTTAGTTAAGTTATAGTTATTTAAGTTATAGTTATTAAATTATAGTTATTTAAGTTATAGTTATTTAATTTATAGTTTTTTCATTTATGGTTATTTAAGTTATAGTTATTTAAGTTATAGTTATTTAAGTTATAGTTATTTAAGTTATAGTTATTTAAGTTATAGTTATTTAAGTTATAGTTATTTAAGTTATAGTTATTTAAGTTATAGTTATTTAAGTTATAGTTATTTAAGTTATAGTTATTTAAGTTATAGTTATTTAAGTTATAGTTATTTAATTAATAGTTATTTAAGTTATAGTTATTTAAGTTATAGTTATTTAAGTTATAGTTATTTAAGTTATAGTTATTTAAGTTATAGTTATTTAATTAATAGTTATTTAAGTTATAGTTATTTAAGTTATAGTTATTTAAGTTATAGTTATTTAAGTTATAGTTATTTAAGTTATAGTTATTTAATTAATAGTTATTTAAGTTATAGTTATTTAAGTTATAGTTATTTAAGTTATAGTTATTTAAGTTATAGTTATTTAAGTTATAGTTATTTAATTAATAGTTATTTAAGTTATAGTTATTTAAGTTATAGTTATTTAAGTTATAGTTATTTAAGTTATAGTTATTTAAGTTATAGTTATTTAAGTTATAGTTATTTAAGTTATAGTTATTTAATTAATAGTAATTTAAGTTATAGTAATTTAAGTTTAGTTATTTAATTTATAGTTATTTAAGTTATAGTTAATTAAGTTATAGTTAGTTAAGTTATAGTTATTTAAGTTATAGTTATTAAATTATAGTTATTTAAGTTATAGTTATTTAATTTATAGTTTTTTCATTTATTGTTATTTAAGTTATAGTTATTTAAGTTATAGTTATTTAAGTTATAGTTATTTAAGTTATAGTTATTTAATTAATAGTTATTTAAGTTATAGTTATTTAATTAATAGTTATTTAAGTTATAGTTATTTAAGTTATAGTTATTTAAGTTATAGTTATTTAAGTTATAGTTATTTAAGTTATAGTTATTTAATTTATAGTTATTTAAGTTATAGTTATTTAAGTTATAGTTATTTAAGTTATAGTTATTTAAGTTATAGTTATTTAAGTTATAGTTATTTAAGTTATAGTTATTTAAGTTATAGTTATTTAAGTTATAGTTATTTAAGTTATAGTTATTTAATTAATAGTTATTTAAGTTATAGTTATTTAAGTTATAGTTATTTAAGTTATAGTTATTTAAGTTATAGTTATTTAAGTTATAGTTATTTAAGTTATAGTTATTTAATTTATAGTTATTTAATTTATAGTTATTTAAGTTATAGTTATTTAAGTTATAGTTATTTAAGTTATAGTTATTTAAGTTATAGTTATTTAATTAATAGTAATTTAAGTTATAGTAATTTAAGTTTAGTTATTTAATTTATAGTTATTTAAGTTATAGTTAATTAAGTTATCGTTAGTTAAGTTATAGTTATTTAAGTTATAGTTATTAAATTATAGTTATTTAAGTTATAGTTATTTAATTTATAGTTTTTTCATTTATGGTTATTATATTATAGTTATATAAATTATAGTTATTTAAGTTATAGTTATTTAAGTTATAGTTATTTAAGTTATAGTTATTTAAGTTATAGTTATTTAAGTTATAGTTATTTAAGTTATAGTTATTTAATTAATAGTTATTTAAGTTATAGTTATTTAAGTTATAGTTATTTAAGTTATAGTTATTTAAGTTATAGTTATTTAAGTTATAGTTATTTAAGTTATAGTTATTTAATTAATAGTTTTTTCATTTATGGTTATTATATTATAGTATTATAAATTATAGTTATTTAAGTTATAGTTATTTAAGTTATAGTTATTTAAGTTATAGTTATTTAAGTTATAGTTATTTAAGTTATAGTTATTTAAGTTATAGTTATTTAAGTTATAGTTATTTAAGTTATAGTTATTTAATTAATAGTTATTTAAGTTATAGTTATTTAAGTTATAGTTATTTAAGTTATAGTTATTTAAGTTATAGTTATTTAATTAATAGTTATTTAAGTTATAGTTATTTAAGTTATAGTTATTAAATTATAGTTATTTAAGTTATAGTTATTTAATTTATAGTTTTTTCATTTATGGTTATTTAAGTTATAGTTATTTAAGTTATAGTTATTTAAGTTATAGTTATTTAAGTTATAGTTATTTAAGTTATAGTTATTTAAGTTATAGTTATTTAAGTTATAGTTATTTAAGTTATAGTTATTTAATTAATAGTTATTTAAGTTATAGTTATTTAAGTTATAGTTATTTAAGTTATAGTTATTTAAGTTATAGTTATTTAAGTTATAGTTATTTAATTTATAGTTATTTAAGTTATAGTTATTTAAGTTATAGTTATTTAAGTTATAGTTATTTAAGTTATAGTTATTTAAGTTATAGTTATTTAATTAATAGTTATTTAATTAATAGTTATTTAAGTTATAGTTATTTAAGTTATAGTTATTTAAGTTATAGTTATTTAAGTTATAGTTATTTAAGTTATAGTTATTTAAGTTATAGTTATTTAATTAATAGTTATTTAAGTTATAGTTATTTAAGTTATAGTTATTTAAGTTATAGTTATTTAAGTTATAGTTATTTAAGTTATAGTTATTTAATTTATAGTTATTTAATTTATAGTTATTTAAGTTATAGTTATTTAAGTTATAGTTATTTAAGTTATAGTTATTTAAGTTATAGTTATTTAATTAATAGTTATTTAAGTTATAGTTATTTAAGTTATAGTTATATAAGTTATAGTTATTTAAGTTATAGTTATTTAAGTTATAGTTATTTAATTTATAGTTATTTAATTTATAGTTATTTAAGTTATAGTTATTTAAGTTATAGTTATTTAAGTTATAGTTATTTAAGTTATAGTTATTTAAGTTATAGTTATTTAAGTTATAGTTATTTAATTTATAGTTATTTAATTTATAGTTATTTAAGTTATAGTTATTTAAGTTATAGTTATTTAAGTTATAGTTATTTAAGTTATAGTTATTTAATTAATAGTAATTTAAGTTATAGTAATTTAAGTTTAGTTATTTAATTTATAGTTATTTAAGTTATAGTTAATTAAGTTATCGTTAGTTAAGTTATAGTTATTTAAGTTATAGTTATTTAAGTTATAGTTATTTAAGTTATAGTTATTTAAGTTATAGTTATTTAAGTTATAGTTATTTAATTAATAGTTATTTAAGTTATAGTTATTTAAGTTATAGTTATTTAAGTTATAGTTATTTAAGTTATAGTTATTTAATTAATAGTTATTTAAGTTATAGTTATTTAAGTTATAGTTATTTAAGTTATAGTTATTTAAGTTATAGTTATTTAAGTTATAGTTATTTAATTTATAGTTATTTAATTTATAGTTATTTAAGTTATAGTTATTTAAGTTATAGTTATTTAAGTTATAGTTATTTAATTAATAGTTATTTAAGTTATAGTTATTTAAGTTATAGTTATATAAGTTATAGTTATTTAAGTTATAGTTATTTAAGTTATAGTTATTTAATTTATAGTTATTTAATTTATAGTTATTTAAGTTATAGTTATTTAAGTTATAGTTATTTAAGTTATAGTTATTTAAGTTATAGTTATTTAAGTTATAGTTATTTAAGTTATAGTTATTTAAGTTATAGTTATTTAATTTATAGTTATTTAATTTATAGTTATTTAAGTTATAGTTATTTAAGTTATAGTTATTTAAGTTATAGTTATTTAATTAATAGTAATTTAAGTTATAGTAATTTAAGTTTAGTTATTTAATTTATAGTTATTTAAGTTATAGTTAATTAAGTTATCGTTAGTTAAGTTATAGTTATTTAAGTTATAGTTATTAAATTATAGTTATTTAAGTTATAGTTATTTAATTTATAGTTTTTTTATTTATGGTTATTTAAGTTATAGTTATTTAAGTTATAGTTATTTAAGTTATAGTTAATTAAGTTATAGTTATTTAAGTTATAGTTATTTAAGTTATAGTTATTTAATTAATAGTTATTTAAGTTATAGTTATTTAAGTTATAGTTATTTAAGTTATAGTTATTTAAGTTATAGTTATTTAAGTTATAGTTATTTAATTAATAGTTATTTAAGTTATAGTTATTTAAGTTATAGTTATTTAAGTTATAGTTATTTAAGTTATAGTTATTTAAGTTATAGTTATTTAAGTTATAGTTATTTAATTTATAGTTATTTAAGTTATAGTTATTTAAGTTATAGTTATTTAAGTTATAGTTATTTAAGTTATAGTTATTTAAGTTATAGTTATTTAAGTTATAGTTATTTAAGTTATAGTTATTTAATTAATAGTTATTTAAGTTATAGTTATTTAAGTTATAGTTATTTAAGTTATAGTTATTTAAGTTATAGTTATTTAAGTTATAGTTATTTAAGTTATAGTTATTTAATTAATAGTAATTTAAGTTTAGTTATTTAATTTATAGTTATTTAAGTTATAGTTAATTAAGTTATCGTTAGTTAAGTTATAGTTATTTAAGTTATAGTTATTAAATTATAGTTATTTAAGTTATAGTTATTCAATTTATAGTTTTTTCATTTATGGTTATTATATTATAGTTATATAAATTATAGTTATTTAAGTTATAGTTATTAAAGTTATGGTTATTTAAGTTATAGTTATTTAAGTTATAGATATTTAAGTTATAGTTATTTAAGTTATAGTTATTTAATTAATAGTTATTTAAGTTATAGTTATTTAAGTTATAGTTATTTAAGTTATAGTTATTTAAGTTATAGTTATTTAAGTTATAGTTATTTAATTAATAGTTATTTAAGTTATAGTTATTTAAGTTATAGTTATTACATTATAGTTATTTAAGTTATAGTTATTTAAGTTATATTTTTTTCATGGTTATTTAAGTTATAGTTATTTAAGTTATAGTTATTTAAGTTATAGTTATTTAAGTTATAGTTATTTAAGTTATAGTTATTTAAGTTATAGTTATTTAAGTTATAGTTATTTAAGTTATAGTTATTTAATTAATAGTTATTTAAGTTATAGTTATTTAAGTTATAGTTATTTAAGTTATAGTTATTTAAGTTATAGTTATTTAAGTTATAGTTATTTAATTTATAGTTATTTAAGTTATAGTTATTTAAGTTATAGTTATTTAAGTTATAGTTATTTAAGTTATAGTTATTTAAGTTATAGTTATTTAAGTTATAGTTATTTAATTAATAGTTATTTAAGTTATAGTTATTTAAGTTATAGTTATTTAAGTTATAGTTATTTAAGTTATAGTTATTTAAGTTATAGTTATTTAATTAATAGTTATTTAAGTTATAGTTATTTAAGTTATAGTTATTTAAGTTATAGTTATTTAAGTTATAGTTATTTAAGTTATAGTTATTTAAGTTATAGTTATTTAAGTTATAGTTATTAATTTATAGTTATTTAATTTATAGTTATTTAAGTTATAGTTATTTAAGTTATAGTTATTTAAGTTATAGTTATTTAAGTTATAGTTATTTAAGTTATAGTTATTTAATTAATAATTATTTAAGTTATAGTTATTTAAGTTATAGTTATATAAGTTATAGTTATTTAAGTTATAGTTATTTAAGTTATAGTTATTTAATTTATAGTTATTTAATTTATAGTTATTTAAGTTATAGATATTTAAGTTATAGTTATTTAAGTTATAGTTATTTAAGTTATAGTTATTTAATTAATAGTAATTTAAGTTATAGTAATTTAAGTTTAGTTATTTAATTTATAGTTATTTAAGTTATAGTTAATTAAGTTATCGTTAGTTAAGTTATAGTTATTTAAGTTATAGTTATTAAATTATAGTTATTTAAGTTATAGTTATTTAATTTATAGTTTTTTTATTTATGGTTATTTAAGTTATAGTTATTTAAGTTATAGTTATTTAAGTTATAGTTATTTAAGTTATAGTTATTTAAGTTATAGTTATTTAATTTATAGTTATTTAATTTATAGTTATTTAAGTTATAGTTATTTAAGTTATAGTTATTTAAGTTATAGTTATTTAAGTTATAGTTATTTAATTAATAGTAATTTAAGTTATAGTAATTTAAGTTTAGTTATTTAATTTATAGTTATTTAAGTTATAGTTATTTAAGTTATAGTTATTATATAATATTTATTTAAGTTATAGTTATTTAAGATATATTTATTTAATTTATAGTTATTATATTATAATTATTTAAGTTTTAGTTATTTAAGTTATAGTTATTATATTATATCTATTTAAGTGATATTTATTTAAGTTATAGTTATTTAATTAATAGTTATTTAATTTATAGTTATTTAAGTTATAGTTATTTAAGTTATAGTTATTAAATTATATTTATTTAAGTTATAGTTATTTAAGTTATAGTTATTTAATTTATAGTTATTTAATTTATAGTTATTTAATTTATAGTTATTTAATGTATAGTTATTTAATTTATAGTTATTTAATTTATAGTTATTTAATTTATAGTTATTTAATTTATAGTTATTTAATTTATAGTTATTTAATTTATAGTTATTTAATTTATAGTTATTTAATTTATAGTTATTTAATTTATAGTTATTTAATTTATAGTTATTATAGTTATTTAAATTATAGTTATTTAAGTTATAGTTATTTAAGTTATAGTTATTTAAGTTATAGTTATTTAAGTTATAGTTATTTAAGTTATAGTTATTTAAGTTATAGTTATTTAAGTTATAGTTATTTAAGTTATAGTTATTTAAGTTATAGTTATTTAAGTTATAGTTATTTAAGTTATAGTTATTTAAGTTATAGTTATTTAAGTTATAGTTATTTAAGTTATAGTTATTTAAGTTATAGTTATTTAAGTTATAGTTATTTAAGTTATAGTTATTTAAGTTATAGTTATTTAAGTTATAGTTATTTAAGTTATAGTTATTTAAGTTATAATTATTTAAATTATAGTTATATAAGTTATAGTTAATTAAGTTATCGTTATTTAAGTTATAGTTATTTAAGTTATAGTTATTTAAATTTTAGTTATATAAGTTATAGTTATTGAATTTATAGTTATTTAATTTATAGTTATTTAAGTTATAGTTATTTAAGTTATAGTTATTTAAGTTATAGTTATTTAAGTTATAGTTATTTAAGTTATAGTTATTTAATTTATAGTTATTTAAGTTATAGTTATTTAAGTTATAGTTATTTAAGTTATAGTTATTTAAGTTATAGTTATTTAAGTTATAGTTATTTAAGTTATAGTTATTTAATTAATAGTTATTTAAGTTATAGTTATTTAAGTTATAGTTATTTAAGTTATAGTTATTTAAGTTATAGTTATTTAAGTTATAGTTATTTAATTTATAGTTATTTAATTTATAGTTATTTAAGTTATAGTTATTTAAGTTATAGTTATTTAAGTTATAGTTATTTAAGTTATAGTTATTTAATTAATAGTAATTTAAGTTATAGTAATTTAAGTTTAGTTATTTAATTTATAGTTATTTAAGTTATAGTTAATTAAGTTATCGTTAGTTAAGTTATAGTTATTTAAGTTATAGTTATTAAATTATAGTTATTTAAGTTATAGTTATTTAATTTATAGTTTTTTCATTTATGGTTATTTAAGTTATAGTTATTTAAGTTATAGTTATTTAAGTTATAGTTATTTAAGTTATAGTTATTTAAGTTATAGTTATTTAAGTTATAGTTATTTAAGTTATAGTTATTTAATTTATAGTTATTTAAGTTATAGTTATTTAAGTTATAGTTATTTAAGTTATAGTTATTTAAGTTATAGTTATTTAAGTTATAGTTATTTAAGTTATAGTTATTTAATTTATAGTTATTTAAGTTATAGTTATTTAAGTTATAGTTATTTAAGTTATAGTTATTTAAGTTATAGTTATTTAATTTATAGTTATTTAAGTTATAGTTATTTAAGTTATAGTTATTTAAGTTATAGTTATTTAAGTTATAGTTATTTAAGTTATAGTTATTTAAGTTATAGTTATTTAAGTTATAGTTATTTAAGTTATAGTTATTTAAGTTATAGTTATTTAAGTTATAGTTATTTAAGTTATAGTTATTTAAGTTATAGTTATTTAATTTATAGTTATTTAATTTATAGTTATTTAAGTTATAGTTATTTAAGTTATAGTTATTTAAGTTATAGTTATTTAAGTTATAGTTATTTAATTAATAGTAATTTAAGTTATAGTAATTTAAGTTTAGTTATTTAATTTATAGTTATTTAAGTTATAGTTAATTAAGTTATCGTTAGTTAAGTTATAGTTATTTAAGTTATAGTTATTAAATTATAGTTATTTAAGTTATAGTTATTTAATTTATAGTTTTTTCATTTATGGTTATTATATTATAGTTATATAAATTATAGTTATTTAAGTTATAGTTATTTAAGTTATAGTTATTTAAGTTATAGTTATTTAAGTTATAGTTATTTAAGTTATAGTTATTTAAGTTATAGTTATTTAAGTTATAGTTATTTAAGTTATAGTTATTTAAGTTATAGTTATTTAATTAATAGTTATTTAAGTTATAGTTATTTAAGTTATAGTTATTTAAGTTATAGTTATTTAAGTTATAGTTATTTAATTAATAGTTATTTAAGTTATAGTTATTTAAGTTATAGTTATTAAATTATAGTTATTTAAGTTATAGTTATTTAATTTATAGTTTTTTCATTTATGGTTATTTAAGTTATAGTTATTTAAGTTATAGTTATTTAAGTTATAGTTATTTAAGTTATAGTTATTTAAGTTATAGTTATTTAAGTTATAGTTATTTAAGTTATAGTTATTTAATTAATAGTTATTTAAGTTATAGTTATTTAAGTTATAGTTATTTAAGTTATAGTTATTTAAGTTATAGTTATTTATGTTATAGTTATTTAATTTATAGTTATTTAAGTTATAGTTATTTAAGTTATAGTTATTTAAGTTATAGTTATTTAAGTTATAGTTATTTAAGTTATAGTTATTTAAGTTATAGTTATTTAATTAATAGTTATTTAAGTTATAGTTATTTAAGTTATAGTTATTTAAGTTATAGTTATTTAAGTTATAGTTATTTAAGTTATAGTTATTTAATTAATAGTTATTTAAGTTATAGTTATTTAAGTTATAGTTATTTAAGTTATAGTTATTTAAGTTATAGTTATTTAAGTTATAGTTATTTAAGTTATAGTTATTTAATTTATAGTTATTTAATTTATAGTTATTTAAGTTATAGTTATTTAAGTTATAGTTATTTAAGTTATAGTTATTTAAGTTATAGTTATTTAATTAATAGTAATTTAAGTTATAGTAATTTAAGTTTAGTTATTTAATTTATAGTTATTTAAGTTATAGTTAATTAAGTTATCGTTAGTTAAGTTATAGTTATTTAAGTTATAGTTATTAAATTATAGTTATTTAAGTTATAGTTATTTAATTTATAGTTTTTTCATTAATGGTTATTTAAGTTATAGTTATTTAAGTTATAGTTATTTAAGTTATAGTTATTTAAGTTATAGTTATTTAAGTTATAGTTATTTAATTAATAGTTATTTAAGTTATAGTTATTTAAGTTATAGTTATTTAAGTTATAGTTATTTAAGTTATAGTTATTTAAGTTATAGTTATTTAATTTATAGTTATTTAAGTTATAGTTATTTAAGTTATAGTTATTTAAGTTATAGTTATTTAAGTTATAGTTATTTAAGTTATAGTTATTTAAGTTATAGTTATTTAAGTTATAGTTATTTAATTAATAGTTATTTAAGTTATAGTTATTTAAGTTATAGTTATTTAAGTTATAGTTATTAAAGTTATAGTTATTTAATTTATAGTTATTTAATTTATAGTTATTTAAGTTATAGTTATTTAAGTTATAGTTATTTAAGTTATAGTTATTTAAGTTATAGTTATTTAATTTATAGTTATTTAAGTTATAGTTATTTAAGTTATAGTTATTTAAGTTATAGTTATTTAAGTTATAGTTATTTAAGTTATAGTTATTTAAGTTATAGTTATTTAAGTTATAGTTATTTAAGTTATAGTTATTTAAGTTATAGTTATTTAATTAATAGTTATTTAAGTTATAGTTATTTAAGTTATAGTTATTTAAGTTATAGTTATTTAAGTTATAGTTATTTAAGTTATAGTTATTTAAGTTATAGTTATTTAATTTATAGTTATTTAATTTATAGTTATTTAAGTTATAGTTATTTAAGTTATAGTTATTTAAGTTATAGTAATTTAATTAATAGTAATTTAAGTTATAGTAATTTAAGTTTAGTTATTTAATTTATAGTTATTTAAGTTATAGTTAATTAAGTTATCGTTAGTTAAGTTATAGTTATTTAAGTTATAGTTATTAAATTATAGTTATTTAAGTTATAGTTATTTAATTTATAGTTTTTTCATTTATGGTTATTATATTATAGTTATATAAATTATAGTTATTTAAGTTATAGTTATTTAAATTATAGTTATTTAAGTTATAGTTATTTAAGTTATAGTTATTTAAGTTATAGTTATTTAAGTTATAGTTATTTAAGTTATAGTTATTTAAGTTATAGTTATTTAAGTTATAGTTATTTAATTAATAGTTATTTAAGTTATAGTTATTTAAGTTATAGTTATTTAAGTTATAGTTATTTAAGTTATAGTTATTTAAGTTATAGTTATTTAATTAATAGTTATTTAAGTTATAGTTATTTAAGTTATAGTTATTAAATTATAGTTATTTAAGTTATAGTTATTTAATTTATAGTTTTTTCATTTATGGTTATTTAAGTTATAGTTATTTAAGTTATAGTTATTTAAGTTATAGTTATTTAAGTTATAGTTATTTAAGTTATAGTTATTTAAGTTATAGTTATTTAAGTTATAGTTATTTAATTAATAGTTATTTAAGTTATAGTTATTTAAGTTATAGTTATTTAAGTTATAGTTATTTAAGTTATAGTTATTTAAGTTATAGTTATTTAATTTATAGTTATTTACGTTATAGTTATTTAAGTTATAGTTATTTAAGTTATAGTTATTTAAGTTATAGTTATTTAAGTTATAGTTATTTAAGTTATAGTTATTTAATTAATAGTTATTTAAGTTATAGTTATTTAAGTTATAGTTATTTAAGTTATAGTTATTTAAGTTATAGTTATTTAAGTTATAGTTATTTAATTAATAGTTATTTAAGTTATAGTTATTTAAGTTATAGTTATTTAAGTTATAGTTATTTAAGTTATAGTTATTTAAGTTATAGTTATTTAAGTTATAGTTATTTAATTTATAGTTATTTAATTTATAGTTATTTAAGTTATAGTTATTTAAGTTATAGTTATTTAAGTTATAGTTATTTAAGTTATAGTTATTTAATTAATAGTAATTTAAGTTATAGTAATTTAAGTTTAGTTATTTAATTTATAGTTATTTAAGTTATAGTTAATTAAGTTATCGTTAGTTAAGTTATAGTTATTTAAGTTATAGTTATTAAATTATAGTTATTTAAGTTATAGTTATTTAATTTATAGTTTTTTCATTAATGGTTATTTAAGTTATAGTTATTTAAGTTATAGTTATTTAAGTTATAGTTATTTAAGTTATAGTTATTTAAGTTATAGTTATTTAAGTTATAGTTATTTAATTAATAGTTATTTAAGTTATAGTTATTTAAGTTATAGTTATTTAAGTTATAGTTATTTAAGTTATAGTTATTTAAGTTATAGTTATTTAATTTATAGTTATTTAAGTTATAGTTATTTAAGTTATAGTTATTTAAGTTATAGTTATTTAAGTTATAGTTATTTAAGTTATAGTTATTTAAGTTATAGTTATTTAAGTTATAGTTATTTAATTAATAGTTATTTAAGTTATAGTTATTTAAGTTACAGTTATTTAAGTTATAGTTATTTAAGTTATAGTTATTTAATTTATAGTTATTTAATTTATAGTTATTTAAGTTATAGTTATTTAAGTTATAGTTATTTAAGTTATAGTTATTTAAGTTATAGTTATTTAAGTTATAGTTATTTAAGTTATAGTTATTTAAGTTATAGTTATTTAATTAATAGTTATTTAAGTTATAGTTATTTAAGTTATAGTTATTTAAGTTATAGTTATTTAAGTTATAGTTATTTAAGTTATAGTTAATTAATTAATAGTTATTTAAGTTATAGTTATTTAAGTTATAGTTATTTAAGTTATAGTTATTTAAGTTATAGTATTTAAGTTATAGTTATTTAATTTATAGTTATTTAATTTATAGTTATTTAAGTTATAGTTATTTAAGTTATAGTTATTTAAGTTATAGTTATTTAAGTTATAGTTATTTAATTAATAGTAATTTAAGTTATAGTAATTTAAGTTTAGTTATTTAATTTATAGTTATTTAAGTTATAGTTAATTAAGTTATCATTAGTTAAGTTATAGTTATTTAAGTTATAGTTAATAAATTATAGTTATTTAAGTTATAGTTATTTAATTTATAGTTTTTTCATTTATGGTTATTTAAGTTATAGTTATTTAAGTTATAGTTATTTAAGTTATAGTTATTTAATTAATAGTTATTTAATTTATAGTTATTTAAGTTATAGTTAATTAAGTTATCGTTAGTTAAGTTATAGTTATTTAAGTTATAGTTATTAAATTATAGTTATTTAAGTTATAGTTATTTAATTTATAGTTTTTTCATTTATGGTTATTTAAGTTATAGTTATTTAAGTTATAGTTATTTAAGTTATAGTTATTTAAGTTATAGTTATTTAAGTTATAGTTATTTAAGTTATAGTTATTTAATTAATAGTTATTTAAGTTATAGTTATTTAAGTTATAGTTATTTAAGTTATAGTTATTTAAGTTATAGTTATTTAAGTTATAGTTATTTAAGTTATAGTTATTTAAGTTATAGTTATTTAAGTTATAGTTATTTAAGTTATAGTTATTTAAGTTATAGTTATTTAATTAATAGTTATTTAAGTTATAGTTATTTAAGTTATAGTTATTAAATTATAGTTATTTAAGTTATAGTTATTTAATTTATAGTTTTTTCATTTATGGTTATTTAAGTTATAGTTATTTAAGTTATAGTTATTTAAGTTATAGTTATTTAAGTTATAGTTATTTAAGTTATAGTTATTTAAGTTATAGTTATTTAAGTTATAGTTATTTAATTAATAGTTATTTAAGTTATAGTTATTTAAGTTATAGTTATTTAAGTTATAGTTATTTAAGTTATAGTTATTTAAGTTATAGTTATTTAATTTATAGTTATTTACGTTATAGTTATTTAAGTTATAGTTATTTAAGTTATAGTTATTTAAGTTATAGTTATTTAAGTTATAGTTATTTAAGTTATAGTTATTTAATTAATAGTTATTTAAGTTATAGTTATTTAAGTTATAGTTATTTAAGTTATAGTTATTTAAGTTATAGTTATTTAAGTTATAGTTATTTAATTAATAGTTATTTAAGTTATAGTTATTTAAGTTATAGTTATTTAAGTTATAGTTATTTAAGTTATAGTTATTTAAGTTATAGTTATTTAAGTTATAGTTATTTAAGTTATAGTTATTTAATTTATATTTATTTAATTTATAGTTATTTAAGTTATAGTTATTTAAGTTATAGTTATTTAAGTTATAGTTATTTAAGTTATAGTTATTTAATTAATAGTAATTTAAGTTATAGTAATTTAAGTTTAGTTATTTAATTTATAGTTATTTAAGTTATAGTTAATTAAGTTATCGTTAGTTAAGTTATAGTTATTTAAGTTATAGTTATTAAATTATAGTTATTTAAGTTATAGTTATTTAATTTATAGTTTTTTCATTAATGGTTATTTAAGTTATAGTTATTTAAGTTATAGTTATTTAAGTTATAGTTATTTAAGTTATAGTTATTTAATTAATAGTTATTTAAGTTATAGTTATTTAAGTTATAGTTATTTAAGTTATAGTTATTTAAGTTATAGTTATTTAAGTTATAGTTATTTAATTTATAGTTATTTAAGTTATAGTTATTTAAGTTATAGTTATTTAAGTTATAGTTATTTAAGTTATAGTTATTTAAGTTATAGTTATTTAAGTTATAGTTATTTAAGTTATAGTTATTTAATTAATAGTTATTTAAGTTATAGTTATTTAAGTTATAGTTATTTAAGTTATAGTTATTTAATTTATAGTTATTTAATTTATAGTTATTTAAGTTATAGTTATTTAAGTTATAGTTATTTAAGTTATAGTTATTTAAGTTATAGTTATTTAAGTTATAGTTATTTAAGTTATAGTTATTTAAGTTATAGTTATTTAATTAATAGTTATTTAAGTTATAGTTATTTAAGTTATAGTTATTTAAGTTATAGTTATTTAAGTTATAGTTATTTAAGTTATAGTTAATTAATTAATAGTTATTTAAGTTATAGTTATTTAAGTTATAGTTATTTAAGTTATAGTTATTTAAGTTATAGTATTTAAGTTATAGTTATTTAATTTATAGTTATTTAATTTATAGTTATTTAAGTTATAGTTATTTAAGTTATAGTTATTTAAGTTATAGTTATTTAAGTTATAGTTATTTAATTAATAGTAATTTAAGTTATAGTAATTTAAGTTTAGTTATTTAATTTATAGTTATTTAAGTTATAGTTAATTAAGTTATCATTAGTTAAGTTATAGTTATTTAAGTTATAGTTATTTAATTTATAGTTTTTTCATTTATGGTTATTTAAGTTATAGTTATTTAAGTTATAGTTATTTAAGTTATAGTTATTTAATTAATAGTTATTTAATTTATAGTTATTTAAGTTATAGTTAATTAAGTTATCGTTAGTTAAGTTATAGTTATTTAAGTTATAGTTATTAAATTATAGTTATTTAAGTTATAGTTATTTAATTTATAGTTTTTTCATTTATGGTTATTTAAGTTATAGTTATTTAAGTTATAGTTATTTAAGTTATAGTTATTTAAGTTATAGTTATTTAAGTTATAGTTATTTAAGTTATAGTTATTTAATTAATAGTTATTTAAGTTATAGTTATTTAAGTTATAGTTATTTAAGTTATAGTTATTTAAGTTATAGTTATTTAAGTTATAGTTATTTAATTTATAGTTATTTAAGTTATAGTTATTTAAGTTATAGTTATTTAAGTTATAGTTATTTAAGTTATAGTTATTTAAGTTATAGTTATTTAAGTTATAGTTATTTAAGTTATAGTTATTTAAGTTATAGTTATTTAATTAATAGTTATTTAAGTTATAGTTATTTAAGTTATAGTTATTTAATTAATAGTTATTTAAGTTATAGTTATTTAAGTTATAGTTATTTAAGTTATAGTTATTTAATTTATAGTTATTTAATTTATAGTTATTTAAGTTATAGTTATTTAAGTTATAGTTATTTAAGTTATAGTTATTTAAGTTATAGTAATTTAATTAATAGTAATTTAAGTTATAGTTATTTAAGTTATAGTTATTTAAGTTATAGTTATTTAAGTTATAGTTATTTAAGTTATAGTTATTTAAGTTATAGTTATTTAAGTTATAGTTATTTAATTAATAGTTATTTAAGTTATAGTTATTTAAGTTATAGTTATTTAAGTTATAGTTATTTAAGTTATAGTTATTTAAGTTATAGTTATTTAATTTATAGTTATTTACGTTATAGTTATTTAAGTTATAGTTATTTAAGTTATAGTTATGTAAGTTATAGTTATTTAAGTTATAGTTATTTAAGTTATAGTTATTTAATTAATAGTTATTTAAGTTATAGTTATTTAAGTTATAGTTATTTAAGTTATAGTTATTTAAGTTATAGTTATTTAAGTTATAGTTATTTAAGTTATAGTTATTTAATTAATAGTTATTTAAGTTATAGTTATTTAAGTTATAGTTATTTAAGTTATAGTTATTTAAGTTATAGTTATTTAAGTTATAGTTATTTAAGTTATAGTTATTTAATTTATAGTTATTTAATTTATAGTTATTTAAGTTATAGTTATTTAAGTTATAGTTATTTAAGTTATAGTTATTTAAGTTATAGTTATTTAATTAATAGTAATTTAAGTTATAGTAATTTAAGTTTAGTTATTTAATTTATAGTTATTTAAGTTATAGTTAATTAAGTTATCGTTAGTTAAGTTATAGTTATTTAAGTTATAGTTATTAAATTATAGTTATTTAAGTTATAGTTATTTAATTTATAGTTTTTTCATTAATGGTTATTTAAGTTATAGTTATTTAAGTTATAGTTATTTAAGTTATAGTTATTTAAGTTATAGTTATTTAAGTTATAGTTATTTAAGTTATAGTTATTTAATTAATAGTTATTTAAGTTATAGTTATTTAAGTTATAGTTATTTAAGTTATAGTTATTTAAGTTATAGTTATTTAAGTTATAGTTATTTAATTTATAGTTATTTAAGTTATAGTTATTTAAGTTATAGTTATTTAAGTTATAGTTATTTAAGTTATAGTTATTTAAGTTATAGTTATTTAAGTTATAGTTATTTAATTAATAGTTATTTAAGTTATAGTTATTTAAGTTATAGTTATTTAAGTTATAGTTATTTAAGTTATAGTTATTTAATGTATAGTTATTTAATTTATAGTTATTTAAGTTATAGTTATTTAAGTTATAGTTATTTAAGTTATAGTTATTTAAGTTATAGTTATTTAAGTTATAGTTATTTAAGTTATAGTTATTTAAGTTATAGTTATTTAATTAATAGTTATTTAAGTTATAGTTATTTAAGTTATAGTTATTTAAGTTATAGTTATTTAAGTTATAGTTATTTAAGTTATAGTTAATTAATTAATAGTTATTTAAGTTATAGTTATTTAAGTTATAGTTATTTAAGTTATAGTTATTTAAGTTATAGTATTTAAGTTATAGTTATTTAATTTATAGTTATTTAATTTATAGTTATTTAAGTTATAGTTATTTAAGTTATAGTTATTTAAGTTATAGTTATTTAAGTTATAGTTATTTAATTAATAGTAATTTAAGTTATAGTAATTTAAGTTTAGTTATTTAATTTATAGTTATTTAAGTTATAGTTAATTAAGTTATCGTTAGTTAAGTTATAGTTATTTAAGTTATAGTTATTAAATTATAGTTATTTAAGTTATAGTTATTTAATTTATAGTTTTTTCATTAATGGTTATTTAAGTTATAGTTATTTAAGTTATAGTTATTTAAGTTATAGTTATTTAAGTTATAGTTATTTAAGTTATAGTTATTTAATTAATAGTTATTTAAGTTATAGTTATTTAAGTTATAGTTATTTAAGTTATAGTTATTTAAGTTATAGTTATTTAAGTTATAGTTATTTAATTTATAGTTATTTAAGTTATAGTTATTTAGGTTATAGTTATTTAAGTTATAGTTATTTAAGTTATAGTTATTTAAGTTATAGTTATTTAAGTTATAGTTATTTAATTAATAGTTATTTAAGTTATAGTTATTTAAGTTATAGTTATTTAAGTTATAGTTATTTAAGTTATAGTTATTTAATTTATAGTTATTTAATTTATAGTTATTTAAGTTATAGTTATTTAAGTTATAGTTATTTAAGTTATAGTTATTTAAGTTATAGTTATTTAAGTTATAGTTATTTAAGTTATAGTTATTTAAGTTATAGTTATTTAATTAATAGTTATTTAAGTTATAGTTATTTAAGTTATAGTTATTTAAGTTATAGTTATTTAAGTTATAGTTATTTAAGTTATAGTTAATTAATTAATAGTTATTTAAGTTATAGTTATTTAAGTTATAGTTATTTAAGTTATAGTTATTTAAGTTATAGTATTTAAGTTATAGTTATTTAATTTATAGTTATTTAATTTATAGTTATTTAAGTTATAGTTATTTAAGTTATAGTTATTTAAGTTATAGTTATTTAAGTTATAGTTATTTAATTAATAGTAATTTAAGTTATAGTAATTTAAGTTTAGTTATTTAATTTATAGTTATTTAAGTTATAGTTAATTAAGTTATCATTAGTTAAGTTATAGTTATTTAAGTTATAGTTATTTAATTTATAGTTTTTTCATTTATGGTTATTTAAGTTATAGTTATTTAAGTTATAGTTATTTAAGTTATAGTTATTTAATTAATAGTTATTTAATTTATAGTTATTTAAGTTATAGTTAATTAAGTTATCGTTAGTTAAGTTATAGTTATTTAAGTTATAGTTATTAAATTATAGTTATTTAAGTTATAGTTATTTAATTTATAGTTTTTTCATTTATGGTTATTTAAGTTATAGTTATTTAAGTTATAGTTATTTAAGTTATAGTTATTTAAGTTATAGTTATTTAAGTTATAGTTATTTAAGTTATAGTTATTTAATTAATAGTTATTTAAGTTATAGTTATTTAAGTTATAGTTATTTAAGTTATAGTTATTTAAGTTATAGTTATTTAAGTTATAGTTATTTAATTTATAGTTATTTAAGTTATAGTTATTTAAGTTATAGTTATTTAAGTTATAGTTATTTAAGTTATAGTTATTTAAGTTATAGTTATTTAAGTTATAGTTATTTAAGTTATAGTTATTTAATTAATAGTTATTTAAGTTATAGTTATTTAAGTTATAGTTATTTAAGTTATAGTTATTTAATTTATAGTTATTTAATTTATAGTTATTTAAGTTATAGTTATTTAAGTTATAGTTATTTAAGTTATAGTTATTTAAGTTATAGTAATTTAATTAATAGTAATTTAAGTTATAGTTATTTAAGTTATAGTTATTTAAGTTATAGTTATTTAAGTTATAGTTATTTAAGTTATAGTTATTTAAGTTATAGTTATTTAAGTTATAGTTATTTAATTAATAGTTATTTAAGTTATAGTTATTTAAGTTATAGTTATTTAAGTTATAGTTATTTAAGTTATAGTTATTTAAGTTATAGTTATTTAATTTATAGTTATTTACGTTATAGTTATTTAAGTTATAGTTATTTAAGTTATAGTTATTTAAGTTATAGTTATTTAAGTTATAGTTATTTAAGTTATAGTTATTTAATTAATAGTTATTTAAGTTATAGTTATTTAAGTTATAGTTATTTAAGTTATAGTTATTTAAGTTATAGTTATTTAAGTTATAGTTATTTAATTAATAGTTATTTAAGTTATAGTTATTTAAGTTATAGTTATTTAAGTTATAGTTATTTAAGTTATAGTTATTTAAGTTATAGTTATTTAAGTTATAGTTATTTAAGTTATAGTTATTTAATTTATAGTTATTTAATTTATAGTTATTTAAGTTATAGTTATTTAAGTTATAGTTATTTAAGTTATAGTTATTTAAGTTATAGTTATTTAATTAATAGTAATTTAAGTTATAGTAATTTAAGTTTAGTTATTTAATTTATAGTTATTTAAGTTATAGTTAATTAAGTTATCGTTAGTTAAGTTATAGTTATTTAAGTTATAGTTATTAAATTATAGTTATTTAAGTTATAGTTATTTAATTTATAGTTTTTTCATTAATGGTTATTTAAGTTATAGTTATTTAAGTTATAGTTATTTAAGTTATAGTTATTTAAGTTATAGTTATTTAAGTTATAGTTATTTAAGTTATAGTTATTTAATTAATAGTTATTTAAGTTATAGTTATTTAAGTTATAGTTATTTAAGTTATAGTTATTTAAGTTATAGTTATTTAAGTTATAGTTATTTAATTTATAGTTATTTAAGTTATAGTTATTTAAGTTATAGTTATTTAAGTTATAGTTATTTAAGTTATAGTTATTTAAGTTATAGTTATTTAAGTTATAGTTATTTAATTAATAGTTATTTAAGTTATAGTTATTTAAGTTATAGTTATTTAAGTTATAGTTATTTAAGTTATAGTTATTTAATTTATAGTTATTTAATTTATAGTTATTTAAGTTATAGTTATTTAAGTTATAGTTATTTAAGTTATAGTTATTTAAGTTATAGTTATTTAAGTTATAGTTATTTAAGTTATAGTTATTTAAGTTATAGTTATTTAAGTTATAGTTATTTAATTAATAGTTATTTAAGTTATAGTTATTTAAGTTATAGTTATTTAAGTTATAGTTATTTAAGTTATAGTTATTTAAGTTATAGTTAATTAATTAATAGTTATTTAAGTTATAGTTATTTAAGTTATAGTTATTTAAGTTATAGTTATTTAAGTTATAGTATTTAAGTTATAGTTATTTAATTTATAGTTATTTAATTTATAGTTATTTAAGTTATAGTTATTTAAGTTATAGTTATTTAAGTTATAGTTATTTAAGTTATAGTTATTTAATTAATAGTAATTTAAGTTATAGTAATTTAAGTTTAGTTATTTAATTTATAGTTATTTAAGTTATAGTTAATTAAGTTATCATTAGTTAAGTTATAGTTATTTAAGTTATAGTTATTTAATTTATAGTTTTTTCATTTATGGTTATTTAAGTTATAGTTATTTAAGTTATAGTTATTTAAGTTATAGTTATTTAATTAATAGTTATTTAATTTATAGTTATTTAAGTTATAGTTAATTAAGTTATCGTTAGTTAAGTTATAGTTATTTAAGTTATAGTTATTAAATTATAGTTATTTAAGTTATAGTTATTTAATTTATAGTTTTTTCATTTATGGTTATTTAAGTTATAGTTATTTAAGTTATAGTTATTTAAGTTATAGTTATTTAAGTTATAGTTATTTAAGTTATAGTTATTTAAGTTATAGTTATTTAATTAATAGTTATTTAAGTTATAGTTATTTAAGTTATAGTTATTTAAGTTATAGTTATTTAAGTTATAGTTATTTAAGTTATAGTTATTTAATTTATAGTTATTTAAGTTATAGTTATTTAAGTTATAGTTATTTAAGTTATAGTTATTTAAGTTATAGTTATTTAAGTTATAGTTATTTAAGTTATAGTTATTTAAGTTATAGTTATTTAATTAATAGTTATTTAAGTTATAGTTATTTAAGTTATAGTTATTTAAGTTATAGTTATTTAAGTTATAGTTATTTAAGTTATAGTTATTTAAGTTATAGTTATTTAATTTATAGTTATTTAATTTATAGTTATTTAAGTTATAGTTATTTAAGTTATAGTTATTTAATTAATAGTAATTTAAGTTATAGTAATTTAAGTTTAATTATTTAATTTATAGTTATTTAAGTTATAGTTAATTAAGTTATCGTTAGTTAAGTTATAGTTATTTAAGTTATAGTTATTAAATTATAGTTATTTAAGTTATAGTTATTTAATTTATAGTTTTTTCATTTATGGTTATTATATTATAGTTATATAAATTATAGTTATTTAAGTTATAGTTATTTAAGTTATAGTTATTTAAGTTATAGTTATTTAAGTTATAGTTATTTAAGTTATAGTTATTTAAGTTATAGTTATTTAAGTTATAGTTATTTAAGTTATAGTTATTTAATTAATAGTTATTTAAGTTATAGTTACTTAAGTTATAGTTATTTAAGTTATAGTTATTTAAGTTATAGTTATTTAAGTTATAGTTATTTAATTAATAGTTATTTAAGTTATAGTTATTTAAGTTATAGTTATTAAATTATAGTTATTTAAGTTATAGTTATTTAATTTATAGTTTTTTCATTTATGGTTATTTAAGTTATAGTTATTTAAGTTATAGTTATTTAAGTTATAGTTATTTAAGTTATAGTTATTTAAGTTATAGTTATTTAAGTTATAGTTATTTAAGTTATAGTTATTTAATTAATAGTTATTTAAGTTATAGTTATTTAAGTTATAGTTATTTAAGTTATAGTTATTTAAGTTATAGTTATTTAAGTTATAGGTATTTAAGTTATAGTTATTTAATTAATAGTTATTTAAGTTATAGTTATTTAAGTTATAGTTATTTAAGTTATAGTTATTTAAGTTATAGTTATTTAAGTTATAGTTATTTAAGTTATAGTTATTTAATTAATAGTTATTTAAGTTATAGTTATTTAAGTTATAGTTATTTAAGTTATAGTTATTTAAGTTATAGTTATTTAAGTTATAGTTATTTAAGTTATAGTTATTTAATTTATAGTTATTTAATTTATAGTTATTTAAGTTATAGTTATTTAAGTTATAGTTATTTAAGTTATAGTTATTTAAGTTATAGTTATTTAATTAATAGTAATTTAAGTTATAGTAATTTAAGTTTAGTTATTTAATTTATAGTTATTTAAGTTATAGTTAATTAAGTTATCGTTAGTTAAGTTATAGTTATTTAAGTTATAGTTATTAAATTATAGTTATTTAAGTTATAGTTATTTAATTTATAGTTTTTTCATTAATGGTTATTTAAGTTATAGTTATTTAAGTTATAGTTATTTAAGTTATAGTTATTTAAGTTATAGTTATTTAAGTTATAGTTATTTAAGTTATAGTTATTTAAGTTATAGTTATTTAATTAATAGTTATTTAAGTTATAGTTATTTAAGTTATAGTTATTTAAGTTATAGTTATTTAAGTTATAGTTATTTAAGTTATAGTTATTTAATTTATAGTTATTTAAGTTATAGTTATTTAAGTTATAGTTATTTAAGTTATAGTTATTTAAGTTATAGTTATTTAAGTTATAGTTATTTAAGTTATAGTTATTTAATTAATAGTTATTTAAATTATAGTTATATAAGTTATAGTTATTTAAGTTATAGTTATTTAAGTTATAGTTATTTAATTTATAGTTATTTAATTTATAGTTATTTAAGTTATAGTTATTTAAGTTATAGTTATTTAAGTTATAGTTATTTAAGTTATAGTTATTTAATTAATAGTA
Source organism: Osedax frankpressi (assembly GCA_964035775.1). NCBI lineage: Eukaryota > Metazoa > Annelida > Polychaeta > Sabellida > Siboglinidae > Osedax > Osedax frankpressi. The sequence goes on from OZ038314.1 coordinate 1,417,592, forward strand.
ATTTAAGTTATAGTAATTTAAGTTTAGTTATTTAATTTATAGTTATTTAAGTTATAGTTAATTAAGCTATCGTTAGTTAAGTTATAGTTATTTAAGTTATAGTTATTAAATTATAGTTATTTAAGTTATAGTTATTTAATTTATAGTTATTTAATTTATAGTTTTTTCATTTATGGTTATTATATTATAGTTATATAAATTATAGTTATTTAAGTTATAGTTATTTAAGTTATAGTTATTTAAGTTATAGTTATTTAAGTTATAGTTATTTAAGTTATAGTTATTTAAGTTATAGTTATTTAATTAATAGTTATTTAAGTTATAGTTATTTAAGTTATAGTTATTTAAGTTATAGTTATTTAAGTTATAGTTATTTAATTAATAGTTATTTAAGTTATAGTTATTTAAGTTATAGTTATTTAAGTTATAGTTATTTAAGTTATAGTCATTTAATTAATAGTAATTTAAGTTATAGTAATTTAAGTTTAGTTATTTAATTTATAGTTATTTAAGTTATAGTTAATTAAGTTATCGTTAGTTAAGTTATAGTTATTTAAGTTATAGTTATTAAATTATAGTTATTTAAGTTATAGTTATTTAATTTATAGTTTTTTCATTTATGGTTATTTAAGTTATAGTTATTTAAGTTATAGTTATTTAAGTTATAGTTATTTAATTAATAGTTATTTAAGTTATAGTTATTTAAGTTCTAGTTATTTAAGTTATAGTTATTTAAGTTATAGTTATTTAAGTTATAGTTATTTAATTTATAGTTATTTAAGTTATAGTTATTTAAGTTATAGTTATTTAAGTTATAGTTATTTAAGTTATAGTTATTTAAGTTATAGTTATTTAAGTTATAGTTATTTAAGTTATAGTTATTTAAGTTATAGTTATTTAAGTTATAGTTATTTAATCAATAGTTATTTAAGTTATAGTTATTTAAGTTATAGTTATTTAAGTTATAGTTATTTAAGTTATAGTTATTTAAGTTATAGTTATTTAATTTATAGTTATTTAATTTATAGTTATTTAAGTTATAGTTATTTAAGTTATAGTTATTTAAGTTATAGTTATTTAATTAATAGTAATTTAAGTTATAGTAATTTAAGTTTAGTTATTTAATTTATAGTTATTTAAGTTATAGTTAATTAAGTTATCGTTAGTTAAGTTATAGTTATTTAAGTTATAGTTATTAAATTATAGTTATTTAAGTTATAGTTATTTAATTTATAGTTTTTTCATTTATGGTTATTATATTATAGTTATATAAATTATAGTTATTTAAGTTATAGTTATTTAAAATATAGTTATTTAAGTTATAGTTATTTAAGTTATAGTTATTTAAGTTATAGTTATTTAAGTTATAGTTATTTAAGTTATAGTTATTTAAGTTATAGTTATTTAATTAATAGTTATTTAAGTTATAGTTATTTAAGTTATAGTTATTTAAGTTATAGTTATTTAAGTTATAGTTATTTAAGTTATAGTTATTTAATTAATAGTTATTTAATTTATAGTTATTTAAGTTATAGTTAATTAAGTTATCGTTAGTTAAGTTATAGTTATTTAAGTTATAGTTATTAAATTATAGTTATTTAAGTTATAGTTATTTAATTTATAGTTTTTTCATTTATGGTTATTTAAGTTATAGTTATTTAAGTTATAGTTATTTAAGTTATAGTTATTTAAGTTATAGTTATTTAAGTTATAGTTATTTAAGTTATAGTTATTTAATTAATAGTTATTTAAGTTATAGTTATTTAAGTTATAGTTATTTAAGTTATAGTTATTTAAGTTATAGTTATTTAAGTTATAGTTATTTAAGTTATAGTTATTTAAGTTATAGTTATTTAAGTTATAGTTATTTAAGTTATAGTTATTTAATTAATAGTTATTTAAGTTATAGTTATTTAAGTTATAGTTATTAAATTATAGTTATTTAAGTTATAGTTATTTAATTTATAGTTTTTTCATTTATGGTTATTTAAGTTATAGTTATTTAAGTTATAGTTATTTAAGTTATAGTTATTTAAGTTATAGTTATTTAAGTTATAGTTATTTAAGTTATAGTTATTTAAGTTATAGTTATTTAATTAATAGTTATTTAAGTTATAGTTATTTAAGTTATAGTTATTTAAGTTATAGTTATTTAAGTTATAGTTATTTAATTTATAGTTATTTATGTTATAGTTATTTAAGTTATAGTTATTTAAGTTATAGTTATTTAAGTTATAGTTATTTAAGTTATAGTTATTTAAGTTATAGTTATTTAATTAATAGTTATTTAAGTTATAGTTATTTAAGTTATAGTTATTTAAGTTATAGTTATTTAAGTTATAGTTATTTAAGTTATAGTTATTTAATTAATAGTTATTTTAGTTATAGTTATTTAAGTTATAGTTATTTAAGTTATAGTTATTTAAGTTATAGTTATTTAAGTTATAGTTATTTAAGTTATAGTTATTTAATTTATAGTTATTTAATTTATAGTTATTTAAGTTATAGTTATTTAAGTTATAGTTATTTAAGTTATAGTTATTTAAGTTATAGTTATTTAATTAATAGTAATTTAAGTTATAGTAATTTAAGTTTAGTTATTTAATTTATAGTTATTTAAGTTATAGTTAATTAAGTTATCGTTAGTTAAGTTATAGTTATTTAAGTTATAGTTATTAAATTATAGTTATTTAAGTTATAGTTATTTAATTTATAGTTTTTTCATTAATGGTTATTTAAGTTATAGTTATTTAAGTTATAGTTATTTAAGTTATAGTTATTTAAGTTATAGTTATTTAAGTTATAGTTATTTAAGTTATAGTTATTTAATTAATAGTTATTTAAGTTATAGTTATTTAAGTTATAGTTATTTAAGTTATAGTTATTTAAGTTATAGTTATTTAAGTTATAGTTATTTAATTTATAGTTATTTAAGTTATAGTTATTTAAGTTATAGTTATTTAAGTTATAGTTATTTAAGTTATAGTTATTTAAGTTATAGTTATTTAAGTTATAGTTATTTAAGTTATAGTTATTTAAGTTATAGTTATTTAAGTTATAGTTATTTAATTAATAGTTATTTAAGTTATAGTTATTTAAGTTATAGTTATTTAAGTTATAGTTATTTAAGTTATAGTTATTTAAGTTATAGTTATTTAATTTATAGTTATTTAAGTTATAGTTATTTAAGTTATAGTTATCATTCGAAATTTTTCTCTCATAGAGTGCGGACGTCTTTTCTATAAATAGATCACCGTTATTCTTATATATAATTAACTATACAATTTTACAATATCAAAATAATTCAGTATTTTTTCAATTATGAATTGTATTGTATGTAAAGAACAGGAGACAACTACATCAATAAGATGCACTGGATGCAATGATATATTGCATTATATATGCTTACAAGCTTATGGAGTGACAAAATCAGGATGGAATAAAATGAAACCCTCAAAAATAGGTATGGAAATAATGAATTGCGGGTATTTTCCTTTCGTGTGTAAGAAATGTATTGTAACTAAAAATAGACGCTCCGATATGGAAACAGATAGTGTAAATAATGTAATTAAAAGTGATATTATTAATTCAATAGATACTAAATTAGAAAATATTAATAGTAATATGAACAAATTATTATTAAATACAACTACTTATAAAACATATTCAGAAGCTATCACTAACTCATTAGATACTATTAGTTTAGAAATCAATAAAATTGATAGTCGTAATAAAAATATAATAGCAAATAATAAGGAAATCAAAACTAATCACACTAATGATGATATGAGAAAATCGGATCCTATTAATACATCAACCGAAGATAAGAATAATGAATATAAACTAGTAATTAGAAATATAGAAAAAGCAAACTGTAATATTAATTATATAAATAATATTCTAAAGTACCTGGATTTATCAACCCAGATTATTTCTAATATTGAATTTGGAAATAAAACAGTTTTTCTATTATTTACATCATTATTCAACAAAAGACTTTTTATGGCACGTAAAATAAATTTAATTAATTCTAATTTTAATAAATTACTTATACTGCCTTTTTTATCAAAACAAATTATTAAATATGGTAAAATACTTTATCATTCAACTAAATCCAATTTAGTTAATGAAAAAAAATGTGTTTTTAATTATAAATCTAACATATATGAATTACGATCAATAATAAATAATAAAATAAATTGGTATGAAAAACCGATGTATATTTCTGATTCTGTAGAAAAACAATTCAATGAATCATATGATAAATTTATTTTGTCTTTATTGAATACTAATAAAAATAATAATAATAATAATCATAATAATCGATATACTAATAGCAGATATGTACAAAATAATAGCGTATCTAATACAAATACACAAAATCAATGACTAGCTATAGCATTGTGCAATGCAAGATCATTACGGAAAAATGTTGATTACATTACGCAATATATTATTGAACATGATATTGACTTACTTACAATTACAGAAACATGGCTTACAGATACTGACCAAGATATAATCAATGAAATAACCTTTAACTCTACAATATACACATGCTATAGATGTGACAGGATAACATCCACATTTGGTGGAGGTGTAGCGATATTTTTAAAAAATAATATGACTGTATATTCAAATAAACATATTATATTAACAAATTGCCAAGCTTTATTTTTAAAAATTAAAATAAACCATTTATCGATATTTGATATTCTCTTAGTTTATAGACCACCCTCTACTCCTACACAATTATTTACTAGTGAACTAACTCTTATTCTAACTCAAATACCATTAAATAAATTAATTATATTAGGTGATTTTAATTATCATTACGACGAAAATAAATATCCTCATAATATTTTTAAACAAACAATAGAAACCCTTTCACTTAAACAACATATTACTTTCGCAACTCATATACATGGTCATATAATAGATATAGTTTTAACATCTATAAACAGTCAAATTTATATATCTGAAATTACAAGGGGTGAACTTATAACTGATCACTATATAATTAAATTTAATATAAATATTAAGAAAAATGTACCTATAGTAAAGTTAATAAAATATAGATCAATTAATAAAATAAACATTAAAGATTTCATAGATAATATATTATCTTCACTAGAAGGTAATATACTATCATCGCTATTGCTAAATGATTGCCTAACATCTACTTTAGACAAATTTGCTCCTATAAAAAGATTGAATATAACATACCATGCTCATTCTCCATGGTATAATAATGAACTTGAAGCAATGAAGAGAAAATTAAGAAGATTTGAAAAAATATATAATAAAACCAATTCCCAGTTTAACTATAATAATTTTAATACAATTCGCAAACAATATAGACAATTATTAAATCATACTAAGACTTGCTTTATTAAAGATAAAATAAACATATATGGGAAAAATACTAAAAAAATATATTCATTAATTAACAGACTTTCAAATAATTATAGTCCAACAAGATACCCAACATATACGAATGAATTACTACCAAATATATTTGCCAACTTTTTTGATGATAAAATAAAAAATATAGTACAATCAATTAATGATATAAAACATAAAATTCCAATATACATTATACCACTTTACAATACTGCTAAATCATACTTTCTAAACTTTAAGTCCCCTTCATCGTATGAAATATCAATACTAGTTAAAATATGCAAATCATCCTACCCTCATAACGATTCATTACCTAAACAACTTACCGACTTAATAGAACCCACTCTTACAGAACTTTATCAATCCATAATATCACAATCTATATATACTTCTATTTTTCCAACATCCCTTAAATATGCCATTATTACTCCCCTACTAAAAAACAGTAATCTAGATGATAAATTACTAAAAAACTACCGTCCTATTTCCAAACTTCCTTTTCTATCTAAAATATTTGAAAGAGTCATTAGTAAACAAATCATTGAATATTTATCAGAAAATGAACTATATCCTATAAATCAAAGTGCATATCGAAAAAACCACAGTACAGAAACTACAATAGTATCTATATTTGATAATATATATAATGCGATAGATGATGGAAATAAAGTTCAACTTGTGCTATTAGATATGTCAGCAGCATTTGATACTATCTCTCATAAGATTTTATTGGATAGATTAGAGGAAATAGGTATAGCTGATAAGGCACTAGACTTACTGAAATCTTATATTACAAATAGAACGTATCGAACATTAATAAATGATATACAATCAGACGAATTCCAACTAAAATATGGAGTTCCACAAGGGTCCGTACTTGGACCATTATTATTTTTAATTTATTTACGTCCATTATCTCTATTAATTTCTAAATTTCCCCAAATTAAATTCAACATATTTGCAGACGATATTATAATTTACCAGACTCTACCACTGGAAAACAATGATAACTCATCTCTCATTAATTGCACTAATAATATACGCAACTGGCTAATCAATAACAATTTACTACTCAATATCGACAAGACACAACTGATTAACATTTCAAAAAAATTAACACAAAATAAATTTCCTATATATTTAATTGATAATTTAATTGTTGAACCTTCTAAGACCGTAAAATGTCTGGGTGTCATTATAGACGAACATATGCTTTTAGATAACCACTTACGATTTACTGCTAAAAAAGCATTTTATTATTTTAGTAAGGTCAAAAAAATAAGAAAATTATTGTCATTTCATAATTTAAAAATGATCTCTCAGTCTTATATTATATCGCATTTAAACTATTGTAATTCTATATATTATGGTATAACTAAATCTAGAATAAATTACTTAGATCGTATATTAAGAATTATAGTAAGAATGATATATGGTTTTAAGCGAAAAGACCATAATAGTATTACCGAATGTTTAACATCACTAGGATGGCTTGAAATGAGAAATTATTCAGCGTATAGAATACTATGTTTAACATATACTGCCCTAAACGCTAAACAGCCGCGCTACCTTTATGATATTATTAAACTAAAGGAAAATACCCGCCGATTAAGATCTAGTAACAGTCTGCTATTATCAAATCAAAAATTTAATCTTGATACCTATGGTAAAAGAAGATTTAGTGTTTCAGCGCCAGCTTTATGGAACAACCTTCCTCTACATTTGCGAAGATGCAATTCCATCAAAACATTTAAGAAGGCCGTTAAAAATCATCTACTATGCTCAACATGAGATCTGGGATTGATCTTTTGCGGATGTTCTATGACTCTGCCCGAAAGTCAGAGTTCTCTATCTGATTCTATCTGATTTTATTTTATCATTTAATATTATTAATATTATTGTATTCTCTTTAAAACACAAATGAGAACATATCTATTTTGTTATTTTGTGTATAAATAAACTTTTCAATTCAATTCAATTCAATAGTTATTTAAGTTATAGTTATTAAATTATAGTTATTTAATTAATAGTTATTTAAGTTATAGTTATTTAAGTTATAGTTATTAAATTATAGTTATTTAAGTTATAGTTATTTAAGTTATAGTTATTTAAGTTATAGTTATTTAATTAATAGTTATTTAAGTTATAGTTATTTAATTTATAGTTATTTAAAATATAGTTATTTAAGTTATAGTTATTTAAGTTATAGTTATTTAAGTTATAGTTATTTAAGTTATAGTTATTTAAGTTATAGTTATTTAAGTTATAGTTATTTAATTAATAGTTATTTAAGTTATAGTTATTTAAGTTATAGTTATTTAAGTTATAGTTATTTAAGTTATAGTTATTTAAGTTATAGTTATTTAATTAATAGTTATTTAAGTTATAGTTATTTAAGTTATAGTTATTTAAGTTATAGTTATTTAAGTTATAGTTATTTAAGTTATAGTTATTTAATTTATAGTTATTTAAGTTATAGTTATTTAAGTTATAGTTATTTAAGTTATAGTTATTTAAGTTATAGTTATTTAAGTTATAGTTATTTAAGTTATAGTTATTTAATTAATAGTTATTTAAATTATAGTTATATAAGTTATAGTTATTTAAGTTATAGTTATTTAAGTTATAGTTATTTAATTTATAGTTATTTAATTTATAGTTATTTAAGTTATAGTTATTTAAGTTATAGTTATTTAAGTTATAGTTATTTAAGTTATAGTTATTTAATTAATAGTAATTTAAGTTATAGTAATTTAAGTTTAGTTATTTAATTTATAGTTATTTAAGTTATAGTTAATTAAGCTATCGTTAGTTAAGTTATAGTTATTTAAGTTATAGTTATTAAATTATAGTTATTTAAGTTATAGTTATTTAATTTATAGTTATTTAATTTATAGTTTTTTCATTTATGGTTATTATATTATAGTTATATAAATTATAGTTATTTAAGTTATAGTTATTTAAGTTATAGTTATTTAAGTTATAGTTATTTAAGTTATAGTTATTTAAGTTATAGTTATTTAAGTTATAGTTATTTAATTAATAGTTATTTAAGTTATAGTTATTTAAGTTATAGTTATTTAAGTTATAGTTATTTAAGTTATAGTTATTTAATTAATAGTTATTTAAGTTATAGTTATTTAAGTTATAGTTATTTAAGTTATAGTTATTTAAGTTATAGTTATTTAAGTTATAGTTATTTAAGTTATAGTTATTTAATTTATAGTTATTTAATTTATAGTTATTTAAGTTATAGTTATTTAAGTTATAGTTATTTAAGTTATAGTCATTTAATTAATAGTAATTTAAGTTATAGTAATTTAAGTTTAGTTATTTAATTTATAGTTATTTAAGTTATAGTTAATTAAGTTATCGTTAGTTAAGTTATAGTTATTTAAGTTATAGTTATTAAATTATAGTTATTTAAGTTATAGTTATTTAATTTATAGTTTTTTCATTTATGGTTATTTAAGTTATAGTTATTTAAGTTATAGTTATTTAAGTTATAGTTATTTAATTAATAGTTATTTAAGTTATAGTTATTTAAGTTCTAGTTATTTAAGTTATAGTTATTTAAGTTATAGTTATTTAAGTTATAGTTATTTAATTTATAGTTATTTAAGTTATAGTTATTTAAGTTATAGTTATTTAAGTTATAGTTATTTAAGTTATAGTTATTTAAGTTATAGTTATTTAAGTTATAGTTATTTAAGTTATAGTTATTTAAGTTATAGTTATTTAATTTATAGTTATTTAAGTTATAGTTAATTAAGTTATCGTTATTTAAGTTATAGTTATTTAAGTTATAGTTATTTAAGTTATAGTTATTTAAGTTATAGTTATTTAATTTATAGTTATTTAATTTATAGTTTTTTCATTTATGGTTATTATATTATAGTTATATAAATTATAGTTATTTAAGTTATAGTTATTTAAGTTATAGTTATTTAAGTTATAGTTATTTAAGTTATAGTTATTTAAGTTATAGTTATTTAAGTTATAGTTATTTAATTAATAGTTATTTAAGTTATAGTTATTTAAGTTATAGTTATTTAAGTTATAGTTATTTAAGTTATAGTTATTTAATTAATAGTTATTTAAGTTATAGTTATTTAAGTTATAGTTATTTAAGTTATAGTTATTTAAGTTATAGTTATTTAAGTTATAGTTATTTAAGTTATAGTTATTTAATTTATAGTTATTTAATTTATAGTTATTTAAGTTATAGTTATTTAAGTTATAGTTATTTAAGTTATAGTCATTTAATTAATAGTAATTTAAGTTATAGTAATTTAAGTTTAGTTATTTAATTTATAGTTATTTAAGTTATAGTTAATTAAGTTATCGTTAGTTAAGTTATAGTTATTTAAGTTATAGTTATTAAATTATAGTTATTTAAGTTATAGTTATTTAATTTATAGTTTTTTCATTTATGGTTATTTAAGTTATAGTTATTTAAGTTATAGTTATTTAAGTTATAGTTATTTAATTAATAGTTATTTAAGTTATAGTTATTTAAGTTCTAGTTATTTAAGTTATAGTTATTTAAGTTATAGTTATTTAAGTTATAGTTATTTAATTTATAGTTATTTAAGTTATAGTTATTTAAGTTATAGTTATTTAAGTTATAGTTATTTAAGTTATAGTTATTTAAGTTATAGTTATTTAAGTTATAGTTATTTAAGTTATAGTTATTTAAGTTATAGTTATTTAAGTTATAGTTATTTAATCAATAGTTATTTAAGTTATAGTTATTTAAGTTATAGTTATTTAAGTTATAGTTATTTAAGTTATAGTTATTTAAGTTATAGTTATTTAATTTATAGTTATTTAATTTATAGTTATTTAAGTTATAGTTATTTAAGTTATAGTTATTTAAGTTATAGTTATTTAATTAATAGTAATTTAAGTTATAGTAATTTAAGTTTAGTTATTTAATTTATAGTTATTTAAGTTATAGTTAATTAAGTTATCGTTAGTTAAGTTATAGTTATTTAAGTTATAGTTATTAAATTATAGTTATTTAAGTTATAGTTATTTAATTTATAGTTTTTTCATTTATGGTTATTATATTATAGTTATATAAATTATAGTTATTTAAGTTATAGTTATTTAAAATATAGTTATTTAAGTTATAGTTATTTAAGTTATAGTTATTTAAGTTATAGTTATTTAAGTTATAGTTATTTAAGTTATAGTTATTTAAGTTATAGTTATTTAATTAATAGTTATTTAAGTTATAGTTATTTAAGTTATAGTTATTTAAGTTATAGTTATTTAAGTTATAGTTATTTAAGTTATAGTTATTTAATTAATAGTTATTTAATTTATAGTTATTTAAGTTATAGTTAATTAAGTTATCGTTAGTTAAGTTATAGTTATTTAAGTTATAGTTATTAAATTATAGTTATTTAAGTTATAGTTATTTAATTTATAGTTTTTTCATTTATGGTTATTTAAGTTATAGTTATTTAAGTTATAGTTATTTAAGTTATAGTTATTTAAGTTATAGTTATTTAAGTTATAGTTATTTAAGTTATAGTTATTTAATTAATAGTTATTTAAGTTATAGTTATTTAAGTTATAGTTATTTAAGTTATAGTTATTTAAGTTATAGTTATTTAAGTTATAGTTATTTAAGTTATAGTTATTTAAGTTATAGTTATTTAAGTTATAGTTATTTAAGTTATAGTTATTTAATTAATAGTTATTTAAGTTATAGTTATTTAAGTTATAGTTATTAAATTATAGTTATTTAAGTTATAGTTATTTAATTTATAGTTTTTTCATTTATGGTTATTTAAGTTATAGTTATTTAAGTTATAGTTATTTAAGTTATAGTTATTTAAGTTATAGTTATTTAAGTTATAGTTATTTAAGTTATAGTTATTTAAGTTATAGTTATTTAATTAATAGTTATTTAAGTTATAGTTATTTAAGTTATAGTTATTTAAGTTATAGTTATTTAAGTTATAGTTATTTAAGTTATAGTTATTTAATTTATAGTTATTTATGTTATAGTTATTTAAGTTATAGTTATTTAAGTTATAGTTATTTAAGTTATAGTTATTTAAGTTATAGTTATTTAAGTTATAGTTATTTAATTAATAGTTATTTAAGTTATAGTTATTTAAGTTATAGTTATTTAAGTTATAGTTATTTAAGTTATAGTTATTTAAGTTATAGTTATTTAATTAATAGTTATTTTAGTTATAGTTATTTAAGTTATAGTTATTTAAGTTATAGTTATTTAAGTTATAGTTATTTAAGTTATAGTTATTTAAGTTATAGTTATTTAATTTATAGTTATTTAATTTATAGTTATTTAAGTTATAGTTATTTAAGTTATAGTTATTTAAGTTATAGTTATTTAAGTTATAGTTATTTAATTAATAGTAATTTAAGTTATAGTAATTTAAGTTTAGTTATTTAATTTATAGTTATTTAAGTTATAGTTAATTAAGTTATCGTTAGTTAAGTTATAGTTATTTAAGTTATAGTTATTAAATTATAGTTATTTAAGTTATAGTTATTTAATTTATAGTTTTTTCATTAATGGTTATTTAAGTTATAGTTATTTAAGTTATAGTTATTTAAGTTATAGTTATTTAAGTTTATTTTAAGTTATAGTTATTTAAGTTATAGTTATTTAAGTTATATTATTTAAGTTATAGTTATTTAAGTTATAGTTATTTAAGTTATAGTTATTTAAGTTATAGTTATTTAAGTTATAGTTATTTAAGTTATAGTTATTTAAGTTATAGTTATTTAAGTTATAGTTATTTAAGTTATAGTTATTTAAGTTATAGTTATTTAAGTTATAGTTATTTAAGTTATAGTTATTTAAGTTATAGTTATTTAATTAATAGTTATTTAAGTTATAGTTATTTAAGTTATAGTTATTTAAGTTATAGTTATTTAAGTTATAGTTATTTAATTTATAGTTATTTAATTTATAGTTATTTAAGTTATAGTTATTTAAGTTATAGTTATTTAAGTTATAGTTATTTAAGTTATAGTTATTTAAGTTATAGTTATTTAAGTTATAGTTATTTAATTAATAGTTATTTAAGTTATAGTTATTTAAGTTATAGTTATTTAAGTTATAGTTATTTAAGTTATAGTTATTTAAGTTATAGTAATTTAAGTTTAGTTATTTAATTTATAGTTATTTAAGTTATAGTTAATTAAGTTATCGTTAGTTAAGTTATAGTTATTTAAGTTATAGTTATTAAATTATAGTTATTTAAGTTATAGTTATTTAATTTATAGTTATTTAATTTATAGTTATTTAATTTATAGTTTTTTCATTTATGGTTATTATATTATAGTTATATAAATTATAGTTATTTAAGTTATAGTTATTTAAGTTATAGTTATTTAAGTTATAGTTATTTAAGTTATAGTTATTTAAGTTATAGTTATTTAAGTTATAGTTATTTAATTAATAGTTATTTAAGTTATAGTTATTTAAGTTATAGTTATTTAAGTTATAGTTATTTAAGTTATAGTTATTTAATTAATAGTTATTTAAGTTATAGTTATTTAAGTTATAGTTATTTAAGTTATAGTTATTTAAGTTATAGTTATTTAAGTTATAGTTATTTAAGTTATAGTTATTTAATTTATAGTTATTTAATTTATAGTTATTTAAGTTATAGTTATTTAAGTTATAGTTATTTAAGTTATAGTCATTTAATTAATAGTAATTTAAGTTTAGTTATTTAATTTATAGTTATTTAAGTTATAGTTAATTAAGTTATCGTTAGTTAAGTTATAGTTATTTAAGTTATAGTTATTAAATTATAGTTATTTAAGTTATAGTTATTTAATTTATAGTTTTTTCATTTATGGTTATTTAAGTTATAGTTATTTAAGTTATAGTTATTTAAGTTATAGTTATTTAATTAATAGTTATTTAAGTTATAGTTATTTAAGTTATAGTTATTTAAGTTATAGTTATTTAAGTTATAGTTATTTAAGTTATAGTTATTTAATTTATAGTTATTTAAGTTATAGTTATTTAAGTTATAGTTATTTAAGTTATAGTTATTTAAGTTATAGTTATTTAAGTTATAGTTATTTAAGTTATAGTTATTTAAGTTATAGTTATTTAAGTTATAGTTATTTAAGTTATAGTTATTTAATCAATAGTTATTTAAGTTATAGTTATTTAAGTTATAGTTATTTAAGTTATAGTTATTTAAGTTATAGTTATTTAAGTTATAGTTATTTAATTTATAGTTATTTAATTTATAGTTATTTAAGTTATAGTTATTTAAGTTATAGTTATTTAAGTTATAGTTATTTAATTAATAGTAATTTAAGTTATAGTAATTTAAGTTTAGTTATTTAATTTATAGTTATTTAAGTTATAGTTAATTAAGTTATCGTTAGTTAAGTTATAGTTATTTAAGTTATAGTTATTAAATTATAGTTATTTAAGTTATAGTTATTTAATTTATAGTTTTTTCATTTATGGTTATTATATTATAGTTATATAAATTATAGTTATTTAAGTTATAGTTATTTAAAATATAGTTATTTAAGTTATAGTTATTTAAGTTATAGTTATTTAAGTTATAGTTATTTAAGTTATAGTTATTTAAGTTATAGTTATTTAAGTTATAGTTATTTAATTAATAGTTATTTAAGTTATAGTTATTTAAGTTATAGTTATTTAAGTTATAGTTATTTAAGTTATAGTTATTTAAGTTATAGTTAATTAATTAATAGTTATTTAAGTTATAGTTATTTAAGTTATAGTTATTTAAGTTATAGTTATTTAAGTTATAGTTATTTAAGTTATAGTTATTTAAGTTATAGTTATTTAATTTATAGTTATTTAATTTATAATTATTTAAGTTATAGTTATTTAAGTTATAGTTATTTAAGTTATAGTTATTTAAGTTATAGTTATTTAATTAATAGTAATTTAAGTTATAGTAATTTAAGTTTAGTTATTTAATTTATAGTTATTCAAGTTATAGTTAATTAAGTTATCATTAGTTAAGTTATAGTTATTTAATTTATAGTTATTAAATTATAGTTATTTAAGTTATAGTTATTTAATTTATAGTTTTTTCATTTATGGTTATTTAATTAATAGTTATTTAAGTTATAGTTATTTAAGTTATAGTTATTTAAGTTATAGTTATTTAAGTTATAGTTATTTAATTAATAGTTATTTAAGTTATAGTTATTTAAGTTATAGTTATTTAAGTTATAGTTATTTAAGTTATAGTTATTTAAGTTATAGTTATTTAAGTTATAGTTATTTAATTTATAGTTATTTAATTTATAGTTATTTAAGTTATAGTTATTTAAGTTATAGTTATTTAAGTTATAGTCATTTAATTAATAGTAATTTAAGTTTAGTTATTTAATTTATAGTTATTTAAGTTATAGTTAATTAAGTTATCGTTAGTTAAGTTATAGTTATTTAAGTTATAGTTATTAAATTATAGTTATTTAAGTTATAGTTATTTAATTTATAGTTTTTTCATTTATGGTTATTTAAGTTATAGTTATTTAAGTTATAGTTATTTAAGTTATAGTTATTTAATTAATAGTTATTTAAGTTATAGTTATTTAAGTTATAGTTATTTAAGTTATAGTTATTTAAGTTATAGTTATTTAAGTTATAGTTATTTAATTTATAGTTATTTAAGTTATAGTTATTTAAGTTATAGTTATTTAAGTTATAGTTATTTAAGTTATAGTTATTTAAGTTATAGTTATTTAAGTTATAGTTATTTAAGTTATAGTTATTTAATCAATAGTTATTTAAGTTATAGTTATTTAAGTTATAGTTATTTAAGTTATAGTTATTTAAGTTATAGTTATTTAAGTTATAGTTATTTAATTTATAGTTATTTAATTTATAGTTATTTAAGTTATAGTTATTTAAGTTATAGTTATTTAAGTTATAGTTATTTAATTAATAGTAA
Organism: Osedax frankpressi; assembly: GCA_964035775.1. Taxonomy (NCBI): domain Eukaryota; kingdom Metazoa; phylum Annelida; class Polychaeta; order Sabellida; family Siboglinidae; genus Osedax; species Osedax frankpressi. Next base: position 1,432,945 of record OZ038314.1, read on the forward strand.
TTTAAGTTATAGTAATTTAAGTTTAGTTATTTAATTTATAGTTATTTAAGTTATAGTTAATTAAGTTATCGTTAGTTAAGTTATAGTTATTTAAGTTATAGTTATTAAATTATAGTTATTTAAGTTATAGTTATTTAATTTATAGTTTTTTCATTTATGGTTATTATATTATAGTTATATAAATTATAGTTATTTAAGTTATAGTTATTTAAAATATAGTTATTTAAGTTATAGTTATTTAAGTTATAGTTATTTAAGTTATAGTTATTTAAGTTATAGTTATTTAAGTTATAGTTATTTAAGTTATAGTTATTTAATTAATAGTTATTTAAGTTATAGTTATTTAAGTTATAGTTATTTAAGTTATAGTTATTTAAGTTATAGTTATTTAAGTTATAGTTAATTAATTAATAGTTATTTAAGTTATAGTTATTTAAGTTATAGTTATTTAAGTTATAGTTATTTAAGTTATAGTTATTTAAGTTATAGTTATTTAAGTTATAGTTATTTAATTTATAGTTATTTAATTTATAATTATTTAAGTTATAGTTATTTAAGTTATAGTTATTTAAGTTATAGTTATTTAAGTTATAGTTATTTAATTAATAGTAATTTAAGTTATAGTAATTTAAGTTTAGTTATTTAATTTATAGTTATTCAAGTTATAGTTAATTAAGTTATCATTAGTTAAGTTATAGTTATTTAATTTATAGTTATTAAATTATAGTTATTTAAGTTATAGTTATTTAATTTATAGTTTTTTCATTTATGGTTATTTAAGTTATAGTTATTTAAGTTATAGTTATTTAAGTTATAGTTATTTAATTAATAGTTATTTAAGTTATAGTTATTTAAGTTATAGTTATTTAAGTTATAGTTATTTAAATTATAGTTATTTAAGTTATAGTTATTTAATTTATAGTTATAGTTATTTAAGTTATAGTTATTTAAGTTATAGTTACTTAAGTTATAGTTATTTAAGTTATAGTTATTTAAGTTATAGTTATTTAAGTTATAGTTATTTAAGTTATAGTTATTTAATTTATAGTTATTTAATTTATAGTTATTTAAGTTATAGTTATTTAAGTTATAGTTATTTAAGTTATAGTTATTTAAGTTATAGTAATTTAATTAATAGTAATTTAAGTTATAGTAATTTAAGTTTAGTTATTTAATTTATAGTTATTTAAGTTATAGTTAATTAAGTTATCGTTAGTTAAGTTATAGTTATTTAAGTTATAGTTATTAAATTATAGTTATTTAAGTTATAGTTATTTAATTTATAGTTTTTTCATTTATGGTTATTATATTATAGTTATATAAATTATAGTTATTTAAGTTATAGTTATTTAAGTTATAGTTATTTAAGTTATAGTTATTTAAGTTATAGTTATTTAAGTTATAGTTATTTAAGTTATAGTTATTTAAGTTATAGTTATTTAAGTTATAGTTATGTAATTAATAGTTATTTAAGTTATAGTTATTTAAGTTATAGTTATTTAAGTTATGGTTATTTAAGTTATAGTTATTTAAGTTATAGTTATTTAATTAATAGTTATTTAAGTTATAGTTATTTAAGTTATAGTTATTAAATTATAGTTATTTAAGTTATAGTTATTTAATTTATAGTTTTTTCATTTATGGTTATTTAAGTTATAGTTATTTAAGTTATAGTTATTTAAGTTATAGTTATTTAAGTTATAGTTATTTAAGTTATAGTTATTTAAGTTATAGTTATTTAAGTTATAGTTATTTAAGTTATAGTTATTTAAGTTATAGTTATTTAATTAATAGTTATTTAAGTTATAGTTATTTAAGTTATAGTTATTTAAGTTATAGTTATTTAAGTTATAGTTATTTAAGTTATAGTTATTTAATTTATAGTTATTTAAGTTATAGTTATTTAAGTTATAGTTATTTAAGTTATAGTTATTTAAGTTATAGTTATTTAAGTTATAGTTATTTAAGTTATAGTTATTTAAGTTATAGTTATTTAAGTTATAGTTATTTAAGTTATAGTTATTTAAGTTATAGTTATTTAAGTTATAGTTATTTAAGTTATAGTTATTTAATTTATAGTTATTTAAGTTATAGTAATTTAAGTTTAGTTATTTAATTTATAGTTATTTAAGTTATAGTTAATTAAGTTATCGTTAGTTAAGTTATAGTTATTTAAGTTATAGTTATTAAATTATAGTTATTTAAGTTATAGTTATTTAATTTATAGTTTTTTCATTTATGGTTATTTAAGTTATAGTTATTTAAGTTATAGTTATTTAAGTTATAGTTATTTAATTAATAGTTATTTAAGTTATAGTTATTTAAGTTATAGTTATTTAAGTTATAGTTATTTAAGTTATAGTTATTTAAGTTATAGTTATTTAATTTATAGTTATTTAAGTTATAGTTATTTAAGTTATAGTTATTTAAGTTATAGTTATTTAACTTATAGTTATTTAAGTTATAGTTATTTAAGTTATAGTTATTTAAGTTATAGTTATTTAATTAATAGTTATTTAAGTTATAGTTATTTAAGTTATAGTTATTTAAGTTATAGTTATTTAAGTTATAGTTATTTAAGTTATAGTTATTTAATTTATAGTTATTTAATTTATAGTTATTTAAGTTATAGTTATTTAAGTTATAGTTATTTAAGTTATAGTTATTTAATTAATAGTAATTTAAGTTATAGTAATTTAAGTTTAGTTATTTAATTTATAGTTTTTTCATTTATGGTTATTATATTATAGTTATATAAATTATAGTTATTTAAGTTATAGTTATTTAAGTTATAGTTATTTAAGTTATAGTTATTTAAGTTATAGTTATTTAAGTTATAGTTATTTAAGTTATAGTTATTTAAGTTATAGTTATTTAAGTTAGAGTTATTTAAGTTATAGTTATTTAAGTTATAGTTATATAATTAATAGTTATTTAAGTTATAGTTATTTAAGTTATAGTTATTTAAGTTATAGTTATTTAAGTTATAGTTATTTAAGTTATAGTTATTTAATTAATAGTTATTTAAGTTATAGTTATTTAAGTTATAGTTATTTAAGTTATAGTTATTTAAGTTATAGTTATTTAAGTTATAGTTATTTAATTTATAGTTATTTAATTTATAGTTATTTAAGTTATAGTTATTTAAGTTATAGTTATTTAAGTTATAGTTATTTAAGTTATAGTTATTTAATTAATAGTAATTTAAGTTATAGTAATTTAAGTTTAGTTATTTAATTTATAGTTATTTAAGTTATAGTTAATTAAGTTATCATTAGTTAAGTTATAGTTATTTAAGTTATAGTTATTAAATTATAGTTATTTAAGTTATAGTTATTTAATTTATAGTTTTTTCATTTATAGTTATTTAAGTTATAGTTATTTAAGTTATAGTTATTTAAGTTATAGTTATTTAAGTTATAATTATTTAAATTATAGTTATATAAATTATAGTTAATTAAGTTATCGTTATTTAAGTTATAGTTATTTAAGTTATAGTTATTTAAGTTATAGTTATTTAAATTTTAGTTATATAAGTTATAGTTATTGAATTTATAGTTATTTAATTTATAGTTATTTAAGTTATAGTTATTTAAGTTATAGTTATTTAAGTTATAGTTATTTAAGTTATAGTTATTTAAGTTATAGTTATTTAAGTTATAGTTATTTAATTTATAGTTATTTAAGTTATATTTATTTAAGTTATAGTTATTTAAGTTATAGTTATTTAAGTTATAGTTATTTAAGTTATAGTTATTTAAGTTATAGTTATTTAAGTTATAGTTATTTAAGTTATAGTTATTTAATTAATAGTTATTTAAATTATAGTTATTTAAGTTATAGTTATTTAAGTTATAGTTATTTAAGTTATAGTTATTTAATTTATAGTTATTTAATTTATAGTTATTTAAGTTATAGTTATTTAAGTTATAGTTATTTAAGTTATAGTTATTTAAGTTATAGTTATTTAATTAATAGTAATTTAATTTATAGTAATTTAAGTTTAGTTATTTAATTTATAGTTATTAAAGTTATAGTTAATTAAGTTATCGTTAGTTAAGTTATAGTTATTTAAGTTATAGTTATTAAATTATAGTTATTTAAGTTATAGTTATTTAATTTATAGTTATTTAATTTATAGTTTTTTCATTTATGGTTATTATATTATAGTTATATAAATTATAGTTATTTAAGTTATAGTTATTTAAGTTATAGTTATTTAAGTTATAGTTATTTAAGTTATAGTTATTTAAGTTATAGTTATTTAAGTTATAGTTATTTAATTAATAGTTATTTAAGTTATAGTTATTTAAGTTATAGTTATTTAAGTTATAGTTATTTAAGTTATAGTTATTTAATTAATAGTTATTTAAGTTATAGTTATTTAAGTTATAGTTATTTAAGTTATAGTTATTTAAGTTATAGTTATTTAAGTTATAGTTATTTAAGTTATAGTTATTTAATTTATAGTTATTTAATTTATAGTTATTTAAGTTATAGTTATTTAAGTTATAGTTATTTAAGTTATAGTCATTTAATTAATAGTAATTTAAGTTATAGTAATTTAAGTTTAGTTATTTAATTTATAGTTATTTAAGTTATAGTTAATTAAGTTATCGTTAGTTAAGTTATAGTTATTTAAGTTATAGTTATTAAATTATAGTTATTTAAGTTATAGTTATTTAATTTATAGTTTTTTCATTTATGGTTATTTAAGTTATAGTTATTTAAGTTATAGTTATTTAAGTTATAGTTATTTAATTAATAGTTATTTAAGTTATAGTTATTTAAGTTATAGTTATTTAAGTTATAGTTATTTAAGTTATAGTTATTTAAGTTATAGTTATTTAATTTATAGTTATTTAAGTTATAGTTATTTAAGTTATAATTATTTAAGTTATAGTTATTTAAGTTATAGTTATTTAAGTTATAGTTATTTAAGTTATAGTTATTTAAGTTATAGTTATTTAAGTTATAGTTATTTAATCAATAGTTATTTAAGTTATAGTTATTTAAGTTATAGTTATTTAGGTTATAGTTATTTAAGTTATAGTTATTTAAGTTATAGTTATTTAATTTATAGTTATTTAATTTATAGTTATTTAAGTTATAGTTATTTAAGTTATAGTTATTTAAGTTATAGTTATTTAATTAATAGTAATTTAAGTTATAGTAATTTAAGTTTAGTTATTTAATTTATAGTTATTTAAGTTATAGTTAATTAAGTTATCGTTAGTTAAGTTATAGTTATTTAAGTTATAGTTATTAAATTATAGTTATTTAAGTTATAGTTATTTAATTTATAGTTTTTTCATTTATGGTTATTATATTATAGTTATATAAATTATAGTTATTTAAGTTATAGTTATTTAAAATATAGTTATTTAAGTTATAGTTATTTAAGTTATAGTTATTTAAGTTATAGTTATTTAAGTTATAGTTATTTAAGTTATAGTTATTTAAGTTATAGTTATTTAATTAATAGTTATTTAAGTTATAGTTATTTAAGTTATAGTTATTTAAGTTATAGTTATTTAAGTTATAGTTATTTAAGTTATAGTTAATTAATTAAGAGTTATTTAAGTTATAGTTATTTAAGTTATAGTTATTTAAGTTATAGTTATTTAAGTTATAGTTATTTAAGTTATAGTTATTTAAGTTATAGTTATTTAATTTATAGTTATTTAATTTATAATTATTTAAGTTATAGTTATTTAAGTTATAGTTATTTAAGTTATAGTTATTTAAGTTATAGTTATTTAATTAATAGTAATTTAAGTTATAGTAATTTAAGTTTAGTTATTTAATTTATAGTTATTTAAGTTATAGTTAATTAAGTTATCATTAGTTAAGTTATAGTTATTTAATTTATAGTTATTAAATTATAGTTATTTAAGTTATAGTTATTTAATTTATAGTTTTTTCATTTATGGTTATTTAAGTTATAGTTATTTAAGTTATAGTTATTTAAGTTATAGTTATTTAATTAATAGTTATTTAAGTTATAGTTATTTAAGTTATAGTTATTTAAGTTATAGTTATTTAAATTATAGTTATTTAAGTTATAGTTATTTAATTTATAGTTATAGTTATTTAAGTTATAGTTATTTAAGTTATAGTTACTTAAGTTATAGTTATTTAAGTTATAGTTATTTAAGTTATAGTTATTTAAGTTATAGTTATTTAAGTTATAGTTATTTAATTTATAGTTATTTAATTTATAGTTATTTAAGTTATAGTTATTTAAGTTATAGTTATTTAAGTTATAGTTATTTAAGTTATAGTAATTTAATTAATAGTAATTTAAGTTATAGTAATTTAAGTTTAGTTATTTAATTTATAGTTATTTAAGTTATAGTTAATTAAGTTATCGTTAGTTAAGTTATAGTTATTTAAGTTATAGTTATTAAATTAGAGTTATTTAAGTTATAGTTATTTAATTTATAGTTTTTTCATTTATGGTTATTATATTATAGTTATATAAATTATAGTTATTTAAGTTATAGTTATTTAAGTTATAGTTATTTAAGTTATAGTTATTTAAGTTATAGTTATTTAAGTTATAGTTATTTAAGTTATAGTTATTTAAGTTATAGTTATTTAAGTTATAGTTATTTAAGTTATAGTTATTTAAGTTATAGTTATTTAATTAATAGTTATTTAAGTTATAGTTATTTAAGTTATAGTTATTTAAGTTATAGTTATTTAAGTTATAGTTATTTAAGTTATAGTTATTTAATTAATAGTTATTTAAGTTATAGTTATTTAAGTTATAGTTATTAAATTATAGTTATTTAAGTTATAGTTATTTAATTTATAGTTTTTTCATTTATGGTTATTTAAGTTATAGTTATTTAAGTTATAGTTATTTAAGTTATAGTTATTTAAGTTATAGTTATTTAAGTTATAGTTATTTAAGTTATAGTTATTTAAGTTATAGTTATTTAATTAATAGTTATTTAAGTTATAGTTATTTAAGTTATAGTTATTTAAGTTATAGTTATTTAAGTTATAGTTATTTAAGTTATAGTTATTTAATTTATAGTTATTTAAGTTATAGTTATTTAAGTTATAGTTATTTAAGTTATAGTTATTTAAGTTATAGTTATTTAAGTTATAGTTATTTAAGTTATAGTTATTTAATTAATAGTTATTTAAGTTATAGTTATTTAAGTTATAGTTATTTAAGTTATAGTTATTTAAGTTATAGTTATTTAAGTTATAGTTATTTAAGTTATAGTTATTTAAGTTATAGTTATTTAAGTTATAGTTATTTAAGTTATAGTTATTTAATTTATAGTTATTTAAGTTATAGTAATTTAAGTTTAGTTATTTAATTTATAGTTATTTAGGTTATAGTTAATTAAGTTATCGTTAGTTAAGTTATAGTTATTTAAGTTATAGTTATTAAATTATAGTTATTTAAGTTATAGTTATTTAATTTATAGTTTTTTCATTTATGGTTATTTAAGTTATAGTTATTTAAGTTATAGTTATTTAAGTTATAGTTATTTAATTAATAGTTATTTAAGTTATAGTTATTTAAGTTATAGTTATTTAAGTTATAGTTATTTAAGTTATAGTTATTTAAGTTATAGTTATTTAATTTATAGTTATTTAAGTTATAGTTATTTAAGTTATAGTTATTTAAGTTATAGTTATTTAACTTATAGTTATTTAAGTTATAGTTATTTAAGTTATAGTTATTTAAGTTATAGTTATTTAATTAATAGTTATTTAAGTTATAGTTATTTAAGTTATAGTTATTTAAGTTATAGTTATTTAAGTTATAGTTATTTAAGTTATAGTTATTTAATTTATAGTTATTTAATTTATAGTTATTTAAGTTATAGTTATTTAAGTTATAGTTATTTAAGTTATAGTTATTTAATTAATAGTAATTTAAGTTATAGTAATTTAAGTTTAGTTATTTAATTTATAGTTATTTAAGTTATAGTTAATTAAGTTATCTTTAGTTAAGTTATAGTTATTTAAGTTATAGTTATTAAATTATAGTTATTTAAGTTATAGTTATTTAATTGATAGTTTTTTCATTTATGGTTATTATATTATAGTTATATAAATTATAGTTATTTAAGTTATAGTTATTTAAGTTATAGTTATTTAAGTTATAGTTATATAATTAATAGTTATTTAAGTTATAGTTATTTAAGTTATAGTTATTTAAGTTATAGTTATTTAAGTTATAGTTATTTAAGTTATAGTTATTTAATTAATAGTTATTTAAGTTATAGTTATTTAAGTTATAGTTATTTAAGTTATAGTTATTTAAGTTATAGTTATTTAAGTTATAGTTATTTAATTTATAGTTATTTAATTTATAGTTATTTAAGTTATAGTTATTTAAGTTATAGTTATTTAAGTTATAGTTATTTAAGTTATAGTTATTTAATTAATAGTAATTTAAGTTATAGTAATTTAAGTTTAGTTATTTAATTTATAGTTATTTAAGTTATAGTTAATTAAGTTATCATTAGTTAAGTTATAGTTATTTAAGTTATAGTTATTAAATTATAGTTATTTAAGTTATAGTTATTTAATTTATAGTTTTTTCATTTATAGTTATTTAAGTTATAGTTATTTAAGTTATAGTTATTTAAGTTATAGTTATTTAAGTTATAATTATTTAAATTATAGTTATATAAGTTATAGTTAATTAAGTTATCGTTATTTAAGTTATAGTTATTTAAGTTATAGTTATTTAAGTTATAGTTATTTAAATTTTAGTTATATAAGTTATAGTTATTGAATTTATAGTTATTTAATTTATAGTTATTTAAGTTATAGTTATTTAAGTTATAGTTATTTAAGTTATAGTTATTTAAGTTATAGTTATTTAAGTTATAGTTATTTAAGTTATAGTTATTTAAGTTATAATTATTTAAATTATAGTTATATAAGTTATAGTTAATTAAGTTATCGTTATTTAAGTTATAGTTATTTAAGTTATAGTTATTTAAATTTTAGTTATATAAGTTATAGTTATTGAATTTATAGTTATTTAATTTATAGTTATTTAAGTTATAGTTATTTAAGTTATAGTTATTTAAGTTATAGTTATTTAAGTTATAGTTATTTAAGTTATAGTTATTTAAGTTATAGTTATTTAATTTATAGTTATTTAAGTTATATTTATTTAAGTTATAGTTATTTAAGTTATAGTTATTTAAGTTATAGTTATTTAAGTTATAGTTATTTAAGTTATAGTTATTTAAGTTATAGTTATTTAAGTTATAGTTATTTAAGTTATAGTTATTTAATTAATAGTTATTTAAGTTATAGTTATTTAAGTTATAGTTATTTAAGTTATAGTTATTTAAGTTATAGTTATTTAAGTTATAGTTATTTAATTTATAGTTATTTAATTTATAGTTATTTAAGTTATAGTTATTTAAGTTATAGTTATTTAAGTTATAGTTATTTAAGTTATAGTTATTTAATTAATAGTAATTTAAGTTATAGTAATTTAAGTTTAGTTATTTAATTTATAGTTATTTAAGTTATAGTTAATTAAGTTCTCGTTAGTTAAGTTATAGTTATTTAAGTTATAGTTATTAAATTATAGTTATTTAAGTTATAGTTATTTAATTTATAGTTTTTTCATTTATGGTTATTTAAGTTATAGTTATTTAAGTTATAGTTATTTAAGTTATAGTTATTTAAGTTATAGTTATTTAAGTTATAGTTATTTAAGTTATAGTTATTTAAGTTATAGTTATTTAAGTTATAGTTATTTAATTAATAGTTATTTAAGTTATAGTTATTTAAGTTATAGTTATTTAAGTTATAGTTATTTAAGTTATAGTTATTTAAGTTATAGTTATTTAAGTTATAGTTATTTAATTTATAGTTATTTAAGTTATAGTTATTTAAGTTATAGTTATTTAAGTTATAGTTATTTAAGTTATAGTTATTTAATTTATAGTTATTTAATTTATAGTTATTTAAGTTATAGTTATTTAAGTTATAGTTATTTAAGTTATAGTTATTTAAGTTATAGTTATTTAATTAATAGTAATTTAAGTTATAGTAATTTAAGTTTAGTTATTTAATTTATAGTTATTTAAGTTATAGTTAATTAAGTTCTCGTTAGTTAAGTTATAGTTATTTAAGTTATAGTTATTAAATTATAGTTATTTAAGTTATAGTTATTTAATTTATAGTTTTTTCATTTATGGTTATTTAAGTTATAGTTATTTAAGTTATAGTTATTTAAGTTATAGTTATTTAAGTTATAGTTATTTAAGTTATAGTTATTTAAGTTATAGTTATTTAAGTTATAGTTATTTAAGTTATAGTTATTTAATTAATAGTTATTTAAGTTATAGTTATTTAAGTTATAGTTATTTAAGTTATAGTTATTTAAGTTATAGTTATTTAAGTTATAGTTATTTAAGTTATAGTTATTTAATTTATAGTTATTTAAGTTATAGTTATTTAAGTTATAGTTATTTAAGTTATAGTTATTTAAGTTATAGTTATTTAAGTTATAGTTATTTAAGTTATAGTTATTTAAGTTATAGTTATTTAAGTTATAGTTATTTAATTAATAGTTATTTAAGTTATAGTTATTTAAGTTATAGTTATTTAAGTTATAGTTATTTAAGTTATAGTTATTTAAGTTATAGTTATTTAAGTTATAGTTATTTAATTAATAGTTATTTAAGTTATAGTTATTTAAGTTATAGTTATTTAAGTTATAGTTATTTAAGTTATAGTTATTTAAGTTATAGTTATTTAATTTATAGTTATTTAATTTATAGTTATTTAAGTTATAGTTATTTAAGTTATAGTTATTTAAGTTATAGTTATTTAATTAATAGTAATTTAAGTTATAGTAATTTAAGTTTAGTTATTTAATTTATAGTTATTTAAGTTATAGTTATTAAATTATAGTTATTTAAGTTATAGTTATTTAATTTATAGTTTTTTCATTTATGGTTATTTAAGTTATAGTTATTTAAGTTATAGTTATTTAAGTTATAGTTATTTAAGTTATAGTTATTTAAGTTATAGTTATTTAAGTTATAGTTATTTAAGTTATAGTTATTTAATTAATAGTTATTTAAGTTATAGTTATTTAAGTTATAGTTATTTAAGTTATAGTTATTTAAGTTATAGTTATTTAATTTATAGTTATTTAAGTTATAGTTATTTAAGTTATAGTTATTTAAGTTATAGTTATTTAAGTTATAGTTATTTAAGTTATAGTTATTTAATTAATAGTTATTTAAGTTATAGTTATTTAAGTTATAGTTATTTAAGTTATAGTTATTTAAGTTATAGTTATTTAAGTTATAGTTATTTAATTTATAGTTATTTAATTTATAGTTATTTAAGTTATAGTTATTTAAGTTATAGTTATTTAAGTTATAGTTATTTAAGTTATAGTTATTTAATTAATAGTAATTTAAGTTATAGTAATTTAAGTTTAGTTATTTAATTTATAGTTATTTAAGTTATAGTTAATTAAGTTATCGTTAGTTAAGTTATAGTTATTTAAGTTATAGTTATTAAATTATAGTTATTTAAGTTATAGTTATTTAATTTATAGTTTTTTCATTTATGGTTATTATATTATAGTTATATAAATTATAGTTATTTAAGTTATAGTTATTTAAGTTATAGTTATTTAAGTTATAGTTATTTAAGTTATAGTTATTTAAGTTATAGTTATTTAATTAATAGTTATTAAATTATATTTATTTAAGTTATAGTTATTTAATTTATAGTTATTTAATTTATAGTTATTTAATTTATAGTTATTTAATTTATAGTTATTTAATTTATAGTTATTTAATTTATAGTTATTTAATTTATAGTTATTTAATTTATAGTTATTTAATTTATAGTTATTTAATTTATAGTTATTTAATTTATAGTTATTTAATTTATAGTTATTTAATTTATAGTTATTATAGTTATTTAAATTATAGTTATTTAAGTTATAGTTATTTAAGTTATAGTTATTTAAGTTATAGTTATTTAAGTTATAGTTATTTAAGTTATAGTTATTTAAGTTATAGTTATTTAAGTTATAGTTATTTAAGTTATAGTTATTTAAGTTATAGTTATTTAAGTTATAGTTATTTAAGTTATAATTATTTAAATTATAGTTATATAAGTTATAGTTAATTAAGTTATTATTATTTAAGTTATAGTTATTTAAGTTATAGTTATTTAAATTTTAGTTATATAAGTTATAGTTATTGAATTTATAGTTATTTAATTTATAGTTATTTAAGTTATAGTTATTTAAGTTATAGTTATTTAAGTTATAGTTATTTAAGTTATAGTTATTTAAGTTATAGTTATTTAATTTATAGTTATTTAAGTTATAGTTATTTAAATTATAGTTATTTAAGTTATAGTTATTTAAGTTATAGTTATTTAAGTATTAGTTATTTAAGTTATAGTTATTTAATTAATAGTTATTTAAGTTATAGTTATTTAAGTTATAGTTATTTAAGTTATAGTTATTTAAGTTATAGTTATTTAAGTTATAGTTATTTAATTTATAGTTATTTAATTTATAGTTATTTAAGTTATAGTTATTTAAGTTATAGTTATTTAAGTTATAGTTATTTAATTTATAGTTATTTAAGTTATAGTTATTTAAGTTATAGTTATTTAAGTTATAGTTATTTAATTAATAGTAATTTAAGTTATAGTAATTTAAGTTTAGTTATTTAATTTATAGTTATTTAAGTTATAGTTATTAAATTATAGTTATTTAAGTTATAGTTATTTAATTTATAGTTTTTTCATTTATGGTTATTTAAGTTATAGTTATTTAAGTTATAGTTATTTAAGTTATAGTTATTTAAGTTATAGTTATTTAAGTTATAGTTATTTAAGTTATAGTTATTTAAGTTATAGTTATTTAATTAATAGTTATTTAAGTTATAGTTATTTAGGTTATAGTTATTTAAGTTATAGTTATTTAAGTTATAGTTATTTAATTTATAGTTATTTAAGTTATAGTTATTTAAGTTATAGTTATTTAAGTTATAGTTATTTAAGTTATAGTTATTTAAGTTATAGTTATTTAATTAATAGTTATTTAAGTTATAGTTATTTAAGTTATAGTTATTTAAGTTATAGTTATTTAAGTTATAGTTATTTAAGTTATAGTTATTTAATTTATAGTTATTTAATTTATAGTTATTTAAGTTATAGTTATTTAAGTTATAGTTATTTAAGTTATAGTTATTTAATTAATAGTAATTTAAGTTATAGTAATTTAAGTTTAGTTATTTAATTTATAGTTATTTAAGTTATAGTTATTAAATTATAGTTATTTAAGTTATAGTTATTTAATTTATAGTTTTTTCATTTATGGTTATTTAAGTTATAGTTATTTAAGTTATAGTTATTTAAGTTATAGTTATTTAAGTTATAGTTATTTAAGTTATAGTTATTTAAGTTATAGTTATTTAAGTTATAGTTATTTAATTAATAGTTATTTAAGTTATAGTTATTTAAGTTATAGTTATTTAAGTTATAGTTATTTAAGTTATAGTTATTTAATTTATAGTTATTTAAGTTATAGTTATTTAAGTTATAGTTATTTAAGTTATAGTTATTTAAGTTATAGTTATTTAAGTTATAGTTATTTAATTAATAGTTATTTAAGTTATAGTTATTTAAGTTATAGTTATTTAAGTTATAGTTATTTAAGTTATAGTTATTTAAGTTATAGTTATTTAATTTATAGTTATTTAATTTATAGTTATTTAAGTTATAGTTATTTAAGTTATAGTTATTTAAGTTATAGTTATTTAAGTTATAGTTATTTAATTAATAGTAATTTAAGTTATAGTAATTTAAGTTTAGTTATTTAATTTATAGTTATTTAAGTTATAGTTAATTAAGTTATCGTTAGTTAAGTTATAGTTATTTAAGTTATAGTTATTAAATTATAGTTATTTAAGTTATAGTTATTTAATTTATAGTTTTTTCATTTATGGTTATTATATTATAGTTATATAAATTATAGTTATTTAAGTTATAGTTATTTAAGTTATAGTTATTTAAGTTATAGTTATTTAAGTTATAGTTATTTAAGTTATAGTTATTTAATTAATAGTTATTAAATTATATTTATTTAAGTTATAGTTATTTTATTTATAGTTATTTAATTTATAGTTATTTAATTTATAGTTATTTAATTTATAGTTATTTAATTTATAGTTATTTAATTTATAGTTATTTAATTTATAGTTATTTAATTTATAGTTATTTAATTTATAGTTATTTAATTTATAGTTATTTAATTTATAGTTATTTAATTTATAGTTATTTAATTTATAGTTATTATAGTTATTTAAATTATAGTTATTTAAGTTATAGTTATTTAAGTTATAGTTATTTAAGTTATAGTTATTTAAGTTATAGTTATTTAAGTTATAGTTATTTAAGTTATAGTTATTTAAGTTATAGTTATTTAAGTTATAGTTATTTAAGTTATAGTTATTTAAGTTATAATTATTTAAATTATAGTTATATAAGTTATAGTTAATTAAGTTATTATTATTTAAGTTATAGTTATTTAAGTTATAGTTATTTAAATTTTAGTTATATAAGTTATAGTTATTGAATTTATAGTTATTTAATTTATAGTTATTTAAGTTATAGTTATTTAAGTTATAGTTATTTAAGTTATAGTTATTTAAGTTATAGTTATTTAAGTTATAGTTATTTAATTTATAGTTATTTAAGTTATAGTTATTTAAATTATAGTTATTTAAGTTATAGTTATTTAAGTTATAGTTATTTAAGTATTAGTTATTTAAGTTATAGTTATTTAATTAATAGTTATTTAAGTTATAGTTATTTAAGTTATAGTTATTTAAGTTATAGTTATTTAAGTTATAGTTATTTAAGTTATAGTTATTTAATTTATAGTTATTTAATTTATAGTTATTTAAGTTATAGTTATTTAAGTTATAGTTATTTAAGTTATAGTTATTTAATTTATAGTTATTTAAGTTATAGTTATTTAAGTTATAGTTATTTAAGTTATAGTTATTTAATTAATAGTAATTTAAGTCATAGTAATTTAAGTTTAGTTATTTAATTTATAGTTATTTAAGTTATAGTTATTAAATTATAGTTATTTAAGTTATAGTTATTTAATTTATAGTAATTTAAGTTATAGTAATTTAAGTTTAGTTATTTAATTTATAGTTATTTAAGTTATAGTTAATTAAGTTATCGTTAGTTAAGTTATAGTTATTTAAGTTATAGTTATTAAATTATAGTTATTTAAGTTATAGTTATTTAATTTATAGTTTTTTCATTTATGGTTATTATATTATAGTTATATAAATTATAGTTATTTAAGTTATAGTTATTTAAGTTATAGTTATTTAAGTTATAGTTATTTAAGTTATAGTTATTTAAGTTATAGTTATTTAAGTTATAGTTATTTAAGTTATAGTTATTTAATTTATAGTTATTTAATTTATAGTTATTTAATTTATAGTTATTTAATTTATAGTTATTTAATTTATAGTTATTTAATTTATAGTTATTTAATTTATAGTTATTTAATTTATAGTTATTTAATTTATAGTTATTTAATTTATAGTTATTTAATCTAAAGTTATTATAGTTATTTAAATTATAGTTATTTAAGTTATAGTTATTTAAGTTATAGTTATTTAAGTTATAGTTATTTAAGTTATAGTTATTTAAGTTATAGTTATTTAAGTTATAGTTATTTAAGTTATAGTTATTTAAGTTATAGTTATTTAAGTTATAGTTATTTAAGTTATAATTATTTAAATTATAGTTATATAAGTTATAGTTAATTAAGTTATTATTATTTAAGTTATAGTTATTTAAGTTATAGTTATTTAAATTTTAGTTATATAAGTTATAGTTATTGAATTTATAGTTATTTAATTTATAGTTATTTAAGTTATAGTTATTTAAGTTATAGTTATTTAAGTTATAGTTATTTAAGTTATAGTTATTTAAGTTATAGTTATTTAATTTATAGTTATTTAAGTTATAGTTATTTAAATTATAGTTATTTAAGTTATAGTTATTTAAGTTATAGTTATTTAAGTTATAGTTATTTACGTTATAGTTATTTAATTAATAGTTATTTAAGTTATAGTTATTTAAGTTATAGTTATTTAAGTTATAGTTATTTAATTTATAGTTATTTAATTTATAGTTATTTAATTTATAGTTATTTAAGTTATAGTTATTTAAGTTATAGTTATTTAAGTTATAGTTATTTAAGTTATAGTTATTTAAGTTATAGTTATTTAATTAATAGTAATTTAAGTTATAGTAATTTAAGTTTAGTTATTTAAGTTATAGTTAATTAAGTTATCGTTAGTTAAGTTATAGTTATTTAAGTTATAGTTATTAAATTATAGTTATTTAAGTTATAGTTATTTAATTTATAGTTTTTTCATTTATGGTTATTTAAGTTATAGTTATTTAAGTTATAGTTATTTAAGTTATAGTTATTTAAGTTATAGTTATTTAAGTTATAGTTATTTAAGTTATAGTTATTTAATTAATAGTTATTTAAGTTATAGTTATTTAAGTTATAGTTATTTAAGTTATACTTATTTAAGTTATAGTTATTTAAGTTATAGTTATTTAATTTATAGTTATTTAAGTTATAGTTATTTAAGTTATAGTTATTTAAGTTATAGTTATTTAAGTTATAGTTATTTAAGTTATAGTTATTTAAGTTATAGTTATTTAAGTTATAGTTATTTAAGTTATAGTTATTTAAGTTATAGTTATTTAATTAATAGTTATTTAAGTTATAGTAATTTAAGTTTAGTTATTTAATTTATAGTTATTTAAGTTATAGTTATTAAATTATAGTTATTTAAGTTATAGTTATTTAATTTATAGTTTTTTCATTTATGGTTATTTAAGTTATAGTTATTTAAGTTATAGTTATTTAAGTTATAGTTATTTAAGTTATAGTTATTTAAGTTATAGTTATTTAAGTTATAGTTATTTAAGTTATAGTTATTTAATTAATAGTTATTTAAGTTATAGTTATTTAAGTTATAGTTATTTAAGTTATAGTTATTTAAGTTATAGTTATTTAATTTATAGTTATTTAAGTTATAGTTATTTAAGTTATAGTTATTTAAGTTATAGTTATTTAAGTTATAGTTATTTAAGTTATAGATATTTAAGTTATAGTTATTTAAGTTATAGTTATTTAATTAATAGTTATTTAAGTTATAGTTATTTAAGTTATAGTTATTTAAGTTATAGTTATTTAAGTTATAGTTATTTAAGTTATAGTTATTTAAGTTATAGTTATTTAAGTTATAGTTATTTAATTTATAGTTATTTAATTTATAGTTATTTAAGTTATAGTTATTTAAGTTATAGTTATTTAAGTTATAGTTATTTAAGTTATAGTTATTTAATTAATAGTAATTTAAGTTTAGTTATTTAATTTATAGTTATTTAAGTTATAGTTAATTAAGTTATCGTTAGTTAAGTTATAGTTATTTAAGTTATAGTTATTAAATTATAGTTATTTAAGTTATAGTTATTTAATTTATAGTTTTTTCATTTATGGTTATTATATTATAGTTATATAAATTATAGTTATTTAAATTATAGTTATTTAAGTTATAGTTATTTAAGTTATAGTTATTTAAGTTATAGTTATTTAAGTTATAGTTTTTTAAGCTATAGTTATTTAATTAATAGTTATTAAATTATATTTATTTAAGTTATAGTTATTTAATTTATAGTTATTTAATTTATAGTTATTTAATTTATAGTTATTTAATTTATAGTTATTTAATTTATAGTTATTTAATTTATAGTTATTTAATTTATAGTTATTTAATTTATAGTTATTTAATTTATAGTTATTTAATTTATAGTTATTTAATTTATAGTTATTTAATTTATAGTTATTATAGTTATTTAAATTATAGTTATTTAAGTTATAGTTATTTAAGTTATAGTTATTTAAGTTTTAGTTATTTAAGTTCTAGTTATTTAAGTTATAGTTATTTAAGTTATAGTTATTTAAGTTATAGTTATTTAAGTTATAGTTATTTAAGTTATAGTTATTTAAGTTATAGTTATTTAAGTTATAATTATTTAAATTATAGTTATATAAGTTATAGTTAATTAAGTTATCGTTATTTAAGTTATAGTTATTTAAGTTATAGTTATTTAAATTTTAGTTATATAAGTTATAGTTATTGAATTTATAGTTATTTAATTTATAGTTATTTAAGTTATAGTTATTTAAGTTATAGTTATTTAAGTTATAGTTATTTAAGTTATAGTTATTTAAGTTATAGTTATTTAATTTATAGTTATTTAAGTTATAGTTATTTAAATTATAGTTATTTAAGTTATAGTTATTTAAGTTATAGTTATTTAAGTTATAGTTATTTAATTTATAGTTATTTAAGTTATAGTTATTTAAGTTATAGTTATTTAAGTTATAGTTATTTAAGTTATAGTTATTTAAGTTATAGTTATTTAAGTTATAGTTATTTAAGTTATAGTTATTTAAGTTATAGTTATTTAAGTTATAGTTATTTAATTTATAGTTATTTAATTTATAGTTATTTAAGTTATAGTTATTTAAGTTATAGTTATTTAATTTATAGTTTTTTCATTTATGGTTATTTAAGTTATAGTTATTTAAGTTATAGTTATTTAAGTTATAGTTATTTAAGTTATAGTTATTTAAGTTATAGTTATTTAAGTTATAGTTATTTAAGTTATAGTTATTTAATTAATAGTTATTTAAGTTATAGTTATTTAAGTTATAGTTATTTAAGTTATACTTATTTAAGTTATAGTTATTTAAGTTATAGTTATTTAATTTATAGTTATTTAAGTTATAGTTATTTAAGTTATAGTTATTTAAGTTATAGTTATTTAAGTTATAGTTATTTAAGTTATAGTTATTTAAGTTATAGTTATTTAAGTTATAGTTATTTAAGTTATAGTTATTTAATTAATAGTTATTTAAGTAATAGTAATTTAAGTTTAGTTATTTAATTTATAGTTATTTAAGTTATAGTTATTAAATTATAGTTATTTAAGTTATAGTTATTTAATTTATAGTTTTTTCATTTATGGTTATTTAAGTTATAGTTATTTAAGTTATAGTTATTTAAGTTATAGTTATTTAAGTTATAGTTATTTAAGTTATAGTTATTTAAGTTATAGTTATTTAAGTTATAGTTATTTAATTAATAGTTATTTAAGTTATAGTTATTTAAGTTATAGTTATTTAAGTTATAGTTATTTAAGTTATAGTTATTTAAGTTATAGTTATTTAAGTTATAGTTATTTAAGTTATAGTTATTTAAGTTATAGTTATTTAATTAATAGTTATTTAAGTTATAGTTATTTAAGTTATAGTTATTTAAGTTATAGTTATTTAAGTTATAGTTATTTAAGTTATAGTTATTTAAGTTATAGTTATTTAATTAATAGTTATTTAAGTTATAGTTATTTAAGTTATAGTTATTTAAGTTATAGTTATTTAAGTTATAGTTATTTAAGTTATAGTTATTTAAGTTATAGTTATTTAATTTATAGTTATTTAATTTATAGTTATTTAAGTTATAGTTATTTAATTTATAGTTATTTAATTTATAGTTATTTAATTTATAGTTATTTAATTTATAGTTATTTAATTTATAGTTATTTAATTTATAGTTATTTAATTTATAGTTATTTAATTTATAGTTATTATAGTTATTTAAATTATAGTTATTTAAGTTATAGTTATTTAAGTTATAGTTATTTAAGTTATAGTTATTTAAGTTATAGTTATTTAAGTTATAGTTATTTAAGTTATAGTTATTTAAGTTATAGTTATTTAAGTTATAGTTATTTAAGTTATAATTATTTAAATTATAGTTATATAAGTTATAGTTAATTAAGTTATCGTTATTTAAGTTATAGTTATTTAAGTTATAGTTATTTAAATTTTAGTTATATAAGTTATAGTTATTGAATTTATAGTTATTTAATTTATATTTATTTAAGTTATAGTTATTTAAGTTATAGTTATTTAAGTTATAGTTATTTAAGTTATAGTTATTTAAGTTATAGTTATTTAATTTATAGTTATTTAAGTTATAGTTATTTAAATTATAGTTATTTAAGTTATAGTTATTTAAGTTATAGTTATTTAAGTTATAGTTATTTAAGTTATAGTTATTTAATTAATAGTTATTTAAGTTATAGTTATTTAAGTTATAGTTATTTAAGTTATAGTTATTTAAGTTATAGTTATTTAAGTTATAGTTATTTAATTTATAGTTATTTAATTTATAGTTATTTAAGTTATAGTTATTTAAGTTATAGTTATTTAAGTTATAGTTATTTAAGTTATAGTTATTTAATTAATAGTAATTTAAGTTATAGTAATTTAAGTTTAGTTATTTAATTTATAGTTATTTAAGTTATAGTTAATTAAGTTATCGTTAGTTAAGTTATAGTTATTTAAGTTATAGTTATTAAATTATAGTTATTTAAGTTATAGTTATTTAATTTATAGTTTTTTCATTTATGGTTATTTAAGTTATAGTTATTTAAGTTATAGTTATTTAAGTTATAGTTATTTAAGTTATAGTTATTTAAGTTATAGTTATTTAAGTTATAGTTATTTAATTAATAGTTATTTAAGTTATAGTTATTTAAGTTATAGTTATTTAAGTTATAGTTATTTAAGTTATAGTTATTTAAGTTATAGTTATTTAATTTATAGTTATTTAAGTTATAGTTATTTAAGTTATAGTTATTTAAGTTATAGTTATTTAAGTTATAGTTATTTAAGTTATAGTTATTTAATTTATAGTTATTTAATTTATAGTTATTTAAGTTATAGTTATTTAAGTTATAGTTATTTAAGTTATAGTTATTTAAGTTATAGTTATTTAAGTTACAGTTATTTAATTAATAGTTATTTAAGTTATAGTTATTTAAGTTATAGTTATTTAAGTTATAGTTATTTAAGTTATAGTTATTTAAGTTATAGTTATTTAATTTAGAGTTATTTAATTTATAGTTATTTAAGTTATAGTTATTTAAGTTATAGTTATTTAAGTTATAGTTATTTAATTAATAGTAATTTAAGTTATAGTAATTTAAGTTTAGTTATTTAATTTATAGTTATTTAAGTTATAGTTAATTAAGTTATCGTTAGTTAAGTTATAGTTATTTAAGTTATAGTTATTAAATTATAGTTATTTAAGTTATAGTTATTTAATTTATAGTTTTTTCATTTATGGTTATTTAAGTTATAGTTATTTAAGTTATAGTTATTTAATTAATAGTTATTTAAGTTATAGTTA
This sequence comes from Osedax frankpressi, assembly GCA_964035775.1. Lineage (NCBI taxonomy): Eukaryota > Metazoa > Annelida > Polychaeta > Sabellida > Siboglinidae > Osedax > Osedax frankpressi. The sequence continues at coordinate 1,454,304 of OZ038314.1, forward strand.
TTTAAGTTATAGTTATTTAAATTATAGTTATTTAAGTTATAGTTATTTAAGTTATAGTTATTTAAGTTATAGTTATTTAAGTTATAGTTATTTAATTAATAGTTATTTAAGTTATAGTTATTTAAGTTATAGTTATTTAAGTTATAGTTATTTAAGTTATAGTTATTTAAGTTATAGTTATTTAATTTATAGTTATTTAATTTATAGTTATTTAAGTTATAGTTATTTAAGTTATAGTTATTTAAGTTATAGTTATTTAAGTTATAGTTATTTAAGTTATAGTTATTTAATTAATAGTAATTTAAGTTATAGTAATTTAAGTTTAGTTATTTAATTTATAGTTATTTAAGTTATAGTTAATTAAGTTATCGTTAGTTAAGTTATAGTTATTTAAGTTATAGTTATTAAATTATAGTTATTTAAGTTATAGTTATTTAATTTATAGTTTTTTCATTTATGGTTATTTAAGTTATAGTTATATAAGTTATAGTTATTTAAGTTATAGTTATTTAAGTTATAGTTATTTAAGTTATAGTTATTTAAGTTATAGTTATTTAATTAATAGTTATTTAAGTTATAGTTATTTAAGTTATAGTTATTTAAGTTATACTTATTTAAGTTATAGTTATTTAAGTTATAGTTATTTAATTTATAGTTATTTAAGTTATAGTTATTTAAGTTATAGTTATTTAAGTTATAGTTATTTAAGTTATAGTTATTTAAGTTATAGTTATTTAAGTTATAGTTATTTAAGTTATAGTTATTTAAGTTATAGTTATTTAAGTTATAGTTATTTAATTAATAGTTATTTAAGTTATAGTAATTTAAGTTTAGTTATTTAATTTATAGTTATTTAAGTTATAGTTATTAAATTATAGTTATTTAAGTTATAGTTATTTAATTTATAGTTTTTTCATTTATGGTTATTTAAGTTATAGTTATTTAAGTTATAGTTATTTAAGTTATAGTTATTTAAGTTATAGTTATTTAAGTTATAGTTATTTAAGTTATAGTTATTTAAGTTATAGTTATTTAAGTTATAGTTATTTAATTAATAGTTATTTAAGTTATAGTTATTTAAGTTATAGTTATTTAAGTTATAGTTATTTAAGTTATAGTTATTTAATTTATAGTTATTTAAGTTATAGTTATTTAAGTTATAGTTATTTAAGTTATAGTTATTTAAGTTATAGTTATTTAAGTTATAGATATTTAAGTTATAGTTATTTAAGTTATAGTTATTTAATTAATAGTTATTTAAGTTATAGTTATTTAAGTTATAGTTATTTAAGTTATAGTTATTTAAGTTATAGTTATTTAAGTTATAGTTATTTAAGTTATAGTTATTTAATTTATAGTTATTTAATTTATAGTTATTTAAGTTATAGTTATTTAAGTTATAGTTATTTAAGTTATAGTTATTTAAGTTATAGTTATTTAATTAATAGTAATTTAAGTTTAGTTATTTAATTTATAGTTATTTAAGTTATAGTTAATTAAGTTATCGTTAGTTAAGTTATAGTTATTTAAGTTATAGTTATTAAATTATAGTTATTTAAGTTATAGTTATTTAATTTATAGTTTTTTCATTTATGGTTATTATATTATAGTTATATAAATTATAGTTATTTAAATTATAGTTATTTAAGTTATAGTTATTTAAGTTATAGTTATTTAAGTTATAGTTATTTAAGTTATAGTTTTTTAAGCTATAGTTATTTAATTAATAGTTATTAAATTATATTTATTTAAGTTATAGTTATTTAATTTATAGTTATTTAATTTATAGTTATTTAATTTATAGTTATTTAATTTATAGTTATTTAATTTATAGTTATTTAATTTATAGTTATTTAATTTATAGTTATTTAATTTATAGTTATTTAATTTATAGTTATTTAATTTATAGTTATTTAATTTATAGTTATTTAATTTATAGTTATTATAGTTATTTAAATTATAGTTATTTAAGTTATAGTTATTTAAGTTATAGTTATTTAAGTTTTAGTTATTTAAGTTATAGTTATTTAAGTTATAGTTATTTAAGTTATAGTTATTTAAGTTATAGTTATTTAAGTTATAGTTATTTAAGTTATAGTTATTTAAGTTATAATTATTTAAATTATAGTTATATAAGTTATAGTTAATTAAGTTATCGTTATTTAAGTTATAGTTATTTAAGTTATAGTTATTTAAGTTATAGTTATTTAAGTTATAGTTATTTAAGTTATAGTTATTTAAGTTATAGTTATTTAAGTTATAGTTATTTAATTTATAGTTATTTAATTTATAGTTATTTAAGTTATAGTTATTTAAGTTATAGTTATTTAATTTATAGTTTTTTCATTTATGGTTATTTAAGTTATAGTTATTTAAGTTATAGTTATTTAAGTTATAGTTATTTAAGTTATAGTTATTTAAGTTATAGTTATTTAAGTTATAGTTATTTAAGTTATAGTTATTTAAGTTATAGTTATTTAATTAATAGTTATTTAAGTTATAGTTATTTAAGTTATAGTTATTTAAGTTATACTTATTTAAGTTATAGTTATTTAAGTTATAGTTATTTAATTTATAGTTATTTAAGTTATAGTTATTTAAGTTATAGTTATTTAAGTTATAGTTATTTAAGTTATAGTTATTTAAGTTATAGTTATTTAAGTTATAGTTATTTAAGTTATAGTTATTTAAGTTATAGTTATTTAATTAATAGTTATTTAAGTTATAGTAATTTAAGTTTAGTTATTTAATTTATAGTTATTTAAGTTATAGTTATTAAATTATAGTTATTTAAGTTATAGTTATTTAATTTATAGTTTTTTCATTTATGGTTATTTAAGTTATAGTTATTTAAGTTATAGTTATTTAAGTTATAGTTATTTAAGTTATAGTTATTTAAGTTATAGTTATTTAAGTTATAGTTATTTAAGTTATAGTTATTTAAGTTATAGTTATTTAATTAATAGTTATTTAAGTTATAGTTATTTAAGTTATAGTTATTTAAGTTATAGTTATTTAAGTTATAGTTATTTAATTTATAGTTATTTAAGTTATAGTTATTTAAGTTATAGTTATTTAAGTTATAGTTATTTAAGTTATAGTTATTTAAGTTATAGATATTTAAGTTATAGTTATTTAAGTTATAGTTATTTAATTAATAGTTATTTAAGTTATAGTTATTTAAGTTATAGTTATTTAAGTTATAGTTATTTAAGTTATAGTTATTTAAGTTATAGTTATTTAAGTTATAGTTATTTAAGTTATAGTTATTTAATTTATAGTTATTTAATTTATAGTTATTTAAGTTATAGTTATTTAAGTTATAGTTATTTAAGTTATAGTTATTTAAGTTATAGTTATTTAATTAATAGTAATTTAAGTTATAGTAATTTAAGTTTAGTTATTTAATTTATAGTTATTTAAGTTATAGTTAATTAAGTTATCGTTAGTTAAGTTATAGTTATTTAAGTTATAGTTATTAAATTATAGTTATTTAAGTTATAGTTATTTAATTTATAGTTTTTTCATTTATGGTTATTATATTATAGTTATATAAATTATAGTTATTTAAATTATAGTTATTTAAGTTATAGTTATTTAAGTTATAGTTATTTAAGTTATAGTTTTTTAAGTTATAGTTTTTTAAGCTATAGTTATTTAATTAATAGTTATTAAATTATATTTATTTAAGTTATAGTTATTTAATTTATAGTTATTTAATTTATAGTTATTTAATTTATAGTTATTTAATTTATAGTTATTTAATTTATAGTTATTTAATTTATAGTTATTTAATTTATAGTTATTTAATTTATAGTTATTTAATTTATAGTTATTTAATTTATAGTTATTTAATTTATAGTTATTTAATTTATAGTTATTTAATTTATAGTTATTTAATTTATAGTTATTTAATTTATAGTTATTATAGTTATTTAAATTATAGTTATTTAAGTTATAGTTATTTAAGTTATAGTTATTTAAGTTTTAGTTATTTAAGTTATAGTTATTTAAGTTATAGTTATTTAAGTTATAGTTATTTAAGTTATAGTTATTTAAGTTATAGTTATTTAAGTTATAGTTATTTAAGTTATAATTATTTAAATTATAGTTATATAAGTTATAGTTAATTAAGTTATCGTTATTTAAGTTATAGTTATTTAAGTTATAGTTATTTAAATTTTAGTTATATAAGTTATAGTTATTGAATTTATAGTTATTTAATTTATAGTTATTTAAGTTATAGTTATTTAAGTTATAGTTATTTAAGTTATAGTTATTTAAGTTATAGTTATTTAAGTTATAGTTATTTAATTTATAGTTATTTAAGTTATAGTTATTTAAATTATAGTTATTTAAGTTATAGTTATTTAAGTTATAGTTATTTAAGTTATAGTTATTTAATTTATAGTTATTTAAGTTATAGTTATTTAAGTTATAGTTATTTAAGTTATAGTTATTTAAGTTATAGTTATTTAAGTTATAGTTATTTAAGTTATAGTTATTTAAGTTATAGTTATTTAATTAATAGTTATTTAAGTTATAGTTATTTAAGTTATAGTTATTTAAGTTATAGTTATTTAAGTTATAGTTATTTAAGTTATAGTTATTTAAGTTATAGTTATTTAATTAATAGTTATTTAAGTTATAGTTATTTAAGTTATAGTTATTTAAGTTATAGTTATTTAAGTTATAGTTATTTAAGTTATAGTTATTTAAGTTATAGTTATTTAATTTATAGTTATTTAATTTATAGTTATTTAAGTTATAGTTATTTAATTTATAGTTATTTAATTTATAGTTATTTAATTTATAGTTATTTAATTTATAGTTATTTAATTTATAGTTATTTAATTTATAGTTATTTAATTTATAGTTATTATAGTTATTTAAATTATAGTTATTTAAGTTATAGTTATTTAAGTTATAGTTATTTAAGTTATAGTTATTTAAGTTATAGTTATTTAAGTTATAGTTATTTAAGTTATAGTTATTTAAGTTATAGTTATTTAAGTTATAGTTATTTAAGTTATAATTATTTAAATTATAGTTATATAAGTTATAGTTAATTAAGTTATCGTTATTTAAGTTATAGTTATTTAAGTTATAGCTATTTAAATTTTAGTTATATAAGTTATAGTTATTGAATTTATAGTTATTTAATTTATATTTATTTAAGTTATAGTTATTTAAGTTATAGTTATTTAAGTTATAGTTATTTAAGTTATAGTTATTTAAGTTATAGTTATTTAAGTTATAGTTATTTAATTTATAGTTATTTAAGTTATAGTTATTTAAATTATAGTTATTTAAGTTATAGTTATTTAAGTTATAGTTATTTAAGTTATAGTTATTTAAGTTATAGTTATTTAATTAATAGTTATTTAAGTTATAGTTATTTAAGTTATAGTTATTTAAGTTATAGTTATTTAAGTTATAGTTATTTAAGTTATAGTTATTTAATTTATAGTTATTTAATTTATAGTTATTTAAGTTATAGTTATTTAAGTTATAGTTATTTAAGTTATAGTTATTTAAGTTATAGTTATTTAATTAATAGTAATTTAAGTTATAGTAATTTAAGTTTAGTTATTTAATTTATAGTTATTTAAGTTATAGTTAATTAAGTTATCGTTAGTTAAGTTATAGTTATTTAAGTTATAGTTATTAAATTATAGTTATTTAAGTTATAGTTATTTAATTTATAGTTTTTTCATTTATGGTTATTTAAGTTATAGTTATTTAAGTTATAGTTATTTAAGTTATAGTTATTTAAGTTATAGTTATTTAAGTTATAGTTATTTAAGTTATAGTTATTTAAGTTATAGTTATTTAATTAATAGTTATTTAAGTTATAGTTATTTAAGTTATAGTTATTTAAATTATAGTTATTTAAGTTATAGTTATTTAAGTTATAGTTATTTAATTTATAGTTATTTAAGTTATAGTTATTTAAGTTATAGTTATTTAAGTTATAGTTATTTAAGTTATAGTTATTTAAGTTATAGTTATTTAATTAATAGTTATTTAAGTTATAGTTATTTAAGTTATAGTTATTTAAGTTATAGTTATTTAAGTTATAGTTATTTAAGTTATAGTTATTTAAGTTATAGTTATTTAATTTATAGTTATTTAATTTATAGTTATTTAAGTTATAGTTATTTAAGTTATAGTTATTTAAGTTATAGTTATTTAAGTTATAGTTATTTAATTAATAGTAATTTAAGTTATAGTAATTTAAGTTTAGTTATTTAATTTATAGTTATTTAAGTTATAGTTAATTAAGTTATCGTTAGTTAAGTTATAGTTATTTAAGTTATAGTTATTAAATTATAGTTATTTAAGTTATAGTTATTTAATTTATAGTTTTTTCATTTATGGTTATTATATTATAGTTATATAAATTATAGTTATTTAAGTTATAGTTATTTAAGTTATAGTTATTTAAGTTATAATTATTTAAATTATAGTTATATAAGTTATAGTTAATTAAGTTATCGTTATTTAAGTTATAGTTATTTAAGTTATAGTTATTTAAATTTTAGTTATATAAGTTATAGTTATTGAATTTATAGTTATTTAATTTATATTTATTTAAGTTATAGTTATTTAAGTTATAGTTATTTAAGTTATAGTTATTTAAGTTATAGTTATTTAAGTTATAGTTATTTAATTTATAGTTATTTAAGTTATAGTTATTTAAATTATAGTTATTTAAGTTATAGTTATTTAAGTTATAGTTATTTAAGTTATAGTTATTTAAGTTATAGTTATTTAATTAATAGTTATTTAAGTTATAGTTATTTAAGTTATAGTTATTTAAGTTATAGTTATTTAAGTTATAGTTATTTAAGTTATAGTTATTTAATTTATAGTTATTTAATTTATAGTTATTTAAGTTATAGTTATTTAAGTTATAGTTATTTAAGTTATAGTTATTTAAGTTATAGTTATTTAATTAATATTAATTTAAGTTATAGTAATTTAAGTTTAGTTATTTAATTTATAGTTATTTAAGTTATAGTTAATTAAGTTATCGTTAGTTAAGTTATAGTTATTTAAGTTATAGTTATTAAATTATAGTTATTTAAGTTATAGTTATTTAATTTATAGTTTTTTCATTTATGGTTATTTAAGTTATAGTTATTTAAGTTATAGTTATTTAAGTTATAGTTATTTAAGTTATAGTTATTTAAATTATAGTTATTTAAGTTATAGTTATTTAATTAATAGTTATTTAAGTTATAGTTATTTAAGTTATAGTTATTTAAGTTATAGTTATTTAAGTTATAGTTATTTAAGTTATAGTTATTTAATTTATAGTTATTTAAGTTATAGTTATTTAAGTTATAGTTATTTAAGTTATAGTTATTTAAGTTATAGTTATTTAAGTTATAGTTATTTAAGTTATAGTTATTTAATTAATAGTTATTTAAGTTATAGTTATTTAAGTTATAGTTATTTAAGTTATAGTTATTTAAGTTATAGTTATTTAAGTTACAGTTATTTAATTAATAGTTATTTAAGTTATAGTTATTTAAGTTATAGTTATTTAAGTTATAGTTATTTAAGTTATAGTTATTTAAGTTATAGTTATTTAATTTATAGTTATTTAATTTATAGTTATTTAAGTTATAGTTATTTAAGTTATAGTTATTTAAGTTATAGTTATTTAAGTTATAGTTATTTAATTAATAGTAATTTAAGTTATAGTAATTTAAGTTTAGTTATTTAATTTATAGTTATTTAAGTTATAGTTAATTAAGTTATCGTTAGTTAAGTTATAGTTATTTAAGTTATAGTTATTAAATTATAGTTATTTAAGTTATAGTTATTTAATTTATAGTTTTTTCATTTATGGTTATTTAAGTTATAGTTATTTAAGTTATAGTTATTTAATTAATAGTTATTTAAGTTATAGTTATTTAAGTTATAGTTATTTAAGTTATAGTTATTTAAGTTATAGTTATTTAAGTTATAGTTATTTAAGTTATAGTTATTTAAGTTATAGTTATTTAATTTATAGTTATTTAATTTATAGTTATTTAAGTTATAGTTATTTAAGTTATAGTTATTTAAGTTATAGTTATTTAAGTTATAGTTATTTAATTAATAGTAATTTAAGTTATAGTAATTTAAGTTTAGTTATTTAATTTATAGTTATTTAAGTTATAGTTAATTAAGTTATCGTTAGTTAAGTTATAGTTATTTAAATTATAGTTATTAAATTATAGTTATTTAAGTTATAGTTATTTAATTTATAGTTTTTTCATTTATGGTTATTATATTATAGTTATATAAATTATAGTTATTTAAGTTATAGTTATTTAAGTTATAGTTATTTAAGTTATAGTTATTTAAGTTATAGTTATTTAAGTTATAGTTATTTAAGTTATAGTTATTTAATTAATAGTTATTTAAGTTATAGTTATTTAAGTTATAGTTATTTAAGTTATAGTTATTTAAGTTATAGTTATTTAAGTTATAGTTATTTAAGTTATAGTTATTTCATTTATGGTTATTTAAGTTATAGTTATTTAAGTTATAGTTATTTAAGTTATAGTTATTTAAGTTATAGTTATTTAAGTTATAGTTATTTAAGTTATAGTTATTTAAGTTATAGTTATTTAATTAATAGTTATTTAAGTTATAGTTATTTAAGTTATAGTTATTTAAGTTATAGTTATTTAAGTTATAGTTATTTAAGTTATAGTTATTTAAGTTATAGTTATTTAAGTTATAGTTATTTAATTTATAGTTATTTAAGTTATAGTTATTTAAGTTATAGTTATTTAAGTTATAGTTATTTAAGTTATAGTTATTTAAGTTATAGTTATTTAATTAATAGTTATTTAAGTTATAGTTATTTAAGTTATAGTTATTTAAGTTATAGTTATTTAAGTTATAGTTATTTAAGTTATAGTTATTTAATTTATAGTTATTTAAGTTATAGTTATTTAAGTTATAGTTATTTAAGTTATAGTTATTTAAGTTATAGTTATTTAAGTTATAGTTATTTAAGTTATAGTTATTTAAGTTATAGTTATTTAATTAATAGTTATTTAAGTTATAGTTATTTAAGTTATAGTTATTTAAGTTATAGTTATTTAAGTTATAGTTATTTAAGTTATAGTTATTTAATTTATAGTTATTTAAGTTATAGTTATTTAAGTTATAGTTATTTAAGTTATAGTTATTTAATTAATAGTAATTTAAGTTATAGTAATTTAAGTTTAGTTATTTAATTTATAGTTATTTAAGTTATAGTTAATTAAGTTATCGTTAGTTAAGTTATAGTTATTTAAGTTATAGTTATTAAATTATAGTTATTTAAGTTATAGTTATTTAATTTATAGTTTTTTCATTTATGGTTATTATATTATAGTTATATAAATTATAGTTATTTAAGTTATAGTTATTTAAGTTATAGTTATTTAAGTTATAGTTATTTAAGTTATAGTTATTTAAGTTATAGTTATTTAAGTTATAGTTATTTAAGTTATAGTTATTTAAGTTATAGTTATTTAAGTTATAGTTATTTAATCAATAGTTATTTAAGTTATAGTTATTTAAGTTATAGTTATTTAAGTTATAGTTATTTAAGTTATAGTTATTTAAGTTATAGTTATTTAATTAATAGTTATTTAAGTTATAGTTATTTAAGTTATAGTTATTTAAGTTATAGTTATTTAAGTTATAGTTATTTAAGTTATAGTTATTTAAGTTATAGTTATTTAAGTTATAGTTATTTAAGTTATAGTTATTTAAATTTTAGTTATATAAGTTATAGTTATTGAATTTATAGTTATTTAATTTATATTTATTTAAGTTATAGTTATTTAAGTTATAGTTATTTAAGTTATAGTTATTTAAGTTATAGTTATTTAAGTTATAGTTATTTAAGTTATAGTTATTTAATTTATAGTTATTTAAGTTATAGTTATTTAAATTATAGTTATTTAAGTTATAGTTATTTAAGTTATAGTTATTTAAGTTATAGTTATTTAAGTTATAGTTATTTAATTAATAGTTATTTAAGTTATAGTTATTTAAGTTATAGTTATTTAAGTTATAGTTATTTAAGTTATAGTTATTTAAGTTATAGTTATTTAATTTATAGTTATTTAATTTATAGTTATTTAAGTTATAGTTATTTAAGTTATAGTTATTTAAGTTATAGTTATTTAAGTTATAGTTATTTAATTAATAGTAATTTAAGTTATAGTAATTTAAGTTTAGTTATTTAATTTATAGTTATTTAAGTTATAGTTAATTAAGTTATCGTTAGTTAAGTTATAGTTATTTAAGTTATAGTTATTAAATTATAGTTATTTAAGTTATAGTTATTTAATTTATAGTTTTTTCATTTATGGTTATTTAAGTTATAGTTATTTAAGTTATAGTTATTTAAGTTATAGTTATTTAAGTTATAGTTATTTAAGTTATAGTTATTTAAGTTATAGTTATTTAATTAATAGTTATTTAAGTTATAGTTATTTAAGTTATAGTTATTTAAGTTATAGTTATTTAAGTTATAGTTATTTAAGTTATAGTTATTTAATTTATAGTTATTTAAGTTATAGTTATTTAAGTTATAGTTATTTAAGTTATAGTTATTTAAGTTATAGTTATTTAAGTTATAGTTATTTAAGTTATAGTTATTTAATTAATAGTTATTTAAGTTATAGTTATTTAAGTTATAGTTATTTAAGTTATAGTTATTTAAGTTATAGTTATTTAAGTTATAGTTATTTAAGTTACAGTTATTTAATTAATAGTTATTTAAGTTATAGTTATTTAAGTTATAGTTATTTAAGTTATAGTTATTTAAGTTATAGTTATTTAAGTTATAGTTATTTAATTTATAGTTATTTAATTTATAGTTATTTAAGTTATAGTTATTTAAGTTATAGTTATTTAATTAATAGTAATTTAAGTTATAGTAATTTAAGTTTAGTTATTTAATTTATAGTTATTTAAGTTATAGTTAATTAAGTTATCGTTAGTTAAGTTATAGTTATTTAAGTTATAGTTATTAAATTATAGTTATTTAAGTTATAGTTATTTAATTTATAGTTTTTTCATTTATGGTTATTTAAGTTATAGTTATTTAAGTTATAGTTATTTAATTAATAGTTATTTAAGTTATAGTTATTTAAGTTATAGTTATTTAAGTTATAGTTATTTAAGTTATAGTTATTTAAGTTATAGTTATTTAAGTTATAGTTATTTAATTTATAGTTATTTAATTTATAGTTATTTAAGTTATAGTTATTTAAGTTATAGTTATTTAAGTTATAGTTATTTAAGTTATAGTTATTTAATTAATAGTAATTTAAGTTATAGTAATTTAAGTTTAGTTATTTAATTTATAGTTATTTAAGTTATAGTTAATTAAGTTATCGTTAGTTAAGTTATAGTTATTTAAGTTATAGTTATTAAATTATAGTTATTTAAGTTATAGTTATTTAATTTATAGTTTTTTCATTTATGGTTATTATATTATAGTTATATAAATTATAGTTATTTAAGTTATAGTTATTTAAGTTATAGTTATTTAAGTTATAGTTATTTAAGTTATAGTTATTTAAGTTATAGTTATTTAAGTTATAGTTATTTAAGTTATAGTTATTTAATTAATAGTTATTTAAGTTATAGTTATTTAAGTTATAGTTATTTAAGTTATAGTTATTTAAGTTATAGTTATTTCATTTATGGTTATTTAAGTTATAGTTATTTAAGTTATAGTTATTTAAGTTATAGTTATTTAAGTTATAGTTATTTAAGTTATAGTTATTTAAGTTATAGTTATTTAAGTTATAGTTATTTAAGTTATAGTTATTTAATTTATAGTTATTTAATTTATAGTTATTTAATTTATAGTTATTTAATTTATAGTTATTTAATTTATAGTTATTTAATTTATAGTTATTTAATTTATAGTTATTTAATTTATAGTTATTTAATTTATAGTTATTATAGTTATTTAAATTATAGTTATTTAAGTTATAGTTATTTAAGTTATAGTTATTTAAGTTATAGTTATTTAAGTTATAGTTATTTAAGTTATAGTTATTTAAGTTATAGTTATTTAAGTTATAGTTATTTAAGTTATAGTTATTTAAGTTATAGTTATTTAAGTTATAGTTATTTAAGTTATAGTTATTTAAGTTATAGTTATTTAAGTTATAGTTATTTAAGTTATAATTATTTAAATTATAGTTATATAAGTTATAGTTAATTAAGTTATCGTTATTTAAGTTATAGTTATTTAAGTTATAGTTATTTAAATTTTAGTTATATAAGTTATAGTTATTGAATTTATAGTTATTTAATTTATATTTATTTAAGTTATAGTTATTTAAGTTATAGTTATTTAAGTTATAGTTATTTAAGTTATAGTTATTTAAGTTATAGTTATTTAATTTATAGTTATTTAAGTTATAGTTATTTAAATTATAGTTATTTAAGTTATAGTTATTTAAGTTATAGTTATTTAAGTTATAGTTATTTAAGTTATAGTTATTTAATTAATAGTTATTTAAGTTATAGTTATTTAAGTTATAGTTATTTAAGTTATAGTTATTTAAGTTATAGTTATTTAAGTTATAGTTATTTAATTTATAGTTATTTAATTTATAGTTATTTAAGTTATAGTTATTTAAGTTATAGTTATTTAAGTTATAGTTATTTAAGTTATAGTTATTTAATTAATAGTAATTTAAGTTATAGTAATTTAAGTTTAGTTATTTAATTTATAGTTATTTAAGTTATAGTTAATTAAGTTATCGTTAGTTAAGTTATAGTTATTTAAGTTATAGTTATTAAATTATAGTTATTTAAGTTATAGTTATTTAATTTATAGTTTTTTCATTTATGGTTATTTAAGTTATAGTTATTTAAGTTATAGTTATTTAAGTTATAGTTATTTAAGTTATAGTTATTTAAATTATAGTTATTTAAGTTATAGTTATTTAATTAATAGTTATTTAAGTTATAGTTATTTAAGTTATAGTTATTTAAGTTATAGTTATTTAAGTTATAGTTATTTAAGTTATAGTTATTTAATTTATAGTTATTTAAGTTATAGTTATTTAAGTTATAGTTATTTAAGTTATAGTTATTTAAGTTATAGTTATTTAAGTTATAGTTATTTAAGTTATAGTTATTTAATTAATAGTTATTTAAGTTATAGTTATTTAAGTTATAGTTATTTAAGTTATAGTTATTTAAGTTATAGTTATTTAAGTTACAGTTATTTAATTAATAGTTATTTAAGTTATAGTTATTTAAGTTATAGTTATTTAAGTTATAGTTATTTAAGTTATAGTTATTTAAGTTATAGTTATTTAATTTATAGTTATTTAATTTATAGTTATTTAAGTTATAGTTATTTAAGTTATAGTTATTTAAGTTATAGTTATTTAAGTTATAGTTATTTAATTAATAGTAATTTAAGTTATAGTAATTTAAGTTTAGTTATTTAATTTATAGTTATTTAAGTTATAGTTAATTAAGTTATCGTTAGTTAAGTTATAGTTATTTAAGTTATAGTTATTAAATTATAGTTATTTAAGTTATAGTTATTTAATTTATAGTTTTTTCATTTATGGTTATTTAAGTTATAGTTATTTAAGTTATAGTTATTTAATTAATAGTTATTTAAGTTATAGTTATTTAAGTTATAGTTATTTAATTAATAGTTATTTAAGTTATAGTTATTTAAGTTATAGTTATTTAAGTTATAGTTATTTAAATTATAGTTATTTAAGTTATAGTTATTTAATTTATAGTTATTTAAGTTATTGTTATTTAAGTTATAGTTATTTAAGTTATAGTTATTTAAGTTATAGTTATTTAAGTTATAGTTATTTAAGTTATAGTTATTTAAGTTATAGTTATTTAATTAATAGTTATTTAAGTTATAGTTATTTAATTTATAGTTTTTTCATTTATGGTTATTTAAGTTATAGTTATTTAAGTTATAGTTATTTAAGTTATAGTTATTTAAGTTATAGTTATTTAAGTTATAGTTATTTAAGTTATAGTTATTTAATTAATAGTTATTTAAGTTATAGTTATTTAAGTTATAGTTATTTAAGTTATAGTTATTTAAGTTATAGTTATTTAAGTTATAGTTATTTAAGTTATAGTTATTTAAGTTATAGTTATTTAATTTATAGTTATTTAATTTATAGTTATTTAAGTTATAGTTATTTAAGTTATAGTTATTTAAGTTATAGTTATTTAATTAATAGTAATTTAAGTTATTGTAATTTAAGTTTAGTTATTTAATTTATAGTTATTTAAGTTATAGTTAATTAAGTTATCGTTATTTAAGTTATAGTTATTTAAGTTATAGTTATTAAATTATAGTTATTTAAGTTATAGTTATTTAATTTATAGTTTTTTCATTTATGGTTATTATATTATAGTTATATAAATTATAGTAATTTAAGTTATAGTTATTTAAGTTATAGTTATTTAAGTTATAGTTATTTAAGTTATAGTTATTTAAGTTATAGTTATTTAAGTTATAGTTATAGTTATTTAATTAATAGTTATTTAAGTTATAGTTATTTAAGTTATAGTTATTTAAGTTATAGTTATTTAAGTTATAGTTATTTAAGTTATAGTTATTTAATTAATAGTTATTTAAGTTATAGTTATTTAAGTTATAGTTATTTAAGTTATAATTATTTAAGTTATAGTTATTTAAGTTATAGTTATTTAATTTATAGTTATTTAATTTATAGTTATTTAAGTTATAGTTATTTAAGTTATAGTTATTTAAGTTATAGTTATTTAAGTTATAGTTATTTAATTAATAGTAATTTAAGTTATAGTAATTTAAGTTAAGTTATTTAATTTATAGTTATTTAAGTTATAGTTAATTAAGTTATCGTTAGTTAAGTTATAGTTATTTAAGTTATAGTTATTAAATTATAGTTATTTAAGTTATAGTTATTTAATTTATAGTTTTTTCATTTATGGTTATTTAAGTTATAGTTATTTAAGTTATAGTTATTTAAGTTATAGTTATTTAAGTTATAGTTATTTAATTAATAGTTATTTAAGTTATAGTTATTTAAGTTATAGTTATTTAAGTTATAGTTATTTAAGTTATAGTTATTTAAGTTATAGTTATTTAATTTATAGTTATTTAATTTATAGTTATTTAAGTTATAGTTATTTAAGTTATAGTTATTTAAGTTATAGTTATTTAAGTTATAGTTATTTAAGTTATAGTTATTTAATTAATAGTAATTTAAGTTATAGTAATTTAAGTTTAGTTATTTAATTTATAGTTATTTAAGTTATAGTTAATTAAGTTATCGTTAGTTAAGTTATAGTTATTTAAGTTATAGTTATTAAATTATAGTTATTTAAGTTATAGTTATTTAATTTATAGTTTTTTCATTTATGGTTATTATATTATAGTTATATAAATTATAGTTATTTAAGTTATAGTTATTTAAGTTATATTTATTTAAGTTATAGTTATTTAAGTTATAGATATTTAAGTTATAGTTATTTAATTTATAGTTATTTAATTTATAGTTATTTAAGTTATAGTTATTTAAGTTATAGTTATTTAAGTTATAGTTATTTAAGTTATAGTTATTTAAGTTATAGTATTTAATTAATAGTAATTTAAGTTATAGTAATTTAAGTTTAGTTATTTAATTTATAGTTATTTAAGTTATAGTTAATTAAGTTATCGTTAGTTAAGTTATAGTTATTTAAGTTATAGTTATTAAATTATAGTTATTTAAGTTATAGTTATTTAATTTATAGTTTTTTCATTTATGGTTATTTAAGTTATAGTTATTTAAGTTATAGTTATTTAAGTTATAGTTACTTAAGTTATAGTTACTTAAGTTATAGTTATTTAAGTTATAGTTATTTAAGTTATAGTTATTTAATTTATAGTTATTTAATTTATAGTTATTTAAGTTATAGTTATTTAAGTTATAGTTATTTAAGTTATAGTTATTTAAGTTATAGTTATTTAAGTTATAGTTATTTAAGTTATAGTTATTTAAGTTATAGTTATTTAATTAATAGTAATTTAAGTTATAGTAATTTAAGTTTAGTTATTTAATTTATAGTTATTTAAGTTATAGTTATTTAAGTTATAGTTATTTAAGTTATAGTTATTATATAATATTTATTTAAGTTATAGTTATTTAAGATATATTTATTTAATTTATAGTTATTATATTATAATTATTTAAGTTTTAGTTATTTAAGTTATAGTTATTATATTATAGCTATTTAAGTGATATTTATTTAAGTTATAGTTATTTAATTAATAGTTATTTAATTTATAGTTATTTAAGTTATAGTTATTTAAGTTATAGTTATTAAATTATATTTATTTAAGTTATAGTTATTTAATTTATAGTTATTTAATTTATAGTTATTTAATTTATAGTTATTTAATTTATAGTTATTTAATTTATAGTTATTTAATTTATAGTTATTTAATTTATAGTTATTTAATTTATAGTTATTTAATTTATAGTTATTTAATTTATAGTTATTTAATTTATAGTTATTATAGTTATTTAAATTATAGTTATTTAAGTTATAGTTATTTAAGTTATAGTTATTTAAGTTATAGTTATTTAAGTTATAGTTATTTAAGTTATAGTTATTTAAGTTATAGTTATTTCAGTTATAGTTATTTAAGTTATAGTTATTTAAGTTATAGTTATTTAAGTTATAGTTATTTAAGTTATAATTATTTAAATTATAGTTATATAAGTTATAGTTAATTAAGTTATCGTTATTTAAGTTATAGTTATTTAAGTTATAGTTATTATATAATATTTATTTAAGTTATAGTTATTTAAGATATATTTATTTAATTTATAGTTATTATATTATAATTATTTAAGTTTTAGTTATTTAAGTTATAGTTATTATATTATAGCTATTTAAGTGATATTTATTTAAGTTATAGTTATTTAATTAATAGTTATTTAATTTATAGTTATTTAAGTTATAGTTATTTAAGTTATAGTTATTAAATTATATTTATTTAAGTTATAGTTATTTAATTTATAGTTATTTAATTTATAGTTATTTAATTTATAGTTATTTAATTTATAGTTATTTAATTTATAGTTATTTAATTTATAGTTATTTAATTTATAGTTATTTAATTTATAGTTATTTAATTTATAGTTATTTAATTTATAGTTATTTAATTTATAGTTATTATAGTTATTTAAATTATAGTTATTTAAGTTATAGTTATTTAAGTTATAGTTATTTAAGTTATAGTTATTTAAGTTATAGTTATTTAAGTTATAGTTATTTAAGTAATAGTTATTTCAGTTATAGTTATTTAAGTTATAGTTATTTAAGTTATAGTTATTTAAGTTATAGTTATTTAAGTTATAATTATTTAAATTATAGTTATATAAGTTATAGTTAATTAAGTTATCGTTATTTAAGTTATAGTTATTTAAGTTATAGTTATTTAAATTTTAGTTATATAAGTTATAGTTATTGAATTTATAGTTATTTAATTTATAGTTATTTAAGTTATAGTTATTTAAGTTATAGTTATTTAAGTTATAGTTATTTAAGTTATAGTTATTTAATTAATAGTTATTTAAGTTATAGTTATTTAAGTTATAGTTATTTAAGTTATAGTTATTTAATTTATAGTTATTTAATTTATAGTTATTTAAGTTATAGTTATTTAAGTTATATTTATTTAAGTTATAGTTATTTAAGTTATAGTTATTTAATTAATAGTAATTTAAGTTATAGTAATTTAAGTTTAGTTATTTAATTTATAGTTATTTAAGTTATAGTTATTTAAGTTATAGTTATTATATAATATTTATTTAAGTTATAGTTATTTAAGATATATTTATTTAATTTATAGTTATTATATTATAATTATTTAAGTTTTAGTTATTTAAGTTATAGTTATTATATTATAGCTATTTAAGTTATAGTTATTTAATTAATAGTTATTTAATTTATAGTTATTTAAGTTATAGTTATTTAAGTTATAGTTATTAAATTATATTTATTTAAGTTATAGTTATTTAATTTATAGTTATTTAATTTATAGTTATTTAATTTATAGTTATTTAATTTATAGTTATTTAATTTATAGTTATTATAGTTATTTAAATTATAGTTATTTAAGTTATAGTTATTTAAGTTATAGTTATTTAAGTTATAGTTATTTAAGTTATAGTTATTTAAGTTATAATTATTTAAATTATAGTTATATAAGTTATAGTTAATTAAGTTATCGTTATTTAAGTTATAGTTATTTAAGTTATAGTTATTTAAATTTTAGTTATATAAGTTATAGTTATTGAATTTATAGTTATTTAATATATAGTTATTTAAGTTATATTTATTTAAGTTATAGTTATTTAAGTTATAGTTATTTAAGTTATAGTTATTTAAGTTATAGTTATTTAAGTTATAGTTATTTAATTTATAGTTATTTAAGTTATAGTTATTTAAGTTATAGTTATTTAAGTTATAGTTATTTAAATTATAGTTATTTAAGTTATAGTTATTTAAGTTATAGTTATTTAATTAATAGTTATTTAAGTTATAGTTATTTAAGTTATAGTTATTTAAGTTATAGTTATTCAAGTTATAGTTATTTAAGTTATAGTTATTTAAGTTATAGTTATTTAAGTTATAGTTATTTAAGTTATAGTTATTTAATTAATAGTAATTTAAGTTATAGTAATTTAAGTTTAGTTATTTAATTTATAGTTATTTAAGTTATAGTTAATTAAGTTATCGTTAGTTAAGTTATAGTTATTTAAGTTATAGTTATTAAATTATAGTTATTTAAGTTATAGTTATTTAAGTTATAGTTATTTAAGTTATAGATATTTAAGTTATAGTTATTTAATTTATAGTTATTTAATTTATAGTTATTTAAGTTATAGTTATTTAAGTTATAGTTATTTAAGTTATAGTTATTTAAGTTATAGTTATTTAATTAATAGTAATTTAAGTTATAGTAATTTAAGTTTAGTTATTTAATTTATAGTTATTTAAGTTATAGTTAATTAAGTTATCGTTAGTTAAGTTATAGTTATTTAATTTATAGTTATTTAATTTATAGTTATTTAATTTATAGTTATTATAGTTATTTAAATTATAGTTATTTAAGTTATAGTTATTTAAGTTATAGTTATTTAAGTTATAGTTATTTAAGTTATAGTTATTTAAGTTATAGTTATTTAAGTTATAGTTATTTCAGTTATAGTTATTTAAGTTATAGTTATTTAAGTTATAGTTATTTAAGTTATAGTTATTTAAGTTATAATTATTTAAATTATAGTTATATAAGTTATAGTTAATTAAGTTATCGTTATTTAAGTTATAGTTATTTAAGTTATAGTTATTTAAATTTTAGTTATATAAGTTATAGTTATTGAATTTATAGTTATTTAATTTATAGTTATTTAAGTTATAGTTATTTAAGTTATAGTTATTTAAGTTATAGTTATTTAAGTTATAGTTATTTAATTAATAGTTATTTAAGTTATAGTTATTTAAGTTATAGTTATTTAAGTTATAGTTATTTAATTTATAGTTATTTAATTTATAGTTATTTAAGTTATAGTTATTTAAGTTATATTTATTTAAGTTATAGTTATTTAAGTTATAGTTATTTAATTAATAGTAATTTAAGTTATAGTAATTTAAGTTTAGTTATTTAATTTATAGTTATTTAAGTTATAGTTATTTAAGTTATAGTTATTATATAATATTTATTTAAGTTATAGTTATTTAAGATATATTTATTTAATTTATAGTTATTATATTATAATTATTTAAGTTTTAGTTATTTAAGTTATAGTTATTATATTATAGCTATTTAAGTTATAGTTATTTAATTAATAGTTATTTAATTTATAGTTATTTAAGTTATAGTTATTTAAGTTATAGTTATTAAATTATATTTATTTAAGTTATAGTTATTTAATTTATAGTTATTTAATTTATAGTTATTTAATTTATAGTTATTTAATTTATAGTTATTTAATTTATAGTTATTATAGTTATTTAAATTATAGTTATTTAAGTTATAGTTATTTAAGTTATAGTTATTTAAGTTATAGTTATTTAAGTTATAGTTATTTAAGTTATAATTATTTAAATTATAGTTATATAAGTTATAGTTAATTAAGTTATCGTTATTTAAGTTATAGTTATTTAAGTTATAGTTATTTAAATTTTAGTTATATAAGTTATAGTTATTGAATTTATAGTTATTTAATATATAGTTATTTAAGTTATATTTATTTAAGTTATAGTTATTTAAGTTATAGTTATTTAAGTTATAGTTATTTAAGTTATAGTTATTTAAGTTATAGTTATTTAATTTATAGTTATTTAAGTTATAGTTATTTAAGTTATAGTTATTTAAGTTATAGTTATTTAAATTATAGTTATTTAAGTTATAGTTATTTAAGTTATAGTTATTTAATTAATAGTTATTTAAGTTATAGTTATTTAAGTTATAGTTATTTAAGTTATAGTTATTCAAGTTATAGTTATTTAAGTTATAGTTATTTAAGTTATAGTTATTTAAGTTATAGTTATTTAAGTTATAGTTATTTAATTAATAGTAATTTAAGTTATAGTAATTTAAGTTTAGTTATTTAATTTATAGTTATTTAAGTTATAGTTAATTAAGTTATCGTTAGTTAAGTTATAGTTATTTAAGTTATAGTTATTAAATTATAGTTATTTAAGTTATAGTTATTTAAGTTATAGTTATTTAAGTTATAGATATTTAAGTTATAGTTATTTAATTTATAGTTATTTAATTTATAGTTATTTAAGTTATAGTTATTTAAGTTATAGTTATTTAAGTTATAGTTATTTAAGTTATAGTTATTTAATTAATAGTAATTTAAGTTATAGTAATTTAAGTTTAGTTATTTAATTTATAGTTATTTAAGTTATAGTTAATTAAGTTATCGTTAGTTAAGTTATAGTTATTTAAGTTATAGTTATTTAAGTTATAGTTATTTAAGTTATAGTTATTTAAGTTATAGTTATTTAAGTTATAGTTATTTAATTAATAGTAATTTAAGTTATAGTAATTTAAGTTTAGTTATTTAATTTATAGTTATTTAAGTTATAGTTAATTAAGTTATCGTTAGTTAAGTTATAGTTATTTAAGTTATAGTTATTAAATTATAGTTATTTAAGTTATAGTTATTTAATTTATAGTTTTTTCATTTATGGTTATTTAAGTTATAGTTATTTAAGTTATAGTTATTTAAGTTATAGTTATTTAAGTTATAGTTATTTAATTAATAGTTATTTAAGTTATAGTTATTTAAGTTATAGTTATTTAAGTTATAGTTATTTAAGTTATAGTTATTTAAGTTATAGTTATTTAAGTTATAGTTATTTAAGTTATAGTTATTTAATTTATAGTTATTTAATTTATAGTTATTTAATTTATAGTTTTTTCATTTATGGTTATTATATTATAGTTATATAAATTATAGTTATTTAAGTTATAGTTATTTAAGTTATATTTATTTAAGTTATAGTTATTTAAGTTATAGATATTTAAGTTATAGTTATTTAATTTATAGTTATTTAATTTATAGTTATTTAAGTTATAGTTATTTAAGTTATAGTTATTTAAGTTATAGTTATTTAAGTTATAGTTATTTAATTAATAGTAATTTAAGTTATAGTAATTTAAGTTTAGTTATTTAATTTATAGTTATTTAAGTTATAGTTAATTAAGTTATAGTTATTTAAGTTATAGTTATTTAAGTTATAGTTATTTAAGTTATAGTTATTTAATTAATAGTAATTTAAGTTATAGTAATTTAAGTTTAGTTATTTAATTTATAGTTATTTAAGTTATAGTTAATTAAGTTATCGTTAGTTAAGTTATAGTTATTTAAGTTATAGTTATTAAATTATAGTTATTTAAGTTATAGTTATTTAATTTATAGTTTTTTCATTTATGGTTATTTAAGTTATAGTTATTTAAGTTATAGTTATTTAAGTTATAGTTATTTAAGTTATAGTTATTTAATTAATAGTTATTTAAGTTATAGTTATTTAAGTTATAGTTATTTAAGTTATAGTTATTTAAGTTATAGTTATTTAAGTTATAGTTATTTAAGTTATAGTTATTTAAGTTATAGTTATTTAATTTATAGTTATTTAATTTATAGTTATTTAATTTATAGTTTTTTCATTTATGGTTATTATATTATAGTTATATAAATTATAGTTATTTAAGTTATAGTTATTTAAGTTATATTTATTTAAGTTATAGTTATTTAAGTTATAGATATTTAAGTTATAGTTATTTAATTTATAGTTATTTAATTTATAGTTATTTAAGTTATAGTTATTTAAGTTATAGTTATTTAAGTTATAGTTATTTAAGTTATAGTTATTTAATTAATAGTAATTTAAGTTATAGTAATTTAAGTTTAGTTATTTAATTTATAGTTATTTAAGTTATAGTTAATTAAGTTATCGTTAGTTAAGTTATAGTTATTTAAGTTATAGTTATTTAAGTTATAGTTATTTAAGTTATAGTTATTTAAGTTATAGTTATTTAAGTTATAGTTATTTAATTAATAGTAATTTAAGTTATAGTAATTTAAGTTTAGTTATTTAATTTATAGTTATTTAAGTTATAGTTAATTAAGTTATCGTTAGTTAAGTTATAGTTATTTAAGTTATAGTTATTAAATTATAGTTATTTAAGTTATAGTTATTTAATTTATAGTTTTTTCATTTATGGTTATTTAATTTATAGTTATTTAAGTTATAGTTATTTAAGTTATAGTTATTTAAGTTATAGTTATTTAAGTTATAGTTATTTAAGTTATAGTTATTTAAGTTATAGTTATTTAATTAATAGTAATTTAAGTTATAGTAATTTAAGTTTAGTTATTTAATTTATAGTTATTTAAGTTATAGTTATTTAAGTTATAGTTATTTAAGTTATAGTTATTATATAATATTTATTTAAGTTATAGTTATTTAAGATATATTTATTTAATTTATAGTTATTATATTATAATTATTTAAGTTTTAGTTATTTAAGTTATAGTTATTATATTATAGCTATTTAAGTGATATTTATTTAAGTTATAGTTATTTAATTTATAGTTATTTAATTTATAGTTATTTAATTTATAGTTATTTAATTTATAGTTATTTAATTTATAGTTATTTAATTTATAGTTATTTAATTTATAGTTATTTAATTTATAGTTATTTAATTTATAGTTATTTAATTTATAGTTATTTAATTTATAGTTATTTAATTTATAGTTATTATAGTTATTTAAATTATAGTTATTTAAGTTATAGTTATTTAAGTTATAGTTATTTAAGTTATAGTTATTTAAGTTATAGTTATTTCAGTTATAGTTATTTAAGTTATAGTTATTTAAGTTATAGTTATTTAAGTTATAGTTATTTAAGTTATAGTTATTTAAGTTATAATTATTTAAATTATAGTTATATAAGTTATAGTTAATTAAGTTATCGTTATTTAAGTTATAGTTATTTAAGTTATAGTGTTTTAAATTTTAGTTATATAAGTTATAGTTATTGAATTTATAGTTATTTAATTTATAGTTATTTAAGTTATAGTTATTTAAGTTATAGTTATTTAAGTTATAGTTATTTAAGTTATAGTTATTTAATTAATAGTAATTTAAGTTATAGTAATTTAAGTTTAGTTATTTAATTTATAGTTATTTAAGTTATAGTTAATTAAGTTATCGTTAGTTAAGTTATAGTTATTTAAGTTATAGTTATTTAAGTTATAGTTATTTAAGTTATAGTTATTTAAGTTATAGTTATTTAAGTTATAGTTATTTAAGTTATAGTTATTTAATTTATAGTTATTTAATTTATAGTTATTTAAGTTATAGTTATTTAAGTTATAGTTATTTAAGTTATAGTTATTTAAGTTATAGTTATTTAATTAATAGTAATTTAAGTTATAGTAATTTAAGTTTAGTTATTTAATTTATAGTTATTTAAGTTATAGTTATTTAAGTTATAGTTATTATATAATATTTATTTAAGTTATAGTTATTTAAGATATATTTATTTAATTTATAGTTATTATATTATAATTATTTAAGTTTTAGTTATTTAAGTTATAGTTATTATATTATAGCTATTTAAGTTATAGTTATTTAATTAATAGTTATTTAATTTATAGTTATTTAAGTTATAGTTATTTAAGTTATAGTTATTAAATTATATTTATTTAAGTTATAGTTATTTAATTTATAGTTATTTAATTTATAGTTATTTAATTTATAGTTATTTAATTTATAGTTATTTAATTTATAGTTATTTAATTTATAGTTATTTAATTTATAGTTATTATAGTTATTTAAATTATAGTTATTTAAGTTATAGTTATTTAAGTTATAGTTATTTAAGTTATAGTTATTTAAGTTATAGTTATTTAAGTTATAGTTATTTAAGTTATAGTTATTTAAGTTATAGTTATTTAAGTTATAGTTATTTAAGTTATAATTATTTAAATTATAGTTATATAAGTTATAGTTAATTAAGTTATCGTTATTTAAGTTATAGTTATTTAAGTTATAGTTATTTAAATTTTAGTTATATAAGTTATAGTTATTGAATTTATAGTTATTTAATATATAGTTATTTAAGTTATAGTTATTTAAGTTATAGTTATTTAAGTTATAGTTATTTAAGTTATAGTTATTTAAGTTATAGTTATTTAAGTTATAGTTATTTAATTTATAGTTATTTAAGTTATAGTTATTTAAGTTATAGTTATTTAAGTTATAGTTATTTAAATTATAGTTATTTAAGTTATAGTTATTTAAGTTATAGTTATTTAATTAATAGTTATTTAAGTTATAGTTATTTAAGTTATAGTTATTTAAGTTATAGTTATTTAAGTTATAGTTATTTAAGTTATAGTTATTTAATTAATAGTAATTTAAGTTATAGTAATTTAAGTTTAGTTATTTAATTTATAGTTATTTAAGTTATAGTTAATTAAGTTATCGTTAGTTAAGTTATAGTTATTTAAGTTATAGTTATTAAATTATAGTTATTTAAGTTATAGTTATTTAATTTATAGTTTTTTCATTTATGGTTATTTAATTTATAGTTATTTAAGTTATAGTTATTTAAGTTATAGTTATTTAAGTTATAGTTATTTAAGTTATAGTTATTTAAGTTATAGTTATTTAAGTTATAGTTATTTAATTAATAGTAATTTAAGTTATAGTAATTTAAGTTTAGTTATTTAATTTATAGTTATTTAAGTTATAGTTATTTAAGTTATAGTTATTTAAGTTATAGTTATTATATAATATTTATTTAAGTTATAGTTATTTAAGATATATTTATTTAATTTATAGTTATTATATTATAATTATTTAAGTTTTAGTTATTTAAGTTATAGTTATTATATTATAGCTATTTAAGTGATATTTATTTAAGTTATAGTTATTTAATTTATAGTTATTTAATTTATAGTTATTTAATTTATAGTTATTTAATTTATAGTTATTTAATTTATAGTTATTTAATTTATAGTTATTTAATTTATAGTTATTTAATTTATAGTTATTTAATTTATAGTTATTTAATTTATAGTTATTTAATTTATAGTTATTTAATTTATAGTTATTTAATTTATAGTTATTTAATTTATAGTTATTTAATTTATAGTTATTTAATTTATAGTTATTTAATTTATAGTTATTTAATTTATAGTTATTTAATTTATAGTTATTATAGTTATTTAAATTATAGTTATTTAAGTTATAGTTATTTAAGTTATAGTTATTTAAGTTATAGTTATTTAAGTTATAGTTATTTAAGTTATAGTTATTTAAGTTATAGTTATTTAAGTTATAGTTATTTCAGTTATAGTTATTTAAGTTATAGTTATTTAAGTTATAGTTATTTAAGTTATAGTTATTTAAGTTATAGTTATGTAAGTTATAATTATTTAAATTATAGTTATATAAGTTATAGTTAATTAAGTTATCGTTATTTAAGTTATAGTTATTTAAGTTATAGTGTTTTAAATTTTAGTTATATAAGTTATAGTTATTGAATTTATAGTTATTTAATTTATAGTTATTTAAGTTATAGTTATTTAAGTTATAGTTATTTAAGTTATAGTTATTTAAGTTATAGTTATTTAATTAATAGTAATTTAAGTTATAGTAATTTAAGTTTAGTTATTTAATTTATAGTTATTTAAGTTATAGTTAATTAAGTTATCGTTAGTTAAGTTATAGTTATTTAAGTTATAGTTATTTAAGTTATAGTTATTTAAGTTATAGTTATTTAAGTTATAGTTATTTAAGTTATAGTTATTTAAGTTATAGTTATTTAATTTATAGTTATTTAATTTATAGTTATTTAAGTTATAGTTATTTAAGTTATAGTTATTTAAGTTATAGTTATTTAAGTTATAGTTATTTAATTAATAGTAATTTAAGTTATAGTAATTTAAGTTTAGTTATTTAATTTATAGTTATTTAAGTTATAGTTATTTAAGTTATAGTTATTATATAATATTTATTTAAGTTATAGTTATTTAAGATATATTTATTTAATTTATAGTTATTATATTATAATTATTTAAGTTTTAGTTATTTAAGTTATAGTTATTATATTATAGCTATTTAAGTTATAGTTATTTAATTAATAGTTATTTAATTTATAGTTATTTAAGTTATAGTTATTTAAGTTATAGTTATTTAATTTATAGTTATTTAATTTATAGTTATTTAATTTATAGTTATTTAATTTATAGTTATTATAGTTATTTAAATTATAGTTATTTAAGTTATAGTTATTTAAGTTATAGTTATTTAAGTTATAGTTATTTAAGTTATAGTTATTTAAGTTATAGTTATTTAAGTTATAGTTATTTAAGTTATAGTTATTTAAGTTATAGTTATTTAAGTTATAGTTATTTAAGTTATAGTTATTTAAGTTATAGTTATTTAAGTTATAATTATTTAAATTATAGTTATATAAGTTATAGTTAATTAAGTTATCGTTATTTAAGTTATAGTTATTTAAGTTATAGTTATTTAAATTTTAGTTATATAAGTTATAGTTATTGAATTTATAGTTATTTAATATATAGTTATTTAAGTTATAGTTATTTAAGTTATAGTTATTTAAGTTATAGTTATTTAAGTTATAGTTATTTAAGTTATAGTTATTTAAGTTATAGTTATTTAATTTATAGTTATTTAAGTTATAGTTATTTAAGTTATAGTTATTTAAGTTATAGTTATTTAAATTATAGTTATTTAAGTTATAGTTATTTAAGTTATAGTTATTTAATTAATAGTTATTTAAGTTATAGTTATTTAAGTTATAGTTATTTAAGTTATAGTTATTTAAGTTATAGTTATTCAAGTTATAGTTATTTAAGTTATAGTTATTTAATTTATAGTTATTTAATTTATAGTTATTTAAGTTATAGTTATTTAAGTTATAGTTATGTAAGTTATAGTTATTTAAGTTATAGTTATTTAATTAATAGTAATTTAAGTTATAGTAATTTAAGTTTAGTTATTTAATTTATAGTTATTTAAGTTATAGTTAATTAAGTTATCGTTAGTTAAGTTATAGTTATTTAAGTTATAGTTATTAAATTATAGTTATTTAAGTTATAGTTATTTAATTTATAGTTTTTTCATTTATGGTTATTTAAGTTATAGTTATTTAAGTTATAGTTATTTAAGTTATAGTTATTTAAGTTATAGTTATTTAAGTTATAGTTATTTAAGTTATAGTTATTTAAGTTATAGTTATTTAATTAATAGTTATTTAAGTTATAGTTATTTAAGTTATAGTTATTTAAGTTATAGTTATTTAAGTTATAGTTATTTAATTTATAGTTATTTAAGTTATAGTTATTTAAGTTATAGTTATTTAAGTTATAGTTATTTAAGTTATAGTTATTTAAGTTATAGTTATTTAATTTATAGTTATTTAATTTATAGTTATTTAAGTTATAGTTATTTAAGTTATAGTTATTTAAGTTATAGTTATTTAATTAATAGTAATTTAAGTTATAGTAAATTAATTTTAGTTATTTAATTTATAGTTATTTAAGTTATAGTTAATTAAGTTATTGTTATTTAAGTTATAGTTATTTAAGTTATAGTTATTAAATTATAGTTATTTAAGTTATAGTTATTTAATTTATAGTTTTTTCATTTATGGTTATTATATTATAGTTATATAAATTATAGTAATTTAAGTTATAGTTATTTAAGTTATAGTTATTTAAGTTATAGTTATTTAAGTTATAGTTATTTAAGTTATAGTTATTTAAGTTATAGTTATTTAAGTTATAGTTATAGTTATTTAATTAATAGTTATTTAAGTTATAGTTATTTAAGTTATAGTTATTTAAGTTATAGTTATTTAAGTTATAGTTATTTAAGTTATAGTTATTTAATTTATAGTTATTTAATTTATAGTTATTTAAGTTATAGTTATTTAAGTTATAGTTATTTAAGTTATAGTTATTTAAGTTATAGTTATTTAATTAATAGTAATTTAAGTTATAGTAATTTAAGTTTAGTTATTTAATTTATAGTTATTTAAGTTATAGTTAATTAAGTTATCGTTAGTTAAGTTATAGTTATTTAAGTTATAGTTATTAAATTATAGTTATTTAAGTTATAGTTATTTAATTTATAGTTTTTTCATTTATGGTTATTTAAGTTATAGTTATTTAAGTTATAGTTATTTAAGTTATAGTTATTTAAGTTATAGTTATTTAATTAATAGTTATTTAAGTTATAGTTATTTAAGTTATAGTTATTTAAGTTATAGTTATTTACATTATAGTTATTTAAGTTATAGTTATTTAATTTATAGTTATTTAAGTTATTGTTATTTAAGTTATAGTTATTTAAGTTATAGTTATTTAAGTTATAGTTATTTAAGTTATAGTTATTTAAGTTATAGTTATTTAAGTTATAGTTATTTAATTAATAGTTATTTAAGTTATAGTTATTTAAGTTATAGTTATTTAAGTTATAGTTATTTAAGTTATAGTTATTTAATTAATAGTAATTTAAGTTATAGTAATTTAAGTTTAGTTATTTAATTTATAGTTATTTAAGTTATAGTTAATTAAGTTATCGTTAGTTAAGTTATAGTTATTTAAGTTATAGTTATTTAAGTTATAGTTATTTAAGTTATAGTTATTTAAGTTATAGTTATTTAAGTTATAGTTATTTAATTAATAGTAATTTAAGTTATAGTAATTTAAGTTTAGTTATTTAATTTATAGTTATTTAAGTTATAGTTAATTAAGTTATCGTTAGTTAAGTTATAGTTATTTAAGTTATAGTTATTAAATTATAGTTATTTAAGTTATAGTTATTTAATTTATAGTTTTTTCATTTATGGTTATTTAAGTTATAGTTATTTAAGTTATAGTTATTTAAGTTATAGTTATTTAAGTTATAGTTATTTAATTAATAGTTATTTAAGTTATAGTTATTTAAGTTATAGTTATTTAAGTTATAGTTATTTAAGTTATAGTTATTTAAGTTATAGTTATTTAAGTTATAGTTATTTAAGTTATAGTTATTTAAGTTATAGTTATTTAATTTATAGTTATTTAATTTATAGTTATTTAATTTATAGTTTTTTCATTTATGGTTATTTAAGTTATAGTTATTTAAGTTATAGTTATTTAAGTTATAGTTATTTAAGTTATAGTTATAGTTATTTAAATTATAGTTATTTAAGTTATAGTTATTTAATTTATAGTTATTTAAGTTATTGTTATTTAAGTTATAGTTATTTAAGTTATAGTTATTTAAGTTATAGTTATTTAAGTTATAGTTATTTAAGTTATAGTTATTTAAGTTATAGTTATTTAATTAATAGTTATTTAAGTTATAGTTATTTAAGTTATAGTTATTTAAGTTATAGTTATTTAAGTTATAGTTATTTAAGTTATAGTTATTTAATTTATAGTTATTTAATTTATAGTTATTTAAGTTATAGTTATTTAAGTTATAGTTATTTAAGTTATAGTTATTTAAGTTATAGTTATTTAATTAATAGTAATTTAAGTTATAGTAATTTAAGTTTAGTTATTTAATTTATAGTTATTTAAGTTATAGTTAATTAAGTTATCGTTAGTTAAGTTATAGTTATTTAAGTTATAGTTATTAAATTATAGTTATTTAAGTTATAGTTATTTAATTTATAGTTTTTTCATTTATGGTTATTATATTATAGTTATATAAATTATAGTTATTTAAGTTATAGTTATTTAAGTTATAGATATTTAAGTTATAGTTATTTAATTTATAGTTATTTAATTTATAGTTATTTAAGTTATAGTTATTTAAGTTATAGTTATTTAAGTTATAGTTATTTAAGTTATAGTTATTTAATTAATAGTAATTTAAGTTATAGTAATTTAAGTTTAGTTATTTAATTTATAGTTATTTAAGTTATAGTTAATTAAGTTATCGTTAGTTAAGTTATAGTTATTTAAGTTATAGTTATTAAATTATAGTTATTTAAGTTATAGTTATTTAATTTATAGTTTTTTCATTTATGGTTATTTAATTTATAGTTATTTAAGTTATAGTTATTTAAGTTATAGTTATTTAAGTTATAGTTATTTAAGTTATAGTTATTTAAGTTATAGTTATTTAAGTTATAGTTATTTAATTAATAGTAATTTAAGTTATAGTAATTTAAGTTTAGTTATTTAATTTATAGTTATTTAAGTTATAGTTATTTAAGTTATAGTTATTTAAGTTATAGTTATTATATAATATTTATTTAAGTTATAGTTATTTAAGATATATTTATTTAATTTATAGTTATTATATTATAATTATTTAAGTTTTAGTTATTTAAGTTATAGTTATTATATTATAGCTATTTAAGTGATATTTATTTAAGTTATAGTTATTTAATTTATAGTTATTTAATTTATAGTTATTTAATTTATAGTTATTTAATTTATAGTTATTTAATTTATAGTTATTTAATTTATAGTTATTTAATTTATAGTTATTTAATTTATAGTTATTTAATTTATAGTTATTTAATTTATAGTTATTTAATTTATAGTTATTTAATTTATAGTTATTTAATTTATAGTTATTTAATTTATAGTTATTTAATTTATAGTTATTTAATTTATAGTTATTTAATTTATAGTTATTTAATTTATAGTTATTTAATTTATAGTTATTATATTTATTTAAATTATAGTTATTTAAGTTATAGTTATTTAAGTTATAGTTATTTAAGTTATAGTTATTTAAGTTATAGTTATTTAAGTTATAGTTATTTAAGTTATAGTTATTTAAGTTATAGTTATTTCAGTTATAGTTATTTAAGTTATAGTTATTTAAGTTATAGTTATTTAAGTTATAGTTATTTAAGTTATAGTTATTTAAGTTATAATTATTTAAATTATAGTTATATAAGTTATAGTTAATTAAGTTATCGTTATTTAAGTTATAGTTATTTAAGTTATAGTGTTTTAAATTTTAGTTATATAAGTTATAGTTATTGAATTTATAGTTATTTAATTTATAGTTATTTAAGTTATAGTTATTTAAGTTATAGTTATTTAAGTTATAGTTATTTAAGTTATAGTTATTTAATTAATAGTAATTTAAGTTATAGTAATTTAAGTTTAGTTATTTAATTTATAGTTATTTAAGTTATAGTTAATTAAGTTATCGTTAGTTAAGTTATAGTTATTTAAGTTATAGTTATTTAAGTTATAGTTATTTAAGTTATAGTTATTTAAGTTATAGTTATTTAAGTTATAGTAATTTAAGTTATAGTAATTTAAGTTTAGTTATTTAATTTATAGTTATTTAAGTTATAGTTATTTAAGTTATAGTTATTATATAATATTTATTTAAGTTATAGTTATTTAAGATATATTTATTTAATTTATAGTTATTATATTATAATTATTTAAGTTTTAGTTATTTAAGTTATAGTTATTATATTATAGCTATTTAAGTTATAGTTATTTAATTAATAGTTATTTAATTTATAGTTATTTAAGTTATAGTTATTTAAGTTATAGTTATTAAATTATATTTATTTAAGTTATAGTTATTTAATTTATAGTTATTTAATTTATAGTTATTTAATTTATAGTTATTTAATTTATAGTTATTTAATTTATAGTTATTTAATTTATAGTTATTATAGTTATTTAAATTATAGTTATTTAAGTTATAGTTATTTAAGTTATAGTTATTTAAGTTATAGTTATTTAAGTTATAGTTATTTAAGTTATAGTTATTTAAGTTATAGTTATTTAAGTTATAGTTATTTAAGTTATAGTTATTTAAGTTATAATTATTTAAATTATAGTTATATAAGTTATAGTTAATTAAGTTATCGTTATTTAAGTTATAGTTATTTAAGTTATAGTTATTTAAATTTTAGTTATATAAGTTATAGTTATTGAATTTATAGTTATTTAATATATAGTTATTTAAGTTATAGTTATTTAAGTTATAGTTATTTAAGTTATAGTTATTTAAGTTATAGTTATTTAAGTTATAGTTATTTAAGTTATAGTTATTTAATTTATAGTTATTTAAGTTATAGTTATTTAAGTTATAGTTATTTAAGTTATAGTTATTTAAATTATAGTTATTTAAGTTATAGTTATTTAAGTTATAGTTATTTAATTAATAGTTATTTAAGTTATAGTTATTTAAGTTATAGTTATTTAAGTTATAGTTATTTAAGTTATAGTTATTCAAGTTATAGTTATATAAGTTATAGTTATTTAATTTATAGTTATTTAATTTATAGTTATTTAAGTTATAGTTATTTAAGTTATAGTTATGTAAGTTATAGTTATTTAAGTTATAGTTATTTAATTAATAGTAATTTAAGTTATAGTAATTTAAGTTTAGTTATTTAATTTATAGTTATTTAAGTTATAGTTAATTAAGTTATAGTTAGTTAAGTTATAGTTATTTAAGTTATAGTTATTAAATTATAGTTATTTAAGTTATAGTTATTTAATTTATAGTTTTTTCATTTATGGTTATTTAAGTTATAGTTATTTAAGTTATAGTTATTTAAGTTATAGTTATTTAAGTTATAGTTATTTAAGTTATAGTTATTTAAGTTATAGTTATTTAATTAATAGTTATTTAAGTTATAGTTATTTAAGTTATAGTTATTTAAGTTATAGTTATTTAAGTTATAGTTATTTAATTTATAGTTATTTAAGTTATAGTTATTTAAGTTATAGTTATTTAAGTTATAGTTATTTAAGTTATAGTTATTTAAGTTATAGTTATTTAAGTTATAGTTATTTAAGTTATAGTTATTTAAGTTATAGTTATTTAATTAATAGTTATTTAAGTTATAGTTATTTAAGTTATAGTTATTTAAGTTATAGTTATTTAAGTTATAGTTATTTAAGTTATAGTTATTTAAGTTATAGTTATTTAATTAATAGTTATTTAAGTTATAGTTATTTAAGTTATAGTTATTTAAGTTATAGTTATTTAAGTTATAGTTATTTAAGTTATAGTTATTTAATTTATAGTTATTTAATTTATAGTTATTTAAGTTATAGTTATTTAAGTTATAGTAATTTAAGTTTAGTTATTTAATTTATAGTTATTTAAGTTATAGTTATTTAAGTTATAGTTATTTAAGTTATAGTTATTTAAGTTATAGTTATTTAAGTTATAGTTATTTAAGTTATAGTTATTTAATTAATAGTTATTTAAGTTATAGTTATTTAAGTTATAGTTATTTAAGTTATAGTTATTTAAGTTATAGTTATTTAAGTTATAGTTATTTAATTTATAGTTATTTAATTTATAGTTATTTAAGTTATAGTTATTTAAGTTATAGTTATTTAAGTTATAGTTATTTAATTAATAGTAATTTAAGTTATAGTAAATTAATTTTAGTTATTTAATTTATAGTTATTTAAGTTATAGTTAATTAAGTTATTGTTATTTAAGTTATAGTTATTTAAGTTATAGTTATTAAATTATAGTTATTTAAGTTATAGTTATTTAATTTATAGTTTTTTCATTTATGGTTATTATATTATAGTTATATAAATTATAGTAATTTAAGTTATAGTTATTTAAGTTATAGTTATTTAAGTTATAGTTATTTAAGTTATAGTTATTTAAGTTATAGTTATTTAAGTTATAGTTATTTAAGTTATAGTTATAGTTATTTAATTAATAGTTATTTAAGTTATAGTTATTTAAGTTATAGTTATTTAAGTTATAGTTATTTAAGTTATAGTTATTTAAGTTATAGTTATTTAATTTATAGTTATTTAATTTATAGTTATTTAAGTTATAGTTATTTAAGTTATAGTTATTTAAGTTATAGTTATTTAAGTTATAGTTATTTAATTAATAGTAATTTAAGTTATAGTAATTTAAGTTTAGTTATTTAATTTATAGTTATTTAAGTTATAGTTAATTAAGTTATCGTTAGTTAAGTTATAGTTATTTAAGTTATAGTTATTAAATTATAGTTATTTAAGTTATAGTTATTTAATTTATAGTTTTTTCATTTATGGTTATTTAAGTTATAGTTATTTAAGTTATAGTTATTTAAGTTATAGTTATTTAAGTTATAGTTATTTAATTAATAGTTATTTAAGTTATAGTTATTTAAGTTATAGTTATTTAAGTTATAGTTATTTACATTATAGTTATTTAAGTTATAGTTATTTAATTTATAGTTATTTAAGTTATTGTTATTTAAGTTATAGTTATTTAAGTTATAGTTATTTAAGTTATAGTTATTTAAGTTATAGTTATTTAAGTTATAGTTATTTAAGTTATAGTTATTTAATTAATAGTTATTTAAGTTATAGTTATTTAAGTTATAGTTATTTAAGTTATAGTTATTTAAGTTATAGTTATTTAATTTATAGTTATTTAATTTATAGTTATTTAAGTTATAGTTATTTAAGTTATAGTTATTTAAGTTATAGTTATTTAAGTTATAGTTATTTAATTAATAGTAATTTAAGTTATAGTAATTTAAGTTTAGTTATTTAATTTATAGTTATTTAAGTTATAGTTAATTAAGTTATCGTTAGTTAAGTTATAGTTATTTAAGTTATAGTTATTAAATTATAGTTATTTAAGTTATAGTTATTTAATTTATAGTTTTTTCATTTATGGTTATTATATTATAGTTATATAAATTATAGTTATTTAAGTTATAGTTATTTAAGTTATATTTATTTAAGTTATAGTTATTTAAGTTATAGATATTTAAGTTATAGTTATTTAATTTATAGTTATTTAATTTATAGTTATTTAAGTTATAGTTATTTAAGTTATAGTTATTTAAGTTATAGTTATTTAAGTTATAGTTATTTAATTAATAGTAATTTAAGTTATAGTAATTTAAGTTTAGTTATTTAATTTATAGTTATTTAAGTTATAGTTAATTAAGTTATCGTTAGTTAAGTTATAGTTATTTAAGTTATAGTTATTAAATTATAGTTATTTAAGTTATAGTTATTTAATTTATAGTTTTTTCATTTATGGTTATTATATTATAGTTATATAAATTATAGTTATTTAAGTTATAGTTATTTAAGTTATATTTATTTAAGTTATAGTTATTTAAGTTATAGATATTTAAGTTATAGTTATTTAATTTATAGTTATTTAATTTATAGTTATTTAAGTTATAGTTATTTAAGTTATAGTTATTTAAGTTATAGTTATTTAAGTTATAGTTATTTAATTAATAGTAATTTAAGTTATAGTAATTTAAGTTTAGTTATTTAATTTATAGTTATTTAAGTTATAGTTAATTAAGTTATCGTTAGTTAAGTTATAGTTATTTAAGTTATAGTTATTAAATTATAGTTATTTAAGTTATAGTTATTTAATTTATAGTTTTTTCATTTATGGTTATTTAAGTTATAGTTATTTAAGTTATAGTTATTTAAGTTATAGTTACTTAAGTTATAGTTATTTAAGTTATAGTTATTTAAGTTATAGTTATTTAATTTATAGTTATTTAATTTATAGTTATTTAAGTTATAGTTATTTAAGTTATAGTTATTTAAGTTATAGTTATTTAAGTTATAGTTATTTAAGTTATAGTTATTTAAGTTATAGTTATTTAATTAATAGTAATTTAAGTTATAGTAATTTAAGTTTAGTTATTTAATTTATAGTTATTTAAGTTATAGTTATTTAAGTTATAGTTATTTAAGTGATATTTATTTAAGTTATAGTTATTTAATTAATAGTTATTTAATTTATAGTTATTTAAGTTATAGTTATTTAAGTTATAGTTATTAAATTATATTTATTTAAGTTATAGTTATTTAATTTATAGTTATTTAATTTATAGTTATTTAATTTATAGTTATTTAATTTATAGTTATTTAATTTATAGTTATTTAATTTATAGTTATTTAATTTATAGTTATTATAGTTATTTAAATTATAGTTATTTAAGTTATAGTTATTTAAGTTATAGTTATTTAAGTTATAGTTATTTAAGTTATAGTTATTTAAGTTATAGTTATTTAAGTTATAGTTATTTAAGTTATAGTTATTTCAGTTATAGTTATTTAAGTTATAGTTATTTAAGTTATAGTTATTTAAGTTATAGTTATTTAAGTTATAATTATTTAAATTATAGTTATATAAGTTATAGTTAATTAAGTTATCGTTATTTAAGTTATAGTTATTTAAGTTATAGTTATTTAAATTTTAGTTATATAAGTTATAGTTACTGAATTTATAGTTATTTAATTTATAGTTATTTAAGTTATAGTTATTTAAGTTATAGTTATTTAAGTTATAGTTATTTAAGTTATAGTTATTTAATTAATAGTAATTTAAGTTATAGTAATTTAAGTTTAGTTATTTAATTTATAGTTATTTAAGTTATAGTTAATTAAGTTATCGTTAGTTAAGTTATAGTTATTTAAGTTATAGTTATTAAATTATAGTTATTTAAGTTATAGTTATTTAATTTATAGTTTTTTTATTTATGGTTATTTAAGTTATAGTTATTTAAGTTATAGTTATTTAAGTTATAGTTACTTAAGTTATAGTTATTTAAGTTATAGTTATTTAAGTTATAGTTATTTAATTTATAGTTATTTAATTTATAGTTATTTAAGTTATAGTTATTTAAGTTATAGTTATTTAAGTTATAGTTATTTAAGTTATAGTTATTTAAGTTATAGTTATTTAAGTTATAGTTATTTAATTAATAGTAATTTAAGTTATAGTAATTTAAGTTTAGTTATTTAATTTATAGTTATTTAAGTTATAGTTATTTAAGTTATAGTTATTTAAGTTATAGTTATTATATAATATTTATTTAAGTTATAGTTATTTAAGATATATTTATTTAATTTATAGTTATTATATTATAATTATTTAAGTTTTAGTTATTTAAGTTATAGTTATTATATTATAGCTATTTAAGTGATATTTATTTAAGTTATAGTTATTTAATTAATAGTTATTTAATTTATAGTTATTTAAGTTATAGTTATTTAAGTTATAGTTATTAAATTATATTTATTTAAGTTATAGTTATTTAAGTTATAGTTATTTAAGTTATAGTTATTTAAGTTATAGTTATTTAATTAATAGTAATTTAAGTTATAGTAATTTAAGTTTAGTTATTTAATTTATAGTTATTTAAGTTATAGTTATTTAAGTTATAGTTATTATATAATATTTATTTAAGTTATAGTTATTTAAGATATATTTATTTAATTTATAGTTATTATATTATAATTATTTAAGTTTTAGTTATTTAAGTTATAGTTATTATATTATAGCTATTTAAGTTATAGTTATTTAATTAATAGTTATTTAATTTATAGTTATTTAAGTTATAGTTATTTAAGTTATAGTTATTAAATTATATTTATTTAAGTTATAGTTATTTAATTTATAGTTATTTAATTTATAGTTATTTAATTTATAGTTATTTAATTTATAGTTATTTAATTTATAGTTATTTAATTTATAGTTATTTAATTTATAGTTATTATAGTTATTTAAATTATAGTTATTTAAGTTATAGTTATTTAAGTTATAGTTATTTAAGTTATAGTTATTTAAGTTATAGTTATTTAAGTTATCGTTATTTAAGTTATAGTTATTTAAGTTATAGTTATTTAAGTTATAGTTATTTAAGTTATAATTATTTAAATTATAGTTATATAAGTTATAGTTAATTAAGTTATCGTTATTTAAGTTATAGTTATTTAAGTTATAGTTATTTAAATTTTAGTTATATAAGTTATAGTTATTGAATTTATAGTTATTTAATATATAGTTATTTAAGTTATAGTTATTTAAGTTATAGTTATTTAAGTTATAGTTATTTAGGTTATAGTTATTTAAGTTATAGTTATTTAAGTTATAGTTATTTAATTTATAGTTATTTAAGTTATAGTTATTTAAGTTATAGTTATTTAAGTTATAGTTATTTAAATTATAGTTATTTAAGTTATAGTTATTTAAGTTATAGTTATTTAATTAATAGTTATTTAAGTTATAGTTATTTAAGTTATAGTTATTTAAGTTATAGTTATTCAAGTTATAGTTATTTAAGTTATAGTTATTTAATTTATAGTTATTTAATTTATAGTTATTTAAGTTATAGTTATTTAAGTTATAGTTATTTAAGTTATAGTTATTTAAGTTATAGTTATTTAATTAATAGTAATTTAAGTTATAGTAATTTAAGTTTAGTTATTTAATTTATAGTTATTTAAGTTATAGTTAATTAAGTTATCGTTAGTTAAGTTATAGTTATTTAAGTTATAGTTATTAAATTATAGTTATTTAAGTTATAGTTATTTAATTTATAGTTTTTTCATTTATGGTTATTTAAGTTATAGTTATTTAAGTTATAGTTATTTAAGTTATAGCTATTTAAGTTATAGTTATTTAAGTTATAGTTATTTAATTAATAGTTATTTAAGTTATAGTTATTTAAGTTATAGTTATTTAAGTTATAGTTATTTAAGTTATAGTTATTTAATTTATAGTTATTTAAGTTATAGTTATTTAAGTTATAGTTATTTAAGTTATAGTTATTTAAGTTATAGTTATTTAAGTTATAGTTATTTAAGTTATAGTTATTTAAGTTATAGTTATTTAATTAATAGTTATTTAAGTTATAGTTATTTAAGTTATAGTTATTTAAGTTATAGTTATTTAAGTTATAGTTATTTAAGTTATAGTTATTTAAGTTATAGTTATTTAAGTTATAGTTATTTAAGTTATAGTTATTTAATTAATAGTTATTTAAGTTATAGTTATTTAAGTTATAGTTATTTAAGTTATAGTTATTTAAGTTATAGTTATTTAAGTTATAGTTATTTAATTAATAGTTATTTAAGTTATAGTTATTTAAGTTATAGTTATTTAAGTTATAGTTATTTAAGTTATAGTTATTTAAGTTATATTTATTTAAGTTATAGTTATTTAATTTATAGTTATTTAATTTATAGTTATTTAAGTTATAGTTATTTAAGTTATAGTTATTTAAGTTATAGTTATTTAAGTTATAGTTATTTAATTAATAGTAATTTAAGTTATAGTAATTTTAGTTTAGTTATTTAATTTATAGTTATTTAAGTTATAGTTAATTAAGTTATCGTTAGTTAAGTTATAGTTATTTAAGTTATAGTTATTAAA
This sequence comes from Osedax frankpressi, assembly GCA_964035775.1. NCBI lineage: Eukaryota > Metazoa > Annelida > Polychaeta > Sabellida > Siboglinidae > Osedax > Osedax frankpressi. The sequence goes on from OZ038314.1 coordinate 1,494,071, forward strand.
TTATAGTTATTTAAGTTATAGTTATTTAATTTATAGTTTTTTCATTTATGGTTATTTAAGTTATAGTTATTTAAGTTATAGTTATTTAAGTTATAGTTATTTAATTTATAGTTATTTAAGTTATAGTTATTAAATTATAGTTATTTAAGTTATAGTTATTTAATTTATAGTTTTTTCATTTATGGTTATTTAAGTTATAGTTATTTAAGTTATAGTTATTTAAGTTATAGTTATTTAAGTTATAGTTATTTAAGTTATAGTTATTTAAGTTATAGTTATTTAATTAATAGTTATTTAAGTTATAGTTATTTAAGTTATAGTTATTTAAGTTATAGTTATTTAAGTTATAGTTATTTAATTTATAGTTATTTAAGTTATAGTTAGTTAAGTTATAGTTATTTAAGTTATAGTTATTTAATTATAGTTATTTAAGTTATAGTTATTTAATTTATAGTTTTTTCATTTATGGTTATTATATTATAGTTATATAAATTATAGTTATTTAAGTTATAGTTATTTAAGTTATAGTTATTTAAGTTATAGTTATTTAAGTTATAGTTATTTAAGTTATAGTTATTTAAGTTATAGTTATTTAAGTTATAGTTATTTAATTAATAGTTATTTAAGTTATAGTTATTTAAGTTATAGTTATTTAAGTTATAGTTATTTAAGTTATAGTTATTTAAGTTATAGTTATTTAATTAATAGTTATTTAAGTTATAGTTATTTAAGTTATAGTTATTTAAGTTATAGTTATTTAAGTTATAGTTATTTAAGTTATATTTATTTAAGTTATAGTTATTTAATTTATAGTTATTTAATTTATAGTTATTTAAGTTATAGTTATTTAAGTTATAGTTATTTAAGTTATAGTTTTTTAAGTTATAGTTATTTAATTAATAGTAATTTAAGTTATAGTAATTTTAGTTTAGTTATTTAATTTATAGTTATTTAAGTTATAGTTAATTAAGTTATCGTTAGTTAAGTTATAGTTATTTAAGTTATAGTTATTAAATTATAGTTATTTAAGTTATAGTTATTTAATTTATAGTTTTTTCATTTATGGTTATTTAAGTTATAGTTATTTAAGTTATAGTTATTTAATTAATAGTTATTTAAGTTATAGTTATTTAAGTTATAGTTATTTAAGTTATAGTTATTTAAGTTATAGTTATTTAAGTTATAGTTATTTAAGTTATAGTTATTTAATTAATAGTTATTTAAGTTATAGTTATTTAAGTTATAGTTATTTAATTAATAGTAATTTAAGTTATAGTAATTTAAGTTTAGTTATTTAATTTATAGTTATTTAAGTTATAGTTAATTAAGTTATCGTTAGTTAAGTTATAGTTATTTAAGTTATAGTTATTAAATTATAGTTATTTAAGTTATAGTTATTTAATTTATAGTTTTTTCATTTATGATTATTTAAGTTATAGTTATTTAAGTTATAGTTATTTAAGTTATAGTTATTTAAGTTATAGTTATTTAAGTTATAGTTATTTAAGTTATAGTTATTTAATTAATAGTTATTTAAGTTATAGTTATTTAAGTTATAGTTATTTAAGTTATAGTTATTTAAGTTATAGTTATTTAAGTTATAGTTATTTAATTTATAGTTATTTAAGTTATAGTTATTTAAGTTATAGTTATTTAAGTTATAGTTATTTAAGTTATAGTTATTTAAGTTATAGTTATTTAAGTTATAGTTATTTAAGTTATAGTTATTTAATTAATAGTTATTTAAGTTATAGTTATTTAAGTTATAGTTATTTAAGTTATAGTTATTTAAGTTTAGTTATTTAATTTATAGTTATTTAAGTTATAGTTATTTAAGTTATAGTTATTTAAGTTATAGTTATTTAAGTTATAGTTATTTAATTAATAGTTATTTAAGTTATAGTTATTTAAGTTATAGTTATTTAAGTTATAGTTATTTAAGTTATAGTTATTTAAGTTATAGTTATTTAAGTTATAGTTATTTAATTTATAGTTATTTAATTTATAGTTATTTAAGTTATAGTTATTTAAGTTATAGTTAGTTAATTAATAGTTATTTAAGTTATAGTTATTTAAGTTATAGTTATTTAAGTTATAGTTATTTAAGTTATAGTTATTTAAGTTATAGTTATTTAATTTATAGTTATTTAATTTATAGTTATTTAAGTTATAGTTATTTAAGTTATAGTTATTTAAGTTATGGTTATTTAAGTTATAGTTATTTAATTAATAGTAATTTAAGTTATAGTAATTTAAGTTTAGTTATTTAATTTATAGTTATTTATGTTATAGTTATTTAAGTTATAGTTATTTAAGTTATAGTTATTTAAGTTATAGTTATTTAAGTTATAGTTATTTAAGTTATAGTTATTTAATTAATAGTTATTTAAGTTATAGTTATTTAAGTTATAGTTAATTAAGTTATCGTTATTTAAGTTATAGTTATTTAAGTTATAGTTATTAAATTATAGTTATTTAAGTTATAGTTATTTAATTTATAGTTTTTTCATTTATGGTTATTTAAGTTATAGTTATTTAAGTTATAGTTATTTAAGTTATAGTAATTTAAGTTATAGTTATTTAAGTTATAGTTATTTAATTAATAGTTATTTAAGTTATAGTTATTTAAGTTATAGTTATTTAAGTTATAGTTATTTAAGTTATAGTTATTTAAGTTATAGTTATTTAAGTTATAGTTATTTAATTTATAGTTATTTAAGTTATAGTTATTTAAGTTATAGTTATTTAAGTTATAGTTATTTAAGTTATAGTTATTTAAGTTATAGTTATTTAAGTTATAGTTATTTAATTAATAGTTATTTAAGTTATAGTTATTTAAGTTATAGTTATTTAAGTTATAGTTATTTAATTTATAGTTATTTAATTTATAGTTATTTAAGTTATAGTTATTTAAGTTATAGTTATTTAATTAATAGTTATTTAAGTTATAGTTATTTAAGTTATAGTTATTTAAGTTATAGTTATTTAAGTTATAGTTATTTAAGTTATAGTTATTTAATTAATAGTTATTGAAGTTATAGTTATTTAAGTTATAGTTATTTAAGTTATAGTTATTTAAGTTATAGTTATTTAAGTTATAGTTATTTAAGTTATATGTATTTAAGTTATAGTTATTTAATTTATAGTTATTTAATTTATAGTTATTTAAGTTATAGTTATTTAAGTTATAGTTATTTAAGTTATAGTTATTTAAGTTATAGTTATTTAATTAATAGTAATTTAAGTTATAGTAATTTTAGTTTAGTTATTTAATTTATAGTTATTTAAGTTATAGTTAATTAAGTTATCGTTAGTTAAGTTATAGTTATTTAAGTTATAGTTATTAAATTATAGTTATTTACGTTATAGTTATTTAATTTATAGTTTTTTCATTTATGGTTATTTAAGTTATAGTTATTTAAGTTATAGTTATTTAAGTTATAGTTATTTAATTAATAGTTATTTAAGTTATAGTTATTTAAGTTATAGTTATTTAAGTTATAGTTATTTAAGTTATAGTTATTTAAGTTATAGTTATTTAAGTTATAGTTATTTAATTAATAGTTATTTAAGTTATAGTTATTTAAGTTATAGTTATTTAAGTTATAGTTATTTAATTAATAGTAATTTAAGTTATAGTAATTTAAGTTTAGTTATTTAAGTTATAGTTATTTAAGTTATAGTTATTTAAGTTATAGTTATTTAAGTTATAGTTATTTAATTAATAGTTATTTAAGTTATAGTTATTTAAGTTATAGTTATTTAAGTTATAGTTATTTAAGTTTAGTTATTTAATTTATAGTTATTTAAGTTATAGTTATTTAAGTTATAGTTATTTAAGTTATAGTTATTTAAGTTATAGTTATTTAATTAATAGTTATTTAAGTTATAGTTATTTAAGTTATAGTTATTTAAGTTATAGTTATTTAAGTTATAGTTATTTAAGTTATAGTTATTTAATTTATAGTTATTTAATTTATAGTTATTTAAGTTATAGTTATTTAAGTTATAGTTAGTTAATTAATAGTTATTTAAGTTATAGTTATTTAAGTTATAGTTATTTAAGTTATAGTTATTTAAGTTATAGTTATTTAAGTTATAGTTATTTAATTTATAGTTATTTAATTTATAGTTATTTAAGTTATAGTTATTTAAGACATAGTTATTTAAGTTATGGTTATTTAAGTTATAGTTATTTAATTAATAGTAATTTAAGTTATAGTAATTTAAGTTTAGTTATTTAATTTATAGTTATTTATGTTATAGTTATTTAAGTTATAGTTATTTAAGTTATAGTTATTTAAGTTATAGTTATTTAAGTTATAGTTATTTAATTAATAGTTATTTAAGTTATAGTTATTTAAGTTATAGTTAATTAAGTTATCGTTATTTAAGTTATAGTTATTTAAGTTATAGTTATTAAATTATAGTTATTTAAGTTATAGTTATTTAATTTATAGTTTTTTCATTTATGGTTATTTAAGTTATAGTTATTTAAGTTATAGTTATTTAAGTTATAGTAATTTAAGTTATAGTTATTTAAGTTATAGTTATTTAATTAATAGTTATTTAAGTTATAGTTATTTAAGTTATAGTTATTTAAGTTATAGTTATTTAAGTTATAGTAATTTAAGTTATAGTTATTTAAGTTATAGTTATTTAATTAATAGTTATTTAAGTTATAGTTATTTAAGTTATAGTTATTTAAGTTATAGTTATTTAAGTTATAGTTATTTAAGTTATAGTTATTTAAGTTATAGTTATTTAATTTATAGTTATTTAAGTTATAGTTATTTAAGTTATAGTTATTTAAGTTATAGTTATTTAAGTTATAGTTATTTAAGTTATAGTTATTTAAGTTATAGTTATTTAATTAATAGTTATTTAAGTTATAGTTATTTAAGTTATAGTTATTTAAGTTATAGTTATTTAATTTATAGTTATTTAATTTATAGTTATTTAAGTTATAGTTATTTAAGTTATAGTTATTTAATTAATAGTTATTTAAGTTATAGTTATTTAAGTTATAGTTATTTAAGTTATAGTTATTTAAGTTATAGTTATTTAAGTTATAGTTATTTAATTAATAGTTATTGAAGTTATAGTTATTTAAGTTATAGTTATTTAAGTTATAGTTATTTAAGTTATAGTTATTTAAGTTATAGTTATTTAAGTTATATTTATTTAAGTTATAGTTATTTAATTTATAGTTATTTAATTTATAGTTATTTAAGTTATAGTTATTTAAGTTATAGTTATTTAAGTTATAGTTATTTAAGTTATAGTTATTTAATTAATAGTAATTTAAGTTATAGTAATTTTAGTTTAGTTATTTAATTTATAGTTATTTAAGTTATAGTTAATTAAGTTATCGTTAGTTAAGTTATAGTTATTTAAGTTATAGTTATTAAATTATAGTTATTTACGTTATAGTTATTTAATTTATAGTTTTTTCATTTATGGTTATTTAAGTTATAGTTATTTAAGTTATAGTTATTTAAGTTATAGTTATTTAATTAATAGTTATTTAAGTTATAGTTATTTAAGTTATAGTTATTTAAGTTATAGTTATTTAAGTTATAGTTATTTAAGTTATAGTTATTTAAGTTATAGTTATTTAATTAATAGTTATTTAAGTTATAGTTATTTAAGTTATAGTTATTTAAGTTATAGTTATTTAATTAATAGTAATTTAAGTTATAGTAATTTAAGTTTAGTTATTTAAGTTATAGTTATTTAAGTTATAGTTATTTAAGTTATAGTTATTTAAGTTATAGTTATTTAATTAATAGTTATTTAAGTTATAGTTATTTAAGTTATAGTTATTTAAGTTATAGTTATTTAAGTTTAGTTATTTAATTTATAGTTATTTAAGTTATAGTTATTTAAGTTATAGTTATTTAAGTTATAGTTATTTAAGTTATAGTTATTTAATTAATAGTTATTTAAGTTATAGTTATTTAAGTTATAGTTATTTAAGTTATAGTTATTTAAGTTATAGTTATTTAAGTTATAGTTATTTAATTTATAGTTATTTAATTTATAGTTATTTAAGTTATAGTTATTTAAGTTATAGTTAGTTAATTAATAGTTATTTAAGTTATAGTTATTTAAGTTATAGTTATTTAAGTTATAGTTATTTAAGTTATAGTTATTTAAGTTATAGTTATTTAATTTATAGTTATTTAATTTATAGTTATTTAAGTTATAGTTATTTAAGACATAGTTATTTAAGTTATGGTTATTTAAGTTATAGTTATTTAATTAATAGTAATTTAAGTTATAGTAATTTAAGTTTAGTTATTTAATTTATAGTTATTTATGTTATAGTTATTTAAGTTATAGTTATTTAAGTTATAGTTATTTAAGTTATAGTTATTTAAGTTATAGTTATTTAATTAATAGTTATTTAAGTTATAGTTATTTAAGTTATAGTTAATTAAGTTATCGTTATTTAAGTTATAGTTATTTAAGTTATAGTTATTAAATTATAGTTATTTAAGTTATAGTTATTTAATTTATAGTTTTTTCATTTATGGTTATTTAAGTTATAGTTATTTAAGTTATAGTTATTTAAGTTATAGTAATTTAAGTTATAGTTATTTAAGTTATAGTTATTTAATTAATAGTTATTTAAGTTATAGTTATTTAAGTTATAGTTATTTAAGTTATAGTTATTTAAGTTATAGTTATTTAAGTTATAGTTATTTAAGTTATAGTTATTTAATTTATAGTTATTTAAGTTATAGTTATTTAAGTTATAGTTATTTAAGTTATAGTTATTTAAGTTATAGTTATTTAAGTTATAGTTATTTAATTAATAGTTATTTAAGTTATAGTTATTTAAGTTATAGTTATTTAAGTTATAGTTATTTAATTTATAGTTATTTAATTTATAGTTATTTAAGTTATAGTTATTTAAGTTATAGTTATTTAATTAATAGTTATTTAAGTTATAGTTATTTAAGTTATAGTTATTTAAGTTATAGTTATTTAAGTTATAGTTATTTAAGTTATAGTTATTTAATTAATAGTTATTTAAGTTATAGTTATTTAAGTTATAGTTATTTAAGTTATAGTTATTTAAGTTATAGTTATTTAAGTTATAGTTATTTAAGTTATATTTATTTAAGTTATAGTTATTTAATTTATAGTTATTTAATTTATAGTTATTTAAGTTATAGTTATTTAAGTTATAGTTATTTAAGTTATAGTTATTTAAGTTATAGTTATTTAATTAATAGTAATTTAAGTTATAGTAATTTTAGTTTAGTTATTTAATTTATAGTTATTTAAGTTATAGTTAATTAAGTTATCGTTAGTTAAGTTATAGTTATTTAAGTTATAGTTATTAAATTATAGTTATTTACGTTATAGTTATTTAATTTATAGTTTTTTCATTTATGGTTATTTAAGTTATAGTTATTTAAGTTATAGTTATTTAAGTTATAGTTATTTAATTAATAGTTATTTAAGTTATAGTTATTTAAGTTATAGTTATTTAAGTTATAGTTATTTAAGTTATAGTTATTTAAGTTATAGTTATTTAAGTTATAGTTATTTAATTAATAGTTATTTAAGTTATAGTTATTTAAGTTATAGTTATTTAAGTTATAGTTATTTAATTAATAGTAATTTAAGTTATAGTAATTTAAGTTTAGTTATTTAATTTATAGTTATTTAAGTTATAGTTAATTAAGTTATCGTTAGTTAAGTTATAGTTATTTAAGTTATAGTTATTAAATTATAGTTATTTAAGTTATAGTTATTTAATTTATAGTTTTTTCATTTATGATTATTTAAGTTATAGTTATTTAAGTTATAGTTATTTAAGTAATAGTTATTTAAGTTATAGTTATTTAAGTTATAGTTATTTAAGTTATAGTTATTTAATTAATAGTTATTTAAGTTATAGTTATTTAAGTTATAGTTATTTAAGTTATAGTTATTTAAGTTATAGTTATTTAAGTTATAGTTATTTAAGTTATAGTTATTTAATTTATAGTTATTTAAGTTATAGTTATTTAAGTTATAGTTATTTAAGTTATAGTTATTTAAGTTATAGTTATTTAAGTTATAGTTATTTAAGTTATAGTTATTTAAGTTATAGTTATTTAAGTTATAGTTATTTAATTAATAGTTATTTAAGTTATAGTTATTTAAGTTATAGTTATTTAAGTTATAGTTATTTAAGTTTAGTTATTTAATTTATAGTTATTTAAGTTATAGTTATTTAAGTTATAGTTATTTAAGTTATAGTTATTTAAGTTATAGTTATTTAATTAATAGTTATTTAAGTTATAGTTATTTAAGTTATAGTTATTTAAGTTATAGTTATTTAAGTTATAGTTATTTAAGTTATAGTTATTTAATTTATAGTTATTTAATTTATAGTTATTTAAGTTATAGTTATTTAAGTTATAGTTAGTTAATTAATAGTTATTTAAGTTATAGTTATTTAAGTTATAGTTATTTAAGTTATAGTTATTTAAGTTATAGTTATTTAAGTTATAGTTATTTAATTTATAGTTATTTAATTTATAGTTATTTAAGTTATAGTTATTTAAGTTATAGTTATTTAAGTTATAGTTATTTAATTAATAGTAATTTAAGTTATAGTAATTTAAGTTTAGTTATTTAATTTATAGTTATTTATGTTATAGTTATTTAAGTTATAGTTATTTAAGTTATAGTTATTTAAGTTATAGTTATTTAAGTTATAGTTATTTAATTAATAGTTATTTAAGTTATAGTTATTTAAGTTATAGTTAATTAAGTTATCGTTATTTAAGTTATAGTTATTTAAGTTATAGTTATTAAATTATAGTTATTTAAGTTATAGTTATTTAATTTATAGTTTTTTCATTTATGGTTATTTAAGTTATAGTTATTTAAGTTATAGTTATTTAAGTTATAGTTATTTAAGTTATAGTAATTTAAGTTATAGTTATTTAAGTTATAGTTATTTAATTAATAGTTATTTAAGTTATAGTTATTTAAGTTATAGTTATTTAAGTTATAGTTATTTAAGTTATAGTTATTTAAGTTATAGTTATTTAAGTTATAGTTATTTAAGTTATAGTTATTTAATTTATAGTTATTTAAGTCATAGTTATTTAAGTTATAGTTATTTAAGTTATAGTTATTTAAGTTATAGTTATTTAAGTTATAGTTATTTAAGTTATAGTTATTTAAGTTATAGTTATTTAATTAATAGTTATTTAAGTTATAGTTATTTAAGTTATAGTTATTTAAGTTATAGTTATTTAATTTATAGTTATTTAATTTATAGTTATTTAAGTTATAGTTATTTAAGTTATAGTTATTTAATTAATAGTTATTTAAGTTATAGTTATTTAAGTTATAGTTATTTAAGTTATAGTTATTTAAGTTATAGTTATTTAAGTTATAGTTATTTAATTTATAGTTATTTAAGTTATAGTTATTTAAGTTATAGTTATTTAATTAATAGTTATTTAAGTTATAGTTATTTAAGTTATAGTTATTTAAGTTATAGTTATTTAAGTTATAGTTATTTAAGTTATAGTTATTTAATTTATAGTTATTTAATTTATAGTTATTTAAGTTATAGTTATTTAAGTTATAGTTATTTAAGTTATAGTTATTTAATTAATAGTAATTTAAGTTATAGTAATTTAAGTTATAGTTATTTAAGTTATAGTTATTTAAGTTATAGTTATTTAAGTTATAGTTATTTAAGTTATAGTTATTTAAGTTATAGTTATTTAATTAATAGTTATTTAAGTTATAGTTATTTAAGTTATAGTTATTTAAGTTATAGTTATTTAAGTTATAGTTATTTAATTAATAGTAATTTAAGTTATAGTAATTTAAGTTTAGTTATTTAATTTATAGTTATTTAAGTTATAGTTAATTAAGTTATCGTTAGTTAAGTTATAGTTATTTAAGTTATAGTTATTAAATTATAGTTATTTAAGTTATAGTTATTTAATTTATAGTTTTTTCATTTATGGTTATTTAAGTTATAGTTATTTAAGTTATAGTTATTTAAGTTATAGTTATTTAAGTTATAGTTATTTAAGTTATAGTTATTTAAGTTATAGTTATTTAAGTTATAGTTATTTAATTTATAGTTATTTAATTTATAGTTATTTAAGTTATAGTTATTTAAGTTATAGTTATTTAAGTTATAGTTATTTAATTAATAGTAATTTAAGTTATAGTAATTTAAGTTTAGTTATTTAATTTATAGTTATTTAAGTTATAGTTATTAAATTATAGTTATTTAAGTTATAGTTATTTAATTTATAGTTTTTTCATTTATGGTTATTTAAGTTATAGTTATTTAAGTTATAGTTATTTAAGTTATAGTTATTTAAGTTATAGTTATTTAAGTTATAGTTATTTAAGTTATAGTTATTTAAGTTATAGTTATTTAATTAATAGTTATTTAAGTTATAGTTATTTAAGTTATAGTTATTTAAGTTATAGTTATTTAAGTTATAGTTATTTAATTTATAGTTATTTAAGTTATAGTTATTTAAGTTATAGTTATTTAAATTATAGTTATTTAAGTTATAGTTATTTAAGTTATAGTTATTTAAGTTATAGTTATTTAGGTTATAGTTATTTAATTAATAGTTATTTAAGTTATAGTTATTTAAGTTATAGTTATTTAAGTTATAGTTATTTAAGTTATAGTTATTTAAGTTATAGTTATTTAAGTTATAGTTATTTAATTTATAGTTATTTAATTTATAGTTATTTAAGTTATAGTTATTTAAGTTATAGTTATTTAAGTTATAGTTATTTAAGTTATAGTTATTTAATTAATAGTAATTTAAGTTATAGTAATTTAAGTTTAGTTATTTAATTTATAGTTATTTAAGTTATAGTTAATTAAGTTATCGTTAGTTAAGTTATAGTTATTTAAGTTATAGTTATTAAATTATAGTTATTTAAGTTATAGTTATTTAATTTATAGTTTTTTCATTTATGGTTATTATATTATAGTTATATAAATTATAGTTATTTAAGTTATAGTTATTTAAGTTATAGTTATTTAAGTTATAGTTATTTAAGTTATAGTTATTTAAGTTATAGTTATTTAAGTTATAGTTATTTAATTAATAGTTATTTAAGTTATAGTTATTTAATTAATAGTTATTTAAGTTATAGTTATTTAAGTTATAGTTATTTAAGTTATAGTTATTTAAGTTATAGTTATTTAAGTTATAGTTATTTAATTAATAGTTATTTAAGTTATAGTTATTTAAGTTATAGTTATTTAAGTTATAGTTATTTAAGTTATATTTATTTAAGTTATAGTTATTTAATTTATAGTTATTTAATTTATAGTTATTTAAGTTATAGTTATTTAAGTTATAGTTATTTAAGTTATAGTTATTTAAGTTATAGTTATTTAATTAATAGTAATTTAAGTTATAGTAATTTTAGTTTAGTTATTTAATTTATAGTTATTTAATTTATAGTTATTTATGTTATAGTTATTTAAGTTATAGTTATTTAAGTTATAGTTATTTAAGTTATAGTTATTTAAGTTATAGTTATTTAATTAATAGTTATTTAAGTTATAGTTATTTAAGTTATAGTTAATTAAGTTATCGTTAGTTAAGTTATAGTTATTTAAGTTATAGTTATTAAATTATAGTTATTTAAGTTATAGTTATTTAATTTATAGTTTTTTCATTTATGGTTATTTAAGTTATAGTTATTTAAGTTATAGTTATTTAAGTTATAGTTATTTAAGTTATAGTTATTTAAGTTATAGTTATTTAAGTTATAGTTATTTAATTAATAGTTATTTAAGTTATAGTTATTTAAGTTATAGTTATTTAAGTTATAGTTATTTAAGTTATAGTTATTTAATTTATAGTTATTTAAGTTATAGTTATTTAAGTTATAATTATTTAAGTTATAGTTATTTAAGTTATAGTTATTTAAGTTATAGTTATTTAAGTTATAGTTATTTAGGTTATAGTTATTTAATTAATAGTTATTTAAGTTATAGTTATTTAAGTTATAGTTATTTAAGTTATAGTTATTTAAGTTATAGTTATTTAAGTTATAGTTATTTAAGTTATAGTTATTTAATTTATAGTTATTTAATTTATAGTTATTTAAGTTATAGTTATTTAAGTTATAGTTATTTAAGTTATAGTTATTTAAGTTATAATTATTTAATTAATAGTAATTTAAGTTATTGTAATTTAAGTTTAGTTATTTAATTTATAGTTATTTAAGTTATAGTTAATTAAGTTATCGTTAGTTAAGTTATAGTTATTTAAGTTATAGTTATTAAATTATAGTTATTTAAGTTATAGTTATTTAATTTATAGTTTTTTCATTTATGGTTATTATATTATAGTTATATAAATTATAGTTATTTAAGTTATAGTTATTTAAGTTATAGTTATTAAAGTTATAGTTATTTAAGTTATAGTTATTTAAGTTATAGTTATTTAAGTTATAGTTATTTAATTAATAGTTATTTAAGTTATAGTTATTTAATTAATAGTTATTTAAGTTATAGTTATTTAAGTTATAGTTATTTAAGTTATAGTTATTTAAGTTATAGTTATTTAATTAATAGTTATTTAAGTTATAGTTATTTAAGTTATAGTTATTTAAGTTATAGTTATTTAAGTTATATTTATTTAAGTTATAGTTATTTAATTTATAGTTATTTAATTTATAGTTATTTAAGTTATAGTTATTTAAGTTATAGTTATTTAAGTTATAGTTATTTAAGTTATAGTTATTTAATTAATAGTAATTTAAGTTATAGTAATTTTAGTTTAGTTATTTAATTTATAGTTATTTAATTTATAGTTATTTATGTTATAGTTATTTAAGTTATAGTTATTTAAGTTATAGTTATTTAAGTTATAGTTATTTAAGTTATAGTTATTTAATTAATAGTTATTTAAGTTATAGTTATTTAAGTTATAGTTAATTAAGTTATCGTTAGTTAAGTTATAGTTATTTAAGTTATAGTTATTAAATTATAGTTATTTAAGTTATAGTTATTTAATTTATAGTTTTTTCATTTATGGTTATTTAAGTTATAGTTATTTAAGTTATAGTTATTTAAGTTATAGTTATTTAATTAATAGTTATTTAAGTTATAGTTATTTAAGTTATAGTTATTTAAGTTATAGTTATTTAAGTTATAGTTATTTAAGTTATAGTTATTTAATTAATAGTTATTTAAGTTATAGTTATTTAAGTTATAGTTATTTAATTAATAGTAATTTAAGTTATAGTAATTTAAGTTTAGTTATTTAATTTATAGTTATTTAAGTTATAGTTAATTAAGTTATCGTTAGTTAAGTTATAGTTATTTAAGTTATAGTTATTAAATTATAGTTATTTAAGTTATAGTTATTTAATTTATAGTTTTTTCATTTATGGTTATTTAAGTTATAGTTATTTAAGTTATAGTTATTTAAGTTATAGTTATTTAAGTTATAGTTATTTAAGTTATAGTTATTTAAGTTATAGTTATTTAATTAATAGTTATTTAAGTTATAGTTATTTTAGTTATAGTTATTTAAGTTATAGTTATTTAAGTTATAGTTATTTAAGTTATAGTTATTTAATTTATAGTTATTTAAGTTATAGTTATTTAAGTTATAGTTATTTAAGTTATAGTTATTTAAGTTATAGTTATTTAAGTTATAGTTATTTAAGTTAGAGTTATTTAAGTTATAGTTATTTAATTAATAGTTATTTAAGTTATAGTTATTTAAGTTATAGTTATTTAAGTTATAGTTATTTAAGTTATAGTTATTTAAGTTATAGTTATTTAATTTATAGTTATTTAATTTATAGTTATTTAAGTTATAGTTATTTAAGTTATAGTTATTTAAGTTATGGTTATTTAAGTTATAGTTATTTAATTAATAGTAATTTAAGTTATAGTAATTTAAGTTTAGTTATTTAATTTATAGTTATTTATGTTATAGTTATTTAAGTTATAGTTATTTAAGTTATAGTTATTTAAGTTATAGTTATTTAAGTTATAGTTATTTAATTAATAGTTATTTAAGTTATAGTTATTTAATTTATAGTTTTTTCATTTATGGTTATTTAAGTTATAGTTATTTAAGTTATAGTTATTTAAGTTATAGTTATTTAAGTTATAGTTATTTAAGTTATAGTTATTTAAGTTATAGTTATTTAAGTTATAGTTATTTAAGTTATAATTATTTAATTAATAGTAATTTAAGTTATTGTAATTTAAGTTTAGTTATTTAATTTATAGTTATTTAAGTTATAGTTAATTAAGTTATCGTTAGTTAAGTTATAGTTATTTAAGTTATAGTTATTAAATTATAGTTATTTAAGTTATAGTTATTTAATTTATAGTTTTTTCATTTATGGTTATTATATTATAGTTATATAAATTATAGTTATTTAAGTTATAGTTATTTAAGTTATAGTTATTAAAGTTATAGTTATTTAAGTTATAATTATTTAAGTTATAGTTATTTAAGTTATAGTTATTTAATTAATAGTTATTTAAGTTATAGTTATTTAATTAATAGTTATTTAAGTTATAGTTATTTAAGTTATAGTTATTTAAGTTATAGTTATTTAAGTTATAGTTATTTAATTAATAGTTATTTAAGTTATAGTTATTTAAGTTATAGTTATTTAAGTTATAGTTATTTAAGTTATATTTATTTAAGTTATAGTTATTTAATTTATAGTTATTTAATTTATAGTTATTTAAGTTATAGTTATTTAAGTTATAGTTATTTAAGTTATAGTTATTTAAGTTATAGTTATTTAATTAATAGTAATTTAAGTTATAGTAATTTTAGTTTAGTTATTTAATTTATAGTTATTTAATTTATAGTTATTTATGTTATAGTTATTTAAGTTATAGTTATTTAAGTTATAGTTATTTAAGTTATAGTTATTTAAGTTATAGTTATTTAATTAATAGTTATTTAAGTTATAGTTATTTAAGTTATAGTTAATTAAGTTATCGTTAGTTAAGTTATAGTTATTTAAGTTATAGTTATTAAATTATAGTTATTTAAGTTATAGTTATTTAATTTATAGTTTTTTCATTTATGGTTATTTAAGTTATAGTTATTTAAGTTATAGTTATTTAAGTTATAGTTATTTAATTAATAGTTATTTAAGTTATAGTTATTTAAGTTATAGTTATTTAAGTTATAGTTATTTAAGTTATAGTTATTTAAGTTATAGTTATTTAATTAATAGTTATTTAAGTTATAGTTATTTAAGTTATAGTTATTTAATTAATAGTAATTTAAGTTATAGTAATTTAAGTTTAGTTATTTAATTTATAGTTATTTAAGTTATAGTTAATTAAGTTATCGTTAGTTAAGTTATAGTTATTTAAGTTATAGTTATTAAATTATAGTTATTTAAGTTATAGTTATTTAATTTATAGTTTTTTCATTTATGGTTATTTAAGTTATAGTTATTTAAGTTATAGTTATTTAAGTTATAGTTATTTAAGTTATAGTTATTTAAGTTATAGTTATTTAAGTTATAGTTATTTAATTAATAGTTATTTAAGTTATAGTTATTTTAGTTATAGTTATTTAAGTTATAGTTATTTAAGTTATAGTTATTTAAGTTATAGTTATTTAATTTATAGTTATTTAAGTTATAGTTATTTAAGTTATAGTTATTTAAGTTATAGTTATTTAAGTTATAGTTATTTAAGTTATAGTTATTTAAGTTATAGTTATTTAAGTTAGAGTTATTTAAGTTATAGTTATTTAATTAATAGTTATTTAAGTTATAGTTATTTAAGTTATAGTTATTTAAGTTATAGTTATTTAAGTTATAGTTATTTAAGTTATAGTTATTTAATTTATAGTTATTTAATTTATAGTTATTTAAGTTATAGTTATTTAAGTTATAGTTATTTAAGTTATGGTTATTTAAGTTATAGTTATTTAATTAATAGTAATTTAAGTTATAGTAATTTAAGTTTAGTTATTTAATTTATAGTTATTTATGTTATAGTTATTTAAGTTATAGTTATTTAAGTTATAGTTATTTAAGTTATAGTTATTTAAGTTATAGTTATTTAATTAATAGTTATTTAAGTTATAGTTATTTAAGTTATAGTTAATTAAGTTATCGTTAGTTAATTTATAGTTATTTAAGTTATAGTTATTAAATTATAGTTATTTAAGTTATAGTTATTTAATTTATAGTTTTTTCATTTATGGTTATTTAAGTTATAGTTATTTAAGTTATAGTTATTTAAGTTATAGTTATTTAAGTTATAGTTATTTAAGTTATAGTTATTTAAGTTATAGTTATTTAAGTTATAGTTATTTAATTAATAGTTATTTAAGTTATAGTTATTTAAGTTATAGTTATTTAAGTTATAGTTATTTAAGTTATAGTTATTTAAGTTATAGTTATTTAAGTTATAGTTATTTAATTTATAGTTATTTAATTTATAGTTATTTAAGTTATAGTTATTTAAGTTATAGTTATTTAAGTTATGGTTATTTAAGTTATAGTTATTTAATTAATAGTAATTTAAGTTATAGTAATTTAAGTTTAGTTATTTAATTTATAGTTATTTATGTTATAGTTATTTAAGTTATAGTTATTTAAGTTATAGTTATTTAAGTTATAGTTATTTAAGTTATAGTTATTTAATTAATAGTTATTTAAGTTATAGTTATTTAAGTTATAGTTAATTAAGTTATCGTTAGTTAATTTATAGTTATTTAAGTTATAGTTATTAAATTATAGTTATTTAAGTTATAGTTATTTAATTTATAGTTTTTTCATTTATGGTTATTTAAGTTATAGTTATTTAAGTTATAGTTATTTAAGTTATAGTTATTTAAGTTATAGTTATTTAAGTTATAGTTATTTAAGTTATAGTTATTTAAGTTATAGTTATTTAATTAATAGTTATTTAAGTTATAGTTATTTAAGTTATAGTTATTTAAGTTATAGTTATTTAAGTTATAGTTATTTAAGTTATAGTTATTTAAGTTATAGTTATTTAATTTATAGTTATTTAAGTTATAGTTATTTAAGTTATAGTTATTTAAGTTATAGTTATTTAAGTTATAGTTATTTAAGTTATAGTTATTTAAGTTATAGTTATTTAATTAATAGTAATTTAAGTTATAGTAATTTAAGTTATAGTTATTTAAGTTATAGTTATTTAAGTTATAGTTATTTAATTAATAGTTATTTAAGTTATAGTTATTTAAGTTATAGTTATTTAAGTTATAGTTATTTAAGTTATAGTTATTTAAGTTATAGTTATTTAATTAATAGTTATTTAAGTTATAGTTATTTAAGTTATAGTTATTTAAGTTATAGTTATTTAAGTTATAGTTATTTAAGTTATAGTTATTTAATTTATAGTTATTATTTTATAGTTATTTAAGTTATAGTTATTTAAGTTATAGTTATTTAAGTTATAGTTATTTAAGTTATAGTTATTTAATTAATAGTAATTTAAGTTATAGTAATTTAAGTTTAGTTATTTAATTTATAGTAATTTAAGTTATAGTTAATTAAGTTATCGTTAGTTAAGTTATAGTTATTTAAGTTATAGTTATTAAATTATAGTTATTTAAGTTATAGTTATTTAATTTATAGTTTTTTCATTTATGGTTATTTAAGTTATAGTTATTTAAGTTATAGTTATTTAAGTTATAGTTATTTAATTAATAGTTATTTAAGTTATAGTTATTTAAGTTATAGTTATTTAAGTTATAGTTATTTAAATTATAGTTATTTAAGTTATAGTTATTTAATTTATAGTTATTTAAGTTATTGTTATTTAAGTTATAGTTATTTAAGTTATAGTTATTTAAGTTATAGTTATTTAAGTTATAGTTATTTAAGTTATAGTTATTTAAGTTATAGTTATTTAATTAATAGTTATTTAAGTTATAGTTATTTAAGTTATAGTTATTTAAGTTATAGTTATTTAAGTTATAGTTATTTAAGTTATAGTTATTTAATTTATAGTTATTTAATTTATAGTTATTTAAGTTATAGTTATTTAAGTTATAGTTATTTAAGTTATAGTTATTTAAGTTATAGTTATTTAAGTTTAGTTATTTAATTTATAGTTATAGTTAATTAAGTTATAGTTATTTAAGTTATAGTTATTTAATTTATAGTTATTTAAGTTATAGTTATTTAAGTTATAGTTATTTAATTTATAGTTATTTAATTTATAGTTATTTAAGTTATAGTTATTTAAGTTATAGTTATTTAAGTTATAGTTATTTAAGTTATAGTTATTTAATTAATAGTAATTTAAGTTATAGTAATTTAAGTTTAGTTATTTAATTTATAGTTATTTAAGTTATAGTTAATTAAGTTATCGTTAGTTAAGTTATAGTTATTTAAGTTATAGTTATTAAATTATAGTTATTTAAGTTATAGTTATTTAATTTATAGTTTTTTCATTTATGGTTATTTAAGTTATAGTTATTTAAGTTATAGTTATTTAAGTTATAGTTACTTAAGTTATAGTTATTTAAGTTATAGTTATTTAAGTTATAGTTATTTAATTTATAGTTATTTAATTTATAGTTATTTAAGTTATAGTTATTTAAGTTATAGTTATTTAAGTTATAGTTATTTAAGTTATAGTTATTTAAGTTATAGTTATTTAATTAATAGTAATTTAAGTTATAGTAATTTAAGTTTAGTTATTTAATTTATAGTTATTTAAGTTATAGTTATTTAATTTATAGTTTTTTCATTTATGGTTATTTAAGTTATAGTTATTTAAGTTATAGTTATTTAAGTTATAGTTATTTAAGTTATAGTTATTTAAGTTATAGTTATTTAAGTTATAGTTATTTAAGTTATAGTTATTTAATTAATAGTTATTTAAGTTATAGTTATTTAAGTTATAGTTATTTAAGTTATAGTTATTTAAGTTATAGTTATTTAAGTTATAGTTATTTAAGTTATAGTTATTTAATTTATAGTTATTTAAGTTATAGTTATTTAAGTTATAGTTATTTAAGTTATAGTTATTTAAGTTATAGTTATTTAAGTTATAGTTATTTAAGTTATAGTTATTTAATTAATAGTAATTTAAGTTATAGTAATTTAAGTTATAGTTATTTAAGTTATAGTTATTTAAGTTATAGTTATTTAATTAATAGTTATTTAAGTTATAGTTATTTAAGTTATAGTTATTTAAGTTATAGTTATTTAAGTTATAGTTATTTAAGTTATAGTTATTTAATTAATAGTTATTTAAGTTATAGTTATTTAAGTTATAGTTATTTAAGTTATAGTTATTTAAGTTATAGTTATTTAAGTTATAGTTATTTAATTTATAGTTATTATTTTATAGTTATTTAAGTTATAGTTATTTAAGTTATAGTTATTTAAGTTATAGTTATTTAAGTTATAGTTATTTAATTAATAGTAATTTAAGTTATAGTAATTTAAGTTTAGTTATTTAATTTATAGTTATTTAAGTTATAGTTAATTAAGTTATCGTTAGTTAAGTTATAGTTATTTAAGTTATAGTTATTAAATTATAGTTATTTAAGTTATAGTTATTTAAGTTATAGTTATTTAATTAATAGTTATTTAAGTTATAGTTATTTTAGTTATAGTTATTTAAGTTATAGTTATTTAAGTTATAGTTATTTAAGTTATAGTTATTTAATTTATAGTTATTTAAGTTATAGTTATTTAAGTTATAGTTATTTAAGTTATAGTTATTTAAGTTATAGTTATTTAAGTTATAGTTATTTAAGTTAGAGTTATTTAAGTTATAGTTATTTAATTAATAGTTATTTAAGTTATAGTTATTTAAGTTATAGTTATTTAAGTTATAGTTATTTAAGTTATAGTTATTTAAGTTATAGTTATTTAATTTATAGTTATTTAATTTATAGTTATTTAAGTTATAGTTATTTAAGTTATAGTTATTTAAGTTATGGTTATTTAAGTTATAGTTATTTAATTAATAGTAATTTAAGTTATAGTAATTTAAGTTTAGTTATTTAATTTATAGTTATTTATGTTATAGTTATTTAAGTTATAGTTATTTAAGTTATAGTTATTTAAGTTATAGTTATTTAAGTTATAGTTATTTAATTAATAGTTATTTAAGTTATAGTTATTTAAGTTATAGTTAATTAAGTTATCGTTAGTTAATTTATAGTTATTTAAGTTATAGTTATTAAATTATAGTTATTTAAGTTATAGTTATTTAATTTATAGTTTTTTCATTTATGGTTATTTAAGTTATAGTTATTTAAGTTATAGTTATTTAAGTTATAGTTATTTAAGTTATAGTTATTTAAGTTATAGTTATTTAAGTTATAGTTATTTAAGTTATAGTTATTTAATTAATAGTTATTTAAGTTATAGTTATTTAAGTTATAGTTATTTAAGTTATAGTTATTTAAGTTATAGTTATTTAAGTTATAGTTATTTAAGTTATAGTTATTTAATTTATAGTTATTTAATTTATAGTTATTTAAGTTATAGTTATTTAAGTTATAGTTATTTAAGTTATGGTTATTTAAGTTATAGTTATTTAATTAATAGTAATTTAAGTTATAGTAATTTAAGTTTAGTTATTTAATTTATAGTTATTTATGTTATAGTTATTTAAGTTATAGTTATTTAAGTTATAGTTATTTAAGTTATAGTTATTTAAGTTATAGTTATTTAATTAATAGTTATTTAAGTTATAGTTATTTAAGTTATAGTTAATTAAGTTATCGTTAGTTAATTTATAGTTATTTAAGTTATAGTTATTAAATTATAGTTATTTAAGTTATAGTTATTTAATTTATAGTTTTTTCATTTATGGTTATTTAAGTTATAGTTATTTAAGTTATAGTTATTTAAGTTATAGTTATTTAAGTTATAGTTATTTAAGTTATAGTTATTTAAGTTATAGTTATTTAATTAATAGTTATTTAAGTTATAGTTATTTAAGTTATAGTTATTTAAGTTATAGTTATTTAAGTTATAGTTATTTAAGTTATAGTTATTTAAGTTATAGTTATTTAATTTATAGTTATTTAAGTTATAGTTATTTAAGTTATAGTTATTTAAGTTATAGTTATTTAAGTTATAGTTATTTAAGTTATAGTTATTTAAGTTATAGTTATTTAATTAATAGTAATTTAAGTTATAGTAATTTAAGTTATAGTTATTTAAGTTATAGTTATTTAAGTTATAGTTATTTAATTAATAGTTATTTAAGTTATAGTTATTTAAGTTATAGTTATTTAAGTTATAGTTATTTAAGTTATAGTTATTTAAGTTATAGTTATTTAATTAATAGTTATTTAAGTTATAGTTATTTAAGTTATAGTTATTTAAGTTATAGTTATTTAAGTTATAGTTATTTAAGTTATAGTTATTTAATTTATAGTTATTATTTTATAGTTATTTAAGTTATAGTTATTTAAGTTATAGTTATTTAAGTTATAGTTATTTAAGTTATAGTTATTTAATTAATAGTAATTTAAGTTATAGTAATTTAAGTTTAGTTATTTAATTTATAGTAATTTAAGTTATAGTTAATTAAGTTATCGTTAGTTAAGTTATAGTTATTTAAGTTATAGTTATTAAATTATAGTTATTTAAGTTATAGTTATTTAATTTATAGTTTTTTCATTTATGGTTATTTAAGTTATAGTTATTTAAGTTATAGTTATTTAAGTTATAGTTATTTAATTAATAGTTATTTAAGTTATAGTTATTTAAGTTATAGTTATTTAAGTTATAGTTATTTAAATTATAGTTATTTAAGTTATAGTTATTTAATTTATAGTTATTTAAGTTATTGTTATTTAAGTTATAGTTATTTAAGTTATAGTTATTTAAGTTATAGTTATTTAAGTTATAGTTATTTAAGTTATAGTTATTTAAGTTATAGTTATTTAATTAATAGTTATTTAAGTTATAGTTATTTAAGTTATAGTTATTTAAGTTATAGTTATTTAAGTTATAGTTATTTAAGTTATAGTTATTTAATTTATAGTTATTTAATTTATAGTTATTTAAGTTATAGTTATTTAAGTTATAGTTATTTAAGTTATAGTTATTTAAGTTATAGTTATTTAAGTTTAGTTATTTAATTTATAGTTATAGTTAATTAAGTTATAGTTATTTAAGTTATAGTTATTTAATTTATAGTTATTTAAGTTATAGTTATTTAAGTTATAGTTATTTAATTTATAGTTATTTAATTTATAGTTATTTAAGTTATAGTTATTTAAGTTATAGTTATTTAAGTTATAGTTATTTAAGTTATAGTTATTTAATTAATAGTAATTTAAGTTATAGTAATTTAAGTTTAGTTATTTAATTTATAGTTATTTAAGTTATAGTTAATTAAGTTATCGTTAGTTAAGTTATAGTTATTTAAGTTATAGTTATTAAATTATAGTTATTTAAGTTATAGTTATTTAATTTATAGTTTTTTCATTTATGGTTATTTAAGTTATAGTTATTTAAGTTATAGTTATTTAAGTTATAGTTACTTAAGTTATAGTTATTTAAGTTATAGTTATTTAAGTTATAGTTATTTAATTTATAGTTATTTAATTTATAGTTATTTAAGTTATAGTTATTTAAGTTATAGTTATTTAAGTTATAGTTATTTAAGTTATAGTTATTTAAGTTATAGTTATTTAATTAATAGTAATTTAAGTTATAGTAATTTAAGTTTAGTTATTTAATTTATAGTTATTTAAGTTATAGTTATTTAATTTATAGTTTTTTCATTTATGGTTATTTAAGTTATAGTTATTTAAGTTATAGTTATTTAAGTTATAGTTATTTAAGTTATAGTTATTTAAGTTATAGTTATTTAAGTTATAGTTATTTAAGTTATAGTTATTTAATTAATAGTTATTTAAGTTATAGTTATTTAAGTTATAGTTATTTAAGTTATAGTTATTTAAGTTATAGTTATTTAAGTTATAGTTATTTAAGTTATAGTTATTTAATTTATAGTTATTTAAGTTATAGTTATTTAAGTTATAGTTATTTAAGTTATAGTTATTTAAGTTATAGTTATTTAAGTTATAGTTATTTAAGTTATAGTTATTTAATTAATAGTAATTTAAGTTATAGTAATTTAAGTTATAGTTATTTAAGTTATAGTTATTTAAGTTATAGTTATTTAATTAATAGTTATTTAAGTTATAGTTATTTAAGTTATAGTTATTTAAGTTATAGTTATTTAAGTTATAGTTATTTAAGTTATAGTTATTTAATTAATAGTTATTTAAGTTATAGTTATTTAAGTTATAGTTATTTAAGTTATAGTTATTTAAGTTATAGTTATTTAAGTTATAGTTATTTAATTTATAGTTATTATTTTATAGTTATTTAAGTTATAGTTATTTAAGTTATAGTTATTTAAGTTATAGTTATTTAAGTTATAGTTATTTAATTAATAGTAATTTAAGTTATAGTAATTTAAGTTTAGTTATTTAATTTATAGTTATTTAAGTTATAGTTAATTAAGTTATCGTTAGTTAAGTTATAGTTATTTAAGTTATAGTTATTAAATTATAGTTATTTAAGTTATAGTTATTTAATTTATAGTTTTTTCATTTATGGTTATTTAAGTTATAGTTATTTAAGTTATAGTTATTTAAGTTATAGTTATTTAATTAATAGTTATTTAAGTTATAGTTATTTAAGTTATAGTTATTTAAGTTATAGTTATTTAAATTATAGTTATTTAAGTTATAGTTATTTAATTTATAGTTATTTAAGTTATTGTTATTTAAGTTATAGTTATTTAAGTTATAGTTATTTAAGTTATAGTTATTTAAGTTATAGTTATTTAAGTTATAGTTATTTAAGTTATAGTTATTTAATTAATAGTTATTTAAGTTATAGTTATTTAAGTTTAGTTATTTAATTTATAGTTATAGTTAATTAAGTTATAGTTATTTAAGTTATAGTTATTTAATTTATAGTTATTTAAGTTATAGTTATTTAAGTTATAGTTATTTAATTTATAGTTATTTAATTTATAGTTATTTAAGTTATAGTTATTTAAGTTATAGTTATTTAAGTTATAGTTATTTAAGTTATAGTTATTTAATTAATAGTAATTTAAGTTATAGTAATTTAAGTTTAGTTATTTAATTTATAGTTATTTAAGTTATAGTTAATTAAGTTATCGTTAGTTAAGTTATAGTTATTTAAGTTATAGTTATTAAATTATAGTTATTTAAGTTATAGTTATTTAATTTATAGTTTTTTCATTTATGGTTATTTAAGTTATAGTTATTTAAGTTATAGTTATTTAAGTTATAGTTACTTAAGTTATAGTTATTTAAGTTATAGTTATTTAAGTTATAGTTATTTAATTTATAGTTATTTAATTTATAGTTATTTAAGTTATAGTTATTTAAGTTATAGTTATTTAAGTTATAGTTATTTAAGTTATAGTTATTTAAGTTATAGTTATTTAATTAATAGTAATTTAAGTTATAGTAATTTAAGTTTAGTTATTTAATTTATAGTTATTTAAGTTATAGTTATTTAAGTTATAGTTATTATATAATATTTATTTAAGTTATAGTTATTTAAGATATATTTATTTAATTTATAGTTATTATATTATAATTATTTAAGTTTTAGTTATTTAAGTTATAGTTATTATATTATAGCTATTTAAGTGATATTTATTTAAGTTATAGTTATTTAATTAATAGTTATTTAATTTATAGTTATTTAAGTTATAGTTATTTAAGTTATAGTTATTTAAGTTATAGTTATTTAAGTTATAGTTATTTAAGTTATAGTTATTTAAGTTATAGTTATTTAATTAATAGTAATTTAAGTTATAGTAATTTAAGTTTAGTTATTTAATTTATAGTTATTTAAGTTATAGTTATTTAAGTTATAGTTATTTAAGTTATAGTTATTATATAATATTTATTTAAGTTATAGTTATTTAAGATATATTTATTTAATTTATAGTTATTATATTATAATTATTTAAGTTTTAGTTATTTAAGTTATAGTTATTATATTATAGCTATTTAAGTGATATTTATTTAAGTTATAGTTATTTAATTAATAGTTATTTAATTTATAGTTATTTAAGTTATAGTTATTTAAGTTATAGTTATTAAATTATATTTATTTAAGTTATAGTTATTTAATTTATAGTTATTTAATTTATAGTTATTTAATTTATAGTTATTTAATTTATAGTTATTTAATTTATAGTTATTTAATTTATAGTTATTTAATTTATAGTTATTTAATTTATAGTTATTTAATTTATAGTTATTTAATTTATAGTTATTTAATTTATAGTTATTTAATTTATAGTTATTTAATTTATAGTTATTTAATTTATAGTTATTTAATTTATAGTTATTTAATTTATAGTTATTTAATTTATAGTTATTTAATTTATAGTTATTTAATTTATAGTTATTTAATTTATAGTTATTTAATTTATAGTTATTATAGTTATTTAAATTATAGTTATTTAAGTTATAGTTATTTAAGTTATAGTTATTTAAGTTATAGTTATTTAAGTTATAGTTATTTAAGTTATAGATATTTAAGTTATAGTTATTTCAGTTATAGTTATTTAAGTTAAAGTTATTTAAGTTATAGTTATTTAAGTTATAATTATTTAAATTATAGTTATATAAGTTATAGTTAATTAAGTTATCGTTATTTAAGTTATAGATATTTAAATTTTAGTTATATAAGTTATAGTTATTGAATTTATAGTTATTTAATTTATAGTTATTTAAGTTATAGTTATTTAAGTTATAGTTATTTAAGTTATAGTTATTTAATTAATAGTTATTTAAGTTATAGTTATTTAAGTTATAGTTATTTAAGTTATAGTTATTTAAGTTATAGTTATTTAATTTATAGTTATTTAATTTATAGTTATTTAAGTTATAGTTATTTAAGTTATAGTTATTTAAGTTATAGTTATTTAAGTTATAGTTATTTAATTAATAGTAATTTAAGTTATAGTAATTTAAGTTTAGTTATTTAATTTATAGTTATTTAAGTTATAGTTAATTAAGTTATCGTTAGTTAAGTTATAGTTATTTAAGTTATAGTTATTAAATTATAGTTATTTAAGTTATAGTTATTTAATTTATAGTTTTTTCATTTATGGTTATTTAAGTTATAGTTATTTAAGTTATAGTTATTTAAGTTATAGTTATTTAAGTTATAGTTATTTAAGTTATAGTTATTTAAGTTATAGTTATTTAAGTTATAGTTATTTAAGTTATAGTTATTTAATTAATAGTTATTTAAGTTATAGTTATTTAAGTTATAGTTATTTAAGTTATATTTATTTAAGTTATAGTTATTTAAGTTATAGTTATTTAAGTTATAGTTATTTAAGTTATAGTTATTTAAGTTATAGTTATTTAATTAATAGTAATTTAAGTTATAGTAATTTAAGTTTAGTTATTTAATTTATAGTTATTTAAGTTATAGTTAATTAAGTTATCGTTAGTTAAGTTATAGTTATTTAAGTCATAGTTATTAAATTATAGTTATTTAAGTTATAGTTATTTAATTTATAGTTTTTTCATTTATGGTTATTATATTATAGTTATATAAATTATAGTTATTTAAGTTATAGTTATTTAAGTTATATTTATTTAAGTTATAGATATTTAAGTTATAGATATTTAAGTTATAGTTATTTAATTTATAGTTATTTAATTTATAGTTATTTAAGTTATAGTTATTTAAGTTATAGTTATTTAAGTTATAGTTATTTAAGTTATAGTTATTTAATTAATAGTAATTTAAGTTATAGTAATTTAAGTTTAGTTATTTAATTTATAGTTATTTAAGTTATAGTTAATTAAGTTATCGTTAGTTAAGTTATAGTTATTTAAGTTATAGTTATTAAATTATAGTTATTTAAGTTATAGTTATTTAATTTATAGTTTTTTCATTTATGGTTATTTAAGTTATAGTTATTTAAGTTATAGTTATTTAAGTTATAGTTACTTAAGTTATAGTTATTTAAGTTATAGTTATTTAAGTTATAGTTATTTAATTTATAGTTATTTAATTTATAGTTATTTAAGTTATAGTTATTTAAGTTATAGTTATTTAAGTTATAGTTATTTAAGTTATAGTTATTTAAGTTATAGTTATTTAATTAATAGTAATTTAAGTTATAGTAATTTAAGTTTAGTTATTTAATTTATAGTTATTTAAGTTATAGTTATTTAAGTTATAGTTATTTAAGTTATAGTTATTATATAATATTTATTTAAGTTATAGTTATTTAAGATATATTTATTTAATTTATAGTTATTATATTATAATTATTTAAGTTTTAGTTATTTAAGTTATAGTTATTATATTATAGCTATTTAAGTGATATTTATTTAAGTTATAGTTATTTAATTAATAGTTATTTAATTTATAGTTATTTAAGTTATAGTTATTTAAGTTATAGTTATTAAATTATATTTATTTAAGTTATAGTTATTTAATTTATAGTTATTTAATTTATAGTTATTTAATTTATAGTTATTTAATTTATAGTTATTTAATTTATAGTTATTTAATTTATAGTTATTTAATTTATAGTTATTTAATTTATAGTTATTTAATTTATAGTTATTTAATTTATAGTTATTTAATTTATAGTTATTTAATTTATAGTTATTATAGTTATTTAAATTATAGTTATTTAAGTTATAGTTATTTAAGTTATAGTTATTTAAGTTATAGTTATTTAAGTTATAGTTATTTAAGTTATAGTTATTTAAGTTATAGTTATTTCAGTTATAGTTATTTAAGTTATAGTTATTTAAGTTATAGTTATTTAAGTTATAGTTATTTAAGTTATAATTATTTAAATTATAGTTATATAAGTTATAGTTAATTAAGTTATCGTTATTTAAGTTATAGTTATTTAAGTTATAGTTATTTAAATTTTAGTTATATAAGTTATAGTTATTGAATTTATAGTTATTTAATTTATAGTTATTTAAGTTATAGTTATTTAAGTTATAGTTATTTAAGTTATAGTTATTTAAGTTATAGTTATTTAATTAATAGTAATTTAAGTTATAGTAATTTAAGTTTAGTTATTTAATTTATAGTTATTTAAGTTATAGTTAATTAAGTTATCGTTAGTTAAGTTATAGTTATTTAAGTTATAGTTATTTAATTATAGTTATTTAAGTTATAGTTATTTAATTTATAGTTTTTTCATTTATGGTTATTTAAGTTATAGTTATTTAAGTTATAGTTATTTAAGTTATAGTTATTTAAGTTATAGTTATTTAATTAATAGTAATTTAAGTTATAGTAATTTAAGTTTAGTTATTTAATTTATAGTTATTTAAGTTATAGATATTTAAGTTATAGTTATTATATAATATTTATTTAAGTTATAGTTATTTAAGATATATTTATTTAATTTATAGTTATTATATTATAATTATTTAAGTTTTAGTTATTTAAGTTATAGTTATTATATTATAGCTATTTAAGTGATATTTATTTAAGTTATAGTTATTTAATTAATAGTTATTTAATTTATAGTTATTTAAGTTATAGTTATTTAAGTTATAGTTATTAAATTATATTTATTTAAGTTATAGTTATTTAATTTATAGTTATTTAATTTATAGTTATTTAATTTATAGTTATTTAATTTATAGTTATTTAATTTATAGTTATTTAATTTATAGTTATTTAATTTATAGTTATTTAATTTATAGTTATTTAATTTATAGTTATTTAATTTATAGTTATTTAATTTATAGTTATTATAGTTATTTAAATTATAGTTATTTAAGTTATAGTTATTTAAGTTATAGTTATTTAAGTTATAGTTATTTAAGTTATAGTTATTTAAGTTATAGTTATTTAAGTTATAGTTATTTAAGTTATAGTTATTTAAGTTATAGTTATTTAAGTTATAGTTATTTAAGTTATAGTTATTTAAGTTATAATTATTTAAATTATAGTTATATAAGTTATAGTTAATTAAGTTATCGTTATTTAAGTTATAGTTATTTAAGTTATAGTTATTTAAATTTTAGTTATATAAGTTATAGTTATTGAATTTATAGTTATTTAATATATAGTTATTTAAGTTATAGTTATTTAAGTTATAGTTATTTAAGTTATAGTTATTTAAGTTATAGTTATTTAAGTTATAGTTATTTAATTTATAGTTATTTAAGTTATAGTTATTTAAATTATAGTTATTTAAGTTATAGTTATTTAAGTTATAGTTATTTAAGTTATAGTTATTTAATTAATAGTTATTTAAGTTATAGTTATTTAAGTTATAGTTATTTAAGTTATAGTTATTTAAGTTATAGTTATTTAAGTTATAGTTATTTAATTTATAGTTATTTAATTTATAGTTATTTAAGTTATAGTTATTTAAGTTATAGTTATTTAAGTTATAGTTATTTAAGTTATAGTTATTTAATTAATAGTAATTTAAGTTATAGTAATTTAAGTTTAGTTATTTAATTTATAGTTATTTAAGTTATAGTTAATTAAGTTATCGTTAGTTAAGTTATAGTTATTTAAGTTATAGTTATTAAATTATAGTTATTTAAGTTATAGTTATTTAATTTATAGTTTTTTCATTTATGGTTATTTAAGTTATAGTTATTTAAGTTATAGTTATTTAAGTTATAGTTATTTAAGTTATAGTTATTTAAGTTATAGTTATTTAAGTTATAGTTATTTAAGTTATAGTTATTTAAGTTATAGTTATTTAAGTTATAGTTATTTAAGTTATAGTTATTTAATTAATAGTTATTTAAGTTATAGTTATTTAAGTTATAGTTATTTAAGTTATAGTTATTTAAGTTATAGTTATTTAAGTTATAGTTATTTAATTTATAGTTATTTAAGTTATAGTTATTTAAGTTATAGTTATTTAAGTTATAGTTATTTAAGTTATAGTTATTTAAGTTATAGTTATTTAAGTTATAGTTATTTAAGTTATAGTTATTTAAGTTATAGTTATTTAAGTTATAGTTATTTAATTAATAGTTATTTAAGTTATAGTTATTTAAGTTATAGTTATTTAAGTTATAGTTATTTAAGTTATAGTTATTTAAGTTATAGTTATTTAAGTTATAGTTATTTAATTAATAGTTATTTAAGTTATAGTTATTTAAGTTATAGTTATTTAAGTTATAGTTATTTAAGTTATAGTTATTTAAGTTATAGTTATTTAATTTATAGTTATCTAATTTATAGTTATTTAAGTTATAGTTATTTAAGTTATAGTTATTTAAGTTATAGTTATTTAATTAATAGTAATTTAAGTTATAGTAATTTAAGTTTAGTTATTTAATTTATAGTTATTTAAGTTATAGTTATTAAATTATAGTTATTTAAGTTATAGTTATTTAATTTATAGTTTTTTCATTTATGGTTATTTAAGTTATAGTTATTTAAGTTATAGTTATTTAAGTTATAGTTATTTATGTTATAGTTATTTAAGTTATAGTTATTTAAGTTATAGTTATTTAATTAATAGTTATTTAAGTTATAGTTATTTAAGTTATAGTTATTTAAGTTATAGTTATTTAAGTTATAGTTATTTAATTTATAGTTATTTAAGTTATAGTTATTTAAGTTATAGTTATTTAAGTTATAGTTATTTAAGTTATAGTTATTTAAGTTATAGTTATTTAAGTTATAGTTATTTAAGTTATAGTTATTTAATTAATAGTTATTTAAGTTATAGTTATTTAAGTTATAGTTGTTTAAGTTATAGTTATTTAAGTTTTAGTTATTTAAGTTATAGTTATTTAAGTTATAGTTATTTAATTTATAGTTATTTAATTTATAGTTATTTAAGTTATAGTTATTTAAGTTATAGTTATTTAAGTTATAGTTATTTAAGTTATAGTTATTTAATTAATAGTAATTTAAGTTATAGTAATTTAAGTTTAGTTATTTAATTTATAGTTATTTAAGTTATAGTTAATTAAGTTATCGTTAGTTAAGTTATAGTTATTTAAGTTATAGTTATTAAATTATAGTTATTTAAGTTATAGTTATTTAATTTATAGTTTTTTCATTTATGGTTATTATATTATAGTTATATAAATTATAGTTATTTAAGTTATAGTTATTTAAGTTATAGTTATTTAGGTTATAGTTATTTAAGTTATAGTTATTTAAGTTATAGTTATTTAAGTTATAGTTATTTAATTAATAGTTATTTAAGTTATAGTTATTTAAGTTATAGTTATTTAAGTTATAGTTATTTAAGTTATAGTTATTTAAGTTATAGTTATTTAATTAATAGTTATTTAAGTTATAGTTATTTAAGTTATAGTTATTTAAGTTATAGTTATTTAAGTTATATTTATTTAAGTTATAGTTATTTAATTTATAGTTATTTAAGTTATCGTTAGTTAAGTTATAGTTATTTAAGTTATAGTTATTAAATTATAGTTATTTAAGTTATAGTTATTTAATTTATAGTTTTTTCATTTATGGTTATTTAAGTTATAGTTATTTAATTTATAGTTATTTAATTAATAGTTATTTAAGTTATAGTTATTTAAGTTATAGTTATTTAAGTTATATTTATTTAAGTTATAGTTATTTAATTAATAGTTATTTAAGTTATAGTTATTTAAGTTATAGTTATTTAAGTTATAGTTATTTAATTAATAGTAATTTAAGTTATAGTAATTTAAGTTTAGTTATTTAATTCATAGTTATTTAAGTTATAGTTAATTAAGTTATCGTTAGTTAAGTTATAGTTATTTAAGTTATAGTTATTAAATTATAGTTATTTAAGTTATAGTTATTTAATTTATAGTTTTTTCATTTATGGTTATTTAAGTTATAGTTATTTAAGTTATAGTTATTTAAGTTATAGTTATTTAAGTTATAGTTATTTAAGTTATAGTTATTTAAGTTATAGTTATTTAAGTTATAGTTATTTAATTAATAGTTATTTAAGTTATAGTTATTTAAGTTATAGTTATTTAAGTTATAGTTATTTAAGTTATAGTTATTTAAGTTATAGTTATTTAATTTATAGTTATTTAAGTTATAGTTATTTAAATTATAGTTATTTAAGTTATAGTTATTTAAGTTATAGTTATTTAAGTTATAGTTATTTAAGTTATAGTTATTTAATTAATAGTTATTTAAGTTATAGTTATTTAAGTTATAGTTATTTAAGTTATAGTTATTTAAGTTATAGTTATTTAATTTATAGTTATTTAATTTATAGTTATTTAAGTTATAGTTATTTAAGTTATAGTTATTTAAGTTATAGTTATTTAAGTTATAGTTATTTAATTAATAGTAATTTAAGTTATAGTAATTTAAGTTTAGTTATTTAATTTATAGTTATTTAAGTTATAGTTAATTAAGTTATCGTTAGTTAAGTTATAGTTATTTAAGTTATAGTTATTAAATTATAGTTATTTAAGTTATAGTTATTTAATTTATAGTTTTTTCATTTATGGTTATTTAAGTTATAGTTATTTAAGTTATAGTTATTTAAGTTATAGTTATTTAAGTTATAGTTATTTAAGTTATAGTTATTTAAGTTATAGTTATTTAAGTTATAGTTATTTAAGTTATAGTTATTTAATTAATAGTTATTTAAGTTATAGTTATTTAAGTTATAGTTATTTAAGTTATAGTTATTTAAGTTATAGTTATTTAAGTTATAGTTATTTAATTTATAGTTATTTAAGTTATAGTTATTTAAGTTATAGTTATTTAAGTTATAGTTATTTAAGTTATAGTTATTTAAGTTATAGTTATTTAAGTTATAGTTATTTAAGTTATAGTTATTTAATTAATAGTTATTTAAGTTATAGTTATTTAAGTTATAGTTATTTAAGTTATAGTTATTTAAGTTATAGTTATTTAAGTTATAGTTATTTAAGTTATAGTTATTTAATTAATAGTTATTTAAGTTATAGTTATTTAAGTTATAGTTATTTAAGTTATAGTTATTTAAGTTATAGTTATTTAAGTTATAGTTATTTAATTTATAGTTATCTAATTTATAGTTATTTAAGTTATAGTTATTTAAGTTATAGTTATTTAAGTTATAGTTATTTAATTAATAGTAATTTAAGTTATAGTAATTTAAGTTTAGTTATTTAATTTATAGTTATTTAAGTTATAGTTATTAAATTATAGTTATTTAAGTTATAGTTATTTAATTTATAGTTTTTTCATTTATGGTTATTTAAGTTATAGTTATTTAAGTTATAGTTATTTAAGTTATAGTTATTTAAGTTATAGTTATTTAATTAATAGTTATTTAAGTTATAGTTATTTAAGTTATAGTTATTTAAGTTATAGTTATTTAAGTTATAGTTATTTAAGTTATAGTTATTTAATTTATAGTTATTTAAGTTATAGTTATTTAAGTTATAGTTATTTAAGTTATAGTTATTTAAGTTATAGTTATTTAAGTTATAGTTATTTAAGTTATAGTTATTTAAGTTATAGTTATTTAAGTTATAGTTATTTAATGAATAGTTATTTAAGTTATAGTTATTTAAGTTATAGTTGTTTAAGTTATAGTTATTTAAGTTTTAGTTATTTAAGTTATAGTTATTTAAGTTATAGTTATTTAATTTATAGTTATTTAATTTATAGTTATTTAAGTTATAGTTATTTAAGTTATAGTTATTTAAGTTATAGTTATTTAAGTTATAGTTATTTAATTAATAGTAATTTAAGTTATAGTAATTTAAGTTTAGTTATTTAATTTATAGTTATTTAAGTTATAGTTAATTAAGTTATCGTTAGTTAAGTTATAGTTATTTAAGTTATAGTTATTAAATTATAGTTATTTAAGTTATAGTTATTTAATTTATAGTTTTTTCATTTATGGTTATTATATTATAGTTATATAAATTATAGTTATTTAAGTTATAGTTATTTAAGTTATAGTTATTTAAGTTATAGTTATTTAGGTTATAGTTATTTAAGTTATAGTTATTTAAGTTATAGTTATTTAAGTTATAGTTATTTAATTAATAGTTATTTAAGTTATAGTTATTTAAGTTATAGTTATTTAAGTTATAGTTATTTAAGTTATAGTTATTTAAGTTATAGTTATTTAATTAATAGTTATTTAAGTTATAGTTATTTAGGTTATAGTTATTTAAGTTATAGTTATTTAAGTTATAGTTATTTAAGTTATAGTTATTTAATTAATAGTTATTTAAGTTATAGTTATTTAAGTTATAGTTATTTAAGTTATAGTTATTTAAGTTATAGTTATTTAAGTTATAGTTATTTAATTAATAGTTATTTAAGTTATAGTTATTTAAGTTATAGTTATTTAAGTTATAGTTATTTAAGTTATATTTATTTAAGTTATAGTTATTTAATTTATAGTTATTTAATTTATAGTTATTTAAGTTATAGTTATTTAAGTTATAGTTATTTAAGTTATAGTTATTTAAGTTATAGTTATTTAATTAATAGTAATTTAAGTTATAGTAATTTTAGTTTAGTTATTTAATTTATAGTTATTTAAGTTATAGTTAATTAAGTTATCGTTAGTTAAGTTATAGTTATTTAAGTTATAGTTATTAAATTATAGTTATTTAAGTTATAGTTATTTAATTTATAGTTTTTTCATTTATGGTTATTTAAGTTATAGTTATTTAAGTTATA
Organism: Osedax frankpressi; assembly: GCA_964035775.1. Taxonomy (NCBI): domain Eukaryota; kingdom Metazoa; phylum Annelida; class Polychaeta; order Sabellida; family Siboglinidae; genus Osedax; species Osedax frankpressi. Next base: position 1,528,745 of record OZ038314.1, read on the forward strand.
GTTATTTAAGTTATAGTTATTTAAGTTATAGTTATTTAAGTTATAGTTATTTAATTAATAGTTATTTAAGTTATAGTTATTTAAGTTATAGTTATTTAAGTTATAGTTATTTAAGTTATAGTTATTTAAGTTATAGTTATTTAAGTTATAGTTATTTAATTAATAGTTATTTAAGTTATAGTTATTTAAGTTATAGTTATTTAAGTTATAGTTATTTAATTAATAGTAATTTAAGTTATAGTAATTTAAGTTTAGTTATTTAATTCATAGTTATTTAAGTTATAGTTAATTAAGTTATCGTTAGTTAAGTTATAGTTATTTAAGTTATAGTTATTAAATTATAGTTATTTAAGTTATAATTATTTAATTTATAGTTTTTTCATTTATGGTTATTTAAGTTATAGTTATTTAAGTTATAGTTATTTAAGTTATAGTTATTAAATTATAGTTATTTAAGTTATAATTATTTAATTTATAGTTTTTTCATTTATGGTTATTTAAGTTATAGTTATTTAAGTTATAGTTATTTAAGTTATAGTTATTTAAGTTATAGTTATTTAAGTTATAGTTATTTAAGTTATAGTTATTTAAGTTATAGTTATTTAATTAATAGTTATTTAAGTTATAGTTATTTAAGTTATAGTTATTTAAGTTATAGTTATTTAAGTTATAGTTATTTAAGTTATAGTTATTTAATTTATAGTTATTTAAGTTATAGTTATTTAAGTTATAGTTATTTAAGTTATAGTTATTTAAGTTATAGTTATTTAAGTTATAGTTATTTAAGTTATAGTTATTTAAGTTATAGTTATTTAATTAATAGTTATTTAAGTTATAGTTATTTAAGTTATAGTTATTTAAGTTATAGTTATTTAAGTTATAGTTATTTAAGTTATAGTTATTTAATTTATAGTTTTTTAATTTATAGTTATTTAAGTTATAGTTATTTAAGTTATAGTTATTTAAGTTATGGTTATTTAAGTTATAGTTATTTAATTAATAGTAATTTAAGTTATAGTAATTTAAGTTTAGTTATTTAATTTATAGTTATTTATGTTATAGTTATTTAAGTTATAGTTATTTAAGTTATAGTTATTTAAGTTATAGTTATTTAAGTTATAGTTATTTAAGTTATAGTTATTTAAGTTATAGTTATTTAATTTATAGATATCTAATTTATAGTTATTTAAGTTATAGTTATTTAAGTTATAGTTATTTAAGTTATAGTTATTTAATTAATAGTAATTTAAGTTATAGTAATTTAAGTTTAGTTATTTAATTTATAGTTATTTAAGTTATAGTTATTAAATTATAGTTATTTAAGTTATAGTTATTTAATTTATAGTTTTTTCATTTATGGTTATTTAAGTTATAGTTATTTAAGTTATAGTTATTTAAGTTATAGTTATTTAAGTTATAGTTATTTAAGTTATAGTTATTTAAGTTATAGTTATTTAAGTTATAGTTATTTAAGTTATAGTTATTTAATTAATAGTTATTTAAGTTATAGTTATTTAAGTTATAGTTATTTAAGTTATAGTTATTTAAGTTATAGTTATTTAATTTATAGTTATTTAAGTTATAGTTATTTAAGTTATAGTTATTTAAGTTATAGTTATTTAAGTTATAGTTATTTAATTTATAGTTATTTAATTTATAGTTATTTAAGTTATAGTTATTTAAGTTATAGTTATTTAATTTATAGTTTTTTCATTTATAGTTTTTTCATTTATGGTTATTTAAGTTATAGTTATTTAAGTTATAGTTATTTAAGTTATAGTTATTTAAGTTATAGTTATTTAAGTTATAGTTATTTAAGTTATAGTTATTTAAGTTATAGTTATTTAAGTTATAGTTATTTAAGTTATAGTTATTTAATTAATAGTTATTTAATTTATAGTTATTTAATTTATAGTTATTTAAGTTATAGTTATTTAATTTATAGTAATTTAAGTTATAGTAATTTTAGTTTAGTTATTTAATTTATAGTTATTTAAGTTATAGTTAATTAAGTTATCGTTAGTTAAGTTATAGTTATTTAAGTTATAGTTATTAAATTATAGTTATTTAAGTTATAGTTATTTAATTTATAGTTTTTTCATTTATGGTTATTTAAGTTATAGTTATTTAATTTATAGTTATTTAATTAATAGTTATTTAAGTTATAGTTATTTAAGTTATAGTTATTTAAGTTATAGTTATTTAAGTTATAGTTATTTAATTTATAGTTATTTAATTTATAGTTATTTAAGTTATAGTTATTTAAGTTATAGTTATTTAAGTTATAGTTATTTAAGTTATAGTTATTTAATTAATAGTAATTTAAGTTATAGTAATTTAAGTTTAGTTATTTAATTTATAGTTATTTAAGTTATAGTTAATTAAGTTATCGTTAGTTAAGTTATAGTTATTTAAGTTATAGTTATTAAATTATAGTTATTTAAGTTATAGTTATTTAATTTATAGTTTTTTCATTTATGGTTATTATATTATAGTTATATAAATTATAGTTATTTAAGTTATAGTTATTTAAGTTATAGTTATTTAGGTTATAGTTATTTAAGTTATAGTTATTTAAGTTATAGTTATTTAAGTTATAGTTATTTAATTAATAGTTATTTAAGTTATAGTTATTTAAGTTATAGTTATTTAAGTTATAGTTATTTAAGTTATAGTTATTTAAGTTATAGTTATTTAATTAATAGTTATTTAAGTTATAGTTATTTAAGTTATAGTTATTTAAGTTATAGTTATTTAAGTTATATTTATTTAAGTTATAGTTATTTAATTTATAGTTATTTAATTTATAGTTATTTAAGTTATAGTTATTTAAGTTATAGTTATTTAAGTTATAGTTATTTAAGTTATAGTTATTTAATTAATAGTAATTTAAGTTATAGTAATTTTAGTTTAGTTATTTAATTTATAGTTATTTAAGTTATAGTTAATTAAGTTATCGTTAGTTAAGTTATAGTTATTTAAGTTATAGTTATTAAATTATAGTTATTTAAGTTATAGTTATTTAATTTATAGTTTTTTCATTTATGGTTATTTAAGTTATAGTTATTTAATTTATAGTTATTTAATTAATAGTTATTTAAGTTATAGTTATTTAAGTTATAGTTATTTAAGTTATATTTATTTAAGTTATAGTTATTTAATTAATAGTTATTTAAGTTATAGTTATTTAAGTTATAGTTATTTAAGTTATAGTTATTTAATTAATAGTAATTTAAGTTATAGTAATTTAAGTTTAGTTATTTAATTCATAGTTATTTAAGTTATAGTTAATTAAGTTATCGTTAGTTAAGTTATAGTTATTTAAGTTATAGTTATTAAATTATAGTTATTTAAGTTATAGTTATTTAATTTATAGTTTTTTCATTTATGGTTATTTAAGTTATAGTTATTTAAGTTATAGTTATTTAAGTTATAGTTATTTAAGTTATAGTTATTTAAGTTATAGTTATTTAAGTTATAGTTATTTAAGTTATAGTTATTTAATTAATAGTTATTTAAGTTATAGTTATTTAAGTTATAGTTATTTAAGTTATAGTTATTTAAGTTATAGTTATTTAAGTTATAGTTATTTAAGTTATAGTTATATAAGTTATAGTTATTTAAGTTATAGTTATTTAAGTTATAGTTATTTAAGTTATAGTTATTTAATGAATAGTTATTTAAGTTATAGTTATTTAAGTTATAGTTGTTTAAGTTATAGTTATTTAAGTTTTAGTTATTTAAGTTATAGTTATTTAAGTTATAGTTATTTAATTTATAGTTATTTAATTTATAGTTATTTAAGTTATAGTTATTTAAGTTATAGTTATTTAAGTTATAGTTATTTAAGTTATAGTTATTTAATTAATAGTAATTTAAGTTATAGTAATTTAAGTTTAGTTATTTAATTTATAGTTATTTAAGTTATAGTTAATTAAGTTATCGTTAGTTAAGTTATAGTTATTTAAGTTATAGTTATTAAATTATAGTTATTTAAGTTATAGTTATTTAATTTATAGTTTTTTCATTTATGGTTATTATATTATAGTTATATAAATTATAGTTATTTAAGTTATAGTTATTTAAGTTATAGTTATTTAGGTTATAGTTATTTAAGTTATAGTTATTTAAGTTATAGTTATTTAAGTTATAGTTATTTAATTAATAGTTATTTAAGTTATAGTTATTTAAGTTATAGTTATTTAAGTTATAGTTATTTAAGTTATAGTTATTTAAGTTATAGTTATTTAATTAATAGTTATTTAAGTTATAGTTATTTAGGTTATAGTTATTTAAGTTATAGTTATTTAAGTTATAGTTATTTAAGTTATAGTTATTTAATTAATAGTTATTTAAGTTATAGTTATTTAAGTTATAGTTATTTAAGTTATAGTTATTTAAGTTATAGTTATTTAAGTTATAGTTATTTAATTAATAGTTATTTAAGTTATAGTTATTTAAGTTATAGTTATTTAAGTTATAGTTATTTAAGTTATATTTATTTAAGTTATAGTTATTTAATTTATAGTTATTTAATTTATAGTTATTTAAGTTATAGTTATTTAAGTTATAGTTATTTAAGTTATAGTTATTTAAGTTATAGTTATTTAATTAATAGTAATTTAAGTTATAGTAATTTTAGTTTAGTTATTTAATTTATAGTTATTTAAGTTATAGTTAATTAAGTTATCGTTAGTTAAGTTATAGTTATTTAAGTTATAGTTATTAAATTATAGTTATTTAAGTTATAGTTATTTAATTTATAGTTTTTTCATTTATGGTTATTTAAGTTATAGTTATTTAAGTTATAGTTATTTAAGTTATAGTTATTTATGTTATAGTTATTTAAGTTATAGTTATTTAAGTTATAGTTATTTAATTAATAGTTATTTAAGTTATAGTTATTTAAGTTATAGTTATTTAAGTTATAGTTATTTAATTTATAGTTATTTAAGTTATAGTTATTTAAGTTATAGTTATTTAAGTTATAGTTATTTAAGTTATAGTTATTTAAGTTATAGTTATTTAAGTTATAGTTATTTAAGTTATAGTTATTTAAGTTATAGTTATTTAATTAATAGTTATTTAAGTTATAGTTATTTAAGTTATAGTTGTTTAAGTTATAGTTATTTAAGTTTTAGTTATTTAAGTTATAGTTATTTAAGTTATAGTTATTTAATTTATAGTTATTTAATTTATAGTTATTTAAGTTATAGTTATTTAAGTTATAGTTATTTAAGTTATAGTTATTTAAGTTATAGTTATTTAATTAATAGTAATTTAAGTTATAGTAATTTAAGTTTAGTTATTTAATTTATAGTTATTTAAGTTATAGTTAATTAAGTTATCGTTAGTTAAGTTATAGTTATTTAAGTTATAGTTATTAAATTATAGTTATTTAAGTTATAGTTATTTAATTTATAGTTTTTTCATTTATGGTTATTATATTATAGTTATATAAATTATAGTTATTTAAGTTATAGTTATTTAAGTTATAGTTATTTAGGTTATAGTTATTTAAGTTATAGTTATTTAAGTTATAGTTATTTAAGTTATAGTTATTTAATTAATAGTTATTTAAGTTATAGTTATTTAAGTTATAGTTATTTAAGTTATAGTTATTTAAGTTATAGTTATTTAAGTTATAGTTATTTAATTAATAGTTATTTAAGTTATAGTTATTTAAGTTATAGTTATTTAAGTTATAGTTATTTAAGTTATATTTATTTAAGTTATAGTTATTTAATTTATAGTTATTTAATTTATAGTTATTTAAGTTATAGTTATTTAAGTTATAGTTATTTAAGTTATAGTTATTTAAGTTATAGTTATTTAATTAATAGTAATTTAAGTTATAGTAATTTTAGTTTAGTTATTTAATTTATAGTTATTTAAGTTATAGTTAATTAAGTTATCGTTAGTTAAGTTATAGTTATTTAAGTTATAGTTATTAAATTATAGTTATTTAAGTTATAGTTATTTAATTTATAGTTTTTTCATTTATGGTTATTTAAGTTATAGTTATTTAAGTTATAGTTATTTAATTTATAGTTATTTAATTAATAGTTATTTAAGTTATAGTTATTTAAGTTATAGTTATTTAAGTTATAGTTATTTAAGTTATAGTTATTTAATTAATAGTTATTTAAGTTATAGTTATTTAAGTTATAGTTATTTAAGTTATAGTTATTTAATTAATAGTAATTTAAGTTATAGTAATTTAAGTTTAGTTATTTAATTCATAGTTATTTAAGTTATAGTTAATTAAGTTATCGTTAGTTAAGTTATAGTTATTTAAGTTATAGTTATTAAATTATAGTTATTTAAGTTATAGTTATTTAATTTATAGTTTTTTCATTTATGGTTATTTAAGTTATAGTTATTTAAGTTATAGTTATTTAAGTTATAGTTATTTAAGTTATAGTTATTTAAGTTATAGTTATTTAAGTTATAGTTATTTAATTAATAGTTATTTAAGTTATAGTTATTTAAGTTATAGTTATTTAAGTTATAGTTATTTAAGTTATAGTTATTTAAGTTATAGTTATTTAAGTTATAGTTATTTAATTAATAGTTATTTAAGTTATAGTTATTTAAGTTATAGTTATTTAAGTTATAGTTATTTAAGTTATAGTTATTTAATTTATAGTTATTTAAGTTATAGTTATTTAAATTATAGTTATTTAAGTTATAGTTATTTAAGTTATAGTTATTTAAGTTATAGTTATTTAAGTTATAGTTATTTAATTAATAGTTATTTAAGTTATAGTTATTTAAGTTATAGTTATTTAAGTTATAGTTATTTAAGTTATAGTTATTTAAGTTATAGTTATTTAATTTATAGTTATTTAATTTATAGTTATTTAAGTTATAGTTATTTAAGTTATAGTTATTTAAGTTATAGTTATTTAAGTTATAGTTATTTAATTAATAGTAATTTAAGTTATAGTAATTTAAGTTTAGTTATTTAATTTATAGTTATTTAAGTTATAGTTAATTAAGTTTTCGTTAGTTAAGTTATAGTTATTTAAGTTATAGTTATTAAATTATAGTTATTTAAGTTATAGTTATTTAATTTATAGTTTTTTCATTTATGGTTATTTAAGTTATAGTTATTTAAGTTATAGTTATTTAAGTTATAGTTATTTAAGTTATAGTTATTTAAGTTATAGTTATTTAAGTTATAGTTATTTAATTAATAGTTATTTAAGTTATAGTTATTTAAGTTATAGTTATTTAAGTTATAGTTATTTAAGTTATAGTTATTTAAGTTATAGTTATTTAATTTATAGTTATTTAAGTTATAGTTATTTAAGTTATAGTTATTTAAGTTATAGTTATTTAAGTTATAGTTATTTAAGTTATAGTTATTTAAGTTATAGTTATTTAAGTTATAGTTATTTAAGTTATAGTTATTTAATTAATAGTTATTTAAGTTATAGTTATTTAAGTTATAGTTATTTAATTAATAGTTATTTAAGTTATAGTTATTTAAGTTATAGTTATTTAAGTTATAGTTATTTAATTAATAGTTATTTAAGTTATAGTTATTTAAGTTATAGTTATTTAAGTTATAGTTATTTAAGTTATAGTTATTTAAGTTATAGTTATTTAATTTATAGTTATCTAATTTATAGTTATTTAAGTTATAGTTATTTAAGTTATAGTTATTTAAGTTATAGTTATTTAATTAATAGTAATTTAAGTTATAGTAATTTAAGTTTAGTTATTTAATTTATAGTTATTTAAGTTATAGTTATTAAATTATAGTTATTTAAGTTATAGTTATTTAATTTATAGTTTTTTCATTTATGGTTATTTAAGTTATAGTTATTTAAGTTATAGTTATTTAAGTTATAGTTATTTAAGTTATAGTTATTTAAGTTATAGTTATTTAAGTTATAGTTATTTAATTAATAGTTATTTAAGTTATAGTTATTTAAGTTATAGTTATTTAAGTTATAGTTATTTAAGTTATAGTTATTTAAGTTATAGTTATTTAATTTATAGTTATTTAAGTTATAGTTATTTAAGTTATAGTTATTTAAGTTATAGTTATTTAAGTTATAGTTATTTAAGTTATAGTTATTTAAGTTATAGTTATTTAAGTTATAGTTATTTAAGTTATAGTAATTTAAGTTTAGTTATTTAATTTATAGTTATTTAAGTTATAGTTAATTAAGTTATCGTTAGTTAAGTTATAGTTATTTAAGTTATAGTTATTAAATTATAGTTATTTAAGTTATAGTTATTTAATTTATAGTTTTTTCATTTATGGTTATTATATTATAGTTATATAAATTATAGTTATTTAAGTTATAGTTATTTAGGTTATAGTTATTTAAGTTATAGTTATTTAAGTTATAGTTATTTAAGTTATAGTTATTTAATTAATAGTTATTTAAGTTATAGTTATTTAAGTTATAGTTATTTAAGTTATAGTTATTTAAGTTATAGTTATTTAATTAATAGTTATTTAAGTTATAGTTATTTAAGTTATAGTTATTTAAGTTATAGTTATTTAAGTTATAGTTATTTAAGTTATATTTATTTAAGTTATAGTTATTTAATTTATAGTTATTTAATTTATAGTTATTTAAGTTATAGTTATTTAAGTTATAGTTATTTAAGTTATAGTTATTTAAGTTATAGTTATTTAAGTTATAGTTATTAAATTATAGTTATTTAAGTTATAGTTATTTAATTTATAGTTTTTTCATTTATGGTTATTTAAGTTATAGTTATTTAAGTTATAGTTATTTAAGTTATAGTTATTTAAGTTATAGTTATTTAAGTTATAGTTATTTAATTAATAGTTATTTAAGTTATAGTTATTTAAGTTATAGTTATTTAAGTTATAGTTATTTAAGTTATAGTTATTTAAGTTATAGTTATTTAAGTTATAGTTATTTAATTAATAGTTATTTAAGTTATAGTTATTTAAGTTATAGTTATTTAAGTTATAGTTATTTAATTAATAGTAATTTAAGTTATAGTAATTTAAGTTTAGTTATTTAATTCATAGTTATTTAAGTTATAGTTAATTAAGTTATCGTTAGTTAAGTTATAGTTATTTAAGTTATAGTTATTAAATTATAGTTATTTAAGTTATAATTATTTAATTTATAGTTTTTTCATTTATGGTTATTTAAGTTATAGTTATTTAAGTTATAGTTATTTAAGTTATAGTTATTAAATTATAGTTATTTAAGTTATAATTATTTAATTTATAGTTTTTTCATTTATGGTTATTTAAGTTATAGTTATTTAAGTTATAGTTATTTAAGTTATAGTTATTTAAGTTATAGTTATTTAAGTTATAGTTATTTAAGTTATAGTTATTTAAGTTATAGTTATTTAATTAATAGTTATTTAAGTTATAGTTATTTAAGTTATAGTTATTTAAGTTATAGTTATTTAAGTTATAGTTATTTAAGTTATAGTTATTTAATTTATAGTTATTTAAGTTATAGTTATTTAAGTTATAGTTATTTAAGTTATAGTTATTTAAGTTATAGTTATTTAAGTTATAGTTATTTAAGTTATAGTTATTTAAGTTATAGTTATTTAAGTTATAGTTATTTAATTAATAGTTATTTAAGTTATAGTTATTTAAGTTATAGTTATTTAAGTTATAGTTATTTAAGTTATAGTTATTTAAGTTATAGTTATTTAAGTTATAGTTATTTAAGTTATAGTTATTTAATTAATAGTTATTTAAGTTATAGTTATTTAAGTTATAGTTATTTAAGTTATAGTTATTTAAGTTATAGTTATTTAAGTTATAGTTATTTAAGTTATAGTTATTTAAGTTATAGTTATTTAATTAATAGTTATTTAAGTTATAGTTATTTAAGTTATAGTTATTTAAGTTATAGTTATTTAAGTTATAGTTATTTAAGTTATAGTTATTTAAGTTATAGTTATTTAATTAATAGTTATTTAAGTTATATTTATTTAAGTTATAGTTATTTAAGTTATAGTTATTTAAGTTATATTTATTTAAGTTATAGTTATTTAATTTATAGTTATTTAATTTATAGTTATTTAAGTTATAGTTATTTATGTTATAGTTATTTAAGTTATAGTTATTTAAGTTATAGTTATTTAATTAATAGTAATTTAAGTTATAGTAATTTTAGTTTAGTTATTTAATTTATAGTTATTTAAGTTATAGTTAATTAAGTTATCGTTAGTTAAGTTATTGTTATTTAAGTTATAGTTATTAAATTATAGTTATTTAAGTTATAGTTATTTAATTTATAGTTTTTTCATTTATGGTTATTTAAGTTATAGTTATTTAAGTTATAGTTATTTAAGTTATAGTTATTTAATTAATAGTTATTTAAGTTATAGTTATTTAAGTTATAGTTATTTAAGTTATAGTTATTTAAGTTATAGTTATTTAAGTTATAGTTATTTAAGTTATAGTTATTTAAGTTATAGTTATTTAAGTTATAGTTATTTAATTAATAGTTATTTAAGTTATAGTTATTTAAGTTATAGTTATTTAAGTTATAGTTATTTAATTAATAGTAATTTAAGTTATAGTAATTTAAGTTTAGTTATTTAATTCATAGTTATTTAAGTTATAGTTAATTAAGTTATCGTTAGTTAAGTTATAGTTATTTAAGTTATAGTTATTAAATTATAGTTATTTAAGTTATAGTTATTTAATTTATAGTTTTTTCATTTATGGTTATTTAAGTTATAGTTATTTAAGTTATAGTTATTTAAGTTATAGTTATTTAAGTTATAGTTATTTAAGTTATAGTTATTTAAGTTATAGTTATTTAAGTTATAGTTATTTAATTAATAGTTATTTAAGTTATAGTTATTTAAGTTATAGTTATTTAAGTTATAGTTATTTAAGTTATAGTTATTTAAGTTATAGTTATTTAATTTATAGTTATTTAAGTTATAGTTATTTAAGTTATAGTTATTTAAGTTATAGTTATTTAAGTTATAGTTATTTAAGTTATAGTTATTTAAGTTATAATTATTTTAGTTATAGTTATTTAATTAATAGTTATTTAAGTTATAGTTATTTAAGTTATAGTTATTTAAGTTATAGTTATTTAAGTTATAGTTATTTAAGTTATAGTTATTTAATTTATAGTTTTTTAATTTATAGTTATTTAAGTTATAGTTATTTAAGTTATAGTTATTTAAGTTATGGTTATTTAAGTTATAGTTATTTAATTAATAGTAATTTAAGTTATAGTAATTTAAGTTTAGTTATTTAATTTATAGTTATTTATGTTATAGTTATTTAAGTTATAGTTATTTAAGTTATAGTTATTTAAGTTATAGTTATTTAAGTTATAGTTATTTAATTAATAGTTATTTAAGTTATAGTTATTTAAGTTATAGTTAATTAAGTTATCGTTATTTAAGTTATAGTTATTTAAGTTATAGTTATTAAATTATAGTTATTTAAGTTATAGTTATTTAATTTATAGTTTTTTTCATTTATGGTTATTTAAGTTATAGTTATTTAAGTTATAGTTATTTAAGTTATAGTTATTTAAGTTATAGTTATTTAAGTTATAGTTATTTAATTAATAGTTATTTAAGTTATAGTTATTTAAGTTATAGTTATTTAAGTTATAGTTATTTAAGTTATAGTTATTTAAGTTATAGTTATTTAAGTTATAGTTATTTAATTTATAGTTATTTAAGTTATAGTTATTTAAGTTATAGTTATTTAAGTTATAGTTATTTAAGTTATAGTTATTTAAGTTATAGTTATTTAAGTTATAGTTATTTAAGTTATAGTTATTTAATTAATAGTTATTTAAGTTATAGTTATTTAAGTTATAGTTATTTAAGTTATAGTTATTTAATTAATAGTTATTTAAGTTATAGTTATTTAAGTTATAGTTATTTAAGTTATAGTTATTTAATTAATAGTAATTTAAGTTATAGTAATTTAAGTTTAGTTATTTAATTCATAGTTATTTAAGTTATAGTTAATTAAGTTATCGTTAGTTAAGTTATAGTTATTTAAGTTATAGTTATTAAATTATAGTTATTTAAGTTATAGTTATTTAATTTATAGTTTTTTCATTTATGGTTATTTAAGTTATAGTTATTTAAGTTATAGTTATTTAAGTTATAGTTATTTAAGTTATAGTTATTTAAGTTATAGTTATTTAAGTTATAGTTATTTAAGTTATAGTTATTTAATTAATAGTTATTTAAGTTATAGTTATTTAAGTTATAGTTATTTAAGTTATAGTTATTTAAGTTATAGTTATTTAAGTTATAGTTATTTAATTTATAGTTATTTAAGTTATAGTTATTTAAGTTATAGTTATTTAAGTTATAGTTATTTAAGTTATAGTTATTTAAGTTATAGTTATTTAAGTTATAATTATTTTAGTTATAGTTATTTAATTAATAGTTATTTAAGTTATAGTTATTTAAGTTATAGTTATTTAAGTTATAGTTATTTAAGTTATAGTTATTTAAGTTATAGTTATTTAATTTATAGTTTTTTAATTTATAGTTATTTAAGTTATAGTTATTTAAGTTATAGTTATTTAAGTTATGGTTATTTAAGTTATAGTTATTTAATTAATAGTAATTTAAGTTATAGTAATTTAAGTTTAGTTATTTAATTTATAGTTATTTATGTTATAGTTATTTAAGTTATAGTTATTTAAGTTATAGTTATTTAAGTTATAGTTATTTAAGTTATAGTTATTTAATTAATAGTTATTTAAGTTATAGTTATTTAAGTTATAGTTAATTAAGTTATCGTTATTTAAGTTATAGTTATTTAAGTTATAGTTATTAAATTATAGTTATTTAAGTTATAGTTATTTAATTTATAGTTTTTTTCATTTATGGTTATTTAAGTTATAGTTATTTAAGTTATAGTTATTTAAGTTATAGTTATTTAAGTTATAGTTATTTAAGTTATAGTTATTTAATTAATAGTTATTTAAGTTATAGTTATTTAAGTTATAGTTATTTAAGTTATAGTTATTTAAGTTATAGTTATTTAAGTTATAGTTATTTAAGTTATAGTTATTTAATTTATAGTTATTTAAGTTATAGTTATTTAAGTTATAGTTATTTAAGTTATAGTTATTTAAGTTATAGTTATTTAAGTTATAGTTATTTAAGTTATAGTTATTTAAGTTATAGTTATTTAATTAATAGTTATTTAAGTTATAGTTATTTAAGTTATAGTTATTTAAGTTATAGTTATTTAAGTTATAGTTATTTAAGTTATAGTTATTTAAGTTATAGTTATTTAAGTTATAGTTATTTAAGTTATAGTTATTTAAGTTATAGTTATTTAATTAATAGTTATTTAAGTTATAGTTATTTAAGTTATAGTTATTTAAGTTATAGTTATTTAAGTTATAGTTATTTAAGTTATAGTTATTTAATTTATAGTTATTTAAGTTATAGTTATTTAAGTTATAGTTATTTAAGTTATAGTTATTTAAGTTATAGTTATTTAAGTTATAGTTATTTAAGTTATAATTATTTAAGTTATAGTTATTTAATTAATAGTTATTTAAGTTATAGTTATTTAAGTTATAGTTATTTAAGTTATAGTTATTTAAGTTATAGTTATTTAAGTTATAGTTATTTAATTTATAGTTTTTTAATTTATAGTTATTTAAGTTATAGTTATTTAAGTTATAGTTATTTAAGTTATGGTTATTTAAGTTATAGTTATTTAATTAATAGTAATTTAAGTTATAGTAATTTAAGTTTAGTTATTTAATTTATAGTTATTTATGTTATAGTTATTTAAGTTATAGTTATTTAAGTTATAGTTATTTAAGTTATAGTTATTTAAGTTATAGTTATTTAATTAATAGTTATTTAAGTTATAGTTATTTAAGTTATAGTTAATTAAGTTATCGTTATTTAAGTTATAGTTATTTAAGTTATAGTTATTAAATTATAGTTATTTAAGTTATAGTTATTTAATTTATAGTTTTTTTCATTTATGGTTATTTAAGTTATAGTTATTTAAGTTATAGTTATTTAAGTTATAGTTATTTAAGTTATAGTTATTTAAGTTATAGTTATTTAATTAATAGTTATTTAAGTTATAGTTATTTAAGTTATAGTTATTTAAGTTATAGTTATTTAAGTTATAGTTATTTAAGTTATAGTTATTTAAGTTATAGTTATTTAATTTATAGTTATTTAAGTTATAGTTATTTAAGTTATAGTTATTTAAGTTATAGTTATTTAAGTTATAGTTATTTAAGTTATAGTTATTTAAGTTATAGTTATTTAAGTTATAGTTATTTAATTAATAGTTATTTAAGTTATAGTTATTTAAGTTATAGTTATTTAAGTTATAGTTATTTAATTTATAGTTATTTAATTTATAGTTATTTAAGTTATAGTTATTTAAGTTATAGTTATTTAAGTTATGGTTATTTAAGTTATAGTTATTTAATTAATAGTAATTTAAGTTATAGTAATTTAAGTTTAGTTATTTAATTTATAGTTATTTAAGTTATAGTTATTTAAGTTATAGTTATTTAAGTTATAGTTATTTAAGTTATAGTTATTTAAGTTATAGTTATTTAATTAATAGTTATTTAAGTTATAGTTATTTAAGTTATAGTTATTTAAGTTATAGTTATTTAAGTTATAGTTATTTAAGTTATAGTTATTTAATTTATAGTTATTTAATTTATAGTTATTTAAGTTATAGTTATTTAAGTTATAGTTATTTAAGTTATAGTTAGTTAATTAATAGTTATTTAAGTTATAGTTATTTAAGTTATAGATATTTAAGTTATAGTTATTTAAGTTATAGTTATTTAAGTTATAGTTATTTAAGTTATAGTTATTTAAGTTTAGTTATTTAATTTATAGTTATTTAAGTTATAGTTAATTAAGTTATCGTTAGTTAAGTTATAGTTATTAAATTATAGTTATTTAAGTTATAGTTATTTAATTTATAGTTTTTTCATTTATGGTTATTTAAGTTATAGTTATTTAAGTTATAGTTATTTAAGTTAGAGTTATTTAAGTTATAGTTATTTAAGTTATAGTTATTTAAGTTATAGTTATTTAAGTTATAGTTATTTAAGTTATAGTTATTTAAGTTATAGTTATTTAATTAATAGTTATATAAGTTATAGTTATTTAAGTTATAGTTATTTAAGTTATAGTTATTTAAGTTATAGTTATTTAAGTTATAGTTATTTAATTTATAGTTATTTAAGTTATAGTTATTTAAGTTATAGTTATTTAAGTTATAGTTATTTAAGTTATAGTTATTTAAGTTATCGTTATTTAAGTTATAGTTATTTAAGTTATAGTTATTAAATTATAGTTATTTAAGTTATAGTTATTTAATTTATAGTTTTTTTCATTTATGGTTATTTAAGTTATAGTTATTTAAGTTATAGTTATTTAAGTTATAGTTATTTAAGTTATAGTTATTTAAGTTATAGTTATTTAATTAATAGTTATTTAAGTTATAGTTATTTAAGTTATAGTTATTTAAGTTATAGTTATTTAAGTTATAGTTATTTAAGTTATAGTTATTTAATTTATAGTTATTTAATTTATAGTTATTTAAGTTATAGTTATTTAAGTTATAGTTATTTAAGTTATAGTTATTTAAGTTATAGTTATTTAAGTTATAGTTATTTAAGTTATAGTTATTTAAGTTATAGTTATTTAATTAATAGTTATTTAAGTTATAGTTATTTAAGTTATAGTTATTTAAGTTATAGTTATTTAATTTATAGTTATTTAATTTATAGTTATTTAAGTTATAGTTATTTAAGTTATAGTTATTTAAGTTATGGTTATTTAAGTTATAGTTATTTAATTAATAGTAATTTAAGTTATAGTAATTTAAGTTTAGTTATTTAATTTATAGTTATTTAAGTTATAGTTATTTAAGTTATAGTTATTTAAGTTATAGTTATTTAAGTTATAGTTATTTAATTAATAGTTATTTAAGTTATAGTTATTTAAGTTATAGTTATTTAAGTTATAGTTATTTAAGTTATAGTTATTTAATTTATAGTTATTTAATTTATAGTTATTTAAGTTATAGTTATTTAAGTTATAGTTATTTAAGTTATGGTTATTTAAGTTATAGTTATTTAATTAATAGTAATTTAAGTTATAGTAATTTAAGTTTAGTTATTTAATTTATAGTTATTTATGTTATAGTTATTTAAGTTATAGTTATTTAAGTTATAGTTATTTAAGTTATAGTTATTTAAGTTATAGTTATTTAATTAATAGTTATTTAAGTTATAGTTATTTAAGTTATAGTTAATTAAGTTATCGTTATTTAAGTTATAGTTATTTAAGTGATAGTTATTAAATTATAGTTATTTAAGTTATAGTTATTTAATTTATAGTTTTTTCATTTATGGTTATTTAAGTTATAGTTATTTAAGTTATAGTTATTTAAGTTATAGTTATTTAAGTTATAGTTATTTAAGTTATAGTTATTTAATTAATAGTTATTTAAGTTATAGTTATTTAAGTTATAGTTATTTAAGTTATAGTTATTTAAGTTATAGTTATTTAATTAATAGTTATTTAAGTTATAGTTATTTAAGTTATAGTTATTTAAGTTATAGTTATTTAAGTTATAGTTATTTAAGTTATAGTTATTTAATTTATAGTTTTTTAATTTATAGTTATTTAAGTTATAGTTATTTAAGTTATAGTTATTTAAGTTATGGTTATTTAAGTTATAGTTATTTAATTAATAGTAATTTAAGTTATAGTAATTTAAGTTTAGTTATTTAATTTATAGTTATTTATGTTATAGTTATTTAAGTTATAGTTATTTAAGTTATAGTTATTTAAGTTATAGTTATTTAAGTTATAGTTATTTAAGTTATAGTTATTTAAGTTATAGTTATTTAATTTATAGATATCTAATTTATAGTTATTTAAGTTATAGTTATTTAAGTTATAGTTATTTAAGTTATAGTTATTTAATTAATAGTAATTTAAGTTATAGTAATTTAAGTTTAGTTATTTAATTTATAGTTATTTAAGTTATAGTTATTAAATTATAGTTATTTAAGTTATAGTTATTTAATTTATAGTTTTTTCATTTATGGTTATTTAAGTTATAGTTATTTAAGTTATAGTTATTTAAGTTATAGTTATTTAAGTTATAGTTATTTAAGTTATAGTTATTTAAGTTATAGTTATTTAAGTTATAGTTATTTAAGTTATAGTTATTTAAGTTATAGTTATTTAATTAATAGTTATTTAAGTTATAGTTATTTAAGTTATAGTTATTTAAGTTATAGTTATTTAAGTTATAGTTATTTAATTTATAGTTATTTAAGTTATAGTTATTTAAGTTATAGTTATTTAAGTTATAGTTATTTAAGTTATAGTTATTTAATTTATAGTTATTTAATTTATAGTTATTTAAGTTATAGTTATTTAAGTTATAGTTATTTAAGTTATAGTTATTTAATTAATAGTAATTTAAGTTATAGTAATTTAAGTTTAGTTATTTAATTTATAGTTATTTAAGTTATAGTTAATTAAGTTATCGTTAGTTAAGTTATAGTTATTTAAGTTATAGTTATTAAATTATAGTTATTTAAGTTATAGTTATTTAAGTTATAGTTATTTAAGTTATAGTTATTTAATTAATAGTTATTTAAGTTATAGTTATTTAAGTTATAGTTATTTAAGTTATAGTTATTTAAGTTATAGTTATTTAAGTTATAGTTATTTAAGTTATAGTTATTTAATTAATAGTTATTTAAGTTATAGTTATTTAAGTTATAGTTATTTAAGTTATAGTTATTTAAGTTATATTTATTTAAGTTATAGTTATTTAATTTATAGTTATTTAATTTATAGTTATTTAAGTTATAGTTATTTAAGTTATAGTTATTTAAGTTATAGTTATTTAAGTTATAGTTATTTAATTAATAGTAATTTAAGTTATAGTAATTTTAGTTTAGTTATTTAATTTATAGTTATTTAAGTTATAGTTAATTAAGTTATCGTTAGTTAAGTTATTGTTATTTAAGTTATAGTTATTAAATTATAGTTATTTAAGTTATAGTTATTTAATTTATAGTTTTTTCATTTATGGTTATTTAAGTTATAGTTATTTAAGTTATAGTTATTTAAGTTATAGTTATTTAATTAATAGTTATTTAAGTTATAGTTATTTAAGTTATAGTTATTTAAGTTATAGTTATTTAAGTTATAGTTATTTAAGTTATAGTTATTTAAGTTATAGTTATTTAAGTTATAGTTATTTAAGTTATAGTTATTTAATTAATAGTTATTTAAGTTATAGTTATTTAAGTTATAGTTATTTAAGTTATAGTTATTTAATTAATAGTAATTTAAGTTATAGTAATTTAAGTTTAGTTATTTAATTCATAGTTATTTAAGTTATAGTTAATTAAGTTATCGTTAGTTAAGTTATAGTTATTTAAGTTATAGTTATTAAATTATAGTTATTTAAGTTATAGTTATTTAATTTATAGTTTTTTCATTTATGGTTATTTAAGTTATAGTTATTTAAGTTATAGTTATTTAAGTTATAGTTATTTAAGTTATAGTTATTTAAGTTATAGTTATTTAAGTTATAGTTATTTAAGTTATAGTTATTTAATTAATAGTTATTTAAGTTATAGTTATTTAAGTTATAGTTATTTAAGTTATAGTTATTTAAGTTATAGTTATTTAAGTTATAGTTATTTAATTTATAGTTATTTAAGTTATAGTTATTTAAGTTATAGTTATTTAAGTTATAGTTATTTAAGTTATAGTTATTTAAGTTATAGTTATTTAAGTTATAATTATTTAAGTTATAGTTATTTAATTAATAGTTATTTAAGTTATAGTTATTTAAGTTATAGTTATTTAAGTTATAGTTATTTAAGTTATAGTTATTTAAGTTATAGTTATTTAATTTATAGTTTTTTAATTTATAGTTATTTAAGTTATAGTTATTTAAGTTATAGTTATTTAAGTTATGGTTATTTAAGTTATAGTTATTTAATTAATAGTAATTTAAGTTATAGTAATTTAAGTTTAGTTATTTAATTTATAGTTATTTATGTTATAGTTATTTAAGTTATAGTTATTTAAGTTATAGTTATTTAAGTTATAGTTATTTAAGTTATAGTTATTTAATTAATAGTTATTTAAGTTATAGTTATTTAAGTTATAGTTAATTAAGTTATCGTTATTTAAGTTATAGTTATTTAAGTTATAGTTATTAAATTATAGTTATTTAAGTTATAGTTATTTAATTTATAGTTTTTTTCATTTATGGTTATTTAAGTTATAGTTATTTAAGTTATAGTTATTTAAGTTATAGTTATTTAAGTTATAGTTATTTAATTAATAGTTATTTAAGTTATAGTTATTTAAGTTATAGTTATTTAAGTTATAGTTATTTAAGTTATAGTTATTTAAGTTATAGTTATTTAAGTTATAGTTATTTAAGTTATAGTTATTTAATTTATAGTTATTTAAGTTATAGTTATTTAAGTTATAGTTATTTAAGTTATAGTTATTTAAGTTATAGTTATTTAAGTTATAGTTATTTAAGTTATAGTTATTTAAGTTATAGTTATTTAATTAATAGTTATTTAAGTTATAGTTATTTAAGTTATAGTTATTTAAGTTATAGTTATTTAATTTATAGTTATTTAATTTATAGTTATTTAAGTTATAGTTATTTAAGTTATAGTTATTTAAGTTATGGTTATTTAAGTTATAGTTATTTAATTAATAGTAATTTAAGTTATAGTAATTTAAGTTTAGTTATTTAATTTATAGTTATTTAAGTTATAGTTATTTAAGTTATAGTTATTTAAGTTATAGTTATTTAAGTTATAGTTATTTAAGTTATAGTTATTTAAGTTATAGTTATTTAATTAATAGTTATTTAAGTTATAGTTATTTAAGTTATAGTTATTTAAGTTATAGTTATTTAAGTTATAGTTATTTAAGTTATAGTTATTTAATTTATAGTTATTTAATTTATAGTTATTTAAGTTATAGTTATTTATGTTATAGTTAGTTAATTAATAGTTATTTAAGTTATAGTTATTTAAGTTATAGTTATTTAAGTTATAGTTATTTAAGTTATAGTTATTTAAGTTATAGTTATTTAAGTTATAGTTATTTAAGTTATAGTTATTTAAGTTATAGTTATTTAAGTTATAGTTATTTAAGTTATAGTTATTTAAGTTATAGTTATTTAAGTTATAGTTATTTAAGTTATAGTTATTTAAGTTTAGTTATTTAATTTATAGTTATTTAAGTTATAGTTAATTAAGTTATCGTTAGTTAAGTTATAGTTATTAAATTATAGTTATAGTTATTTAATTTATAGTTTTTTCATTTATGGTTATTTAAGTTATAGTTATTTAAGTTATAGTTATTTAAGTTATAGTTATTTAAGTTATAGTTATTTAAGTTATAGTTATTTAAGTTATAGTTATTTAAGTTATAGTTATTTAATTAATAGTTATATAAGTTATAGTTATTTAAGTTATAGTTATTTAAGTTATAGTTATTTAAGTTATAGTTATTTAAGTTATAGTTATTTAATTTATAGTTATTTAAGTTATAGTTATTTAAGTTATAGTTATTTAAGTTATAGTTATTTAAGTTATAGTTATTTAAGTTATAGTTATTTAATTAATAGTTATTTAAGTTATAGTTATTTAAGTTATAGTTAATTAAGTTATCGTTATTTAAGTTATAGTTATTTAAGTTATAGTTATTAAATTATAGTTATTTAAGTTATAGTTATTTAATTTATAGTTTTTTTCATTTATGGTTATTTAAGTTATAGTTATTTAAGTTATAGTTATTTAAGTTATAGTTATTTAAGTTATAGTTATTTAAGTTATAGTTATTTAATTAATAGTTATTTAAGTTATAGTTATTTAAGTTATAGTTATTTAAGTTATAGTTATTTAAGTTATAGTTATTTAAGTTATAGTTATTTAATTTATAGTTATTTAATTTATAGTTATTTAAGTTATAGTTATTTAAGTTATAGTTATTTAAGTTATAGTTATTTAAGTTATAGTTATTTAAGTTATAGTTATTTAAGTTATAGTTATTTAAGTTATAGTTATTTAAGTTATAGTTATTTAAGTTATAGTTATTTAATTAATAGTTATTTAAGTTATAGTTATTTAAGTTATAGTTATTTAAGTTATAGTTATTTAATTTATAGTTATTTAATTTATAGTTATTTAAGTTATAGTTATTTAAGTTATAGTTATTTAAGTTATGGTTATTTAAGTTATAGTTATTTAATTAATAGTAATTTAAGTTATAGTAATTTAAGTTTAGTTATTTAATTTATAGTTATTTAAGTTATAGTTATTTAAGTTATAGTTATTTAAGTTATAGTTATTTAAGTTATAGTTATTTAATTAATAGTTATTTAAGTTATAGTTATTTAAGTTATAGTTATTTAAGTTATAGTTATTTAAGTTATAGTTATTTAAGTTATAGTTATTTAAGTTATAGTTATTTAATTTATAGTTATTTAATTTATAGTTATTTAAGTTATAGTTATTTAAGTTATAGTTAGTTAATTAATAGTTATTTAAGTTATAGTTATTTAAGTTATAGTTATTTAAGTTATAGTTATTTAAGTTATAGTTATTTAAGTTATAGTTATTTAATTTATAGTTATTTAATTTATAGTTATTTAAGTTATAGTTATTTAAGTTATAGTTATTTAAGTTATGGTTATTTAAGTTATAGTTATTTAATTAATAGTAATTTAAGTTATAGTAATTTAAGTTTAGTTATTTAATTTATAGTTATTTATGTTATAGTTATTTAAGTTATAGTTATTTAAGTTATAGTTATTTAAGTTATAGTTATTTAAGTTATAGTTATTTAATTAATAGTTATTTAAGTTATAGTTATTTAAGTTATAGTTAATTAAGTTATCGTTATTTAAGTTATAGTTATTTAAGTTATAGTTATTTAAGTTATAGTTATTTAAGTTATAGTTATTTAAGTTATAGTTATTTAATTAATAGTTATTTAAGTTATAGTTATTTAAGTTATAGTTATTTAAGTTATAGTTATTTAATTTATAGTTATTTAATTTATAGTTATTTTAGTTATAGTTATTTAAGTTATAGTTATTTAAGTTATGGTTATTTAAGTTATAGTTATTTAATTAATAGTAATTTAAGTTATAGTAATTTAAGTTTAGTTATTTAATTTATAGTTATTTAAGTTATAGTTATTTAAGTTATAGTTATTTAAGTTATAGTTATTTAAGTTATAGTTATTTAAGTTATAGTTATTTAAGTTATAGTTATTTAATTAATAGTTATTTAAGTTATAGTTATTTAAGTTATAGTTATTTAAGTTATAGTTATTTAAGTTATAGTTATTTAAGTTATAGTTATTTAATTTATAGTTATTTAATTTATAGTTATTTAAGTTATAGTTATTTAAGTTATAGTTATTTAAGTTATAGTTATTTAATTAATAGTAATTTAAGTTATAGTAATTTAAGTTATAGTTATTTAAGTTATAGTTATTTAAGTTATAGTTATTTAAGTTATAGTTATTTAAGTTATAGTTATTTAATTAATAGTTATTTAAGTTATAGTTATTTAAGTTATAGTTATTTAAGTTATAGTTATTTAAGTTATAGTTATTTAAGTTATAGTTATTTAATTAATAGTAATTTAAGTTATAGTAATTTAAGTTTAGTTATTTAATTTATAGTTATTTAAGTTATAGTTAATTAAGTTATCGTTAGTTAAGTTATAGTTATTAAATTATAGTTATTTAAGTTATAGTTATTTAATTTATAGTTTTTTCATTTATGGTTATTTAAGTTATAGTTATTTAAGTTATAGTTATTTAAGTTATAGTTATTTAAGTTATAGTTATTTAAGTTATAGTTATTTAAGTTATAGTTATTTAAGTTATAGTTATTTAAGTTATAGTTATTTAAGTTATAGTTATTTAATTAATAGTTATATAAGTTATAGTTATTTAAGTTATAGTTATTTAAGTTATAGTTATTTAAGTTATAGTTATTTAAGTTATAGTTATTTAAGTTATAGTTATTTAATTTATAGTTATTTAAGTTATAGTTATTTAAGTTATAGTTATTTAAGTTATAGTTATTTAAGTTATAGTTATTTAAGTTATAGTTATTTAAGTTATAGTTATTTAAGTTATAGTTATTTAATTAATAGTTATTTAAGTTATAGTTATTTAAGTTATAGTTATTTAAGTTATAGTTATTTAAGTTATAGTTATTTAAGTTATAGTTATTTAAGTTATAGTTATATAATTAATAGTTATTTAAGTTATAGTTATTTAAGTTATAGTTATTTAAGTTATAGTTATTTAAGTTATAGTTATTTAAGTTATAGTTATTTAATTTATAGTTATTTAATTTATAGTTATTTAAGTTATAGTTATTTAAGTTATAGTTATTTAAGTTATAGTTATTTAATTAATAGTAATTTAAGTTATAGTAATTTAAGTTTAGTTATTTAATTTATAGTTATTTAAGTTATAGTTATTAAATTATAGTTATTTAAGTTATAGTTATTTAATTTATAGTTTTTTCATTTATGGTTATTTAAGTTATAGTTATTTAAGTTATAGTTATTTAAGTTATAGTTATTTAAGTTATAGTTATTTAAGTTATAGTTATTTAAGTTATAGTTATTTAAGTTATAGTTATTTAAGTTATAGTTATTTAAGTTATAGTTATTTAAGTTATAGTTATTTAATTAATAGTTATTTAAGTTATAGTTATTTAAGTTATAGTTATTTAAGTTATAGTTATTTAAGTTATAGTTATTTAATTTATAGTTATTTAAGTTATAGTTATTTAAGTTATAGTTATTTAAGTTATAGTTATTTAAGTTATAGTTATTTAAGTTATAGTTATTTAAGTTATAGTTATTTAAGTTATAGTTATTTAAGTTATAGTTATTTAATTAATAGTTATTTAAGTTATAGTTATTTAAGTTATAGTTATTTAAGTTATAGTTATTTAAGTTATAGTTATTTAAGTTATAGTTATTTAAGTTATAGTTATTTAATTTATAGTTATTTAATTTATAGTTATTTAAGTTATAGTTATTTAAGTTATAGTTATTTAAGTTATAGTTATTTAAGTTATAGTTATTTAATTAATAGTAATTTAAGTTATAGTAATTTAAGTTTAGTTATTTAATTTATAGTTATTTAAGTTATAGTTAATTAAGTTATCGTTAGTTAAGTTATAGTTATTTAAGTTATAGTTATTAAATTATAGTTATTTAAGTTATAGTTATTTAATTTATAGTTTTTTCATTTATGGTTATTATATTATAGTTATATAAATTATAGTTATTTAAGTTATAGTTATTTAAGTTATAGTTATTTAAGTTATAGTTATTTAAGTTATAGTTATTTAAGTTATAGTTATTTAAGTTATAGTTATTTAAGTTATAGTTATTTAAGTTATAGTTATTTAATTAATAGTTATTTAAGTTATAGTTATTTAAGTTATAGTTATTTAAGTTATATTTATTTAAGTTATAGTTATTTAATTTATAGTTATTTAATTTATAGTTATTTAAGTTATAGTTATTTAAGTTATAGTTATTTAAGTTATAGTTATTTAAGTTATAGTTATTTAATTAATAGTAATTTAAGTTATAGTAATTTTAGTTTAGTTATTTAATTTATAGTTATTTAAGTTATAGTTAATTAAGTTATCGTTAGTTAAGTTATAGTTATTTAAGTTATAGTTATTAAATTATAGTTATTTAAGTTATAGTTATTTAATTTATAGTTTTTTCATTTATGGTTATTTAAGTTATAGTTATTTAAGTTATAGTTATTTAAGTTATAGTTATTTAATTAATAGTTATTTAAGTTATAGTTATTTAAGTTATAGTTATTTAAGTTATAGTTATTTAAGTTATAGTTATTTAAGTTATAGTTATTTAATTAATAGTTATTTAAGTTATAGTTATTTAATTAATAGTAATTTAAGTTATAGTAATTTAAGTTTAGTTATTTAATTTATAGTTATTTAAGTTATAGTTAATTAAGTTATCGTTAGTTAAGTTATAGTTATTTAAGTTATAGTTATTAAATTATAGTTATTTAAGTTATAGTTATTTAATTTATAGTTTTTTTCATTTATGGTTATTTAAGTTATAGTTATTTAAGTTATAGTTATTTAAGTTATAGTTATTTAAGTTATAGTTATTTAAGTTATAGTTATTTAATTAATAGTTATTTAAGTTATAGTTATTTAAGTTATAGTTATTTAAGTTATAGTTATTTAAGTTATAGTTATTTAAGTTATAGTTATTTAATTTATAGTTATTTAAGTTATAGTTATTTAAGTTATAGTTATTTAAGTTATAGTTATTTAAGTTATAGTTATTTAAGTTATAGTTATTTAAGTTATAGTTATTTAAGTTATAGTTATTTAAGTTATAGTTATTTAATTAATAGTTATTTAAGTTATAGTTATTTAAGTTATAGTTATTTAAGTTATAGTTATTTAAGTTATAGTTATTTAAGTTATAGTTATTTAATTTATAGTTATTTAATTTATAGTTATTTAAGTTATAGTTATTTAAGTTATAGTTATTTAAGTTATGGTTATTTAAGTTATAGTTATTTAATTAATAGTAATTTAAGTTATAATAATTTAAGTTTAGTTATTTAATTTATAGTTATTTATGTTATAGTTATTTAAGTTATAGTTATTTAAGTTATAGTTATTTAAGTTATAGTTATTTAAGTTATAGTTATTTAATTAATAGTTATTTAAGTTATAGTTATTTAAGTTATAGTTAATTAAGTTATCGTTAGTTAAGTTATAGTTATTTAAGTTATAGTTATTAAATTATAGTTATTTAAGTTATAGTTATTTAATTTATAGTTTTTTCATTTATGTTTATTTAAGTTATAGTTATTTAAGTTATAGTTATTTAAGTTATAGTTATTTAAGTTATAGTTATTTAAGTTATAGTTATTTAAGTTATAGTTATTTAATTAATAGTTATTTAAGTTATAGTTATTTAAGTTATAGTTATTTAAGTTATAGTTATTTAAGTTATAGTTATTTAAGTTATAGTTATTTAAGTTATAGTTATTTAATTTATAGTTATTTAAGTTATAGTTATTTAAGTTATAGTTATTTAAGTTATAGTTATTTAAGTTATAGTTATTTAAGTTATAGTTATTTAAGTTATAGTTATTTAAGTTATAGTTATTTAATTAATAGTTATTTAAGTTATAGTTATTTAAGTTATAGTTAATTAAGTTATCGTTAGTTAAGTTATAGTTATTTAAGTTATAGTTATTAAATTATAGTTATTTAAGTTATAGTTATTTAATTTATAGTTTTTTCATTTATGGTTATTTAAGTTATAGTTATTTAAGTTATAGTTATTTAAGTTATAGTTATTTAAGTTATAGTTATTTAAGTTATAGTTATTTAATTAATAGTTATTTAAGTTATAGTTATTTAAGTTATAGTTATTTAAGTTATAGTTATTTAAGTTATAGTTATTTAAGTTATAGTTATTTAAGTTATAGTTATTTAATTTATAGTTATTTAAGTTATAGTTATTTAAGTTATAGTTATTTAAGTTATAGTTATTTAATTTATAGTTATTTAAGTTATAGTTAATTAAGTTATCGTTAGTTAAGTTATAGTTATTAAATTATAGTTATTTAAGTTATAGTTATTTAATTTATAGTTTTTTCATTTATGGTTATTTAAGTTATAGTTATTTAAGTTATAGTTATTTAAGTTATAGTTATTTAAGTTATAGTTATTTAAGTTATAGTTATTTAAGTTATAGTTATTTAAGTTATAGTTATTTAAGTTATAGTTATTTAAGTTATAGTTATTTAATTAATAGTTATATAAGTTATAGTTATTTAAGTTATAGTTATTTAAGTTATAGTTATTTAAGTTATAGTTATTTAAGTTATAGTTATTTAAGTTATAGTTATTTAATTTATAGTTATTTAAGTTATAGTTATTTAAGTTATAGTTATTTAAGTTATAGTTATTTAAGTTATAGTTATTTAAGTTATAGTTATTTAAGTTATAGTTATTTAAGTTATAGTTATTTAATTAATAGTTATTTAAGTTATAGTTATTTAAGTTATAGTTATTTAAGTTATAGTTATTTAAGTTATAGTTATTTAAGTTATAGTTATTTAAGTTATAGTTATTTAAGTTATAGTTATATAATTAATAGTTATTTAAGTTATAGTTATTTAAGTTATAGTTATTTAAGTTATAGTTATTTAAGTTATAGTTATTTAAGTTATAGTTATTTAATTTATAGTTATTTAATTTATAGTTATTTAAGTTATAGTTATTTAAGTTATAGTTATTTAAGTTATAGTTATTTAATTAATAGTAATTTAAGTTATAGTAATTTAAGTTTAGTTATTTAATTTATAGTTATTTAAGTTATAGTTATTAAATTATAGTTATTTAAGTTATAGTTATTTAATTTATAGTTTTTTCATTTATGGTTATTTAAGTTATAGTTATTTAAGTTATAGTTATTTAAGTTATAGTTATTTAAGTTATAGTTATTTAAGTTATAGTTATTTAAGTTATAGTTATTTAAGTTATAGTTATTTAAGTTATAGTTATTTAAGTTATAGTTATTTAAGTTATAGTTATTTAATTAATAGTTATTTAAGTTATAGTTATTTAAGTTATAGTTATTTAAGTTATAGTTATTTAAGTTATAGTTATTTAATTTATAGTTATTTAAGTTATAGTTATTTAAGTTATAGTTATTTAAGTTATAGTTATTTAAGTTATAGTTATTTAAGTTATAGTTATTTAAGTTATAGTTATTTAAGTTATAGTTATTTAAGTTATAGTTATTTAATTAATAGTTATTTAAGTTATAGTTATTTAAGTTATAGTTATTTAAGTTATAGTTATTTAAGTTATAGTTATTTAAGTTATAGTTATTTAAGTTATAGTTATTTAATTTATAGTTATTTAATTTATAGTTATTTAAGTTATAGTTATTTAAGTTATAGTTATTTAAGTTATAGTTATTTAAGTTATAGTTATTTAATTAATAGTAATTTAAGTTATAGTAATTTAAGTTTAGTTATTTAATTTATAGTTATTTAAGTTATAGTTAATTAAGTTATCGTTAGTTAAGTTATAGTTATTTAAGTTATAGTTATTAAATTATAGTTATTTAAGTTATAGTTATTTAATTTATAGTTTTTTCATTTATGGTTATTATATTATAGTTATATAAATTATAGTTATTTAAGTTATAGTTATTTAAGTTATAGTTATTTAAGTTATAGTTATTTAAGTTATAGTTATTTAAGTTATAGTTATTTAAGTTATAGTTATTTAAGTTATAGTTATTTAAGTTATAGTTATTTAAGTTATAGTTATTTAATTAATAGTTATTTAAGTTATAGTTATTTAAGTTATAGTTATTTAAGTTATATTTATTTAAGTTATAGTTATTTAATTTATAGTTATTTAATTTATAGTTATTTAAGTTATAGTTATTTAAGTTATAGTTATTTAAGTTATAGTTATTTAAGTTATAGTTATTTAATTAATAGTAATTTAAGTTATAGTAATTTTAGTTTAGTTATTTAATTTATAGTTATTTAAGTTATAGTTAATTAAGTTATCGTTAGTTAAGTTATAGTTATTTAAGTTATAGTTATTAAATTATAGTTATTTAAGTTATAGTTATTTAATTTATAGTTTTTTCATTTATGGTTATTTAAGTTATAGTTATTTAAGTTATAGTTATTTAAGTTATAGTTATTTAATTAATAGTTATTTAAGTTATAGTTATTTAAGTTATAGTTATTTAAGTTATAGTTATTTAAGTTATAGTTATTTAAGTTATAGTTATTTAATTAATAGTTATTTAAGTTATAGTTATTTAATTAATAGTAATTTAAGTTATAGTAATTTAAGTTTAGTTATTTAATTTATAGTTATTTAAGTTATAGTTAATTAAGTTATCGTTAGTTAAGTTATAGTTATTTAAGTTATAGTTATTAAATTATAGTTATTTAAGTTATAGTTATTTAATTTATAGTTTTTTTCATTTATGGTTATTTAAGTTATAGTTATTTAAGTTATAGTTATTTAAGTTATAGTTATTTAAGTTATAGTTATTTAAGTTATAGTTATTTAATTAATAGTTATTTAAGTTATAGTTATTTAAGTTATAGTTATTTAAGTTATAGTTATTTAAGTTATAGTTATTTAAGTTATAGTTATTTAATTTATAGTTATTTAAGTTATAGTTATTTAAGTTATAGTTATTTAAGTTATAGTTATTTAAGTTATAGTTATTTAAGTTATAGTTATTTAAGTTATAGTTATTTAAGTTATAGTTATTTAAGTTATAGTTATTTAATTAATAGTTATTTAAGTTATAGTTATTTAAGTTATAGTTATTTAAGTTATAGTTATTTAAGTTATAGTTATTTAAGTTATAGTTATTTAATTTATAGTTATTTAATTTATAGTTATTTAAGTTATAGTTATTTAAGTTATAGTTATTTAAGTTATGGTTATTTAAGTTATAGTTATTTAATTAATAGTAATTTAAGTTATAATAATTTAAGTTTAGTTATTTAATTTATAGTTATTTATGTTATAGTTATTTAAGTTATAGTTATTTAAGTTATAGTTATTTAAGTTATAGTTATTTAAGTTATAGTTATTTAATTAATAGTTATTTAAGTTATAGTTATTTAAGTTATAGTTAATTAAGTTATCGTTAGTTAAGTTATAGTTATTTAAGTTATAGTTATTAAATTATAGTTATTTAAGTTATAGTTATTTAATTTATAGTTTTTTCATTTATGGTTATTTAAGTTATAGTTATTTAAGTTATAGTTATTTAAGTTATAGTTATTTAAGTTATAGTTATTTAAGTTATAGTTATTTAATTAATAGTTATTTAAGTTATAGTTATTTAAGTTATAGTTATTTAAGTTATAGTTATTTAAGTTATAGTTATTTAAGTTATAGTTATTTAAGTTATAGTTATTTAATTTATAGTTATTTAAGTTATAGTTATTTAAGTTATAGTTATTTAAGTTATAGTTATTTAAGTTATAGTTATTTAAGTTATAGTTATTTAAGTTATAGTTATTTAAGTTATAGTTATTTAAGTTATAGTTATTTAAGTTATAGTTATTTAATTAATAGTTATTTAAGTTATAGTTATTTAAGTTATAGTTATTTAAGTTATAGTTATTTAAGTTATAGTTATTTAATTTATAGTTATTTAATTTATAGTTATTTAAGTTATAGTTATTTAAGTTATAGTTATTTAAGTTATGGTTATTTAAGTTATAGTTATTTAATTAATAGTAATTTAAGTTATAGTAATTTAAGTTTAGTTATTTAATTTATAGTTATTTAAGTTATAGTTATTTAAGTTATAGTTATTTAAGTTATAGTTATTTAAGTTATAGTTATTTAAGTTATAGTTATTTAAGTTATAGTTATTTAATTAATAGTTATTTAAGTTATAGTTATTTAAGTTATAGTTATTTAAGTTATAGTTATTTAAGTTATAGTTATTTAAGTTATAGTTATTTAAGTTATAGTTATATAATTAATAGTTATTTAAGTTATAGTTATTTAAGTTATAGTTATTTAAGTTATAGTTATTTAAGTTATAGTTATTTAAGTTATAGTTATTTAATTTATAGTTATTTAATTTATAGTTATTTAAGTTATAGTTATTTAAGTTATAGTTATTTAAGTTATAGTTATTTAATTAATAGTAATTTAAGTTATAGTAATTTAAGTTTAGTTATTTAATTTATAGTTATTTAAGTTATAGTTATTAAATTATAGTTATTTAAGTTATAGTTATTTAATTTATAGTTTTTTCATTTATGGTTATTTAAGTTATAGTTATTTAAGTTATAGTTATTTAAGTTATAGTTATTTAAGTTATAGTTATTTAAGTTATAGTTATTTAAGTTATAGTTATTTAAGTTATAGTTATTTAAGTTATAGTTATTTAAGTTATAGTTATTTAAGTTATAGTTATTTAAGTTATAGTTATTTAATTAATAGTTATTTAAGTTATAGTTATTTAAGTTATAGTTATTTAAGTTATAGTTATTTAAGTTATAGTTATTTAATTTATAGTTATTTAAGTTATAGTTATTTAAGTTATAGTTATTTAAGTTATAGTTATTTAAGTTATAGTTATTTAAGTTATAGTTATTTAAGTTATAGTTATTTAAGTTATAGTTATTTAAGTTATAGTTATTTAATTAATAGTTATTTAAGTTATAGTTATTTAAGTTATAGTTATTTAAGTTATAGTTATTTAAGTTATAGTTATTTAAGTTATAGTTATTTAAGTTATAGTTATTTAATTTATAGTTATTTAATTTATAGTTATTTAAGTTATAGTTATTTAAGTTATAGTTATTTAAGTTATAGTTATTTAAGTTATAGTTATTTAATTAATAGTAATTTAAGTTATAGTAATTTAAGTTTAGTTATTTAATTTATAGTTATTTAAGTTATAGTTAATTAAGTTATCGTTAGTTAAGTTATAGTTATTTAAGTTATAGTTATTAAATTATAGTTATTTAAGTTATAGTTATTTAATTTATAGTTTTTTCATTTATGGTTATTATATTATAGTTATATAAATTATAGTTATTTAAGTTATAGTTATTTAAGTTATAGTTATTTAAGTTATAGTTATTTAAGTTATAGTTATTTAAGTTATAGTTATTTAAGTTATAGTTATTTAAGTTATAGTTATTTAAGTTATAGTTATTTAAGTTATAGTTATTTAATTAATAGTTATTTAAGTTATAGTTATTTAAGTTATAGTTATTTAAGTTATAGTTATTTAAGTTATATTTATTTAAGTTATAGTTATTTAATTTATAGTTATTTAATTTATAGTTATTTAAGTTATAGTTATTTAAGTTATAGTTATTTAAGTTATAGTTATTTAAGTTATAGTTATTTAATTAATAGTAATTTAAGTTATAGTAATTTTAGTTTAGTTATTTAATTTATAGTTATTTAAGTTATAGTTAATTAAGTTATCGTTAGTTAAGTTATAGTTATTTAAGTTATAGTTATTAAATTATAGTTATTTAAGTTATAGTTATTTAATTTATAGTTTTTTCATTTATGGTTATTTAAGTTATAGTTATTTAAGTTATAGTTATTTAAGTTATAGTTATTTAAGTTATAGTTATTTAAGTTATAGTTATTTAAGTTATAGTTATTTAAGTTATAGTTATTTAATTAATAGTTATTTAAGTTATAGTTATTTAAGTTATAGTTATTTAAGTTATAGTTATTTAATTTATAGTTATTTAAGTTATAGTTATTTAAGTTATAGTTATTTAAGTTATAGTTATTTAAGTTATAGTTATTTAAGTTATAGTTATTTAAGTTATAGTTATTTAAGTTATAGTTATTTAATTAATAGTTATTTAAGTTATAGTTATTTAAGTTATAGTTATTTAAGTTATAGTTATTTAAGTTATAGTTATTTAATTTATAGTTATTTAATTTATAGTTATTTAAGTTATAGTTATTTAAGTTATAGTTATTTAAGTTATGGTTATTTAAGTTATAGTTATTTAATTAATAGTAATTTAAGTTATAATAATTTAAGTTTAGTTATTTAATTTATAGTTATTTATGTTATAGTTATTTAAGTTATAGTTATTTAAGTTATAGTTATTTAAGTTATAGTTATTTAAGTTATAGTTATTTAATTAATAGTTATTTAAGTTATAGTTATTTAAGTTATAGTTAATTAAGTTATCGTTAGTTAAGTTATAGTTATTTAAGTTATAGTTATTAAATTATAGTTATTTAAGTTATAGTTATTTAATTTATAGTTTTTTCATTTATGGTTATTTAAGTTATAGTTATTTAAGTTATAGTTATTTAAGTTATAGTTATTTAAGTTATAGTTATTTAAGTTATAGTTATTTAATTAATAGTTATTTAAGTTATAGTTATTTAAGTTATAGTTATTTAAGTTATAGTTATTTAAGTTATAGTTATTTAAGTTATAGTTATTTAAGTTATAGTTATTTAATTTATAGTTATTTAAGTTATAGTTATTTAAGTTATAGTTATTTAAGTTATAGTTATTTAAGTTATAGTTATTTAAGTTATAGTTATTTAATTTATAGTTATTTAATTTATAGTTATTTAAGTTAGAGTTATTTAAGTTATAGTTATTTAAGTTATAGTTATTTAAGTTATAGTTATTTAATTAATAGTAATTTAAGTTATAGTAATTTAAGTTTAGTTATTTAATTTATAGTTATTTAAGTTATAGTTAATTAAGTTATCGTTAGTTAAGTTATAGTTATTTAAGTTATAGTTATTAAATTATAGTTATTTAAGTTATAGTTATTTAATTTATAGTTTTTTCATTTATGGTTATTTAAGTTATAGTTATTTAAGTTATAGTTATTTAAGTTATAGTTACTTAAGTTATAGTTATTTAAGTTATAGTTATTTAAGTTATAGTTATTTAATTTATAGTTATTTAATTTATAGTTATTTAAGTTATAGTTATTTAAGTTATAGTTATTTAAGTTATAGTTATTTAAGTTATAGTTATTTAAGTTATAGTTATTTAATTAATAGTAATTTAAGTTATAGTAATTTAAGTTTAGTTATTTAATTTATAGTTATTTAAGTTATAGTTATTTAAGTTATAGTTATTTAAGTTATAGTTATTATATAATATTTATTTAAGTTATAGTTATTTAAGATATATTTATTTAATTTATAGTTATTATATTATAATTATTTAAGTTTTAGTTATTTAAGTTATAGTTATTATATTATAGCTATTTAAGTGATATTTATTTAAGTTATAGTTATTTAATTAATAGTTATTTAATTTATAGTTATTTAAGTTATAGTTATTTAAGTTATAGTTATTAAATTATATTTATTTAAGTTATAGTTATTTAATTTATAGTTATTTAATTTATAGTTATTTAATTTATAGTTATTTAATTTATAGTTATTTAATTTATAGTTATTTAATTTATAGTTATTTAATTTATAGTTATTTAATTTATAGTTATTTAATTTATAGTTATTTAATTTATAGTTATTTAATTTATAGTTATTTAATTTATAGTTATTTAATTTATAGTTATTTAATTTATAGTTATTTAATTTATAGTTATTTAATTTATAGTTATTTAATTTATAGTTATTTAATTTATAGTTATTTAATTTATAGTTATTTAATTTATAGTTATTTAATTTATAGTTATTTAATTTATAGTTATTATAGTTATTTAAATTATAGTTATTTAAGTTATAGTTATTTAAGTTATAGTTATTTAAGTTATAGTTATTTAAGTTATAGTTATTTAAGTTATAGATATTTAAGTTATAGTTATTTCAGTTATAGTTATTTAACTTAAAGTTATTTAAGTTATAGTTATTTAAGTTATAGTTATTTAAGTTATAATTATTTAAATTATAGTTATATAAGTTATAGTTAATTAAGTTATCGTTATTTAAGTTATAGTTATTTAAATTTTAGTTATATAAGTTATAGTTATTGAATTTATAGTTATTTAATTTATAGTTATTTAAGTTATAGTTATTTAAGTTATAGTTATTTAAGTTATAGTTATTTAAGTTATAGTTATTTAAGTTATAGTTATTTAATTTATAGTTATTTAAGTTATAGTTATTTAAGTTATAGTTATTTAAGTTATAGTTATTTAAGTTATAGTTATTTAAGTTATAGTTATTAAATTATAGTTATTTAAGTTATAGTTATTTAAGTTATAGTTATTTAAGTTATAGTTATTTAAGTTATAGTTATTTAAGTTATAGTTATTTAATTAATAGTTATTTAAGTTATAGTTATTTAAGTTATAGTTATTTAAGTTATAGTTATTTAAGTTATAGTTATTTAATTTATAGTTATTTAATTTATAGTTATTTAAGTTATAGTTATTTAAGTTATAGTTATTTAAGTTATAGTTATTTAAGTTATAGTTATTTAATTAATAGTAATTTAAGTTATAGTAATTTAAGTTTAGTTATTTAATTTATAGTTATTTAAGTTATAATTAATTAAGTTATCGTTAGTTAAGTTATAGTTATTTAAGTTATAGTTATTAAATTATAGTTATTTAAGTTATAGTTATTTAATTTATAGTTTTTTCATTTATGGTTATTTAAGTTATAGTTATTTAAGTTATAGTTATTTAAGTTATGGTTATTTAAGTTATAGTTATTTAAGTTATAGTTATTTAAGTTATAGTTATTAAAGTTATAGTTATTTAATTAATAGTTATTTAAGTTATAGTTATTTAAGTTATAGTTATTTAAGTTATAGTTATTTAAGTTATAGTTATTTAAGTTATAGTTATTTAAGTTATAGTTATTTAATTTATAGTTATTTAAGTTATAGTTATTTAAGTTATAGTTATTTAAGTTATAGTTATTTAAGTTATAGTTATTTAAGTTATAGTTATTTAAGTTATAGTTATTTAATTAATAGTTATTTAAGTTATAGTTATTTAAGTTATAGTTATTTATGTTATAGTTATTTATGTTATAGTTATTTAAGTTATAGTTATTTAAGTTATAGTTATTTAAGTTATAGTTATTTAAGTTATAGTTATTTAATTAATAGTTATTTAAGTTATAGTTATTTAAGTTATAGTTATTTAAGTTATAGTTATTTAAGTTATAGTTATTTAAGTTATAGTTATTTAATTTATAGTTATTTAATTTATAGTTATTTAAGTTATAGTTATTTAAGTTATAGTTATTTAAGTTATAGTTATAGTTATTTAAGTTATAGTTATTTAATTAATAGTAATTTAAGTTATAGTAATTTAAGTTTAGTTATTTAATTTATAGTTATTTAAGTTATAGTTAATTAAGTTATCGTTAGTTAAGTTATAGTTATTTAAGTTATAGTTATTAAATTATAGTTATTTAAGTTATAGTTATTTAATTTATAGTTTTTTCATTTATGGTTATTATATTATAGTTATATAAATTATAGTTATTTAAGTTATAGTTATTTAAGTTATAGTTATTTAAGTTATATGTATTTAAGTTATAGTTATTTAAGTTATAGTTATTTAAGTTATAGTTATTTAATTAATAGTTATTTAAGTTATAGTTATTTAAGTTATAGTTATTTAAGTTATAGTTATTTAAGTTATAGTTATTTAAGTTATAGTTATTTAATTTATAGTTATTTAATTTATAGTTATTTAAGTTATAGTTATTTAAGTTATAGTTATTTAAGTTATAGTTATTTAAGTTATAGTTATTTAATTAATAGTAATTTAAGTTATAGTAATTTTAGTTTAGTTATTTAATTTATAGTTATTTAAGTTATAGTTAATTAAGTTATCGTTAGTTAAGTTATAGTTATTTAAGTTATAGTTATTAAATTATAGTTATTTAAGTTATAGTTATTTAATTTATAGTTTTTTCATTTATGGTTATTTAAGTTATAGTTATTTAAGTTATAGTTATTTAAGTTATAGTTATTTAATTAATAGTTATTTAAGTTATAGTTATTTAAGTTATAGTTATTTAAGTTATAGTTATTTAAGTTATAGTTATTTAATTAATAGTTATTTAAGTTATAGTTATTTAAGTTATAGTTATTTAAGTTATAGTTATTTAAGTTATAGTTATTTAATTAATAGTAATTTAAGTTATAGTAATTTAAGTTTAGTTATTTAATTTATAGTTATTTAAGTTATAGTTAATTAAGTTATCGTTAGTTAAGTTATAGTTATTTAAGTTATAGTTATTAAATTATAGTTATTTAAGTTATAGTTATTTAATTTATAGTTTTTTCATTTATGGTTATTTAAGTTATAGTTATTTAAGTTATAGTTATTTAAGTTATAGTTATTTAAGTTATAGTTATTTAAGTTATAGTTATTTAAGTTATAGTTATTTAATTAATAGTTATTTAAGTTATAGTTATTTAAGTTATAGTTATTTAAGTTATAGTTATTTAAGTTACAGTTATTTATGTTATAGTTATTTAATTTATAGTTATTTAAGTTATAGTTATTTAAGTTATAGTTATTTAAGTTATAGTTATTTAAGTTATAGTTATTTAAGTTATAGTTATTTAAGTTATAGTTATTTAATTAATAGTTATTTAAGTTATAGTTATTTAAGTTATAGTTATTTAAGTAATAGTTATTTAAGTTATAGTTATTTAAGTTATAGTTATTTAAGTTATAGTTATTTAATTAATAGTTATTTAAGTTATAGTTATTTAAGTTATAGTTATTTATGTTATAGTTATTTATGTTATAGTTATTTAAGTTATAGTTATTTAAGTTATAGTTATTTAAGTTATAGTTATTTAAGTTATAGTTATTTAATTAATAGTTATTTAAGTTATAGTTATTTAAGTTATAGTTATTTAAGTTATAGTTATTTAAGTTATAGTTATTTAATTAATAGTAATTTAAGTTATAGTAATTTAAGTTTAGTTATTTAATTTATAGTTATTTAAGTTATAGTTAATTAAGTTATCGTTAGTTAAGTTATAGTTATTTAAGTTATAGTTATTAAATTATAGTTATTTAAGTTATAGTTATTTAATTTATAGTTTTTTCATTTATGGTTATTTAAGTTATAGTTATTTAAGTTATAGTTATTTAAGTTATGGTTATTTAAGTTATAGTTATTTAAGTTATAGTTATTTAAGTTATAGTTATTTAAGTTATAGTTATTTAATTAATAGTTATTTAAGTTATAGTTATTTAAGTTATAGTTATTTAAGTTATAGTTATTTAAGTTATAGTTATTTAAGTTATAGTTATTTAAGTTATAGTTATTTAATTTATAGTTATTTAAGTTATAGTTATTTAAGTTATAGTTATTTAAGTTATAGTTATTTAAGTTATAGTTATTTAAGTTATAGTTATTTAAGTTATAGTTATTTAATTAATAGTTATTTAAGTTATAGTTATTTAAGTTATAGTTATTTATGTTATAGTTATTTATGTTATAGTTATTTAAGTTATAGTTATTTAAGTTATAGTTATTTAAGTTATAGTTATTTAAGTTATAGTTATTTAATTAATAGTTATTTAAGTTATAGTTATTTAAGTTATAGTTATTTAAGTTATAGTTATTTAAGTTATAGTTATTTAAGTTATAGTTATTTAATTTATAGTTATTTAATTTATAGTTATTTAAGTTATAGTTATTTAAGTTATAGTTATTTAAGTTATAGTTATAGTTATTTAAGTTATAGTTATTTAATTAATAGTAATTTAAGTTATAGTAATTTAAGTTTAGTTATTTAATTTATAGTTATTTAAGTTATAGTTAATTAAGTTATCGTTAGTTAAGTTATAGTTATTTAAGTTATAGTTATTAAATTATAGTTATTTAAGTTATAGTTATTTAATTTATAGTTTTTTCATTTATGGTTATTATATTATAGTTATATAAATTATAGTTATTTAAGTTATAGTTATTTAAGTTATAGTTATTTAAGTTATATGTATTTAAGTTATAGTTATTTAAGTTATAGTTATTTAAGTTATAGTTATTTAATTAATAGTTATTTAAGTTATAGTTATTTAAGTTATAGTTATTTAAGTTATAGTTATTTAAGTTATAGTTATTTAAGTTATAGTTATTTAATTAATAGTTATTTAAGTTATAGTTATTTAAGTTATAGTTATTTAAGTTATAGTTATTTAAGTTATAGTTATTTAAGTTATAGTTATTTAATTTATAGTTATTTAATTTATAGTTATTTAAGTTATAGTTATTTAAGTTATAGTTATTTAAGTTATAGTTATTTAAGTTATAGTTATTTAATTAATAGTAATTTAAGTTATAGTAATTTTAGTTTAGTTATTTAATTTATAGTTATTTAAGTTATAGTTAATTAAGTTATCGTTAGTTAAGTTATAGTTATTTAAGTTATAGTTATTAAATTATAGTTATTTAAGTTATAGTTATTTAATTTATAGTTTTTTCATTTATGGTTATTTAAGTTATAGTTATTTAAGTTATAGTTATTTAAGTTATAGTTATTTAATTAATAGTTATTTAAGTTATAGTTATTTAAGTTATAGTTATTTAAGTTATAGTTATTTAAGTTATAGTTATTTAATTAATAGTTATTTAAGTTATAGTTATTTAAGTTATAGTTATTTAAGTTATAGTTATTTAAGTTATAGTTATTTAATTAATAGTAATTTAAGTTATAGTAATTTAAGTTTAGTTATTTAATTTATAGTTATTTAAGTTATAGTTAATTAAGTTATCGTTAGTTAAGTTATAGTTATTTAAGTTATAGTTATTAAATTATAGTTATTTAAGTTATAGTTATTTAATTTATAGTTTTTTCATTTATGGTTATTTAAGTTATAGTTATTTAAGTTATAGTTATTTAAGTTATAGTTATTTAAGTTATAGTTATTTAAGTTATAGTTATTTAAGTTATAGTTATTTAATTAATAGTTATTTAAGTTATAGTTATTTAAGTTATAGTTATTTAAGTTATAGTTATTTAAGTTATAGTTATTTAAGTTATAGTTATTTATGTTATAGTTATTTAATTTATAGTTATTTAAGTTATAGTTATTTAAGTTATAGTTATTTAAGTTATAGTTATTTAAGTTATAGTTATTTAAGTTATAGTTATTTAAGTTATAGTTATTTAAGTTATAGTTATTTAAGTTATAGTTATTTAATTAATAGTTATTTAAGTTATAGTTATTTAAGTTATAGTTATTTAAGTTATAGTTATTTAAGTTATAGTTATTTAAGTTATAATTATTTAAGTTATAGTTATTTAAGTTAGAGTTATTTAATTTATAGTTATTTAATTTATAGTTATTTAAGTTATAGTTATTTAAGTTATAGTTATTTAAGTTATAGTTATTTAAGTTATAGTTATTTAATTAATAGTAATTTAAGTTATAGTAATTTAAGTTTAGTTATTTAATTTATAGTTATTTAAGTTATAGTTAATTAAGTTATCGTTAGTTAAGTTATAGTTATTTAAGTTATAGTTATTAAATTATAGTTATTTAAGTTATAGTTATTTAATTTATAGTTTTTTCATTTATGGTTATTATATTATAGTTATATAAATTATAGTTATTTAAGTTATAGTTATTTAAGTTATAGTTATTTAAGTTATAGTTATTTAAGTTATAGTTATTTAATTAATAGTAATTTAAGTTATAGTAATTTTAGTTTAGTTATTTAATTTATAGTTATTTAAGTTATAGTTAATTAAGTTATCGTTAGTTAAGTTATAGTTATTTAAGTTATAGTTATTAAATTATAGTTATTTAAGTTATAGTTATTTAATTTATAGTTTTTTCATTTATGGTTATTTAAGTTATAGTTATTTAAGTTATAGTTATTTAAGTTATAGTTATTTAATTAATAGTTATTTAAGTTATAGTTATTTAAGTTATAGTTATTTAAGTTATAGTTATTTAAGTTATAGTTATTTAAGTTATAGTTATTTAAGTTATAGTTATTTAAGTTATAGTTATTTAATTAATAGTTATTTAAGTTATAGTTATTTAAGTTATAGTTATTTAAGTTATAGTTATTTAATTAATAGTAATTTAAGTTATAGTAATTTAAGTTTAGTTATTTAATTTATAGTTATTTAAGTTATAGTTAATTAAGTTATCGTTAGTTAAGTTATAGTTATTTAAGTTATAGTTATTAAATTATAGTTATTTAAGTTATAGTTATTTAATTTATAGTTTTTTCATTTATGGTTATTTAAGTTATAGTTATTTAAGTTATAGTTATTTAAGTTATAGTTATTTAAGTTATAGTTATTTAAGTTATAGTTATTTAAGTTATAGTTATTTAAGTTATAGTTATTTAATTAATAGTTATTTAAGTTATAGTTATTTAAGTTATAGTTATTTAAGTTATAGTTATTTAAGTTATAGTTATTTAAGTTATAGTTATTTAAGTTATAGTTATTTAATTTATAGTTATTTAAGTTATAGTTATTTAATTATAGTTATTTAAGTTATAGTTATTTAAGTTATAGTTATTTAAGTTATAGTTATTTAAGTTATAGTTATTTAAGTTATAGTTATTTAAGTTATAGTTATTTAATTAATAGTTATTTAAGTTATAGTTATTTAAGTTATAGTTATTTAAGTTATAGTTATTTAAGTTATAGTTATTTAAGTTATAGTTATTTAAGTTATAGTTATTTAATTAATAGTTATTTAAGTTATAGTTATTTAAGTTATAGTTATTTAAGTTATAGTTATTTAATTAATAGTTATTTAAGTTATAGTTATTTAAGTTATAGTTATTTAAGTTATAGTTATTTAATTAATAGTAATTTAAGTTATAGTAATTTAAGTTTAGTTATTTAATTTATAGTTATTTAAGTTATAGTTAATTAAGTTATCGTTAGTTAAGTTATAGTTATTTAAGTTATAGTTATTATATAATATTTATTTAAGTTATAGTTATTTAAGATATATTTATTTAATTTATAGTTATTATATTATAATTATTTAAGTTTTAGTTATTTAAGTTATAGTTATTATATTATAGCTATTTAAGTGATATTTATTTAAGTTATAGTTATTTAATTAATAGTTATTTAATTTATAGTTATTTAAGTTATAGTTATTTAAGTTATAGTTATTAAATTATATTTATTTAAGTTATAGTTATTTAATTTATAGTTATTTAATTTATTGTTATTTAATTTATAGTTATTTAATTTATAGTTATTTAATTTATAGTTATTTAATTTATAGTTATTTAATTTATAGTTATTTAATTTATAGTTATTTAATTTATAGTTATTTAATTTATAGTTATTTAATTTATAGTTATTTAATTTATAGTTATTTAATTTATAGTTATTATAGTTATTTAAATTATAGTTATTTAAGTTATAGTTATTTAAGTTATAGTTATTTAAGTTATAGTTATTTAAGTTATAGTTATTTAAGTTATAGATATTTAAGTTATAGTTATTTCAGTTATAGTTATTTAAGTTAAAGTTATTTAAGTTATAGTTATTTAAGTTATAATTATTTAAATTATAGTTATATAAGTTATAGTTAATTAAGTTATCGTTATTTAAGTTATAGTTATTTAAATTTTAGTTATATAAGTTATAGTTATTGAATTTGTAGTTATTTAATTTATAGTTATTTAAGTTATAGTTATTTAAGTTATAGTTATTTAAGTTATAGTTAATTAAGTTATCGTTAGTTAAGTTATAGTTATTTAAGTTATAGTTATTAAATTATAGTTATTTAAGTTATAGTTATTTAATTTATAGTTTTTTCATTTATGGTTATTTAAGTTATAGTTATTTAAGTTATAGTTATTTAAGTTATAGTTATTTAAGTTATAGTTATTTATGTTATAGTTATTTAATTTATAGTTATTTAAGTTATATGTTATTTAAGTTATAGTTATTTAAGTTATAGTTATTTAAGTTATAGTTATTTAAGTTATAGTTATTTAAGTTATAGTTATTTAATTAATAGTTATTTAAGTTATAGTTATTTAAGTTATAGTTATTTAAGTTATAGTTATTTAAGTTATAGTTATTTAAGTTATAGTTATTTAAGTTATAGTTATTTAAGTTATAGTTATTTAAGTTATAGTTATTTAAGTTAGAGTTATTTAATTTATAGTTATTTAATTTATAGTTATTTAAGTTATAGTTAT
Organism: Osedax frankpressi; assembly: GCA_964035775.1. NCBI lineage: Eukaryota > Metazoa > Annelida > Polychaeta > Sabellida > Siboglinidae > Osedax > Osedax frankpressi. The sequence goes on from OZ038314.1 coordinate 1,571,514, forward strand.
TTAAGTTATAGTTATTTAAGTTATAGTTATTTAAGTTATAGTTATTAAATTAATAGTAATTTAAGTTATAGTAATTTAAGTTTAGTTATTTAATTTATAGTTATTTAAGTTATAGTTAATTAAGTTATCGTTAGTTAAGTTATAGTTATTTAAGTTATAGTTATTAAATTATAGTTATTTAAGTTATAGTTATTTAATTTATAGTTTTTTCATTTATGGTTATTATATTATAGTTATATAAATTATAGTTATTTAAGTTATAGTTATTTAAGTTATAGTTATTTAAGTTATAGTTATTTAAGTTATAGTTATTTAATTAATAGTAATTTAAGTTATAGTAATTTTAGTTTAGTTATTTAATTTATAGTTATTTAAGTTATAGTTAATTAAGTTATCGTTAGTTAAGTTATAGTTATTTAAGTTATAGTTATTAAATTATAGTTATTTAAGTTATAGTTATTTAATTTATAGTTTTTTCATTTATGGTTATTTAAGTTATAGTTATTTAAGTTATAGTTATTTAAGTTATAGTTATTTAATTAATAGTTATTTAAGTTATAGTTATTTAAGTTATAGTTATTTAAGTTATAGTTATTTAAGTTATAGTTATTTAAGTTATAGTTATTTAAGTTATAGTTATTTAAGTTATAGTTATTTAAGTTATAGTTATTTAATTAATAGTTATTTAAGTTATAGTTATTTAAGTTATAGTTATTTAAGTTATAGTTATTTAATTAATAGTAATTTAAGTTATAGTAATTTAAGTTTAGTTATTTAATTTATAGTTATTTAAGTTATAGTTAATTAAGTTATCGTTAGTTAAGTTATAGTTATTTAAGTTATAGTTATTAAATTATAGTTATTTAAGTTATAGTTATTTAATTTATAGTTTTTTCATTTATGGTTATTTAAGTTATAGTTATTTAAGTTATAGTTATTTAAGTTATAGTTATTTAAGTTATAGTTATTTAAGTTATAGTTATTTAAGTTATAGTTATTTAAGTTATAGTTATTTAATTAATAGTTATTTAAGTTATATTAATTTAAGTTATAGTTATTTAAGTTATAGTTATTTAAGTTATAGTTATTTAAGTTATAGTTATTTAATTTATAGTTATTTAAGTTATAGTTATTTAATTATAGTTATTTAAGTTATAGTTATTTAAGTTATAGTTATTTAAGTTATAGTTATTTAAGTTATAGTTATTTAAGTTATAGTTATTTAAGTTATAGTTATTTAAGTTATAGTTATTTAATTAATAGTTATTTAAGTTATAGTTATTTAAGTTATAGTTATTTAAGTTATAGTTATTTAAGTTATAGTTATTTAAGTTATAGTTATTTAAGTTATAGTTATTTAATTAATAGTTATTTAAGTTATAGTTATTTAAGTTATAGTTATTTAAGTTATAGTTATTTAATTAATAGTTATTTAAGTTATAGTTATTTAAGTTATAGTTATTTAAGTTATAGTTATTTAATTAATAGTAATTTAAGTTATAGTAATTTAAGTTTAGTTATTTAATTTATAATTATTTAAGTTATAGTTAATTAAGTTATCGTTAGTTAAGTTATAGTTATTTAAGTTATAGTTATTATATAATATTTATTTAAGTTATAGTTATTTAAGATATATTTATTTATTTATAGTTATTATATTATAATTATTTAAGTTTTAGTTATTTAAGTTATAGTTATTATATTATAGCTATTTAAGTGATATTTATTTAAGTTATAGTTATTTAATTAATAGTTATTTAATTTATAGTTATTTAAGTTATAGTTATTTAAGTTATAGTTATTAAATTATATTTATTTAAGTTATAGTTATTTAATTTATAGTTATTTAATTTATAGTTATTTAATTTATAGTTATTTAATTTATAGTTATTTAATTTATAGTTATTTAATTTATAGTTATTTAATTTATAGTTATTTAATTTATAGTTATTTAATTTATAGTTATTTAATTTATAGTTATTTAATTTATAGTTATTTAATTTATAGTTGTTTAATTTATAGTTATTTAATTTATAGTTATATAATTTATAGTTATTATAGTTATTTAAATTATAGTTATTTAAGTTATAGTTATTTAAGTTATAGTTATTTAAGTTATAGTTATTTAAGTTATAGTTATTTAAGTTATAGTTATTTAAGTTATAGATATTTAAGTTATAGTTATTTCAGTTATAGTTATTTAAGTTAAAGTTATTTAAGTTATAGTTATTTAAGTTATAATTATTTAAATTATAGTTATATAAGTTATAGTTAATTAAGTTATCGTTATTTAAGTTATAGTTATTTAAATTTTAGTTATATAAGTTATAGTTATTGAATTTGTAGTTATTTAATTTATAGTTATTTAAGTTATAGTTATTTAAGTTATAGTTATTTAAGTTATAGTTAATTAAGTTATCGTTAGTTAAGTTATAGTTATTTAAGTTATAGTTATTAAATTATAGTTATTTAAGTTATAGTTATTTAATTTATAGTTTTTTCATTTATGGTTATTTAAGTTATAGTTATTTAAGTTATAGTTATTTAAGTTATAGTTATTTAAGTTATAGTTATTTAAGTTATAGTTATTTAAGTTATAGTTATTTAATTAATAGTTATTTAAGTTATAGTTATTTAAGTTATAGTTATTTAAGTTATAGTTATTTAAGTTATAGTTATTTAAGTTATAGTTATTTAATTTATAGTTATTTAAGTTATAGTTATTTAAGTTATAGTTATTTAAGTTATAGTTATTTAAGTTATAGTTATTTAAGTTATAGTTATTTAAGTTATAGTTATTTAAGTTATAGTTATTTAAGTTATAGTTATTTAATTAATAGTTATTTAAGTTATAGTTATTTAAGTTATAGTTATTTAAGTTATAGTTATTTAAGTTATAGTTATTTAAGTTATAGTTATTTAAGTTATAGTTATTTAAGTTATAGTTATTTAATTAATAGTTATTTAAGTTATAGTTATTTAAGTTATAGTTATTTAAGTTATAGTTATTTAATTAATAGTTATTTAAGTTATAGTTATTTAAGTTATAGTTATTTAAGTTATAGTTATTTAATTAATAGTAATTTAAGTTATAGTAATTTAAGTTTAGTTATTTAATTTATAGTTATTTAAGTTATAGTTAATTAAGTTATCGTTAGTTAAGTTATAGTTATTTAAGTTATAGTTATTATATAATATTTATTTATGTTATAGTTATTTAAGATATATTTATTTAATTTATAGTTATTATATTATAATTATTTAAGTTTTAGTTATTTAAGTTATAGTTATTATATTATAGCTATTTAAGTGATATTTATTTAAGTTATAGTTATTTAATTAATAGTTATTTAATTTATAGTTATTTAAGTTATAGTTATTTAAGTTATAGTTATTAAATTATATTTATTTAAGTTATAGTTATTTAATTTATAGTTATTTAATTTATAGTTATTTAATGTATAGTTATTTAATTTATAGTTATTTAATTTATAGTTATTTAATTTATAGTTATTTAATTTATAGTTATTTAATTTATAGTTATTTAATTTATAGTTATTTAATTTATAGTTATTTAATTTATAGTTATTTAATTTATAGTTATTATAGTTATTTAAATTATAGTTATTTAAGTTATAGTTATTTAAGTTATAGTTATTTAAGTTATAGTTATTTAAGTTATAGTTATTTAAGTTATAGATATTTAAGTTATAGTTATTTCAGTTATAGTTATTTAAGTTAAAGTTATTTAAGTTATAGTTATTTAAGTTATAATTATTTAAATTATAGTTATATAAGTTATAGTAAATTAAGTTATCGTTATTTAAGTTATAGTTATTTAAATTTTAGTTATATAAGTTATAGTTATTGAATTTATAGTTATTTAATTTATAGTTATTTAAGTTATAGTTATTTAAGTTATAGTTATTTAAGTTATAGTTATTTAAGTTATAGTTATTTAAGTTATAGTTATTTAATTTATAGTTATTTAAGTTATAGTTATTTAAGTTATAGTTATTTAAGTTATAGTTATTTAAGTTATAGTTATTTAAGTTATAGTTATTAAATTATAGTTATTTAAGTTATAGTTATTTAAGTTATAGTTATTTAAGTTATAGTTATTTAAGTTATAGTTAATTAATTAATAGTTATTTAAGTTATAGTTATTTAAGTTATAGTTATTTAAGTTATAGTTATTTAAGTTATAGTTATTTAATTTATAGTTATTTAATTTATAGTTATTTAAGTTATAGTTATTTAAGTTATAGTTATTTAAGTTATAGTTATTTAAGTTATAGTTATTTAATTAATAGTAATTTAAGTTATAGTAATTTAAGTTTAGTTATTTAATTTATAGTTATTTAAGTTATAGTTAATTAAGTTATCGTTAGTTAAGTTATAGTTATTTAAGTTATAGTTATTTAAGTTATAGTTATTTAAGTTATAGTTATTTAAGTTATAGTTATTTAATTAATAGTTATTTAAGTTATAGTTATTTAAGTTATAGTTATTTAAGTTATAGTTATTTAAGTTATAGTTATTTAAGTTATAGTTATTTAAGTTATAGTTATTTAATTTATAGTTATTTAAGTTATAGTTATTTAAGTTATAGTTATTTAAGTTATAGTTATTTAAGTTATAGTTATTTAAGTTATAGTTATTTAAGTTATAGTTATTTAATTAATAGTTATTTAAGTTATAGTTATTTAAGTTATAGTTATTTATGTTATAGTTATTTATGTTATAGTTATTTAAGTTATAGTTATTTAAGTTATAGTTATTTAAGTTATAGTTATTTAAGTTATAGTTATTTAATTAATAGTTATTTAAGTTATAGTTATTTAAGTTATAGTTATTTAAGTTATAGTTATTTAAGTTATAGTTATTTAAGTTATAGTTATTTAAGTTATAGTTATTTAATTTATAGTTATTTAATTTATAGTTATTTAAGTTATAGTTATTTAAGTTATAGTTATTTAAGTTATAGTTATAGTTATTTAAGTTATAGTTATTTAATTAATAGTAATTTAAGTTATAGTAATTTAAGTTTAGTTATTTAATTTATAGTTATTTAAGTTATAGTAAATTAAGTTATCGTTAGTTAAGTTATAGTTATTTAAGTTATAGTTATTAAATTATAGTTATTTAAGTTATAGTTATTTAATTTATAGTTTTTTCATTTATGGTTATTATATTATAGTTATATAAATTATAGTTATTTAAGTTATAGTTATTTAAGTTATAGTTATTTAAGTTATAGTTATTTAAGTTATAGTTATTTAAGTTATAGTTATTTAAGTTATAGTTATTTAATTAATAGTTATTTAAGTTATAGTTATTTAAGTTATAGTTATTTAAGTTATAGTTATTTAAGTTATAGTTATTTAAGGTATAGTTATTTAATTAATAGTTATTTAAGTTATAGTTATTTAAGTTATAGTTATTTAAGTTATAGTTATTTAAGTTATAGTTATTTAAGTTATAGTTATTTAAGTTATAGTTCTTTAATTTATAGTTATTTAATTTATAGTTATTTAAGTTATAGTTATTTAAGTTATAGTTATTTAAGTTATAGTTATTTAAGTTATAGTTATTTAATTAATAGTAATTTAAGTTATAGTAATTTTAGTTTAGTTATTTAATTTATAGTTATTTAAGTTATAGTTAATTAAGTTATCGTTAGTTAAGTTATAGTTATTTAAGTTATAGTTATTAAATTATAGTTATTTAAGTTATAGTTATTTAATTTATAGTTTTTTCATTTATGGTTATTTAAGTTATAGTTATTTAAGTTATAGTTATTTAAGTTATAGTTATTTAATTAATAGTTATTTAAGTTATAGTTATTTAAGTTATAGTTATTTAAGTTATAGTTATTTAAGTTATAGTTATTTAAGTTATAGTTATTTAAGTTATAGTTATTTAATTAATAGTTATTTAAGTTATAGTTATTTAAGTTATAGTTATTTAAGTTATAGTTATTTAAGTTATAGTTATTTAATTAATAGTAATTTAAGTTATAGTAATTTAAGTTTAGTTATTTAATTTATAGTTATTTAAGTTATAGTTAATTAAGTTATCGTTAGTTAAGTTATAGTTATTTAAGTTATAGTTATTAAATTATAGTTATTTAAGTTATAGTTATTTAATTTATAGTTTTTTCATTTATGGTTATTTAAGTTATAGTTATTTAAGTTATAGTTATTTAAGTTATAGTTATTTAAGTTATAGTTATTTAAGTTATAGTTATTTAAGTTATAGTTATTTAAGTTATAGTTATTTAAGTTATAGTTATTTAATTTATAGTTATTTAAGTTATAGTTATTTAAGTTATAGTTATTTAAGTTATAGTTATTTAAGTTATAGTTATTTAAGTTATAGTTATTTAAGTTATAGTTATTTAATTAATAGTTATTTAAGTTATAGTTATTTAAGTTATAGTTATTTATGTTATAGTTATTTATGTTATAGTTATTTAAGTTATAGTTATTTAAGTTATAGTTATTTAAGTTATAGTTATTTAAGTTATAGTTATTTAATTAATAGTTATTTAAGTTATAGTTATTTAAGTTATAGTTATTTAAGTTATAGTTATTTAAGTTATAGTTATTTAAGTTATAGTTATTTAAGTTATAGTTATTTAATTTATAGTTATTTAATTTATAGTTATTTAAGTTATAGTTATTTAAGTTATAGTTATTTAAGTTATAGTTATAGTTATTTAAGTTATAGTTATTTAATTAATAGTAATTTAAGTTATAGTAATTTAAGTTTAGTTATTTAATTTATAGTTATTTAAGTTATAGTAAATTAAGTTATCGTTAGTTAAGTTATAGTTATTTAAGTTATAGTTATTAAATTATAGTTATTTAAGTTATAGTTATTTAATTTATAGTTTTTTCATTTATGGTTATTATATTATAGTTATATAAATTATAGTTATTTAAGTTATAGTTATTTAAGTTATAGTTATTTAAGTTATAGTTATTTAAGTTATAGTTATTTAAGTTATAGTTATTTAAGTTATAGTTATTTAATTAATAGTTATTTAAGTTATAGTTATTTAAGTTATAGTTATTTAAGTTATAGTTATTTAAGTTATAGTTATTTAAGGTATAGTTATTTAATTAATAGTTATTTAAGTTATAGTTATTTAAGTTATAGTTATTTAAGTTATAGTTATTTAAGTTATAGTTATTTAAGTTATAGTTATTTAAGTTATAGTTCTTTAATTTATAGTTATTTAATTTATAGTTATTTAAGTTATAGTTATTTAAGTTATAGTTATTTAAGTTATAGTTATTTAAGTTATAGTTATTTAATTAATAGTAATTTAAGTTATAGTAATTTTAGTTTAGTTATTTAATTTATAGTTATTTAAGTTATAGTTAATTAAGTTATCGTTAGTTAAGTTATAGTTATTTAAGTTATAGTTATTAAATTATAGTTATTTAAGTTATAGTTATTTAATTTATAGTTTTTTCATTTATGGTTATTTAAGTTATAGTTATTTAAGTTATAGTTATTTAAGTTATAGTTATTTAATTAATAGTTATTTAAGTTATAGTTATTTAAGTTATAGTTATTTAAGTTATAGTTATTTAAGTTATAGTTATTTAAGTTATAGTTATTTAAGTTATAGTTATTTAATTAATAGTTATTTAAGTTATAGTTATTTAAGTTATAGTTATTTAAGTTATAGTTATTTAAGTTATAGTTATTTAATTAATAGTAATTTAAGTTATAGTAATTTAAGTTTAGTTATTTAATTTATAGTTATTTAAGTTATAGTTAATTAAGTTATCGTTAGTTAAGTTATAGTTATTTAAGTTATAGTTATTAAATTATAGTTATTTAAGTTATAGTTATTTAATTTATAGTTTTTTCATTTATGGTTATTTAAGTTATAGTTATTTAAGTTATAGTTATTTAAGTTATAGTTATTTAAGTTATAGTTATTTAAGTTATAGTTATTTAAGTTATAGTTATTTAATTAATAGTTATTTAAGTTATAGTTATTTAAGTTATAGTTATTTAAGTTATAGTTATTTAAGTTATAGTTATTTAAGTTATAGTTATTTAAGTTATAGTTATTTAAGTTATAGTTATTTAAGTTATAGTTATTTAATTAATAGTTATTTAAGTTATAGTTATTTAAGTTATAGTTATTTAAGTTATAGTTATTTAAGTTATAGTTATTTAAGTTATAGTTATTTAAGTTAGAGTTATTTAATTTATAGTTATTTAATTTATAGTTATTTAAGTTAAAGTTATTTAAGTTATAGTTATTTAAGTTATAGTTATTTAAGTTATAGTTATTTAATTAATAGTAATTTAAGTTATAGTAATTTAAGTTTAGTTATTTAATTTATAGTTATTTAAGTTATAGTTAATTAAGTTATCGTTAGTTAAGTTATAGTTATTTAAGTTATAGTTATTAAATTATAGTTATTTAAGTTATAGTTATTTAATTTATAGTTTTTTCATTTATGGTTATTATATTATAGTTATATAAATTATAGTTATTTAAGTTATAGTTATTTAAGTTATAGTTATTTAAGTTATAGTTATTTAATTAATAGTAATTTAAGTTATAGTAATTTTAGTTTAGTTATTTAATTTATAGTTATTTAAGTTATAGTTAATTAAGTTATCGTTAGTTAAGTTATAGTTATTTAAGTTATAGTTATTAAATTATAGTTATTTAAGTTATAGTTATTTAATTTATAGTTTTTTCATTTATGGTTATTTAAGTTATAGTTATTTAAGTTATAGTTATTTAAGTTATAGTTATTTAATTAATAGTTATTTAAGTTATAGTTATTTAAGTTATAGTTATTTAAGTTATAGTTATTTAAGTTATAGTTATTTAAGTTATAGTTATTTAAGTTATAGTTATTTAATTAATAGTTATTTAAGTTATAGTTATTTAAGTTATAGTTATTTAAGTTATAGTTATTTAATTAATAGTAATTTAAGTTATAGTAATTTAAGTTTAGTTATTTAATTTATAGTTATTTAAGTTATAGTTAATTAAGTTATCGTTAGTTAAGTTATAGTTATTTAAGTTATAGTTATTAAATTATAGTTATTTAAGTTATAGTTATTTAATTTATAGTTTTTTCATTTATGGTTATTTAAGTTATAGTTATTTAAGTTATAGTTATTTAAGTTATAGTTATTTAAGTTATAGTTATTTAAGTTATAGTTATTTAAGTTATAGTTATTTAAGTTATAGTTATTTAAGTTATAGTTATTTAATTAATAGTTATTTAAGTTATAGTTATTTAAGTTATAGTTATTTAAGTTATAGTTATTTAAGTTATAGTTATTTAAGTTATAGTTATTTAATTTATAGTTATTTAAGTTATAGTTATTTAAGTTATAGTTATTTAAGTTATAGTTATTTAAGTTATAGTTATTTAAGTTATAGTTATTTAAGTTATAGTTATTTAATTAATAGTTATTTAAGTTATAGTTATTTAAGTTATAGTTATTTAAGTTATAGTTATTTAAGTTATAGTTATTTAAGTTATAGTTATTTAAGTTATAGTTATTTAATTTATAGTTATTTAATTTATAGTTATTTAAGTTATAGTTATTTAAGTTATAGTTATTTAAGTTATAGTTATTTGATTAATAGTAATTTAAGTTATAGTAATTTAAGTTTAGTTATTTAATTTATAGTTATTTAAGTTATAGTTAATTAAGTTATCGTTAGTTAAGTTATAGTTATTTAAGTTATAGTTATTAAATTATAGTTATTTAAGTTATAGTTATTTAATTTATAGTTTTTTCATTTGTGGTTATTATATTATAGTTATATAAATTATAGTTATTTAAGTTATAGTTATTTAAGTTATAGTTATTTAAGTTATAGTTATTTAAGTTATAGTTATTTAAGTTATAGTTATTTAAGTTATAGTTATTTAATTAATAGTTATTTAAGTTATAGTTATTTAAGTTATAGTTATTTAAGTTATAGTTATTTAAGTTATAGTTATTTAAGTTATAGTTATTTAATTAATAGTTATTTAAGTTATAGTTATTTAAGTTATAGTTATTTAAGTTATAGTTATTTAAGTTATAATTATTTAAGTTATAGTTATTTAATGTATAGTTATTTAATTTATAGTTATTTAAGTTATAGTTATTTAAGTTATAGTTATTTAAGTTATAGTTATTTAAGTTATAGTTATTTAATTAATAGTAATTTAAGTTATAGTAATTTAAGTTTAGTTATTTAATTTATAGTTATTTAAGTTATAGTTAATTAAGTTATCGTTAGTTAAGTTATAGTTATTTAAGTTATAGTTATTAAATTATAATTATTTAAGTTATAGTTATTTAATTTATAGTTTTTTCATTTATGGTTATTTAAGTTATAGTTATTTAAGTTATAGTTATTTAAGTTATAGTTATTTAATTAATAGTTATTTAAGTTATAGTTATTTAAGTTATAGTTATTTAAGTTATAGTTATTTAAGTTATAGTTATTTAAGTTATAGTTATTTAATTTATAGTTATTTAAGTTATAGTTATTAAATTATAGTTATTTAAGTTATAGTTATTTAATTTATAGTTTTTTCATTTATGGTTATTTAAGTTATAGTTATTTAAGTTATAGTTATTTAAGTTATAGTTATTTAAGTTATAGTTATTTAAGTTATAGTTATTTAATTAATAGTTATTTAAGTTATAGTTATTTAAGTTATAGTTATTTATGTTATAGTTATTTATGTTATAGTTATTTAAGTTATAGTTATTTAAGTTATAGTTATTTAAGTTATAGTTATTTAAGTTATAGTTATTTAATTAATAGTTATTTAAGTTATAGTTATTTAAGTTATAGTTATTTAAGTTATAGTTATTTAAGTTATAGTTATTTAAGTTATAGTTATTTAATTTATAGTTATTTAATTTATAGTTATTTAAGTTATAGTTATTTAAGTTATAGTTATTTAAGTTATAGTTATAGTTATTTAAGTTATAGTTATTTAATTAATAGTAATTTAAGTTATAGTAATTTAAGTTTAGTTATTTAATTTATAGTTATTTAAGTTATGGTAAATTAAGTTATCGTTAGTTAAGTTATAGTTATTTAAGTTATAGTTATTAAATTATAGTTATTTAAGTTATAGTTATTTAATTTATAGTTTTTTCATTTATGGTTATTATATTATAGTTATATAAATTATAGTTATTTAAGTTATAGTTATTTAAGTTATAGTTATTTAAGTTATAGTTATTTAAGTTATAGTTATTTAAGTTATAGTTATTTAAGTTATAGTTATTTAATTAATAGTTATTTAAGTTATAGTTATTTAAGTTATAGTTATTTAAGTTATAGTTATTTAAGTTATAGTTATTTAAGTTATAGTTATTTAAGTTATAGTTATTTAAGTTATAGTTATTTAAGTTATAGTTCTTTAATTTATAGTTATTTAATTTATAGTTATTTAAGTTATAGTTATTTAAGTTATAGTTATTTAAGTTATAGTTATTTAATTTATAGTTTTTTCATTTATGGTTATTTAAGTTATAGTTATTTAAGTTATAGTTATTTAAGTTATAGTTATTTAATTAATAGTTATTTAAGTTATAGTTATTTAAGTTATAGTTATTTAAGTTATAGTTATTTAAGTTATAGTTATTTAAGTTATAGTTATTTAAGTTATAGTTATTTAAGTTATAGTTATTTAATTAATAGTTATTTAAGTTATAGTTATTTAAGTTATAGTTATTTAAGTTATAGTTATTTAAGTTATAGTTATTTAATTAATAGTAATTTAAGTTATAGTAATTTAAGTTTAGTTATTTAATTTATAGTTATTTAAGTTATAGTTAATTAAGTTATCGTTAGTTAAGTTATAGTTATTTAAGTTATAGTTATTAAATTATAGTTATTTAAGTTATAGTTATTTAATTTATAGTTTTTTCATTTATGGTTATTTAAGTTATAGTTATTTAAGTTATAGTTATTTAAGTTATAGTTATTTAAGTTATAGTTATTTAAGTTATAGTTATTTAAGTTATAGTTATTTAAGTTATAGTTATTTAAGTTATAGTTATTTAATTAATAGTTATTTAAGTTATAGTTATTTAAGTTATAGTTATTTAAGTTATAGTTATTTAAGTTATAGTTATTTAAGTTATAGTTATTTAATTTATAGTTATTTAAGTTATAGTTATTTAAGTTATAGTTATTTAAGTTATAGTTATTTAAGTTATAGTTATTTAAGTTATAGTTATTTAAGTTATAGTTATTTAATTAATAGTTATTTAAGTTATAGTTATTTAAGTTATAGTTATTTAAGTTATAGTTATTTAAGTTATAGTTATTTAAGTTATAGTTATTTAAGTTATAGTTATTTAATTTATAGTTATTTAATTTATAGTTATTTAAGTTATAGTTATTTAAGTTATAGTTATTTAAGTTATAGTTATTTGATTAATAGTAATTTAAGTTATAGTAATTTAAGTTTAGTTATTTAATTTATAGTTATTTAAGTTATAGTTAATTAAGTTATCGTTAGTTAAGTTATAGTTATTTAAGTTATAGTTATTAAATTATAGTTATTTAAGTTATAGTTATTTAATTTATAGTTTTTTCATTTGTGGTTATTATATTATAGTTATATAAATTATAGTTATTTAAGTTATAGTTATTTAAGTTATAGTTATTTAAGTTATAGTTATTTAAGTTATAGTTATTTAAGTTATAGTTATTTAAGTTATAGTTATTTAATTAATAGTTATTTAAGTTATAGTTATTTAAGTTATAGTTATTTAAGTTATAGTTATTTAAGTTATAGTTATTTAAGTTATAGTTATTTAATTAATAGTTATTTAAGTTATAGTTATTTAAGTTATAGTTATTTAAGTTATAGTTATTTAAGTTATAATTATTTAAGTTATAGTTATTTAATGTATAGTTATTTAATTTATAGTTATTTAAGTTATAGTTATTTAAGTTATAGTTATTTAAGTTATAGTTATTTAAGTTATAGTTATTTAATTAATAGTAATTTAAGTTATAGTAATTTAAGTTTAGTTATTTAATTTATAGTTATTTAAGTTATAGTTAATTAAGTTATCGTTAGTTAAGTTATAGTTATTTAAGTTATAGTTATTAAATTATAATTATTTAAGTTATAGTTATTTAATTTATAGTTTTTTCATTTATGGTTATTTAAGTTATAGTTATTTAAGTTATAGTTATTTAAGTTATAGTTATTTAATTAATAGTTATTTAAGTTATAGTTATTTAAGTTATAGTTATTTAAGTTATAGTTATTTAAGTTATAGTTATTTAAGTTATAGTTATTTAATTTATAGTTATTTAAGTTATAGTTATTAAATTATAGTTATTTAAGTTATAGTTATTTAATTTATAGTTTTTTCATTTATGGTTATTTAAGTTATAGTTATTTAAGTTATAGTTATTTAAGTTATAGTTATTTAAGTTATAGTTATTTAATTAATAGTTATTTAAGTTATAGTTATTTAAGTTATAGTTATTTATGTTATAGTTATTTATGTTATAGTTATTTAAGTTATAGTTATTTAAGTTATAGTTATTTAAGTTATAGTTATTTAAGTTATAGTTATTTAATTAATAGTTATTTAAGTTATAGTTATTTAAGTTATAGTTATTTAAGTTATAGTTATTTAAGTTATAGTTATTTAAGTTATAGTTATTTAATTTATAGTTATTTAATTTATAGTTATTTAAGTTATAGTTATTTAAGTTATAGTTATTTAAGTTATAGTTATAGTTATTTAAGTTATAGTTATTTAATTAATAGTAATTTAAGTTATAGTAATTTAAGTTTAGTTATTTAATTTATAGTTATTTAAGTTATGGTAAATTAAGTTATCGTTAGTTAAGTTATAGTTATTTAAGTTATAGTTATTAAATTATAGTTATTTAAGTTATAGTTATTTAATTTATAGTTTTTTCATTTATGGTTATTATATTATAGTTATATAAATTATAGTTATTTAAGTTATAGTTATTTAAGTTATAGTTATTTAAGTTATAGTTATTTAAGTTATAGTTATTTAAGTTATAGTTATTTAAGTTATAGTTATTTAATTAATAGTTATTTAAGTTATAGTTATTTAAGTTATAGTTATTTAAGTTATAGTTATTTAAGTTATAGTTATTTAAGGTATAGTTATTTAATTAATAGTTATTTAAGTTATAGTTATTTAAGTTATAGTTATTTAAGTTATAGTTATTTAAGTTATAGTTATTTAAGTTATAGTTATTTAAGTTATAGTTCTTTAATTTATAGTTATTTAATTTATAGTTATTTAAGTTATAGTTATTTAAGTTATAGTTATTTAAGTTATAGTTATTTAAGTTATAGTTATTTAATTAATAGTAATTTAAGTTATAGTAATTTTAGTTTAGTTATTTAATTTATAGTTATTTAAGTTATAGTTAATTAAGTTATCGTTAGTTAAGTTATAGTTATTTAAGTTATAGTTATTAAATTATAGTTATTTAAGTTATAGTTATTTAATTTATAGTTTTTTCATTTATGGTTATTTAAGTTATAGTTATTTAAGTCATAGTTATTTAAGTTATAGTTATTTAATTAATAGTTATTTAAGTTATAGTTATTTAAGTTATAGTTATTTAAGTTATAGTTATTTAAGTTATAGTTATTTAAGTTATAGTTATTTAAGTTATAGTTATTTAATTAATAGTTATTTAAGTTATAGTTATTTAAGTTATAGTTATTTAAGTTATAGTTATTTAATTAATAGTAATTTAAGTTATAGTAATTTAAGTTTAGTTATTTAATTTATAGTTATTTAAGTTATAGTTAATTAAGTTATCGTTAGTTAAGTTATAGTTATTTAAGTTATAGTTATTAAATTATAGTTATTTAAGTTATAGTTATTTAATTTATAGTTTTTTCATTTATGGTTATTTAAGTTATAGTTATTTAAGTTATAGTTATTTAAGTTATAGTTATTTAAGTTATAGTTATTTAAGTTATAGTTATTTAAGTTATAGTTATTTAATTAATAGTTATTTAAGTTATAGTTATTTAAGTTATAGTTATTTAAGTTATAGTTATTTAAGTTATAGTTATTTAAGTTATAGTTATTTAAGTTATAGTTATTTAAGTTATAGTTATTTAAGTTATAGTTATTTAAGTTATAGTTATTTAATTAATAGTTATTTAAGTTATAGTTATTTAAGTTATAGTTATTTAAGTTATAGTTATTTAAGTTATAGTTATTTAAGTTATAGTTATTTAAGTTAGAGTTATTTAATTTATAGTTATTTAATTTATAGTTATTTAAGTTATAGTTATTTAAGTTATAGTTATTTAAGTTATAGTTATTTAAGTTATAGTTATTTAATTAATAGTAATTTAAGTTATAGTAATTTAAGTTTAGTTATTTAATTTATAGTTATTTAAGTTATAGTTAATTAAGTTATCGTTAGTTAAGTTATAGTTATTTAAGTTATAGTTATTAAATTATAGTTATTTAAGTTATAGTTATTTAATTTATAGTTTTTTCATTTATGGTTATTATATTATAGTTATATAAATTATAGTTATTTAAGTTATAGTTATTTAAGTTATAGTTATTTAAGTTATAGTTATTTAAGTTATAGTTATTTAATTAATAGTAATTTAAGTTATAGTAATTTTAGTTTAGTTATTTAATTTATAGTTATTTAAGTTATAGTTAATTAAGTTATCGTTAGTTAAGTTATAGTTATTTAAGTTATAGTTATTAAATTATAGTTATTTAAGTTATAGTTATTTAATTTATAGTTTTTTCATTTATGGTTATTTAAGTTATAGTTATTTAAGTTATAGTTATTTAAGTTATAGTTATTTAATTAATAGTTATTTAAGTTATAGTTATTTAAGTTATAGTTATTTAAGTTATAGTTATTTAAGTTATAGTTATTTAAGTTATAGTTATTTAAGTTATAGTTATTTAATTAATAGTTATTTAAGTTATAGTTATTTAAGTTATAGTTATTTAAGTTATAGTTATTTAATTAATAGTAATTTAAGTTATAGTAATTTAAGTTTAGTTATTTAATTTATAGTTATTTAAGTTATAGTTAATTAAGTTATCGTTAGTTAAGTTATAGTTATTTAAGTTATAGTTATTAAATTATAGTTATTTAAGTTATAGTTATTTAATTTATAGTTTTTTCATTTATGGTTATTTAAGTTATAGTTATTTAAGTTATAGTTATTTAAGTTATAGTTATTTAAGTTATAGTTATTTAAGTTATAGTTATTTAAGTTATAGTTATTTAAGTTATAGTTATTTAATTAATAGTTATTTAAGTTATAGTTATTTAAGTTATAGTTATTTAAATTATAGTTATTTAAGTTATAGTTATTTAAGTTATAGTTATTTAATTTATAGTTATTTAAGTTATAGTTATTTAAGTTATAGTTATTTAAGTTATAGTTATTTAAGTTATAGTTATTTAAGTTATAGTTATTTAAGTTATAGTTATTTAATTAATAGTTATTTAAGTTATAGTTATTTAAGTTATAGTTATTTAAGTTATAGTTATTTAAGTTATAGTTATTTAAGTTATAGTTATTTAAGTTATAGTTATTTAATTTATAGTTATTTAATTTATAGTTATTTAAGTTATAGTTATTTAAGTTATAGTTATTTAAGTTATAGTTATTTGATTAATAGTAATTTAAGTTATAGTAATTTAAGTTTAGTTATTTAATTTATAGTTATTTAAGTTATAGTTAATTAAGTTATCGTTAGTTAAGTTATAGTTATTTAAGTTATAGTTATTAAATTATAGTTATTTAAGTTATAGTTATTTAATTTATAGTTTTTTCATTTGTGGTTATTATATTATAGTTATATAAATTATAGTTATTTAAGTTATAGTTATTTAAGTTATAGTTATTTAAGTTATAGTTATTTAAGTTATAGTTATTTAAGTTATAGTTATTTAAGTTATAGTTATTTAAGTTATAGTTATTTAAGTTATAGTTATTTAATTAATAGTTATTTAAGTTATAGTTATTTAAGTTATAGTTATTTAAGTTATAGTTATTTAAGTTATAGTTATTTAAGTTATAGTTATTTAATTAATAGTTATTTAAGTTATAGTTATTTAAGTTATAGTTATTTAAGTTATAATTATTTAAGTTATAGTTATTTAATGTATAGTTATTTAATTTATAGTTATTTAAGTTATAGTTATTTAAGTTATAGTTATTTAAGTTATAGTTATTTAAGTTATAGTTATTTAATTAATAGTAATTTAAGTTATAGTAATTTAAGTTTAGTTATTTAATTTATAGTTATTTAAGTTATAGTTAATTAAGTTATCGTTAGTTAAGTTATAGTTATTTAAGTTATAGTTATTAAATTATAATTATTTAAGTTATAGTTATTTAATTTATAGTTTTTTCATTTATGGTTATTTAAGTTATAGTTATTTAAGTTATAGTTATTTAAGTTATAGTTATTTAAGTTATAGTTATTTAATTAATAGTTATTTAAGTTATAGTTATTTAAGTTATAGTTATTTAAGTTATAGTTATTTAAGTTATAGTTATTTAAGTTATAGTTATTTAATTTATAGTTATTTAAGTTATAGTTATTTAAGTTATAGTTATTTAAGTTATAGTTATTTAAGTTATAGTTATTTAAGTTATAGTTATTTAAGTTATAGTTATTTAAGTTATAGTTATTTAAGTTATAGTTATTTAAGTTATAGTTATTTAATTAATAGTTATTTAAGTTATAGTTATTTAAGTTATAGTTATTTAAGTTATAGTTATTTAAGTTATAGTTATTTAAGTTATAGTTATTTAAGTTATAGTTATTTAATTAATAGTAATTTAAGTTATAGTAATTTAAGTTTAGTTATTTAATTTATAGTTATTTAAGTTATAGTTAATTAAGTTATCGTTAGTTAAGTTATAGTTATTTAAGTTATAGTTATTAAATTATAGTTATTTAAGTTATAGTTATTTAATTTATAGTTTTTTCATTTATGGTTATTATATTATAGTTATATAAATTATAGTTATTTAAGTTATAGTTATTTAAGTTATAGTTATTTAAGTTATAGTTATTTAAGTTATAGTTATTTAATTAATAGTAATTTAAGTTATAGTAATTTTAGTTTAGTTATTTAATTTATAGTTATTTAAGTTATAGTTAATTAAGTTATCGTTAGTTAAGTTATAGTTATTTAAGTTATAGTTATTAAATTATAGTTATTTAAGTTATAGTTATTTAATTTATAGTTTTTTCATTTATGGTTATTTAAGTTATAGTTATTTAAGTTATAGTTATTTAAGTTATAGTTATTCAATTAATAGTTATTTAAGTTATAGTTATTTAAGTTATAGTTATTTAAGTTATAGTTATTTAAGTTATAGTTATTTAAGTTATAGTTATTTAAGTTATAGTTATTTAATTAATAGTTATTTAAGTTATAGTTATTTAAGTTATAGTTATTTAAGTTATAGTTATTTAAGTTATAGTTATTTAATTAATAGTAATTTAAGTTATAGTAATTTAAGTTTAATTATTTAATTTATAGTTATTTAAGTTATAGTTAATTAAGTTATCGTTAGTTAAGTTATAGTTATTTAAGTTATAGTTATTAAATTATAGTTACTTAAGTTATAGTTATTTAATTTATAGTTTTTTCATTTATGGTTATTTAAGTTATAGTTATTTAAGTTATAGTTATTTAAGTTATAGTTATTTAAGTTATAGTTATTTAAGTTATAGTTATTTAAGTTATAGTTATTTAAGTTATAGTTATTTAAGTTATAGTTATTTAATTAATAGTTATTTAAGTTATAGTTATTTAAGTTATAGTTATTTAAGTTATAGTTATTTAAGTTATAGTTATTTAAGTTATAGTTATTTAATTTATAGTTATTTAAGTTATAGTTATTTAAGTTATAGTTATTTAAGTTATAGTTATTTAAGTTATAGTTATTTAAGTTATAGTTATTTAAGTTATAGTTATTTAATTAATAGTTATTTAAGTTATAGTTATTTAAGTTATAGTTATTTAAGTTATAGTTATTTAAGTTATAGTTATTTAAGTTATAGTTATTTAAGTTATAGTTATTTAAGTTATAGTTATTTAATTTATAGTTATTTAATTTATAGTTATTTAAGTTATAGTTATTTAAGTTATAGTTATTTAAGTTATAGTTATTTAAGTTATAGTTATTTAATTAATAGTAATTTAAGTTATAGTAATTTAAGTTTAGTTATTTAATTTATAGTTATTTAAGTTATAGTTAATTAAGTTATCGTTAGTTAAGTTATAGTTATTTAAGTTATAGTTATTAAATTATAGTTATTTAAGTTATAGTTATTTAATTTATAGTTTTTTCATTTATGGTTATTATATTATAGTTATATAAATTATAGTTATTTAAGTTATAGTTATTTAAGTTATAGTTATTTAAGTTATAGTTATTTAAGTTATAGTTATTTAAGTTATAGTTATTTAAGTTATAGTTATTTAATTAATAGTTATTTAAGTTATAGTTATTTAAGTTATAGTTATTTAAGTTATAGTTATTTAAGTTATAGTTATTTAAGTTATAGTTATTTAATTAATAGTTATTTAAGTTATAGTTATTTAA
Organism: Osedax frankpressi; assembly: GCA_964035775.1. Taxonomy (NCBI): domain Eukaryota; kingdom Metazoa; phylum Annelida; class Polychaeta; order Sabellida; family Siboglinidae; genus Osedax; species Osedax frankpressi. The sequence goes on from OZ038314.1 coordinate 1,591,166, forward strand.
GTTATAGTTATTTAAGTTATAGTTATTTAAGTTATAGTTATTTAAGTTATAATTATTTAAGTTATAGTTATTTAATTTATAGTTATTTAATTTATAGTTATTTAAGTTATAGTTATTTAAGTTATAGTTATTTAAGTTATAGTTATTTAAGTTATAGTTATTTAATTAATAGTAATTTAAGTTATAGTAATTTAAGTTTAGTTATTTAATTTATAGTTATTTAAGTTATAGTTAATTAAGTTATCGTTAGTTAAGTTATAGTTATTTAAGTTATAGTTATTAAATTATAGTTATTTAAGTTATAGTTATTTAATTTATAGTTTTTTCATTTATGGTTATTTAAGTTATAGTTATTTAAGTTATAGTTATTTAAGTTATAGTTATTTAAGTTATAGTTATTTAAGTTATAGTTATTTAAGTTATAGTTATTTAAGTTATAGTTATTTAAGTTATAGTTATTTAATTAATAGTTATTTAAGTTATAGTTATTTAAGTTATAGTTATTTAAGTTATAGTTATTTAAGTTATAGTTATTTAAGTTATAGTTATTTAATTTATAGTTATTTAAGTTATAGTTATTTAAGTTATAGTTATTTAAGTTATAGTTATTTAAGTTATAGTTATTTAAGTTATAGTTATTTAATTAATAGTTATTTAAGTTATAGTTATTTAAGTTATAGTTATTTAAGTTATAGTTATTTAAGTTATAGTTATTTAAGTTATAGTTATTTAAGTTATAGTTATTTAATTTATAGTTATTTAATTTATAGTTATTTAAGTTATAGTTATTTAAGTTATAGTTATTTAAGTTATAGTTATTTAAGTTATAGTTATTTAAGTTATAGTTATTTGATTAATAGTAATTTAAGTTATAGTAATTTAAGTTTAGTTATTTAATTTATAGTTATTTAAGTTATAGTTAATTAAGTTATCGTTAGTTAAGTTATAGTTATTTAAGTTATAGTTATTAAATTATAGTTATTTAAGTTATAGTTATTTAATTTATAGTTTTTTCATTTATGGTTATTATATTATAGTTATATAAATTATAGTTATTTAAGTTATAGTTATTTAAGTTATAGTTATTTAAGTTATAGTTATTTAAGTTATAGTTATTTAAGTTATAGTTATTTAAGTTATAGTTATTTAAGTTATAGTTATTTAATTAATAGTTATTTAAGTTATAGTTATTTAAGTTATAGTTATTTAAGTTATAGTTATTTAAGTTATAGTTATTTAAGTTATAGTTATTTAATTAATAGTTATTTAAGTTATAGTTATTTAAGTTATAGTTATTTAAGTTATAGTTATTTAAGTTATAATTATTTAAGTTATAGTTATTTAATTTATAGTTATTTAATTTATAGTTATTTAAGTTATAGTTATTTAAGTTATAGTTATTTAAGTTATAGTTATTTAAGTTATAGTTATTTAATTAATAGTAATTTAAGTTATAGTAATTTAAGTTTAGTTATTTAATTTATAGTTATTTAAGTTATAGTTAATTAAGTTATCGTTAATTAAGTTATCGTTAGTTAAGTTATAGTTATTTAATTAATAGTAATTTAAGTTATAGTAATTTAAGTTTAGTTATTTAAGTTATAGTTATTTAAGTTATAGTTATTTAAGTTATAGTTATTTAAGTTATAGTTATTTAAGTTATAGTTATTTAATTTATAGTTATTTAAGTTATAGTTATTTAAGTTATAGTTATTTAAGTTATAGTTATTTAAGTTATAGTTATTTAAGTTATAGTTATTTAATTAATAGTTATTTAAGTTATAGTTATTAAATTATAATTATTTAAGTTATAGTTATTTAATTTATAGTTTTTTCATTTATGGTTATTTAAGTTATAGTTATTTAAGTTATAGTTATTTAAGTTATAGTTATTTAATTAATAGTTATTTAAGTTATAGTTATTTAAGTTATAGTTATTTAAGTTATAGTTATTTAAGTTATAGTTATTTAAGTTATAGTTATTTAATTTATAGTTATTTAAGTTATAGTTATTTAAGTTATAGTTATTTAAGTTATAGTTATTTAAGTTATAGTTATTTAAGTTATAGTTATTTAAGTTATAGTTATTTAAGTTATAGTTATTTAAGTTATAGTTATTTAATTAATAGTTATTTAAGTTATAGTTATTTAAGTTATAGTTATTTAAGTTATAGTTATTTAAGTTATAGTTATTTAAGTTATAGTTATTTAAATTATAGTTATTTAATTTATAGTTATTTAATTTATAGTTATTTAAGTTATAGTTATTTAAGTTATAGTTATTTAAGTTATAGTTATTTAAGTTATAGTTATTTAATTAATAGTAATTTAAGTTATAGTAATTTAAGTTTAGTTATTTAATTTATAGTTATTTAAGTTATAGTTAATTAAGTTATCGTTAGTTAAGTTATAGTTATTTAAGTTATAGTTATTAAATTATAGTTATTTAAGTTATAGTTATTTAATTTATAGTTTTTTCATTTATGGTTATTTAAGTTATAGTTATTTAAGTTATAGTTATTTAAGTTATAGTTATTTAAGTTATAGTTATTTAATTAATAGTAATTTAAGTTATAGTAATTTAAGTTTAGTTATTTAAGTTATAGTTATTTAAGTTATAGTTATTTAAGTTATAGTTATTTAAGTTATAGTTATTTAAGTTATAGTTATTTAATTTATAGTTATTTAAGTTATAGTTATTTAAGTTATAGTTATTTAAGTTATAGTTATTTAAGTTATAGTTATTTAAGTTATAGTTATTTAATTAATAGTTATTTAAGTTATAGTTATTTAAATTATATTTATTTAAGTTACAGTTATTTAAGTTATAGTTATTTAAGTTATAGTTATTTAATTTATAGTTATTTAATTTATAGTTATTTAAGTTATAGTTATTTAAGTTATAGTTATTTAAGTTATAGTTATTTAAGTTATAGTTATTTAATTAATAGTAATTTAAGTTATAGTAATTTAAGTTTAGTTATTTAATTTATAGTTATTTAAGTTATAGTTAATTAAGTTATCATTAGTTAAGTTATAGTTATTTAAGTTATAGTTATTAAATTATAGTTATTTAAGTTATAGTTATTTAATTTATAGTTTTTTCATTTATGGTTATTATATTATAGTTATATAAATTATAGTTATTTAAGTTATAGTTATTTAAGTTATAGTTATTTAAGTTATAGTTATTTAAGTTATAGTTATTTAAGTTATAGTTATTTAATTAATAGTTATTTAAGTTATAGTTATTTAAGTTATAGTTATTTAAGTTATAGTTATTTAAGTTATAGTTATTTAAGTTATAGTTATTTAAGTTATAGTTATTTAATTAATAGTTATTTAAGTTATAGTTATTTAAGTTATAGTTATTTAAGTTATAGTTTATTTAAGTTATAGTTATTTAAGTTATAGTTATTTAATTTATAGTTATTTAATTTATAGTTATTTAAGTTATAGTTATTTAAGTTATAGTTATTTAAGTTATAGTTATTTAAGTTATAGTTATTTAAGTTATAGTTATTTAATTAATAGTAATTTAAGTTATAGTAATTTAAGTTTAGTTATTTAATTTATAGGTATTTAAGTTATAATTAATTAAGTTATCGTTAGTTAAGTTATAGTTATTTAAGGTATGGTTATTAAATTATAGTTATTTAAGTTATAGTTTTTTCATTTATGGTTATTTAAGTTATAGTTATTTAAGTTATAGTTATTTAAGTTATAGTTATTTAATTAATAGTTATTTAAGTTATAGTTATTTAAGTTATAGTTATTTAAGTTATAGTTATTTAAATTATAGTTATTTAAGTTATAGTTATTTAATTTATAGTTATTTAAGTTATAGTTATTTAAGTTATAGTTATTTAAGTTATAGTTATTTAAGTTATAGTTATTTAAGTTATAGTTATTTAAGTTATAGTTATTTAAGTTATAGTTATTTAAGTTATAGTTATTTAATTAATAGTTATTTAAGTTATAGTTATTTAAGTTATAGTTATTTAAGTTATAGTTATTTAAGTTATAGTTATTTAAGTTATAGTTATTTAAGTTATAGTTATTTAATTTATAGTTATTTAATTTATAGTTATTTAAGTTATAGTTATTTAAGTTATAGTTATTTAAGTTATAGTTATTTAAGTTATAGTTATTTAATTAATAGTAATTTAAGTTATAGTAATTTAAGTTTAGTTATTTAATTTATAGTTATTTAGGTTATAGTTAATTAAGTTATCGTTAGTTAAGTTATAGTTATTTAAGTTATATTTATTAAATTATAGTTATTTAAGTTATAGTTATTTAATTTATAGTTTTTTCATTTATGGTTATTATATTATAGTTATATAAATTATAGTTATTTAAGTTATAGTTATTTAATTTATAGTTTTTTTAATTTATGGTTATTATATTATAGTTATTTAAATTATAGTTATTTAAGTTATAGTTATTTGAGATATAGTTATTTAATTTATAGTTATTTAAGTTATAGTTATTTAAGTTATAGTTATTTAAGTTATAGTTATTTAATTTATAGTTATTTAAGTTATAGTTATTTAAGTTATAGTTATTTAATTTATAGTTATTTAAGTTATAGTTAATTAAGTTATCGTTAGTTAAGTTATAGTTTTTTAAGTTATTGTTATTTAAGTTATTGTTATTTAAGTTATAGTTATTTAAGTTATAGTTATTTAATTTATAGTTTTTTCATTTATGGTTATTATATTATAGTTATATAAATTATTGTTATTTAAGTTATAGTTATTTAAGTTATATTTATTTAAGTTATAGTTATTTAAGTTATAGTTATATAATTTATAGTTTTTTTAATTTATGGTTATTATATTATAGTTATTTAAATTATAGTTATTTAAGTTATAGTTATTTGAGATATAGTTATTTAATTTATATTTATTTAAGTTATAGTTATTTAAGTTATAGTTATTTAAGTTATAGTTATTTAATTTATAGTTATTTAAGTTATAGTTAATTAAGTTATCGTTAGTTAAGTTATAGTTATGTAAGTTATTGTTATTTAAGTTATTGTTATTTAAGTTATAGTTATCTAAGTTATAGTTATTTAAGTTATAGTTATTAAATTATAGTTATTTAAGTTATAGTTATTTAAGTTATAGTTATTTAAGTTATAGTTATTTAAGTTATAGTTATTTAATTAATAGTAATTTAAGTTATAGTAATTTAAGTTTAGTTATTTAATTTATAGGTATTTAAGTTATAATTAATTAAGTTATCGTTAGTTAAGTTATAGTTATTTAAGGTATGGTTATTAAATTATAGTTATTTAAGTTATAGTTTTTTCATTTATGGTTATTTAAGTTATAGTTATTTAAGTTATAGTTATTTAAGTTATAGTTATTTAATTAATAGTTATTTAAGTTATAGTTATTTAAGTTATAGTTATTTAAGTTATAGTTATTTAAATTATAGTTATTTAAGTTATAGTTATTTAATTTATAGTTATTTAAGTTATAGTTATTTAAGTTATAGTTATTTAAGTTATAGTTATTTAAGTTATAGTTATTTAAGTTATAGTTATTTAAGTTATAGTTATTTAAGTTATAGTTATTTAATTAATAGTTATTTAAGTTATAGTTATTTAAGTTATAGTTATTTAAGTTATAGTTATTTAAGTTATAGTTATTTAAGTTATAGTTATTTAAGTTATAGTTATTTAATTTATAGTTATTTAATTTATAGTTAGTTAAGTTATAGTTATTTAAGTTATAGTTATTTAAGTTATAGTTATTTAAGTTATAGTTATTTAATTAATAGTAATTTAAGTTATAGTAATTTAAGTTTAGTTATTTAATTTATAGTTATTTAGGTTATAGTTAATTAAGTTATCGTTAGTTAAGTTATAGTTATTTAAGTTATATTTATTAAATTATAGTTATTTAAGTTATAGTTATTTAATTTATAGTTTTTTCATTTATGGTTATTATATTATAGTTATATAAATTATAGTTATTTAAGTTATAGTTATTTAATTTATAGTTTTTTAATTTATGGTTATTATATTATAGTTATTTAAATTATAGTTATTTAAGTTATAGTTATTTGAGATATAGTTATTTAATTTATAGTTATTTAAGTTATAGTTATTTAAGTTATAGTTATTTAAGTTATAGTTATTTAATTTATAGTTATTTAAGTTATAGTTATTTAAGTTATAGTTATTTAATTTATAGTTATTTAAGTTATAGTTAATTAAGTTATCGTTAGTTAAGTTATAGTTTTTTAAGTTATTGTTATTTAAGTTATTGTTATTTAAGTTATAGTTATTTAAGTTATAGTTATTTAATTTATAGTTTTTTCATTTATGGTTATTATATTATAGTTATATAAATTATTGTTATTTAAGTTATAGTTATTTAAGTTATATTTATTTAAGTTATAGTTATTTAAGTTATAGTTATATAATTTATAGTTTTTTTAATTTATGGTTATTATATTATAGTTATTTAAATTATAGTTATTTAAGTTATAGTTATTTGAGATATAGTTATTTAATTTATATTTATTTAAGTTATAGTTATTTAAGTTATAGTTATTTAAGTTATAGTTATTTAATTTATAGTTATTTAAGTTATAGTTAATTAAGTTATCGTTAGTTAAGTTATAGTTATGTAAGTTATTGTTATTTAAGTTATTGTTATTTAAGTTATAGTTATCTAAGTTATAGTTATTTAAGTTATAGTTATTAAATTATAGTTATTTAAGTTATAGTTATTTAAGTTATGATTATTTAATTTATAGTTATTTAAGTTATAGTTAATTAAGTTATAGTTATTTAAGTTATAGTTATTAAATTATAGTTATTTAAGTTATAGTTATTTAATTAATATAGTTATTATATTAAATTATATTAATAGTTATTATATTATTATTATTTAAATTATAGTTATTTAACTTATAGTTATTTAAGATAGAGTTATTTAAGTTTTAGTTATATAATGTATTGTTATTTAAGTTATTCTTATTTAAGTTATAGTTATTTAAGTTATAGTTATTTAAGTTATAGTTATTTAAGTTATAGTTATTTAAGTTATAGTTATTAAATTATAATTATTTAAGTTATAGTTATTTAATTTATAGTTATTTAAGTTATAGTTATTTAAGTTATAGTTATTTAAGTTATAGTTATTTAATTAATAGTTATTTAAGTTATAGTTATTTAAGTTATAGTTATTTAAGTTATAGTTATTTAAGTTATAGTTATTTAAATTATAGTTATTTAAGTTATAGTTATTTAATTTATAGTTATTTAAGTTATAGTTATTTAAGTAATAGTTATTTAAGTTATAGTTATTTAAGTTATAGTTATTTAAGTTATAGTTATTTAAGTTATAGTTATTTAAGTTATAGTTATTTAATTAATAGTTATTTAAGTTATAGTTATTTAAGTTATAGTTATTTAAGTTATAGTTATTTAAGTTATAGTTATTTAAGTTATAGTTATTTAATTTATAGTTATTTAATTTATAGTTATTTAAGTTATAGTTATTTAAGTTATAGTTATTTAAGTTATAGTTATTTAAGTTATAGTTATTTAATTAATAGTAATTTAAGTTATAGTAATTTAAGTTTAGTTATTTAATTTATAGTTATTTAGGTTATAGTTAATTAAGTTATCGTTAGTTAAGTTATAGTTATTTAAGTTATATTTATTAAATTAAAGTTATGTAAGTTATAGTTATTTAATTTATAGTTTTTTCATTTATGGTTATTATATTATAGTTATATAAATTATAGTTATTTAAGTTATAGTTATTTAAGTTATATTTATTTAAGTTATAGTTATTTAAGTTATAGTTATTTAATTTATAGTTTTTTAATTTATGGTTATTATATTATAGTTATTTAATTTATAGTTATTTAAGTTATAGTTAATTAAGTTATCGTTAGTTAAGTTATAGTTATTTAAGTTATAGTTATTAAATTATAGTTATTTAAGTTATAGTTATTTAATTTATAGTTTTTTCATTTATGGTTATTTAAGTTATAGTTATTTAAGTTATAGTTATTTAAGTTATAGTTATTTAATTAATAGTTATTTAAGTTATAGTTATTTAAGTTATAGTTATTTAAGTTATAGTTATTTAAGTTATAGTTATTTAAGTTATAGTTATTTAAGTTATAGTTATTTAATTAATAGTTATTTAAGTTATAGTTATTTAAGTTATAGTTATTTAAGTTATAGTTATTTAATTAATAGTAATTTAAGTTATAGTAATTTAAGTTTAGTTATTTAATTTATAGTTATTTAAGTTATAGTTAATTAAGTTATCGTTAGTTAAGTTATAGTTATTTAAGTTATAGTTATTAAATTATAGTTACTTAAGTTATAGTTATTTAATTTATAGTTTTTTCATTTATGGTTATTTAAGTTATAGTTATTTAAGTTATAGTTATTTAAGTTATAGTTATTTAAGTTATAGTTATTTAAGTTATAGTTATTTAAGTTATAGTTATTTAATTAATAGTTATTTAAGTTATAGTTATTTAAGTTATAGTTATTTAAGTTATAGTTATTTAAGTTATAGTTATTTAAGTTATAGTTATTTAATTTATAGTTATTTAAGTTATAGTTATTTAAGTTATAGTTATTTAAGTTATAGTTATTTAAGTTATAGTTATTTAAATTATAGTTATTTAAGTTATAGTTATTTAATTAATAGTTATTTAAGTTATAGTTATTTAAGTTATAGTTATTTAAGTTATAGTTATTTAAGTTATAGTTATTTAAGTTATAGTTATTTAAGTTATAGTTATTTAAGTTATAGTTATTTAAGTTATAGTTATTTAATTTATAGTTATTTAATTTATAGTTATTTAAGTTATAGTTATTTAAGTTATAGTTATTTAAGTTATAGTTATTTAAGTTATAGTTATTTAATTAATAGTAATTTAAGTTATAGTAATTTAAGTTTAGTTATTTAATTTATAGTTATTTAAGTTATAGTTAATTAAGTTATCGTTAGTTAAGTTATAGTTATTTAAGTTATAGTTATTAAATTATAGTTATTTAAGTTATAGTTATTTAATTTATAGTTTTTTCATTTATGGTTATTATATTATAGTTATATAAATTATAGTTATTTAAGTTATAGTTATTTAAGTTATAGTTATTTAAGTTATAGTTATTTAAGTTATAGTTATTTAAGTTATAGTTATTTAAGTTATAGTTATTTAAGTTATAGTTATTTAATTAATAGTTATTTAAGTTATAGTTATTTAAGTTATAGTTATTTAAGTTATAGTTATTTAAGTTATAGTTATTTAAGTTATAGTTATTTAATTAATAGTTATTTAAGTTATAGTTATTTAAGTTATAGTTATTTAAGTTATAGTTATTTAAGTTATAGTTATTTAAGTTATAATTATTTAAGTTATAGTTATTTAATTTATAGTTATTTAATTTATAGTTATTTAAGTTATAGTTATTTAAGTTATAGTTATTTAAGTTATAGTTATTTAAGTTATAGTTATTTAATTAATAGTAATTTAAGTTATAGTAATTTAAGTTTAGTTATTTAATTTATAGTTATTTAAGTTATAGTTAATTAAGTTATCGTTAGTTAAGTTATAGTTATTTAAGTTATAGTTATTAAATTATAATTATTTAAGTTATAGTTATTTAATTTATAGTTTTTTCATTTATGGTTATTTAAGTTATAGTTATTTAAGTTATAGTTATTTAATTAATAGTTATTTAAGTTATAGTTATTTAAGTTATAGTTATTTAAGTTATAGTTATTTAAGTTATAGTTATTTAAGTTATAGTTATTTAATTTATAGTTATTTAAGTTATAGTTATTTAAGTTATAGTTATTTAAGTTATAGTTATTTAAGTTATAGTTATTTAAGTTATAGTTATTTAAGTTATAGTTATTTAAGTTATAGTTATTTAAGTTATAGTTATTTAATTAATAGTTATTTAAGTTATAGTTATTTAAGTTATAGTTATTTAAGTTATAGTTATTTAAGTTATAGTTATTTAAGTTATAGTTATTTAAATTATAGTTATTTAATTTATAGTTATTTAATTTATAGTTATTTAAGTTATAGTTATTTAAGTTATAGTTATTTAAGTTATAGTTATTTAAGTTATAGTTATTTAATTAATAGTAATTTAAGTTATAGTAATTTAAGTTTAGTTATTTAATTTATAGTTATTTAAGTTATAGTTAATTAAGTTATCGTTAGTTAAGTTATAGTTATTTAAGTTATAGTTATTAAATTATAGTTATTTAAGTTATAGTTATTTAATTTATAGTTTTTTCATTTATAGTTATTTAAGTTATAGATATATAATTTATAGTTTTTTAATTTATGGTTATTATATTATAGTTATTTAAATTATAGTTATTTAAGTTATAGTTAATTAAGTTATCGTTAGTTAAGTTATAGTTATGTAAGTTATTATTATTTAAGTTATTGTTATTTAATTTATAGTTTTTTCATTTATGGTTATTATATTATAGTTATATAAATTATAGTTATTTAAGTTATAGTTATTTAATTTATAGTTTTTTTAATTTATGGTTATTATATTATAGTTATTTAAATTATAGTTATTTAAGTTATAGTTATTTGAGATATAGTTATTTAATTTATAGTTATTTAAGTTATAGTTATTTAAGTTATAGTTATTTAAGTTATAGTTATTTAATTTATAGTTATTTAAGTTATAGTTATTTAAGTTATAGTTATTTAATTTATAGTTATTTAAGTTATAGTTAATTAAGTTATCGTTAGTTAAGTTATAGTTTTTTAAGTTATTGTTATTTAAGTTATTGTTATTTAAGTTATAGTTATTTAAGTTATAGTTATTTAATTTATAGTTTTTTCATTTATGGTTATTATATTATAGTTATATAAATTATTGTTATTTAAGTTATAGTTATTTAAGTTATATTTATTTAAGTTATAGTTATTTAAGTTATAGTTATATAATTTATAGTTTTTTTAATTTATGGTTATTATATTATAGTTATTTAAATTATAGTTATTTAAGTTATAGTTATTTGAGATATAGTTATTTAATTTATATTTATTTAAGTTATAGTTATTTAAGTTATAGTTATTTAAGTTATAGTTATTTAATTTATAGTTATTTAAGTTATAGTTAATTAAGTTATCGTTAGTTAAGTTATAGTTATGTAAGTTATTGTTATTTAAGTTATTGTTATTTAAGTTATAGTTATCTAAGTTATAGTTATTTAAGTTATAGTTATTAAATTATAGTTATTTAAGTTATAGTTATTTAAGTTATAGTTATTTAAGTTATAGTTATTTAAGTTATAGTTATTTAATTAATAGTAATTTAAGTTATAGTAATTTAAGTTTAGTTATTTAATTTATAGGTATTTAAGTTATAATTAATTAAGTTATCGTTAGTTAAGTTATAGTTATTTAAGGTATGGTTATTAAATTATAGTTATTTAAGTTATAGTTTTTTCATTTATGGTTATTTAAGTTATAGTTATTTAAGTTATAGTTATTTAAGTTATAGTTATTTAATTAATAGTTATTTAAGTTATAGTTATTTAAGTTATAGTTATTTAAGTTATAGTTATTTAAATTATAGTTATTTAAGTTATAGTTATTTAATTTATAGTTATTTAAGTTATAGTTATTTAAGTTATAGTTATTTAAGTTATAGTTATTTAAGTTATAGTTATTTAAGTTATAGTTATTTAAGTTATAGTTATTTAAGTTATAGTTATTTAATTAATAGTTATTTAAGTTATAGTTATTTAAGTTATAGTTATTTAAGTTATAGTTATTTAAGTTATAGTTATTTAAGTTATAGTTATTTAAGTTATAGTTATTTAATTTATAGTTATTTAATTTATAGTTATTTAAGTTATAGTTATTTAAGTTATAGTTATTTAAGTTATAGTTATTTAAGTTATAGTTATTTAATTAATAGTAATTTAAGTTATAGTAATTTAAGTTTAGTTATTTAATTTATAGTTATTTAGGTTATAGTTAATTAAGTTATCGTTAGTTAAGTTATAGTTATTTAAGTTATATTTATTAAATTATAGTTATTTAAGTTATAGTTATTTAATTTATAGTTTTTTCATTTATGGTTATTATATTATAGTTATATAAATTATAGTTATTTAAGTTATAGTTATTTAATTTATAGTTTTTTAATTTATGGTTATTATATTATAGTTATTTAAATTATAGTTATTTAAGTTATAGTTATTTGAGATATAGTTATTTAATTTATAGTTATTTAAGTTATAGTTATTTAAGTTATAGTTATTTAAGTTATAGTTATTTAATTTATAGTTATTTAAGTTATAGTTATTTAAGTTATAGTTATTTAATTTATAGTTATTTAAGTTATAGTTAATTAAGTTATCGTTAGTTAAGTTATAGTTTTTTAAGTTATTGTTATTTAAGTTATTGTTATTTAAGTTATAGTTATTTAAGTTATAGTTATTTAATTTATAGTTTTTTCATTTATGGTTATTATATTATAGTTATATAAATTATTGTTATTTAAGTTATAGTTATTTAAGTTATATTTATTTAAGTTATAGTTATTTAAGTTATAGTTATATAATTTATAGTTTTTTTAATTTATGGTTATTATATTATAGTTATTTAAATTATAGTTATTTAAGTTATAGTTATTTGAGATATAGTTATTTAATTTATATTTATTTAAATTATAGTTATTTAAGTTATAGTTATTTGAGATATAGTTATTTAATTTATAGTTATTTAAGTTATAGTTATTTAAGTTATAGTTATTTAAGTTATAGTTATTTAATTTATAGTTATTTAAGTTATAGTTATTTAAGTTATAGTTATTTAATTTATAGTTATTTAAGTTATAGTTAATTAAGTTATCGTTAGTTAAGTTATAGTTTTTTAAGTTATTGTTATTTAAGTTATTGTTATTTAAGTTATAGTTATTTAAGTTATAGTTATTTAATTTATAGTTTTTTCATTTATGGTTATTATATTATAGTTATATAAATTATTGTTATTTAAGTTATAGTTATTTAAGTTATATTTATTTAAGTTATAGTTATTTAAGTTATAGTTATATAATTTATAGTTTTTTTAATTTATGGTTATTATATTATAGTTATTTAAATTATAGTTATTTAAGTTATAGTTATTTGAGATATAGTTATTTAATTTATATTTATTTAAGTTATAGTTATTTAAGTTATAGTTATTTAAGTTATAGTTATTTAATTTATAGTTATTTAAGTTATAGTTAATTAAGTTATCGTTAGTTAAGTTATAGTTATGTAAGTTATTGTTATTTAAGTTATTGTTATTTAAGTTATAGTTATCTAAGTTATAGTTATTTAAGTTATAGTTATTAAATTATAGTTATTTAAGTTATAGTTATTTAAGTTATGATTATTTAATTTATAGTTATTTAAGTTATAGTTAATTAAGTTATAGTTATTTAAGTTATAGTTATTAAATTATAGTTATTTAAGTTATAGTTATTTAATTAATATAGTTATTATATTAAATTATATTAATAGTTATTATATTATTATTATTTAAATTATAGTTATTTAACTTATAGTTATTTAAGATAGAGTTATTTAAGTTTTAGTTATATAATGTATTGTTATTTAAGTTATTCTTATTTAAGTTATAGTTATTTAAGTTATAGTTATTTAAGTTATAGTTATTTAAGTTATAGTTATTTAAGTTATAGTTATTAAATTATAATTATTTAAGTTATAGTTATTTAATTTATAGTTATTTAAGTTATAGTTATTTAAGTTATAGTTATTTAAGTTATAGTTATTTAATTAATAGTTATTTAAGTTATAGTTATTTAAGTTATAGTTATTTAAGTTATAGTTATTTAAGTTATAGTTATTTAAATTATAGTTATTTAAGTTATAGTTATTTAATTTATAGTTATTTAAGTTATAGTTATTTAAGTAATAGTTATTTAAGTTATAGTTATTTAAGTTATAGTTATTTAAGTTATAGTTATTTAAGTTATAGTTATTTAAGTTATAGTTATTTAATTAATAGTTATTTAAGTTATAGTTATTTAAGTTATAGTTATTTAAGTTATAGTTATTTAAGTTATAGTTATTTAAGTTATAGTTATTTAATTTATAGTTATTTAATTTATAGTTATTTAAGTTATAGTTATTTAAGTTATAGTTATTTAAGTTATAGTTATTTAAGTTATAGTTATTTAATTAATAGTAATTTAAGTTATAGTAATTTAAGTTTAGTTATTTAATTTATAGTTATTTAGGTTATAGTTAATTAAGTTATCGTTAGTTAAGTTATAGTTATTTAAGTTATATTTATTAAATTAAAGTTATGTAAGTTATAGTTATTTAATTTATAGTTTTTTCATTTATGGTTATTATATTATAGTTATATAAATTATAGTTATTTAAGTTATAGTTATTTAAGTTATATTTATTTAAGTTATAGTTATTTAAGTTATAGTTATTTAATTTATAGTTTTTTAATTTATGGTTATTATATTATAGTTATTTAATTTATAGTTATTTAAGTTATAGTTAATTAAGTTATCGTTAGTTAAGTTATAGTTATTTAAGTTATAGTTATTAAATTATAGTTATTTAAGTTATAGTTATTTAATTTATAGTTTTTTCATTTATGGTTATTTAAGTTATAGTTATTTAAGTTATAGTTATTTAAGTTATAGTTATTTAATTAATAGTTATTTAAGTTATAGTTATTTAAGTTATAGTTATTTAAGTTATAGTTATTTAAGTTATAGTTATTTAAGTTATAGTTATTTAAGTTATAGTTATTTAATTAATAGTTATTTAAGTTATAGTTATTTAAGTTATAGTTATTTAAGTTATAGTTATTTAATTAATAGTAATTTAAGTTATAGTAATTTAAGTTTAGTTATTTAATTTATAGTTATTTAAGTTATAGTTAATTAAGTTATCGTTAGTTAAGTTATAGTTATTTAAGTTATAGTTATTAAATTATAGTTACTTAAGTTATAGTTATTTAATTTATAGTTTTTTCATTTATGGTTATTTAAGTTATAGTTATTTAAGTTATAGTTATTTAAGTTATAGTTATTTAAGTTATAGTTATTTAAGTTATAGTTATTTAAGTTATAGTTATTTAATTAATAGTTATTTAAGTTATAGTTATTTAAGTTATAGTTATTTAAGTTATAGTTATTTAAGTTATAGTTATTTAAGTTATAGTTATTTAATTTATAGTTATTTAAGTTATAGTTATTTAAGTTATAGTTATTTAAGTTATAGTTATTTAAGTTATAGTTATTTAAATTATAGTTATTTAAGTTATAGTTATTTAATTAATAGTTATTTAAGTTATAGTTATTTAAGTTATAGTTATTTAAGTTATAGTTATTTAAGTTATAGTTATTTAAGTTATAGTTATTTAAGTTATAGTTATTTAAGTTATAGTTATTTAAGTTATAGTTATTTAATTTATAGTTATTTAATTTATAGTTATTTAAGTTATAGTTATTTAAGTTATAGTTATTTAAGTTATAGTTATTTAAGTTATAGTTATTTAATTAATAGTAATTTAAGTTATAGTAATTTAAGTTTAGTTATTTAATTTATAGTTATTTAAGTTATAGTTAATTAAGTTATCGTTAGTTAAGTTATAGTTATTTAAGTTATAGTTATTAAATTATAGTTATTTAAGTTATAGTTATTTAATTTATAGTTTTTTCATTTATGGTTATTATATTATAGTTATATAAATTATAGTTATTTAAGTTATAGTTATTTAAGTTATAGTTATTTAAGTTATAGTTATTTAAGTTATAGTTATTTAAGTTATAGTTATTTAAGTTATAGTTATTTAAGTTATAGTTATTTAATTAATAGTTATTTAAGTTATAGTTATTTAAGTTATAGTTATTTAAGTTATAGTTATTTAAGTTATAGTTATTTAAGTTATAGTTATTTAATTAATAGTTATTTAAGTTATAGTTATTTAAGTTATAGTTATTTAAGTTATAGTTATTTAAGTTATAGTTATTTAAGTTATAATTATTTAAGTTATAGTTATTTAATTTATAGTTATTTAATTTATAGTTATTTAAGTTATAGTTATTTAAGTTATAGTTATTTAAGTTATAGTTATTTAAGTTATAGTTATTTAATTAATAGTAATTTAAGTTATAGTAATTTAAGTTTAGTTATTTAATTTATAGTTATTTAAGTTATAGTTAATTAAGTTATCGTTAGTTAAGTTATAGTTATTTAAGTTATAGTTATTAAATTATAATTATTTAAGTTATAGTTATTTAATTTATAGTTTTTTCATTTATGGTTATTTAAGTTATAGTTATTTAAGTTATAGTTATTTAATTAATAGTTATTTAAGTTATAGTTATTTAAGTTATAGTTATTTAAGTTATAGTTATTTAAGTTATAGTTATTTAAGTTATAGTTATTTAATTTATAGTTATTTAAGTTATAGTTATTTAAGTTATAGTTATTTAAGTTATAGTTATTTAAGTTATAGTTATTTAAGTTATAGTTATTTAAGTTATAGTTATTTAAGTTATAGTTATTTAAGTTATAGTTATTTAATTAATAGTTATTTAAGTTATAGTTATTTAAGTTATAGTTATTTAAGTTATAGTTATTTAAGTTATAGTTATTTAAGTTATAGTTATTTAAATTATAGTTATTTAATTTATAGTTATTTAATTTATAGTTATTTAAGTTATAGTTATTTAAGTTATAGTTATTTAAGTTATAGTTATTTAAGTTATAGTTATTTAATTAATAGTAATTTAAGTTATAGTAATTTAAGTTTAGTTATTTAATTTATAGTTATTTAAGTTATAGTTAATTAAGTTATCGTTAGTTAAGTTATAGTTATTTAAGTTATAGTTATTAAATTATAGTTATTTAAGTTATAGTTATTTAATTTATAGTTTTTTCATTTATAGTTATTTAAGTTATAGATATATAATTTATAGTTTTTTAATTTATGGTTATTATATTATAGTTATTTAAATTATAGTTATTTAAGTTATAGTTAATTAAGTTATCGTTAGTTAAGTTATAGTTATGTAAGTTATTATTATTTAAGTTATTGTTATTTAATTTATAGTTTTTTCATTTATGGTTATTATATTATAGTTATATAAATTATAGTTATTTAAGTTATAGTTATTTAATTTATAGTTTTTTTAATTTATGGTTATTATATTATAGTTATTTAAATTATAGTTATTTAAGTTATAGTTATTTGAGATATAGTTATTTAATTTATAGTTATTTAAGTTATAGTTATTTAAGTTATAGTTATTTAAGTTATAGTTATTTAATTTATAGTTATTTAAGTTATAGTTATTTAAGTTATAGTTATTTAATTTATAGTTATTTAAGTTATAGTTAATTAAGTTATCGTTAGTTAAGTTATAGTTTTTTAAGTTATTGTTATTTAAGTTATTGTTATTTAAGTTATAGTTATTTAAGTTATAGTTATTTAATTTATAGTTTTTTCATTTATGGTTATTATATTATAGTTATATAAATTATTGTTATTTAAGTTATAGTTATTTAAGTTATATTTATTTAAGTTATAGTTATTTAAGTTATAGTTATATAATTTATAGTTTTTTTAATTTATGGTTATTATATTATAGTTATTTAAATTATAGTTATTTAAGTTATAGTTATTTGAGATATAGTTATTTAATTTATATTTATTTAAGTTATAGTTATTTAAGTTATAGTTATTTAAGTTATAGTTATTTAATTTATAGTTATTTAAGTTATAGTTAATTAAGTTATCGTTAGTTAAGTTATAGTTATGTAAGTTATTGTTATTTAAGTTATTGTTATTTAAGTTATAGTTATCTAAGTTATAGTTATTTAAGTTATAGTTATTAAATTATAGTTATTTAAGTTATAGTTATTTAAGTTATAGTTATTTAAGTTATAGTTATTTAAGTTATAGTTATTTAATTAATAGTAATTTAAGTTATAGTAATTTAAGTTTAGTTATTTAATTTATAGGTATTTAAGTTATAATTAATTAAGTTATCGTTAGTTAAGTTATAGTTATTTAAGGTATGGTTATTAAATTATAGTTATTTAAGTTATAGTTTTTTCATTTATGGTTATTTAAGTTATAGTTATTTAAGTTATAGTTATTTAAGTTATAGTTATTTAATTAATAGTTATTTAAGTTATAGTTATTTAAGTTATAGTTATTTAAGTTATAGTTATTTAAATTATAGTTATTTAAGTTATAGTTATTTAATTTATAGTTATTTAAGTTATAGTTATTTAAGTTATAGTTATTTAAGTTATAGTTATTTAAGTTATAGTTATTTAAGTTATAGTTATTTAAGTTATAGTTATTTAAGTTATAGTTATTTAATTAATAGTTATTTAAGTTATAGTTATTTAAGTTATAGTTATTTAAGTTATAGTTATTTAAGTTATAGTTATTTAAGTTATAGTTATTTAAGTTATAGTTATTTAATTTATAGTTATTTAATTTATAGTTATTTAAGTTATAGTTATTTAAGTTATAGTTATTTAAGTTATAGTTATTTAAGTTATAGTTATTTAATTAATAGTAATTTAAGTTATAGTAATTTAAGTTTAGTTATTTAATTTATAGTTATTTAGGTTATAGTTAATTAAGTTATCGTTAGTTAAGTTATAGTTATTTAAGTTATATTTATTAAATTATAGTTATTTAAGTTATAGTTATTTAATTTATAGTTTTTTCATTTATGGTTATTATATTATAGTTATATAAATTATAGTTATTTAAGTTATAGTTATTTAATTTATAGTTTTTTAATTTATGGTTATTATATTATAGTTATTTAAATTATAGTTATTTAAGTTATAGTTATTTGAGATATAGTTATTTAATTTATAGTTATTTAAGTTATAGTTATTTAAGTTATAGTTATTTAAGTTATAGTTATTTAATTTATAGTTATTTAAGTTATAGTTATTTAAGTTATAGTTATTTAATTTATAGTTATTTAAGTTATAGTTAATTAAGTTATCGTTAGTTAAGTTATAGTTTTTTAAGTTATTGTTATTTAAGTTATTGTTATTTAAGTTATAGTTATTTAAGTTATAGTTATTTAATTTATAGTTTTTTCATTTATGGTTATTATATTATAGTTATATAAATTATTGTTATTTAAGTTATAGTTATTTAAGTTATATTTATTTAAGTTATAGTTATTTAAGTTATAGTTATATAATTTATAGTTTTTTTAATTTATGGTTATTATATTATAGTTATTTAAATTATAGTTATTTAAGTTATAGTTATTTGAGATATAGTTATTTAATTTATATTTATTTAAGTTATAGTTATTTAAGTTATAGTTATTTAAGTTATAGTTATTTAATTTATAGTTATTTAAGTTATAGTTAATTAAGTTATCGTTAGTTAAGTTATAGTTATGTAAGTTATTGTTATTTAAGTTATTGTTATTTAAGTTATAGTTATCTAAGTTATAGTTATTTAAGTTATAGTTATTAAATTATAGTTATTTAAGTTATAGTTATTTAAGTTATGATTATTTAATTTATAGTTATTTAAGTTATAGTTAATTAAGTTATAGTTATTTAAGTTATAGTTATTAAATTATAGTTATTTAAGTTATAGTTATTTAATTAATATAGTTATTATATTAAATTATATTAATAGTTATTATATTATTATTATTTAAATTATAGTTATTTAACTTATAGTTATTTAAGATAGAGTTATTTAAGTTTTAGTTATATAATGTATTGTTATTTAAGTTATTCTTATTTAAGTTATAGTTATTTAAGTTATAGTTATTTAAGTTATAGTTATTTAAGTTATAGTTATTTAAGTTATAGTTATTAAATTATAATTATTTAAGTTATAGTTATTTAATTTATAGTTATTTAAGTTATAGTTATTTAAGTTATAGTTATTTAAGTTATAGTTATTTAATTAATAGTTATTTAAGTTATAGTTATTTAAGTTATAGTTATTTAAGTTATAGTTATTTAAGTTATAGTTATTTAAATTATAGTTATTTAAGTTATAGTTATTTAATTTATAGTTATTTAAGTTATAGTTATTTAAGTAATAGTTATTTAAGTTATAGTTATTTAAGTTATAGTTATTTAAGTTATAGTTATTTAAGTTATAGTTATTTAAGTTATAGTTATTTAATTAATAGTTATTTAAGTTATAGTTATTTAAGTTATAGTTATTTAAGTTATAGTTATTTAAGTTATAGTTATTTAAGTTATAGTTATTTAATTTATAGTTATTTAATTTATAGTTATTTAAGTTATAGTTATTTAAGTTATAGTTATTTAAGTTATAGTTATTTAAGTTATAGTTATTTAATTAATAGTAATTTAAGTTATAGTAATTTAAGTTTAGTTATTTAATTTATAGTTATTTAGGTTATAGTTAATTAAGTTATCGTTAGTTAAGTTATAGTTATTTAAGTTATATTTATTAAATTAAAGTTATGTAAGTTATAGTTATTTAATTTATAGTTTTTTCATTTATGGTTATTATATTATAGTTATATAAATTATAGTTATTTAAGTTATAGTTATTTAAGTTATATTTATTTAAGTTATAGTTATTTAAGTTATAGTTATTTAATTTATAGTTTTTTAATTTATGGTTATTATATTATAGTTATTTAATTTATAGTTATTTAAGTTATAGTTAATTAAGTTATCGTTAGTTAAGTTATAGTTATTTAAGTTATAGTTATTAAATTATAGTTATTTAAGTTATAGTTATTTAATTTATAGTTTTTTCATTTATGGTTATTTAAGTTATAGTTATTTAAGTTATAGTTATTTAAGTTATAGTTATTTAATTAATAGTTATTTAAGTTATAGTTATTTAAGTTATAGTTATTTAAGTTATAGTTATTTAAGTTATAGTTATTTAAGTTATAGTTATTTAAGTTATAGTTATTTAATTAATAGTTATTTAAGTTATAGTTATTTAAGTTATAGTTATTTAAGTTATAGTTATTTAATTAATAGTAATTTAAGTTATAGTAATTTAAGTTTAGTTATTTAATTTATAGTTATTTAAGTTATAGTTAATTAAGTTATCGTTAGTTAAGTTATAGTTATTTAAGTTATAGTTATTAAATTATAGTTACTTAAGTTATAGTTATTTAATTTATAGTTTTTTCATTTATGGTTATTTAAGTTATAGTTATTTAAGTTATAGTTATTTAAGTTATAGTTATTTAAGTTATAGTTATTTAAGTTATAGTTATTTAAGTTATAGTTATTTAATTAATAGTTATTTAAGTTATAGTTATTTAAGTTATAGTTATTTAAGTTATAGTTATTTAAGTTATAGTTATTTAAGTTATAGTTATTTAATTTATAGTTATTTAAGTTATAGTTATTTAAGTTATAGTTATTTAAGTTATAGTTATTTAAGTTATAGTTATTTAAATTATAGTTATTTAAGTTATAGTTATTTAATTAATAGTTATTTAAGTTATAGTTATTTAAGTTATAGTTATTTAAGTTATAGTTATTTAAGTTATAGTTATTTAAGTTATAGTTATTTAAGTTATAGTTATTTAAGTTATAGTTATTTAAGTTATAGTTATTTAATTTATAGTTATTTAATTTATAGTTATTTAAGTTATAGTTATTTAAGTTATAGTTATTTAAGTTATAGTTATTTAAGTTATAGTTATTTAATTAATAGTAATTTAAGTTATAGTAATTTAAGTTTAGTTATTTAATTTATAGTTATTTAAGTTATAGTTAATTAAGTTATCGTTAGTTAAGTTATAGTTATTTAAGTTATAGTTATTAAATTATAGTTATTTAAGTTATAGTTATTTAATTTATAGTTTTTTCATTTATGGTTATTATATTATAGTTATATAAATTATAGTTATTTAAGTTATAGTTATTTAAGTTATAGTTATTTAAGTTATAGTTATTTAAGTTATAGTTATTTAAGTTATAGTTATTTAAGTTATAGTTATTTAAGTTATAGTTATTTAATTAATAGTTATTTAAGTTATAGTTATTTAAGTTATAGTTATTTAAGTTATAGTTATTTAAGTTATAGTTATTTAAGTTATAGTTATTTAATTAATAGTTATTTAAGTTATAGTTATTTAAGTTATAGTTATTTAAGTTATAGTTATTTAAGTTATAGTTATTTAAGTTATAATTATTTAAGTTATAGTTATTTAATTTATAGTTATTTAATTTATAGTTATTTAAGTTATAGTTATTTAAGTTATAGTTATTTAAGTTATAGTTATTTAAGTTATAGTTATTTAATTAATAGTAATTTAAGTTATAGTAATTTAAGTTTAGTTATTTAATTTATAGTTATTTAAGTTATAGTTAATTAAGTTATCGTTAGTTAAGTTATAGTTATTTAAGTTATAGTTATTAAATTATAATTATTTAAGTTATAGTTATTTAATTTATAGTTTTTTCATTTATGGTTATTTAAGTTATAGTTATTTAAGTTATAGTTATTTAATTAATAGTTATTTAAGTTATAGTTATTTAAGTTATAGTTATTTAAGTTATAGTTATTTAAGTTATAGTTATTTAAGTTATAGTTATTTAATTTATAGTTATTTAAGTTATAGTTATTTAAGTTATAGTTATTTAAGTTATAGTTATTTAAGTTATAGTTATTTAAGTTATAGTTATTTAAGTTATAGTTATTTAAGTTATAGTTATTTAAGTTATAGTTATTTAATTAATAGTTATTTAAGTTATAGTTATTTAAGTTATAGTTATTTAAGTTATAGTTATTTAAGTTATAGTTATTTAAGTTATAGTTATTTAAATTATAGTTATTTAATTTATAGTTATTTAATTTATAGTTATTTAAGTTATAGTTATTTAAGTTATAGTTATTTAAGTTATAGTTATTTAAGTTATAGTTATTTAATTAATAGTAATTTAAGTTATAGTAATTTAAGTTTAGTTATTTAATTTATAGTTATTTAAGTTATAGTTAATTAAGTTATCGTTAGTTAAGTTATAGTTATTTAAGTTATAGTTATTAAATTATAGTTATTTAAGTTATAGTTATTTAATTTATAGTTTTTTCATTTATAGTTATTTAAGTTATAGATATATAATTTATAGTTTTTTAATTTATGGTTATTATATTATAGTTATTTAAATTATAGTTATTTAAGTTATAGTTAATTAAGTTATCGTTAGTTAAGTTATAGTTATGTAAGTTATTATTATTTAAGTTATTGTTATTTAAGTTATAGTTATCTAAGTTATAGTTATTTAAGTTATAGTTATTAAATTATATTTATTTAAGTTACAGTTATTTAAGTTATAATTATTTAAGTTATAGTTATTTAATTTATAGTTATTTAATTTATAGTTATTTAAGTTATAGTTATTTAAGTTATAGTTATTTAAGTTATAGTTATTTAAGTTATAGTTATTTAATTAATAGTAATTTAAGTTATAGTAATTTAAGTTTAGTTATTTAATTTATAGTTATTTAAGTTATAGTTAATTAAGTTATCATTAGTTAAGTTATAGTTATTTAAGTTATAGTTATTAAATTATAGTTATTTAAGTTATAGATATTTAATTTATAGTTTTTTCATTTATGGTTATTATATTATAGTTATATAAATTATAGTTATTTAAGTTATAGTTATTTAAGTTATAGTTATTTAAGTTATAGTTATTTAAGTTATAGTTATTTAAGTTATAGTTATTTAATTAATAGTTATTTAAGTTATAGTTATTTAAGTTATAGTTATTTAAGTTATAGTTATTTAAGTTATAGTTATTTAAGTTATAGTTATTTAAGTTATAGTTATTTAATTAATAGTTATTTAAGTTATAGTTATTTAAGTTATAGTTATTTAAGTTATAGTTTATTTAAGTTATAGTTATTTAAGTTATAGTTATTTAATTTATAGTTATTTAATTTATAGTTATTTAAGTTATAGTTATTTAAGTTATAGTTATTTAAGTTATAGTTATTTAAGTTATAGTTATTTAATTAATAGTAATTTAAGTTATAGTAATTTAAGTTTAGTTATTTAATTTATAGGTATTTAAGTTATAATTAATTAAGTTATCGTTAGTTAAGTTATAGTTATTTAAGTTATGGTTATTAAATTATAGTTATTTAAGTTATAGTTTTTTCATTTATGGTTATTTAAGTTATAGTTATTTAAGTTATAGTTATTTAAGTTATAGTTATTTAATTAATAGTTATTTAAGTTATAGTTATTTAAGTTATAGTTATTTAAGTTATAGTTATTTAAATTATAGTTATTTAAGTTATAGTTATTTAATTTATAGTTATTTAAGTTATAGTTATTTAAGTTATAGTTATTTAAGTTATAGTTATTTAAGTTATAGTTATTTAAGTTATAGTTATTTAAGTTATAGTTATTTAAGTTATAGTTATTTAAGTTATAGTTATTTAATTAATAGTTATTTAAGTTATAGTTATTTAAGTTATAGTTATTTAAGTTATAGTTATTTAAGTTATAGTTATTTAAGTTATAGTTATTTAATTTATAGTTATTTAATTTATAGTTATTTAAGTTATAGTTATTTAAGTTATAGTTATTTAAGTTATAGTTATTTAATTAATATTAATTTAAGTTATAGTAATTTAAGTTTAGTTATTTAATTTATAGTTATTTAGGTTATAGTTAATTAAGTTATCGTTAGTTAAGTTATAGTTATTTAAGTTATATTTATTAAATTATAGTTATTTAAGTTATAGTTATTTAATTTATAGTTTTTTCATTTATGGTTATTATATTATAGTTATATAAATTATAGTTATTTAAGTTATAGTTATTTAATTTATAGTTTTTTAATTTATGGTTATTATATTATAGTTATTTAAATTATAGTTATTTAAGTTATAGATATTTGAGATATAGTTATTTAATTTATAGTTATTTAAGTTATAGTTATTTAAGTTATAGTTATTTAAGTTATAGTTATTTAATTTATAGTTATTTAAGTTATAGTTATTTAAGTTATAGTTATTTAATTTATAGTTATTTAAGTTATAGTTAATTAAGTTATCGTTAGTTAAGTTATAGTTTTTTAAGTTATTGTTATTTAAGTTATTGTTATTTAAGTTATAGTTATTTAAGTTATAGTTATTTAATTTATAGTTTTTTCATTTATGGTTATTATATTATAGTTATATAAATTATTGTTATTTAAGTTATAGTTATTTAAGTTATATTTATTTAAGTTATAGTTATTTAAGTTATAGATATATAATTTATAGTTTTTTAATTTATGGTTATTATATTATAGTTATTTAAATTATAGTTATTTAAGTTATAGTTATTTGAGATATAGTTATTTAATTTATATTTATTTAAGTTATAGTTATTTAAGTTATAGTTATTTAAGTTATAGTTATTTAATTTATAGTTATTTAAGTTATAGTTAATTAAGTTATCGTTAGTTAAGTTATAGTTATGTAAGTTATTATTATTTAAGTTATTGTTATTTAAGTTATAGTTATCTAAGTTATAGTTATTTAAGTTATAGTTATTAAATTATAGTTATTTAAGTTATAGTTATTTAAGTTATGATTATTTAATTTATAGTTATTTAAGTTATAGTTAATTAAGTTATAGTTATTTAAGTTATAGTTATTAAATTATAGTTATTTAAGTTATAGTTATTTAATTAATATAGTTATTATATTAAATTATATTAATAGTTAT
Source organism: Osedax frankpressi (assembly GCA_964035775.1). NCBI lineage: Eukaryota > Metazoa > Annelida > Polychaeta > Sabellida > Siboglinidae > Osedax > Osedax frankpressi. The sequence continues at coordinate 1,616,922 of OZ038314.1, forward strand.
TATATTATTATTATTTAAATTATAGTTATTTAACTTATAGTTATTTAAGATAGAGTTATTTAAGTTTTAGTTATATAATGTATTGTTATTTAAGTTATTCTTATTTAAGTTATAGTTATTTAAGTTATAGTTATTTAAGTTATAGTTATTTAAGTTATAGTTATTTAAGTTATAGTTATTAAATTATAATTATTTAAGTTATAGTTATTTAATTTATAGTTATTTAAGTTATAGTTATTTAAGTTATAGTTATTTAAGTTATAGTTATTTAATTAATAGTTATTTAAGTTATAGTTATTTAAGTTATAGTTATTTAATTTATAGTTATTTAAGTTATAGTTATTTAAGTTATAGTTATTTAAGTTATAGTTATTTAAGTTATAGTTATTTAAGTTATAGTTATTTAAATTATAGTTATTTAAGTTATAGTTATTTAATTTATAGTTATTTAAGTTATAGTTATTTAAGTAATAGTTATTTAAGTTATAGTTATTTAAGTTATAGTTATTTAAGTTATAGTTATTTAAGTTATAGTTATTTAAGTTATAGTTATTTAATTAATAGTTATTTAAGTTATAGTTATTTAAGTTATAGTTATTTAAGTTATAGTTATTTAAGTTATAGTTATTTAAGTTATAGTTATTTAAGTTATAGTTTTTTCATTTATGGTTATTATATTATAGTTATATAAATTATTGTTATTTAAGTTATAGTTATTTAAGTTATATTTATTTAAGTTATAGTTATTTAAGTTATAGATATATAATTTATAGTTTTTTAATTTATGGTTATTATATTATAGTTATTTAAATTATAGTTATTTAAGTTATAGTTATTTGAGATATAGTTATTTAATTTATATTTATTTAAGTTATAGTTATTTAAGTTATAGTTATTTAAGTTATAGTTATTTAATTTATAGTTATTTAAGTTATAGTTAATTAAGTTATCGTTAGTTAAGTTATAGTTATGTAAGTTATTATTATTTAAGTTATTGTTATTTAAGTTATAGTTATCTAAGTTATAGTTATTTAAGTTATAGTTATTAAATTATAGTTATTTAAGTTATAGTTATTTAAGTTATGATTATTTAATTTATAGTTATTTAAGTTATAGTTAATTAAGTTATAGTTATTTAAGTTATAGTTATTAAATTATAGTTATTTAAGTTATAGTTATTTAATTAATATAGTTATTATATTAAATTATATTAATAGTTATTATATTATTATTATTTAAATTATAGTTATTTAACTTATAGTTATTTAAGATAGAGTTATTTAAGTTTTAGTTATATAATGTATTGTTATTTAAGTTATTCTTATTTAAGTTATAGTTATTTAAGTTATAGTTATTTAAGTTATAGTTATTTAAGTTATAGTTATTTAAGTTATAGTTATTAAATTATAATTATTTAAGTTATAGTTATTTAATTTATAGTTATTTAAGTTATAGTTATTTAAGTTATAGTTATTTAAGTTATAGTTATTTAATTAATAGTTATTTAAGTTATAGTTATTTAAGTTATAGTTATTTAATTTATAGTTATTTAAGTTATAGTTATTTAAGTTATAGTTATTTAAGTTATAGTTATTTAATTAATAGTTATTTAAGTTATAGTTATTTAAGTTATAGTTATTTAAATTATAGTTATTTAAGTTATAGTTATTTAATTTATAGTTATTTAAGTTATAGTTATTTAAGTAATAGTTATTTAAGTTATAGTTATTTAAGTTATAGTTATTTAAGTTATAGTTATTTAAGTTATAGTTATTTAAGTTATAGTTATTTAATTAATAGTTATTTAAGTTATAGTTATTTAAGTTATAGTTATTTAAGTTATAGTTATTTAAGTTATAGTTATTTAAGTTATAGTTATTTAAGTTATAGTTATTTAATTTATAGTTATTTAATTTATAGTTATTTAAGTTATAGTTATTTAAGTTATAGTTATTTAAGTTATAGTTATTTAAGTTATAGTTATTTAAGTTATAGTTATTTAATTAATAGTAATTTAAGTTATAGTAATTTAAGTTTAGTTATTTAATTTATAGTTATTTAGGTTATAGTTAATTAAGTTATTGTTAGTTAAGTTATATTTATTTAAGTTATATTTATTAAATTAAAGTTATTTAAGTTATAGTTATTTAATTTATAGTTTTTTCATTTATGGTTATTATATTATAGTTATATAAATTATAGTTATTTAAGTTATAGTTATTTAAGTTATATTTATTTAAGTTATAGTTATTTAAGTTATAGTTATTTAATTTATAGTTTTTTAATTTATGGTTATTATATTATAGTTATTTAAATTATAGTTATTTAAGTTATAGTTATTTGAGATATAGTTATTTAATTTATAGTTATTTAAGTTATAGTTATTTAAGTTATAGTTATTTAAGTTATAGTTATTTAATTTATAGTTATTTAAGTTATAGTTAATTAAGTTATCGTTAGTTAAGTTATAGTTTTTTAAGTTATTGTTATTTAAGTTATTGTTATTTAAGTTATAGTTATTTAAGTTATAGTTATTTAATTTATAGTTTTTTCATTTATGGTTATTATATTATAGTTATATAAATTATTGTTATTTAAGTTATAGTTATTTAAGTTATATTTATTTAAGTTATAGTTATTTAAGTTATAGTTATTTAATTTATAGTTTTTTAATTTATGGTTATTATATTATAGTTATTTAAATTATAGTTATTTAAGTTATAGTTATTTGAGATATAGTTATTTAATTTATATTTATTTAAGTTATAGTTATTTAAGTTATAGTTATTTAAGTTATAGTTATTTAATTTATAGTTATTTAAGTTATAGTTAATTAAGTTATCGTTAGTTAAGTTATAGTTATGTAAGTTATTGTTATTTAAGTTATTGTTATTTAAGTTATAGTTATCTAAGTTATAGTTATTTAAGTTATAGTTATTAAATTATAGTTATTTAAGTTATAGTTATTTAAGTTATGATTATTTAATTTATAGTTATTTAAGTTATAGTTAATTAAGTTATAGTTATTTAAGTTATAGTTATTAAATTATAGTTATTTAAGTTATAGTTATTTAATTAATAGTTATTATATTATTATTATTTAAATTATAGTTATTTAACTTATAGTTATTTAAGATAGAGTTATTTAAGTTTTAGTTATATAATGTATTGTTATTTAAGTTATTCTTATTTAAGTTATAGTTATTTAAGTTATAGTTATTTAAGTTATAGTTATTTAAGTTATAGTTATTTAAGTTATAGTTATTAAATTATAGTTATTTAAGTTATAGTTATTTAATTTATAGTTATTTAAGTTATAGTTATTTAAGTTATAGTTATTTAAGTTATAGTTATTTAATTAATAGTTATTTAAGTTATAGTTATTTAAGTTATAGTTATTTAATTTATAGTTATTTAAGTTATAGTTATTTAAGTTATAGTTATTTAAGTTATAGTTATTTAATTTATAGTTATTTAAGTTATAGTTATTTAAGTTATAGTTATTTAATTAATAGTTATTTAAGTTATAGTTATTTAAGTTATAGTTATTTAAGTTATAGTTATTTAAGTTATAGTTATTTAAGTTATAGTTATTTAAGTTATAGTTATTTAAGTTATAGTTATTTAATTAATAGTTATTTAAGTTATAGTTATTTAAGTTATAGTTATTTAAGTTATAGTTATTTAATTAATAGTAATTTAAGTTATAGTAATTTAAGTTTAGTTATTTAATTTATAGTTATTTAAGTTATAGTTAATTAAGTTATCGTTAGTTAAGTTATAGTTATTTAAGTTATAGTTATTAAATTATAGCTATTTAAGTTATAGTTATTTAATTTATAGTTTTTTCATTTATGGTTATTTAAGTTATAGTTATTTAAGTTATAGTTATTTAAGTTATAGTTATTTAAGTTATAGATATTTAAGTTATAGTTATTTAAGTTATAGTTATTTAAGTTATAGTTATTTAAGTTTTAGTTATTTAAGTTATAGTTATTTAATTAATAGTAATTTAAGTTATAGTTATTTAAGTTATAGTTATTTAAGTTATAGTTATTTAAGTTATAGTTATTTAAGTTATAGTTATTTAATTTATAGTTATTTAAGTTATAGTTATTTAAGTTATAGTTATTTAAGTTATAGTTATTTAAGTTATAGTTATTTAAGTTATAGTTATTTAAGTTATAGTTATTTAAGTTATAGTTATTTAAGTTATAGTTATTTAAGTTATAGTTATTTAATTAATAGTTATTTAAGTTATAGTTATTTAAGTTATAGTTATTTAAGTTATAGTTATTTAAGTTATAGTTATTTAAGTTATAGTTATTTAAGTTATAGTTATTTAATTAATAGTTATTTAAGTTATAGTTATTTAAGTTATAGTTATTTAAGTTATAGTTATTTAAGTTATAGTTATTTAAGTTATAGTTATTTAAGTTATAGTTATTTAATTAATAGTTATTTAAGTTATAGTTATTTAAGTTATAGTTATTTAAGTTATAGTTATTTAAGTTATAGTTATTTAAGTTATAGTTATTTAATTAATAGTTATTTAAGTTATAGTTATTTAAGTTATAGTTATTTAAGTTATAGTTATTTAAGTTATAGTTATTTAAGTTATAGTTATTTAATTTATAGTTATTTAATTTATAGTTATTTAAGTTATAGTTATTTAAGTTATAGTTATTTAAGTTATAGTTATTTAAGTTATAGTTATTTAATTAATAGTAATTTAAGTTATAGTAATTTAAGTTTAGTTATTTAATTTATAGTTATTTAAGTTATAGTTAATTAAGTTATCGTTAGTTAAGTTATAGTTATCTAAGTTATGGTTATTAAATTATAGTTATTTAAGTTATAGTTTTTTCATTTATGGTTATTTAAGTTATAGTTATTTAAGTTATAGTTATTTAAGTTATAGTTATTTAATTAATAGTTATTTAAGTTATAGTTATTTAAGTTATAGTTATTTAAGTTATAGTTATTTAAATTATAGTTATTTAAGTTATAGTTATTTAATTTATAGTTATTTAAGTTATAGTTATTTAAGTTATAGTTATTTAAGTTATAGTTATTTAAGTTATAGTTATTTAAGTTATAGTTATTTAAGTTATAGTTATTTAAGTTATAGTTATTTAATTAATAGTTATTTAAGTTATAGTTATTTAAGTTATAGTTATTTAAGTTATAGTTATTTAAGTTATAGTTATTTAAGTTATAGTTATTTAAGTTATAGTTATTTAATTTATAGTTATTTAAGTTATAGTTATTTAATTAATAGTTATTTAAGTTATAGTTATTTAAGTTATAGTTATTTAAGTTATAGTTATTTAAGTTATAGTTATTTAAGTTATAGTTATTTAAGTTATAGTTATTTAATTTATAGTTATTTAAGTTATAGTTATTTAAGTTATAGTTATTTAAGTTATAGTTATTTAAGTTATAGTTATTTAAGTTATAGTTATTTAAGTTATAGTTATTTAAGTTATAGTTATTTAAGTTATAGTTATTTAAGTTATAGTTATTTAATTAATAGTTATTTAAGTTATAGTTATTTAAGTTATATTTATTTAAGTTATAGTTATTTAAGTTATAGTTATTTAAGTTATAGTTATTTAATTTATAGTTATTTAATTTATAGTTATTTAAGTTATAGTTATTTAAGTTATAGTTATTTAAGTTATAGTTATTTAAGTTATAGTTATTTAAGTTATAGTTATTTAATTAATAGTAATTTAAGTTATAGTAATTTAAGTTTAGTTATTTAATTTATAGTTATTTAAGTTATAGTTAATTAAGTTATTGTTAGTTAAGTTATAGTTATTTAAGTTATAGTTATTAAATTATAGTTATTTAAGTTATAGTTATTTAATTTATAGTTTTTTCATTTATGGTTATTATATTATAGTTATATAAATTATAGTTATTTAAGTTATAGTTATTTAAGTTATAGTTATTTAAGTTATAGTTATTTAAGTTATAGTTATTTAATTTATAGTTTTTTAATTTATGGTTATTATATTATAGTTATTTAAATTATAGTTATTTAAGTTATAGTTATTTGAGATATAGTTATTTAATTTATAGTTATTTAAGTTATAGTTATTTAAGTTATAGTTATTTAAGTTATAGTTATTTAATTTATAGTTATTTAAGTTATAGTTAATTAAGTTATCGTTAGTTAAGTTATAGTTATGTAAGTTATTGTTATTTAAGTTATTGTTATTTAAGTTATAGTTATCTAAGTTATAGTTATTTAAGTTATAGTTATTAAATTATAGTTATTTAAGTTATAGTTATTTAAGTTATGATTATTTAATTTATAGTTATTTAAGTTATAGTTAATTATGTTATAGTTATTTAAGTTATAGTTATTAAATTATAGTTATTTAAGTTATAGTTATTTAATTAATAGTTATTATATTATTATTATTTAAATTATAGTTATTTAACTTATAGTTATTTAAGATAGATTTATTTAAGTTTTAGTTATATAATGTATTGTTATTTAAGTTATTCTTATTTAAGTTATAGTTATTTAAGTTATAGTTATTTAAGTTATAGTTATTTAAGTTATAGTTATTTAAGTTATAGTTATTAAATTATAGTTATTTAAGTTATAGTTATTTAATTTATAGTTATTTAAGTTATAGTTATTTAAGTTATAGTTATTTAAGTTATAGTTATTTAATTAATAGTTATTTAAGTTATAGTTATTTAAGTTATAGTTATTTAATTTATAGTTATTTAAGTTATAGTTATTTAAGTTATAGTTATTTAAGTTATAGTTATTTAATTTATAGTTATTTAAGTTATAGTTATTTAAGTTATAGTTATTTAATTAATAGTTATTTAAGTTATAGTTATTTAAGTTATAGTTATTTAAGTTATAGTTATTTAAGTTATAGTTATTTAAGTTATAGTTATTTTAGTTATAGTTATTTAAGTTATAGTTATTTAATTAATAGTTATTTAAGTTATAGTTATTTAAGTTATAGTTATTTAAGTTATAGTTATTTAATTAATAGTAATTTAAGTTATAGTAATTTAAGTTTAGTTATTTAATTTATAGTTATTTAAGTTATAGTTAATTAAGTTATCGTTAGTTAAGTTATAGTTATTTAAGTTATAGTTATTAAATTATAGTTATTTAAGTTATAGTTATTTAATTTATAGTTTTTTCATTTATGGTTATTATATTATAGTTATATAAATTATAGTTATTTAAGTTATAGTTATTTAAGTTATAGTTATTTAAGTTATAGTTATTTAAGTTATAGTTATTTAAGTTATAGTTATTTAAGTTATAGTTATTTAAGTTATAGTTATTTAATTAATAGTTATTTAAGTTATAGTTATTTAAGTTATAGTTATTTAAGTTATAGTTATTTAAGTTATAGTTATTTAAGTTATAGTTATTTAATTAATAGTTATTTAAGTTATAGTTATTTAAGTTATAGTTATTTAAGTTATAGTTATTTGAGTTATAGTTATTTAATTTATAGTTATTTAATTTATAGTTATTTAAGTTATAGTTATTTAAGTTATAGTTATTTAAGTTATAGTTATTTAAGTTATAGTTATTTAATTAATAGTAATTTAAGTTATAGTAATTTAAGTTTAGTTATTTAATTTATAGTTATTTAAGTTATAGTTAATTAAGTTATCGTTAGTTAAGTTATAGTTATTTAAGTTATAGTTATTAAATTATAGTTATTTAAGTTATAGTTATTTAATTTATAGTTTTTTCATTTATGGTTATTATATTATAGTTATATAAATTATAGTTATTTAAGTTATAGTTATTTAAGTTATAGTTATTTAAGTTATAGTTATTTAAGGTATAGTTATTTAAGTTATAGTTATTTAAGTTATAGTTATTTAATTAATAGTTATTTAAGTTATAGTTATTTAAGTTATAGTTATTTAAGTTATAGTTATTTAAGTTATAGTTATTTAAGTTATAGTTATTTAATTTATAGTTATTTAAGTTATAGTTATTTAAGTTATAGTTATTTAAGTTATAGTTATTTAAGTTATAGTTATTTAAGTTATAGTTATTTAAGTTATAGTTATTTAAGTTATAGTTATTTAAGTTATAGTTATTTAAGTTATAGTTATTTAATTAATAGTTATTTAAGTTATAGTTATTTAAGTTATATTTATTTAAGTTATAGTTATTTAAGTTATAGTTATTTAAGTTATAGTTATTTAATTTATAGTTATTTAATTTATAGTTATTTAAGTTATAGTTATTTAAGTTATAGTTATTTAAGTTATAGTTATTAAATTATAGTTATTTAAGTTATAGTTATTTAATTTATAGTTTTTTCATTTATGGTTATTATATTATAGTTATATAAATTATAGTTATTTAAGTTATAGTTATTTAAGTTATAGTTATTTAAGTTATAGTTATTTAAGTTATAGTTATTTAAGTTATAGTTATTTAAGTTATAGTTATTTAAGTTATAGTTATTTAAGTTATAGTTATTTAATTAATAGTTATTTAAGTTATAGTTATTTAAGTTATAGTTATTTAAGTTATAGTTATTTAAGTTATAGTTATTTAAGTTATAGTTATTTAATTAATAGTTATTTAAGTTATAGTTATTTAAGTTATAGTTATTTAAGTTATAGTTATTTAAGTTATAGTTATTTAATTTATAGTTATTTAATTTATAGTTATTTAAGTTATAGTTATTTAAGTTATAGTTATTTAAGTTATAGCTATTTAAGTTATAGTTATTTAATTAATAGTAATTTAAGTTATAGTAATTTAAGTTTAGTTATTTAATTTATAGTTATTTAAGTTATAGTTAATTAAGTTATCGTTAGTTAAGTTATAGTTATTTAAGTTATAGTTATTAAATTATAGTTATTTAAGTTATAGTTATTTAATTTATAGTTTTTTCATTTATGGTTATTATATTATAGTTATATAAATTATAGTTATTTAAGTTATAGTTATTTAAGTTATAGTTATTTAAGTTATAGTTATTTAAGTTATAGTTATTTAAGTTATAGTTATTTAATTAATAGTTATTTAAGTTATAGTTATTTAAGTTATAGTTATTTAAGTTATAGTTATTTAAGTTATAGTTATTTAAGTTATAGTTATTTAATTTATAGTTATTTAAGTTATAGTTATTTAAGTTATAGTTATTTAAGTTATAGTTATTTAAGTTATAGTTATTTAAGTTATAGTTATTTAAGTTATAGTTATTTAAGTTATAGTTATTTAAGTTATAGTTATTTAATTAATAGTTATTTAAGTTATAGTTATTTAAGTTATATTTATTTAAGTTATAGTTATTTAAGTTATAGTTATTTAAGTTATAGTTATTTAAGTTATAGTTAATTAAGTTATCGTTAGTTAAGTTATAGTTATTTAAGTTATAGTTATTAAATTATAGTTATTTAAGTTATAGTTATTTAATTTATAGTTTTTTCATTTATGGTTATTTAAGTTATAGTTATTTAAGTTATAGTTATTTAAGTTATAGTTATTTAAGTTATAGTTATTTAAGTTATAGTTATTTAAGTTATAGTTATTTAATTAATAGTTATTTAAGTTATAGTTATTTAAGTTATAGTTATTTAAGTTATGGTTATTTAAGTTATAGTTATTTAAGTTATAGTTATTTAATTTATAGTTATTTAAGTTATAGTTATTTAAGTTATAGTTATTTAAGTTATAGTTATTTAAGTTATAGTTATTTAAGTTATAGTTATTTAAGTTATAGTTATTTAATTAATAGTTATTTAAGTTATAGTTATTTAAGTTATAGTTATTTAAGTTATAGTTATTTAAGTTATAGTTATTTAAGTTATAGTTATTTAATTAATAGTTATTTAAGTTATAGTTATTTAAGTTATAGTTATTTAAGTTATAGTTATTTAAGTTATAGTTATTTAAGTTATAGTTATTTAATTTATAGTTATTTAATTTATAGTTATTTAAGTTATAGTTATTTAAGTTATAGTTATTTAAGTTATAGTTATTTAAGTTATAGTTATTTAATTAATAGTAATTTAAGTTATAGTAATTTAAGTTTAGTTATTTAATTTATAGTTATTTAAGTTATAGTTATTTAAGTTATAGTTATTTAAGTTATAGTTATTTAAGTTATAGTTATTTAAGTTATAGTTATTTAAGTTATAGTTATTTAAGTTATAGTTATTTAAGTTATAGTTATTTAATTTATAGTTATTTAAGTTATAGTTATTTAAGTTATAGTTATTTAAGATATAGTTATTTAAGTTATAGTTATTTAAGTTATAGTTATTTAAGTTATAGTTATTTAATTAATAGTTATTTAAGTTATAGTTATTTAAGTTATAGTTATTTAAGTTATAGTTATTTAAGTTATAGTTATTTAATTTATAGTTATTTAATTTATAGTTATTTAAGTTATAGTTATTTAAGTTATAGTTATTTAAGTTATAGTTATTTAAGTTATAGTTGTTTAATTAATAGTAATTTAAATTATAGTAATTTAAGTTTAGTTATTTAATTTATAGTTATTTAAGTTATAGTTAATTAAGTTATCGTTAGTTAAGTTATAGTTATTTAAGTTATAGTTATTTAAGTTATAGTTATTTAATTTATAGTTTTTTCATTTATGGTTATTTAAGTTATAGTTATTTAAGTTATAGTTATTTAAGTTATAGTTATTTAAGTTATAGTTATTTAAGTTATAGTTATTTAAGTTATAGTTATTTAAGTTATAGTTATTTAAGTTATAGTTATTTAATTAATAGTTATTTAAGTTATAGTTATTTAAGTTATAGTTATTTAAGTTATAGTTATTTAAGTTATAGTTATTTAATTAATAGTTATTTAAGTTATAGTTATTTAAGTTATAGTTATTTAAGTTATAGTTATTTAAGTTATAGTTATTTAAGTTATAGTTATTTAATTAATAGTTATTTAATTAATAGTTATTTAAGTTATAGTTATTTAAGTTATAGTTATTTAAGTTATAGTTATTTAAGTTATAGTTATTTAAGTTATAGTTATTTAATTTATAGTTATTTAATTTATAGTTATTTAAGTTATAGTTATTTAAGTTATAGTTATTTAAGTTATAGTTATTTAAGTTATAGTTATTTAATTAATAGTAATTTAAGTTATAGTAATTTAAGTTTAGTTATTTAATTTATAGTTATTTAAGTTATAGTTATTTAAGTTATAGTTATTATATAATATTTATTTAAGTTATAGTTATTTAAGATATATTTATTTAATTTATAGTTATTATATTATAATTATTTAAGTTATAGTTATTTAAGTTATAGTTATTTAATTAATAGTTATTTAAGTTATAGTTATTTAAGTTATAGTTATTTAAGTTATAGTTATTTAAGTTATAGTTATTTAAGTTATAGTTATTTAAGTTATAGTTATTTAAGTTATAATTATTTAAATTATAGTTATATAAGTTATAGTTAATTAAGTTATCGTTATTTAAGTTATAGTTATTTAAGTTATAGTTATTTAAGTTATAGTTATTTAAGTTATAGTTATTTAAGTTATAGTTATTTAAGTTATAGTTATTTAATTTATAGTTATTTAAGTTATAGTTATTTAAGTTATAGTTATTTAAGTTATAGTTATTTAAGTTATAGTTATTTAATTAATAGTAATTTAAGTTATAGTAATTTAAGTTTAGTTATTTAATTTATAGTTATTTAAGTTATAGTTAATTAAGTTATCGTTAGTTAAGTTATAGTTATTTAAGTTATAGTTATTAAATTATAGTTATTTAAGTTATAGTTATTTAATTTATAGTTTTTTCATTTATGGTTATTTAAGTTATAGTTATTTAAGTTATAGTTATTTAAGTTATAGTTATTTAAGTTATAGTTATTTAAGTTATAGTTATTTAATTAATAGTTATTTAAGTTATAGTTATTTAAGTTATAGTTATTTAAGTTATAGTTATTTAAGTTATAGTTATTTAAGTTATAGTTATTTAATTAATAGTTATTTAAGTTATAGTTATTTAAGTTATAGTTATTTAAGTTATAGTTATTTAAGTTATAGTTATTTAAGTTATAGTTATTTAAGTTATAGTTATTTAAGTTATAGTTATTTAATTTATAGTTATTTAAGTTATAGTTATTTAAGTTATAGTTATTTAAGTTATAGTTATTTAAGTTATAGTTATTTAAGTTATAGTTATTTAAGTTATAGTTATTTAAGTTATAGTTATTTAATTAATAGTTATTTAAATTATAGTTATTTAAGTTATAGTTATTTAAGTTATAGTTATTTAAGTTATAGTTATTTAAGTTATAGTTATTTAAGTTATAGTTATTTAATTAATAGTTATTTAAGTTATAGTTATTTAAGATATAGTTATTTAAGTTATAGTTATTTAAGTTATAGTTATTTAAGTTATAGTTATTTAAGTTATAGTTATTTAAGTTATAGTTATTTAAGTTATAGTTATTTAAGTTATAGTTATTTAAGTTATAGTTATTTAAGTTATAATTATTTAAGATATATTTATTTAATTTATAGTTATTATATTATAATTATTTAAGTTTTAGTTATTTAAGTTATAGTTATTATATTATAGCTATTTAAGTGATATTTATTTAAGTTATAGTTATTTAATTAATAGTTATTTAATTTATAGTTATTTAATTATAGTTATTTAAGTTATAGTTTTTAAATTATATTTATTTAAGTTATAGTTATTTAATTTATAGTTATTTAATTTATAGTTATTTAATTTATAGTTATTTAATTTATAGTTATTTAATTTATAGTTATTTAATTTATAGTTATTTAATTTATAGTTATTTAATTTATAGTTATTTAATTTATAGTTATTTAATTTATAGTTATTTAATTTATAGTTATTTAATTTATAGTTATTTAATTTATAGTTATTTAATTTATAGTTATTTAATTTATAGTTATTATAGTTATTTAAATTATAGTTATTTAAGTTATAGTTATTTAAGTTATAGTTATTTAAGTTATAGTTATTTAAGTTATAGTTATTTAAGTTATAGTTATTTAATTTATAGTTATTTAATTTATAGTTATTTAATTTATAGTTATTTAATTTATAGTTATTTAATTTATAGTTATTTAATTTATAGTTATTTAATTTATAGTTATTTAATTTATAGTTATTTAATTTATAGTTATTATAGTTATTTAAATTATAGTTATTTAAGTTATAGTTATTTAAGTTATAGTTATTTAAGTTATAGTTATTTAAGTTATAGTTATTTAAGTTATAGTTATTTAAGTTATAGTTATTTAAGTTATAGTTATTTAAGTTATAGTTATTTAAGTTATAATTATTTAAATTATAGTTATATAAGTTATAGTTAATTAAGTTATCGTTATTTAAGTTATAGTTATTTAAGTTATAGTTATTTAAATTTTAGTTATATAAGTTATAGTTATTGAATTTATAGTTATTTAATTTATAGTTATTTAAGTTATAGTTATTTAAGTTATAGTTATTTAAGTTATAGTTATTTAAGTTATAGTTATTTAATTAATAGTAATTTAAGTTATAGTAATTTAAGTTTAGTTATTTAATTTATAGTTATTTAAGTTATAGTTATTTAAGTTATAGTTATTATATAATATTTATTTAAGTTATAGTTATTTAAGATATATTTATTTAATTTATAGTTATTATATTATAATTATTTAAGTTTTAGTTATTTAAGTTATAGTTATTATATTATAGCTATTTAAGTGATATTTATTTAAGTTAAAGTTATTTAATTAATAGTTATTTAATTTATAGTTATTTAAGTTATAGTTATTTAAGTTATAGTTATTAAATTATATTTATCTAAGTTATAGTTATTTAATTTATAGTTATTTAATTTATAGTTATTTAATTTATAGTTATTTAATTTATAGTTATTTAATTTATAGTTATTTAATTTATAGTTATTTAATTTATAGTTATTTAATTTATAGTTATTTAATTTATAATTATTTAATTTATAGTTATTTAATTTATAGTTATTTAATTTATAGTTATTTAATTTATAGTTATTTAATTTATAGTTATTTAATTTATAGTTATTTAATTTATAGTTATTTAATTTATAGTTAGTATAGTTATTTAAATTATAGTTATTTAAGTTATAGTTATTTAATTTATAGTTATTTAAGTTATAGTTATTTAAGTTATAGTTATTTAAGTTATAGTTATTTAAGTTATAGTTATTTAAGTTATAGTTATTTAAGTTATAGTTATTTAAGTTATAGTTATTTAAGTTATAATTATTTAAATTATAGTTATATAAGTTATAGTTAATTAAGTTATCGTTATTTAAGTTATAGTTATTTAAGTTATAGTTATTTAAATTTTAGTTATATAAGTTATAGTTATTGAATTTATAGTTATTTAATTTATAGTTATTCAAGTTATAGTTATTTAAGTTATAGTTATTTAAGTTATAGTTATTTAAGTTATAGTTATTTAAGTTATAGTTATTTAATTTATAGTTATTTAAGTTATAGTTATTTAAGTTATAGTTATTTAAGTTATAGTTATTTAAGTTATAGTTATTTAAGTTATAGTTATTTAATTAATAGTTATTTAAGTTATAGTTATTTAAGTTATAGTTATTTAAGTTATAGTTATTTAAGTTATAGTTATTTAAGTTATAGTTATTTAATTTATAGTTATTTAATTTATAGTTATTTAAGTTATAGTTATTTAAGTTATAGTTATTTAAGTTATAGTTATTTAATTAATAGTAATTTAAGTTATAGTAATTTAAGTTTAGTTATTTAATTTATAGTTATTTAAGTTATAGTTAATTAAGTTATCGTTAGTTAAGTTATAGTTATTTAAGTTATAGTTATTAAATTATAGTTATTTAAGTTATAGTTATTTAATTTATAGTTTTTTCATTTATGGTTATTTAAGTTATAGTTATTTAAGTTATAGTTATTTAAGTTATAGTTATTTAAGTTATAGTTATTTAAGTTATAGTTATTTAAGTTATAGTTATTTAATTAATAGTTATTTAAGTTATAGTTATTTAAGTTATAGTTATTTAAGTTATAGTTATTTAAGTTATAGTTATTTAAGTTATAGTTATTTAAGTTATAGTTATTTAATTAATAGTTATTTAAGTTATAGTTATTTAAGTTATAGTTATTTAAGTTATAGTTATTTAAGTTATAGTTATTTAAGTTATAGTTATTTAATTTATAGTTATTTAAGTTATAGTTATTTAAGTTATAGTTATTTAAGTTATAGTTATTTAAGTTATAGTTATTTAAGTTATAGTTATTTAAGTTATAGTTATTTAAGTTATAGTTATTTAAGTTATAGTTATTTAATTAATAGTTATTTAAGTTATAGTTATTTAAGTTATAGTTATTTAAGTTATAGTTATTTAAGTTATAGTTATTTAAGTTATAGTTATTTAATTAATAGTTATTTAAGTTATAGTTATTTAAGTTATAGTTATTTAAGTTATAGTTATTTAAGTTATAGTTATTTAAGTTATAGTTATTTAATTTATAGTTATTTAATTTATAGTTATTTAAGTTATAGTTATTTAAGTTATAGTTATTTAAGTTATAGTTATTTAAGTTATAGTTATTTAATTAATAGTAATTTAAGTAATAGTAATTTAAGTTTAGTTATTTAAGTTATAGTTATTTAAGTTATAGTTATTTAAGTTATAGTTATTTAATTTATAGTTATTAAATTTATAGTTATTTAAGTTATAGTTATTTAAGTTATAGTTATTTAAGTTATAGTTATTTAAGTTATAGTTATTTAATTAATAGTTATTTAAGTTATAGTTATTTAAGTTATAGTTATATAAGTTATAGTTATTTAAGTTATAGTTATTTAAGTTATAGTTATTTAATTTATAGTTATTTAATTTATAGTTATTTAAGTTATAGTTATTTAAGTTATAGTTATTTAAGTTATAGTTATTTAAGTTATAGTTATTTAATTAATAGTAATTTAAGTTATAGTAATTTAAGTTATAGTTATTTAAGTTATAGTTATTTAATTTATAGTTATTTAAGTTATAGTTATTTAAGTTATAGTTATTTAAGTTATAGTTATTTACGTTATAGTTATTTAAGTTATAGTTATTTAAGTTATAGTTATTTAAGTTATAGTTATTTAATTAATAGTTATTTAAGTTATAGTTATTTAAGTTATAGTTATTTAAGTTATAGTTATTTAAGTTATAGTTATTTAAGTTATAGTTATTTAATTAATAGTAATTTAAGTTATAGTTATTTAAGTTTAGTTATTTAATTTATAGTTATTTAAGTTATAGTTATATAAGTTATAGTTATTATATAATATTTATTTAAGTTATAGTTATTTAAGATATATTTATTTAATTTATAGTTATTATATTAATATTATTTAAGTTTTAGTTATTTAAGTTATAGTTATTATATTATAGCTATTTAAGTGATATTTATTTAAGTTATAGTTATTTAATTAATAGTTATTTAATTTATAGTTATTTAATTATAGTTATTTAAGTTATAGTTATTAAATTATATTTATTTAAGTTATAGTTATTTAATTTATAGTTATTTAATTTATATTTTATTAATTTATAGTTATTTAATTTATAGTTATTTAATTTATAGTTATTTAATTTATAGTTATTTAATTTATAGTTATTTAATTTATAGTTATTTAATTTATAGTTATTTAATTTATAGTTATTTAATTTATAGTTATTTAATTTATAGTTATTATAGTTATTTAAATTATAGTTATTTAAGTTATAGTTATTTAAGTTATAGTTATTTAAGTTATAGTTATTTAAGTTATAGTTATTTAAGTTATAGTTATTTAATTTATAGTTATTTAATTTATAGTTATTTAATTTATAGTTATTTAATTTATAGTTATTTAATTTATAGTTATTTAATTTATAGTTATTTAATTTATAGTTATTATAGTTATTTAAATTATAGTTATTTAAGTTATAGTTATTTAAGTTATAGTTATTTAAGTTATAGTTATTTAAGTTATAGTTATTTAAGTTATAGTTATTTAAGTTATAGTTATTTAAGTTATAGTTATTTAAGTTATAATTATTTAAATTATAGTTATATAAGTTATAGTTAATTAAGTTATCGTTATTTAAGTTATAGTTATTTAAGTTATAGTTATTTAAATTTTAGTTATATAAGTTATAGTTATTGAATTTATAGTTATTTAATTTATAGTTATTCAAGTTATAGTTATTTAAGTTATAGTTATTTAAGTTATAGTTATTTAAGTTATAGTTATTTAAGTTATAGTTATTTAATTTATAGTTATTTAAGTTATAGTTATTTAAGTTATAGTTATTTAAGTTATAGTTATTTAAGTTATAGTTATTTAAGTTATAGTTATTTAATTAATAGTTATTTAAGTTATAGTTATTTAAGTTATAGTTATTTAAGTTATAGTTATTTAAGTTATAGTTATTTAAGTTATAGTTATTTAATTTATAGTTATTTAATTTATAGTTATTTAAGTTATAGTTATTTAAGTTATAGTTATTTAAGTTATAGTTATTTAATTAATAGTAATTTAAGTTATAGTAATTTAAGTTTAGTTATTTAATTTATAGTTATTTAAGTTATAGTTAATTAAGTTATCGTTAGTTAAGTTATAGTTATTTAAGTTATAGTTATTAAATTATAGTTATTTAAGTTATAGTTATTTAATTTATAGTTTTTTCATTTATGGTTATTTAAGTTATAGTTATTTAAGTTATAGTTATTTAAGTTATAGTTATTTAAGTTATAGTTATTTAAGTTATAGTTATTTAAGTTATAGTTATTTAAGTTATAGTTATTTAAGTTATAGTTATTTAATTAATAGTTATTTAAGTTATAGTTATTTAAGTTATAGTTATTTAAGTTCTAGTTATTTAAGTTATAGTTATTTAAGTTATAGGTATTTAAGTTATAGTTATTTAATTAATAGTTATTTAAGTTATAGTTATTTAAGTTATAGTTATTTAAGTTATAGTTATTTAAGTTATAGTTATTTAAGTTATAGTTATTTAATTTATAGTTATTTAAGTTATAGTTATTTAAGTTATAGTTATTTATGTTATAGTTATTTAAGTTATAGTTATTTAAGTTATAGTTATTTAAGTTATAGTTATTTAATTAATAGTTATTTAAGTTATAGTTATTTAAGTTATAGTTATTTAAGTTATAGTTATTTAAGTTATAGTTATTTAAGTTATAGTTATTTAATTTATAGTTATTTAATTTATAGTTATTTAAGTTATAGTTATTTAAGTTATAGTTATTTAAGTTATAGTTATTTAAGTTATAGTTATTTAATTAATAGTAATTTAAGTAATAGTAATTTAAGTTTAGTTATTTAAGTTATAGTTATTTAAGTTATAGTTATTTAAGTTATAGTTATTTAATTTATAGTTATTAAATTTATAGTTATTTAAGTTATAGTTATTTAAGTTATAGTTATTTAAGTTATAGTTATTTAAGTTATAGTTATTTAATTAATAGTTATTTAAGTAATAGTTATTTAAGTTATAGTTATATAAGTTATAGTTATTTAAGTTATAGTTATTTAAGTTATAGTTATTTAATTTATAGTTATTTAATTTATAGTTATTTAAGTTATAGTTATTTAAGTTATAGTTATTTAAGTTATAGTTATTTAAGTTATAGTTATTTAAGTTATAGTTATTTAAGTTATAATTATTTAATTTATAGTTATTTAATTTATAGTTATTTAAGTTATAGTTATTTAAGTTATAGTTATTTAAGTTATAGTTATTTAAGTTATAGTTATTTAATTAATAGTAATTTAAGTTATAGTAATTTAAGTTTAGTTATTTAATTTATAGTTATTTAAGTTATAGTTAATTAAGTTATCGTTAGTTAAGTTATAGTTATTTAAGTTATAGTTATTAAATTATAGTTATTTAAGTTATAGTTATTTAATTTATAGTTTTTTCATTTATAGTTATTTAAGTTATAGTTATTTAAGTTATAGTTATTTAAGTTATAGTTATTTAAGTTATAGTTATTTAAGTTATAGTTATTTAAGTTATAGTTATTTAATTAATAGTTATTTAAGTTATAGTTATTTAAGTTATAGTTATTTAAGTTATAGTTATTTAAGTTATAGTTATTTAAGTTATAGTTATTTAATTAATAGTTATTTAAGTTATAGTTATTTAAGTTATAGTTATTTAAGTTATAGTTATTTAAGTTATAGTTATTTAAGTTATAGTTATTTAAGTTATAGTTATTTAATTTATAGTTATTTAATTTATAGTTATTTAAGTTATAGTTATTTAAGTTATAGTTATTTAAGTTATAGTTATTTAAGTAATAGTTATTTAAGTTATAGTTATTTAAGTTATAGTTATTTAATTAATAGTTATTTAAGTTATAGTTATTTAAGTTATAGTTATTTAAGTTATAGTTATTTAAGTTATAGTTATTTAAGTTATAGTTATTTAATTAATAGTTATTTAAGTTATAGTTATTTAAGTTATAGTTATTTAAGTTCTAGTTATTTAAGTTATAGTTATTTAAGTTATAGTTATTTAATTTATAGTTATTTAATTTATAGTTATTTAAGTTATAGTTATTTAAGTTATAGTTATTTAAGTTATAGTTATTTAAGTTATAGTTATTTAATTAATAGTAATTTAAGTTATAGTAATTTAAGTTTAGTTATTTAATTTATAGTTATTTAAGTTATAGTTAATTAAGTTATCGTTAGTTAAGTTATAGTTATTTAAGTTATAGTTATTAAATTATAGTTATTTAAGTTATAGTTATTTAATTTATAGTTTTTTCATTTATGGTTATTTAAGTTATAGTTATTTAAGTTATAGTTATTTAAGTTATAGTTATTTAAGTTATAGTTATTTAAGTTATAGTTATTTAAGTTATAGTTATTTAAGTTATAGTTATTTAATTTATAGTTATTTAATTTATAGTTATTTAAGTTATAGTTATTTAAGTTATAGTTATTTAAGTTATAGTTATTTAAGTTATAGTTATTTAATTAATAGTAATTTAAGTTATAGTAATTTAAGTTATAGTTATTTAAGTTATAGTTATTTAATTTATAGTTATTTAAGTTATAGTTATTTAAGTTATAGTTATTTAAGTTATAGTTATTTAAGTTATAGTTATTTAAGTTATAGTTATTTAAGTTATAGTTATTTAATTAATAGTTATTTAAGTTATAGTTATTTAAGTTATAGTTATTTAAGTTATAGTTATTTAAGTTATAGTTATTTAAGTTATAGTTATTTAAGTTATAGTTATTTAATTAATAGTAATTTAAGTTATAGTTATTTAAGTTTAGTTATTTAATTTATAGTTATTTAAGTTATAGTTATATAAGTTATAGTTATTATATAATATTTATTTAAGTTATAGTTATTTAAGATATATTTATTTAATTTATAGTTATTATATTATAATTATTTAAGTTTTAGTTATTTAAGTTATAGTTATTATATTATAGCTATTTAAGTGATATTTATTTAAGTTATAGTTATTTAATTAATAGTTATTTAATTTATAGTTATTTAATTATAGTTATTTAAGTTATAGTTATTAAATTATATTTATTTAAGTTATAGTTATTTAATTTATAGTTATTTAATTTATAGTTATTTAATTTATAGTTATTTAATTTATAGTTATTTAATTTATAGTTATTTAATTTATAGTTATTTAATTTATAGTTATTTAATTTATAGTTATTTAATTTATAGTTATTTAATTTATAGTTATTTAATTTATAGTTATTATAGTTATTTAAATTATAGTTATTTAAGTTATAGTTATTTAAGTTATAGTTATTTAAGTTATAGTTATTTAAGTTATAGTTATTTAAGTTATAGTTATTTAATTTATAGTTATTTAATTTATAGTTATTTAATTTATAGTTATTTAATTTATAGTTATTTAATTTATAGTTATTTAATTTATAGTTATTATATTTATTTAAATTATAGTTATTTAAGTTATAGTTATTTAAGTTATAGTTATTTAAGTTATAGTTATTTAAGTTATAGTTATTTAAGTTATAGTTATTTAAGTTATAGTTATTTAAGTTATAGTTATTTAAGTTATAGTTATTTAAGTTATAGTTATTTAAGTTATAGTTATTTAAGTTATAATTATTTAAATTATAGTTATATAAGTTATAGTTAATTAAGTTATCGTTATTTAAGTTATAGTTATTTAAGTTATAGTTATTTAAATTTTAGTTATATAAGTTATAGTTATTGAATTTATAGTTATTTAATTTATAGTTATTTAAGTTATAGTTATTTAAGTTATAGTTATTTAAGTTATAGTTATTTAAGTTATAGTTATTTAAGTTATAGTTATTTAATTTATAGTTATTTAAGTTATAGTTATTTAAGTTATAGTTATTTAAGTTATAGTTATTTAAGTTATAGTTATTTAAGTTATAGTTATTTAAGTTATAGTTATTTAATTAATAGTTATTTAAGTTATAGTTATTTAAGTTATAGTTATTTAAGTTATAGTTATTTAAGTTATAGTTATTTAAGTTATAGTTATTTAATTTATAGTTATTTAATTTATAGTTATTTAAGTTATAGTTATTTAAGTTATAGTTATTTAAGTTATAGTTATTTAAGTTATAGTTATTTAAGTTATAGTTATTTAAGTTATAGTTGTTTAATTAATAGTAATTTAAGTTATAGTAATTTAAGGTTAGTTATTTAATTTATAGTTATTTAAGTTATAGTTAATTAAGTTATAGTTATTTAAGTTATAGTTATTTAAGTTATAGTTATTTAATTAATAGTTATTTAAGTTATAGTTATTTAAGTTATAGTTATTTAAGTTATAGTTATTTAAGTTATAGTTATTAAATTATAGTTATTTAAGTTATAGTTATTTAATTTATAGTTTTTTCATTTATGGTTATTTAAGTTATAGTTATTTAAGTTATAGTTATTTAATTTATAGTTATTTAATTTATAGTTATTTAAGTTATAGTTATTTAAGTTATAGTTATTTAAGTTATAGTTATTAAATTATAGTTATTTAAGTTATAGTTATTTAATTTATAGTTTTTTCATTTATGGTTATTTAAGTTATAGTTATTTAAGTTATAGTTATTTAAGTTATAGTTATTTAAGTTATAGTTATTTAAGTTATAGTTATTTAAGTTATAGTTATTTAATTAATAGTTATTTAAGTTATAGTTATTTAAGTTATAGTTATTTAAGTTATAGTTATATAAGTTATAGTTATTTAAGTTATAGTTATTTAATTTATAGTTATTTAAGTTATAGTTATTTAAGTTATAGTTATTTAAGTTATAGTTATTTAAGTTATAGTTATTTAAGTTATAGTTATTTAAGTTATAGTTATTTAATTAATAGTTATTTAAGTTATAGTTATTTAAGTTATAGTTATTTAAGTTATAGTTATTTAAGTTATAGTTATTTAAGTTATAGTTATTTAATTAATAGTTATTTAAGTTATAGTTATTTAAGTTATAGTTATTTAAGTTATAGTTATTTAAGTTATAGTTATTTAAGTTATAGTTATTTAATTTATAGTTATTTAATTTATAGTTATTTAAGTTATAGTTATTTAATTTATAGTTATTTAATTTATAGTTATTTAATTTATAGTTTTTTCATTTATGGTTATTTAAGTTATAGTTATTTAAGTTATAGTTATTTAAGTTATAGTTATTTAAGTTATAGTTATTTAAGTTATAGTTATTTAATTTATAGTTATTTAATTTATAGTTATTTAAGTTATAGTTATTTAAGTTATAGTAATTTAAGTTATAGTTATTTAAGTTTAGTTATTTAATTTATAGTTATTTAAGTACTAGTTATTTAATTAATAGTAATTTAAGTTATAGTAATTTAAGTTTAGTTATTTAATTTATAGTTATTTAAGTTATAGTTATTATATAATATTTATTTAAGTTATAGTTATTTAAGATATATTTATTTAATTTATAGTTATTATATTATAATTATTTAAGTTTTAGTTATTTAAGTTATAGTTATTATATTATAGCTATTTAAGTGATATTTATTTAAGTTATAGTTATTTAATTAATAGTTATTTAATTTATAGTTATTTAAGTTATAGTTATTTAAGTTATAGTTATTAAATTATATTTATTTAAGTTATAGTTATTTAATTTATAGTTATTTAATTTATAGTTATTTAATTTATAGTTATTTAATTTATAGTTATTTAATTTATAGTTATTTAATTTATAGTTATTTAATTTATAGTTATTTAATTTATAGTTATTTAATTTATAGTTATTTAATTTATAGTTATTATAGTTATTTAAATTATAGTTATTTAAGTTATAGTTATTTAAGTTATAGTTATTTAAGTTATAGTTATTTAAGTTATAGTTATTTAAGTTATAGTTATTTAAGTTATAGTTATTTAAGTTATAGTTATTTAAGTTATAGTTATTTAAGTTATAATTATTTAAATTATAGTTATATAAGTTATAGTTAATTAAGTTATCGTTATTTAAGTTATAGTTATTTAAGTTATAGTTATTTAAATTTTAGTTATATAAGTTATAGTTATTGAATTTATAGTTATTTAATATATAGTTATTTAAGTTATAGTTATTTAAGTTATAGTTATTTAAGTTATAGTTATTTAAGTTATAGTTATTTAAGTTATAGTTATTTAATTTATAGTTATTTAAGTTATAGTTATTTAAATTATAGTTATTTAAGTTATAGTTATTTAAGTTATAGTTATTTAAGTTATAGTTATTTAAGTTATAGTTATTTAATTAATAGTTATTTAAGTTATAGTTATTTAAGTTATAGTTATTTAAGTTATAGTTATTTAAGTTATAGTTATTTAAGTTATAGTTATTTAAGTTATAGTTATTTAAGTTATAGTTATTTAATTTATAGTTATTTAATTTATAGTTAT
Organism: Osedax frankpressi; assembly: GCA_964035775.1. NCBI lineage: Eukaryota > Metazoa > Annelida > Polychaeta > Sabellida > Siboglinidae > Osedax > Osedax frankpressi. The sequence goes on from OZ038314.1 coordinate 1,640,887, forward strand.
TTAAGTTATAGTTATTTAAGTTATAGTTATTTAAGTTATAGTTATTTAAGTTATAGTTATTTAATTAATAGTAATTTAAGTTATAGTAATTTAAGTTTAGTTATTTAATTTATAGTTATTTAAGTTATAGTTAATTAAGTTATCGTTAGTTAAGTTATAGTTATTTAAGTTATAGTTATTTAAGTTATAGTTATTTAAGTTATAGTTATTTAAGTTATAGTTATTTAAGTTATAGTTATTTAAGTTATAGTTATTTAATTAATAGTTATTTAAGTTATAGTTATTTAAGTTATAGTTATTTAAGTTATAGTTATTTAAGTTATAGTTATTTAAGTTATAGTTATTTAATTAATAGTTATTTAAGTTATAGTTATTTAAGTTATAGTTATTTAAGTTATAGTTATTTAAGTTATAGTTATTTAAGTTATAGTTATTTAATTTATAGTTATTTAAGTTATAGTTATTTAAGTTATAGTTATTTAAGTTATAGTTATTTAAGTAATAGTTATTTAAGTTATAGTTATTTAAGTTATAGTTATTTAATTAATAGTTATTTAAGTTATAGTTATTTAAGTTATAGTTATTTAAGTTATAGTTATTTAAGTTATAGTTATTTAAGTTATAGTTATTTAATTAATAGTTATTTAAGTTATAGTTATTTAAGTTATAGTTATTTAAGTTATAGTTATTTAAGTTATAGTTATTTAATTAATAGTTATTTAAGTTATAGTTATTTAAGTTATAGTTATTTAAGTTATAGTTATTTAAGTTATAGTTATTTAAGTTATAGTTATTTAATTAATAGTTATTTAAGTTTAGTTATTTAATTTATAGTTATTTAAGTTATAGTTATTTAATTAATAGTAATTTAAGTTATAGTAATTTAAGTTTAGTTATTTAATTTATAGTTATTTAAGTTATAGTTATTTAAGTTATAGTTATTATATAATATTTATTTAAGTTATAGTTATTTAAGATATATTTATTTAATTTATAGTTATTATATTATAATTATTTAAGTTTTAGTTATTTAAGTTATAGTTATTATATTATAGCTATTTAAGTGATATTTATTTAAGTTATAGTTATTTAATTAATAGTTATTTAATTTATAGTTATTTAAGTTATAGTTATTTAAGTTATAGTTATTAAATTATATTTATTTAAGTTATAGTTATTTAATTTATAGTTATTTAATTTATAGTTATTTAATTTATAGTTATTTAATTTATAGTTATTTAATTTATAGTTATTTAATTTATAGTTATTTAATTTATAGTTATTATAGTTATTTAAATTATAGTTATTTAAGTTATAGTTATTTAAGTTATAGTTATTTAAGTTATAGTTATTTAAGTTATAGTTATTTAAGTTATAGTTATTTAAGTTATAGTTATTTAAGTTATAGTTATTTAAGTTATAGTTATTTAAGTTATAATTATTTAAATTATAGTTATATAAGTTATAGTTAATTAAGTTATCGTTATTTAAGTTATAGTTATTTAAGTTATAGTTATTTAAATTTTTGTTATATAAGTTATAGTTATTGAATTTATAGTTATTTAATATATAGTTATTTAAGTTATAGTTATTTAAGTTATAGTTATTTAAGTTATAGTTATTTAAGTTATAGTTATTTAAGTTATAGTTATTTAAGTTATAGTCATTTAAGTTATAGTTATTTAAGTTATAGTTATTTAAGTTATAGTTATTTAAGTTATAGTTATTTAAGTTATAGTTATTTAAGTTATAGTTATTTAAGTTATAATTATTTAAATTATAGTTATATAAGTTATAGTTAATTAAGTTATCGTTATTTAAGTTATAGTTATTTAAGTTATAGTTATTTAAATTTTAGTTATATAAGTTATAGTTATTGAATTTATAGTTATTTAATATATAGTTATTTAAGTTATAGTTATTTAAGTTATAGTTATTTAAGTTATAGTTATTTAAGTTATAGTTATTTAAGTTATAGTTATTTAATTTATAGTTATTTAAGTTATAGTTATTTAAATTATAGTTATTTAAGTTATAGTTATTTAAGTTATAGTTATTTAAGTTATAGTTATTTAAGTTATAGTTATTTAATTAATAGTTATTTAAGTTATAGTTATTTAAGTTATAGTTATTTAAGTTATAGTTATTTAAGTTATAGTTATTTAAGTTATAGTTATTTAATTTATAGTTATTTAATTTATAGTTATTTAAGTTATAGTTATTTAAGTTATAGTTATTTAAGTTATAGTTATTTAAGTTATAGTTATTTAATTAATAGTAATTTAAGTTATAGTAATTTAAGTTTAGTTATTTAATTTATAGTTATTTAAGTTATAGTTAATTAAGTTATAGTTATTTAAGTTATAGTTATTTAAGTTATAGTTATTTAAGTTATAGTTATTTAATTAATAGTTATTTAAGTTATAGTTATTTAAGTTATAGTTATTTAAGTTATAGTTATTTAAGTTATAGTTATTTAATTAATAGTAATTTAAGTTATAGTAATTTAAGTTTAGTTATTTAATTTATAGTTATTTAAGTTATAGTTATTTAAGTTATAGTTATTATATAATATTTATTTAAGTTATAGTTATTTAAGATATATTTATTTAATTTATAGTTATTATATTATAATTATTTAAGTTTTAGTTATTTAAGTTATAGTTATTATATTATAGCTATTTAAGTGATATTTATTTAAGTTATAGTTATTTAATTAATAGTTATTTAATTTATAGTTATTTAAGTTATAGTTATTTAAGTTATAGTTATTAAATTATATTTATTTAAGTTATAGTTATTTAATTTATAGTTATTTAATTTATAGTTATTTAATTTATAGTTATTTAATTTATAGTTATTTAATTTATAGTTATTTAATTTATAGTTATTTAATTTATAGTTATTTAATTTATAGTTATTATAGTTATTTAAATTATAGTTATTTAAGTTATAGTTATTTAAGTTATAGTTATTTAAGTTATAGTTATTTAAGTTATAGTTATTTAAGTTATAGTTATTTAAGTTATAGTTATTTAAGTTATAGTTATTTAAGTTATAGTTATTTAAGTTATAATTATTTAAATTATAGTTATATAAGTTATAGTTAATTAAGTTATCGTTATTTAAGTTATAGTTATTTAAGTTATAGTTATTTAAATTTTTGTTATATAAGTTATAGTTATTGAATTTATAGTTATTTAATATATAGTTATTTAAGTTATAGTTATTTAAGTTATAGTTATTTAAGTTATAGTTATTTAAGTTATAGTTATTTAAGTTATAGTTATTTAAGTTATAGTCATTTAAGTTATAGTTATTTAAGTTATAGTTATTTAAGTTATAGTTATTTAAGTTATAGTTATTTAAGTTATAGTTATTTAAGTTATAGTTATTTAAGTTATAATTATTTAAATTATAGTTATATAAGTTATAGTTAATTAAGTTATCGTTATTTAAGTTATAGTTATTTAAGTTATAGTTATTTAAGTTATAGTTATTTAAGTTATAGTTATTTAAGTTATAGTTATTTAAGTTATAGTTATTTAAGTTATAGTTATTTAAGTTATAGTTATTTAATTAATAGTTATTTAAGTTATAGTTATTTAAGTTATAGTTATTTAAGTTATAGTTATTTAAGTTATAGTTATTTAAGTTATAGTTATTTAAGTTATAGTTATTTAATTAATAGTTATTTAAGTTATAGTTATTTAAGTTATAGTTATTTAAGTTATAGTTATTTAAGTTATAGTTATTTAAGTTATAGTTATTTAATTTATAGTTATTTAAGTTATAGTTATTTAAGTTATAGTTATTTAAGTTATAGTTATTTAAGTAATAGTTATTTAAGTTATAGTTATTTAAGTTATAGTTATTTAATTAATAGTTATTTAAGTTATAGTTATTTAAGTTATAGTTATTTAAGTTATAGTTATTTAAGTTATAGTTATTTAAGTTATAGTTATTTAATTAATAGTTATTTAAGTTATAGTTATTTAAGTTATAGTTATTTAAGTTCTAGTTATTTAAGTTATAGTTATTTAAGTTATAGTTATTTAATTTATAGTTATTTAATTTATAGTTATTTAAGTTATAGTTATTTAAGTTATAGTTATTTAAGTTATAGTTATTTAAGTTATAGTTATTTAAGTTATAGTTATTTAATTAATAGTAATTTAAGTTATAGTAATTTAAGTTTAGTTATTTAATTTATAGTTATTTAAGTTATAGTTAATTAAGTTATCGTTAGTTAAGTTATAGTTATTTAAGTTATAGTTATTAAATTATAGTTATTTAAGTTATAGTTATTTAATTTATAGTTTTTTCATTTATGGTTATTTAAGTTATAGTTATTTAAGTTATAGTTATTTAAGTTATAGTTATTTAAGTTATAGTTATTTAAGTTATAGTTATTTAAGTTATAGTTATTTAAGTTATAGTTATTTAATTTATAGTTATTTAATTTATAGTTATTTAAGTTATAGTTATTTAAGTTATAGTTATTTAAGTTATAGTTATTTAAGTTATAGTTATTTAATTAATAGTAATTTAAGTTATAGTAATTTAAGTTATAGTTATTTAAGTTATAGTTATTTAATTTATAGTTATTTAAGTTATAGTTATTTAAGTTATAGTTATTTAAGTTATAGTTATTTAAGTTATAGTTATTTAAGTTATAGTTATTTAAGTTATAGTTATTTAAGTTATAGTTATTTAATTAATAGTTATTTAAGTTATAGTTATTTAAGTTATAGTTATTTAAGTTATAGTTATTTAAGTTATAGTTATTTAATTAATAGTAATTTAAGTTATAGTTATTTAAGTTTAGTTATTTAATTTATAGTTATTTAAGTTATAGTTATTTAATTAATAGTAATTTAAGTTATAGTAATTTAAGTTTAGTTATTTAATTTATAGTTATTTAAGTTATAGTTATTTAAGTTATAGTTATTATATAATATTTATTTAAGTTATAGTTATTTAAGATATATTTATTTAATTTATAGTTATTATATTATAATTATTTAAGTTTTAGTTATTTAAGTTATAGTTATTATATTATAGCTATTTAAGTGATATTTATTTAAGTTATAGTTATTTAATTAATAGTTATTTAATTTATAGTTATTTAAGTTATAGTTATTTAAGTTATAGTTATTAAATTATATTTATTTAAGTTATAGTTATTTAATTTATAGTTATTTAATTTATAGTTATTTAATTTATAGTTATTTAATTTATAGTTATTTAATTTATAGTTATTATAGTTATTTAAATTATAGTTATTTAAGTTATAGTTATTTAAGTTATAGTTATTTAAGTTATAGTTATTTAAGTTATAGTTATTTAAGTTATAGTTATTTAAGTTATAGTTATTTAAGTTATAGTTATTTAAGTTATAGTTATTTAAGTTATAGTTATTTAAGTTATAGTTATTTAAGTTATAGTTATTTAAGTTATAGTTATTTAAGTTATAATTATTTAAATTATAGTTATATAAGTTATAGTTAATTAAGTTATCGTTATTTAAGTTATAGTTATTTAAGTTATAGTTATTTAAATTTTAGTTATATAAGTTATAGTTATTGAATTTATAGTTATTTAATATATAGTTATTTAAGTTATAGTTATTTAAGTTATAGTTATTTAAGTTATAGTTATTTAAGTTATAGTTATTTAAGTTATAGTTATTTAATTTATAGTTATTTAAGTTATAGTTATTTAAATTATAGTTATTTAAGTTATAGTTATTTAAGTTATAGTTATTTAAGTTATAGTTATTTAAGTTATAGTTATTTAATTAATAGTTATTTAAGTTATAGTTATTTAAGTTATAGTTATTTAAGTTATAGTTATTTAAGTTATAGTTATTTAAGTTATAGTTATTTAATTTATAGTTATTTAATTTATAGTTATTTAAGTTATAGTTATTTAAGTTATAGTTATTTAAGTTATAGTTATTTAAGTTATAGTTATTTAAGTTATAGTTATTTAAGTTATAGTTATTTAATTAATAGTTATTTAAGTTATAGTTATTTAAGTTATAGTTATTTAAGTTCTAGTTATTTAAGTTATAGTTATTTAAGTTATAGTTATTTAATTTATAGTTATTTAATTTATAGTTATTTAAGTTATAGTTATTTAAGTTATAGTTATTTAAGTTATAGTTATTTAAGTTATAGTTATTTAATTAATAGTAATTTAAGTTATAGTAATTTAAGTTTAGTTATTTAATTTATAGTTATTTAAGTTATAGTTAATTAAGTTATCGTTAGTTAAGTTATAGTTATTTAAGTTATAGTTATTAAATTATAGTTATTTAAGTTATAGTTATTTAATTTATAGTTTTTTCATTTATGGTTATTTAAGTTATAGTTATTTAAGTTATAGTTATTTAAGTTATAGTTATTTAAGTTATAGTTATTTAAGTTATAGTTATTTAAGTTATAGTTATTTAAGTTATAGTTATTTAATTTATAGTTATTTAATTTATAGTTATTTAAGTTATAGTTATTTAAGTTATAGTTATTTAAGTTATAGTTATTTAAGTTATAGTTATTTAATTAATAGTAATTTAAGTTATAGTAATTTAAGTTATAGTTATTTAAGTTATAGTTATTTAATTTATAGTTATTTAAGTTATAGTTATTTAAGTTATAGTTATTTAAGTTATAGTTATTTAAGTTATAGTTATTTAAGTTATAGTTATTTAAGTTATAGTTATTTAAGTTATAGTTATTTAATTAATAGTTATTTAAGTTATAGTTATTTAAGTTATAGTTATTTAAGTTATAGTTATTTAAGTTATAGTTATTTAAGTTTAGTTATTTAATTTATAGTTATTTAAGTTATAGTTATTTAATTAATAGTAATTTAAGTTATAGTAATTTAAGTTTAGTTATTTAATTTATAGTTATTTAAGTTATAGTTATTTAAGTTATAGTTATTATATAATATTTATTTAAGTTATAGTTATTTAAGATATATTTATTTAATTTATAGTTATTATATTATAATTATTTAAGTTTTAGTTATTTAAGTTATAGTTATTATATTATAGCTATTTAAGTGATATTTATTTAAGTTATAGTTATTTAATTAATAGTTATTTAATTTATAGTTATTTAAGTTATAGTTATTTAAGTTATAGTTATTAAATTATATTTATTTAAGTTATAGTTATTTAATTTATAGTTATTTAATTTATAGTTATTTAATTTATAGTTATTTAATTTATAGTTATTTAATTTATAGTTATTATAGTTATTTAAATTATAGTTATTTAAGTTATAGTTATTTAAGTTATAGTTATTTAAGTTATAGTTATTTAAGTTATAGTTATTTAAGTTATAGTTATTTAAGTTATAGTTATTTAAGTTATAGTTATTTAAGTTATAGTTATTTAAGTTATAGTTATTTAAGTTATAATTATTTAAATTATAGTTATATAAGTTATAGTTAATTAAGTTATCGTTATTTAAGTTATAGTTATTTAAGTTATAGTTATTTAAATTTTAGTTATATAAGTTATAGTTATTGAATTTATAGTTATTTAATATATAGTTATTTAAGTTATAGTTATTTAAGTTATAGTTATTTAAGTTATAGTTATTTAAGTTATAGTTATTTAAGTTATAGTTATTTAATTTATAGTTATTTAAGTTATAGTTATTTAAATTATAGTTATTTAAGTTATAGTTATTTAAGTTATAGTTATTTAAGTTATAGTTATTTAAGTTATAGTTATTTAATTAATAGTTATTTAATTTATAGTTATTTAAGTTATAGTTATTTAAGTTATAGTTATTTAAGTTATAGTTATTTAAGTTATAGTTATTTAATTAATAGTAATTTAAGTTATAGTAATTTAAGTTTAGTTATTTAATTTATAGTTATTTAAGTTATAGTTAATTAAGTTATCGTTAGTTAAGTTATAGTTATTTAAGTTATAGTTATTAAATTATAGTTATTTAAGTTATAGTTATTTAATTTATAGTTTTTTCATTTATGGTTATTTAAGTTATAGTTATTTAAGTTATAGTTATTTAAGTTATAGTTATTTAAGTTATAGTTATTTAAGTTATAGTTATTTAAGTTATAGTTATTTAATTAATAGTTATTTAAGTTATAGTTATTTAAGTTATAGTTATTTAAGTTATAGTTATTTAAGTTATAGTTATTTAAGTTATAGTTATTTAATTTATAGTTATTTAAGTTATAGTTATTTAAGTTATAGTTATTTAAGTTATAGTTATTTAAGTTATAGTTATTTAAGTTTTAGTTATTTAAGTTATAGTTATTTAAGTTATAGTTATTTAAGTTATAGTTATTTAATTTATAGTTATCTAATTTATAGTAATTTAAGTTATAGTAATTTAAGTTTAGTTATTTAATTTATAGTTATTTAAGTTATAGTTATTAAATTATAGTTATTTAAGTTATAGTTATTTAATTTATAGTTTTTTCATTTATGGTTATTTAAGTTATAGTTATTTAAGTTATAGTTATTTAAGTTATAGTTATTTAAGTTATAGTTATTTAAGTTATAGTTATTTAAGTTATAGTTATTTAATTAATAGTTATTTAAGTTATAGTTATTTAAGTTATAGTTATTTAAGTTATAGTTATTTAAGTTATAGTTATTTAAGTTATAGTTATTTAAGTTATAGTTGTTTAAGTTATAGTTATTTAAGTTTTAGTTATTTAAGTTATAGTTATTTAAGTTATAGTTATTTAAGTTATAGTTATTTAAGTTATAGTTATTTAATTAATAGTAATGTAAGTTATAGTTATTTAAGTTTAGTTATTTAATTTATAGTTATTTAAGTTATAGTTATTTAATTAATAGTAATTTAAGTTATAGTAATTTAAGTTTAGTTATTTAATTTATAGTTATTTAAGTTATAGTTATTTAACTTATAGTTATTATATAATATTTATTTAAGTTATAGTTATTTAACATATATTTATTTAATTTATAGTTATTATATTATAATTATTTAAGTTTTAGTTATTTAAGTTATAGTTATTATATTATAGCTATTTAAGTGATATTTATTTAAGTTATAGTTATTTAATTAATAGTTATTTAATTTATAGTTATTTAAGTTATAGTTATTTAAGTTATAGTTATTAAATTATATTTATTTAAGTTATAGTTATTTAATTTATAGTTATTTAATTTATAGTTATTTAATTTATAGTTATTTAATTTATAGTTATTTAAGTTATAGTTATTTAAGTTATAGTTATTTAAGTTATAGTTATTTAAGTTATAGTTATTTAATTAATAGTAATTTAAGTTATAGTAATTTAAGTTTAGTTATTTAATTTATAGTTATTTAAGTTATAGTTAATTAAGTTATCGTTAGTTAAGTTATAGTTATTTAAGTTATAGTTATTAAATTATAGTTATTTAAGTTATAGTTATTTAATTTATAGTTTTTTCATTTATGGTTATTATATTATAGTTATATAAATTATAGTTATTTAAGTTATAGTTATTTAAGTTATAGTTATTTAAGTTATAGTTATTTAAGTTATAGTTATTTAAGTTATAGTTATTTAAGTTATAGTTATTTAATTAATAGTTATTTAAGTTATAGTTATTTAAGTTATAGTTATTTAAGTTATAGTTATTTAAGTTATAGTTATTTAAGTTATAGTTATTTAATTAATAGTTATTTAAGTTATAGTTATTTAAGTTATAGTTATTTAAGTTATAGTTATTTAAGTTATAGTTATTTAAGTTATATTTATTTAAGTTATAGTTATTTAATTTATAGTTATTTAATTTATAGTTATTTAAGTTATAGTTATTTAAGTTATAGTTATTTAAGTTATAGTTATTTAAGTTATAGTTATTTAATTAATAGTAATTTAAGTTATAGTAATTTTAGTTTAGTTATTTAATTTATAGTTATTTAAGTTATAGTTAATTAAGTTATCGTTAGTTAAGTTATAGTTATTTAAGTTATAGTTATTAAATTATAGTTATTTAAGTTATAGTTATTTAATTTATAGTTTTTTCATTTATGGTTATTTAAGTTATAGTTATTTAAGTTATAGTTATTTAAGTTATAGTTATTTAATTAATAGTTATTTAAGTTATAGTTATTTAAGTTATAGTTATTTAAGTTATAGTTATTTAAGTTATAGTTATTTAAGTTATAGTTATTTAAGTTATAGTTATTTAATTAATAGTTATTTAAGTTATAGTTATTTAAGTTATAGTTATTTAAGTTATAGTTATTTAATTAATAGTAATTTAAGTTATAGTAATTTAAGTTTAGTTATTTAATTCATAGTTATTTAAGTTATAGTTAATTAAGTTATCGTTAGTTAAGTTATAGTTATTTAAGTTATAGTTATTAAATTATAGTTATTTAAGTTATAGTTATTTAATTTATAGTTTTTTCATTTATGGTTATTTAAGTTATAGTTATTTAAGTTATAGTTATTTAAGTTATAGTTATTTAAGTTATAGTTATTTAAGTTATAGTTATTTAAGTTATAGTTATTTAAGTTATAGTTATTTAAGTTATAGTTATTTAATTAATAGTTATTTAAGTTATAGTTATTTAAGTTATAGTTATTTAAGTTATAGTTATTTAAGTTATAGTTATTTAAGTTATAGTTATTTAATTTATAGTTATTTAAGTTATAGTTATTTAAGTTATAGTTATTTAAGTTATAGTTATTTAAGTTATAGTTATTTAAGTTATAGTTATTTAAGTTATAGTTATTTAAGTTATAGTTATTTAAGTTATAGTTATTTAATTAATAGTTATTTAAGTTATAGTTATTTAAGTTATAGTTATTTAAGTTATAGTTATTTAAGTTATAGTTATTTAAGTTATAGTTATTTAATTTATATTTTTTTAATTTATAGTTATTTAAGTTATAGTTATTTAAGTTATAGTTATTTAAGTTATGGTTATTTAAGTTATAGTTATTTAATTAATAGTAATTTAAGTTATAGTAATTTAAGTTTAGTTATTTAATTTATAGTTATTTATGTTATAGTTATTTAAGTTATAGTTATTTAAGTTATAGTTATTTAAGTTATAGTTATTTAAGTTATAGTTATTTAAGTTATAGTTATTTAAGTTATAGTTATTTAATTTATAGTTATCTAATTTATAGTTATTTAAGTTATAGTTATTTAAGTTATAGTTATTTAAGTTATAGTTATTTAATTAATAGTAATTTAAGTTATAGTAATTTAAGTTTAGTTATTTAATTTATAGTTATTTAAGTTATAGTTATTAAATTATAGTTATTTAAGTTACAGTTATTTAATTTATAGTTTTTTCATTTATGGTTATTTAAGTTATAGTTATTTAAGTTATAGTTATTTAAGTTATAGTTATTTAAGTTATAGTTATTTAAGTTATAGTTATTTAAGTTATAGTTATTTAAGTTATAGTTATTTAAGTTATAGTTATTTAATTAATAGTTATTTAAGTTATAGTTATTTAAGTTATAGTTATTTAAGTTATAGTTATTTAAGTTATAGTTATTTAATTTATAGTTATTTAAGTTATAGTTATTTAAGTTATAGTTATTTAAGTTATAGTTATTTAAGTTATAGTTATTTAATTTATAGTTATTTAATTTATAGTTATTTAAGTTATAGTTATTTAAGTTATAGTTATTTAAGTTATAGTTATTTAAGTTATAGTTATTTAATTAATAGTAATTTAAGTTATAGTAATTTAAGTTTAGTTATTTAATTTATAGTTATTTAAGTTATAGTTAATTAAGTTATTGTTAGTTAAGTTGTAGTTATTTAAGTTATAGTTATTAAATTATAGTTATTTAAGTTATAGTTATTTAATTTATAGTTTTTTCATTTATGGTTATTTAAGTTATAGTTATATAAATTATAGTTATTTAAGTTATAGTTATTTAAGTTATAGTTATTTAAGTTATATTTATTTAAGTTATAGTTATTTAAGTTATAGTTATTTAATTAATAGTTATTTAAGTTATAGTTATTTAAGTTATAGTTATTTAAGTTATAGTTATTTAAGTTATAGTTATTTAAGTTATAGTTATTTAAGTTATAGTTATTTAATTAATAGTAATTTAAGTTATAGTAATTTAAGTTTAGTTATTTAATTCATAGTTATTTAAGTTATAGTTAATTAAGTTATCGTTAATTAAGTTATAGTTATTTAAGTTATAGTTATTAAATTATAGTTATTTAAGTTATAGTTATTTAATTTATAGTTTTTTCATTTATGGTTATTTAAGTTATAGTTATTTAAGTTATAGTTATTTAAGTTATAGTTATTTAAGTTATAGTTATTTAAGTTATAGTTATTTAAGTTATAGTTATTTAAGTTATAGTTATTTAATTAATAGTTATTTAAGTTATAGTTATTTAAGTTATAGTTATTTAAGTTATAGTTATTTAAGTTATAGTTATTTAAGTTATAGTTATTTAATTTATAGTTATTTAAGTTATAGTTATTTAAGTTATAGTTATTTAAGTTATAGTTATTTAAGTTATAGTTATTTAAGTTATAATTATTTAAGTTATAGTTATTTAATTAATAGTTATTTAAGTTATAGTTATTTAAGTTATAGTTATTTAAGTTATAGTTATTTAAGTTATAGTTATTTAAGTTATAGTTATTTAATTTATAGTTTTTTAATTTATAGTTATTTAAGTTATAGTTATTTAAGTTATAGTTATTTAAGTAATGGTTATTTAAGTTATAGTTATTTAATTAATAGTAATTTATGTTATATTAATTTAAGTTTAGTTATTTAATTTATAGTTATTTATGTTATAGTTATTTAAGTTATAGTTATTTAAGTTATAGTTATTTAAGTTATAGTTATTTAAGTTATAGTTATTTAATTAATAGTTATTTAAGTTATAGTTATTTAAGTTATAGTTAATTAAGTTATCGTTATTTAAGTTATAGTTATTTAAGTTATAGTTATTTAAGTTATAGTTATTTAATTAATAGTTATTTAAGTTATAGTTATTTAAGTTATAGTTATTTAAGTTATAGTTATTTAATTAATAGTAATTTAAGTTATAGTAATTTAAGTTTAGTTATTTAATTCATAGTTATTTAAGTTATAGTTAATTAAGTTATCGTTAATTAAGTTATAGTTATTTAAGTTATAGTTATTAAATTATAGTTATTTAAGTTATAGTTATTTAATTTATAGTTTTTTCATTTATGGTTATTTAAGTTATAGTTATTTAAGTTATAGTTATTTAAGTTATAGTTATTTAAGTTATAGTTATTTAAGTTATAGTTATTTAAGTTATAGTTATTTAAGTTATAGTTATTTAATTAATAGTTATTTAAGTTATAGTTATTTAAGTTATAGTTATTTAAGTTATAGTTATTTAAGTTATAGTTATTTAAGTTATAGTTATTTAATTTATAGTTATTTAAGTTATAGTTATTTAAGTTATAGTTATTTAAGTTATAGTTATTTAAGTTATAGTTATTTAAGTTATAATTATTTAAGTTATAGTTATTTAATTAATAGTTATTTAAGTTATAGTTATTTAAGTTATAGTTATTTAAGTTATAGTTATTTAAGTTATAGTTATTTAAGTTATAGTTATTTAATTTATAGTTTTTTAATTTATAGTTATTTAAGTTATAGTTATTTAAGTTATAGTTATTTAAGTAATGGTTATTTAAGTTATAGTTATTTAATTAATAGTAATTTATGTTATATTAATTTAAGTTTAGTTATTTAATTTATAGTTATTTATGTTATAGTTATTTAAGTTATAGTTATTTAAGTTATAGTTATTTAAGTTATAGTTATTTAAGTTATAGTTATTTAATTAATAGTTATTTAAGTTATAGTTATTTAAGTTATAGTTAATTAAGTTATCGTTATTTAAGTTATAGTTATTTAAGTTATAGTTATTAAATTATAGTTATTTAAGTTATAGTTATTTAATTTATAGTTTTTTCATTTATGGTTATTTAAGTTATAGTTATTTAAGTTATAGTTATTTAAGTTATAGTTATTTAAGTTATAGTTATTTAAGTTATAGTTATTTAATTAATAGTTATTTAAGTTATAGTTATTTAAGTTATAGTTATTTAAGTTATAGTTATTTAAGTTATAGTTATTTAAGTTATAGTTATTTAAGTTATAGTTATTTAATTTATAGTTATTTAAGTTATAGTTATTTAAGTTATAGTTATTTAAGTTATAGTTATTTAAGTTATAGTTATTTAAGTTATAGTTATTTAAGTTATAGTTATTTAAGTTATAGTTATTTAAGTTATAGTTATTTAATTAATAGTTATTTAAGTTATAGTTATTTAAGTTATAGTTATTTAAGTTATAGTTATTTAATTTATAGTTATTTAATTTATAGTTATTTAAGTTATAGTTATTTAAGTTATAGTTATTTAAGTTATGGTTATTTAAGTTATAGTTATTTAATTAATAGTAATTTAAGTTATAGTAATTTAAGTTTAGTTATTTAATTTATAGTTATTTAAGTTATAGTTATTTAAGTTATAGTTATTTAAGTTATAGTTATTTAAGTTATAGTTATTTAATTAATAGTTATTTAAGTTATAGTTATTTAAGTTATAGTTATTTAAGTTATAGTTATTTAAGTTATAGTTATTTAAGTTATAGTTATTTAATTTATAGTTATTTAATTTATAGTTATTTAAGTTATAGTTATTTAAGTTATAGTTAGTTAATTAATAGTTATTTAAGTTATAGTTATTAAGTTATAGTTATTTAAGTTATAGTTATTTAAGTTATAGTTATTTAAGTTATAGTTATTTAATTTATAGTTATTTAATTTATAGTTATTTAAGTTATAGTTATTTAAGTTATAGTTATTTAAGTTATGGTTATTTAAGTTATAGTTATTTAATTAATAGTAATTTAAGTTATAGTAATTTAAGTTTAGTTATTTAATTTATAGTTATTTATGTTATAGTTATTTAAGTTATAGTTATTTAAGTTATAGTTATTTAAGTTATAGTTATTTAAGTTATAGTTATTTAAGTTATAGTTAATTAAGTTATCGTTAGTTAAGTTATAGTTATTTAAGTTATAGTTATTAAATTATAGTTATTTAAGTTATAGTTATTTAATTTATAGTTTTTTCATTTATGGTTATTTAAGTTATAGTTATTTAAGTTATAGTTATTTAAGTTATAGTTATTTAAGTTATAGTTATTTAAGTTATAGTTATTTAAGTTATAGTTATTTAATTAATAGTTATATAAGTTATAGTTATTTAAGTTATAGTTATTTAAGTTATAGTTATTTAAGTTATAGTTATTTAAGTTATAGTTATTTAATTTATAGTTATTTAAGTTATAGTTATTTAAGTTATAGTTATTTAAGTTATAGTTATTTAAGTTATAGTTATTTAAGTTATAGTTATTTAAGTTATAGTTATTTAAGTTATAGTTATTTAATTAATAGTTATTTAAGTTATAGTTATTTAAGTAATAGTTATTTAAGTTATAGTTATTTAAGTTATAGTTATTTAAGTTATAGTTATTTAAGTTATAGTTATTTAAGTTATAGTTATTTAATTAATAGTTATTTAAGTTATAGTTATTTAAGTTATAGTTATTTAAGTTATAGTTATTTAATTAATAGTTATTTAAGTTATAGTTATTTAAGTTATAGTTATTTAAGTTATAGTTATTTAAGTTATAGTTATTTAATTTATAGTTATTTAAGTTATAGTTATTTAATTAATAGTTATTTAAGTTATAGTTATTTAAGTTATAGTTATTTAAGTTATAGTTATTTAATTAATAGTTATTTAAGTTATAGTTATTTAAGTTATAGTTATTTAAGTTATAGTTATTTAAGTTATAGTTATTTAATTTATAGTTATTTAAGTTATAGTTATTTAAGTTATAGTTATTTAAGTTATAGTTATTTAAGTTATAGTTATTTAAGTTATAGTTATTTAAGTTATAGTTATTTAAGTTATAGTTATTTAATTAATAGTTATTTAAGTTATAGTTATTTAAGTTATAGTTATTTAAGTTATAGTTATTTAAGTTATAGTTATTTAAGTTATAGTTATTTAAGTTATAGTTATTTAATTTATAGTTATTTAATTTATAGTTATTTAAGTTATAGTTATTTAAGTTATAGTTATTTAAGTTATAGTTATTTAAGTTATAGTTATTTAATTAATAGTAATTTAAGTTATAGTAATTTAAGTTTAGTTATTTAATTTATAGTTATTTAAGTTATAGTTAATTAAGTTATCGTTAGTTAAGTTATAGTTATTTAAGTTATAGTTATTAAATTATAGTTATTTAAGTTATAGTTATTTAATTTATAGTTTTTTCATTTATGGTTATTATATTATAGTTATATAAATTATAGTTATTTAAGTTATAGTTATTTAAGTTATAGTTATTTAAGTTATAGTTATTTAAGTTATAGTTATTTAAGTTATAGTTATTTAAGTTATAGTTATTTAATTAATAGTTATTTAAGTTATAGTTATTTAAGTTATAGTTATTTAAGTTATAGTTATTTAAGTTATAGTTATTTAATTTATAGTTATTTAAGTTATAGTTATTTAAGTTATAGTTATTTAAGTTATAGTTATTTAAGTTATAGTTATTTAAGTTATAGTTATTTAATTAATAGTAATTTATGTTATATTAATTTAAGTTTAGTTATTTAATTTATAGTTATTTATGTTATAGTTATTTAAGTTATAGTTATTTAAGTTATAGTTATTTAAGTTATAGTTATTTAAGTTATAGTTATTTAAGTTATAGTTATTTAATTAATAGTTATTTAAGTTATAGTTATTTAAGTTATAGTTAATTAAGTTATCGTTATTTAAGTTATAGTTATTTAAGTTATAGTTATTAAATTATAGTTATTCAAGTTATAGTTATTTAATTTATAGTTTTTTCATTTATGGTTATTTAAGTTATAGTTATTTAAGTTATAGTTATTTAAGTTATAGTTATTTAAGTTATAGTTATTTAAGTTATAGTTATTTAATTAATAGTTATTTAAGTTATAGTTATTTAAGTTATAGTTATTTAAGTTATAGTTATTTAAGTTATAGTTATTTAAGTTATAGTTATTTAAGTTATAGTTATTTAATTTATAGTTATTTAAGTTATAGTTATTTAAGTTATAGTTATTTAAGTTATAGTTATTTAAGTTATAGTTATTTAAGTTATAGTTATTTAAGTTATAGTTATTTAAGTTATAGTTATTTAAGTTATAGTTATTTAATTAATAGTTATTTAAGTTATAGTTATTTAAGTTATAGTTATTTAAGTTATAGTTATTTAATTTATAGTTATTTAATTTATAGTTATTTAAGTTATAGTTATTTAAGTTATAGTTATTTAAGTTATGGTTATTTAAGTTATAGTTATTTAATTAATAGTAATTTAAGTTATAGTAATTTAAGTTTAGTTATTTAATTTATAGTTATTTAAGTTATAGTTATTTAAGTTATAGTTATTTAAGTTATAGTTATTTAAGTTATAGTTATTTAATTAATAGTTATTTAAGTTATAGTTATTTAAGTTATAGTTATTTAAGTTATAGTTATTTAAGTTATAGTTATTTAAGTTATAGTTATTTAATTTATAGTTATTTAATTTATAGTTATTTAAGTTATAGTTATTTAAGTTATAGTTAGTTAATTAATAGTTATTTAAGTTATAGTTATTTAAGTTATAGTTATTTAAGTTATAGTTATTTAAGTTATAGTTATTTAAGTTATAGTTATTTAATTTATAGTTATTTAATTTATAGTTATTTAAGTTATAGTTATTTAAGTTATAGTTATTTAAGTTATGGTTATTTAAGTTATAGTTATTTAATTAATAGTAATTTAAGTTATAGTAATTTAAGTTTAGTTATTTAATTTATAGTTATTTATGTTATAGTTATTTAAGTTATAGTTATTTAAGTTATAGTTATTTAAGTTATAGTTATTTAAGTTATAGTTATTTAAGTTATAGTTAATTAAGTTATCGTTAGTTAAGTTATAGTTATTTAAGTTATAGTTATTAAATTATAGTTATTTAAGTTATAGTTATTTAATTTATAGTTTTTTCATTTATGGTTATTTAAGTTATAGTTATTTAAGTTATAGTTATTTAAGTTATAGTTATTTAAGTTATAGTTATTTAAGTTATAGTTATTTAAGTTATAGTTATTTAATTAATAGTTATATAAGTTATAGTTATTTAAGTTATAGTTATTTAAGTTATAGTTATTTAAGTTATAGTTATTTAAGTTATAGTTATTTAATTTATAGTTATTTAAGTTATAGTTATTTAAGTTATAGTTATTTAAGTTATAGTTATTTAAGTTATAGTTATTTAAGTTATAGTTATTTAAGTTATAGTTATTTAAGTTATAGTTATTTAATTAATAGTTATTTAAGTTATAGTTATTTAAGTTATAGTTATTTAAGTTATAGTTATTTAAGTTATAGTTATTTAAGTTATAGTTATTTAAGTTATAGTTATTTAAGTTATAGTTATTTAATTAATAGTTATTTAAGTTATAGTTATTTAAGTTATAGTTATTTAAGTTATAGTTATTTAATTAATAGTTATTTAAGTTATAGTTATTTAAGTTATAGTTATTTAAGTTATAGTTATTTAAGTTATAGTTATTTAATTTATAGTTATTTAAGTTATAGTTATTTAAGTTATAGTTATTTAAGTTATAGTTATTTAAGTTATAGTTATTTAAGTTATAGTTATTTAAGTTATAGTTATTTAAGTTATAGTTATTTAATTAATAGTTATTTAAGTTATAGTTATTTAAGTTATAGTTATTTAAGTTATAGTTATTTAAGTTATAGTTATTTAAGTTATAGTTATTTAAGTTATAGTTATTTAATTTATAGTTATTTAATTTATAGTTATTTAATTTATAGTTATTTAAGTTATAGTTATTTAAGTTATAGTTATTTAAGTTATAGTTATTTAAGTTATAGTTATTTAATTAATAGTAATTTAAGTTATAGTAATTTAAGTTTAGTTATTTAATTTATAGTTATTTAAGTTATAGTTAATTAAGTTATCGTTAGTTAAGTTATAGTTATTTAAGTTATAGTTATTAAATTATAGTTATTTAAGTTATAGTTATTTAATTTATAGTTTTTTCATTTATGGTTATTATATTATAGTTATATAAATTATAGTTATTTAAGTTATAGTTATTTAAGTTATAGTTATTTAAGTTATAGTTATTTAAGTTATAGTTATTTAAGTTATAGTTATTTAAGTTATAGTTATTTAATTAATAGTTATTTAAGTTATAGTTATTTAAGTTATAGTTATTTAAGTTATAGTTATTTAAGTTATAGTTATTTAATTTATAGTTATTTAAGTTATAGTTATTTAAGTTATAGTTATTTAAGTTATAGTTATTTAAGTTATAGTTATTTAAGTTATAGTTATTTAAGTTATAGTTATTTAAGTTATAGTTATTTAATTAATAGTTATTTAAGTTATAGTTATTTAAGTTATAGTTGTTTAAGTTATAGTTATTTAAGTTTTAGTTATTTAAGTTATAGTTATTTAAGTTATAGTTATTTAATTTATAGTTATTTAATTTATAGTTATTTAAGTTATAGTTATTTAAGTTATAGTTATTTAAGTTATAGTTATTTAAGTTATAGTTATTTAATTAATAGTAATTTAAGTTATAGTAATTTAAGTTTAGTTATTTAATTTATAGTTATTTAAGTTATAGTTAATTAAGTTATCGTTAGTTAAGTTATAGTTATTTAAGTTATAGTTATTAAATTATAGTTATTTAAGTTATAGTTATTTAATTTATAGTTTTTTCATTTATGGTTATTATATTATAGTTATATAAATTATAGTTATTTAAGTTATAGTTATTTAAGTTATAGTTATTTAAGTTATAGTTATTTAAGTTATAGTTATTTAAGTTATAGTTATTTAAGTTATAGTTATTTAAGTTATAGTTATTTAATTAATAGTTATTTAAGTTATAGTTATTTAAGTTATAGTTATTTAAGTTATAGTTATTTAAGTTATAGTTATTTAAGTTATAGTTATTTAATTAATAGTTATTTAAGTTATAGTTATTTAAGTTATAGTTATTTAAGTTATAGTTATTTAAGTTATAGTTATTTAAGTTATAGTTATTAAATTATAGTTATTTAAGTTATAGTTATTTAATTTATAGTTTTTTCATTTATGGTTATTTAAGTTATAGTTATTTAAGTTATAGTTATTTAAGTTATAGTTATTTAAGTTATAGTTATTTAAGTTATAGTTATTTAATTAATAGTTATTTAAGTTATAGTTATTTAAGTTATAGTTATTTAAGTTATAGTTATTTAAGTTATAGTTATTTAAGTTATAGTTATTTAAGTTATAGTTATTTAATTTATAGTTATTTAAGTTATAGTTATTTAAGTTATAGTTATTTAAGTTATAGTTATTTAAGTTATAGTTATTTAAGTTATAGTTATTTAAGTTATAGTTATTTAAGTTATAGTTATTTAAGTTATAGTTATTTAATTAATAGTTATTTAAGTTATAGTTATTTAAGTTATAGTTATTTAAGTTATAGTTATTTAATTTATAGTTATTTAATTTATAGTTATTTAAGTTATAGTTATTTAAGTTATAGTTATTTAAGTTATGGTTATTTAAGTTATAGTTATTTAATTAATAGTAATTTAAGTTATAGTAATTTAAGTTTAGTTATTTAATTTATAGTTATTTAAGTTATAGTTATTTAAGTTATAGTTATTTAAGTTATAGTTATTTAAGTTATAGTTATTTAATTAATAGTTATTTAAGTTATAGTTATTTAAGTTATAGTTATTTAAGTTATAGTTATTTAAGTTATAGTTATTTAAGTTATAGTTATTTAATTTATAGTTATTTAATTTATAGTTATTTAAGTTATAGTTATTTAAGTTATAGTTAGTTAATTAATAGTTATTTAAGTTATAGTTATTTAAGTTATAGTTATTTAAGTTATAGTTATTTAAGTTATAGTTATTTAAGTTATAGTTATTTAATTTATAGTTATTTAATTTATAGTTATTTAAGTTATAGTTATTTAAGTTATAGTTATTTAAGTTATGGTTATTTAAGTTATAGTTATTTAATTAATAGTAATTTAAGTTATAGTAATTTAAGTTTAGTTATTTAATTTATAGTTATTTATGTTATAGTTATTTAAGTTATAGTTATTTAAGTTATAGTTATTTAAGTTATAGTTATTTAAGTTATAGTTATTTAAGTTATAGTTAATTAAGTTATCGTTAGTTAAGTTATAGTTATTTAAGTTATAGTTATTAAATTATAGTTATTTAAGTTATAGATATTTAATTTATAGTTTTTTCATTTATGGTTATTTAAGTTATAGTTATTTAAGTTATAGTTATTTAAGTTATAGTTATTTAAGTTATAGTTATTTAAGTTATAGTTATTTAAGTTATAGTTATTTAATTAATAGTTATATAAGTTATAGTTATTTAAGTTATAGTTATTTAAGTTATAGTTATTTAAGTTATAGTTATTTAAGTTATAGTTATTTAATTTATAGTTATTTAAGTTATAGTTATTTAAGTTATAGTTATTTAAGTTATAGTTATTTAAGTTATAGTTATTTAAGTTATAGTTATTTAAGTTATAGTTATTTAAGTTATAGTTATTTAAGTTATAGTTATTTAATTAATAGTTATTTAAGTTATAGTTATTTAAGTTATAGTTATTTAAGTTATAGTTATTTAAGTTATAGTTATTTAAGTTATAGTTATTTAAGTTATAGTTATTTAAGTTATAGTTATTTAATTAATAGTTATTTAAGTTATAGTTATTTAAGTTATAGTTATTTAAGTTATAGTTATTTAAGTTATATTTATTTAAGTTATAGTTATTTAAGTTATAGTTATTTAAGTTATAGTTATTTAATTTATAGTTATTTAATTTATAGTTATTTAAGTTATAGTTATTTAAGTTATAGTTATTTAAGTTATAGTTATTTAAGTTATAGTTATTTAAGTTATAGTTATTTAAGTTATAGTTATTTAAGTTATAGTTATTTAATTAATAGTAATTTAAGTTATAGTAATTTAAGTTTAGTTATTTAATTTATAGTTATTTAAGTTATAGTTAATTAAGTTATTGTTAGTTAAGTTATAGTTATTTAAGTTATAGTTATTAAATTATAGTTATTTAAGTTATAGTTATTTAATTTATAGTTTTTTCATTTATGGTTATTATATTATAGTTATATAAATTATAGTTATTTAAGTTATAGTTATTTAAGTTATAGTTATTTAAGTTATAGTTATTTAAGTTATAGTTATTTAAGTTATAGTTATTTAAGTTATAGTTATTTAATTAATAGTTATTTAAGTTATAGTTATTTAAGTTATAGTTATTTAAGTTATAGTTATTTAAGTTATAGTTATTTAATTTATAGTTATTTAAGTTATAGTTATTTAAGTTATAGTTATTTAAGTTATAGTTATTTAAGTTATAGTTATTTAAGTTATAGTTATTTAAGTTATAGTTATTTAAGTTATAGTTATTTAATTAATAGTTATTTAAGTTATAGTTATTTAAGTTATAGTTGTTTAAGTTATAGTTATTTAAGTTTTAGTTATTTAAGTTATAGTTATTTAAGTTATAGTTATTTAATTTATAGTTATTTAATTTATAGTTATTTAAGTTATAGTTATTTAAGTTATAGTTATTTAAGTTATAGTTATTTAAGTTATAGTTATTTAATTAATAGTAATTTAAGTTATAGTAATTTAAGTTTAGTTATTTAATTTATAGTTATTTAAGTTATAGTTAATTAAGTTATCGTTAGTTAAGTTATAGTTATTTAAGTTATAGTTATTAAATTATAGTTATTTAAGTTATAGTTATTTAATTTATAGTTTTTTCATTTATGGTTATTATATTATAGTTATATAAATTATAGTTATTTAAGTTATAGTTATTTAAGTTATAGTTATTTAAGTTATAGTTATTTAAGTTATAGTTATTTAAGTTATAGTTATTTAAGTTATAGTTATTTAATTAATAGTTATTTAAGTTATAGTTATTTAAGTTATAGTTATTTAAGTTATAGTTATTTAAGTTATAGTTATTTAAGTTATAGTTATTTAATTAATAGTTATTTAAGTTATAGTTATTTAAGTTATAGTTATTTAAGTTATAGTTATTTAAGTTATATTTATTTAAGTTATAGTTATTTAATTTATAGTTATTTAATTTATAGTTATTTAAGTTATAGTTATTTAAGTTATAGTTATTTAAGTTATAGTTATTTAAGTTATAGTTATTTAATTAATAGTAATTTAAGTTATAGTAATTTTAGTTTAGTTATTTAATTTATAGTTATTTAAGTTATAGTTAATTAAGTTATCGTTAGTTAAGTTATAGTTATTTAAGTTATAGTTATTAAATTATAGTTATTTAAGTTATAGTTATTTAATTTATAGTTTTTTCATTTATGGTTATTTAAGTTATAGTTATTTAAGTTATAGTTATTTAAGTTATAGTTATTTAATTAATAGTTATTTAAGTTATAGTTATTTAAGTTATAGTTATTTAAGTTATAGTTATTTAAGTTATAGTTATTTAAGTTATAGTTATTTAATTAATAGTTATTTAAGTTATAGTTATTTAAGTTATAGTTATTTAAGTTATAGTTATTTAATTAATAGTAATTTAAGTTATAGTAATTTAATAAGTTAAGTTTAGTTTAGTTAAGTTAAGTTTAGTTATTTAATTCATAGTTATTTAAGTTATAGTTAATTAAGTTATCGTTAGTTAAGTTATAGTTATTTAAGTTATAGTTATTAAATTATAGTTATTTAAGTTATAGTTATTTAATTTATAGTTTTTTCATTTATGGTTATTTAAGTTATAGTTATTTAAGTTATAGTTATTTAAGTTATAGTTATTTAAGTTATAGTTATTTAAGTTATAGTTATTTAAGTTATAGTTATTTAAGTTATAGTTATTTAAGTTATAGTTATTTAATTAATAGTTATTTAAGTTATAGTTATTTAAGTTATAGTTATTTAAGTTATAGTTATTTAAGTTATAGTTATTTAAGTTATAGTTATTTAAGTTATAGTTATTTAATTTATAGTTATTTAAGTTATAGTTATTTAAGTTATAGTTATTTAAGTTATAGTTATTTAAGTTATAGTTATTTAAGTTATAGTTATTTAAGTTATAGTTATTTAAGTTATAGTTATTTAAGTTATAGTTATTTAATTAATAGTTATTTAAGTTATAGTTATTTAAGTTATAGTTATTTAAGTTATAGTTATTTAAGTTATAGTTATTTAAGTTATAGTTATTTAATTTATAGTTTTTTAATTTATAGTTATTTAAGTTATAGTTATTTAAGTTATAGTTATTTAAGTTATGGTTATTTAAGTTATAGTTATTTAATTAATAGTAATTTAAGTTATAGTAATTTAAGTTTAGTTATTTAATTTATAGTTATTTATGTTATAGTTATTTAAGTTATAGTTATTTAAGTTATAGTTATTTAAGTTATAGTTATTTAAGTTATAGTTATTTAAGTTATAGTTATTTAATTTATAGTTATCTAATTTATAGTTATTTAAGTTATAGTTATTTAAGTTATAGTTATTTAAGTTATAGTTATTTAATTAATAGTAATTTAAGTTATAGTAATTTAAGTTTAGTTACTTAATTTATAGTTATTTAAGTTATAGTTATTAAATTATAGTTATTTAAGTTACAGTTATTTAATTTATAGTTTTTTCATTTATGGTTATTTAAGTTATAGTTATTTAAGTTATAGTAATTTAAGTTATAGTTATTTAAGTTATAGTTATTTAAGTTATAGTTATTTAAGTTATAGTTATTTAATTAATAGTTATTTAAGTTATAGTTATTTAAGTTATAGTTATTTAAGTTATAGTTATTTAAGTTATAGTTATTTAATTTATAGTTATTTAAGTTATAGTTATTTAAGTTATAGTTATTTAAGTTATAGTTATTTAAGTTATAGTTATTTAATTTATAGTTATTTAATTTATAGTTATTTAAGTTATAGTTATTTAAGTTATAGTTATTTAAGTTATAGTTATTTAAGTTATAGTTATTTAATTAATAGTAATTTAAGTTATAGTAATTTAAGTTTAGTTATTTAATTTATAGTTATTTAAGTTATAGTTAATTAAGTTATCGTTAGTTAAGTTGTAGTTATTTAAGTTATAGTTATTAAATTATAGTTATTTAAGTTATAGTTATTTAATTTATAGTTTTTTCATTTATGGTTATTATATTATAGTTATTTAAGTTATAGTTATTTAAGTTATAGTTATTTAAGTTATAGTTATTTAAGTTATAGTTATTTAAGTTATAGTTATTTAAGTTATAGTTATTTAAGTTATAGTTATTTAATTAATAGTTATTTAAGTTATAGTTATTTAAGTTATAGTTATTTAAGTTATAGTTATTTAAGTTATAGTTATTTAAGTTATAGTTATTTAATTTATAGTTATTTAAGTTATAGTTATTTAAGTTATAGTTATTTAAGTTATAGTTATTTAAGTTATAGTTATTTAAGTTATAGTTATTTAAGTTATAGTTATTTAAGTTATAGTTATTTAATTAATAGTTATTTAAGTTATAGTTATTTAAGTTATAGTTATTTAAGTTATAGTTATTTAAGTTATAGTTATTTAAGTTATAGTTATTTAATTTATAGTTTTTTAATTTATAGTTATTTAAGTTATAGTTATTTAAGTTATAGTTATTTAAGTTATGGTTATTTAAGTTATAGTTATTTAATTAATAGTAATTTAAGTTATAGTAATTTAAGTTTAGTTATTTAATTTATAGTTATTTATGTTATAGTTATTTAAGTTATAGTTATTTAAGTTATAGTTATTTAAGTTATAGTTATTTAAGTTATAGTTATTTAAGTTATAGTTATTTAAGTTATAGTTATTTAATTTATAGTTATCTAATTTATAGTTATTTAAGTTATAGTTATTTAAGTTATAGTTATTTAAGTTATAGTTATTTAATTAATAGTAATTTAAGTTATAGTAATTTAAGTTTAGTTATTTAATTTATAGTTATTTAAGTTATAGTTATTTAAGTTATAGTTATTTAAGTTATAGTTATTTAAGTTATAGTTATTTAAGTTATAGTTATTTAATTAATAGTAATTTAAGTTATAGTAATTTAAGTTTAGTTATTTAATTTATAGTTATTTAAGTTATAGTTAATTAAGTTATCGTTAGTTAAGTTGTAGTTATTTAAGTTATAGTTATTAAATTATAGTTATTTAAGTTATAGTTATTTAATTTATAGTTTTTTCATTTATGGTTATTATATTATAGTTATATAAATTATAGTTATTTAAGTTATAGTTATTTAAGTTATAGTTATTTAAGTTATATTTATTTAAGTTATAGTTATTTAAGTTATAGTTATTTAATTAATAGTTATTTAAGTTATAGTTATTTAAGTTATAGTTATTTAAGTTATAGTTATTTAAGTTATAGTTATTTAAGTTATAGTTATTTAATTAATAGTTATTTAAGTTATAGTTATTTAAGTTATAGTTATTTAAGTTATAGTTATTTAAGTTATATTTATTTAAGTTATAGTTATTTAATTTATAGTTATTTAATTTATAGTTATTTAAGTTATAGTTATTTAAGTTATAGTTATTTAAGTTATAGTTATTTAAGTTATAGTTATTTAATTAATAGTAATTTAAGTTATAGTAATTTTAGTTTAGTTATTTAATTTATAGTTATTTAAGTTATAGTTAATTAAGTTATCGTTAGTTAAGTTATAGTTATTTAAGTTATAGTTATTAAATTATAGTTATTTAAGTTATAGTTATTTAATTTATAGTTTTTTCATTTATGGTTATTTAAGTTATAGTTATTTAAGTTATAGTTATTTAAGTTATAGTTATTTAATTAATAGTTATTTAAGTTATAGTTATTTAAGTTATAGTTATTTAAGTTATAGTTATTTAAGTTATAGTTATTTAAGTTATAGTTATTTAAGTTATAGTTATTTAAGTTATAGATATTTAAGTTATAGTTATTTAAGTTATAGTTATTTAATTAATAGTTATTTAAGTTATAGTTATTTAAGTTATAGTTATTTAAGTTATAGTTATTTAATTAATAGTAATTTAAGTTATAGTAATTTAAGTTTAGTTATTTAATTCATAGTTATTTAAGTTATAGTTAATTAAGTTATCGTTAGTTAAGTTATAGTTATTTAAGTTATAGTTATTAAATTATAGTTATTTAAGTTATAGTTATTTAATTTATAGTTTTTTCATTTATGGTTATTTAAGTTATAGTTATTTAAGTTATAGTTATTTAAGTTATAGTTATTTAATTTATAGTTATTTAAGTTATAGTTATTTAAGTTATAGTTATTTAAGTTATAGTTATTTAAGTTATAGTTATTTAAGTTATAATTATTTAAGTTATAATTATTTAAGTTATAGTTATTTAATTAATAGTTATTTAAGTTATAGTTATTTAAGTTATAGTTATTTAAGTTATAGTTATTTAAGTTATAGTTATTTAAGTTATAGTTATTTAAGTTATAGTTATTTAATTTATAGTTTTTTAATTTATAGTTATTTAAGTTATAGTTATTTAAGTTATAGTTAATTAAGTAATGGTTATTTAAGTTATAGTTATTTAATTAATAGTAATTTATGTTATATTAATTTAAGTTTAGTTATTTAATTTATAGTTATTTATGTTATAGTTATTTAAGTTATAGTTATTTAAGTTATAGTTATTTAAGTTATAGTTATTTAAGTTATAGTTATTTAATTAATAGTTATTTAAGTTATAGTTATTTAAGTTATAGTTAATTAAGTTATCGTTATTTAAGTTATAGTTATTTAAGTTATAGTTATTAAATTATAGTTATTTAAGTTATAGTTATTTAATTTATAGTTTTTTCATTTATGGTTATTTAAGTTATAGTTATTTAAGTTATAGTTATTTAAGTTATAGTTATTTAAGTTATAGTTATTTAAGTTATAGTTATTTAATTAATAGTTATTTAAGTTATAGTTATTTAAGTTATAGTTATTTAAGTTATAGTTATTTAAGTTATAGTTATTTAAGTTATAGTTATTTAAGTTATAGTTATTTAATTTATAGTTATTTAAGTTATAGTTATTTAAGTTATAGTTATTTAAGTTATAGTTATTTAAGTTATAGTTATTTAAGTTATAGTTATTTAAGTTATAGTTATTTAAGTTATAGTTATTTAAGTTATAGTTATTTAATTAATAGTTATTTAAGTTATAGTTATTTAAGTTATAGTTATTTAAGTTATAGTTATTTAATTTATAGTTATTTAATTTATAGTTATTTAAGTTATAGTTATTTAAGTTATAGTTATTTAAGTTATGGTTATTTAAGTTATAGTTATTTAATTAATAGTAATTTAAGTTATAGTAATTTAAGTTTAGTTATTTAATTTATAGTTATTTAAGTTATAGTTATTTAAGTTATAGTTATTTAAGTTATAGTTATTTAAGTTATAGTTATTTAATTAATAGTTATTTAAGTTATAGTTATTTAAGTTATAGTTATTTAAGTTATAGTTATTTAAGTTATAGTTATTTAAGTTATAGTTATTTAATTTATAGTTATTTAATTTATAGTTATTTAAGTTATAGTTATTTAAGTTATAGTTAGTTAATTAATAGTTATTTAAGTTATAGTTATTTAAGTTATAGTTATTTAAGTTATAGTTATTTAAGTTATAGTTATTTAAGTTATAGTTATTTAATTTATAGTTATTTAATTTATAGTTATTTAAGTTATAGTTATTTAAGTTATAGTTATTTAAGTTATGGTTATTTAAGTTATAGTTATTTAATTAATAGTAATTTAAGTTATAGTAATTTAAGTTTAGTTATTTAATTTATAGTTATTTATGTTATAGTTATTTAAGTTATAGTTATTTAAGTTATAGTTATTTAAGTTATAGTTATTTAAGTTATAGTTATTTAAGTTATAGTTAATTAAGTTATCGTTAGTTAAGTTATAGTTATTTAAGTTATAGTTATTAAATTATAGTTATTTAAGTTATAGTTATTTAATTTATAGTTTTTTCATTTATGGTTATTTAAGTTATAGTTATTTAAGTTATAGTTATTTAAGTTATAGTTATTTAAGTTATAGTTATTTAAGTTATAGTTATTTAAGTTATAGTTATTTAAGTTATAGTTATTTAATTAATAGTTATATAAGTTATAGTTATTTAAGTTATAGTTATTTAAGTTATAGTTATTTAAGTTATAGTTATTTAAGTTATAGTTATTTAATTTATAGTTATTTAAGTTATAGTTATTTAAGTTATAGTTATTTAAGTTATAGTTATTTAAGTTATAGTTATTTAAGTTATAGTTATTAAATTTATAGTTATTTAAGTTATAGTTATTTAATTAATAGTTATTTAAGTTATAGTTATTTAAGTTATAGTTATTTAAGTTATAGTTATTTAAGTTATAGTTATTTAAGTTATAGTTATTTAAGTTATAGTTATTTAATTTATAGTTATTTAAGTTATAGTTATTTAAGTTATAGTTATTTAAGTTATAGTTATTTAAGTTATAGTTATTTAAGTTATAGTTATTTAAGTTATAGTTATTTAAGTTATAGTTATTTAATTAATAGTTATTTAAGTTATAGTTATTTAAGTTATAGTTATTTAAGTTATAGTTATTTAAGTTATAGTTATTTAATTTATAGTTATTTAAGTTATAGTTATTTAAGTTATAGTTATTTAAGTTATGGTTATTTAAGTTATAGTTATTTAATTAATAGTAATTTAAGTTATAGTAATTTAAGTTTAGTTATTTAATTTATAGTTATTTAAGTTATAGTTATTTAAGTTATAGTTATTTAAGTTATAGTTATTTAAGTTATAGTTATTTAAGTTATAGTTATTTAAGTTATAGTTATTTAATTAATAGTTATTTAAGTTATAGTTATTTAAGTTATAGTTATTTAAGTTATAGTTATTTAAGTTATAGTTATTTAAGTTATAGTTATTTAATTTATAGTTATTTAATTTATAGTTATTTAAGTTATAGTTATTTAAGTTATAGTTATTTAAGTTATAGTTATTTAATTAATAGTAATTTAAGTTATAGTAATTTAAGTTATATATATTTAAGTTATAGTTATTTAAGTTATAGTTATTTAAGTTATAGTTATTTAATTAATAGTTATTTAAGTTATAGTTATTTAAGTTATAGTTATTTAAGTTATAGTTATTTAAGTTATAGTTATTTAAGTTATAGTTATTTAATTAATAGTTATTTAAGTTATAGTTATTTAAGTTATAGTTATTTAAGTTATAGTTATTTAAGTTATAGTTATTTAAGTTATAGTTATTTAATTTATAGTTATTTAATTTATAGTTATTTAATTTATAGTTATTTAAGTTATAGTTATTTAAGTTATAGTTATTTAAGTTATAGTTATTTAAGTTATAGTTATTTAATTAATAGTTATTTAAGTTATAGTTATTTAAGTTATAGTTATTTAAGTTATAGTTATTTAAATTATAGTTATTTAAGTTATAGTTATTTAATTTATAGTTATTTAAGTTATTGTTATTTAAGTTATAGTTATTTAAGTTATTGTTATTTAAGTTATAGTTATTTAAGTTATAGTTATTTAAGTTATAGTTATTTAAGTTATAGTTATTTAATTAATAGTTATTTAAGTTATAGTTATTTAAGTTATAGTTATTTAAGTTATAGTTATTTAAGTTATAGTTATTTAAGTTATAGTTATTTAATTTATAGTTATTTAATTTATAGTTATTTAAGTTATAGTTATTTAAGTTATAGTTATTTAAGTTATAGTTATTTAAGTTATAGTTATTTAATTAATAGTAATTTAAGTTATAGTAATTTAAGTTTAGTTATTTAATTTATAGTTATAGTTAATTAAGTTATCGTTAGTTAAGTTATAGTTATTTAAGTTATAGTTATTAAATTATAGTTATTTAAGTTATAGTTATTTAATTTATAGTTTTTTAATTTATGGTTATTATATTATAGTTATTTAATTTATAGTTTTTTCATTTATGGTTATTTAAGTTATAGTTATTTAAGTTATAGTTATTTAAGTTATAGTTATTTAAGTTATAGTTATTTAAGTTATAGTTATTTAATTAATAGTTATTTAAGTTATAGTTATTTAAGTTATAGTTATTTAAGTTATAGTTATTTAAGTTATAGTTATTTAAGTTATAGTTATTTAAGTTATAGTTATTTAATTTATAGTTATTTAAGTTATAGTTATTTAAGTTATAGTTATTTAAGTTATAGTTATTTAAGTTATAGTTATTTAAGTTATAGTTATTTAAGTTATAGTTATTTAAGTTATAGTTATTTAAGTTATAGTTATTTAATTAATAGTTATTTAAGTTATAGTTATTTAAGTTATAGTTATTTAAGTTATAGTTATTTAAGTTATAGTTATTTAAGTTATAGTTATTTAATTTATAGTTATTTAATTTATAGTTATTTAAGTTATAGTTATTTAAGTTATAGTTATTTAAGTTATGGTTATTTAATTAATAGTAATTTAAGTTATAGTAATTTAAGTTTAGTTATTTAATTTATAGTTATTTAAGTTATAGTTATTTAAGTTATAGTTATTTAAGTTATAGTTATTTAAGTTATAGTTATTTAAGTTATAGTTATTTAAGTTATAGTTATTTAATTAATAGTTATTTAAGTTATAGTTATTTAAGTTATAGTTATTTAAGTTATAGTTATTTAAGTTATAGTTATTTAAGTTATAGTTATTTAATTTATAGTTATTTAATTTATAGTTATTTAAGTTATAGTTATTTAAGTTATAGTTATTTAAGTTATAGTTATTTAATTAATAGTAATTTAAGTTATAGTAATTTAAGTTATAGTTATTTAAGTTATAGTTATTTAAGTTATAGTTATTTAATTAATAGTTATTTAAGTTATAGTTATTTAAGTTATAGTTATTTAAGTTATAGTTATTTAAGTTATAGTTATTTAAGTTATAGTTATTTAATTAATAGTTATTTAAGTTATAGTTATTTAAGTTATAGTTATTTAAGTTATAGTTATTTAAGTTATAGTTATTTAAGTAATAGTTATTTAATTTATAGTTATTTAATTTATAGTTATTTAATTTATAGTTATTTAAGTTATAGTTATTTAAGTTATAGTTATTTAAGTTATAGTTATTTAAGTTATAGTTATTTAATTAATAGTTATTTAAGTTATAGTTATTTAAGTTATAGTTATTTAAGTTATAGTTATTTAAATTATAGTTATTTAAGTTATAGTTATTTAATTTATAGTTATTTAAGTTATTGTTATTTAAGTTATAGTTATTTAAGTTATAGTTATTTAAGTTATAGTTATTTAAGTTATAGTAATTTAAGTTTAGTTATTTAATTTATAGTTATTTAAGTTATAGTTAATTAAGTTATCGTTAGTTAAGTTATAGTTATTTAAGTTATAGTTATTAAATTATAGTTATTTAAGTTATAGTTATTTAATTTATAGTTTTTTCATTTATGGTTATTATATTATAGTTATATAAATTATAGTTATTTAAGTTATAGTTATTTAAGTTATAGTTATTTAAGTTATAGTTATTTAAGTTATAGTTAATTAAGTTATAGTTATTTAAGTTATAGTTATTTAATTAATAGTTATTTAAGTTATAGTTATTTAAGTTATAGTTATTTAAGTTATAGTTATTTAAGTTATATTTATTTAAGTTATAGTTATTTAATTTATAGTTATTTAATTTATAGTTATTTAAGTTATAGTTATTTAAGTTATAGTTATTTAAGTTATAGTTATTTAAGTTATAGTTATTTAATTAATAGTAATTTAAGTTATAGTAATTTTAGTTTAGTTATTTAATTTATAGTTATTTAAGTTATAGTTAATTAAGTTATCGTTAGTTAAGTTATAGTTATTTAAGTTATAGTTATTAAATTATAGTTATTTAAGTTATAGTTATTTAATTTATAGTTTTTTCATTTATGGTTATTTAAGTTATAGTTATTTAAGTTATAGTTATTTAAGTTATAGTTATTTAATTAATAGTTATTTAAGTTATAGTTATTTAAGTTATAGTTATTTAAGTTATAGTTATTTAAGTTATAGTTATTTAAGTTATAGTTATTTAATTAATAGTTATTTAAGTTATAGTTATTTAAGTTATAGTTATTTAATTAATAGTAATTTAAGTTATAGTAATTTAAGTTTAGTTATTTAATTTATAGTTATTTAAGTTATAGTTAATTAAGTTATCGTTAGTTAAGTTATAGTTATTTAAGTTATAGTTATTAAATTATAGTTATTTAAGTTATAGTTATTTAATTTATAGTTTTTTCATTTATGGTTATTTAAGTTATAGTTATTTAAGTTATAGTTATTTAAGTTATAGTTATTTAAGTTATAGTTATTTAAGTTATAGTTATTTATGTTATAGTTATTTAATTAATAGTTATTTAAGTTATAGTTATTTAAGTTATAGTTATTTAAGTTATAGTTATTTAAGTTATAGTTATTTAATTTATAGTTATTTAATTTATAGTTATTTAAGTTATAGTTATTTAAGTTATAGTTATTTAAGTTATAGTTATTTAAGTTATAGTTATTTAAGTTATAGTTATTTAAGTTATAGTTATTTAATTAATAGTTATTTAAGTTATAGTTATTTAAGTTATAGTTATTTAAGTTATAGTTATTTAAGTTATAGTTATTTAAGTTATAGTTATTTAATTTATAGTTATTTAATTTATAGTTATTTAAGTTATAGTTATTTAAGTTATAGTTATTTAAGTTATGGTTATTTAAGTTATAGTTATTTAATTAATAGTAATTTAAGTTATAGTAATTTAAGTTTAGTTATTTAATTTATAGTTATTTATGTTATAGTTATTTAATTAATAGTTATTTAAGTTATAATTATTTAAGTTATAGTTATTTAAGTTATAGTTATTTAAGTTATAGTTATTTAAGTTATAGTTATTAAATTTATAGTTATTTAAGTTATAGTTATTTAATTAATAGTTATTTAAGTTATAGTTATTTAAGTTATAGTTATTTAAGTTATAGTTATTTAAGTTATAGTTATTTAAGTTATAGTTATTTAAGTTATAGTTATTTAATTTATAGTTATTTAAGTTATAGTTATTTAAGTTATAGTTATTTAAGTTATAGTTATTTAAGTTATAGTTATTTAAGTTATAGTTATTTAAGTTATAGTTATTTAAGTTATAGTTATTTAATTAATAGTTATTTAAGTTATAGTTATTTAAGTTATAGTTATTTAAGTTATAGTTATTTAAGTTATAGTTATTTAATTTATAGTTATTTAAGTTATAGTTATTTAAGTTATAGTTATTTAAGTTATGGTTATTTAAGTTATAGTTATTTAATTAATAGTAATTTAAGTTATAGTAATTTAAGTTTAGTTATTTAATTTATAGTTATTTAAGTTATAGTTATTTAAGTTATAGTTATTTAAGTTATAGTTATTTAAGTTATAGTTATTTAAGTTATAGTTATTTAATTAATAGTTATTTAAGTTATAGTTATTTAAGTTATAGTTATTTAAGTTATAGTTATTTAAGTTATAGTTATTTAAGTTATAGTTATTTAATTTATAGTTATTTAATTTATAGTTATTTAAGTTATAGTTATTTAAGTTATAGTTATTTAAGTTATAGTTATTTAATTAATAGTAATTTAAGTTATAGTAATTTAAGTTATATATATTTAAGTTATAGTTATTTAAGTTATAGTTATTTAAGTTATAGTTATTTAATTAATAGTTATTTAAGTTATAGTTATTTAAGTTATAGTTATTTAAGTTATAGTTATTTAAGTTATAGTTATTTAAGTTATAGTTATTTAATTAATAGTTATTTAAGTTATAGTTATTTAAGTTATAGTTATTTAAGTTATAGTTATTTAAGTTATAGTTATTTAAGTTATAGTTATTTAATTTATAGTTATTTAATTTATAGTTATTTAATTTATAGTTATTTAAGTTATAGTTATTTAAGTTATAGTTATTTAAGTTATAGTTATTTAAGTTATAGTTATTTAATTAATAGTTATTTAAGTTATAGTTATTTAAGTTATAGTTATTTAAGTTATAGTTATTTAAATTATAGTTATTTAAGTTATAGTTATTTAATTTATAGTTATTTAAGTTATTGTTATTTAAGTTATAGTTATTTAAGTTATAGTTATTTAAGTTATAGTTATTTAAGTTATAGTTATTTAAGTTATAGTTATTTAAGTTATAGTTATTTAATTAATAGTTATTTAAGTTATAGTTATTTAAGTTATAGTTATTTAAGTTATAGTTATTTAAGTTATAGTTATTTAAGTTATAGTTATTTAATTTATAGTTATTTAATTTATAGTTATTTAAGTTATAGTTATTTAAGTTATAGTTATTTAAGTTATAGTTATTTAAGTTATAGTTATTTAATTAATAGTAATTTAAGTTATAGTAATTTAAGTTTAGTTATTTAATTTATAGTTATAGTTAATTAAGTTATCGTTAGTTAAGTTATAGTTATTTAAGTTATAGTTATTAAATTATAGTTATTTAAGTTATAGTTATTTAATTTATAGTTTTTTCATTTATGGTTATTATATTATAGTTATTTAATTTATAGTTTTTTCATTTATGGTTATTTAAGTTATAGTTATTTAAGTTATAGTTATTTAAGTTATAGTTATTTAAGTTATAGTTATTTAAGTTATAGTTATTTAATTAATAGTTATTTAAGTTATAGTTATTTAAGTTATAGTTATTTAAGTTATAGTTATTTAAGTTATAGTTATTTAAGTTATAGTTATTTAAGTTATAGTTATTTAATTTATAGTTATTTAAGTTATAGTTATTTAAGTTATAGTTATTTAAGTTATAGTTATTTAAGTTATAGTTATTTAAGTTATAGTTATTTAAGTTATAGTTATTTAAGTTATAGTTATTTAATTAATAGTTATTTAAGTTATAGTTATTTAAGTTATAGTTATTTAAGTTATAGTTATTTAAGTTATAGTTATTTAATTTATAGTTATTTAATTTATAGTTATTTAAGTTATAGTTATTTAAGTTATAGTTATTTAAGTTATGGTTATTTAATTAATAGTAATTTAAGTTATAGTAATTTAAGTTTAGTTATTTAATTTATAGTTATTTAAGTTATAGTTATTTAAGTTATAGTTATTTAAGTTATAGTTATTTAAGTTATAGTTATTTAAGTTATAGTTATTTAAGTTATAGTTATTTAAGTTATAGTTATTTAATTAATAGTTATTTAAGTTATAGTTATTTAAGTTATAGTTATTTAAGTTATAGTTATTTAAGTTATAGTTATTTAAGTTATAGTTATTTAAGTTATAGTTATTTAATTTATAGTTATTTAATTTATAGTTATTTAAGTTATAGTTATTTAATTAATAGTTATTTAAGTTATAGTTATTTAAGTTATAGTTATTTAAGTTATAGTTATTTAAGTTATAGTTATTTAATTAATAGTTATTTAAGTTATAGTTATTTAAGTTATAGTTATTTAAGTTATAGTTATTTAAGTTATAGTTATTTAAGTAATAGTTATTTAATTTATAGTTATTTAATTTATAGTTATTTAATTTATAGTTATTTAAGTTATAGTTATTTAAGTTATAGTTATTTAAGTTATAGTTATTTAAGTTATAGTTATTTAATTAATAGTTATTTAAGTTATAGTTATTTAAGTTATAGTTATTTAAGTTATAGTTATTTAAATTATAGTTATTTAAGTTATAGTTATTTAATTTATAGTTATTTAAGTTATTGTTATTTAAGTTATAGTTATTTAAGTTATAGTTATTTAAGTTATAGTTATTTAAGTTATAGTTATTTAAGTTATAGTTATTTAAGTTATAGTTATTTAATTAATAGTTATTTAAGTTATAGTTATTTAAGTTATAGTTATTTAAGTTATAGTTATTTAAGTTATAGTTATTTAAGTTATAGTTATTTAATTTATAGTTATTTAATTTATAGTTATTTAAGTTATAGTTATTTAAGTTATAGTTATTTAAGTTATAGTTATTTAAGTTATAGTTATTTAATTAATAGTAATTTAAGTTATAGTAATTTAAGTTTAGTTATTTAATTTATAGTTATAGTTAATTAAGTTATCGTTAGTTAAGTTATAGTTATTTAAGTTATAGTTATTTAAGTTATAGTTATTTAAGTTATAGTTATTTAATTTATAGTTATTTAATTTATAGTTATTTAAGTTATAGTTATTTAAGTTATAGTTATTTAAGTTATGGTTATTTAAGTTATAGTTATTTAATTTATAGTTATTTAATTTATAGTTATTTAAGTTATAGTTATTTAAGTTATAGTTATTTAATTTATAGTTATTTAATTTATAGTTATTTAAGTTATAGTTATTTAAGTTATAGTTATTTAAGTTATAGTTATTTAATTAATAGTAATTTAAGTTATAGTAATTTAAGTTATATATATTTAAGTTATAGTTATTTAAGTTATAGTTATTTAAGTTATAGTTATTTAATTAATAGTTATTTAAGTTATAGTTATTTAAGTTATAGTTATTTAAGTTATAGTTATTTAAGTTATAGTTATTTAAGTTATAGTTATTTAATTAATAGTTATTTAAGTTATAGTTATTTAAGTTATAGTTATTTAAGTTATAGTTATTTAAGTTATAGTTATTTAAGTTATAGTTATTTAATTTATAGTTATTTAATTTATAGTTATTTAATTTATAGTTATTTAAGTTATAGTTATTTAAGTTATAGTTATTTAAGTTATAGTTATTTAAGTTATAGTTATTTAATTAATAGTTATTTAAGTTATAGTTATTTAAGTTATAGTTATTTAAGTTATAGTTATTTAAATTATAGTTATTTAAGTTATAGTTATTTAATTTATAGTTATTTAAGTTATTGTTATTTAAGTTATAGTTATTTAAGTTATAGTTATTTAAGTTATAGTTATTTAAGTTATAGTTATTTAAGTTATAGTTATTTAAGTTATAGTTATTTAATTAATAGTTATTTAAGTTATAGTTATTTAAGTTATAGTTATTTAAGTTATAGTTATTTAAGTTATAGTTATTTAAGTTATAGTTATTTAATTTATAGTTATTTAATTTATAGTTATTTAAGTTATAGTTATTTAAGTTATAGTTATTTAAGTTATAGTTATTTAATTTATAGTTATTTAAGTTATTGTTATTTAAGTTATAGTTATTTAAGTTATAGTTATTTAAGTTATAGTTATTTAAGTTATAGTTATTTAAGTTATAGTTATTTAAGTTATAGTTATTTAATTAATAGTTATTTAAGTTATAGTTATTTAAGTTATAGTTATTTAAGTTATAGTTATTTAAGTTATAGTTATTTAAGTTATAGTTATTTAATTTATAGTTATTTAATTTATAGTTATTTAAGTTATAGTTATTTAAGTTATAGTTATTTAAGTTATAGTTATTTAAGTTATAGTTATTTAATTAATAGTAATTTAAGTTATAGTAATTTAAGTTTAGTTATTTAATTTATAGTTATAGTTAATTAAGTTATCGTTAGTTAAGTTATAGTTATTTAAGTTATAGTTATTAAATTATAGTTATTTAAGTTATAGTTATTTAATTTATAGTTTTTTCATTTATGGTTATTATATTATAGTTATTTAATTTATAGTTTTTTCATTTATGGTTATTTAAGTTATAGTTATTTAAGTTATAGTTATTTAAGTTATAGTTATTTAAGTTATAGTTATTTAAGTTATAGTTATTTAATTAATAGTTATTTAAGTTATAGTTATTTAAGTTATAGTTATTTAAGTTATAGTTATTTAAGTTATAGTTATTTAAGTTATAGTTATTTAAGTTATAGTTATTTAATTTATAGTTATTTAAGTTATAGTTATTTAAGTTATAGTTATTTAAGTTATAGTTATTTAAGTTATAGTTATTTAAGTTATAGTTATTTAAGTTATAGTTATTTAAGTTATAGTTATTTAAGTTATAGTTATTTAATTAATAGTTATTTAAGTTATAGTTATTTAAGTTATAGTTATTTAAGTTATAGTTATTTAAGTTATAGTTATTTAATTTATAGTTATTTAATTTATAGTTATTTAAGTTATAGTTATTTAAGTTATAGTTATTTAAGTTATGGTTATTTAATTAATAGTAATTTAAGTTATAGTAATTTAAGTTTAGTTATTTAATTTATAGTTATTTAAGTTATAGTTATTTAAGTTATAGTTATTTAAGTTATAGTTATTTAAGTTATAGTTATTTAAGTTATAGTTATTTAAGTTATAGTTATTTAAGTTATAGTTATTTAAGTTATAGTTATTTAAGTTATAGTTATTTAATTTATAGTTATTTAAGTTATAGTTATTTAAGTTATAGTTATTTAAGTTATAGTTATTTAAGTTATAGTTATTTAAGTTATAGTTATTTAATTTATAGTTATTTAATTTATAGTTATTTAAGTTATAGTTATTTAAGTTATAGTTATTTAAGTTATAGTTATTTAATTAATAGTAATTTAAGTTATAGTAATTTAAGTTATAGTTATTTAAGTTATAGTTATTTAAGTTATAGTTATTTAATTAATAGTTATTTAAGTTATAGTTATTTAAGTTATAGTTATTTAAGTTATAGTTATTTAAGTTATAGTTATTTAAGTTATAGTTATTTAATTAATAGTTATTTAAGTTCTAGTTATTTAAGTTATAGTTATTTAAGTTATAGTTATTTAAGTTATAGTTATTTAAGTAATAGTTATTTAATTTATAGTTATTTAATTTATAGTTATTTAATTTATAGTTATTTAAGTTATAGTTATTTAAGTTATAGTTATTTAAGTTATAGTTATTTAAGTTATAGTTATTAAATTAATAGTTATTTAAGTTATAGTTATTTAAGTTATAGTTATTTAAGTTATAGTTATTTAAATTATAGTTATTTAAGTTATAGTTATTTAATTTATAGTTATTTAAGTTATTGTTATTTAAGTTATAGTTATTTAAGTTATAGTTATTTAAGTTATAGTTATTTAAGTTATAGTTATTTAAGTTATAGTTATTTAAGTTATAGTTATTTAAGTTATAGTTATTTAATTAATAGTTATTTAAGTTATAGTTATTTAAGTTATAGTTATTTAAGTTATAGTTATTTAAGTTATAGTTATTTAAGTTATAGTTATTTAATTTATAGTTATTTAATTTATAGTTATTTAAGTTATAGTTATTTAAGTTATAGTTATTTAAGTTATAGTTATTTAAGTTATAGTTATTTAATTAATAGTAATTTAAGTTATAGTAATTTAAGTTTAGTTATTTAATTTATAGTTATAGTTAATTAAGTTATCGTTAGTTAAGTTATAGTTATTTAAGTTATAGTTATTTAAGTTATAGTTATTTAAGTTATAGTTATTTAATTTATAGTTATTTAATTTATAGTTATTTAAGTTATAGTTATTTAAGTTATAGTTATTTAAGTTATGGTTATTTAAGTTATAGTTATTTAATTTATAGTTATTTAATTTATAGTTATTTAAGTTATAGTTATTTAAGTTATAGTTATTTAATTTATAGTTATTTAATTTATAGTTATTTAAGTTATAGTTATTTAAGTTATAGTTATTTAAGTTATAGTTATTTAATTAATAGTAATTTAAGTTATAGTAATTTAAGTTATATATATTTAAGTTATAGTTATTTAAGTTATAGTTATTTAAGTTATAGTTATTTAATTAATAGTTATTTAAGTTATAGTTATTTAAGTTATAGTTATTTAAGTTATAGTTATTTAAGTTATAGTTATTTAAGTTATAGTTATTTAATTAATAGTTATTTAAGTTATAGTTATTTAAGTTATAGTTATTTAAGTTATAGTTATTTAAGATATAGTTATTTAAGTTATAGTTATTTAATTTATAGTTATTTAATTTATAGTTATTTAATTTATAGTTATTTAAGTTATAGTTATTTAAGTTATAGTTATTTAAGTTATAGTTATTTAAGTTATAGTTATTTAATTAATAGTTATTTAAGTTATAGTTATTTAAGTTATAGTTATTTAAGTTATAGTTATTTAAATTATAGTTATTTAAGTTATAGTTATTTAATTTATAGTTATTTAAGTTATTGTTATTTAAGTTATAGTTATTTAAGTTATAGTTATTTAAGTTATAGTTATTTAAGTTATAGTTATTTAAGTTATAGTTATTTAAGTTATAGTTATTTAATTAATAGTTATTTAAGTTATAGTTATTTAAGTTATAGTTATTTAAGTTATAGTTATTTAAGTTATAGTTATTTAAGTTATAGTTATTTAATTTATAGTTATTTAATTTATAGTTATTTAAGTTATAGTTATTTAAGTTATAGTTATTTAAGTTATAGTTATTTAAGTTATAGTTATTTAATTAATAGTAATTTAAGTTATAGTAATTTAAGTTTAGTTATTTAATTTATAGTTATAGTTAATTAAGTTATCGTTAGTTAAGTTATAGTTATTTAAGTTATAGTTATTAAATTATAGTTATTTAAGTTATAGTTATTTAATTTATAGTTTTTTCATTTATGGTTATTATATTATAGTTATTTAATTTATAGTTTTTTCATTTATGGTTATTTAAGTTATAGTTATTTAAGTTATAGTTATTTAAGTTATAGTTATTTAAGTTATAGTTATTTAAGTTATAGTTATTTAATTAATAGTTATTTAAGTTATAGTTATTTAAGTTATAGTTATTTAAGTTATAGTTATTTAAGTTATAGTTATTTAAGTTATAGTTATTTAAGTTATAGTTATTTAATTTATAGTTATTTAAGTTATAGTTATTTAAGTTATAGTTATTTAAGTTATAGTTATTTAAGTTATAGTTATTTAAGTTATAGTTATTTAAGTTATAGTTATTTAAGTTATAGTTATTTAATTAATAGTTATTTAAGTTATAGTTATTTAAGTTATAGTTATTTAAGTTATAGTTATTTAAGTTATAGTTATTTAATTTATAGTTATTTAATTTATAGTTATTTAAGTTATAGTTATTTAAGTTATAGTTATTTAAGTTATGGTTATTTAATTAATAGTAATTTAAGTTATAGTTATTTAAGTTATAGTTATTTAAGTTATAGTTATTTAAATTATAGTTATTTAAGTTATAGTTATTTAATTTATAGTTATTTAAGTTATTGTTATTTAAGTTATAGTTATTTAAGTTATAGTTATTTAAGTTATAGTTATTTAAGTTATAGTTATTTAAGTTATAGTTATTTAAGTTATAGTTATTTAATTAATAGTTATTTAAGTTATAGTTATTTAAGTTATAGTTATTTAAGTTATAGTTATTTAAGTTATAGTTATTTAAGTTATAGTTATTTAATTTATAGTTATTTAATTTATAGTTATTTAAGTTATAGTTATTTAAGTTATAGTTATTTAAGTTATAGTTATTTAAGTTATAGTTATTTAATTAATAGTAATTTAAGTTATAGTAATTTAAGTTTAGTTATTTAATTTATAGTTATAGTTAATTAAGTTATCGTTAGTTAAGTTATAGTTATTTAAGTTATAGTTATTAAATTATAGTTATTTAAGTTATAGTTATTTAATTTATAGTTTTTTCATTTATGGTTATTATATTATAGTTATATAAATTATAGTTATTTAAGTTATAGTTATTTAAGTTATATTTATTTAAGTTATAGTTATTTAAGTTATAGTTATTTAATTTATAGTTATTTAAGTTATAGTTATTTAAGTTATAGTTATTTAATGTATAGTTATTTAATTTATAGTTATTTAAGTTAGAGTTATTTAAGTTATAGTTATTTAAGTTATAGTTATTTAAGTTATAGTTATTTAATTAATAGTAATTTAAGTTATAGTAATTTAAGTTTAGTTATTTAATTTATAGTTATTTAAGTTATAGTTAATTAAGTTATCGTTAGTTAAGTTATAGTTATTTAAGTTATAGTTATTAAATTATAGTTATTTAAGTTATAGTTATTTAATTTATAGTTTTTTCATTTATGGTTATTTAAGTTATAGTTATTTAAGTTATAGTTATTTAAGTTATAGTTATTTAAGTTATAGTTATTTAATTAATAGTAATTTAAGTTATAGTAATTTAAGTTTAGTTATTTAATTTATAGTTATTTAAGTTATAGTTATTTAAGTTATAGTTATTTAAGTTATAGTTATTATATAATATTTATTTAAGTTATAGTTATTTAAGATATATTTATTTAATTTAT
Source organism: Osedax frankpressi (assembly GCA_964035775.1). NCBI lineage: Eukaryota > Metazoa > Annelida > Polychaeta > Sabellida > Siboglinidae > Osedax > Osedax frankpressi. The sequence continues at coordinate 1,684,283 of OZ038314.1, forward strand.
AGTTATTATATTATAATTATTTAAGTTTTAGTTATTTAAGTTATAGTTATTATATTATAGCTATTTAAGTGATATTTATTTAAGTTATAGTTATTTAATTAATAGTTATTTAATTTATAGTTATTTAAGTTATAGTTATTTAAGTTATAGTTATTAAATTATATTTATTTAAGTTATAGTTATTTAATTTATAGTTATTTAATTTATAGTTATTTAATTTATAGTTATTTAATTTATAGTTATTTAATTTATAGTTATTTAATTTATAGTTATTTAATTTATAGTTATTTAATTTATAGTTATTTAATTTATAGTTATTTAATTTATAGTTATTTAATTTATAGTTATTTAATTTATAGTTATTTAATTTATAGTTATTTAATTTATAGTTATTTAATTTATAGTTATTTAATTTATAGTTATTATAGTTATTTAAGTTATAGTTATTTAAGTTATAGTTATTTAAGTTATAGATATTTAAGTTATAGTTATTTCAGTTATAGTTATTTAAGTTAAAGTTATTTAAGTTATAGTTATTTAAGTTATAATTATTTAAATTATAGTTATATAAGTTATAGTTAATTAAGTTATCGTTATTTAAGTTATAGTTATTTAAATTTTAGTTATATAAGTTATAGTTATTGAATTTATAGTTATTTAATTTATAGTTATTTAAGTTATAGTTATTTAAGTTATAGTTATTTAAGTTATAGTTATTAAATTATAGTTATTTAAGTTATAGTTATTTAAGTTATAGTTATTTAAGTTATAGTTATTTAAGTTATAGTTATTTAAGTTATAGTTATTTAATTAATAGTTATTTAAGTTATAGTTATTTAAGTTATAGTTATTTAAGTTATAGTTATTTAAGTTATAGTTATTTAATTTATAGTTATTTAAGTTATAGTTATTTAAGTTATAGTTATTTAAGTTATAGTTATTTAAGTTATAGTTATTTAAGTTATAGTTATTTAAGTTATAGTTATTTAATTTATAGTTATTTAATTTATAGTTATTTAATTTATAATTATTTAAGTTATAGTTAATTAAGTTATCGTTAGTTAAGTTATAGTTATTAAATTATAGTTATTTAAGTTATAGTTATTTAATTTATAGTTTTTTCATTTATGGTTATTTAAGTTATAGTTATTTAAGTTATAGTTATTTAAGTTATAGTTATTTAAGTTATAGTTATTTAAGTTATAGTTATTTAAGTTATAGTTATTTAATTAATAGTTATTTAAGTTATAGTTATTTAAGTTATAGTTATTTAAGTTATAGTTATTTAAATTATAGTTATTTAAGTTATAGTTATTTAATTTATAGTTATTTAAGTTATTGTTATTTAAGTTATAGTTATTTAAGTTATAGTTATTTAAGTTATAGTTATTTAAGTTATAGTTATTTAAGTTATAGTTATTTAAGTTATAGTTATTTAATTAATAGTTATTTAAGTTATAGTTATTTAAGTTATAGTTATTTAAGTTATAGTTATTTAAGTTATAGTTATTTAAGTTATAGTTATTTAATTTATAGTTATTTAATTTATAGTTATTTAAGTTATAGTTATTTAAGTTATAGTTATTTAAGTTATAGTTATTTAAGTTATAGTTATTTAATTAATAGTAATTTAAGTTATAGTAATTTAAGTTTAGTTATTTAATTTATAGTTATAGTTAATTAAGTTATCGTTAGTTAAGTTATAGTTATTTAAGTTATAATTATTAAATTATAGTTATTTAAGTTATAGTTATTTAATTTATAGTTTTTTCATTTATGGTTATTATATTATAGTTATTTAATTTATAGTTTTTTCATTTATGGTTATTTAAGTTATAGTTATTTAAGTTATAGTTATTTAAGTTATAGTTATTTAAGTTATAGTTATTTAAGTTATAGTTATTTAATTAATAGTTATTTAAGTTATAGTTATTTAAGTTATAGTTATTTAAGTTATAGTTATTTAAGTTATAGTTATTTAAGTTATAGTTATTTAAGTTATAGTTATTTAAGTTATAGTTATTTAATTTATAGTTATTTAAGTTATAGTTATTTAAGTTATAGTTATTTAAGTTATAGTTATTTAAGTTATAGTTATTTAAGTTATAGTTATTTAAGTTATAGTTATTTAATTAATAGTTATTTAAGTTATAGTTATTTAAGTTATAGTTATTTAAGTTATAGTTATTTAAGTTATAGTTATTTAATTTATAGTTATTTAATTTATAGTTATTTAAGTTATAGTTATTTAAGTTATAGTTATTTAAGTTATAGTTATTTAAGTTATGGTTATTTAATTAATAGTAATTTAAGTTATAGTAATTTAAGTTTAGTTATTTAATTTATAGTTATTTAAGTTATAGTTATTTAAGTTATAGTTATTTAAGTTATAGTTATTTAAGTTATAGTTATTTAAGTTATAGTTATTTAAGTTATAGTTATTTAATTAATAGTTATTTAAGTTATAGTTATTTAAGTTATAGTTATTTAAGTTATAGTTATTTAAGTTATAGTTATTTAAGTTATAGTTATTTAATTTATAGTTATTTAATTTATAGTTATTTAAGTTATAGTTATTTAATTAATAGTTATTTAAGTTATAGTTATTTAAGTTATAGTTATTTAAGTTATAGTTATTTAATTAATAGTTATTTAAGTTATAGTTATTTAAGTTATAGTTATTTAAGTTATAGTTATTTAAGTTATAGTTATTTAAGTTATAGTTATTTAATTTATAGTTATTTAATTTATAGTTATTTAAGTTATAGTTATTTAAGTTATAGTTATTTAAGTTATAGTTATTTAATTAATAGTAATTTAAGTTATAGTAATTTAAGTTTAGTTATTTAATTTATAGTTATAGTTAATTAAGTTATCGTTAGTTAAGTTATAGTTATTTAAGTTATAGTTATTAAATTATAGTTATTTAAGTTATAGTTATTTAATTTATAGTTTTTTCATTTATGGTTATTATATTATAGTTATATAAATTATAGTTATTTAAGTTATAGTTATTTAAGTTATATTTATTTAAGTTATAGTTATTTAAGTTATAGTTATTTAATTTATAGTTATTTAAGTTATAGTTATTTAAGTTATAGTTATTTAATTTATAGTTATTTAATTTATAGTTATTTAAGTTAGAGTTATTTAAGTTATAGTTATTTAAGTTATAGTTATTTAAGTTATAGTTATTTAATTAATAGTAATTTAAGTTATAGTAATTTAAGTTATAGTTATTTAAGTTATAGTTATTTAAGTTATAGTTATTTAATTAATAGTAATTTAAGTTATAGTAATTTAAGTTATAGTTATTTAAGTTATAGTTATTTAAGTTATAGTTATTTAATTAATAGTTATTTAAGTTATAGTTATTTAAGTTATAGTTATTTAAGTTATAGTTATTTAAGTTATAGTTATTTAAGTTATAGTTATTTAATTAATAGTTATTTAAGTTCTAGTTATTTAAGTTATAGTTATTTAAGTTATAGTTATTTAAGTTATAGTTATTTAAGTAATAGTTATTTAATTTATAGTTATTTAATTTATAGTTATTTAATTTATAGTTATTTAAGTTATAGTTATTTAAGTTATAGTTATTTAAGTTATAGTTATTTAAGTTATAGTTATTAAATTAATAGTTATTTAAGTTATAGTTATTTAAGTTATAGTTATTTAAGTTATAGTTATTTAAATTATAGTTATTTAAGTTATAGTTATTTAATTTATAGTTATTTAAGTTATTGTTATTTAAGTTATAGTTATTTAAGTTATAGTTATTTAAGTTATAGTTATTTAAGTTATAGTTATTTAAGTTATAGTTATTTAAGTTATAGTTATTTAAGTTATAGTTATTTAATTAATAGTTATTTAAGTTATAGTTATTTAAGTTATAGTTATTTAAGTTATAGTTATTTAAGTTATAGTTATTTAAGTTATAGTTATTTAATTTATAGTTATTTAATTTATAGTTATTTAAGTTATAGTTATTTAAGTTATAGTTATTTAAGTTATAGTTATTTAAGTTATAGTTATTTAATTAATAGTAATTTAAGTTATAGTAATTTAAGTTTAGTTATTTAATTTATAGTTATAGTTAATTAAGTTATCGTTAGTTAAGTTATAGTTATTTAAGTTATAGTTATTTAAGTTATAGTTATTTAAGTTATAGTTATTTAATTTATAGTTATTTAATTTATAGTTATTTAAGTTATAGTTATTTAAGTTATAGTTATTTAAGTTATGGTTATTTAAGTTATAGTTATTTAATTTATAGTTATTTAATTTATAGTTATTTAAGTTATAGTTATTTAAGTTATAGTTATTTAATTTATAGTTATTTAATTTATAGTTATTTAAGTTATAGTTATTTAAGTTATAGTTATTTAAGTTATAGTTATTTAATTAATAGTAATTTAAGTTATAGTAATTTAAGTTATATATATTTAAGTTATAGTTATTTAAGTTATAGTTATTTAAGTTATAGTTATTTAATTAATAGTTATTTAAGTTATAGTTATTTAAGTTATAGTTATTTAAGTTATAGTTATTTAAGTTATAGTTATTTAAGTTATAGTTATTTAATTAATAGTTATTTAAGTTATAGTTATTTAAGTTATAGTTATTTAAGTTATAGTTATTTAAGATATAGTTATTTAAGTTATAGTTATTTAATTTATAGTTATTTAATTTATAGTTATTTAATTTATAGTTATTTAAGTTATAGTTATTTAAGTTATAGTTATTTAAGTTATAGTTATTTAAGTTATAGTTATTTAATTAATAGTTATTTAAGTTATAGTTATTTAAGTTATAGTTATTTAAGTTATAGTTATTTAAATTATAGTTATTTAAGTTATAGTTATTTAATTTATAGTTATTTAAGTTATTGTTATTTAAGTTATAGTTATTTAAGTTATAGTTATTTAAGTTATAGTTATTTAAGTTATAGTTATTTAAGTTATAGTTATTTAAGTTATAGTTATTTAATTAATAGTTATTTAAGTTATAGTTATTTAAGTTATAGTTATTTAAGTTATAGTTATTTAAGTTATAGTTATTTAAGTTATAGTTATTTAATTTATAGTTATTTAATTTATAGTTATTTAAGTTATAGTTATTTAAGTTATAGTTATTTAAGTTATAGTTATTTAAGTTATAGTTATTTAATTAATAGTAATTTAAGTTATAGTAATTTAAGTTTAGTTATTTAATTTATAGTTATAGTTAATTAAGTTATCGTTAGTTAAGTTATAGTTATTTAAGTTATAGTTATTAAATTATAGTTATTTAAGTTATAGTTATTTAATTTATAGTTTTTTCATTTATGGTTATTATATTATAGTTATTTAATTTATAGTTTTTTCATTTATGGTTATTTAAGTTATAGTTATTTAAGTTATAGTTATTTAAGTTATAGTTATTTAAGTTATAGTTATTTAATTAATAGTTATTTAAGTTATAGTTATTTAAGTTATAGTTATTTAAGTTATAGTTATTTAAGTTATAGTTATTTAAGTTATAGTTATTTAAGTTATAGTTATTTAATTTATAGTTATTTAAGTTATAGTTATTTAAGTTATAGTTATTTAAGTTATAGTTATTTAAGTTATAGTTATTTAAGTTATAGTTATTTAAGTTATAGTTATTTAAGTTATAGTTATTTAATTAATAGTTATTTAAGTTATAGTTATTTAAGTTATAGTTATTTAAGTTATAGTTATTTAAGTTATAGTTATTTAATTTATAGTTATTTAATTTATAGTTATTTAAGTTATAGTTATTTAAGTTATAGTTATTTAAGTTATGGTTATTTAATTAATAGTAATTTAAGTTATAGTTATTTAAGTTATAGTTATTTAAGTTATAGTTATTTAAATTATAGTTATTTAAGTTATAGTTATTTAATTTATAGTTATTTAAGTTATTGTTATTTAAGTTATAGTTATTTAAGTTATAGTTATTTAAGTTATAGTTATTTAAGTTATAGTTATTTAAGTTATAGTTATTTAAGTTATAGTTATTTAATTAATAGTTATTTAAGTTATAGTTATTTAAGTTATAGTTATTTAAGTTATAGTTATTTAAGTTATAGTTATTTAAGTTATAGTTATTTAATTTATAGTTATTTAATTTATAGTTATTTAAGTTATAGTTATTTAAGTTATAGTTATTTAAGTTATAGTTATTTAAGTTATAGTTATTTAATTAATAGTAATTTAAGTTATAGTAATTTAAGTTTAGTTATTTAATTTATAGTTATAGTTAATTAAGTTATCGTTAGTTAAGTTATAGTTATTTAAGTTATAGTTATTAAATTATAGTTATTTAAGTTATAGTTATTTAATTTATAGTTTTTTCATTTATGGTTATTATATTATAGTTATATAAATTATAGTTATTTAAGTTATAGTTATTTAAGTTATATTTATTTAAGTTATAGTTATTTAAGTTATAGTTATTTAATTTATAGTTATTTAAGTTATAGTTATTTAAGTTATAGTTATTTAATGTATAGTTATTTAATTTATAGTTATTTAAGTTAGAGTTATTTAAGTTATAGTTATTTAAGTTATAGTTATTTAAGTTATAGTTATTTAATTAATAGTAATTTAAGTTATAGTAATTTAAGTTTAGTTATTTAATTTATAGTTATTTAAGTTATAGTTAATTAAGTTATCGTTAGTTAAGTTATAGTTATTTAAGTTATAGTTATTAAATTATAGTTATTTAAGTTATAGTTATTTAATTTATAGTTTTTTCATTTATGGTTATTTAAGTTATAGTTATTTAAGTTATAGTTATTTAAGTTATAGTTATTTAAGTTATAGTTATTTAATTAATAGTAATTTAAGTTATAGTAATTTAAGTTTAGTTATTTAATTTATAGTTATTTAAGTTATAGTTATTTAAGTTATAGTTATTTAAGTTATAGTTATTATATAATATTTATTTAAGTTATAGTTATTTAAGATATATTTATTTAATTTATAGTTATTATATTATAATTATTTAAGTTTTAGTTATTTAAGTTATAGTTATTATATTATAGCTATTTAAGTGATATTTATTTAAGTTATAGTTATTTAATTAATAGTTATTTAATTTATAGTTATTTAAGTTATAGTTATTTAAGTTATAGTTATTAAATTATATTTATTTAAGTTATAGTTATTTAATTTATAGTTATTTAATTTATAGTTATTTAATTTATAGTTATTTAATTTATAGTTATTTAATTTATAGTTATTTAATTTATAGTTATTTAATTTATAGTTATTTAATTTATAGTTATTTAATTTATAGTTATTTAATTTATAGTTATTTAATTTATAGTTATTTAATTTATAGTTATTTAATTTATAGTTATTTAATTTATAGTTATTTAATTTATAGTTATTATAGTTATTTAAGTTATAGTTATTTAAGTTATAGTTATTTAAGTTATAGATATTTAAGTTATAGTTATTTCAGTTATAGTTATTTAAGTTAAAGTTATTTAAGTTATAGTTATTTAAGTTATAATTATTTAAATTATAGTTATATAAGTTATAGTTAATTAAGTTATCGTTATTTAAGTTATAGTTATTTAAATTTTAGTTATATAAGTTATAGTTATTGAATTTATAGTTATTTAATTTATAGTTATTTAAGTTATAGTTATTTAAGTTATAGTTATTTAAGTTATAGTTATTAAATTATAGTTATTAAAGTTATAGTTATTTAAGTTATAGTTATTTAAGTTATAGTTATTTAAGTTATAGTTATTTAAGTTATAGTTATTTAATTAATAGTTATTTAAGTTATAGTTATTTAAGTTATAGTTATTTAAGTTATAGTTATTTAAGTTATAGTTATTTAATTTATAGTTATTTAAGTTATAGTTATTTAAGTTATAGTTATTTAAGTTATAGTTATTTAAGTTATAGTTATTTAAGTTATAGTTATTTAAGTTATAGTTATTTAATTTATAGTTATTTAATTTATAGTTATTTAATTTATAATTATTTAAGTTATAGTTAATTAAGTTATCGTTAGTTAAGTTATAGTTATTAAATTATAGTTATTTAAGTTATAGTTATTTAATTTATAGTTTTTTCATTTATGGTTATTTAAGTTATAGTTATTTAAGTTATAGTTATTTAAGTTATAGTTATTTAAGTTATAGTTATTTAAGTTATAGTTATTTAAGTTATAGTTATTTAATTAATAGTTATTTAAGTTATAGTTATTTAAGTTATAGTTATTTAAGTTATAGTTATTTAAATTATAGTTATTTAAGTTATAGTTATTTAATTTATAGTTATTTAAGTTATTGTTATTTAAGTTATAGTTATTTAAGTTATAGTTATTTAAGTTATAGTTATTTAAGTTATAGTTATTTAAGTTATAGTTATTTAAGTTATAGTTATTTAATTAATAGTTATTTAAGTTATAGTTATTTAAGTTATAGTTATTTAAGTTATAGTTATTTAAGTTATAGTTATTTAAGTTATAGTTATTTAATTTATAGTTATTTAATTTATAGTTATTTAAGTTATAGTTATTTAAGTTATAGTTATTTAAGTTATAGTTATTTAAGTTATAGTTATTTAATTAATAGTAATTTAAGTTATAGTAATTTAAGTTTAGTTATTTAATTTATAGTTATAGTTAATTAAGTTATCGTTAGTTAAGTTATAGTTATTTAAGTTATAATTATTAAATTATAGTTATTTAAGTTATAGTTATTTAATTTATAGTTTTTTCATTTATGGTTATTATATTATAGTTATTTAATTTATAGTTTTTTCATTTATGGTTATTTAAGTTATAGTTATTTAAGTTATAGTTATTTAAGTTATAGTTATTTAAGTTATAGTTATTTAAGTTATAGTTATTTAATTAATAGTTATTTAAGTTATAGTTATTTAAGTTATAATTATTTAAGTTATAGTTATTTAAGTTATAGTTATTTAAGTTATAGTTATTTAAGTTATAGTTATTTAAGTTATAGTTATTTAATTTATAGTTATTTAAGTTATAGTTATTTAAGTTATAGTTATTTAAGTTATAGTTATTTAAGTTATAGTTATTTAAGTTATAGTTATTTAAGTTATAGTTATTTAATTAATAGTTATTTAAGTTATAGTTATTTAAGTTATAGTTATTTAAGTTATAGTTATTTAAGTTATAGTTATTTAATTTATAGTTATTTAATTTATAGTTATTTAAGTTATAGTTATTTAAGTTATAGTTATTTAAGTTATAGTTATTTAAGTTATGGTTATTTAATTAATAGTAATTTAAGTTATAGTAATTTAAGTTTAGTTATTTAATTTATAGTTATTTAAGTTATAGTTATTTAAGTTATAGTTATTTAAGTTATAGTTATTTAAGTTATAGTTATTTAAGTTATAGTTATTTAAGTTATAGTTATTTAATTAATAGTTATTTAAGTTATAGTTATTTAAGTTATAGTTATTTAAGTTATAGTTATTTAAGTTATAGTTATTTAAGTTATAGTTATTTAATTTATAGTTATTTAATTTATAGTTATTTAAGTTATAGTTATTTAATTAATAGTTATTTAAGTTATAGTTATTTAAGTTATAGTTATTTAAGTTATAGTTATTTAATTAATAGTTATTTAAGTTATAGTTATTTAAGTTATAGTTATTTAAGTTATAGTTATTTAAGTTATAGTTATTTAAGTTATAGTTATTTAATTTATAGTTATTTAATTTATAGTTATTTAAGTTATAGTTATTTAAGTTATAGTTATTTAAGTTATAGTTATTTAATTAATAGTAATTTAAGTTATAGTAATTTAAGTTTAGTTATTTAATTTATAGTTATAGTTAATTAAGTTATCGTTAGTTAAGTTATAGTTATTTAAGTTATAGTTATTAAATTATAGTTATTTAAGTTATAGTTATTTAATTTATAGTTTTTTCATTTATGGTTATTATATTATAGTTATATAAATTATAGTTATTTAAGTTATAGTTATTTAAGTTATATTTATTTAAGTTATAGTTATTTAAGTTATAGTTATTTAATTTATAGTTATTTAAGTTATAGTTATTTAAGTTATAGTTATTTAATTTATAGTTATTTAATTTATAGTTATTTAAGTTAGAGTTATTTAAGTTATAGTTATTTAAGTTATAGTTATTTAAGTTATAGTTATTTAATTAATAGTAATTTAAGTTATAGTAATTTAAGTTTAGTTATTTAATTTATAGTTATTTAAGTTATAGTTAATTAAGTTATCGTTAGTTAAGTTATAGTTATTTAAGTTATAGTTATTAAATTATAGTTATTTAAGTTATAGTTATTTAATTTATAGTTTTTTCATTTATGGTTATTTAAGTTATAGTTACTTAAGTTATAGTTATTTAAGTTATAGTTATTTAAGTTATAGTTATTTAATTTATAGTTATTTAATTTATAGTTATTTAAGTTATAGTTATTTAAGTTATAGTTATTTAAGTTATAGTTATTTAAGTTATAGTTATTTAAGTTATAGTTATTTAATTAATAGTAATTTAAGTTATAGTAATTTAAGTTTAGTTATTTAATTTATAGTTATTTAAGTTATAGTTATTTAAGTTATAGTTATTTAAGTTATAGTTATTATATAATATTTATTTAAGTTATAGTTATTTAAGATATATTTATTTAATTTATAGTTATTATATTATAATTATTTAAGTTTTAGTTATTTAAGTTATAGTTATTATATTATAGCTATTTAAGTGATATTTATTTAAGTTATAGTTATTTAAGTTATAGTTATTTAAGTTATAGTTATTTAAATTATAGTTATTTAAGTTATAGTTATTTAATTTATAGTTATTTAAGTTATTGTTATTTAAGTTATAGTTATTTAAGTTATAGTTATTTAAGTTATAGTTATTTAAGTTATAGTTATTTAAGTTATAGTTATTTAAGTTATAGTTATTTAATTAATAGTTATTTAAGTTATAGTTATTTAAGTTATAGTTATTTAAGTTATAGTTATTTAAGTTATAGTTATTTAAGTTATAGTTATTTAATTTATAGTTATTTAATTTATAGTTATTTAAGTTATAGTTATTTAAGTTATAGTTATTTAAGTTATAGTTATTTAAGTTATAGTTATTTAATTAATAGTAATTTAAGTTATAGTAATTTAAGTTTAGTTATTTAATTTATAGTTATAGTTAATTAAGTTATCGTTAGTTAAGTTATAGTTATTTAAGTTATAATTATTAAATTATAGTTATTTAAGTTATAGTTATTTAATTAATAGTTATTTAAGTTATAGTTATTTAAGTTATAGTTATTTAAGTTATAGTTATTTAAGTTATAGTTATTTAATTTATAGTTATTTAATTTATAGTTATTTAAGTTATAGTTATTTAAGTTATAGTTATTTAAGTTATAGTTATTTAAGTTATGGTTATTTAATTAATAGTAATTTAAGTTATAGTAATTTAAGTTTAGTTATTTAATTTATAGTTATTTAAGTTATAGTTATTTAAGTTATAGTTATTTAAGTTATAGTTATTTAAGTTATAGTTATTTAAGTTATAGTTATTTAAGTTATAGTTATTTAATTAATAGTTATTTAAGTTATAGTTATTTAAGTTATAGTTATTTAAGTTATAGTTATTTAAGTTATAGTTATTTAAGTTATAGTTATTTAATTTATAGTTATTTAATTTATAGTTATTTAAGTTATAGTTATTTAATTAATAGTTATTTAAGTTATAGTTATTTAAGTTATAGTTATTTAAGTTATAGTTATTTAATTAATAGTTATTTAAGTTATAGTTATTTAAGTTATAGTTATTTAAGTTATAGTTATTTAAGTTATAGTTATTTAAGTTATAGTTATTTAATTTATAGTTATTTAATTTATAGTTATTTAAGTTATAGTTATTTAAGTTATAGTTATTTAAGTTATAGTTATTTAATTAATAGTAATTTAAGTTATAGTAATTTAAGTTTAGTTATTTAATTTATAGTTATAGTTAATTAAGTTATCGTTAGTTAAGTTATAGTTATTTAAGTTATAGTTATTAAATTATAGTTATTTAAGTTATAGTTATTTAATTTATAGTTTTTTCATTTATGGTTATTATATTATAGTTATATAAATTATAGTTATTTAAGTTATAGTTATTTAAGTTATATTTATTTAAGTTATAGTTATTTAAGTTATAGTTATTTAATTTATAGTTATTTAAGTTATAGTTATTTAAGTTATAGTTATTTAATTTATAGTTATTTAATTTATAGTTATTTAAGTTAGAGTTATTTAAGTTATAGTTATTTAAGTTATAGTTATTTAAGTTATAGTTATTTAATTAATAGTAATTTAAGTTATAGTAATTTAAGTTTAGTTATTTAATTTATAGTTATTTAAGTTATAGTTAATTAAGTTATCGTTAGTTAAGTTATAGTTATTTAAGTTATAGTTATTAAATTATAGTTATTTAAGTTATAGTTATTTAATTTATAGTTTTTTCATTTATGGTTATTTAAGTTATATTTACTTAAGTTATAGTTATTTAAGTTATAGTTACTTAAGTTATAGTTATTTAAGTTATAGTTATTTAAGTTATAGTTATTTAATTTATAGTTATTTAATTTATAGTTATTTAAGTTATAGTTATTTAAGTTATAGTTATTTAAGTTATAGTTATTTAAGTTATAGTTATTTAAGTTATAGTTATTTAATTAATAGTAATTTAAGTTATAGTAATTTAAGTTTAGTTATTTAATTTATAGTTATTTAAGTTATAGTTATTTAAGTTATAGTTATTTAAGTTATAGTTATTATATAATATTTATTTAAGTTATAGTTATTTAAGATATATTTATTTAATTTATAGTTATTATATTATAATTATTTAAGTTTTAGTTATTTAAGTTATAGTTATTATATTATAGCTATTTAAGTGATATTTATTTAAGTTATAGTTATTTAATTAATAGTTATTTAATTTATAGTTATTTAAGTTATAGTTATTTAAGTTATAGTTATTAAATTATATTTATTTAAGTTATAGTTATTTAATTTATAGTTATTTAATTGATAGTTATTTAATTTATAGTTATTTAATTTATAGTTATTTAATTTATAGTTATTTAATTTATAGTTATTTAATTTATAGTTATTTAATTTATAGTTATTTAATTTATAGTTATTTAATTTATAGTTATTTAATTTATAGTTATTTAATTTATAGTTATTTAATTTATAGTTATTTAATTTATAGTTATTATAGTTATTTAAATTATAGTTATTTAAGTTATAGTTATTTAAGTTATAGTTATTTAAGTTATAGTTATTTAAGTTATAGTTATTTAAGTTATAGATATTTAAGTTATAGTTATTTCAGTTATAGTTATTTAAGTTAAAGTTATTTAAGTTATAGTTATTTAAGTTATAATTATTTAAATTATAGTTATATAAGTTATAGTTAATTAAGTTATCGTTATTTAAGTTATAGTTATTTAAATTTTAGTTATATAAGTTATAGTTATTGAATTTATAGTTATTTAATTTATAGTTATTTAAGTTATAGTTATTTAAGTTAAAGTTATTTAAGTTATAGTTATTTAAGTTATAATTATTTAAATTATAGTTATATAAGTTATAGTTAATTAAGTTATCGTTATTTAAGTTATAGTTATTTAAATTTTAGTTATATAAGTTATAGTTATTGAATTTATAGTTATTTAATTTATATTTATTTAAGTTATAGTTATTTAAGTTATAGTTATTTAAGTTATAGTTATTAAATTATAGTTATTTAAGTTATAGTTATTTAAGTTATAGTTATTTAAGTTATAGTTATTTAAGTTATAGTTATTTAAGTTATAGTTATTTAATTAATAGTTATTTAAGTTATAGTTATTTAAGTTATAGTTATTTAAGTTATAGTTATTTAAGTTATAGTTATTTAATTTATAGTTATTTAAGTTATAGTTATTTAAGTTATAGTTATTTAAGTTATAGTTATTTAAGTTATAGTTATTTAAGTTATAGTTATTTAAGTTATAGTTATTTAATTTATAGTTATTTAATTTATAGTTATTTAATTTATAATTATTTAAGTTATAGTTAATTAAGTTATCGTTAGTTAAGTTATAGTTATTAAATTATAGTTATTTAAGTTATAGTTATTTAATTTATAGTTTTTTCATTTATGGTTATTTAAGTTATAGTTATTTAAGTTATAGTTATTTAAGTTATAGTTATTTAAGTTATAGTTATTTAAGTTATAGTTATTTAAGTTATAGTTATTTAAGTTATAGTTATTTAATTAATAGTTATTTAAGTTATAGTTATTTAAGTTATAGTTATTTAAGTTATAGTTATTTAAATTATAGTTATTTAAGTTATAGTTATTTAATTTATAGTTATTTAAGTTATTGTTATTTAAGTTATAGTTATTTAAGTTATAGTTATTTAAGTTATAGTTATTTAAGTTATAGTTATTTAAGTTATAGTTATTTAAGTTATAGTTATTTAATTAATAGTTATTTAAGTTATAGTTATTTAAGTTATAGTTATTTAAGTTATAGTTATTTAAGTTATAGTTATTTAAGTTATAGTTATTTAATTTATAGTTATTTAATTTATAGTTATTTAAGTTATAGTTATTTAAGTTATAGTTATTTAAGTTATAGTTATTTAAGTTATAGTTATTTAATTAATAGTAATTTAAGTTATAGTAATTTAAGTTTAGTTATTTAATTTATAGTTATAGTTAATTAAGTTATCGTTAGTTAAGTTATAGTTATTTAAGTTATAATTATTAAATTATAGTTATTTAAGTTATAGTTATTTAATTTATAGTTTTTTCATTTATGGTTATTATATTATAGTTATTTAATTTATAGTTTTTTCATTTATGGTTATTTAAGTTATAGTTATTTAAGTTATAGTTATTTAAGTTATAGTTATTTAAGTTATAGTTATTTAAGTTATAGTTATTTAATTAATAGTTATTTAAGTTATAGTTATTTAAGTTATAGTTATTTAAGTTATAGTTATTTAAGTTATAGTTATTTAAGTTATAGTTATTTAAGTTATAGTTATTTAAGTTATAGTTATTTAATTTATAGTTATTTAAGTTATAGTTATTTAAGTTATAGTTATTTAAGTTATAGTTATTTAAGTTATAGTTATTTAAGTTATAGTTATTTAAGTTATAGTTATTTAAGTTATAGTTATTTAATTAATAGTTATTTAAGTTATAGTTATTTAAGTTATAGTTATTTAAGTTATAGTTATTTAAGTTATAGTTATTTAATTTATAGTTATTTAATTTATAGTTATTTAAGTTATAGTTATTTAAGTTATAGTTATTTAAGTTATAGTTATTTAAGTTATGGTTATTTAATTAATAGTAATTTAAGTTATAGTAATTTAAGTTTAGTTATTTAA
Source organism: Osedax frankpressi (assembly GCA_964035775.1). Lineage (NCBI taxonomy): Eukaryota > Metazoa > Annelida > Polychaeta > Sabellida > Siboglinidae > Osedax > Osedax frankpressi. Next base: position 1,699,710 of record OZ038314.1, read on the forward strand.
TTTATAGTTATTTAAGTTATAGTTATTTAAGTTATAGTTATTTAAGTTATAGTTGTTTAAGTTATAGTTATTTAAGTTATAGTTATTTAAGTTATAGTTATTTAATTAATAGTTATTTAAGTTATAGTTATTTAAGTTATAGTTATTTAAGTTATAGTTATTTAAGTTATAGTTATTTAAGTTATAGTTATTTAATTTATAGTTATTTAATTTATAGTTATTTAAGTTATAGTTATTTAATTAATAGTTATTTAAGTTATAGTTATTTAAGTTATAGTTATTTAAGTTATAGTTATTTAATTAATAGTTATTTAAGTTATAGTTATTTAAGTTATAGTTATTTAAGTTATAGTTATTTAAGTTATAGTTATTTAAGTTATAGTTATTTAATTTATAGTTATTTAATTTATAGTTATTTAAGTTATAGTTATTTAAGTTATAGTTATTTAAGTTATAGTTATTTAATTAATAGTAATTTAAGTTATAGTAATTTAAGTTTAGTTATTTAATTTATAGTTATAGTTAATTAAGTTATCGTTAGTTAAGTTATAGTTATTTAAGTTATAGTTATTAAATTATAGTTATTTAAGTTATAGTTATTTAATTTATAGTTTTTTCATTTATGGTTATTATATTATAGTTATATAAATTATAGTTATTTAAGTTATAGTTATTTAAGTTATATTTATTTAAGTTATAGTTATTTAAGTTATAGTTATTTAATTTATAGTTATTTAAGTTATAGTTATTTAAGTTATAGTTATTTAATTTATAGTTATTTAATTTATAGTTATTTAATTTATAATTATTTAAGTTATAGTTAATTAAGTTATCGTTAGTTAAGTTATAGTTATTAAATTATAGTTATTTAAGTTATAGTTATTTAATTTATAGTTTTTTCATTTATGGTTATTTAAGTTATAGTTATTTAAGTTATAGTTATTTAAGTTATAGTTATTTAAGTTATAGTTATTTAAGTTATAGTTATTTAAGTTATAGTTATTTAAGTTATAGTTATTTAAGTTATAGTTATTTAATTAATAGTTATTTAAGTTATAGTTATTTAAGTTATAGTTATTTAAGTTATAGTTATTTAAATTATAGTTATTTAAGTTATAGTTATTTAATTTATAGTTATTTAAGTTATTGTTATTTAAGTTATAGTTATTTAAGTTATAGTTATTTAAGTTATAGTTATTTAAGTTATAGTTATTTAAGTTATAGTTATTTAAGTTATAGTTATTTAATTAATAGTTATTTAAGTTATAGTTATTTAAGTTATAGTTATTTAAGTTATAGTTATTTAAGTTATAGTTATTTAAGTTATAGTTATTTAATTTATAGTTATTTAATTTATAGTTATTTAAGTTATAGTTATTTAAGTTATAGTTATTTAAGTTATAGTTATTTAAGTTATAGTTATTTAATTAATAGTAATTTAAGTTATAGTAATTTAAGTTTAGTTATTTAATTTATAGTTATAGTTAATTAAGTTATCGTTAGTTAAGTTATAGTTATTTAAGTTATAATTATTAAATTATAGTTATTTAAGTTATAGTTATTTAATTTATAGTTTTTTCATTTATGGTTATTATATTATAGTTATTTAATTTATAGTTTTTTCATTTATGGTTATTTAAGTTATAGTTATTTAAGTTACAGTTATTTAAGTTATAGTTATTTAAGTTATAGTTATTTAAGTTATAGTTATTTAATTAATAGTTATTTAAGTTATAGTTATTTAAGTTATAGTTATTTAAGTTATAGTTATTTAAGTTATAGTTATTTAAGTTATAGTTATTTAAGTTATAGTTATTTAAGTTATAGTTATTTAATTTATAGTTATTTAAGTTATAGTTATTTAAGTTATAGTTATTTAAGTTATAGTTATTTAAGTTATAGTTATTTAAGTTATAGTTATTTAAGTTATAGTTATTTAAGTTATAGTTATTTAATTAATAGTTATTTAAGTTATAGTTATTTAAGTTATAGTTATTTAAGTTATAGTTATTTAAGTTATAGTTATTTAATTTATAGTTATTTAATTTATAGTTATTTAAGTTATAGTTATTTAAGTTATAGTTATTTAAGTTATAGTTATTTAAGTTATGGTTATTTAATTAATAGTAATTTAAGTTATAGTAATTTAAGTTTAGTTATTTAATTTATAGTTATTTAAGTTATAGTTATTTAAGTTATAGTTATTTAAGTTATAGTTATTTAAGTTATAGTTATTTAAGTTATAGTTATTTAAGTTATAGTTATTTAATTAATAGTTATTTAAGTTATAGTTATTTAAGTTATAGTTATTTAAGTTATAGTTATTTAAGTTATAGTTATTTAAGTTATAGTTATTTAATTTATAGTTATTTAATTTATAGTTATTTAAGTTATAGTTATTTAATTAATAGTTATTTAAGTTATAGTTATTTAAGTTATAGTTATTTAAGTTATAGTTATTTAATTAATAGTTATTTAAGTTATAGTTATTTAAGTTATAGTTATTTAAGTTATAGTTATTTAAGTTATAGTTATTTAAGTTATAGTTATTTAATTTATAGTTATTTAATTTATAGTTATTTAAGTTATAGTTATCTAAGTTATAGTTATTTAAGTTATAGTTATTTAATTAATAGTAATTTAAGTTATAGTAATTTAAGTTTAGTTATTTAATTTATAGTTATAGTTAATTAAGTTATCGTTAGTTAAGTTATAGTTATTTAAGTTATAGTTATTAAATTATAGTTATTTAAGTTATAGTTATTTAATTTATAGTTTTTTCATTTATGGTTATTATATTATAGTTATATAAATTATAGTTATTTAAGTTATAGTTATTTAAGTTATATTTATTTAAGTTATAGTTATTTAAGTTATAGTTATTTAATTTATAGTTATTTAAGTTATAGTTATTTAAGTTATAGTTATTTAATTTATAGTTATTTAATTTATAGTTATTTAAGTTAGAGTTATTTAAGTTATAGTTATTTAAGTTATAGTTATTTAAGTTATAGTTATTTAATTAATAGTAATTTAAGTTATAGTAATTTAAGTTTAGTTATTTAATTTATAGTTATTTAAGTTATAGTTAATTAAGTTATCGTTAGTTAAGTTATAGTTATTTAAGTTATAGTTATTAAATTATAGTTATTTAAGTTATAGTTATTTAATTTATAGTTTTTTCATTTATGGTTATTTAAGTTATATTTACTTAAGTTATAGTTATTTAAGTTATAGTTACTTAAGTTATAGTTATTTAAGTTATAGTTATTTAAGTTATAGTTATTTAATTTATAGTTATTTAATTTATAGTTATTTAAGTTATAGTTATTTAAGTTATAGTTATTTAAGTTATAGTTATTTAAGTTATAGTTATTTAAGTTATAGTTATTTAATTAATAGTAATTTAAGTTATAGTAATTTAAGTTTAGTTATTTAATTTATAGTTATTTAAGTTATAGTTATTTAAGTTATAGTTATTTAAGTTATAGTTATTATATAATATTTATTTAAGTTATAGTTATTTAAGATATATTTATTTAATTTATAGTTATTATATTATAATTATTTAAGTTTTAGTTATTTAAGTTATAGTTATTATATTATAGCTATTTAAGTGATATTTATTTAAGTTATAGTTATTTAATTAATAGTTATTTAATTTATAGTTATTTAAGTTATAGTTATTTAAGTTATAGTTATTAAATTATATTTATTTAAGTTATAGTTATTTAATTTATAGTTATTTAATTTATAGTTATTTAATTTATAGTTATTTAATTTATAGTTATTTAATTTATAGTTATTTAATTTATAGTTATTTAATTTATAGTTATTTAATTTATAGTTATTTAATTTATAGTTATTTAATTTATAGTTATTTAATTTATAGTTATTTAATTTATAGTTATTTAATTTATAGTTATTTAATTTATAGTTATTTAATTTATAGTTATTTAATTTATAGTTATTTAATTTATAGTTATTTAATTTATAGTTATTTAATTTATAGTTATTTAATTTATAGTTATTTAATTTATAGTTATTTAATTTATAGTTATTATAGTTATTTAAATTATAGTTATTTAAGTTATAGTTATTTAAGTTATAGTTATTTAAGTTATAGTTATTTAAGTTATAGTTATTTAAGTTATAGATATTTAAGTTATAGTTATTTCAGTTATAGTTATTTAAGTTAAAGTTATTTAAGTTATAGTTATTTAAGTTATAATTATTTAAATTATAGTTATATAAGTTATAGTTAATTAAGTTATCGTTATTTAAGTTATAGTTATTTAAATTTTAGTTATATAAGTTATAGTTATTGAATTTATAGTTATTTAATTTATAGTTATTTAAGTTATAGTTATTTAAGTTATAGTTATTTAAGTTATAGTTATTAAATTATAGTTATTTAAGTTATAGTTATTTAAGTTATAGTTATTTAAGTTATAGTTATTTAATTTATAGTTATTTAAGTTATAGTTATTTAAGTTATAGTTATTTAAGTTATAGTTATTTAAGTTATAGTTATTTAATTTATAGTTATTTAAGTTATAGTTATTTAAGTTATAGTTATTTAAGTTATAGTTATTTAAGTTATAGTTATTTAAGTTATAGTTATTTAATTAATAGTTATTTAAGTTATAGTTATTTAAGTTATAGTTATTTAATTTATAGTTTTTTCATTTATGGTTATTATATTATAGTTATATAAATTATAGTTATTTAAGTTATAGTTATTTAAGTTATATTTATTTAAGTTATAGTTATTTAAGTTATAGTTATTTAATTTATAGTTATTTAAGTTATAGTTATTTAAGTTATAGTTATTTAATTTATAGTTATTTAATTTATAGTTATTTAAGTTAGAGTTATTTAAGTTATAGTTATTTAAGTTATAGTTATTTAAGTTATAGTTATTTAATTAATAGTAATTTAAGTTATAGTAATTTAAGTTTAGTTATTTAATTTATAGTTATTTAAGTTATAGTTAATTAAGTTATCGTTAGTTAAGTTATAGTTATTTAAGTTATAGTTATTAAATTATAGTTATTTAAGTTATAGTTATTTAATTTATAGTTTTTTCATTTATGGTTATTTAAGTTATATTTACTTAAGTTATAGTTATTTAAGTTATAGTTACTTAAGTTATAGTTATTTAAGTTATAGTTATTTAATTTATTGTTATTTAATTTATAATTATTTAAGTTATAGTTAATTAAGTTATCGTTAGTTAAGTTATAGTTATTAAATTATAGTTATTTAAGTTATAGTTATTTAATTTATAGTTTTTTCATTTATGGTTATTTAAGTTATAGTTATTTAAGTTATAGTTATTTAAGTTATAGTTATTTAAGTTATAGTTATTTAAGTTATAGTTATTTAAGTTATAGTTATTTAAGTTATAGTTATTTAAGTTATAGTTATTTAAGTTATAGTTATTTAATTAATAGTTATTTAAGTTATAGTTATTTAAGTTATAGTTATTTAAGTTATAGTTATTTAAATTATAGTTATTTAAGTTATAGTTATTTAATTTATAGTTATTTAAGTTATTGTTATTTAAGTTATAGTTATTTAAGTTATAGTTATTTAAGTTATAGTTATTTAAGTTATAGTTATTTAAGTTATAGTTATTTAATTAATAGTTATTTAAGTTATAGTTATTTAAGTTATAGTTATTTAAGTTATAGTTATTTAAGTTATAGTTATTTAAGTTATAGTTATTTAATTTATAGTTATTTAATTTATAGTTATTTAAGTTATAGTTATTTAAGTTATAGTTATTTAAGTTATAGTTATTTAAGTTATAGTTATTTAATTAATAGTAATTTAAGTTATAGTAATTTAAGTTTAGTTATTTAATTTATAGTTATAGTTAATTAAGTTATCGTTAGTTAAGTTATAGTTATTTAAGTTATAGTTATTAAATTATAGTTATTTAAGTTATAGTTATTTAATTTATAGTTTTTTCATTTATGGTTATTATATTATAGTTATTTAATTTATAGTTTTTTCATTTATGGTTATTTAAGTTATAGTTGTTTAAATTATAGTTATTTAAGTTATAGTTATTTAAGTTATAGTTATTTAAGTTATAGTTATTTAATTAATAGTTATTTAAGTTATAGTTATTTAAGTTATAGTTATTTAAGTTATAGTTATTTAAGTTATAGTTATTTAAGTTATAGTTATTTAAGTTATAGTTATTTAATTTATAGTTATTTAAGTTATAGTTATTTAAGTTATAGTTATTTAAGTTATAGTTATTTAAGTTATAGTTATTTAAGTTATAGTTATTTAAGTTATAGTTATTTAAGTTATAGTTATTTAATTAATAGTTATTTAAGTTATAGTTATTTAAGTTATAGTTATTTAAGTAATAGTTATTTAAGTTATAGTTATTTAATTTATAGTTATTTAATTTATAGTTATTTAAGTTATAGTTATTTAAGTTATAGTTATTTAAGTTATGGTTATTTAATTAATAGTAATTTAAGTTATAGTAATTTAAGTTTAGTTATTTAATTTATAGTTATTTAAGTTATAGTTATTTAAGTTATAGTTATTTAAGTTATAGTTATTTAAGTTATAGTTATTTAAGTTATAGTTATTTAAGTTATAGTTATTTAATTAATAGTTATTTAAGTTATAGTTATTTAAGTTATAGTTATTTAAGTTATAGTTATTTAAGTTATAGTTATTTAAGTTATAGTTATTTAATTTATAGTTATTTAATTTATAGTTATTTAAGTTATAGTTATTTAAGTTATAGTTATTTAAGTTATAGTTATTTAATTAATAGTAATTTAAGTTATAGTAATTTAAGTTATAGTTATTTAAGTTATAGTTATTTAAGTTATAGTTATTTAATTAATAGTTATTTAAGTTATAGTTATTTAAGTTATAGTTATTTAAGTTATAGTTATTTAAGTTATAGTTATTTAAGTTATAGTTATTTAATTAATAGTTATTTAAGTTATAGTTATTTAAGTTATAGTTATTTAAGTTATAGTTATTTAAGTTATAGTTATTTAAGTTATAGTTATTTAATTTATAGTTATTTAATTTATAGTTATTTAATTTATAGTTATTTAAGTTATAGTTATTTAAGTTATAGTTATTTAAGTTATAGTTATTTAAGTTATAGTTATTTAATTAATAGTTATTTAAGTTATAGTTATTTAAGTTATAGTTATTTAAATTATAGTTATTTAAGTTATAGTTATTTAATTTATAGTTATTTAAGTTATTGTTATTTAAGTTATAGTTATTTAAGTTATAGTTATTTAAGTTATAGTTATTTAAGTTATAGTTATTTAAGTTATAGTTATTTAAGTTATAGTTATTTAATTAATAGTTATTTAAGTTATAGTTATTTAAGTTATAGTTATTTAAGTTATAGTTATTTAAGTTATAGTTATTTAATTAATAGTTATTTAAGTTATAGTTATTTAAGTTATAGTTATTTAAGTTATAGTTATTTAAGTTATAGTTATTTAATTTATAGTTATTTAATTTATAGTTATTTAAGTTATAGTTATTTAAGTTATAGTTATTTAAGTTATAGTTATTTAAGTTATAGTTATTTAATTAATAGTAATTTAAGTTATAGTAATTTAAGTTTAGTTATTTAATTTATAGTTATAGTTAATTAAGTTATCGTTAGTTAAGTTATAGTTATTTAAGTTATAGTTATTTAAGTTATAGTTATTTAAGTTATAGTTATTTAATTTATAGTTATTTAATTTATAGTTATTTAAGTTATAGTTATTTAAGTTATAGTTATTTAAGTTATGGTTATTTAAGTTATAGTTATTTAATTTATAGTTATTTAATTTATAGTTATTTAAGTTATAGTTATTTAAGTTATAGTTATTTAATTTATAGTTATTTAATTTATAGTTATTTAAGTTATAGTTATTTAAGTTATAGTTATTTAAGTTATAGTTATTTAATTAGTAGTAATTTAAGTTATAGTAATTTAAGTTATATATATTTAAGTTATAGTTATTTAAGTTATAGTTATTTAAGTTATAGTTATTTAATTAATAGTTATTTAAGTTATAGTTATTTAAGTTATAGTTATTTAAGTTATAGTTATTTAAGTTATAGTTATTTAAGTTATAGTTATTTAATTAATAGTTATTTAAGTTATAGTTATTTAAGTTATAGTTATTTAAGTTATAGTTATTTAAGTTATAGTTATTTAAGTTATAGTTATTTAATTTATAGTTATTTAATTTATAGTTATTTAATTTATAGTTATTTAAGTTATAGTTATTTAAGTTATAGTTATTTAAGTTATAGTTATTTAAGTTATAGTTATTTAATTAATAGTTATTTAAGTTATAGTTATTTAAGTTATAGTTATTTAATTAATAGTTATTTAAGTTATAGTTATTTAAGTTATAGTTATTTAAGTTATAGTTATTTAAGTTATAGTTATTTAATTTATAGTTATTTAATTTATAGTTATTTAAGTTATAGTTATTTAAGTTATAGTTATTTAAGTTATAGTTATTTAAGTTATAGTTATTTAATTAATAGTAATTTAAGTTATAGTAATTTAAGTTTAGTTATTTAATTTATAGTTATAGTTAATTAAGTTATCGTTAGTTAAGTTATAGTTATTTAAGTTATAGTTATTTAAGTTATAGTTATTTAAGTTATAGTTATTTAATTTATAGTTATTTAATTTATAGTTATTTAAGTTATAGTTATTTAAGTTATAGTTATTTAAGTTATGGTTATTTAAGTTATAGTTATTTAATTTATAGTTATTTAATTTATAGTTATTTAAGTTATAGTTATTTAAGTTATAGTTATTTAATTTATAGTTATTTAATTTATAGTTATTTAAGTTATAGTTATTTAAGTTATAGTTATTTAAGTTATAGTTATTTAATTAGTAGTAATTTAAGTTATAGTAATTTAAGTTATATATATTTAAGTTATAGTTATTTAAGTTATAGTTATTTAAGTTATAGTTATTTAATTAATAGTTATTTAAGTTATAGTTATTTAAGTTATAGTTATTTAAGTTATAGTTATTTAAGTTATAGTTATTTAAGTTATAGTTATTTAATTAATAGTTATTTAAGTTATAGTTATTTAAGTTATAGTTATTTAAGTTATAGTTATTTAAGTTATAGTTATTTAAGTTATAGTTATTTAATTTATAGTTATTTAATTTATAGTTATTTAATTTATAGTTATTTAAGTTATAGTTATTTAAGTTATAGTTATTTAAGTTATAGTTATTTAAGTTATAGTTATTTAATTAATAGTTATTTAAGTTATAGTTATTTAAGTTATAGTTATTTAAGTTATAGTTATTTAAATTATAGTTATTTAAGTTATAGTTATTTAATTTATAGTTATTTAAGTTATTGTTATTTAAGTTATAGTTATTTAAGTTATAGTTATTTAAGTTATAGTTATTTAAGTTATAGTTATTTAAGTTATAGTTATTTAAGTTATAGTTATTTAATTAATAGTTATTTAAGTTATAGTTATTTAAGTTATAGTTATTTAAGTTATAGTTATTTAAGTTATAGTTATTTAAGTTATAGTTATTTAATTTATAGTTATTTAATTTATAGTTATTTAAGTTATAGTTATTTAAGTTATAGTTATTTAAGTTATAGTTATTTAAGTTATAGTTATTTAATTAATAGTAATTTAAGTTATAGTAATTTAAGTTTAGTTATTTAATTTATAGTTATAGTTAATTAAGTTATCGTTAGTTAAGTTATAGTTATTTAAGTTATAGTTATTAAATTATTGTTATTTAAGTTATAGTTATTTAATTTATAGTTTTTTCATTTATGGTTATTATATTATAGTTATTTAATTTATAGTTTTTTCATTTATGGTTATTTAAGTTATAGTTATTTAAGTTATAGTTATTTAAGTTATAGTTATTTAAGTTATAGTTATTTAAGTTATAGTTATTTAAGTTATAGTTATTTAATTAATAGTTATTTAAGTTATAGTTATTTAAGTTATAGTTATTTAAGTTATAGTTATTTAAGTTATAGTTATTTAAGTTATAGTTATTTAAGTTATAGTTATTTAATTTATAGTTATTTAAGTTATAGTTATTTAAGTTATAGTTATTTAAGTTATAGTTATTTAAGTTATAGTTATTTAAGTTATAGTTATTTAAGTTATAGTTATTTAAGTTATAGTTATTTAATTAATAGTTATTTAAGTTATAGTTATTTAAGTTATAGTTATTTAAGTTATAGTTATTTAAGTTATAGTTATTTAATTTATAGTTATTTAATTTATAGTTATTTAAGTTATAGTTATTTAAGTTATAGTTATTTAAGTTATGGTTATTTAATTAATAGTAATTTAAGTTATAGTAATTTAAGTTTAGTTATTTAATTTATAGTTATTTAAGTTATAGTTATTTAAGTTATAGTTATTTAAGTTATAGTTATTTAAGTTATAGTTATTTAAGTTATAGTTATTTAAGTTATAGTTATTTAATTAATAGTTATTTAAGTTATAGTTATTTAAGTTATAGTTATTTAAGTTATAGTTATTTAAGTTATAGTTATTTAAGTTATAGTTATTTAATTTATAGTTATTTAATTTATAGTTATTTAAGTTATAGTTATTTAAGTTATAGTTATTTAAGTTATAGTTATTTAATTAATAGTAATTTAAGTTATAGTAATTTAAGTTATAGTTATTTAAGTTATAGTTATTTAAGTTATAGTTATTTAATTAATAGTTATTTAAGTTATAGTTATTTAAGTTATAGTTATTTAAGTTATAGTTATTTAAGTTATAGTTATTTAAGTTATAGTTATTTAATTAATAGTTATTTAAGTTATAGTTATTTAAGTTATAGTTATTTAAGTTATAGTTATTTAAGTTATAGTTATTTAAGTTATAGTTATTTAATTTATAGTTATTTAATTTATAGTTATTTAATTTATAGTTATTTAAGTTATAGTTATTTAAGTTATAGTTATTTAAGTTATAGTTATTTAAGTTATAGTTATTTAATTAATAGTTATTTAAGTTATAGTTATTTAAGTTATAGTTATTTAAGTTATAGTTATTTAAATTATAGTTATTTAAGTTATAGTTATTTAATTTATAGTTATTTAAGTTATTGTTATTTAAGTTATAGTTATTTAAGTTATAGTTATTTAAGTTATAGTTATTTAAGTTATAGTTATTTAAGTTATAGTTATTTAAGTTATAGTTATTTAATTAATAGTTATTTAAGTTATAGTTATTTAAGTTATAGTTATTTAAGTTATAGTTATTTAAGTTATAGTTATTTAAGTTATAGTTATTTAATTTATAGTTATTTAATTTATAGTTATTTAAGTTATAGTTATTTAAGTTATAGTTATTTAAGTTATAGTTATTTAAGTTATAGTTATTTAATTAATAGTAATTTAAGTTATAGTAATTTAAGTTTAGTTATTTAATTTATAGTTATAGTTAATTAAGTTATCGTTAGTTAAGTTATAGTTATTTAAGTTATAGTTATTAAATTATAGTTATTTAAGTTATAGTTATTTAATTTATAGTTTTTTCATTTATGGTTATTATATTATAGTTATATAAATTATAGTTATTTAAGTTATAGTTATTTAAGTTATATTTATTTAAGTTATAGTTATTTAAGTTATAGTTATTTAATTTATAGTTATTTAAGTTATAGTTATTTAAGTTATAGTTATTTAATTTATAGTTATTTAATTTATAGTTATTTAAGTTAGAGTTATTTAAGTTATAGTTATTTAAGTTATAGTTATTTAAGTTATAGTTATTTAATTAATAGTAATTTAAGTTATAGTAATTTAAGTTTAGTTATTTAATTTATAGTTATTTAAGTTATAGTTAATTAAGTTATCGTTAGTTAAGTTATAGTTATTTAAGTTATAGTTATTAAATTATAGTTATTTAAGTTATAGTTATTTAATTTATAGTTTTTTCATTTATGGTTATTTAAGTTATAGTTATTTAAGTTATAGTTATTTAAGTTATAGTTACTTAAGTTATAGTTATTTAAGTTATAGTTATTTAAGTTATAGTTATTTAATTTATAGTTATTTAATTTATAGTTATTTAAGTTATAGTTATTTAAGTTATAGTTATTTAAGTTATAGTTATTTAAGTTATAGTTATTTAAGTTATAGTTATTTAATTAATAGTAATTTAAGTTATAGTAATTTAAGTTTAGTTATTTAATTTATAGTTATTTAAGTTATAGTTATTTAAGTTATAGTTATTTAAGTTATAGTTATTTAAGTTATAGTTATTATATAATATTTATTTAAGTTATAGTTATTTAAGATATATTTATTTAATTTATAGTTATTATATTATAATTATTTAAGTTTTAGTTATTTAAGTTATAGTTATTATATTATAGCTATTTAAGTGATATTTATTTAAGTTATAGTTATTTAATTAATAGTTATTTAATTTATAGTTATTTAAGTTATAGTTATTTAAGTTATAGTTATTAAATTATATTTATTTAAGTTATAGTTATTTAATTTATAGTTATTTAATTTATAGTTATTTAATTTATAGTTATTTAATTTATAGTTATTTAATTTATAGTTATTTAATTTATAGTTATTTAATTTATAGTTATTTAATTTATAGTTATTTAATTTATAGTTATTTAATTTATAGTTATTTAATTTATAGTTATTTAATTTATAGTTATTTAATTTATAGTTATTTAATTTATAGTTATTTAATTTATAGTTATTTAATTTATAGTTATTATAGTTATTTAAATTATAGTTATTTAAGTTATAGTTATTTAAGTTATAGTTATTTAAGTTATAGTTATTTAAGTTATAGTTATTTAAGTTATAGATATTTAAGTTATAGTTATTTCAGTTATAGTTATTTAAGTTAAAGTTATTTAAGTTATAGTTATTTAAGTTATAATTATTTAAATTATAGTTATATAAGTTATAGTTAATTAAGTTATCGTTATTTAAGTTATAGTTATTTAAATTTTAGTTATATAAGTTATAGTTATTGAATTTATAGTTATTTAATTTATAGTTATTTAAGTTATAGTTATTTAAGTTATAGTTATTTAAGTTATAGTTATTAAATTATAGTTATTTAAGTTATAGTTATTTAATTTATAGTTATTTAAGTTATAGTTATTTAAGTTATAGTTATTTAAGTTATAGTTATTTAATTAATAGTTATTTAAGTTATAGTTATTTAAGTTATAGTTATTTAAGTTATAGTTATTTAAGTTATAGTTATTTAATTTATAGTTATTTAATTTATAGTTATTTAAGTTATAGTTATTTAAGTTATAGTTATTTAAGTTATAGTTATTTAAGTTATAGTTATTTAATTAAAAGTAATTTAAGTTATAGTAATTTAAGTTTAGTTATTTAATTTATAATTATTTAAGTTATAGTTAATTAAGTTATCGTTAGTTAAGTTATAGTTATTAAATTATAGTTATTTAAATTATAGTTATTTAATTTATAGTTTTTTCATTTATGGTTATTTAAGTTATAGTTATTTAAGTTATAGTTATTTAAGTTATAGTTATTTAAGTTATAGTTATTTAAGTTATAGTTATTTAAGTTATAGTTATTTAAGTTATAGTTATTTAATTAATAGTTATTTAAGTTATAGTTATTTAAGTTATAGTTATTTAAGTTATAGTTATTTAAGTTATAGTTATTTAAGTTATAGTTATTTAAGTTATAGTTATTTAAGTTATAGTTATTTAAGTTATAGTTATTTAATTTATAGTTATTTAAGTTATAGTTATTTAAGTTATAGTTATTTAAGTTATAGTTATTTAAGTTATAGTTATTTAAGTTATAGTTATTTAAGTTATAGTTATTTAATTAATAGTTATTTAAGTTATAGTTATTTAAGTTATAGTTATTTATGTTATAGTTATTTATGTTATAGTTATTTAAGTTATAGTTATTTAAGTTATAGTTATTTAAGTTATAGTTATTTAAGTTATAGTTATTTAATTAATAGTTATTTAAGTTATAGTTAATTAAGTTATAGTTATTTAAGTTATAGTTATTTAAGTTATAGTTATTTAAGTTATAGTTATTTAATTTATAGTTATTTAATTTATAGTTATTTAAGTTATAGTTATTTAAGTTATAGTTATTTAAGTTATAGTTATAGTTATTTAAGTTATAGTTATTTAATTAATAGTAATTTAAGTTATAGTAATTTAAGTTTAGTTATTTAATTTATAGTTATTTAAGTTATAGTTAATTAAGTTATCGTTAGTTAAGTTATAGTTATTTAAGTTATAGTTATTAAATTATAGTTATTTAAGTTATAGTTATTTAATTTATAGTTTTTTCATTTATGGTTATTATATTATAGTTATATAAATTATAGTTATTTAAGTTATAGTTATTTAAGTTATAGTTATTTAAGTTATAGTTATTTAAGTTATAGTTATTTAAGTTATAGTTATTTAAGTTATAGTTATTTAATTAATAGTTATTTAAGTTATAGTTATTTAAGTTATAGTTATTTAAGTTATAGTTATTTAAGTTATAGTTATTTAATTAATAGTTATTTAAGTTATAGTTATTTAAGTTATAGTTATTTAAGTTATAGTTATTTAAGTTATAGTTATTTAAGTTATAGTTATTTAATTTATAGTTATTTAATTTATAGTTATTTAAGTTATAGTTATTTAAGTTATAGTTATTTAAGTTATAGTTATTTAAGTTATAGTTATTTAATTAATAGTAATTTAAGTTATAGTAATTTTAGTTTAGTTATTTAATTTATAGTTATTTAAGTTATAGTTAATTAAGTTATCGTTAGTTAAGTTATAGTTATTTAAGTTATAGTTATTAAATTATAGTTATTTAAGTTATAGTTATTTAATTTATAGTTTTTTCATTTATGGTTATTTAAGTTATAGTTATTTAAGTTATAGTTATTTAAGTTATAGTTATTTAATTAATAGTTATTTAAGTTATAGTTATTTAAGTTATAGTTATTTAAGTTATAGTTATTTAAGTTATAGTTATTTAAGTTATAGTTATTTAAGTTATAGTTATTTAAGTTATAGTTATTTAATTAATAGTTATTTAAGTTATAGTTATTTAAGTTATAGTTATTTAAGTTATAGTTATTTAATTAATAGTAATTTAAGTTATAGTAATTTAAGTTTAGTTATTTAATTTATAGTTATTTAAGTTATAGTTAATTAAGTTATCGTTAGTTAAGTTATAGGTATTTAAGTTATAGTTATTAAATTATAGTTATTTAAGTTATAGTTATTTAATTTATAGTTTTTCATTTATGGTTATTTAAGTTATAGTTATTTAAGTTATAGTTATTTAAGTTATAGTTATTTAAGTTATAGTTATTTAAGTTATAATTATTTAAGTTATAGTTATTTAAGTTATAGTTATTTAATTAATAGTTATTTAAGTTATAGTTATTTAAGTTATAGTTATTTAAGTTATAGTTATTTAAGTTATAGTTATTTAAGTTATAGTTATTTAATTTATAGTTATTTAAGTTATAGTTATTTAAGTTATAGTTATTTAAGTTATAGTTATTTAAGTTATAGTTATTTAAGTTATAGTTATTTAAGTTATAGTTATTTAAGTTATAGTTATTTAAGTTATAGTTATTTAATTAATAGTTATTTAAGTTATAGTTATTTAAGTTATAGTTATTTAAATTATAGTTATTTAAGTTATAGTTATTTAAGTTATAGTTATTTAAGTTAGAGTTATTTAATTTATAGTTATTAAATTTATAGTTATTTAAGTTATAGTTATTTAAGTTATAGTTATTTAAGTTATAGTTATTTAAGTTATAGTTATTTAATTAATAGTAATTTAAGTTATAGTAATTTAAGTTTAGTTATTTAATTTATAGTTATTTAAGTTATAGTTAATTAAGTTATCGTTAGTTAAGTTATAGTTATTTAAGTTATAGTTATTAAATTATAGTTATTTAAGTTATAGTTATTTAATTTATAGTTTTTTCATTTATGGTTATTATATTATAGTTATATAAATTATAGTTATTTAAGTTATAGTTATTTAAGTTATAGTTATTTAAGTTATAGTTATTTAAGTTATAGTTATTTAAGTTATAGTTATTTAAGTTATAGTTATTTAATTAATAGTAATTTAAGTTATAGTAATTTTAGTTTAGTTATTTAATTTATAGTTATTTAAGTTATAGTTAATTAAGTTATCGTTAGTTAAGTTATAGTTATTTAAGTTATAGTTATTAAATTATAGTTATTTAAGTTATAGTTATTTAATTTATAGTTTTTTCATTTATGGTTATTTAAGTTATAGTTATTTAAGTTATAGTTATTTAAGTTATAGTTATTTAATTAATAGTTATTTAAGTTATAGTTATTTAAGTTATAGTTATTTAAGTTATAGTTATTTAAGTTATAGTTATTTAAGTTATAGTTATTTAAGTTATAGTTATTTAATTAATAGTTATTTAAGTTATAGTTATTTAAGTTATAGTTATTTAAGTTATAGTTATTTAATTAATAGTAATTTAAGTTATAGTAATTTAAGTTTAGTTATTTAATTTATAGTTATTTAAGTTATAGTTAATTAAGTTATCGTTAGTTAAGTTATAGTTATTTAAGTTATAGTTATTAAATTATAGTTATTTAAGTTATAGTTATTTAATTTATAGTTTTTTCATTTATGGTTATTTAAGTTATAGTTATTTAAGTTATAGTTATTTAAGTTATAGTTATTTAAGTTATAGTTATTTAAGTTATAGTTATTTAAGTTATAGTTATTTAAGTTATAGTTATTTAAGTTATAGTTATTTAAGTTATAGTTATTTAATTAATAGTTATTTAAGTTATAGTTATTTAAGTTATAGTTATTTAAGTTATAGTTATTTAAGTTATAGTTATTTAAGTTATAGTTATTTAATTTATAGTTATTTAAGTTATAGTTATTTAAGTTATAGTTATTTAAGTTATAGTTATTTAAGTTATAGTTATTTAAGTTATAGTTATTTAAGTTATAGTTATTTAAGTTATAGTTATTTAATTAATAGTTATTTAAGTTATAGTTATTTAAGTTATAGTTATTTAAGTTATAGTTATTTAAGTTATAGTTATTTAAGTTATAGTTATTTAAGTTATAGTTATTTAATTAATAGTTATTTAAGTTATAGTTATTTAAGTTATAGTTATTTAAGTTATAGTTATTTAATTAATAGTTATTTAAGTTATAGTTATTTAAGTTATAGTTATTTAAGTTATAGTTATTTAATTAATAGTAATTTAAGTTATAGTAATTTAAGTTTAGTTATTTAATTTATAGTTATTTAAGTTATAGTTAATTAAGTTATCGTTAGTTAAGTTATAGTTATTTAAGTTATAGTTATTATATAATATTTATTTAAGTTATAGTTATTTAAGATATATTTATTTAATTTATAGTTATTATATTATAATTATTTAAGTTTTAGTTATTTAAGTTATAGTTATTATATTTTAGCTATTTAAGTGATATTTATTTAAGTTATAGTTATTTAATTAATAGTTATTTAATTTATAGTTATTTAAGTTATAGTTATTTAAGTTATAGTTATTAAATTATATGTATTTAAGTTATAGTTATTTAATTTATAGTTATTTAATTTATAGTTATTTAATTTATAGTTATTTAATTTATAGTTATTTAATTTATAGTTATTTAATTTATAGTTATTTAATTTATAGTTATTTAATTTATAGTTATTTAATTTATAGTTATTTAATTTATAGTTATTTAATTTATAGTTATTTAATTTATAGTTATTTAATTTATAGTTATTATAGTTATTTAAATTATAGTTATTTAAGTTATAGTTATTTAAGTTATAGTTATTTAAGTTATAGTTATTTAAGTTATAGTTATTTAAGTTATAGATATTTAAGTTATAGTTATTTCAGTTATAGTTATTTAAGTTAAAGTTATTTAAGTTATAGTTATTTAAGTTATAATTATTTAAATTATAGTTATATAAGTTATAGTTAATTAAGTTATCGTTATTTAAGTTATAGTTATTTAAATTTTAGTTATATAAGTTATAGTTATTGAATTTATAGTTATTTAATTTATAGTTATTTAAGTTATAGTTATTTAAGTTATAGTTATTTAAGTTATAGTTATTTAAGTTATAGTTATTTAAGTTATAGTTATTTAATTTATAGTTATTTAAGTTATAGTTATTTAAGTTATAGTTATTTAAGTTATAGTTATTTAAGTTATAGTTATTTAATTAATAGTTATTTAAGTTATAGTTAATTAAGTTATAGTTATTTAAGTTATAGTTATTTAAGTTATAGTTATTTAAGTTATAGTTATTTAATTTATAGTTATTTAATTTATAGTTATTTAAGTTATAGTTATTTAAGTTATAGTTATTTAAGTTATAGTTATAGTTATTTAAGTTATAGTTATTTAATTAATAGTAATTTAAGTTATAGTAATTTAAGTTTAGTTATTTAATTTATAGTTATTTAAGTTATAGTTAATTAAGTTATCGTTAGTTAAGTTATAGTTATTTAAGTTATAGTTATTAAATTATAGTTATTTAAGTTATAGTTATTTAATTTATAGTTTTTTCATTTATGGTTATTATATTATAGTTATATAAATTATAGTTATTTAAGTTATAGTTATTTAAGTTATAGTTATTTAAGTTATAGTTATTTAAGTTATAGTTATTTAAGTTATAGTTATTTAAGTTATAGTTATTTAAGTTATAGTTATTTAATTAATAGTTATTTAAGTTATAGTTATTTAAGTTATAGTTATTTAAGTTATAGTTATTTAAGTTATAGTTATTTAAGTTATAGTTATTTAAGTTATAGTTATTTAATTAATAGTTATTTAAGTTATAGTTATTTAAGTTATAGTTATTTAAGTTATAGTTATTTAAGTTATAGTTATTTAAGTTATAGTTATTTAATTTATAGTTATTTAATTTATAGTTATTTAAGTTATAGTTATTTAAGTTATAGTTATTTAAGTTATAGTTATTTAAGTTATAGTTATTTAATTAATAGTAATTTAAGTTATAGTAATTTTAGTTTAGTTATTTAATTTATAGTTATTTAAGTTATAGTTAATTAAGTTATCGTTAGTTAAGTTATAGTTATTTAAGTTATAGTTATTAAATTATAGTTATTTAAGTTATAGTTATTTAATTTATAGTTTTTTCATTTATGGTTATTTAAGTTATAGTTATTTAAGTTATAGTTATTTAAGTTATAGTTATTTAATTAATAGTTATTTAAGTTATAGTTATTTAAGTTATAGTTATTTAAGTTATAGTTATTTAAGTTATAGTTATTTAAGTTATAGTTATTTAAGTTATAGTTATTTAATTAATAGTTATTTAAGTTATAGTTATTTAAGTTATAGTTATTTAAGTTATAGTTATTTAATTAATAGTAATTTAAGTTATAGTAATTTAAGTTTAGTTATTTAATTTATAGTTATTTAAGTTATAGTTAATTAAGTTATCGTTAGTTAAGTTATAGTTATTTAAGTTATAGTTATTAAATTATAGTTATTTAAGTTATAGTTATTTAATTTATAGTTTTTTCATTTATGGTTATTTAAGTTATAGTTATTTAAGTTATAGTTATTTAAGTTATAGTTATTTAAGTTATAGTTATTTAAGTTATAGTTATTTAAGTTATAGTTATTTAAATAATAGTTATTTAAGTTATAGTTATTTAAGTTATAGTTATTTAAGTTATAGTTATTTAAGTTATAGTTATTTAAGTTATAGTTATTTAATTTATAGTTATTTAAGTTATAGTTATTTAAGTTATAGTTATTTAAGTTATAGTTATTTAAGTTATAGTTATTTAAGTTATAGTTATTTAAGTTATAGTTATTTAAGTTATAGTTATTTAATTAATAGTTATTTAAGTTATAGTTATTTAAGTTATAGTTATTTAAATTATAGTTATTTAAGTTATAGTTATTTAAGTTATAGTTATTTAAGTTAGAGTTATTTAATTTATAGTTATTAAATTTATAGTTATTTAAGTTATAGTTATTTAAGTTATAGTTATTTAAGTTATAGTTATTTAAGTTATAGTTATTTAATTAATAGTAATTTAAGTTATAGTAATTTAAGTTTAGTTATTTAATTTATAGTTATTTAAGTTATAGTTAATTAAGTTATCGTTAGTTAAGTTATAGTTATTTAAGTTATAGTTATTAAATTATAGTTATTTAAGTTATAGTTATTTAATTTATAGTTTTTTCATTTATGGTTATTATATTATAGTTATATAAATTATAGTTATTTAAGTTATAGTTATTTAAGTTATAGTTATTTAAGTTATAGTTATTTAAGTTATAGTTATTTAAGTTATAGTTATTTAAGTTATAGTTATTTAATTAATAGTAATTTAAGTTATAGTAATTTTAGTTTAGTTATTTAATTTATAGTTATTTAAGTTATAGTTAATTAAGTTATCGTTAGTTAAGTTATAGTTATTTAAGTTATAGTTATTAAATTATAGTTATTTAAGTTATAGTTATTTAATTTATAGTTTTTTCATTTATGGTTATTTAAGTTATAGTTATTTAAGTTATAGTTATTTAAGTTATAGTTATTTAATTAATAGTTATTTAAGTTATAGTTATTTAAGTTATAGTTATTTAAGTTATAGTTATTTAAGTTATAGTTATTTAAGTTATAGTTATTTAAGTTATAGTTATTTAAGTTATAGTTATTTAATTAATAGTTATTTAAGTTATAGTTATTTAAGTTATAGTTATTTAAGTTATAGTTATTTAATTAATAGTAATTTAAGTTATAGTAATTTAAGTTTAGTTATTTAATTTATAGTTATTTAAGTTATAGTTAATTAAGTTATCGTTAGTTAAGTTATAGTTATTTAAGTTATAGTTATTAAATTATAGTTATTTAAGTTATAGTTATTTAATTTATAGTTTTTTCATTTATGGTTATTTAAGTTATAGTTATTTAAGTTATAGTTATTTAAGTTATAGTTATTTAAGTTATAGTTATTTAAGTTATAGTTATTTAAGTTATAGTTATTTAAGTTATAGTTATTTAATTAATAGTTATTTAAGTTATAGTTATTTAAGTTATAGTTATTTAAGTTATAGTTATTTAAGTTATAGTTATTTAAGTTATAGTTATTTAAGTTATAGTTATTTAATTTATAATTATTTAAGTTATAGTTATTTAAGTTATAGTTATTTAAGTTATAGTTATTTAAGTTATAGTTATTTAAGTTATAGTTATTTAAGTTATAGTTATTTAATTAATAGTTATTTAAGTTATAGTTATTTAAGTTATAGTTATTTATGTTATAGTTATTTATGTTATAGTTATTTAAGTTATAGTTATTTAAGTTATAGTTATTTAAGTTATAGTTATTTAAGTTATAGTTATTTAATTAATAGTTATTTAAGTTATAGTTATTTAAGTTATAGTTATTTAAGTTATAGTTATTTAAGTTATAGTTATTTAATTTATAGTTATTTAATTTATAGTTATTTAAGTTATAGTTATTTAAGTTATAGTTATAGTTATTTAAGTTATAGTTATTTAAGTTATAGTTATTTAATTAATAGTAATTTAAGTTATAGTAATTTAAGTTTAGTTATTTAATTTATAGTTATTTAAGTTATAGTTAATTAAGTTATCGTTAGTTAAGTTATAGTTATTTAAGTTATAGTTATTAAATTATAGTTATTTAAGTTATAGTTATTTAATTTATAGTTTTTTCATTTATGGTTATTATAGTATAGTTATATAAATTATAGTTATTTAAGTTATAGTTATTTAAGTTATAGTTATTTAAGTTATAGTTATTTAAGTTATAGTTATTTAAGTTATAGTTATTTAAGTTATAGTTATTTAATTGATAGTTATTTAAGTTATAGTTATTTAAGTTATAGTTATTTAAGTTATAGTTATTTAAGTTATAGTTATTTAAGTTATAGTTATTTAATTAATAGTTATTTAAGTTATAGTTATTTAAGTTATAGTTATTTAAGTTATAGTTATTTAAGTTATAGTTATTTAAGTTATAGTTATTTAATTTATAGTTATTTAATTTATAGTTATTTAAGTTATAGTTATTTAAGTTATAGTTATTTAAGTTATAGTTATTTAAGTTATAGTTATTTAATTAATAGTAATTTAAGTTATAGTAATTTTAGTTTAGTTATTTAATTTATAGTTATTTAAGTTATAGTTAATTAAGTTATCGTTAGTTAAGTTATAGTTATTTAAGTTATAGTTATTAAATTATAGTTATTTAAGTTATAGTTATTTAATTTATAGTTTTTTCATTTATGGTTATTTAAGTTATAGTTATTTAAGTTATAGTTATTTAAGTTATAGTTATTTAAGTTATAGTTATAGTTATTTAAGTTATAGTTATTTAAGTTATAGTTATTTAATTAATAGTAATTTAAGTTATAGTAATTTAAGTTTAGTTATTTAATTTATAGTTATTTAAGTTATAGTTAATTAAGTTATCGTTAGTTAAGTTATAGTTATTTAAGTTATAGTTATTAAATTATAGTTATTTAAGTTATAGTTATTTAATTTATAGTTTTTTCATTTATGGTTATTATATTATAGTTATATAAATTATAGTTATTTAAGTTATAGTTATTTAAGTTATAGTTATTTAAGTTATAGTTATTTAAGTTATAGTTATTTAAGTTATAGTTATTTAAGTTATAGTTATTTAATTAATAGTTATTTAAGTTATAGTTATTTAAGTTATAGTTATTTAAG
This sequence comes from Osedax frankpressi, assembly GCA_964035775.1. Lineage (NCBI taxonomy): Eukaryota > Metazoa > Annelida > Polychaeta > Sabellida > Siboglinidae > Osedax > Osedax frankpressi. The sequence continues at coordinate 1,722,522 of OZ038314.1, forward strand.
TTAAAGTTATTTAAGTTATAGTTATTTAAGTTATAATTATTTAAATTATAGTTATATAAGTTATAGTTAATTAAGTTAGCGTTATTTAAGTTATAGTTATTTAAATTTTAGTTATATAAGTTATAGTTATTGAATTTATAGTTATTTAATTTATAGTTATTTAAGTTATAGTTATTTAAGTTATAGTTATTTAAGTTATAGTTATTTAAGTTATAGTTATTTAAGTTATAGTTATTTAATTTATAGTTATTTAAGTTATAGTTATTTAAGTTATAGTTATTTAAGTTATAGTTATTTAAGTTATAGTTATTTAAGTTATAGTTATTTAAGTTATAGTTATTAAATTATAGTTATTTAAGTTATAGTTATTTAAGTTATAGTTATTTAAGTTATAGTTATTTAAGTTATAGTTATTTAAGTTATAGTTATTTAATTAATAGTTATTTAAGTTATAGTTATTTAAGTTATAGTTATTTAAGTTATAGTTATTTAAGTTATAGTTATTTAATTTATAGTTATTTAATTTATAGTTATTTAAGTTATAGTTATTTAAGTTATAGTTATTTAAGTTATAGTTATTTAAGTTATAGTTATTTAATTAATAGTAATTTAAGTTATAGTAATTTAAGTTTAGTTATTTAATTTATAGTTATTTAAGTTATAGTTAATTAAGTTATCGTTAGTTAAGTTATAGTTATTTAAGTTATAGTTATTAAATTATAGTTATTTAAGTTATAGTTATTTAATTTATAGTTTTTTCATTTATGGTTATTTAAGTTATAGTTATTTAAGTTATAGTTATTTAAGTTATAGTTATTTAAGTTATAGTTATTTAAGTTATAGTTATTTAAGTTATAGTTATTTAAGTTATAGTTATTTAATTAATAGTTATTTAAGTTATAGTTATTTAAGTTATAGTTATTTAAGTTATAGTTATTTAAGTTATAGTTATTTAAGTTATAGTTATTTAAGTTATAGTTATTTAATTTATAATTATTTAAGTTATAGTTATTTAAGTTATAGTTATTTAAGTTATAGTTATTTAAGTTATAGTTATTTAAGTTATAGTTATTTAAGTTATAGTTATTTAAGTTATAGTTATTTAATTAATAGTTATTTAAGTTATAGTTATTTAAGTTATAGTTATTTATGTTATAGTTATTTATGTTATAGTTATTTAAGTTATAGTTATTTAAGTTATAGTTATTTAAGTTATAGTTATTTAAGTTATAGTTATTTAATTAATAGTTATTTAAGTTATAGTTATTTAAGTTATAGTTATTTAAGTTATAGTTATTTAAGTTATAGTTATTTAATTTATAGTTATTTAATTTATAGTTATTTAAGTTATAGTTATTTAAGTTATAGTTATAGTTATTTAAGTTAGAGTTATTTAAGTTATAGTTATTTAATTAATAGTAATTTAAGTTATAGTAATTTAAGTTTAGTTATTTAATTTATAGTTATTTAAGTTATAGTTAATTAAGTTATCGTTAGTTAAGTTATAGTTATTTAAGTTATAGTTATTAAATTATAGTTATTTAAGTTATAGTTATTTAATTTATAGTTTTTTCATTTATGGTTATTATATTATAGTTATATAAATTATAGTTATTTAAGTTATAGTTATTTAAGTTATAGTTATTTAAGTTATAGTTATTTAAGTTATAGTTATTTAAGTTATAGTTATTTAATTAATAGTTATTTAAGTTATAGTTATTTAAGTTATAGTTATTTAAGTTATAGTTATTTAAGTTATAGTTATTTAAGTTATAGTTATTTAATTAATAGTTATTTAAGTTATAGTTATTTAAGTTATAGTTATTTAAGTTATAGTTATTTAAGTTATAGTTATTTAAGTTATAGTTATTTAATTTATAGTTATTTAATTTATAGTTATTTAAGTTATAGTTATTTAAGTTATAGTTATTTAAGTTATAGTTATTTAAGTTATAGTTATTTAATTAATAGTAATTTAAGTTATAGTAATTTTAGTTTAGTTATTTAATTTATAGTTATTTAAGTTATAGTTAATTAAGTTATCGTTAGTTAAGTTATAGTTATTTAAGTTATAGTTATTAAATTATAGTTATTTAAGTTATAGTTATTTAATTTATAGTTTTTTCATTTATGGTTATTTAAGTTATAGTTATTTAAGTTATAGTTATTTAAGTTATAGTTATTTAAGTTATAGTTATAGTTATTTAAGTTATAGTTATTTAAGTTATAGTTATTTAATTAATAGTAATTTAAGTTATAGTAATTTAAGTTTAGTTATTTAATTTATAGTTATTTAAGTTATAGTTAATTAAGTTATCGTTAGTTAAGTTATAGTTATTTAAGTTATAGTTATTAAATTATAGTTATTTAAGTTATAGTTATTTAATTTATAGTTTTTTCATTTATGGTTATTATATTATAGTTATATAAATTATAGTTATTTAAGTTATAGTTATTTAAGTTATAGTTATTTAAGTTATAGTTATTTAAGTTATAGTTATTTAAGTTATAGTTATTTAAGTTATAGTTATTTAAGTTATAGTTATTTAATTAATAGTTATTTAAGTTATAGTTATTTAAGTTATAGTTATTTAAGTTATAGTTATTTAAGTTATAGTTATTTAAGTTATAGTTATTTAATTAATAGTTATTTAAGTTATAGTTATTTAAGTTATAGTTATTTAAGTTATAGTTATTTAAGTTATAGTTATTTAAGTTATAGTTATTTAAGTTATAGTTATTTAAGTTATAGTTATTTAATTAATAGTTATTTAAGTTATAGTTATTTAAGTTATAGTTATTTAAGTTATAGTTATTTAATTAATAGTAATTTAAGTTATAGTAATTTAAGTTTAGTTATTTAATTTATAGTTATTTAAGTTATAGTTAATTAATTTATCGTTAGTTAAGTTATAGTTATTTAAGTTATAGTTATTAAATTATAGTTATTTAAGTTATAGTTATTTAATTTATAGTTTTTTCATTTATGGTTATTTAAGTTATAGTTATTTAAGTTATAGTTATTTAATTTATAGTTATTTAAGTTATAGTTATTTAAGTTATAGTTATTTAAGTTATAGTTATTTAAGTTATAGTTATTTAAGTTATAGTTATTTAAGTTATAGTTATTTAATTAATAGTTATTTAAGTTATAGTTATTTAAGTTATAGTTATTTAAGTTATAGTTATTTAAGTTATAGTTATTTAAGTTATAGTTATTTAAGTTAGAGTTATTTAATTTATAGTTATTTAATTTATAGTTATTTAAGTTATAGTTATTTAAGTTATAGTTATTTAAGTTATAGTTATTTAAGTTATAGTTATTTAATTAATAGTTATTTAAGTTATAGTTATTTAAGTTATAGTTATTTAAGTTATAGTTATTTAAGTTATAGTTATTTAAGTTATAGTTATTTAAGTTATAGTTATTTAATTTATAGTTATTTAATTTATAGTTATTTAAGTTATAGTTATTTAAGTTATAGTTATTTAAGTTATAGTTATTTAAGTTATAGTTATTTAAGTTATAGTTATTTAATTAATAGTAATTTAAGTTATAGTAATTTAAGTTTAGTTATTTAATTTATAGTTATTTAAGTTATAGTTAATTAAGTTATCGTTAGTTAAGTTATAGTTATTTAAGTTATAGTTATTAAATTATAGTTATTTAAGTTATAGTTATTTAATTTATAGTTTTTTCATTTATGGTTATTATATTATAGTTATATAAATTATAGTTATTTAAGTTATAGTTATTTAAGTTATAGTTATTTAAGTTATAGTTATTTAAGTTATAGTTATTTAAGTTATAGTTATTTAAGTTATAGTTATTTAAGTTATAGTTATTTAATTAATAGTTATTTAAGTTATAGTTATTTAAGTTATAGTTATTTAAGTTATAGTTATTTAAGTTATAGTTATTTAAGTTATAGTTATTTAATTAATAGTTATTTAAGTTATAGTTATTTAAGTTATAGTTATTTAAGTTATAGTTATTTAAGTTATAATTATTTAAGTTATAGTTATTTAATTTATAGTTATTTAATTTATAGTTATTTAAGTTATAGTTATTTAAGTTATAGTTATTTAAGTTATAGTTATTTAAGTTATAGTTATTTAATTAATAGTAATTTAAGTTATAGTAATTTAAGTTTAGTTATTTAATTTATAGTTATTTAAGTTATAGTTAATTAAGTTATCGTTAGTTAAGTTATAGTTATTTAAGTTATAGTTATTAAATTATAATTATTTAAGCTATAGTTATTTAATTTATAGTTTTTTCATTTATGGTTATTTAAGTTATAGTTATTTAAGTTATAGTTATTTAAGTTATAGTTATTTAAGTTATAGTTATTTAAGTTATAGTTATTTAAGTTATAGTTATTTAATTTATAGTTATTTAAGTTATAGTTAATTAAGTTATCGTTAGTTAAGTTATAGTTATTTAAGTTATAGTTATTAAATTATAGTTATTTAAGTTATAGTTATTTAATTTATAGTTTTTTCATTTATGGTTATTATATTATAGTTATATAAATTATAGTTATTTAAGTTATAGTTATTTAAGTTATAGTTATTTAAGTTATAGTTATTTAAGTTATAGTTATTTAAGTTAAAGTTATTTAAGTTATAGTTATTTAATTAATAGTAATTTAAGTTATAGTAATTTTAGTTTAGTTATTTAATTTATAGTTATTTAAGTTATAGTTAATTAAGTTATCGTTAGTTAAGTTATAGTTATTTAAGTTATAGTTATTAAATTATAGTTATTTAAGTTATAGTTATTTAATTTATAGTTTTTTCATTTATGGTTATTTAAGTTATAGTTATTTAAGTTATAGTTATTTAAGTTATAGTTATTTAATTAATAGTTATTTAAGTTATAGTTATTTAAGTTATAGTTATTTAAGTTATAGTTATTTAAGTTATAGTTATTTAAGTTATAGTTATTTAAGTTATAGTTATTTAATTAATAGTTATTTAAGTTATAGTTATTTAAGTTATAGTTATTTAAGTTATAGTTATTTAATTAATAGTAATTTAAGTTATAGTAATTTAAGTTTAGTTATTTAATTTATAGTTAGTTAAGTTATAGTTAATTAAGTTATCGTTAGTTAAGTTATAGTTATTTAAGTTATAGTTATTAAATTATAGTTATTTAAGTTATAGTTATTTAATTTATAGTTTTTTCATTTATGGTTATTTAAGTTATAGTTATTTAAGTTATAGTTATTTAAGTTATAGTTATTTAAGTTATAGTTATTTAAGTTATAGTTATTTAAGTTATAGTTATTTAAGTTATAGTTATTTAAGTTATAGTTATTTAATTAATAGTTATTTAAGTTATAGTTATTTAAGTTATAGTTATTTAAGTTATAGTTATTTAAGTTATAGTTATTTAAGTTATAGTTATTTAATTTATAGTTATTTAAGTTATAGTTATTTAAGTTATAGTTATTTAAGTTATAGTTATTTAAGTTATAGTTATTTAAGTTATAGTTATTTAAGTTATAGTTATTTAAGTTATAGTTATTTAATTAATAGTTATTTAAGTTATAGTTATTTAAGTTATAGTTATTTAAGTTATAGTTATTTAAGTTATAGTTATTTAAGTTATAGTTATTTAAGTTATAGTTATTTAATTAATAGTTATTTAAGTTATAGTTATTTAAGTTATAGTTATTTAAGTTATAGTTATTTAATTAATAGTTATTTAAGTTATAGTTATTTAAGTTATAGTTATTTAAGTTATAGTTATTTAATTAATAGTAATTTAAGTTATAGTAATTTAAGTTTAGTTATTTAATTTATAGTTATTTAAGTTATAGTTAATTAAGTTATCGTTAGTTAAGTTATAGTTATTTAAGTTATAGTTATTATATAATATTTATTTAAGTTATAGTTATTTAAGATATATTTATTTAATTTATAGTTATTATATTATAATTATTTAAGTTTTAGTTATATAAGTTATAGTTATTATATTTTAGCTATTTAAGTGATATTTATTTAAGTTATAGTTATTTAATTAATAGTTATTTAATTTATAGTTATTTAAGTTATAGTTATTTAAGTTATAGTTATTAAATTATATTTATTTAAGTTATAGTTATTTAATTTATAGTTATTTAATTTATAGTTATTTAATTTATAGTTATTTAATTTATAGTTATTTAATTTATAGTTATTTAATTTATAGTTATTTAATTTATAGTTATTTAATTTATAGTTATTTAATTTATAGTTATTTAATTTATAGTTATTTAATTTATAGTTATTTAATTTATAGTTATTTAATTTATAGTTATTTAATTTATAGTTATTTAAGTTATAGTTATTTAAGTTATAATTATTTAAGTTATAGTTATTTAATTTATAGTTATTTAATTTATAGTTATTTAAGTTATAGTTATTTAAGTTATAGTTATTTAAGTTATAGTTATTTAAGTTATAGTTATTTAATTAATAGTAATTTAAGTTATAGTAATTTAAGTTTAGTTATTTAATTTATAGTTATTTAAGTTATAGTTAATTAAGTTATCGTTAGTTAAGTTATAGTTATTTAAGTTATAGTTATTAAATTATAATTATTTAAGTTATAGTTATTTAATTTATAGTTTTTTCATTTATGGTTATTTAAGTTATAGTTATTTAAGTTATAGTTATTTAAGTTATAGTTATTTAAGTTATAGTTATTTAAGTTATAGTTATTTAAGTTATAGTTATTTAAGTTATAGTTATTTAATTTATAGTTATTTAAGTTATAGTTAATTAAGTTATCGTTAGTTAAGTTATAGTTATTTAAGTTATAGTTATTAAATTATAGTTATTTAAGTTATAGTTATTTAATTTATAGTTTTTTCATTTATGGTTATTATATTATAGTTATATAAATTATAGTTATTTAAGTTATAGTTATTTAAGTTATAGTTATTTAAGTTATAGTTATTTAAGTTATAGTTATTTAAGTTAAAGTTATTTAAGTTATAGTTATTTAATTAATAGTAATTTAAGTTATAGTAATTTTAGTTTAGTTATTTAATTTATAGTTATTTAAGTTATAGTTAATTAAGTTATCGTTAGTTAAGTTATAGTTATTTAAGTTATAGTTATTAAATTATAGTTATTTAAGTTATAGTTATTTCATTTATAGTTTTTTCATTTATGGTTATTTAAGTTATAGTTATTTAAGTTATAGTTATTTAAGTTATAGTTATTTAATTAATAGTTATTTAAGTTATAGTTATTTAAGTTATAGTTATTTAAGTTATAGTTATTTAAGTTATAGTTATTTAAGTTATAGTTATTTAAGTTATAGTTATTTAATTAATAGTTATTTAAGTTATAGTTATTTAAGTTATAGTTATTTAAGTTATAGTTATTTAATTAATAGTAATTTAAGTTATAGTAATTTAAGTTTAGTTATTTAATTTATAGTTATTTAAGTTATAGTTAATTAAGTTATCGTTAGTTAAGTTATAGTTATTTAAGTTATAGTTATTAAATTATAGTTATTTAAGTTATAGTTATTTAATTTATAGTTTTTTCATTTATGGTTATTTAAGTTATAGTTATTTAAGTTATAGTTATTTAAGTTATAGTTATTTAAGTTATAGTTATTTAAGTTATCGTTAGTTAAGTTATAGTTATTTAAGTTATAGTTATTAAATTATAGTTATTTAAGTTATAGTTATTTAATTTATAGTTTTTTCATTTATGGTTATTATATTATAGTTATATAAATTATAGTTATTTAAGTTATAGTTATTTAAGTTATAGTTATTTAAGTTATAGTTATTTAAGTTATAGTTATTTAAGTTATAGTTATTTAAGTTATAGTTATTTAATTAATAGTTATTTAAGTTATAGTTATTTAAGTTATAGTTATTTAAGTTATAGTTATTTAAGTTATAGTTATTTAAGTTATAGTTATTTAATTAATAGTTATTTAAGTTATAGTTATTTAAGTTATAGTTATTTAAGTTATAGTTATTTAAGTTATAGTTATTTAAGTTATAGTTATTTAATTTATAGTTATTTAATTTATAGTTATTTAAGTTATAGTTATTTAAGTTATAGTTATTTAAGTTATAGTTATTTAAGTTATAGTTATTTAATTAATAGTAATTTAAGTTATAGTAATTTTAGTTTAGTTATTTAATTTATAGTTATTTAAGTTATAGTTAATTAAGTTATCGTTAGTTAAGTTATAGTTATTTAAGTTATAGTTATTAAATTATAGTTATTTAAGTTATAGTTATTTAATTTATAGTTTTTTCATTTATGGTTATTTAAGTTATAGTTATTTAAGTTATAGTTATTTAAGTTATAGTTATTTAATTAATAGTTATTTAAGTTATAGTTATTTAAGTTATAGTTATTTAAGTTATAGTTATTTAAGTTATAGTTATTTAAGTTATAGTTATTGTAATTAATAGTTATTTAAGTTATAGTTATTTAAGTTATAGTTATTTAAGTTATAGTTATTTAATTAATAGTAATTTAAGTTATAGTAATTTAAGTTTAGTTATTTAATTTATAGTTATTTAAGTTATAGTTAATTAAGTTATCGTTAGTTAAGTTATAGTTATTTAAGTTATAGTTATTAAATTATAGTTATTTAAGTTATAGTTATTTAATTTATAGTTTTTTCATTTATGGTTATTTAAGTTATAGTTATTTAAGTTATAGTTATTTAAGTTATAGTTATTTAAGTTATAGTTATTTAATTAATAGTTATTTAAGTTATAGTTATTTAAGTTATAGTTATTTAAGTTATAGTTATTTAAGTTATAGTTATTTAAGTTATAGTTATTTAATCTATAGTTATTTAAGATATAGTTATTTAAGTTATAGTTATTTAAGTTATAGTTATTTAAGTTATAGTTATTTAAGTTATAGTTATTTAAGTTATAGTTATTTAATTAATAGTTATTTAAGTTATAGTTATTTAAGTTATAGTTATTTAAGTTATAGTTATTTAAGTTATAGTTATTTAAGTTATAGTTATTTAAGTTAGAGTTATTTAATTTATAGTTATTTAATTTATAGTTATTTAAGTTATAGTTATTTAAGTTATAGTTATTTAAGTTATAGTTATTTAAGTTATAGTTATTTAATTAATAGTTATTTAAGTTATAGTTATTTAAGTTATAGTTATTTAAGTTATAGTTATTTAAGTTATAGTTATTTAAGTTATAGTTATTTAAGTTATAGTTATTTAATTTATAGTTATTTAATTTATAGTTATTTAAGTTATAGTTATTTAAGTTATAGTTATTTAAGTTATAGTTATTTAAGTTATAGTTATTTAATTAATAGTAATTTAAGTTATAGTAATTTAAGTTTAGTTATTTAATTTATAGTTATTTAAGTTATAGTTAATTAAGTTATCGTTAGTTAAGTTATAGTTATTTAAGTTATAGTTATTAAATTATAGTTATTTAAGTTATAGTTATTTAATTTATAGTTTTTTCATTTATGGTTATTATATTATAGTTATATAAATTATAGTTATTTAAGTTATAGTTATTTAAGTTATAGTTATTTAAGTTATAGTTATTTAAGTTATAGTTATTTAAGTTATAGTTATTTAAGTTATAGTTATTTAAGTTATAGTTATTTAATTAATAGTTATTTAAGTTATAGTTATTTAAGTTATAGTTATTTAAGTTATAGTTATTTAAGTTATAGTTATTTAAGTTATAGTTATTTAATTAATAGTTATTTAAGTTATAGTTATTTAAGTTATAGTTATTTAAGTTATAGTTATTTAAGTTATAATTATTTAAGTTATAGTCATTTAATTTATAGTTATTTAATTTATAGTTATTTAAGTTATAGTTATTTAAGTTATAGTTATTTAAGTTATAGTTATTTAAGTTATAGTTATTTAATTAATAGTAATTTAAGTTATAGTAATTTAAGTTTAGTTATTTAATTTATAGTTATTTAAGTTATAGTTAATTAAGTTATCGTTAGTTAAGTTATAGTTATTTAAGTTATAGTTATTAAATTATAATTATTTAAGTTATAGTTATTTAATTTATAGTTTTTTCATTTATGGTTATTTAAGTTATAGTTATTTAAGTTATAGTTATTTAAGTTATAGTTATTTAAGTTATAGTTATTTAAGTTATAGTTATTTAAGTTATAGTTATTTAATTTATAGTTATTTAAGTTATAGTTAATTAAGTTATCGTTAGTTAAGTTATAGTTATTTAAGTTATAGTTATTAAATTATAGTTATTTAAGTTATAGTTATTTAATTTATAGTTTTTTCATTTATGGTTATTATATTATAGTTATATAAATTATAGTTATTTAAGTTATAGTTATTTAAGTTATAGTTATTTAAGTTATAGTTATTTAATTTATAGTTATTTAAGTTAAAGTTATTTAAGTTATAGTTATTTAATTAATAGTAATTTAAGTTATAGTAATTTTAGTTTAGTTATTTAATTTATAGTTATTTAAGTTATAGTTAATTAAGTTATCGTTAGTTAAGTTATAGTTATTTAAGTTATAGTTATTAAATTATAGTTATTTAAGTTATAGTTATTTAATTTATAGTTTTTTCATTTATGGTTATTTAAGTTATAGTTATTTAAGTTATAGTTATTTAAGTTATAGTTATTTAATTAATAGTTATTTAAGTTATAGTTATTTAAGTTATAGTTATTTAAGTTATAGTTATTTAAGTTATAGTTATTTAAGTTATAGTTATTTAAGTTATAGTTATTTAATTAATAGTTATTTAAGTTATAGTTATTTAAGTTATAGTTATTTAAGTTATAGTTATTTAATTAATAGTAATTTAAGTTATAGTAATTTAAGTTTAGTTATTTAATTTATAGTTAGTTAAGTTATAGTTAATTAAGTTATCGTTAGTTAAGTTATAGTTATTTAAGTTATAGTTATTAAATTATAGTTATTTAAGTTATAGTTATTTAATTTATAGTTTTTTCATTTATGGTTATTTAAGTTATAGTTATTTAAGTTATAGTTATTTAAGTTATAGTTATTTAAGTTATAGTTATTTAAGTTATAGTTATTTAAGTTATAGTTATTTAAGTTATAGTTATTTAAGTTATAGTTATTTAAGTTATAGTTATTTAATTAATAGTTATTTAAGTTATAGTTATTTAAGTTATAGTTATTTAAGTTATAGTTATTTAAGTTATAGTTATTTAAGTTATAGTTATTTAATTTATAGTTATTTAAGTTATAGTTATTTAAGTTATAGTTATTTAAGTTATAGTTATTTAAGTTATAGTTATTTAAGTTATAGTTATTTAAGTTATAGTTATTTAAGTTATAGTTATTTAATTAATAGTTATTTAAGTTATAGTTATTTAAGTTATAGTTATTTAAGTTATAGTTATTTAAGTTATAGTTATTTAAGTTATAGTTATTTAAGTTATAGTTATTTAATTAATAGTTATTTAAGTTATAGTTATTTAAGTTATAGTTATTTAAGTTATAGTTATTTAATTAATAGTTATTTAAGTTATAGTTATTTAAGTTATAGTTATTTAAGTTATAGTTATTTAATTAATAGTAATTTAAGTTATAGTAATTTAAGTTTAGTTATTTAATTTATAGTTATTTAAGTTATAGTTAATTAAGTTATCGTTAGTTAAGTTATAGTTATTTAAGTTATAGTTATTATATAATATTTATTTAAGTTATAGTTATTTAAGATATATTTATTTAATTTATAGTTATTATATTATAATTATTTAAGTTTTAGTTATATAAGTTATAGTTATTATATTTTAGCTATTTAAGTGATATTTATTTAAGTTATAGTTATTTAATTAATAGTTATTTAATTTATAGTTATTTAAGTTATAGTTATTTAAGTTATAGTTATTAAATTATATTTATTTAAGTTATAGTTATTTAATTTATAGTTATTTAATTTATAGTTATTTAATTTAGAGTTATTTAATTTATAGTTATTTAATTTATAGTTATTTAATTTATAGTTATTTAATTTATAGTTATTTAATTTATAGTTATTTAATTTATAGTTATTTAATTTATAGTTATTCAAGTTATAGTTATTTAATTAATAGTTATTTAAGTTATAGTTATTTAAGTTATAGTTATTTAAGTTATAGTTATTTAAGTTATAGTTATTTAAGTTATAGTTATTTAAGTTATAGTTATTTAATTAATAGTTATTTAAGTTATAGTTATTTAAGTTATAGTTATTTAAGTTATAGTTATTTAATTAATAGTAATTTAAGTTATAGTAATTTAAGTTTAGTTATTTAATTTATAGTTATTTAAGTTATAGTTAATTAAGTTATCGTTAGTTAAGTTATAGTTATTTAAGTTATAGTTATTAAATTATAGTTATTTAAGTTATAGTTATTTAATTTATAGTTTTTTCATTTATGGTTATTTAAGTTATAGTTATTTAAGTTATAGTTATTTAAGTTATAGTTATTTAAGTTATAGTTATTTAAGTTATAGTTATTTAAGTTATAGTTATTTAAGTTATAGTTATTTAAGTTATAGTTATTTAAGTTATAGTTATTTAAGTTATAGTTATTTAATTAATAGTTATTTAAGTTATAGTTATTTAAGTTATAGTTATTTAAGATATAGTTATTTAAGTTATAGTTATTTAAGTTATAGTTATTTAATTTATAGTTATTTAAGTTATAGTTATTTAAGTTATAGTTATTTAAGTTATAGTTATTTAAGTTATAGTTATTTAATAACTATTTATTTAATTTATAGTTATTTAATTAATAGTTATTTAAGTTATAGTTATTTAAGTTATAGTTATTTAAGTTATAGTTATTTAAGTTATAGTTATTTAAGTTATAGTTATTTAAGTTATAGTTATTTAAGTTATAGTTATTTAATTAATAGTTATTTAAGTTATAGTTATTTAAGTTATAGTTATTTAAGTTATAGTTATTTAATTAATAGTTATTTAAGTTATAGTTATTTAAGTTATAGTTATTTAAGTTATAGTTATTTAATTAATAGTAATTTAAGTTATAGTAATTTAAGTTTAGTTATTTAATTTATAGTTATTTAAGTTATAGTTAATTAAGTTATCGTTAGTTAAGTTATAGTTATTTAAGTTATAGTTATTATATAATATTTATTTAAGTTATAGTTATTTAAGATATATTTATTTAATTTATAGTTATTATATTATAATTATTTAAGTTTTAGTTATATAAGTTATAGTTATTATATTTTAGCTATTTAAGTGATATTTATTTAAGTTATAGTTATTTAATTAATAGTTATTTAATTTATAGTTATTTAAGTTATAGTTATTTAAGTTATAGTTATTAAATTATATTTATTTAAGTTATAGTTATTTAATTTATAGTTATTTAATTTATAGTTATTTAATTTATAGTTATTTAATTTATAGTTATTTAATTTATAGTTATTTAATTTATAGTTATTTAATTTATAGTTATTTAATTTATAGTTATTTAATTTATAGTTATTTAATTTATAGTTATTTAATTTATAGTTATTTAATTTATAGTTATTTAATTTATAGTTATTTAATTTATAGTTATTATAGTTATTTAAATTATAGTTATTTAAGTTATAGTTATTTAAGTTATAGTTATTTAAGTTATAGTTATTTAAGTTATAGTTATTTAAGTTATAGATATTTAAGTTATAGTTATTTCAGTTATAGTTATTTAAGTTAAAGTTATTTAAGTTATAGTTATTTAAGTTATAATTATTTAAATTATAGTTATATAAGTTATAGTTAATTAAGTTATCGTTATTTAAGTTATAGTTATTTAAATTTTAGTTATATAAGTTATAGTTATTGAATTTATAGTTATTTAATTTATAGTTATTTAAGTTATAGTTATTTAAGTTATAGTTATTTAAGTTATAGTTATTTAAGTTATAGTTATTTAAGTTATAGTTATTTAATTTATAGTTATTTAAGTTATAGTTATTTAAGTTATAGTTATTTAAGTTATAGTTATTTAAGTTATAGTTATTTAAGTTATAGTTATTTAAGTTATAGTTATTAAATTATAGTTATTTAAGTTATAGTTATTTAAGTTATAGTTATTTAAGTTATAGTTATTTAAGTTATAGTTATTTAAGTTATAGTTATTTAATTAATAGTTATTTAAGTTATAGTTATTTAAGTTATAGTTATTTAAGTTATAGTTATTTAAGTTATAGTTATTTAATTTATAGTTATTTAAGTTATAGTTATTTAAGTTATAGTTATTTAATTTATAGTTATTTAATTTATAGTTATTTAAGTTATAGTTATTTAAGTTATAGTTATTTAAGTTATAGTTATTTAAGTTATAGTTATTTAATTAATAGTAATTTAAGTTATAGTAATTTAAGTTTAGTTATTTAATTTATAGTTATTTAAGTTATAGTTAATTAAGTTATCGTTAGTTAAGTTATAGTTATTTAAGTTATAGTTATTAAATTATAGTTATTTAAGTTATAGTTATTTAATTTATAGTTTTTTCATTTATGGTTATTTAAGTTATAGTTATTTAAGTTATAGTTATTTAAGTTATAGTTATTTAAGTTATAGTTATTTAAGTTATAGTTATTTAAGTTATAGTTATTTAAGTTATAGTTATTTAAGTTATAGTTATTTAATTAATAGTTATTTAAGTTATAGTTATTTAAGTTATAGTTATTTAAGTTATAGTTATTTAAGTTATAGTTATTTAAGTTATAGTTATTTAAGTTATAGTTATTTAATTTATAATTATTTAAGTTATAGTTATTTAAGTTATAGTTATTTAAGTTATAGTTATTTAAGTTATAGTTATTTAAGTTATAGTTATTTAAGTTATAGTTATTTAATTAATAGTTATTTAAGTTATAGTTATTTAAGTTATAGTTATTTATGTTATAGTTATTTATGTTATAGTTATTTAAGTTATAGTTATTTAAGTTATAGTTATTTAAGTTATAGTTATTTAAGTTATAGTTATTTAATTAATAGTTATTTAAGTTATAGTTATTTAAGTTATAGTTATTTAAGTTATAGTTATTTAAGTTATAGTTATTTAAGTTATAGTTATTTAATTTATAGTTATTTAATTTATAGTTATTTAAGTTATAGTTATTTAAGTTATAGTTATTTAAGTTATAGTAATTTTAGTTTAGTTATTTAATTTATAGTTATTTAAGTTATAGTTAATTAAGTTATCGTTAGTTAAGTTATAGTTATTTAAGTTATAGTTATTAAATTATAGTTATTTAAGTTATAGTTATTTAATTTATAGTTTTTTCATTTATGGTTATTTAAGTTATAGTTATTTAAGTTATAGTTATTTAAGTTATAGTTATTTAATTAATAGTTATTTAAGTTATAGTTATTTAAGTTATAGTTATTTAAGTTATAGTTATTTAAGTTATAGTTATTTAAGTTATAGTTATTTAAGTTATAGTTATTTAATTAATAGTTATTTAAGTTATAGTTATTTAAGTTATAGTTATTTAAGTTATAGTTATTTAATTAATAGTAATTTAAGTTATAGTAATTTAAGTTTAGTTATTTAATTTATAGTTAGTTAAGTTATAGTTAATTAAGTTATCGTTAGTTAAGTTATAGTTATTTAAGTTATAGTTATTAAATTATAGTTATTTAAGTTATAGTTATTTAATTTATAGTTTTTTCATTTATGGTTATTTAAGTTATAGTTATTTAAGTTATAGTTATTTAAGTTATAGTTATTTAAGTTATAGTTATTTAAGTTATAGTTATTTAAGTTATAGTTATTTAAGTTATAGTTATTTAAGTTATAGTTATTTAAGTTATAGTTATTTAATTAATAGTTATTTAAGTTATAGTTATTTAAGTTATAGTTATTTAAGTTATAGTTATTTAAGTTATAGTTATTTAAGTTATAGTTATTTAATTTATAGTTATTTAAGTTATAGTTATTTAAGTTATAGTTATTTAAGTTATAGTTATTTAAGTTATAGTTATTTAAGTTATAGTTATTTAAGTTATAGTTATTTAAGTTATAGTTATTTAATTAATAGTTATTTAAGTTATAGTTATTTAAGTTATAGTTATTTAAGTTATAGTTATTTAAGTTATAGTTATTTAAGTTATAGTTATTTAAGTTATAGTTATTTAATTAATAGTTATTTAAGTTATAGTTATTTAAGTTATAGTTATTTAAGTTATAGTTATTTAATTAATAGTTATTTAAGTTATAGTTATTTAAGTTATAGTTATTTAAGTTATAGTTATTTAATTAATAGTAATTTAAGTTATAGTAATTTAAGTTTAGTTATTTAATTTATAGTTATTTAAGTTATAGTTAATTAAGTTATCGTTAGTTAAGTTATAGTTATTTAAGTTATAGTTATTATATAATATTTATTTAAGTTATAGTTATTTAAGATATATTTATTTAATTTATAGTTATTATATTATAATTATTTAAGTTTTAGTTATATAAGTTATAGTTATTATATTTTAGCTATTTAAGTGATATTTATTTAAGTTATAGTTATTTAATTAATAGTTATTTAATTTATAGTTATTTAAGTTATAGTTATTTAAGTTATAGTTATTAAATTATATTTATTTAAGTTATAGTTATTTAATTTATAGTTATTTAATTTATAGTTATTTAATTTAGAGTTATTTAATTTATAGTTATTTAATTTATAGTTATTTAATTTATAGTTATTTAATTTATAGTTATTTAATTTATAGTTATTTAATTTATAGTTATTTAATTTATAGTTATTCAAGTTATAGTTATTTAATTAATAGTTATTTAAGTTATAGTTATTTAAGTTATAGTTATTTAAGTTATAGTTATTTAAGTTATAGTTATTTAAGTTATAGTTATTTAAGTTATAGTTATTTAATTAATAGTTATTTAAGTTATAGTTATTTAAGTTATAGTTATTTAAGTTATAGTTATTTAATTAATAGTAATTTAAGTTATAGTAATTTAAGTTTAGTTATTTAATTTATAGTTATTTAAGTTATAGTTAATTAAGTTATCGTTAGTTAAGTTATAGTTATTTAAGTTATAGTTATTAAATTATAGTTATTTAAGTTATAGTTATTTAATTTATAGTTTTTTCATTTATGGTTATTTAAGTTATAGTTATTTAAGTTATAGTTATTTAAGTTATAGTTATTTAAGTTATAGTTATTTAAGTTATAGTTATTTAAGTTATAGTTATTTAAGTTATAGTTATTTAAGTTATAGTTATTTAAGTTATAGTTATTTAAGTTATAGTTATTTAATTAATAGTTATTTAAGTTATAGTTATTTAAGTTATAGTTATTTAAGTTATAGTTATTTAAGTTATAGTTATTTAAGTTATAGTTATTTAATTTATAGTTATTTAAGTTATAGTTATTTAAGTTATAGTTATTTAAGTTATAGTTATTTAAGTTATAGTTATTTAATAACTATTTATTTAATTTATAGTTATTTAATTAATAGTTATTTAAGTTATAGTTATTTAAGTTATAGTTATTTAAGTTATAGTTATTTAAGTTATAGTTATTTAAGTTATAGTTATTTAAGTTATAGTTATTTAAGTTATAGTTATTTAATTAATAGTTATTTAAGTTATAGTTATTTAAGTTATAGTTATTTAAGTTATAGTTATTTAATTAATAGTTATTTAAGTTATAGTTATTTAAGTTATAGTTATTTAAGTTATAGTTATTTAATTAATAGTAATTTAAGTTATAGTAATTTAAGTTTAGTTATTTAATTTATAGTTATTTAAGTTATAGTTAATTAAGTTATCGTTAGTTAAGTTATAGTTATTTAAGTTATAGTTATTATATAATATTTATTTAAGTTATAGTTATTTAAGATATATTTATTTAATTTATAGTTATTATATTATAATTATTTAAGTTTTAGTTATATAAGTTATAGTTATTATATTTTAGCTATTTAAGTGATATTTATTTAAGTTATAGTTATTTAATTTATAGTTATTTAATTTATAGTTATTTAATTTATAGTTATTTAATTTATAGTTATTTAATTTATAGTTATTTAATTTATAGTTATTTAATTTATAGTTATTTAATTTATAGTTATTTAATTTATAGTTATTTAATTTATAGTTATTTAATTTATAGTTATTTAATTTATAGTTATTTAATTTATAGTTATTTAATTTATAGTTATTATAGTTATTTAAATTATAGTTATTTAAGTTATAGTTATTTAAGTTATAGTTATTTAAGTTATAGTTATTTAAGTTATAGTTATTTAAGTTATAGATATTTAAGTTATAGTTATTTCAGTTATAGTTATTTAAGTTAAAGTTATTTAAGTTATAGTTATTTAAGTTATAATTATTTAAATTATAGTTATATAAGTTATAGTTAATTAAGTTATCGTTATTTAAGTTATAGTTATTTAAATTTTAGTTATATAAGTTATAGTTATTGAATTTATAGTTATTTAATTTATAGTTATTTAAGTTATAGTTATTTAAGTTATAGTTATTTAAGTTATAGTTATTTAAGTTATAGTTATTTAAGTTATAGTTATTTAATTTATAGTTATTTAAGTTATAGTTATTTAAGTTATAGTTATTTAAGTTATAGTTATTTAAGTTATAGTTATTTAAGTTATAGTTATTTAAGTTATAGTTATTAAATTATAGTTATTTAAGTTATAGTTATTTAAGTTATAGTTATTTAAGTTATAGTTATTTAAGTTATAGTTATTTAAGTTATAGTTATTTAATTAATAGTTATTTAAGTTATAGTTATTTAAGTTATAGTTATTTAAGTTATAGTTATTTAAGTTATAGTTATTTAATTTATAGTTATTTAAGTTATAGTTATTTAAGTTATAGTTATTTAATTTATAGTTATTTAATTTATAGTTATTTAAGTTATAGTTATTTAAGTTATAGTTATTTAAGTTATAGTTATTTAAGTTATAGTTATTTAATTAATAGTAATTTAAGTTATAGTAATTTAAGTTTAGTTATTTAATTTATAGTTATTTAAGTTATAGTTAATTAAGTTATCGTTAGTTAAGTTATAGTTATTTAAGTTATAGTTATTAAATTATAGTTATTTAAGTTATAGTTATTTAATTTATAGTTTTTTCATTTATGGTTATTTAAGTTATAGTTATTTAAGTTATAGTTATTTAAGTTATAGTTATTTAAGTTATAGTTATTTAAGTTATAGTTATTTAAGTTATAGTTATTTAAGTTATAGTTATTTAAGTTATAGTTATTTAATTAATAGTTATTTAAGTTATAGTTATTTAAGTTATAGTTATTTAAGTTATAGTTATTTAAGTTATAGTTATTTAAGTTATAGTTATTTAAGTTATAGTTATTTAATTTATAATTATTTAAGTTATAGTTATTTAAGTTATAGTTATTTAAGTTATAGTTATTTAAGTTATAGTTATTTAAGTTATAGTTATTTAAGTTATAGTTATTTAATTAATAGTTATTTAAGTTATAGTTATTTAAGTTATAGTTATTTATGTTATAGTTATTTATGTTATAGTTATTTAAGTTATAGTTATTTAAGTTATAGTTATTTAAGTTATAGTTATTTAAGTTATAGTTATTTAATTAATAGTTATTTAAGTTATAGTTATTTAAGTTATAGTTATTTAAGTTATAGTTATTTAAGTTATAGTTATTTAAGTTATAGTTATTTAATTTATAGTTATTTAATTTATAGTTATTTAAGTTATAGTTATTTAAGTTATAGTTATTTAAGTTATAGTTATAGTTATTTAAGTTATAGTTATTTAATTAATAGTAATTTAAGTTATAGTAATTTAAGTTTAGTTATTTAATTTATAGTTATTTAAGTTATAGTTAATTAAGTTATCGTTAGTTAAGTTATAGTTATTTAAGTTATAGTTATTAAATTATAGTTATTTAAGTTATAGTTATTTAATTTATAGTTTTTTCATTTATGGTTATTATATTATAGTTATATAAATTATAGTTATTTAATTTATAGTTATTTAATTTATAGTTATTTAAGTTATAGTTATTTAAGTTATAGTTATTTAAGTTATAGTTATTTAAGTTATAGTTATTTAATTAATAGTAATTTAAGTTATAGTAATTTTAGTTTAGTTATTTAATTTATAGTTATTTAAGTTATAGTTAATTAAGTTATCGTTAGTTAAGTTATAGTTATTTAAGTTATAGTTATTAAATTATAGTTATTTAAGTTATAGTTATTTAATTTATAGTTTTTTCATTTATGGTTATTTAAGTTATAGTTATTTAAGTTATAGTTATTTAAGTTATAGTTATTTAATTAATAGTTATTTAAGTTATAGTTATTTAAGTTATAGTTATTTAAGTTATAGTTATTTAAGTTATAGTTATTTAAGTTATAGTTATTTAAGTTATAGTTATTTAATTAATAGTTATTTAAGTTATAGTTATTTAAGTTATAGTTATTTAAGTTATAGTTATTTAATTAATAGTAATTTAAGTTATAGTAATTTAAGTTTAGTTATTTAATTTATAGTTATTTAAGTTATAGTTAATTAAGTTATCGTTAGTTAAGTTATAGTTATTTAAGTTATAGTTATTAAATTATAGTTATTTAAGTTATAGTTATTTAATTTATAGTTTTTTCATTTATGGTTATTTAAGTTATAGTTATTTAAGTTATAGTTATTTAAGTTATAGTTATTTAAGTTATAGTTATTTAAGTTATAGTTATTTAAGTTATAGTTATTTAATTAATAGTTATTTAAGTTATAGTTATTTAAGTTATAGTTATTTAAGTTATAGTTATTTAAGTTATAGTTATTTAAGTTATAGTTATTTAATTTATAGTTATTTAAATTATAGTTATTTAAGTTATAGTTATTTAAGTTATAGTTATTTAAGTTATAGTTATTTAAGTTATAGTTATTTAAGTTATAGTTATTTAATTAATAGTTATTTAAGTTATAGTTATTTAAGTTATAGTTATTTAAGTTATAGTTATTTAAGTTATAGTTATTTAAGTTATAGTTATTTAAGTTAGAGTTATTTAATTTATAGTTATTTAATTTATAGTTATTTAAGTTATAGTTATTTAAGTTATAGTTATTTAAGTTATAGTTATTTAAGTTATAGTTATTTAATTAATAGTAATTTAAGTTATAGTAATTTAAGTTTAGTTATTTAATTTATAGTTATTTAAGTTATAGTTAATTAAGTTATCGTTAGTTAAGTTATAGTTATTTAAGTTATAGTTATTAAATTATAGTTATTTAAGTTATAGTTATTTAATTTATAGTTTTTTCATTTATGGTTATTATATTATAGTTATATAAATTATAGTTATTTAAGTTATAGTTATTTAAGTTATAGTTATTTAAGTTATAGTTATTTAAGTTATAGTTATTTAATTAATAGTAATTTAAGTTATAGTAATTTTAGTTTAGTTATTTAATTTATAGTTATTTAAGTTATAGTTAATTAAGTTATCGTTAGTTAAGTTATAGTTATTTAAGTTATAGTTATTAAATTATAGTTATTTAAGTTATAGTTATTTAATTTATAGTTTTTTCATTTATGGTTATTTAAGTTATAGTTATTTAAGTTATAGTTATTTAAGTTATAGTTATTTAATTAATAGTTATTTAAGTTATAGTTATTTAAGTTATAGTTATTTAAGTTATAGTTATTTAAGTTATAGTTATTTAAGTTATAGTTATTTAAGTTATAGTTATTTAAGTTATAGTTATTTAAGTTATAGTTATTTAATTAATAGTTATTTAAGTTATAGTTATTTAAGTTATAGTTGTTTAAGTTATAGTTATTTAAGTTATAGTTATTTAAGTTATAGTTATTTAAGTTATAGTTATTTAATTTATAGTTATTTAATTTATAGTTATTTAAGTTATAGTTATTTAAGTTATAGTTATTTAAGTTATAGTTATTTAAGTTATAGTTATTTAATTAATAGTAATTTAAGTTATAGTAATTTAAGTTTAGTTATTTAATTTATAGTTATTTAAGTTATAGTTAATTAAGTTATCGTTAGTTAAGTTATAGTTATTTAAGTTATAGTTATTAAATTATAGTTATTTAAGTTATAGTTATTTAATTTATAGTTTTTTCATTTATGGTTATTATATTATAGTTATATAAATTATAGTTATTTAAGTTATAGTTATTTAAGTTATAGTTATTTAAGTTATAGTTATTTAAGTTATAGTTATTTAAGTTATAGTTATTTAAGTTATAGTTATTTAAGTTATAGTTATTTAATTAATAGTTATTTAAGTTATAGTTATTTAAGTTATAGTTATTTAAGTTATAGTTATTTAAGTTATAGTTATTTAAGTTATAGTTATTTAATTAATAGTTATTTAAGTTATAGTTATTTAAGTTATAGTTATTTAAGTTATAGTTATTTAAGTTATAATTATTTAAGTTATAGTTATTTAATTTATAGTTATTTAATTTATAGTTATTTAAGTTATAGTTATTTAAGTTATAGTTATTTAAGTTATAGTTATTTAAGTTATAGTTATTTAATTAATAGTAATTTAAGTTATAGTAATTTAAGTTTAGTTATTTAATTTATAGTTATTTAAGTTATAGTTAATTAAGTTATCGTTAGTTAAGTTATAGTTATTTAAGTTATAGTTATTAAATTATAATTATTTAAGTTATAGTTATTTAATTTATAGTTTTTTCATTTATGGTTATTTAAGTTATAGTTATTTAAGTTATAGTTATTTAAGTTATAGTTATTTAATTAATAGTTATTTAAGTTATAGTTATTTAAGTTATAGTTATTTAAGTTATAGTTTTAAGTTATAGTTATTTAAGTTATAGTTATTTAATTTATAGTTATTTAAGTTATAGTTATTTAAGTTATAGTTATTTAAATTATAGTTATTTAATTTATAGTTATTTAAGTTATAGTTATTTAAGTTATAGTTATTTAATTAACAGTTATTTAAGTTATAGTTATTTAAGTTATAGTTATTTAAGTTATAGTTATTTAAGTTATAGTTATTTAAGTTATAGTTATTTAAGTTATAGTTATTTAAGTTATAGTTATTTAATGAATAGTAATTTAAGTTATAGTAATTTAAGTTTAGTTATTTAATTTATAGTTATTTAAGTTATAGTTAATTAAGTTATCGTTAGTTAAGTTATAGTTATTAAATTATAGTTATTTAAGTTATAGTTATTTAATTTATAGTTTTTTCATTTATTGTTATTTAAGTTATAGTTATTTAAGTTATAGTTATTTAAGTTATAGTTATTTAAGTTATAGTTATTTAAGTTATAGTTATTTAATTAATAGTAATTTAAGTTATAGTAATTTAAGTTTAGTTATTTAATTTATAGTTATTTAAGTTATAGTTAATTAAGTTATCGTTAGTTAAGTTATAGTTATTTAAGTTATAGTTATTAAATTATAGTTACTTAAGTTATAGTTATTTAATTTATAGTTTTTTCATTTATGGTTATTTAAGTTATAGTTATTTAAGTTATAGTTATTTAAGTTATAGTTATTTAAGTTATAGTTATTTAAGTTATAGTTATTTAAGTTATAGTTATTTAAGTTATAGTTATTTAATTAATAGTTATTTAAGTTAGAGTTATTTAAGTTATAGTTATTTAAGTTATAGTTATTTAAGTTATAGTTATTTAAGTTATAGTTATTTAATTTATAGTTATTTAAGTTATAGTTATTTAAGTTATAGTTATTTAAGTTATAGTTATTTAAGTTATAGTTATTTAAGTTATAGTTATTTAAGTTATAGTTATTTAATTAATAGTTATTTAAGTTATAGTTATTTAAGTTATAGTTATTAAATTATAGTTATTTAAGTTATAGTTATTTAAGTTATAGTTATTTAAGTTATAGTTATTTAAGTTATAGTTATTTAATTTATAATTATTTAATTTATAGTTATTTAAGTTATAGTTATTTAAGTTATAGTTATTTAAGTTATAGTTATTTAAGTTATAGTTATTTAATTAATAGTAATTTAAGTTATAGTAATTTAAGTTTAGTTATTTAATTTATAGTTATTTAAGTTATAGTTAATTAAGTTATCGTTAGTTAAGTTATAGTTATTTAAGATATAGTTATTAAATTATAGTTATTTAAGTTATAGTAATTTAATTTATAGTTTTTTCATTTATGGTTATTATATTATAGTTATATAAATTATAGTTATTTAAGTTATAGTTATTTAAGTTATAGTTATTTAAGTTATAGTTATTTAAGTTATAGTTATTTAAGTTATAGTTATTTAAGTTATAGTTATTTAATTAATAGTTATTTAAGTTATAGTTATTTAAGTTATAGTTATTTAAGTTATAGTTATTTAAGTTATAGTTATTTAAGTTATAGTTATTTAAGTTATAGTTATTTAATTAATAGTTATTTAAGTAATAGTTATTTAAGTTATAGTTATTTAAGTTATAGTTATTTAATTAATAGTAATTTAAGTTATAGTAATTTAAGTTTAGTTATTTAATTTATAGTTATTTAAGTTATAGTTAATTAAGTTATCGTTAGTTAAGTTATAGTTATTTAAGTTATAGTTATTAAATTATAATTATTTAAGTTATAGTTATTTAATTTATAGTTTTTTCATTTATGGTTATTTAAGTTATAGTTATTTAAGTTATAGTTATTTAAGTTATAGTTATTTAATTAATAGTTATTTAAGTTATAGTTATTTAAGTTATAGTTATTTAAGTTATAGTTATTTAAGTTATAGTTATTTAAGTTATAGTTATTTAATTTATAGTTATTTAAGTTATAGTTATTTAAGTTATAGTTATTTAAGTTATAGTTATTTAAGTTATAGTTATTTAAGTTATAGTTATTTAAGTTATAGTTATTTAAGTTATAGTTATTTAAGTTATAGTTATTTAATTAATAGTTATTTAAGTTATAGTTATTTAAGTTATAGTTATTTAAGTTATAGTTATTTAAGTTATAGTTATTTAAGTTATAGTTATTTAAATTATAGTTATTTAATTTATAGTTATTTAATTTATAGTTATTTAAGTTATAGTTATTTAAGTTATAGTTATTTAAGTTATAGTTATTTAAGTTATAGTTATTTAATTAATAGTAATTTAAGTTATAGTTATTTAATTTATAGTTTTTTCATTTATTGTTATTTAAGTTATAGTTATTTAAGTTATAGTTATTTAAGTTATAGTTATTTAAGTTATAGTTATTTAAGTTATAGTTATTTAATTAATAGTAATTTAAGTTATAGTAATTTAAGTTTAGTTATTTAATTTATAGTTATTTAAGTTATAGTTAATTAAGTTATCGTTAGTTAAGTTATAGTTATTTAAGTTATAGTTATTAAATTATAGTTACTTAAGTTATAGTTATTTAATTTATAGTTTTTTCATTTATGGTTATTTAAGTTATAGTTATTTAAGTTATAGTTATTTAAGTTATAGTTATTTAAGTTATAGTTATTTAAGTTATAGTTATTTAAGTTATAGTTATTTAAGTTATAGTTA
The DNA here is from genome assembly GCA_964035775.1 of Osedax frankpressi. Taxonomy (NCBI): domain Eukaryota; kingdom Metazoa; phylum Annelida; class Polychaeta; order Sabellida; family Siboglinidae; genus Osedax; species Osedax frankpressi. The sequence continues at coordinate 1,748,025 of OZ038314.1, forward strand.
TTTAATTAATAGTTATTTAAGTTATAGTTATTTAAGTTATAGTTATTTAAGTTATAGTTATTTAAGTTATAGTTATTTAAGTTATAGTTATTTAATTTATAGTTATTTAAGTTATAGTTATTTAAGTTATAGTTATTTAAGTTATAGTTATTTAAGTTATAGTTATTTAAGTTATAGTTATTTAAGTTATAGTTATTTAAGTTATAGTTATTTAATTAATAGTTATTTAAGTTATAGTTATTTAAGTTATAGTTATTAAATTATAGTTATTTAAGTTATAGTTATTTAAGTTATAGTTATTTAAGTTATAGTTATTTAAGTTATAGTTATTTAATTTATAATTATTTAATTTATAGTTATTTAAGTTATAGTTATTTAAGTTATAGTTATTTAAGTTATAGTTATTTAAGTTATAGTTATTTAATTAATAGTAATTTAAGTTATAGTAATTTAAGTTTAGTTATTTAATTTATAGTTATTTAAGTTATAGTTAATTAAGTTATCGTTAGTTAAGTTATAGTTATTTAAGATATAGTTATTAAATTATAGTTATTTAAGTTATAGTTATTTAATTTATAGTTTTTTCATTTATGGTTATTATATTATAGTTATATAAATTATAGTTATTTAAGTTATAGTTATTTAAGTTATAGTTATTTAAGTTATAGTTATTTAAGTTATAGTTATTTAAGTTATAGTTATTTAAGTTATAGTTATTTAAGTTATAGTTATTTAATTAATAGTTATTTAAGTTATAGTTATTTAAGTTATAGTTATTTAAGTTATAGTTATTTAAGTTATAGTTATTTAAGTTATAGTTATTTAAGTTATAGTTATTTAATTAATAGTTATTTAAGTAATAGTTATTTAAGTTATAGTTATTTAAGTTATAGTTATTTAATTAATAGTAATTTAAGTTATAGTAATTTAAGTTTAGTTATTTAATTTATAGTTATTTAAGTTATAGTTAATTAAGTTATCGTTAGTTAAGTTATAGTTATTTAAGTTATAGTTATTAAATTATAATTATTTAAGTTATAGTTATTTAATTTATAGTTTTTTCATTTATGGTTATTTAAGTTATAGTTATTTAAGTTATAGTTATTTAAGTTATAGTTATTTAATTAATAGTTATTTAAGTTATAGTTATTTAAGTTATAGTTATTTAAGTTATAGTTATTTAAGTTATAGTTATTTAAGTTATAGTTATTTAATTTATAGTTATTTAAGTTATAGTTATTTAAGTTATAGTTATTTAAGTTATAGTTATTTAAGTTATAGTTATTTAAGTTATAGTTATTTAAGTTATAGTTATTTAAGTTATAGTTATTTAAGTTATAGTTATTTAATTAATAGTTATTTAAGTTATAGTTATTTAAGTTATAGTTATTTAAGTTATAGTTATTTAAGTTATAGTTATTTAAGTTATAGTTATTTAAATTATAGTTATTTAATTTATAGTTATTTAATTTATAGTTATTTAAGTTATAGTTATTTAAGTTATAGTTATTTAAGTTATAATTATTTAAGTTATAGTTATTTAATTAATAGTAATTTAAGTTATAGTAATTTAAGTTTAGTTATTTAATTTATAGTTATTTAAGTTATAGTTAATTAAGTTATCGTTAGTTAAGTTATAGTTATTTAAGTTATAGTTATTAAATTATAGTTATTTAAGTTATAGTTATTTAATTTATAGTTTTTTCATTTATGGTTATTTAAGTTATAGTTATTTAAGTTATAGTTATTTAAGTTATAGTTATTTAAGTTATAGTTATTTAATTAATAGTAATTTAAGTTATAGTAATTTAAGTTTAGTTATTTAAGTTATAGTTATTTAAGTTATAGTTATTTAAGTTATAGTTATTTAAGTTATAGTTATTTAAGTTATAGTTATTTAATTTATAGTTATTTAAGTTATAGTTATTTAAGTTATAGTTATTTAAGTTATAGTTATTTAAGTTATAGTTATTTAAGTTATAGTTATTTAAGTTATAGTTATTTAATTAATAGTTATTTAAGTTATAGTTATTTAAATTATATTTATTTAAGTTACAGTTATTTAAGTTATAGTTATTTAAGTTATAGTTATTTAATTTATAGTTATTTAATTTATAGTTATTTAAGTTATAGTTATTTAAGTTATAGTTATTTAAGTTATAGTTATTTAAGTTATAGTTATTTAATTAATAGTAATTTAAGTTATAGTAATTTAAGTTTAGTTATTTAATTTATAGTTATTTAAGTTATAGTTAATTAAGTTATCATTAGTTAAGTTATAGTTATTTAAGTTATAGTTATTAAATTATAGTTATTTAAGTTATAGTTATTTAATTTATAGTTTTTTCATTTATGGTTATTATATTATAGTTATATAAATTATAGTTATTTAAGTTATAGTTATTTAAGTTATAGTTATTTAAGTTATAGTTATTTAAGTTATAGTTATTTAAGTTATAGTTATTTAATTAATAGTTATTTAAGTTATAGTTATTTAAGTTATAGTTATTTAAGTTATAGTTATTTAAGTTATAGTTATTTAAGTTATAGTTATTTAATTAATAGTTATTTAAGTTATAGTTATTTAAGTTATAGTTATTTAAGTTATAGTTATTTAAGTTATAGTTATTTAAGTTATAGTTATTTAAGTTATAGTTATTTAAGTTATAGTTATTTATTTTATAGTTATTTAATTTATAGTTATTTAAGTTATAGTTATTTAAGTTATAGTTATTTAAGTTATAGTTATTTAAGTTATAGTTATTTAATTAATAGTAATTTAAGTTATAGTAATTTAAGTTTAGTTATTTAATTTATAGTTATTTAAGTTATAGTTAATTAAGTTATCGTTAGTTAAGTTATAGTTATTTAAGTTATGGTTATTAAATTATAGTTATTTAAGTTATAGTTTTTTCATTTATGGTTATTTAAGTTATAGTTATTTAAGTTATAGTTATTTAAGTTATAGTTATTTAATTAATAGTTATTTAAGTTATAGTTATTTAAGTTATAGTTATTTAAGTTATAGTTATTTAAATTATAGTTATTTAAGTTATAGTTATTTAATTTATAGTTATTTAAGTTATAGTTATTTAAGTTATAGTTATTTAAGTTATAGTTATTTAAGTTATAGTTATTTAAGTTATAGTTATTTAAGTTATAGTTATTTAAGTTATAGTTATTTAAGTTATAGTTATTTAATTAATAGTTATTTAAGTTATAGTTATTTAAGTTATAGTTATTTAAGTTATAGTTATTTAAGTTATAGTTATTTAAGTTATAGTTATTTAATTTATAGTTATTTAATTTATAGTTATTTAAGTTATAGTTATTTAAGTTATAGTTATTTAAGTTATAGTTATTTAAGTTATAGTTATTTAATTAATAGTAATTTAAGTTATAGTAATTTAAGTTTAGTTATTTAATTTATAGTTATTTAGGTTATAGTTAATTAAGTTATCGTTAGTTAAGTTATAGTTATTTAAGTTATATTTATTAAATTATAGTTATTTAAGTTATAGTTATTTAATTTATAGTTTTTTCATTTATGGTTATTATATTATAGTTATTTAAATTATAGTTATTTAAGTTATAGATATTTGAGATATAGTTATTTAATTTATAGTTATTTAAGTTATAGTTATTTAAGTTATAGTTATTTAAGTTATAGTTATTTAATTTATAGTTATTTAAGTTATAGTTAATTAAGTTATCGTTAGTTAAGTTATAGTTTTTTAAGTTATTGTTATTTAAGTTATTGTTATTTAAGTTATAGTTATCTAAGTTATAGTTATTTAAGTTATAGTTATTAAATTATAGTTATTTAAGTTATAGTTATTTAAGTTATGATTATTTAATTTATAGTTATTTAAGTTATAGTTAATTAAGTTATAGTTATTTAAGTTATAGTTATTAAATTATAGTTATTTAAGTTATAGTTATTTAATTAATATAGTTATTATATTAAATTATATTAATAGTTATTATATTATTATTATTTAAATTATAGTTATTTAACTTATAGTTATTTAATATAGAGTTATTTAAGTTTTAGTTATATAATGTATTGTTATTTAAGTTATTCTTATTTAAGTTATAGTTATTTTAGTTATAGTTATTTAAGTTATAGTTATTTAAGTTATAGTTATTTAAGTTATAGTTATTAAATTATAGTTATTTAAGTTATAGTTATTTAATTTATAGTTATTTAAGTTATAGTTATTTAAGTTATAGTTATTTAAGTTATAGTTATTTAATTAATAGTTATTTAAGTTATAGTTATTTAAGTTATAGTTATTTAAGTTATAGTTATTTAAGTTATAGTTATTTAAGTTATAGTTATTTAATTTATAGTTATTTAAGTTATAGTTATTTAAGTTATAGTTATTTAAGTTATAGTTATTTAAGTTATAGTTATTTAAGTTATAGTTATTTAAATTATAGTTATTTAAGTTATAGTTATTTAATTTATAGTTATTTAAGTTATAGTTATTTAAGTAATAGTTATTTAAGTTATAGTTATTTAAGTTATAGTTATTTAAGTTATAGTTATTTAAGTTATAGTTATTTAAGTTATAGTTATTTAATTAATAGTTATTTAAGTTATAGTTATTTAAGTTATAGTTATTTAAGTTATAGTTATTTAAGTCATAGTTATTTAAGTTATAGTTATTTAAGTTATAGTTATTTAATTTATAGTTATTTAAGTTATAGTTATTTAAGTTATAGTTATTTAAGTTATAGTTATTTAAGTTATAGTTATTTAATTAATAGTAATTTAAGTTATAGTAATTTAAGTTTAGTTATTTAATTTATAGTTATTTAGGTTATAGTTAATTAAGTTATCGTTAGTTAAGTTATAGTTATTTAAGTTATATTTATTAAATTAAAGTTATTTAAGTTATAGTTATTTAATTTATAGTTTTTTCATTTATGGTTATTATATTATAGTTATATAAATTATAGTTATTTAAGTTATAGTTATTTAAGTTATATTTATTTAAGTTATAGTTATTTAAGTTATAGTTATTTAATTTATAGTTTTTTAATTTATGGTTATTATATTATAGTTATTTAAATTATAGTTATTTAAGTTATAGTTATTTAAGTTATAGTTATTTAATTTATAGTTATTTAAGTTATAGTTAATTAAGTTATCGTTAGTTAAGTTATAGTTTTTTAAGTTATTGTTATTTAAGTTATTGTTATTTAAGTTATAGTTATTTAAGTTATAGTTATTTAATTTATAGTTTTTTCATTTATGGTTATTATATTATAGTTATATAAATTATTGTTATTTAAGTTATAGTTATTTAAGTTATATTTATTTAAGTTATAGTTATTTAAGTTATAGTTATTTAATTTATAGTTTTTTAATTTATGGTTATTATATTATAGTTATTTAAATTATAGTTATTTAAGTTATAGTTATTTGAGATATAGTTATTTAATTTATATTTATTTAAGTTATAGTTATTTAAGTTATAGTTATTTAAGTTATAGTTATTTAATTTATAGTTATTTAAGTTATAGTTAATTAAGTTATCGTTAGTTAAGTTATAGTTATGTAAGTTATTGTTATTTAAGTTATTATTATTTAAGTTATAGTTATCTAAGTTATAGTTATTTAAGTTATAGTTATTTAAATTATAGTTAATTAAGTTATAGTTATTTAAGTTATAGTTATTAAATTATAGTTATTTAAGTTATAGTTATTTAATTAATAGTTATTATATTATTATTATTTAAATTATAGTTATTTAACTTATAGTTATTTAAGATAGAGTTATTTAAGTTTTAGTTATATAATGTATTGTTATTTAAGTTATTCTTATTTAAGTTATAGTTATTTAAGTTATAGTTATTTAAGTTATAGTTATTTAAGTTATAGTTATTTAAGTTATAGTTATTAAATTATAGTTATTTAAGTTATAGTTATTTAATTTATAGTTATTTAAGTTATAGTTATTTAAGTTATAGTTATTTAAGTTATAGTTATTTAATTAATAGTTATTTAAGTTATAGTTATTTAAGTTATAGTTATTTAATTTATAGTTATTTAAGTTATAGTTATTTAAGTTATAGTTATTTAAGTTATAGTTATTTAATTTATAGTTATTTAAGTTATAGTTATTTAAGTTATAGTTATTTAAGTTATAGTTATTTAAGTTATAGTAATTTAAGTTATAGTTATTTAAGTTATAGTTATTTAAGTTATAGTTATTTAATTAATAGTTATTTAAGTTATAGTTATTTAAGTTATAGTTATTTAAGTTATAGTTATTTAATTAATAGTAATTTAAGTTATAGTAATTTAAGTTTAGTTATTTAATTTATAGTTATTTAAGTTATAGTTAATTAAGTTATCGTTAGTTAAGTTATAGTTATTTAAGTTATAGTTATTAAATTATAGCTATTTAAGTTATAGTTATTTAATTTATAGTTTTTTCATTTATGGTTATTTAAGTTATAGTTATTTAAGTTATAGTTATTTAAGTTATAGTTATTTAAGTTATAGTTATTTAAGTTATAGTTATTTAAGTTATGGTTATTTAAGTTATAGTTATTTAAGTTATAGTTATTTAAGTTATAGTTATTTAAGTTATAGTTATTTAATTAATAGTAATTTAAGTTATAGTTATTTAAGTTATAGTTATTTAAGTTATAGTTATTTAAGTTATAGTTATTTAATTTATAGTTATTTAAGTTATAGTTATTTAAGTTATAGTTATTTAAGTTATAGTTATTTAAGTTATAGTTATTTAAGTTATAGTTATTTAAGTTATAGTTATTTAAGTTATAGTTATTTAAGTTATAGTTATTTAATTAATAGTTATTTAAGTTATAGTTATTTAAGTTATAGTTATTTAAGTTATAGTTATTTAAGTTATAGTTATTTAAGTTATAGTTATTTAAGTTATAGTTATTTAAGTTATAGTTATTTAAGTTATAGTTATTTAATTAATAGTTATTTAAGTTATAGTTATTTAAATTATATTTATTTAAGTTACAGTTATTTAAGTTATAGTTATTTAAGTTATAGTTATTTAATTTATAGTTATTTAATTTATAGTTATTTAAGTTATAGTTATTTAAGTTATAGTTATTTAAGTTATAGTTATTTAAGTTATAGTTATTTAATTAATAGTAATTTAAGTTATAGTAATTTAAGTTTAGTTATTTAATTTATAGTTATTTAAGTTATAGTTAATTAAGTTATCATTAGTTAAGTTATAGTTATTTAAGTTATAGTTATTAAATTATAGTTATTTAAGTTATAGTTATTTAATTTATAGTTTTTTCATTTATGGTTATTATATTATAGTTATATAAATTATAGTTATTTAAGTTATAGTTATTTAAGTTATAGTTATTTAAGTTATAGTTATTTAAGTTATAGTTATTTAAGTTATAATTATTTAATTAATAGTTATTTAAGTTATAGTTATTTAAGTTATAGTTATTTAAGTTATAGTTATTTAAGTTATAGTTATTTAAGTTATAGTTATTTAATTAATAGTTATTTAAGTTATAGTTATTTAAGTTATAGTTATTTAAGTTATAGTTATTTAAGTTATAGTTATTTAAGTTATAGTTATTTAAGTTATAGTTATTTAAGTTATAGTTATTTAAGTTATAGTTATTTAATTTATAGTTATTTAATTTATAGTTACTTAAGTTATAGTTATTTAAGTTATAGTTATTTAAGTTATAGTTATTTAAGTTATAGTTATTTAATTAATAGTAATTTAAGTTATAGTAATTTAAGTTTAGTTATTTAATTTATAGTTATTTAAGTTATAGTTAATTAAGTTATCGTTAGTTAAGTTATAGTTATTTAAGTTATGGTTATTAAATTATAGTTATTTAAGTTATAGTTTTTTCATTTATGGTTATTTAAGTTATAGTTATTTAAGTTATAGTTATTTAAGTTATAGTTATTTAGTTAATAGTTATTTAAGTTATAGTTATTTAAGTTATAGTTATTTAAGTTATAGTTATTTAAATTATAGTTATTTAAGTTATAGTTATTTAATTTATAGTTATTTAAGTTATAGTTATTTAAGTTATAGTTATTTAAGTTATAGTTATTTAAGTTATAGTTATTTAAGTTATAGTTATTTAAGTTATAGTTATTTAAGTTATAGTTATTTAATTAATAGTTATTTAAGTTATAGTTATTTAAGTTATAGTTATTTAAGTTATAGTTATTTAAGTTATAGTTATTTAAGTTATAGTTATTTAATTTATAGTTATTTAATTTATAGTTATTTAAGTTATAGTTATTTAAGTTATAGTTATTTAAGTTATAGTTATTTAATTAATAGTAATTTAAGTTATAGTAATTTAAGTTTAGTTATTTAATTTATAGTTATTTAGGTTATAGTTAATTAAGTTATCGTTAGTTAAGTTATAGTTATTTAAGTTATATTTATTAAATTATAGTTATTTAAGTTATAGTTATTTAATTTATAGTTTTTTCATTTATGGTTATTATATTATAGTTATATAAATTATAGTTATTTAAGTTATAGTTATTTAAGTTATATTTATTTAAGTTATAGTTATTTAAGTTATAGTTATTTAATTTATAGTTTTTTAATTTATGGTTATTATATTATAGTTATTTAAATTATAGTTATTTAAGTTATAGTTATTTGAGATATAGTTATTTAATTTATAGTTATTTAAGTTATAGTTATTTAAGTTATAGTTATTTAAGTTATAGTTATTTAATTTATAGTTATTTAAGTTATAGTTAATTAAGTTATCGTTAGTTAAGTTATAGTTTTTTAAGTTATTGTTATTTAAGTTATTGTTATTTAAGTTATAGTTATTTAAGTTATAGTTATTTAATTTATAGTTTTTTCATTTATGGTTATTATATTATAGTTATATAAATTATTGTTATTTAAGTTATAGTTATTTAAGTTATATTTATTTAAGTTATAGTTATTTAAGTTATAGTTATTTAATTTATAGTTTTTTAATTTATGGTTATTATATTATAGTTATTTAAATTATAGTTATTTAAGTTATAGTTATTTGAGATATAGTTATTTAATTTATATTTATTTAAGTTATAGTTATTTAAGTTATAGTTATTTAAGTTATAGTTATTTAATTTATAGTTATTTAAGTTATAGTTAATTAAGTTATCGTTAGTTAAGTTATAGTTATGTAAGTTATTGTTATTTAAGTTATAGTTATTTAAGTTATGATTATTTAATTTATAGTTATTTAAGTTATAGTTAATTAAGTTATAGTTATTTAAGTTATAGTTATTAAATTATAGTTATTTAAGTTATAGTTATTTAATTAATAGTTATTATATTATTATTATTTAAATTATAGTTATTTAACTTATAGTTATTTAAGATAGAGTTATTTAAGTTTTAGTTATATAATGTATTGTTATTTAAGTTATTCTTATTTAAGTTATAGTTATTTAAGTTATAGTTATTTAAGTTATAGTTATTTAAGTTATAGTTATTTAAGTTATAGTTATTTAAGTTATAGTTATTTAAGTTATAGTTATTAAATTATAGTTATTTAAGTTATAGTTATTTAATTTATAGTTATTTAAGTTATAGTTATTTAAGTTATAGTTATTTAAGTTATAGTTATTTAATTAATAGTTATTTAAGTTATAGTTATTTAAGTTATAGTTATTTAATTTATAGTTATTTAAGTTATAGTTATTTAAGTTATAGTTATTTAAGTTATAGTTATTTAAGTTATAGTTATTTAAGTTATAGTTATTTAAATTATAGTTATTTAAGTTATAGTTATTTAATTTATAGTTATTTAAGTTATAGTTATTTAAGTAATAGTTATTTAAGTTATAGTTATTTAAGTTATAGTTATTTAAGTTATAGTTATTTAAGTTATAGTTATTTAATTAATAGTTATTTAAGTTATAGTTATTTAAGTTATAGTTATTTAAGTTATAGTTATTTAAGTTATAGTTATTTAAGTTATAGTTATTTAATTTATAGTTATTTAATTTATAGTTATTTAAGTTATAGTTATTTAAGTTATAGTTATTTAAGTTATAGTTATTTAAGTTATATTTATTTAATTAATAGTAATTTAAGTTATAGTAATTTAAGTTTAGTTATTTAATTTATAGTTATTTAGGTTATAGTTAATTAAGTTATCGTTAGTTAAGTTATAGTTATTTAAGTTATACTTATTTAAGTTATAGTTATTTAAGTTATAGTTATTTAATTTATAGTTTTTTAATTTATGGTTATTATATTATAGTTATTTAAATTATAGTTATTTAAGTTATAGTTATTTGAGATATAGTTATTTAATTTATAGTTATTTAAGTTATAGTTATTTAAGTTATAGTTATTTAAGTTATAGTTATTTAATTTATAGTTATTTAAGTTATAGTTAATTAAGTTATCGTTAGTTAAGTTATAGTTTTTTAAGTTATTGTTATTTAAGTTATTGTTATTTAAGTTATAGTTATTTAAGTTATAGTTATTTAATTTATAGTTTTTTCATTTATGGTTATTATATTATAGTTATATAAATTATTGTTATTTAAGTTATAGTTATTTAAGTTATATTTATTTAAGTTATAGTTATTTAAGTTATAGTTATTTAATTTATAGTTATTTAAGTTATAGTTATTAAATTATAGTTATTTAAGTTATAGTTATTTAATTTATAGTTATTTAAGTTATAGTTATTTAAGTTATAGTTATTTAAGTTATAGTTATTTAATTAATAGTTATTTAAGTTATAGTTATTTAAGTTATAGTTATTTAATTTATAGTTATTTAAGTTATAGTTATTTAAGTTATAGTTATTTAAGTTATAGTTATTTAATTTATAGTTATTTAAGTTATAGTTATTTAAGTTATAGTTATTTAAGTTATAGTTATTTAAGTTATAGTAATTTAAGTTATAGTTATTTAAGTTATAGTTATTTAAGTTATAGTTATTTAATTAATAGTTATTTAAGTTATAGTTATTTAAGTTATAGTTATTTAAGTTATAGTTATTTAATTAATAGTAATTTAAGTTATAGTAATTTAAGTTTAGTTATTTAATTTATAGTTATTTAAGTTATAGTTAATTAAGTTATCGTTAGTTAAGTTATAGTTATTTAAGTTATAGTTATTAAATTATAGCTATTTAAGTTATAGTTATTTAATTTATAGTTTTTTCATTTATGGTTATTTAAGTTATAGTTATTTAAGTTATAGTTATTTAAGTTATAGTTATTTAAGTTATAGTTATTTAAGTTATAGTTATTTAAGTTATGGTTATTTAAGTTATAGTTATTTAAGTTATAGTTATTTAAGTTATAGTTATTTAAGTTATAGTTATTTAATTAATAGTAATTTAAGTTATAGTTATTTAAGTTATAGTTATTTAAGTTATAGTTATTTAAGTTATAGTTATTTAATTTATAGTTATTTAAGTTATAGTTATTTAAGTTATAGTTATTTAAGTTATAGTTATTTAAGTTATAGTTATTTAAGTTATAGTTATTTAAGTTATAGTTATTTAAGTTATAGTTATTTAAGTTATAGTTATTTAATTAATAGTTATTTAAGTTATAGTTATTTAAGTTATAGTTATTTAAGTTATAGTTATTTAAGTTATAGTTATTTAAGTTATAGTTATTTAAGTTATAGTTATTTAAGTTATAGTTATTTAAGTTATAGTTATTTAATTAATAGTTATTTAAGTTATAGTTATTTAAATTATATTTATTTAAGTTACAGTTATTTAAGTTATAGTTATTTAAGTTATAGTTATTTAATTTATAGTTATTTAATTTATAGTTATTTAAGTTATAGTTATTTAAGTTATAGTTATTTAAGTTATAGTTATTTAAGTTATAGTTATTTAATTAATAGTAATTTAAGTTATAGTAATTTAAGTTTAGTTATTTAATTTATAGTTATTTAAGTTATAGTTAATTAAGTTATCATTAGTTAAGTTATAGTTATTTAAGTTATAGTTATTAAATTATAGTTATTTAAGTTATAGTTATTTAATTTATAGTTTTTTCATTTATGGTTATTATATTATAGTTATATAAATTATAGTTATTTAAGTTATAGTTATTTAAGTTATAGTTATTTAAGTTATAGTTATTTAAGTTATAGTTATTTAAGTTATAATTATTTAATTAATAGTTATTTAAGTTATAGTTATTTAAGTTATAGTTATTTAAGTTATAGTTATTTAAGTTATAGTTATTTAAGTTATAGTTATTTAATTAATAGTTATTTAAGTTATAGTTATTTAAGTTATAGTTATTTAAGTTATAGTTATTTAAGTTATAGTTATTTAAGTTATAGTTATTTAAGTTATAGTTATTTAAGTTATAGTTATTTAAGTTATAGTTATTTAATTTATAGTTATTTAATTTATAGTTACTTAAGTTATAGTTATTTAAGTTATAGTTATTTAAGTTATAGTTATTTAAGTTATAGTTATTTAATTAATAGTAATTTAAGTTATAGTAATTTAAGTTTAGTTATTTAATTTATAGTTATTTAAGTTATAGTTAATTAAGTTATCGTTAGTTAAGTTATAGTTATTTAAGTTATGGTTATTAAATTATAGTTATTTAAGTTATAGTTTTTTCATTTATGGTTATTTAAGTTATAGTTATTTAAGTTATAGTTATTTAAGTTATAGTTATTTAGTTAATAGTTATTTAAGTTATAGTTATTTAAGTTATAGTTATTTAAGTTATAGTTATTTAAATTATAGTTATTTAAGTTATAGTTATTTAATTTATAGTTATTTAAGTTATAGTTATTTAAGTTATAGTTATTTAAGTTATAGTTATTTAAGTTATAGTTATTTAAGTTATAGTTATTTAAGTTATAGTTATTTAAGTTATAGTTATTTAATTAATAGTTATTTAAGTTATAGTTATTTAAGTTATAGTTATTTAAGTTATAGTTATTTAAGTTATAGTTATTTAAGTTATAGTTATTTAATTTATAGTTATTTAATTTATAGTTATTTAAGTTATAGTTATTTAAGTTATAGTTATTTAAGTTATAGTTATTTAAGTTATAGTTATTTAATTAATAGTAATTTAAGTTATAGTAATTTAAGTTTAGTTATTTAATTTATAGTTATTTAGGTTATAGTTAATTAAGTTATCGTTAGTTAAGTTATAGTTATTTAAGTTATATTTATTAAATTATAGTTATTTAAGTTATAGTTATTTAATTTATAGTTTTTTCATTTATGGTTATTATATTATAGTTATATAAATTATAGTTATTTAAGTTATAGTTATTTAAGTTATATTTATTTAAGTTATAGTTATTTAAGTTATAGTTATTTAATTTATAGTTTTTTAATTTATGGTTATTATATTATAGTTATTTAAATTATAGTTATTTAAGTTATAGTTATTTGAGATATAGTTATTTAATTTATAGTTATTTAAGTTATAGTTATTTAAGTTATAGTTATTTAAGTTATAGTTATTTAATTTATAGTTATTTAAGTTATAGTTAATTAAGTTATCGTTAGTTAAGTTATAGTTTTTTAAGTTATTGTTATTTAAGTTATTGTTATTTAAGTTATAGTTATTTAAGTTATAGTTATTTAATTTATAGTTTTTTCATTTATGGTTATTATATTATAGTTATATAAATTATTGTTATTTAAGTTATAGTTATTTAAGTTATATTTATTTAAGTTATAGTTATTTAAGTTATAGTTATTTAATTTATAGTTTTTTAATTTATGGTTATTATATTATAGTTATTTAAATTATAGTTATTTAAGTTATAGTTATTTGAGATATAGTTATTTAATTTATATTTATTTAAGTTATAGTTATTTAAGTTATAGTTATTTAAGTTATAGTTATTTAATTTATAGTTATTTAAGTTATAGTTAATTAAGTTATCGTTAGTTAAGTTATAGTTATGTAAGTTATTGTTATTTAAGTTATAGTTATTTAAGTTATGATTATTTAATTTATAGTTATTTAAGTTATAGTTAATTAAGTTATAGTTATTTAAGTTATAGTTATTAAATTATAGTTATTTAAGTTATAGTTATTTAATTAATAGTTATTATATTATTATTATTTAAATTATAGTTATTTAACTTATAGTTATTTAAGATAGAGTTATTTAAGTTTTAGTTATATAATGTATTGTTATTTAAGTTATTCTTATTTAAGTTATAGTTATTTAAGTTATAGTTATTTAAGTTATAGTTATTTAAGTTATAGTTATTTAAGTTATAGTTATTTAAGTTATAGTTATTTAAGTTATAGTTATTAAATTATAGTTATTTAAGTTATAGTTATTTAATTTATAGTTATTTAAGTTATAGTTATTTAAGTTATAGTTATTTAAGTTATAGTTATTTAATTAATAGTTATTTAAGTTATAGTTATTTAAGTTATAGTTATTTAATTTATAGTTATTTAAGTTATAGTTATTTAAGTTATAGTTATTTAAGTTATAGTTATTTAAGTTATAGTTATTTAAGTTATAGTTATTTAAATTATAGTTATTTAAGTTATAGTTATTTAATTTATAGTTATTTAAGTTATAGTTATTTAAGTAATAGTTATTTAAGTTATAGTTATTTAAGTTATAGTTATTTAAGTTATAGTTATTTAAGTTATAGTTATTTAATTAATAGTTATTTAAGTTATAGTTATTTAAGTTATAGTTATTTAAGTTATAGTTATTTAAGTTATAGTTATTTAAGTTATAGTTATTTAATTTATAGTTATTTAATTTATAGTTATTTAAGTTATAGTTATTTAAGTTATAGTTATTTAAGTTATAGTTATTTAAGTTATATTTATTTAATTAATAGTAATTTAAGTTATAGTAATTTAAGTTTAGTTATTTAATTTATAGTTATTTAGGTTATAGTTAATTAAGTTATCGTTAGTTAAGTTATAGTTATTTAAGTTATACTTATTTAAGTTATAGTTATTTAAGTTATAGTTATTTAATTTATAGTTTTTTAATTTATGGTTATTATATTATAGTTATTTAAATTATAGTTATTTAAGTTATAGTTATTTGAGATATAGTTATTTAATTTATAGTTATTTAAGTTATAGTTATTTAAGTTATAGTTATTTAAGTTATAGTTATTTAATTTATAGTTATTTAAGTTATAGTTAATTAAGTTATCGTTAGTTAAGTTATAGTTTTTTAAGTTATTGTTATTTAAGTTATTGTTATTTAAGTTATAGTTATTTAAGTTATAGTTATTTAATTTATAGTTTTTTCATTTATGGTTATTATATTATAGTTATATAAATTATTGTTATTTAAGTTATAGTTATTTAAGTTATATTTATTTAAGTTATAGTTATTTAAGTTATAGTTATTTAATTTATAGTTTTTTAATTTATGGTTATTATATTATAGTTATTTAAATTATAGTTATTTAAGTTATAGTTATTTGAGATATAGTTATTTAATTTATATTTATTTAAGTTATAGTTATTTAAGTTATAGTTATTTAAGTTATAGTTATTTAATTTATAGTTATTTAAGTTATAGTTAATTAAGTTATCGTTAGTTAAGTTATAGTTATGTAAGTTATTGTTATTTAAGTTATTGTTATTTAAGTTATAGTTATCTAAGTTATAGTTATTTAAGTTATAGTTATTAAATTATAGTTATTTAAGTTATAGTTATTTAAGTTATGATTATTTAATTTATAGTTATTTAAGTTATAGTTAATTAAGTTATAGTTATTTAAGTTATAGTTATTAAATTATAGTTATTTAAGTTATAGTTATTTAATTAATAGTTATTATATTATTATTATTTAAATTATAGTTATTTAACTTATAGTTATTTAAGATAGAGTTATTTAAGTTTTAGTTATATAATGTATTGTTATTTAAGTTATTCTTATTTAAGTTATAGTTATTTAAGTTATAGTTATTTAAGTTATAGTTATTTAAGTTATAGTTATTTAAGTTATAGTTATTAAATTATAGTTATTTAAGTTATAGTTATTTAATTTATAGTTATTTAAGTTATAGTTATTTAAGTTATAGTTATTTAAGTTATAGTTATTTAATTAATAGTTATTTAAGTTATAGTTATTTAAGTAATAGTTATTTAATTTATAGTTATTTAAGTTATAGTTATTTAAGTTATAGTTATTTAAGTTATAGTTATTTAATTTATAGTTATTTAAGTTATAGTTATTTAAGTTATAGTTATTTAATTAATAGTTATTTAAGTTATAGTTATTTAAGTTATAGTTATTTAAGTTATAGTTATTTAAGTTATAGTTATTTAAGTTATAGTTATTTAAGTTATAGTTATTTAAGTTATAGTTATTTAATTAATAGTTATTTAAGTTATAGTTATTTAAGTTATAGTTATTTAAGTTATAGTTATTTAATTAATAGTTATTTAAGTTATAGTTATTTAAGTTATAGTTATTTAATTAATAGTTATTTAAGTTATAGTTATTTAAGTTATAGTTATTTAAGTTATAGTTATTTAAGTTATAGTTATTTAAGTTATAGTTATTTAATTTATAGTTATTTAAGTTATAGTTATTTAAGTTATAGTTATTTAAGTTATAGTTATTTAAGTTATAGTTATTTAAGTTATAGTTATTTAAGTTATAGTTATTTAAGTTATAGTTATTTAAGTTATAGTTATTTAATTAATAGTTATTTAAGTTATAGTTATTTAAGTTATAGTTATTTAAGTTATAGTTATTTAAGTTATAGTTATTTAAGTTATAGTTATTTAAGTTATAGTTATTTAATTAATAGTTATTTAAGTTATAGTTATTTAAGTTATAGTTATTTAAGTTATAGTTATTTAAGTTATAGTTATTTAAGTTATAGTTATTTAATTTATAGTTATTTAATTTATAGTTATTTAAGTTATAGTTATTTAAGTTATAGTTATTTAAGTTATAGTTATTTAAGTTATAGTTATTTAATTAATAGTAATTTAAGTTATAGTAATTTAAGTTTAGTTATTTAATTTATAGTTATTTAAGTTATAGTTAATTAAGTTATCGTTAGTTAAGTTATAGTTATTTAAGTTATAGTTATTAAATTATAGTTATTTAAGTTATAGTTATTTAATTTATAGTTTTTTCATTTATGGTTATTATATTATAGTTATATAAATTATAGTTATTTAAGTTATAGTTATTTAAGTTATAGTTATTTAAGTTATAGTTATTTAAGTTATAGTTATTTAAGTTATAGTTATTTAAGTTATAGTTATTTAAGTTATAGTTATTTGATTAATAGTTATTTAAGTTATAGTTATTTAAGTTATAGTTATTTAAGTTATAGTTATTTAAGTTATAGTTATTTAATTAATAGTTATTTAAGTTATAGTTATTTAAGTTATAGTTATTTAAGTTATAGTTATTTAAGTTATAGTTATTTAAGTTATAGTTATTTAATTAATAGTTATTTAAGTTATAGTTATTTAAGTTATAGTTATTTAAGTTATAGTTATTTAAGTTATAGTTATTTAAGTTATAGTTATTTAATTTATAGTTATTTAATTTATAGTTATTTAAGTTATAGTTATTTAAGTTATAGTTATTTAAGTTATAGTTATTTAAGTTATAGTTATTTAATTAATAGTAATTTAAGTTATAGTAATTTAAGTTTAGTTATTTAATTTATAGTTATTTAAGTTATAGTTAATTAAGTTATCGTTAGTTAAGTTATAGTTATTTAAGTTATAGTTATTAAATTATAGTTATTTAAGTTATAGTTTTTTCATTTATGGTTATTTAAGTTATAGTTATTTAAGTTATAGTTATTAAAGTTATAGTTATTTAATTAATAGTTATTTAAGTTATAGTTATTTAAGTTATAGTTATTTAAGTTATAGTTATTTAAGTTATAGTTATTTAAATTATAGTTATTTAAGTTATAGTTATTTAATTTATAGTTATTTAAGTTATAGTTATTTAAGTTATAGTTATTTAATTAATAGTTATTTAAGTTATAGTTATTTAAGTTATAGTTATTTAAGTTATAGTTATTTAAGTTATAGTTATTTAAGTTATAGTTATTTAATTAATAGTTATTTAAGTTATAGTTATTTAAGTTATAGTTATTTAAGTTATAGTTATTTAAGTTATAGTTATTTAAGTTATAGTTATTTAATTAATAGTAATTTAAGTTATAGTAATTTAAGTTTAGTTATTTAATTTATAGTTATTTAAATTATAGTTATTTAAGTTATAGTTATTATATAATATTTATTTAAGTTATAGTTATTTAAGATATATTTATTTAATTTATAGTTATTATATTATAATTATTTAAGTTTTAGTTATTTAAGTTATAGTTATTATATTATAGCTATTTAAGTGATATTTATTTAAGTTATAGTTATTTAATTAATAGTTATTTAATTTATAGTTATTTAAGTTATAGTTATTTAAGTTATAGTTATTTAAGTTATAGTTATTTAAGTTATAGTTATTTAAGTTATAGTTATTTAATTAATAGTAATTTAAGTTATAGTAATTTAAGTTTAGTTATTTAATTTATAGTTATTTAAGTTATAGTTAATTAAGTTATCGTTAGTTAAGTTATAGTAATTTAAGTTATAGTTATTAAATTATAGTTATTTAAGTTATAGTTATTTAATTTATAGTTTTTTCATTTATGGTTATTATATTATAGTTATATAAATTATAGTTATTTAAGTTATAGTTATTTAAGTTATAGTTATTTAAGTTATAGTTATTTAAGTTATAGTTATTTAAGTTATAGTTATTTAAGTTATAGTTATTTAATTAATAGTTATTTAAGTTATAGTTATTTAAGTTATAGTTATTTAAGTTATAGTTATTTAAGTTATAGTTATTTAATTAATAGTTATTTAAGTTATAGTTATTTAAGTTATAGTTATTTAAGTTATAGTTATTTAAGTTATAGTTATTTAAGTTATAGTTATTTAAGTTATAGTTATTTAAGTTATAGTTATTTAAGTTATAGTTATTTAATTTATAGTTATTTAATTTATAGTTATTTAAGTTATAGTTATTTAAGTTATAGTTATTTAAGTTATAGTTATTTAAGTTATAGTTATTTAATTAATAGTAATTTAAGTTATAGTAATTTAAGTTTAGTTATTTAATTTATAGTTATTTAAGTTATAGTTATTTAATTTATAGTTATTTAAATTATAGTTATTTAAGTTATAGTTATTATATAATATTTATTTAAGTTATAGTTATTTAAGATATATTTATTTAATTTATAGTTATTATATTATAATTATTTAAGTTTTAGTTATTAAAGTTATAGTTATTATATTATAGCTATTTAAGTGATATTTATTTAAGTTATAGTTATTTAATTAATAGTTATTTAATTTATAGTTATTTAAGTTATAGTTATTTAAGTTATAGTTATTTAAGTTATAGTTATTTAAGTTATAGTTATTTAATTTATAGTTATTTAATTTATAGTTATTTAATTTATAGTTATTTAATTTATAGTTATTTAATTTATAGTTATTTAATTTATAGTTATTTAATTTATAGTTATTTAATTTATAGTTATTATAGTTATTTAAATTATAGTTATTTAAGTTATAGTTATTTAAGTTATAGTTATTTAAGTTATAGTTATTTAAGTTATAGTTATTTAAGTTATAGTTATTTAAGTTATAGTTATTTAAGTTATAGTTATTTAAGTTATAGTTATTTAAGTTATAATTATTTAAATTATAGTTATATAAGTTATAGTTAATTAAGTTATCGTTATTTAAGTTATAGTTATTTAAGTTATAGTTATTTAAATTTTAGTTATATAAGTTATAGTTATTGAATTTATAGTTATTTAATTTATAGTTATTTAAGTTATAGTTATTTAAGTTATAGTTATTTAAGTTATAGTTATTTAAGTTATAGTTATTTAAGTTATAGTTATTTAAGTTATAGTTATTTAATTTATAGTTATTTAAGTTATAGTTATTTAAGTTATAGTTATTTAAGTTATAGTTATTTAAGTTATAGTTATTTAAGTTATAGTTATTTAAGTTATAGTTATTTAATTAATAGTTATTTAAGTTATAGTTATTTAAGTTATAGTTATTTAAGTTATAGTTATTTAAGTTATAGTTATTTAAGTTATAGTTATTTAAGTTATAGTTATTTAATTTATAGTTATTTAATTTATAGTTATTTAAGTTATAGTTATTTAAGTTATAGTTATTTAAGTTATAGTTATTTAAGTTATCGTTAGTTAAGTTATAGTTATTTAAGTTATAGTTATTAAATTATAGTTATTTAAGTTATAGTTATTTAATTTATAGTTTTTTCATTTATGGTTTTTTCATTTATGGTTATTTAAGTTATAGTTATTTAAGTTATAGTTATTTAAGTTATAGTTATTTAAGTTATAGTTATTTAAGTTATAGTTATTTAAGTTATAGTTATTTAATTAATAGTTATTTAAGTTATAGTTATTTAAGTTATAGTTATTTAAGTTATGGTTATTTAAGTTATAGTTATTTAAGTTATAGTTATTTAATTTATAGTTATTTAAGTTATAGTTATTTAAGTTATAGTTATTTAAGTTATAGTTATTTAAGTTATAGTTATTTAAGTTATAGTTATTTAAGTTATAGTTATTTAATTAATAGTTATTTAAGTTATAGTTATTTAAGTTATAGTTATTTAAGTTATAGTTATTTAAGTTATAGTTATTTAAGTTATAGTTATTTAATTAATAGTTATTTAAGTTATAGTTATTTAAGTTATAGTTATTTAAGTTATAGTTATTTAAGTTATAGTTATTTAAGTTATAGTTATTTAAGTTATAGTTATTTAAGTTATAGTTATTTAAGTTATAGTTATTTAATTTATAGTTATTTAAGTTATAGTTAATTAAGTTATAGTTATTTAAGTTATAGTTATTAAATTATAGTTATTTAAGTTATAGTTATTTAATTAATAGTTATTATATTATTATTATTTAAATTATAGTTATTTAACTTATAGTTATTTAAGATAGAGTTATTTAAGTTTTAGTTATATAATGTATTGTTATTTAAGTTATTCTTATTTAAGTTATAGTTATTTAAGTTATAGTTATTTAAGTTATAGTTATTTAAGTTATAGTTATTTAAGTTATAGTTATTTAAGTTATAGTTATTTAAGTTATAGTTATTTAAGTTATAGTTATTTAAGTTATAGTTATTAAATTATAGTTATTTAAGTTATAGTTATTTAATTTATAGTTATTTAAGTTATAGTTATTTAAGTTATAGTTATTTAAGTTATAGTTATTTAATTAATAGTTATTTAAGTTATAGTTATTTAAGTTATAGTTATTTAATTTATAGTTATTTAAGTTATAGTTATTTAAGTTATAGTTATTTAAGTTATAGTTATTTAAGTTATAGTTATTTAAGTTATAGTTATTTAAATTATAGTTATTTAAGTTATAGTTATTTAATTTATAGTTATTTAAGTTATAGTTATTTAAGTAATAGTTATTTAAGTTATAGTTATTTAAGTTATAGTTATTTAAGTTATAGTTATTTAAGTTATAGTTATTTAATTAATAGTTATTTAAGTTATAGTTATTTAAGTTATAGTTATTTAAGTTATAGTTATTTAAGTTATAGTTATTTAAGTTATAGTTATTTAATTTATAGTTATTTAATTTATAGTTATTTAAGTTATAGTTATTTAAGTTATAGTTATTTAAGTTATAGTTATTTAAGTTATATTTATTTAATTAATAGTAATTTAAGTTATAGTAATTTAAGTTTAGTTATTTAATTTATAGTTATTTAGGTTATAGTTAATTAAGTTATCGTTAGTTAAGTTATAGTTATTTAAGTTATACTTATTTAAGTTATAGTTATTTAAGTTATAGTTATTTAATTTATAGTTTTTTAATTTATGGTTATTATATTATAGTTATTTAAATTATAGTTATTTAAGTTATAGTTATTTGAGATATAGTTATTTAATTTATAGTTATTTAAGTTATAGTTATTTAAGTTATAGTTATTTAAGTTATAGTTATTTAATTTATAGTTATTTAAGTTATAGTTAATTAAGTTATCGTTAGTTAAGTTATAGTTTTTTAAGTTATTGTTATTTAAGTTATTGTTATTTAAGTTATAGTTATTTAAGTTATAGTTATTTAATTTATAGTTTTTTCATTTATGGTTATTATATTATAGTTATATAAATTATTGTTATTTAAGTTATAGTTATTTAAGTTATATTTATTTAAGTTATAGTTATTTAAGTTATAGTTATTTAATTTATAGTTTTTTAATTTATGGTTATTATATTATAGTTATTTAAATTATAGTTATTTAAGTTATAGTTATTTGAGATATAGTTATTTAATTTATATTTATTTAAGTTATAGTTATTTAAGTTATAGTTATTTAAGTTATAGTTATTTAATTTATAGTTATTTAAGTTATAGTTAATTAAGTTATCGTTAGTTAAGTTATAGTTATGTAAGTTATTGTTATTTAAGTTATTGTTATTTAAGTTATAGTTATCTAAGTTATAGTTATTTAAGTTATAGTTATTAAATTATAGTTATTTAAGTTATAGTTATTTAAGTTATGATTATTTAATTTATAGTTATTTAAGTTATAGTTAATTAAGTTATAGTTATTTAAGTTATAGTTATTAAATTATAGTTATTTAAGTTATAGTTATTTAATTAATAGTTATTATATTATTATTATTTAAATTATAGTTATTTAACTTATAGTTATTTAAGATAGAGTTATTTAAGTTTTAGTTATATAATGTATTGTTATTTAAGTTATTCTTATTTAAGTTATAGTTATTTAAGTTATAGTTATTTAAGTTATAGTTATTTAAGTTATAGTTATTTAAGTTATAGTTATTAAATTATAGTTATTTAAGTTATAGTTATTTAATTTATAGTTATTTAAGTTATAGTTATTTAAGTTATAGTTATTTAAGTTATAGTTATTTAATTAATAGTTATTTAAGTTATAGTTATTTAAGTTATAGTTATTTAATTTATAGTTATTTAAGTTATAGTTATTTAAGTTATAGTTATTTAAGTTATAGTTATTTAATTTATAGTTATTTAAGTTATAGTTATTTAAGTTATAGTTATTTAATTAATAGTTATTTAAGTTATAGTTATTTAAGTTATAGTTATTTAAGTTATAGTTATTTAAGTTATAGTTATTTAAGTTATAGTTATTTAAGTTATAGTTATTTAAGTTATAGTTATTTAATTAATAGTTATTTAAGTTATAGTTATTTAAGTTATAGTTATTTAAGTTATAGTTATTTAATTAATAGTAATTTAAGTTATAGTAATTTAAGTTTAGTTATTTAATTTATAGTTATTTAAGTTATAGTTAATTAAGTTATCGTTAGTTAAGTTATAGTTATTTAAGTTATAGTTATTAAATTATAGCTATTTAAGTTATAGTTATTTAATTTATAGTTTTTTCATTTATGGTTATTTAAGTTATAGTTATTTAAGTTATAGTTATTTAAGTTATAGTTATTTAAGTTATAGTTATTTAAGTTATAGTTATTTAAGTTATAGTTATTTAAGTTATCGTTATTTAAGTTATAGTTATTTAAGTTATAGTTATTTAAGTTATAGTTATTTAATTAATAGTTATTTAAGTTATAGTTATTTAAGTTATAGTTATTTAAGTTATAGTTATTTAAGTTATAGTTATTTAAGTTATAGTTATTTAAGTTATAGTTATTAAATTATAGTTATTTAATTAATAGTAATTTAAGTTATAGTAATTTAAGTTTAGTTATTTAATTTATAGTTATTTAAGTTATAGTTAATTAAGTTATCGTTAGTTAAGTTATAGTTATTTAAGTTATAGTTATTAAATTATAGTTATTTAAGTTATAGTTATTTAATTTATAGTTTTTTCATTTATGGTTATTATATTATAGTTATATAAATTATAGTTATTTAAGTTATAGTTATTTAAGTTATAGTTATTTAAGTTATAGTTATTTAAGTTATAGTTATTTAAGTTATAGTTATTTAAGTTATAGTTATTTAAGTTATAGTTATTTAATTAATAGTTATTTAAGTTATAGTTATTTAAGTTATAGTTATTTAAGTTATAGTTATTTAAGTTATAGTTATTTAATTAATAGTAATTTAAGTTATAGTAATTTAAGTTTAGTTATTTAATTTATAGTTATTTAAGTTATAGTTAATTAAGTTATCGTTAGTTAAGTTATAGTTATTTAAGTTATAGTTATTAAATTATAGTTATTTAAGTTATAGTTATTTAATTTATAGTTTTTTCATTTATGGTTATTATATTATAGTTATATAAATTATAGTTATTTAAGTTATAGTTATTTAAGTTATAGTTATTTAAGTTATAGTTATTTAAGTTATAGTTATTTAAGTTATAGTTATTTAAGTTATAGTTATTTAATTAATAGTTATTTAAGTTATAGTTATTTAAGTTATAGTTATTTAAGTTATAGTTATTTAAGTTATAGTTATTTAAGTTATAGTTATTTAATTTATAGTTATTTAAGTTATAGTTATTTAAGTTATAGTTATTTAAGTTATAGTTATTTAAGTTATAGTTATTTAAGTTATAGTTATTTAAGTTATAGTTATTTAAGTTATAGTTATTTAAGTTATAGTTATTTAAGTTATAGTTATTTAATTAATAGTTATTTAAGTTATAGTTATTTAAGTTATATTTATTTAAGTTATAGTTATTTAAGTTATAGTTATTTAAGTTATAGTTATTTAATTTATAGTTATTTAATTTATAGTTATTTAAGTTATAGTTATTTAAGTTATAGTTATTTAAGTTATAGTTATTTAATTAATAGTAATTTAAGTTATAGTAATTTAAGTTTAGTTATTTAATTTATAGTTATTTAAGTTATAGTTAATTAAGTTATTGTTAGTTAAGTTATAGTTATTTAAGTTATAGTTATTAAATTATAGTTATTTAAGTTATAGTTAATTAATTTATAGTTTTTTCATTTATGGTTATTATATTATAGTTATATAAATTATAGTTATTTAAGTTATAGTTATTTAAGTTATAGTTATTTAAGTTATAGTTATTTAAGTTATAGTTATTTAATTTATAGTTTTTTAATTTATGGTTATTATATTATAGTTATTTAAATTATAGTTATTTAAGTTATAGTTATTTGAGATATAGTTATTTAATTTATAGTTATTTAAGTTATAGTTATTTAAATTATAGTTATTTAAGTTATAGTTATTTAATTTATAGTTATTTAAGTTATAGTTAATTAAGTTATCGTTAGATAAGTTATAGTTATGTAAGTTATTGTTATTTAAGTTATTGTTATTTAAGTTATAGTTATCTAAGTTATAGTTATTTAAGTTATAGTTATTAAATTATAGTTATTTAAGTTATAGTTATTTAAGTTATGATTATTTAATTTATAGTTATTTAAGTTATAGTTAATTAAGTTATAGTTATTTAAGTTATAGTTATTAAATTATAGTTATTTAAGTTATAGTTATTTAATTAATAGTTATTATATTATTATTATTTAAATTATAGTTATTTAACTTATAGTTATTTAAGATAGATTTATTTAAGTTTTAGTTATATAATGTATTGTTATTTAAGTTATTCGTATTTAAGTTATAGTTATTTAAGTTATAGTTATTTAAGTTATAGTTATTTAAGTTATAGTTATTTAAGTTATAGTTATTAAATTATAGTTATTTAAGTTATAGTTATTTAATTTATAGTTATTTAAGTTATAGTTATTTAAGTTATAGTTATTTAAGTTATAGTTATTTAATTAATAGTTATTTAAGTTATAGTTATTTAAGTTATAGTTATTTAATTTATAGTTATTTAAGTTATAGTTATTTAAGTTATAGTTATTTAAGTTATAGTTATTTAATTTATAGTTATTTAAGTTATAGTTATTTAAGTTATAGTTATTTAATTAATAGTTATTTAAGTTATAGTTATTTAAGTTATAGTTATTTAAGTTATAGTTATTTAAGTTATAGTTATTTAAGTTATAGTTATTTAAGTTATAGTTATTTAAGTTATAGTTATTTAATTAATAGTTATTTAAGTTATAGTTATTTAAGTTATAGTTATTTAAGTTATAGTTATTTAATTAATAGTTATTTAAGTTATAGTTATTTAAGTTATAGTTATTTAATTAATAGTTATTTAAGTTATAGTTATTTAAGTTATAGTTATTTAAGTTATAGTTATTTAAGTTATAGTTATTTAAGTTATAGTTATTTAATTTATAGTTATTTAAGTTATAGTTATTTAAGTTATAGTTATTTAAGTTATAGTTATTTAAGTTATAGTTATTTAAGTTATAGTTATTTAAGTTATAGTTATTTAAGTTATAGTTATTTAAGTTATAGTTATTTAATTAATAGTTATTTAAGTTATAGTTATTTAAGTTATAGTTATTTAAGTTATAGTTATTTAAGTTATAGTTATTTAAGTTATAGTTATTTAAGTTATAGTTATTTAATTAATAGTTATTTAAGTTATAGTTATTTAAGTTATAGTTATTTAAGTTATAGTTATTTAAGTTATAGTTATTTAAGTTATAGTTATTTAATTTATAGTTATTTAATTTATAGTTATTTAAGTTATAGTTATTTAAGTTATAGTTATTTAAGTTATAGTTATTTAAGTTATAGTTATTTAATTAATAGTAATTTAAGTTATAGTAATTTAAGTTTAGTTATTTAATTTATAGTTATTTAAGTTATAGTTAATTAAGTTATCGTTAGTTAAGTTATAGTTATTTAAGTTATAGTTATTAAATTATAGTTATTTAAGTTATAGTTATTTAATTTATAGTTTTTTCATTTATGGTTATTATATTATAGTTATATAAATTATAGTTATTTAAGTTATAGTTATTTAAGTTATAGTTATTTAAGTTATAGTTATTTAAGTTATAGTTATTTAAGTTATAGTTATTTAAGTTATAGTTATTTAAGTTATAGTTATTTGATTAATAGTTATTTAAGTTATAGTTATTTAAGTTATAGTTATTTAAGTTATAGTTATTTAAGTTATAGTTATTTAATTAATAGTTATTTAAGTTATAGTTATTTAAGTTATAGTTATTTAAGTTATAGTTATTTAAGTTATAATTATTTAAGTTATAGTTATTTAATTAATAGTTATTTAAGTTATAGTTATTTAAGTTATAGTTATTTAAGTTATAGTTATTTAAGTTATAGTTATTTAAGTTATAGTTATTTAATTTATAGTTATTTAATTTATAGTTATTTAAGTTATAGTTATTTAAGTTATAGTTATTTAAGTTATAGTTATTTAAGTTATAGTTATTTAATTAATAGTAATTTAAGTTATAGTAATTTAAGTTTAGTTATTTAATTTATAGTTATTTAAGTTATAGTTAATTAAGTTATCGTTATTTAATTAATAGTTATTTAAGTTATAGTTATTTAAGTTATAGTTATTTAAGTTATAGTTATTTAAGTTATAGTTATTTAAGTTATAGTTATTTAATTAATAGTTATTTAAGTTATAGTTATTTAAGTTATAGTTATTTAAGTTATAGTTATTTAAGTTATAGTTATTTAAGTTATAGTTATTTAATTAATAGTAATTTAAGTTATAGTAATTTAAGTTTAGTTATTTAATTTATAGTTATTTAAATTATAGTTATTTAAGTTATAGTTATTATATAATATTTATTTAAGTTATAGTTATTTAAGATATATTTATTTAATTTATAGTTATTATATTATAATTATTTAAGTTTTAGTTATTTAAGTTATAGTTATTATATTATAGCTATTTAAGTGATATTTATTTAAGTTATAGTTATTTAATTAATAGTTATTTAATTTATAGTTATTTAAGTTATAGTTATTTAAGTTATAGTTATTTAAGTTATAGTTATTTAAGTTATAGTTATTTAAGTTATAGTTATTTAATTAATAGTAATTTAAGTTATAGTAATTTAAGTTTAGTTATTTAATTTATAGTTATTTAAGTTATAGTTAATTAAGTTATCGTTAGTTAAGTTATAGTAATTTAAGTTATAGTTATTAAATTATAGTTATTTAAGTTATAGTTATTTAATTTATAGTTTTTTCATTTATGGTTATTATATTATAGTTATATAAATTATAGTTATTTAAGTTATAGTTATTTAAGTTATAGTTATTTAAGTTATAGTTATTTAAGTTATAGTTATTTAAGTTATAGTTATTTAAGTTATAGTTATTTAATTAATAGTTATTTAAGTTATAGTTATTTAAGTTATAGTTATTTAAGTTATAGTTATTTAAGTTATAGTTATTTAATTAATAGTTATTTAAGTTATAGTTATTTAAGTTATAGTTATTTAAGTTATAGTTATTTAAGTTATAGTTATTTAAGTTATAGTTATTTAAGTTATAGTTATTTAAGTTATAGTTATTTAAGTTATAGTTATTTAATTTATAGTTATTTAATTTATAGTTATTTAAGTTATAGTTATTTAAGTTATAGTTATTTAAGTTATAGTTATTTAAGTTATAGTTATTTAATTAATAGTAATTTAAGTTATAGTAATTTAAGTTTAGTTATTTAATTTATAGTTATTTAAGTTATAGTTATTTAATTTATAGTTATTTAAATTATAGTTATTTAAGTTATAGTTATTATATAATATTTATTTAAGTTATAGTTATTTAAGATATATTTATTTAATTTATAGTTATTATATTATAATTATTTAAGTTTTAGTTATTAAAGTTATAGTTATTATATTATAGCTATTTAAGTGATATTTATTTAAGTTATAGTTATTTAATTAATAGTTATTTAATTTATAGTTATTTAAGTTATAGTTATTTAAGTTATAGTTATTTAAGTTATAGTTATTTAAGTTATAGTTATTTAATTTATAGTTATTTAATTTATAGTTATTTAATTTATAGTTATTTAATTTATAGTTATTTAATTTATAGTTATTTAATTTATAGTTATTTAATTTATAGTTATTTAATTTATAGTTATTATAGTTATTTAAATTATAGTTATTTAAGTTATAGTTATTTAAGTTATAGTTATTTAAGTTATAGTTATTTAAGTTATAGTTATTTAAGTTATAGTTATTTAAGTTATA
This sequence comes from Osedax frankpressi, assembly GCA_964035775.1. NCBI lineage: Eukaryota > Metazoa > Annelida > Polychaeta > Sabellida > Siboglinidae > Osedax > Osedax frankpressi. The sequence continues at coordinate 1,777,167 of OZ038314.1, forward strand.
GTTATTTAAGTTATAGTTATTTAAGTTATAATTATTTAAATTATAGTTATATAAGTTATAGTTAATTAAGTTATCGTTATTTAAGTTATAGTTATTTAAGTTATAGTTATTTAAATTTTAGTTATATAAGTTATAGTTATTGAATTTATAGTTATTTAATTTATAGTTATTTAAGTTATAGTTATTTAAGTTATAGTTATTTAAGTTATAGTTATTTAAGTTATAGTTATTTAAGTTATAGTTATTTAAGTTATAGTTATTTAATTTATAGTTATTTAAGTTATAGTTATTTAAGTTATAGTTATTTAAGTTATAGTTATTTAAGTTATAGTTATTTAAGTTATAGTTATTTAAGTTATAGTTATTTAATTAATAGTTATTTAAGTTATTGTTATTTAAGTTATAGTTATTTAAGTTATAGTTATTTAAGTTATAGTTATTTAAGTTATAGTTATTTAAGTTATAGTTATTTAATTTATAGTTATTTAATTTATAGTTATTTAAGTTATAGTTATTTAAGTTATAGTTATTTAAGTTATAGTTATTTAAGTTATCGTTAGTTAAGTTATAGTTATTTAAGTTATAGTTATTAAATTATAGTTATTTAAGTTATAGTTATTTAATTTATAGTTTTTTCATTTATGGTTTTTTCATTTATGGTTATTTAAGTTATAGTTATTTAAGTTATAGTTATTTAAGTTATAGTTATTTAAGTTATAGTTATTTAAGTTATAGTTATTTAAGTTATAGTTATTTAATTAATAGTTATTTAAGTTATAGTTATTTAAGTTATAGTTATTTAAGTTATGGTTATTTAAGTTATAGTTATTTAAGTTATAGTTATTTAATTTATAGTTATTTAAGTTATAGTTATTTAAGTTATAGTTATTTAAGTTATAGTTATTTAAGTTATAGTTATTTAAGTTATAGTTATTTAAGTTATAGTTATTTAATTAATAGTTATTTAAGTTATAGTTATTTAAGTTATAGTTATTTAAGTTATAGTTATTTAAGTTATAGTTATTTAAGTTATAGTTATTTAATTAATAGTTATTTAAGTTATAGTTATTTAAGTTATAGTTATTTAAGTTATAGTTATTTAAGTTATAGTTATTTAAGTTATAGTTATTTAAGTTATAGTTATTTAAGTTATAGTTATTTAAGTTATAGTTATTTAAGTTATAGTTATTTAAGTTATAGTTATTTAAGTTATAGTTATTTAAGTTATAGTTATTTAATTAATAGTAATTTAAGTTATAGTAATTTAAGTTTAGTTATTTAATTTATAGTTATTTAAGTTATAGTTATTTAAGTTATAGTTATTTAAGTTATAGTTATTTAAGTTATAGTTATTTAAGTTATAGTTATTTAAGTTATAGTTATTTAAGTTATAGTTATTTAAGTTATAGTTATTTAATTTATAGTTATTTAAGTTATAGTTATTTAAGTTATAGTTATTTAAGATATAGTTATTTAAGTTATAGTTATTTAAGTTATAGTTATTTAAGTTATAGTTATTTAATTAATAGTTATTTAAGTTATAGTTATTTAAGTTATAGTTATTTAAGTTATAGTTATTTAAGTTATAGTTATTTAAGTTATAGTTATTTAAGTTATAGTTATTTAAGTTATAGTTATTTAATTTATAGTTATTTAATTTATAGTTATTTAAGTTATAGTTATTTAAGTTATAGTTATTTAAGTTATAGTTATTTAAGTTATAGTTGTTTAATTAATAGTAATTTAAGTTATAGTAATTTAAGTTTAGTTATTTAATTTATAGTTATTTAAGTTATAGTTAATTAAGTTATCGTTAGTTAAGTTATAGTTATTTAAGTTATAGTTATTAAATTATAGTTATTTAAGTTATAGTTATTTAATTTATAGTTTTTTCATTTATGGTTATTTAAGTTATAGTTATTTAAGTTATAGTTATTTAAGTTATAGTTATTTAAGTTATAGTTATTATATAATATTTATTTAAGTTATAGTTATTTAAGATATATTTATTTAATTTATAGTTATTATATTATAATTATTTAAGTTTTAGTTATTTAAGTTATAGTTATTATATTATAGCTATTTAAGTGATATTTATTTAAGTTATAGTTATTTAATTAATAGTTATTTAATTTATAGTTATTTAAGTTATAGTTATTTAAGTTATAGTTATTAAATTATATTTATTTAAGTTATAGTTATTTAATTTATAGTTATTTAATTTATAGTTATTTAATTTATAGTTATTTAATTTATAGTTATTTAATTTATAGTTATTTAATTTATAGTTATTTAATTTATAGTTATTTAATTTATAGTTATTTAATTTATAGTTATTTAATTTATAGTTATTTAATTTATAGTTATTTAATTTATAGTTATTTAATTTATAGTTATTTAATTTATAGTTATTTAATTTATAGTTATTTAATTTATAGTTATTATAGTTATTTAAATTATAGTTATTTAAGTTATAGTTATTTAAGTTATAGTTATTTAAGTTATAGTTATTTAAGTTATAGTTATTTAAGTTATAGTTATTTAAGTTATAGTTATTTAAGTTATAGTTATTTAAGTTATAGTTATTTAAGTTATAGTTATTTAAGTTATAGTTATTTAAGTTATAGTTATTTAAGTTATAGTTATTTAAGTTATAGTTATTTAAGTTATAGTTATTTAAGTTATAGTTATTTAAGTTATAGTTATTTAAGTTATAGTTATTTAAGTTATAGTTATTTAAGTTATAGTTATTTAAGTTATAGTTATTTAAGTTATAGTTATTTAAGTTATAGTTATTTAAGTTATAATTATTTAAATTATAGTTATATAAGTTATAGTTAATTAAGTTATCGTTATTTAAGTTATAGTTATTTAAGTTATAGTTATTTAAGTTATAGTTATTTAAGTTATAGTTATTTAATTTATAGTTATTTAATTTATAGTTATTTAAGTTATAGTTATTTAAGTTATAGTTATTTAAGTTATAGTTATTTAATTAATAGTAATTTAAGTTATAGTAATTTAAGTTTAGTTATTTAATTTATAGTTATTTAAGTTATAGTTAATTAAGTTATCGTTAGTTAAGTTATAGTTATTTAAGTTATAGTTATTAAATTATAGTTATTTAATTTATAGTTTTTTCATTTATGGTTATTTAAGTTATGGTTATTTAAGTTATAGTTATTTAAGTTATAGTTATTTAAGTTATAGTTATTTAAGTTATAGTTATTTAAGTTATAATTATTTAAGTTATAGTTATTTAAGTTATAGTTATTTAATTAATAGTTATTTAAGTTATAGTTATTTAAGTTATAGTTATTTAAGTTATAGTTATTTAAGTTATATTTATTTAATTAATAGTTATTTAATTTATAGTTATTTAATTTATAGTTATTTAAGTTATTTAAGTTATAGTTATTAAATTATATTTATCTAAGTTATAGTTATTTAATTTATAGTTATTTAATTTATAGTTATTTAATTTATAGTTATTTAATTTATAGTTATTTAATTTATAGTTATTTAATTTATAGTTATTTAATTTATAGTTATTTAATTTATAGTTATTTAATTTATAGTTATTTAATTTATAGTTATTTAATTTATAGTTATTTAATTTATAGTTATTTAATTTATAGTTATTTAATTTATAGTTATTTAATTTATAGTTATTTAATTTATAGTTAGTATAGTTATTTAAATTATAGTTATTTAAGTTATAGTTATTTAATTTATAGTTATTTAAGTTATAGTTATTTAAGTTATAGTTATTTAAGTTATAGTTATTTAAGTTATAGTTATTTAAGTTATAGTTATTTAAGTTATAGTTATTTAAGTTATAGTTATTTAAGTTATAATTATTTAAATTATAGTTATATAAGTTATAGTTAATTAAGTTATCGTTATTTAAGTTATAGTTATTTAAGTTATAGTTATTTAAATTTTAGTTATATAAGTTATAGTTATTGAATTTATAGTTATTTAATTTATAGTTATTCAAGTTATAGTTATTTAAGTTATAGTTATTTAAGTTATAGTTATTTAAGTTATAGTTATTTAAGTTATAGTTATTTAATTTATAGTTATTTAAGTTATAGTTATTTAAGTTATAGTTATTTAAGTTATAGTTATTTAAGTTATAGTTATTTAAGTTATAGTTATTTAATTAATAGTTATTTAAGTTATAGTTATTTAAGTTATAGTTATTTAAGTTATAGTTATTTAAGTTATAGTTATTTAAGTTATAGTTATTTAATTTATAGTTATTTAATTTATAGTTATTTAAGTTATAGTTATTTAAGTTATAGTTATTTAAGTTATAGTTATTTAATTAATAGTAATTTAAGTTATAGTAATTTAAGTTTAGTTATTTAATTTATAGTTATTTAAGTTATAGTTAATTAAGTTATCGTTAGTTAAGTTATAGTTATTTAAGTTATAGTTATTAAATTATAGTTATTTAAGTTATAGTTATTTAATTTATAGTTATTTAAGTTATAGTTATTTAATTTATAGTTATTTAAGTTATAGTTATTTAAGTTATAGTTATTTAAGTTATAGTTATTTAAGTTATAGTTATTTAAGTTATAGTTATTTAAATTATAGTTATTTAAGTTATAGTTATTTAAGTTATAGTTATTTAATTAATAGTTATTAAATTATAGTTATTTAAGTTATAGTTATTTAAGTTATAGTTATTTAAGTTATAGTTATTTAAGTTATAGTTATTTAATTTATAGTTATTTAATTTATAGTTATTTAAGTTATAGTTATTTAAGTTATAGTTATTTAAGTTATAGTTATTTAAGTTATAGTTATTTAAGTTATAGTTATTTAAGTTATAGTTATTTAATTAATAGTAATTTAAGTTATAGTAATTTAAGTTTAGTTATTTAATTTATAGTTATTTAAGTTATAGTTAATTAAGTTATCGTTAGTTAAGTTATAGTTATTTAAGTTATAGTTATTAAATTATAGTTATTTAAGTTATAGTTATTTAATTTATAGTTTTTTCATTTATGGTTATTATATTATAGTTATATAAATTATAGTTATTTAAGTTATAGTTATTTAAGTTATAGTTATTTAAGTTATAGTTATTTAAGTTATAGTTATTTAAGTTATAGTTATTTAAGTTATAGTTATTTAAGTTATAGTTATTTAATTAATAGTTATTTAAGTTATAGTTATTTAAGTTATAGTTATTTAAGTTATAGTTATTTAAGTTATAGTTATTTAATTAATAGTAATTTAAGTTATAGTAATTTAAGTTTAGTTATTTAATTTATAGTTATTTAAGTTATAGTTAATTAAGTTATCGTTAGTTAAGTTATAGTTATTTAAGTTATAGTTATTAAATTATAGTTATTTAAGTTATAGTTATTTAATTTATAGTTTTTTCATTTATGGTTATTATATTATAGTTATATAAATTATAGTTATTTAAGTTATAGTTATTTAAGTTATAGTTATTTAAGTTATAGTTATTTAAGTTATAGTTATTTAAGTTATAGTTATTTAAGTTATAGTTATTTAATTAATAGTTATTTAAGTTATAGTTATTTAAGTTATAGTTATTTAAGTTATAGTTATTTAAGTTATAGTTATTTAAGTTATAGTTATTTAATTTATAGTTATTTAAGTTATAGTTATTTAAGTTATAGTTATTTAAGTTATAGTTATTTAAGTTATAGTTATTTAAGTTATAGTTATTTAAGTTATAGTTATTTAAGTTATAGTTATTTAATTAATAGTTATTTAAGTTATAGTTATTTAAGTTATATTTATTTAAGTTATAGTTATTTAAGTTATAGTTATTTAAGTTATAGTTATTTAATTTATAGTTATTTAAGTTATAGTTATTTAAGTTATAGTTATTTAAGTTATAGTTATTTAATTAATAGTTATTTAAGTTATAGTTATTTAAGTTATAGTTATTTAAGTTATAGTTATTTAATTAATAGTAATTTAAGTTATAGTAATTTAAGTTTAGTTATTTAATTTATAGTTATTTAAGTTATAGTTAATTAAGTTATTGTTAGTTAAGTTATAGTTATTTAAGTTATAGTTATTAAATTATAGTTATTTAAGTTATAGTTATTTAATTTATAGTTTTTTCATTTATGGTTATTTAAGTTATAGTTATTTAAGTTATAGTTATTTAAGTTATAGTTATTTAAGTTATAGTTATTTAAGTTATAGTTATTTAAGTTATAGTTATTTAAGTTATAGTTATTTAAGTTATAGTTATTTAATTAATAGTTATTTAAGTTATAGTTATTTAAGTTATAGTTATTTAAGTTATAGTTATTTAAGTTATAGTTATTTAAGTTATAGTTATTTAATTTATAGTTATTTAAGTTATAGTTATTTAAGTTATAGTTATTTAAGTTATAGTTATTTAAGTTATAGTTATTTAAGTTATAGTTATTTAAGTTATAGTTATTTAAGTTATAGTTATTTAAGTTATAGTTATTTAATTAATAGTTATTTAAGTTATAGTTATTTAAGTTATAGTTATTTAAGTTATAGTTATTTAAGTTATAGTTATTTAAGTTATAGTTATTTAATTTATAGTTATTTAATTTATAGTTATTTAAGTTATAGTTATTTAAGTTATAGTTATTTAAGTTATAGTTATTTAAGTTATAGTTATTTAATTAATAGTAATTTAAGTTATAGTAATTTAAGTTTAGTTATTTAATTTATAGTTATTTAAGTTATAGTTAATTAAGTTATCGTTAGTTAAGTTATAGTTATTTAAGTTATAGTTATTAAATTATAGTTATTTAAGTTATAGTTATTTAATTTATAGTTTTTTCATTTATGGTTATTATATTATAGTTATATAAATTATAGTTATTTAAGTTATAGTTATTTAAGTTATAGTTATTTAAGTTATAGTTATTTAAGTTATAGTTATTTAAGTTATAGTTATTTAAGTTATAGTTATTTAAGTTATAGTTATTTAATTAATAGTTATTTAAGTTATAGTTATTTAAGTTATAGTTATTTAAGTTATAGTTATTTAAGTTATAGTTATTTAAGTTATAGTTATTTAATTAATAGTTATTTAAGTTATAGTTATTTAAGTTATAGTTATTTAAGTTATAGTCATTTAAGTTATAGTTATTTAAGTTATAGTTATCTAAGTTATAGTTATTTAATTTATAGTTATTTAATTTATAGTTATTTAAGTTATAGTTATTTAAGTTATAGTTATTTAAGTTATAGTTATTTAAGTTATAGTTATTTAATTAATAGTAATTTAAGTTATAGTAATTTAAGTTTAGTTATTTAATTTATAGTTATTTAAGTTATAGTTAATTAAGTTATCGTTAGTTAAGTTATAGTTATTTAAGTTATAGTTATTAAATTATAGTTATTTAAGTTATAGTTATTTAATTTATAGTTTTTTCATTTATGGTTATTATATTATAGTTATATAAATTATAGTTATTTAAGTTATAGTTATTTAAGTTATTGTTATTTAAGTTATAGTTATTTAAGTTATAGTTATTTAAGTTATAGTTATTTAAGTTATAGTTATTTAATTAATAGTTATTTAAGTTATAGTTATTTAAGTTATAGTTATTTAAGTTATAGTTATTTAAGTTATAGTTATTTAAGTTATAGTTATTTAATTTATAGTTATTTAAGTTATAGTTATTTAAGTTATAGTTATTTAAGTTATAGTTATTTAAGTTATAGTTATTTAAGTTATAGTTATTTAAGTTATAGTTATTTAAGTTATAGTTATTTAAGTTATAGTTATTTAAGTTATAGTTATTTAATTAATAGTTATTTAAGTTATAGTTATTTAAGTTATATTTATTTAAGTTATAGTTATTTAAGTTATAGTTATTTAAGTTATAGTTATTTAATTTATAGTTATTTAATTTATAGTTATTTATGTTATAGTTATTTAAGTTATAGTTATTTAAGTTATAGTTATTTAAGTTATAGTTATTTAATTAATAGTAATTTAAGTTATAGTAATTTAAGTTTAGTTATTTAATTTATAGTTATTTAAGTTATTGTTAATTAAGTTATTGTTAGTTAAGTTATAGTTATTTAAGTTATAGTTATTAAATTATAGTTATTTAAGTTATAGTTATTTAATTTATAGTTTTTTCATTTATGGTTATTATATTATAGTTATATAAATTATAGTTATTTAAGTTATAGTTATTTAAGTTATAGTTATTTAAGTTATAGTTATTTAAGTTATAGTTATTTAAGTTATAGTTATTTAATTAATAGTTATTTAAGTTATAGTTATTTAAGTTATAGTTATTTAAGTTATAGTTATTTAAGTTATAGTTATTTAAGTTATAGTTATTTAAGTTATAGTTATTTAATTTATAGTTATTTAATTTATAGTTATTTAAGTTATAGTTATTTAAGTTATAGTTATTTAAGTTATAGTTATTTAAGTTATAGTTATTTAATTAATAGTAATTTAAGTTATAGTAATTTAAGTTTAGTTATTTAATTTATAGTTATTTAAGTTATAGTTAATTAAGTTATCGTTAGTTAAGTTATAGTTATTTAAGTTATAGTTATTAAATTATAGTTATTTAAGTTATAGTTTTTTCATTTATGGTTATTTAAGTTATAGTTATTTAAGTTATAGTTATTAAAGTTATAGTTATTTAATTAATAGTTATTTAAGTTATAGTTATTTAAGTTATAGTTATTTAAGTTATAGTTATTTAAGTTATAGTTATTTAAATTATAGTTATTTAAGTTATAGTTATTTAATTTATAGTTATTTAAGTTATAGTTATTTAAGTTATAGTTATTTAATTAATAGTTATTTAAGTTATAGTTATTTAAGTTATAGTTATTTAAGTTATAGTTATTTAAGTTATAGTTATTTAAGTTATAGTTATTTAATTAATAGTTATTTAAGTTATAGTTATTTAAGTTATAGTTATTTAAGTTATAGTTATTTAAGTTATAGTTATTTAAGTTATAGTTATTTAAGTTATAGTTATTTAAGTTATAGTTATTTAATTTATAGTTATTTAAGTTATAGTTATTTAAGTTATAGTTATTTAAGTTATAGTTATTTAAGTTATAGTTATTTAAGTTATAGTTATTTAAGTTATAGTTATTTAAGTTATAGTTATTTAATTAATAGTTATTTAAGTTATAGTTATTTAAGTTATAGTTATTTAAGTTATAGTTATTTAAGTTATAGTTATTTAAGTTATAGTTATTTAATTAATAGTTATTTAAGTTATAGTTATTTAAGTTATAGTTATTTAAGTTATAGTTATTTAAGTTATAGTTATTTAAGTTATAGTTATTTAAGTTATAGTTATTTAATTAATAGTAATTTAAGTTATAGTAATTTAAGTTTAGTTATTTAATTTATAGTTATTTAAGTTATAGTTATTTAAGTTATAGTTATTTAAGTTATAGTTATTTAAGTTATAGTTATTTAAGTTATAGTTATTTAAGTTATAGTTATTTAAGTTATAGTTATTTAAGTTATAGTTATTTAAGTTATAGTTATTTAAGTTATAGTTATTTAAGTTATAGTTATTTAATTTATAGTTATTTAAGTTATAGTTATTTAAGTTATAGTTATTTAAGATATAGTTATTTAAGTTATAGTTATTTAAGTTATAGTTATTTAATTAATAGTTATTTAAGTTATAGTTATTTAAGTTATAGTTATTTAAGTTATAGTTATTTAAGTTATAGTTATTTAATTTATAGTTATTTAATTTATAGTTATTTAATTTATAGTTATTTAAGTTATAGTTATTTAAGTTATAGTTATTTAAGTTATAGTTATTTAAGTTATAGTTGTTTAATTAATAGTAATTTAAGTTATAGTAATTTAAGTTTAGTTATTTAATTTATAGTTATTTAAGTTATAGTTAATTAAGTTATCGTTAGTTAAGTTATAGTTATTTAAGTTATAGTTATTAAATTATAGTTATTTAAGTTATAGTTATTTAATTTATAGTTTTTTCATTTATGGTTATTTAAGTTATAGTTATTTAAGTTATAGTTATTTAAGTTATAGTTATTTAAGTTATAGTTATTTAAGTTATAGTTATTTAAGTTATAGTTATTTAAGTTATAGTTATTTAAGTTATAGTTATTTAATTAATAGTTATTTAAGTTATAGTTATTTAAGTTATAGTTATTTAAGTTATAGTTATTTAAGTTATAGTTATTTAAGTTATAGTTATTTAATTAATAGTTATTTAAGTTATAGTTATTTAAGTTATAGTTATTTAAGTTATAGTTATTTAAGTTATAGTTATTTAAGTTATAGTTATTTAATTAATAGTTATTTAATTAATAGTTATTTAAGTTATAGTTATTTAAGTTATAGTTATTTAAGTTATAGTTATTTAAGTTATAGTTATTTAATTTATAGTTATTTAATTTATAGTTATTTAAGTTATAGTTATTTAAGTTATAGTTATTTAAGTTATAGTTATTTAAGTTATAGTTATTTAATTAATAGTAATTTAAGTTATAGTAATTTAAGTTTAGTTATTTAATTTATAGTTATTTAAGTTATAGTTATTTAAGTTATAGTTATTATATAATATTTATTTAAGTTATAGTTATTTAAGATATATTTATTTAATTTATAGTTATTATATTATAATTATTTAAGTTTTAGTTATTTAAGTTATAGTTATTATATTATAGCTATTTAAGTGATATTTATTTAAGTTATAGTTATTTAATTAATAGTTATTTAATTTATAGTTATTTAAGTTATAGTTATTTAAGTTATAGTTATTAAATTATATTTATTTAAGTTATAGTTATTTAATTTATAGTTATTTAATTTATAGTTATTTAATTTATAGTTATTTAATTTATAGTTATTTAATTTATAGTTATTTAATTTATAGTTATTTAATTTATAGTTATTTAATTTATAGTTATTTAATTTATAGTTATTTAATTTATAGTTATTATAGTTATTTAAATTATAGTTATTTAAGTTATAGTTATTTAAGTTATAGTTATTTAAGTTATAGTTATTTAAGTTATAGTTATTTAAGTTATAGTTATTTAAGTTATAGTTATTTAAGTTATAGTTATTTAAGTTATAGTTATTTAAGTTATAGTTATTTAAGTTATAGTTATTTAAGTTATAGTTATTTAAGTTATAGTTATTTAAGTTATAGTTATTTAAGTTATAGTTATTTAAGTTATAGTTATTTAAGTTATAGTTATTTAAGTTATAGTTATTTAAGTTATAGTTATTTAAGTTATAGTTATTTAAGTTATAGTTATTTAAGTTATAATTATTTAAATTATAGTTATATAAGTTATAGTTAATTAAGTTATCGTTATTTAAGTTATAGTTATTTAAGTTATAGTTATTTAATTTATAGTTATTTAATTTATAGTTATTTATGTTATAGTTATTTAAGTTATAGTTATTTAAGTTATAGTTATTTAAGTTATAGTTATTTAATTAATAGTAATTTAAGTTATAGTAATTTAAGTTTAGTTATTTAATTTATAGTTATTTAAGTTATTGTTAATTAAGTTATTGTTAGTTAAGTTATAGTTATTTAAGTTATAGTTATTAAATTATAGTTATTTAAGTTATAGTTATTTAATTTATAGTTTTTTCATTTATGGTTATTATATTATAGTTATATAAATTATAGTTATTTAAGTTATAGTTATTTAAGTTATAGTTATTTAAGTTATAGTTATTTAAGTTATAGTTATTTAAGTTATAGTTATTTAAGTTATAGTTATTTAAGTTATAGTTATTTAATTAATAGTAATTTAAGTTATAGTTATTAAAGTTATAGTTATTTAATTAATAGTTATTTAAGTTATAGTTATTTAAGTTATAGTTATTTAAGTTATAGTTATTTAAGTTATAGTTATTTAAATTATAGTTATTTAAGTTATAGTTATTTAATTTATAGTTATTTAAGTTATAGTTATTTAAGTTATAGTTATTTAATTAATAGTTATTTAAGTTATAGTTATTTAAGTTATAGTTATTTAAGTTATAGTTATTTAAGTTATAGTTATTTAAGTTATAGTTATTTAATTAATAGTTATTTAAGTTATAGTTATTTAAGTTATAGTTATTTAAGTTATAGTTATTTAAGTTATAGTTATTTAAGTTATAGTTATTTAAGTTATAGTTATTTAAGTTATAGTTATTTAATTTATAGTTATTTAAGTTATAGTTATTTAAGTTATAGTTATTTAAGTTATAGTTATTTAAGTTATAGTTATTTAAGTTATAGTTATTTAAGTTATAGTTATTTAAGTTATAGTTATTTAATTAATAGTTATTTAAGTTATAGTTATTTAAGTTATAGTTATTTAAGTTATAGTTATTTAAGTTATAGTTATTTAAGTTATAGTTATTTAAGTTATAGTTATTTAATTAATAGTTATTTAAGTTATAGTTATTTAAGTTATAGTTATTTAAGTTATAGTTATTTAAGTTATAGTTATTTAAGTTATAGTTATTTAAGTTATAGTTATTTAATTAATAGTAATTTAAGTTATAGTAATTTAAGTTTAGTTATTTAATTTATAGTTATTTAAGTTATAGTTATTTAAGTTATAGTTATTTAAGTTATAGTTATTTAAGTTATAGTTATTTAAGTTATAGTTATTTAAGTTATAGTTATTTAAGTTATAGTTATTTAAGTTATAGTTATTTAAGTTATAGTTATTTAAGTTATAGTTATTTAAGTTATAGTTATTTAATTTATAGTTATTTAAGTTATAGTTATTTAAGTTATAGTTATTTAAGATATAGTTATTTAAGTTATAGTTATTTAAGTTATAGTTATTTAATTAATAGTTATTTAAGTTATAGTTATTTAAGTTATAGTTATTTAAGTTATAGTTATTTAAGTTATAGTTATTTAATTTATAGTTATTTAATTTATAGTTATTTAATTTATAGTTATTTAAGTTATAGTTATTTAAGTTATAGTTATTTAAGTTATAGTTATTTAAGTTATAGTTGTTTAATTAATAGTAATTTAAGTTATAGTAATTTAAGTTTAGTTATTTAATTTATAGTTATTTAAGTTATAGTTAATTAAGTTATCGTTAGTTAAGTTATAGTTATTTAAGTTATAGTTATTAAATTATAGTTATTTAAGTTATAGTTATTTAATTTATAGTTTTTTCATTTATGGTTATTTAAGTTATAGTTATTTAAGTTATAGTTATTTAAGTTATAGTTATTTAAGTTATAGTTATTTAAGTTATAGTTATTTAAGTTATAGTTATTTAAGTTATAGTTATTTAAGTTATAGTTATTTAATTAATAGTTATTTAAGTTATAGTTATTTAAGTTATAGTTATTTAAGTTATAGTTATTTAAGTTATAGTTATTTAAGTTATAGTTATTTAATTAATAGTTATTTAAGTTATAGTTATTTAAGTTATAGTTATTTAAGTTATAGTTATTTAAGTTATAGTTATTTAAGTTATAGTTATTTAAGTTATAGTTATTTAATTAATAGTTATTTAATTAATAGTTATTTAAGTTATAGTTATTTAAGTTATAGTTATTTAAGTTATAGTTATTTAAGTTATAGTTATTTAATTTATAGTTATTTAATTTATAGTTATTTAAGTTATAGTTATTTAAGTTATAGTTATTTAAGTTATAGTTATTTAAGTTATAGTTATTTAATTAATAGTAATTTAAGTTATAGTAATTTAAGTTTAGTTATTTAATTTATAGTTATTTAAGTTATAGTTATTTAAGTTATAGTTATTATATAATATTTATTTAAGTTATAGTTATTTAAGATATATTTATTTAATTTATAGTTATTATATTATAATTATTTAAGTTTTAGTTATTTAAGTTATAGTTATTATATTATAGCTATTTAAGTGATATTTATTTAAGTTATAGTTATTTAATTAATAGTTATTTAATTTATAGTTATTTAAGTTATAGTTATTTAAGTTATAGTTATTAAATTATATTTATTTAAGTTATAGTTATTTAATTTATAGTTATTTAATTTATAGTTATTTAATTTATAGTTATTTAATTTATAGTTATTTAATTTATAGTTATTTAATTTATAGTTATTTAATTTATAGTTATTTAATTTATAGTTATTTAATTTATAGTTATTTAATTTATAGTTATTATAGTTATTTAAATTATAGTTATTTAAGTTATAGTTATTTAAGTTATAGTTATTTAAGTTATAGTTATTTAAGTTATAGTTATTTAAGTTATAGTTATTTAAGTTATAGTTATTTAAGTTATAGTTATTTAAGTTATAGTTATTTAAGTTATAGTTATTTAAGTTATAGTTATTTAAGTTATAGTTATTTAAGTTATAGTTATTTAAGTTATAGTTATTTAAGTTATAGTTATTTAAGTTATAGTTATTTAAGTTATAGTTATTTAAGTTATAGTTATTTAAGTTATAGTTATTTAAGTTATAGTTATTTAAGTTATAATTATTTAAATTATAGTTATATAAGTTATAGTTAATTAAGTTATAGTTATTTAAGTTATAGTTATTTAAGTTATAGTTATTTAAGTTATAATTATTTAAATTATAGTTATATAAGTTATAGTTAATTAAGTTATCGTTATTTAAGTTATATTTATTTAAGTTATAGTTATTTAAGTTATAGTTATTTAAGTTATAGTTATTTAAGTTATAGTTATTTAATTTATAGTTATTTAATTTATAGTTATTTAAGTTATAGTTATTTAAGTTATAGTTATTTAAGTTATAGTTATTTAATTAATAGTAATTTAAGTTATAGTAATTTAAGTTTAGTTATTTAATTTATAGTTATTTAAGTTATAGTTAATTAAGTTATCGTTAGTTAAGTTATAGTTATTTAAGTTATAGTTATTAAATTATAGTTATTTAAGTTATAGTTATTTAATTTATAGTTTTTTCATTTATGGTTATTTAAGTCATAGTTATTTAAGTTATAGTTATTTAAGTTATAGTTATTTAAGTTATAGTTATTTAAGTTATAGTTATTTAAGTTATAGTTATTTAATTAATAGTTATTTAAGTTATAGTTATTTAAGTTATAGTTATTTAAGTTATAGTTATTTAAGTTATAGTTATTTAAGTTATAGTTATTTAATTTATAGTTATTTAATTTATAGTTATTTAAGTTATAGTTATTTAAGTTATAGTTATTTAAGTTATAGTTATTTAAGTTATAGTTATTTAAGTTATAGTTGTTTAATTAATAGTAATTTAAGTTATAGTAATTTAAGTTTAGTTATTTAATTTATAGTTATTTAAGTTATAGTTAATTAAGTTATCGTTAGTTAAGTTATAGTTATTTAAGTTATAGTTATTAAATTATAGTTATTTAAGTTATAGTTATTTAATTTATAGTTTTTTCATTTATGGTTATTTAAGTTATAGTTATTTAAGTTATAGTTATTTAAGTTATAGTTATTTAAGTTATAGTTATTTAAGTTATAGTTATTTAATTAATAGTTATTTAAGTTATAGTTATTTAAGTTATAGTTATTTAAGTTATGGTTATTTAAGTTATAGTTATTTAAGTTATAGTTATTTAATTTATAGTTATTTAAGTTATAGTTATTTAAGTTATAGTTATTTAAGTTATAGTTATTTAAGTTATAGTTATTTAAGTTATAGTTATTTAAGTTATAGTTATTTAAGTTATAGTTATTTAATTAATAGTTATTTAAGTTATAGTTATTTAAGTTATAGTTATTTAAGTTATAGTTATTTAAGTTATAGTTATTTAAGTTATAGTTATTTAATTAATAGTTATTTAAGTTATAGTTATTTAAGTTATAGTTATTTAAGTTATAGTTATTTAAGTTATAGTTATTTAAGTTATAGTTATTTAAGTTATAGTTATTTAAGTTATAGTTATTTAAGTTATAGTTATTTAAGTTATAGTTATTTAATTAATAGTAATTTAAGTTATAGTAATTTAAGTTTAGTTATTTAATTTATAGTTATTTAAGTTATAGTTATTTAATTTATAGTTATTTAATTTATAGTTATTTAAGTTATAGTTATTTAAGTTATAGTTATTTAAGTTATAGTTATTTAAGTTATAGTTGTTTAATTAATAGTAATTTAAGTTATAGTAATTTAAGTTTAGTTATTTAATTTATAGTTATTTAAGTTATAGTTAATTAAGTTATCGTTAGTTAAGTTATAGTTATTTAAGTTATAGTTATTTAAGTTATAGTTATTTAAATTATAGTTATTTAAGTTATAGTTATTTAATTTATAGTTATTTAAGTTATAGTTATTTAAGTTATAGTTATTTAATTAATAGTTATTTAAGTTATAGTTATTTAAGTTATAGTTATTTAAGTTATAGTTATTTAAGTTATAGTTATTTAAGTTATAGTTATTTAAGTTATAGTTATTTAATTAATAGTTATTTAAGTTATAGTTATTTAAGTTATAGTTATTTAAGTTATAGTTATTTAAGTTATAGTTATTTAAGTTATAGTTATTTAAGTTATAGTTATTTAAGTTATAGTTATTTAATTTATAGTTATTTAAGTTATAGTTATTTAAGTTATAGTTATTTAAGTTATAGTTATTTAAGTTATAGTTATTTAAGTTATAGTTATTTAAGTTATAGTTATTTAAGTTATAGTTATTTAATTAATAGTTATTTAAGTTATAGTTATTTAAGTTATAGTTATTTAAGTTATAGTTATTTAAGTTATAGTTATTTAAGTTATAGTTATTTAAGTTATAGTTATTTAATTAATAGTTATTTAAGTAATAGTTATTTAAGTTATAGTTATTTAAGTTATAGTTATTTAAGTTATAGTTATTTAAGTTATAGTTATTTAAGTTATAGTTATTTAATTAATAGTAATTTAAGTTATAGTAATTTAAGTTTAGTTATTTAATTTATAGTTATTTAAGTTATAGTTATTTAAGTTATAGTTATTTAAGTTATAGTTATTTAAGTTATAGTTATTTAAGTTATAGTTATTTAAGTTATAGTTATTTAAGTTATAGTTATTTAAGTTATAGTTATTTAAGTTATAGTTATTTAAGTTATAGTTATTTAAGTTATAGTTATTTAAGTTATAGTTATTTAATTTATAGTTATTTAAGTTATAGTTATTTAAGTTATAGTTATTTAAGATATAGTTATTTAAGTTATAGTTATTTAAGTTATAGTTATTTAATTAATAGTTATTTAAGTTATAGTTATTTAAGTTATAGTTATTTAAGTTATAGTTATTTAAGTTATAGTTATTTAATTTATAGTTATTTAATTTATAGTTATTTAATTTATAGTTATTTAAGTTATAGTTATTTAAGTTATAGTTATTTAAGTTATAGTTATTTAAGTTATAGTTGTTTAATTAATAGTAATTTAAGTTATAGTAATTTAAGTTTAGTTATTTAATTTATAGTTATTTAAGTTATAGTTAATTAAGTTATCGTTAGTTAAGTTATAGTTATTTAAGTTATAGTTATTAAATTATAGTTATTTAAGTTATAGTTATTTAATTTATAGTTTTTTCATTTATGGTTATTTAAGTTATAGTTATTTAAGTTATAGTTATTTAAGTTATAGTTATTTAAGTTATAGTTATTTAAGTTATAGTTATTTAAGTTATAGTTATTTAAGTTATAGTTATTTAAGTTATAGTTATTTAATTAATAGTTATTTAAGTTATAGTTATTTAAGTTATAGTTATTTAAGTTATAGTTATTTAAGTTATAGTTATTTAAGTTATAGTTATTTAATTAATAGTTATTTAAGTTATAGTTATTTAAGTTATAGTTATTTAAGTTATAGTTATTTAAGTTATAGTTATTTAAGTTATAGTTATTTAATTAATAGTTATTTAATTAATAGTTATTTAAGTTATAGTTATTTAAGTTATAGTTATTTAAGTTATAGTTATTTAAGTTATAGTTATTTAATTTATAGTTATTTAATTTATAGTTATTTAAGTTATAGTTATTTAAGTTATAGTTATTTAAGTTATAGTTATTTAAGTTATAGTTATTTAATTAATAGTAATTTAAGTTATAGTAATTTAAGTTTAGTTATTTAATTTATAGTTATTTAAGTTATAGTTAATTAAGTTATCGTTAGTTAAGTTATAGTTATTTAAGTTATAGTTATTAAATTATAGTTATTTAAGTTATAGTTATTTAATTTATAGTTTTTTCATTTATGGTTATTTAAGTCATAGTTATTTAAGTTATAGTTATTTAAGTTATAGTTATTTAAGTTATAGTTATTTAAGTTATAGTTATTTAAGTTATAGTTATTTAATTAATAGTTATTTAAGTTATAGTTATTTAAGTTATAGTTATTTAAGTTATAGTTATTTAAGTTATAGTTATTTAAGTTATAGTTATTTAATTTATAGTTATTTAATTTATAGTTATTTAAGTTATAGTTATTTAAGTTATAGTTATTTAAGTTATAGTTATTTAAGTTATAGTTATTTAAGTTATAGTTGTTTAATTAATAGTAATTTAAGTTATAGTAATTTAAGTTTAGTTATTTAATTTATAGTTATTTAAGTTATAGTTAATTAAGTTATCGTTAGTTAAGTTATAGTTATTTAAGTTATAGTTATTAAATTATAGTTATTTAAGTTATAGTTATTTAATTTATAGTTTTTTCATTTATGGTTATTTAAGTTATAGTTATTTAAGTTATAGTTATTTAAGTTATAGTTATTTAAGTTATAGTTATTTAAGTTATAGTTATTTAATTAATAGTTATTTAAGTTATAGTTATTTAAGTTATAGTTATTTAAGTTATGGTTATTTAAGTTATAGTTATTTAAGTTATAGTTATTTAATTTATAGTTATTTAAGTTATAGTTATTTAAGTTATAGTTATTTAAGTTATAGTTATTTAAGTTATAGTTATTTAAGTTATAGTTATTTAAGTTATAGTTATTTAAGTTATAGTTATTTAATTAATAGTTATTTAAGTTATAGTTATTTAAGTTATAGTTATTTAAGTTATAGTTATTTAAGTTATAGTTATTTAAGTTATAGTTATTTAATTAATAGTTATTTAAGTTATAGTTATTTAAGTTATAGTTATTTAAGTTATAGTTATTTAAGTTATAGTTATTTAAGTTATAGTTATTTAAGTTATAGTTATTTAAGTTATAGTTATTTAAGTTATAGTTATTTAAGTTATAGTTATTTAATTAATAGTAATTTAAGTTATAGTAATTTAAGTTTAGTTATTTAATTTATAGTTATTTAAGTTATAGTTATTTAATTTATAGTTATTTAATTTATAGTTATTTAAGTTATAGTTATTTAAGTTATAGTTATTTAAGTTATAGTTATTTAAGTTATAGTTATTTAAGTTATAGTTGTTTAATTAATAGTAATTTAAGTTATAGTAATTTAAGTTTAGTTATTTAATTTATAGTTATTTAAGTTATAGTTAATTAAGTTATCGTTAGTTAAGTTATAGTTATTTAAGTTATAGTTATTTAAGTTATAGTTATTTAAATTATATTTATTTAAGTTATAGTTATTTAATTTATAGTTATTTAAGTTATAGTTATTTAAGTTATAGTTATTTAATTAATAGTTATTTAAGTTATAGTTATTTAAGTTATAGTTATTTAAGTTATAGTTATTTAAGTTATAGTTATTTAAGTTATAGTTATTTAAGTTATAGTTATTTAATTAATAGTTATTTAAGTTATAGTTATTTAAGTTATAGTTATTTAAGTTATAGTTATTTAAGTTATAGTTATTTAAGTTATAGTTATTTAAGTTATAGTTATTTAAGTTATAGTTATTTAATTTATAGTTATTTAAGTTATAGTTATTTAAGTTATAGTTATTTAAGTTATAGTTATTTAAGTTATAGTTATTTAAGTTATAGTTATTTAAGTTATAGTTATTTAAGTTATAGTTATTTAATTAATAGTTATTTAAGTTATAGTTATTTAAGTTATAGTTATTTAAGTTATAGTTATTTAAGTTATAGTTATTTAAGTTATAGTTATTTAAGTTATAGTTATTTAATTAATAGTTATTTAAGTAATAGTTATTTAAGTTATAGTTATTTAAGTTATAGTTATTTAAGTTATAGTTATTTAAGTTATAGTTATTTAAGTTATAGTTATTTAATTAATAGTAATTTAAGTTATAGTAATTTAAGTTTAGTTATTTAATTTATAGTTATTTAAGTTATAGTTATTTAAGTTATAGTTATTTAAGTTATAGTTATTTAAGTTATAGTTATTTAAGTTATAGTTATTTAAGTTATAGTTATTTAAGTTATAGTTATTTAAGTTATAGTTATTTAAGTTATAGTTATTTAAGTTATAGTTATTTAAGTTATAGTTATTTAAGTTATAGTTATTTAATTTATAGTTATTTAAGTTATAGTTATTTAAGTTATAGTTATTTAAGATATAGTTATTTAAGTTATAGTTATTTAAGTTATAGTTATTTAATTAATAGTTATTTAAGTTATAGTTATTTAAGTTATAGTTATTTAAGTTATAGTTATTTAAGTTATAGTTATTTAATTTATAGTTATTTAATTTATAGTTATTTAATTTATAGTTATTTAAGTTATAGTTATTTAAGTTATAGTTATTTAAGTTATAGTTATTTAAGTTATAGTTGTTTAATTAATAGTAATTTAAGTTATAGTAATTTAAGTTTAGTTATTTAATTTATAGTTATTTAAGTTATAGTTAATTAAGTTATCGTTAGTTAAGTTATAGTTATTTAAGTTATAGTTATTAAATTATAGTTATTTAAGTTATAGTTATTTAATTTATAGTTTTTTCATTTATGGTTATTTAAGTTATAGTTATTTAAGTTATAGTTATTTAAGTTATAGTTATTTAAGTTATAGTTATTTAAGTTATAGTTATTTAAGTTATAGTTATTTAAGTTATAGTTATTTAAGTTATAGTTATTTAATTAATAGTTATTTAAGTTATAGTTATTTAAGTTATAGTTATTTAAGTTATAGTTATTTAAGTTATAGTTATTTAAGTTATAGTTATTTAATTAATAGTTATTTAAGTTATAGTTATTTAAGTTATAGTTATTTAAGTTATAGTTATTTAAGTTATAGTTATTTAAGTTATAGTTATTTAATTAATAGTTATTTAATTAATAGTTATTTAAGTTATAGTTATTTAAGTTATAGTTATTTAAGTTATAGTTATTTAAGTTATAGTTATTTAATTTATAGTTATTTAATTTATAGTTATTTAAGTTATAGTTATTTAAGTTATAGTTATTTAAGTTATAGTTATTTAAGTTATAGTTATTTAATTAATAGTAATTTAAGTTATAGTAATTTAAGTTTAGTTATTTAATTTATAGTTATTTAAGTTATAGTTATTTAAGTTATAGTTATTATATAATATTTATTTAAGTTATAGTTATTTAAGATATATTTATTTAATTTATAGTTATTATATTATAATTATTTAAGTTTTAGTTATTTAAGTTATAGTTATTATATTATAGCTATTTAAGTGATATTTATTTAAGTTATAGTTATTTAATTAATAGTTATTTAATTTATAGTTATTTAAGTTATAGTTATTTAAGTTATAGTTATTAAATTATATTTATTTAAGTTATAGTTATTTAATTTATAGTTATTTAATTTATAGTTATTTAATTTATAGTTATTTAATTTATAGTTATTTAATTTATAGTTATTTAATTTATAGTTATTATAGTTATTTAAATTATAGTTATTTAAGTTATAGTTATTTAAGTTATAGTTTTTTAAGTTATAGTTATTTAAGTTATAGTTATTTAAGTTATAGTTATTTAAGTTATAGTTATTTAAGTTATAGTTATTTAAGTTATAGTTATTTAAGTTATAGTTATTTAAGTTATAGTTATTTAAGTTATAGTTATTTAAGTTATAGTTATTTAAGTTATAGTTATTTAAGTTATAGTTATTTAAGTTATAGTTATTTAAGTTATAGTTATTTAAGTTATAGTTATTTAAGTTATAGTTATTTAAGTTATAATTATTTAAATTATAGTTATATAAGTTATAGTTAATTAAGTTATCGTTATTTAAGTTATAGTTATTTAAGTTATAGTTATTTAAGTTATAGTTATTTAAGTTATAGTTATTTAAGTTATAGTTATTTAATTTATAGTTATTTAATTTATAGTTATTTAAGTTATAGTTATTTAAGTTATAGTTATTTAAGTTATAGTTATTTAATTAATAGTAATTTAAGTTTTAGTAATTTAAGTTTAGTTATTTAATTTATAGTTATTTAAGTTATAGTTAATTAAGTTATCGTTAGTTAAGTTATAGTTATTTAAGTTATAGTTATTAAATTATAGTTATTTAAGTTATAGTTATTTAATTTATAGTTTTTTCATTTATGGTTATTTAAGTTATAGTTATTTAAGTTATAGTTATTTAAGTTATAGTTATTTAAGTTATAATTATTTAAGTTATAGTTATTTAAGTTATAGTTATTTAATTAATAGTTATTTAAGTTATAGTTATTTAAGTTATAGTTATTTAAGTTATAGTTATTTAAGTTATAGTTATTTAAGTTATAGTTATTTAAGTTATAGTTATTTAATTAATAGTTATTTAAGTTATAGTTATTTAAGTTATAGTTATTTAAGTTATAGTTATTTAAGTTATAGTTATTTAAGTTATAGTTATTTAAGTTATAGTTATTTAAGTTATAGTTATTTAAGTTATAGTTATTTAAGTTATAATTATTTAAATTATAGTTATATAAGTTATAGTTAATTAAGTTATCGTTATTTAAGTTATATTTATTTAAGTTATAGTTATTTAGGTTATAGTTATTTATGTTATAGTTATTTAAGTTATAGTTATTTAATTTATAGTTATTTAATTTATAGTCATTTAAGTTATAGTTATTTAAGTTATAGTTATTTAAGTTATAGTTATTTAATTAATAGTAATTTAAGTTATAGTAATTTAAGTTTTGTTATTTAATTTATAGTTATTTAAGTTATAGTTAATTAAGTTATCGTTAGTTAAGTTATAGTTATTTAAGTTATAGTTATTAAATTATAGTTATTTAAGTTATAGTTATTTAATTTATAGTTTTTTCATTTATGGTTATTTAAGTCATAGTTATTTAAGTTATAGTTATTTAAGTTATAGTTATTTAAGTTATAGTTATTTAAGTTATAGTTATTTAAGTTATAGTTATTTAATTAATAGTTATTTAAGTTATAGTTATTTAAGTTATAGTTATTTAAGTTATAGTTATTTAAGTTATAGTTATTTAAGTTATAGTTATTTAATTTATAGTTATTTAATTTATAGTTATTTAAGTTATAGTTATTTAAGTTATAGTTATTTAAGTTATAGTTATTTAAGTTATAGTTATTTAAGTTATAGTTGTTTAATTAATAGTAATTTAAGTTATTGTAATTTAAGTTTAGTTATTTAATTTATAGTTATATAAGTTATAGTTAATTAAGTTATCGTTAGTTAAGTTATAGTTATTTAAGTTATAGTTATTAAATTATAGTTATTTAAGTTATAGTTATTTAATTTATAGTTTTTTCATTTATGATTATTTAAGTTATAGTTATTTAAGTTATAGTTATTTAAGTTATAGTTATTTAAGTTATAGTTATTTAAGTTATAGTTATTTAATTAATAGTTATTTAAGTTATAGTTATTTAAGTTATAGTTATTTAAGTTATGGTTATTTAAGTTATAGTTATTTAAGTTATAGTTATTTAATTTATAGTTATTTAAGTTATAGTTATTTAAGTTATAGTTATTTAAGTTATAGTTATTTAAGTTATAGTTATTTAAGTTATAGTTATTTAAGTTATAGTTATTTAAGTTATAGTTATTTAAGTTATAGTTATTTAATTAATAGTTATTTAAGTTATAGTTATTTAAGTTATAGTTATTTAAGTTATAGTTATTTAAGTTATAGTTATTTAAGTTATAGTTATTTAAGTTATAGTTATTTAAGTTATAGTTATTTAAGTTATAGTTATTTAAGTTATAGTTATTTAAGTTATAGTTATTTAAGTTATAGTTATTTAATTTATAGTTATTTAAGTTATAGTTATTTAAGTTATAGTTATTTAAGATATAGTTATTTAAGTTATAGTTATTTAAGTTATAGTTATTTAATTAATAGTTATTTAAGTTATAGTTATTTAAGTTATAGTTATTTAAGTTATAGTTATTTAAGTTATAGTTATTTAATTTATAGTTATTTAATTTATAGTTATTTAATTTATAGTTATTTAAGTTATAGTTATTTAAGTTATAGTTATTTAAGTTATAGTTATTTAAGTTATAGTTGTTTAATTAATAGTAATTTAAGTTATAGTAATTTAAGTTTAGTTATTTAATTTATAGTTATTTAAGTTATAGTTAATTAAGTTATCGTTAGTTAAGTTATAGTTATTTAAGTTATAGTTATTAAATTATAGTTATTTAAGTTATAGTTATTTAATTTATAGTTTTTTCATTTATGGTTATTTAAGTTATAATTATTTAAGTTATAGTTATTTAAGTTATAGTTATTTAAGTTATAGTTATTTAAGTTATAGTTATTTAAGTTATAGTTATTTAAGTTATAGTTATTTAAGTTATAGTTATTTAATTAATAGTTATTTAAGTTATAGTTATTTAAGTTATAGTTATTTAAGTTATAGTTATTTAAGTTATAGTTATTTAAGTTATAGTTATTTAATTAATAGTTATTTAAGTTATAGTTATTTAAGTTATAGTTATTTAAGTTATAGTTATTTAAGTTATAGTTATTTAAGTTATAGTTATTTAATTAATAGTTATTTAATTAATAGTTATTTAAGTTATAGTTATTTAAGTTATAGTTATTTAAGTTATAGTTATTTAAGTTATAGTTATTTAATTTATAGTTATTTAATTTATAGTTATTTAAGTTATAGTTATTTAAGTTATAGTTATTTAAGTTATAGTTATTTAAGTTATAGTTATTTAATTAATAGTAATTTAAGTTATAGTAATTTAAGTTTAGTTATTTAATTTATAGTTATTTAAGTTATAGTTATTTAAGATATATTTATTTAATTTATAGTTATTATATTATAATTATTTAAGTTTTAGTTATTTAAGTTATAGTTATTATATTATAGCTATTTAAGTGATATTTATTTAAGTTATAGTTATTTAATTAATAGTTATTTAATTTATAGTTATTTAAGTTATAGTTATTTAAGTTATAGTTATTAAATTATATTTATTTAAGTTATAGTTATTTAATTTATAGTTATTTAATTTATAGTTATTTAATTTATAGTTATTTAATTTATAGTTATTTAATTTATAGTTATTTAATTTATAGTTATTTAATTTATAGTTATTTAATTTATAGTTATTTAATTTATAGTTATTTAATTTATAGTTATTATAGTTATTTAAATTATAGTTATTTAAGTTATAGTTATTTAAGTTATAGTTATTTAAGTTATAGTTATTTAAGTTATAGTTATTTAAGTTATAGTTATTTAAGTTATAGTTATTTAAGTTATAGTTATTTAAGTTATAGTTATTTAAGTTATAGTTATTTAAGTTATAGTTATTTAAGTTATAGTTATTTAAGTTATAGTTATTTAAGTTATAGTTATTTAAGTTATAGTTATTTAAGTTATAGTTATTTAAGTTATAGTTATTTAAGTTATAGTTATTTAAGTTATAGTTATTTAAGTTATAATTATTTAAATTATAGTTATATAAGTTATAGTTATTTAATTTATAGTTATTTAATTTATAGTTATTTAAGTTATAGTTATTTAAGTTATAGTTATTTAAGTTATAGTTATTTAATTAATAGTAATTTAAGTTATAGTAATTTAAGTTTAGTTATTTAATTTATAGTTATTTAAGTTATAGTTAATTAAGTTATCGTTAGTTAAGTTATAGTTATTTAAGTTATAGTTATTAAATTATAGTTATTTAAGTTATAGTTATTTAATTTATAGTTTTTTCATTTATGGTTATTTAAGTTATAGTTATTTAAGTTATAGTTATTTAAGTTATAATTATTTAAGTTATAGTTATTTAAGTTATAGTTATTTAATTAATAGTTATTTAAGTTATAGTTATTTAAGTTATAGTTATTTAAGTTATAGTTATTTAAGTTATAGTTATTTAAGTTATAGTTATTTAATTAATAGTTATTTAAGTTATAGTTATTTAAGTTATAGTTATTTAAGTTATAGTTATTTAAGTTATAGTTATTTAAGTTATAGTTATTTAAGTTATAGTTATTTAAGTTATAGTTATTTAAGTTATAGTTATTTAAGTTATAATTATTTAAATTATAGTTATATAAGTTATAGTTAATTAAGTTATCGTTATTTAAGTTATAGTTATTTAAGTTATAGTTATTTAAGTTATAGTTATTTAAGTTATAGTTATTTAAGTTATAGTTATTTAATTTATAGTTATTTAATTTATAGTTATTTAAGTTATAGTTATTTAAGTTATAGTTATTTAAGTTATAGTTATTTAATTAATAGTAATTTAAGTTATAGTAATTTAAGTTTAGTTATTTAATTTATAGTTATTTAAGTTATAGTTAATTAAGTTATCGTTAGTTAAGTTATAGTTATTTAAGTTATAGTTATTAAATTATAGTTATTTAAGTTATAGTTATTTAATTTATAGTTTTTTCATTTATGGTTATTTAAGTCATAGTTATTTAAGTTATAGTTATTTAAGTTATAGTTATTTAAGTTATAGTTATTTAAGTTATAGTTATTTAAGTTATAGTTATTTAAGTTATAGTTATTTAATTAATAGTTATTTAAGTTATAGTTATTTAAGTTATAGTTATTTAAGTTATAGTTATTTAAGTTATAGTTATTTAAGTTATAGTTATTTAATTAATAGTTATTTAAGTTATAGTTATTTAAGTTATAGTTATTTAAGTTATAGTTATTTAAGTTATAGTTATTTAAGTTATAGTTATTTAAGTTATAGTTATTTAATTTATAGTTATTTAAGTTATAGTTATTTAAGTTATAGTTATTTAAGTTATAGTTATTTAAGTTATAGTTATTTAAGTTATAGTTATTTAAGTTATAGTTATTTAAGTTATAGTTATTTAAGTTATAGTTATTTAAGTTATAGTTATTTAATTAATAGTTATTTAAATTATAGTTATTTAAGTTATAGTTATTTAAGTTATAGTTATTTAAGTTATAGTTATTTAAGTTATAGTTATTTAAGTTATAGTTATTTAATTAATAGTTATTTAAGTTATAGTTATTTAAGATATAGTTATTTAAGTTATAGTTATTTAAGTTATAGTTATTTAAGTTATAGTTATTTAATTTATAGTTATTTAATTTATAGTTATTTAAGTTATAGTTATTTAAGTTATAGTTATTTAAGTTATAGTTATTTAAGTTATAGTTATTTAATTAATAGTAATTTAAGTTATAGTAATTTAAGTTTAGTTATTTAATTTATAGTTATTAAAGTTATAGTTAATTAAGTTATCGTTAGTTAAGTTATAGTTATTTAAGTTATAGTTATTAAATTATAGTTATTTAAGTTATAGTTATTTAATTTATAGTTTTTTCATTTATGGTTATTTAAGTTATAGTTATTTAAGTTATAGTTATTTAAGTTATAGTTATTTAAGTTATAATTATTTAAGTTATAGTTATTTAAGTTATAGTTATTTAAGTTATAGTTATTTAAGTTATAGTTATTTAAGTTATAGTTATTTAAGTTATAATTATTTAAATTATAGTTATATAAGTTATAGTTAATTAAGTTATCGTTATTTAAGTTATAGTTATTTAAGTTATAGTTATTTAAGTTATAGTTATTTAATTTATAGTTATTTAAGTTATAGTTATTTAAGTTATAGTTATTTAAGTTATAGTTATTTAATTAATAGTAATTTAAGTTATAGTAATTTAAGTTTAGTTATTTAATTTATAGTTATTTAAGTTATAGTTAATTAAGTTATCGTTAGTTAAGTTATAGTTATTTAAGTTATAGTTATTAAATTATAGTTATTTAAGTTATAGTTATTTAATTTATAGTTTTTTCATTTATGGTTATTTAAGTTATAGTTATTTAAGTTATAGTTATTTAAGTTATAGTTATTTAAGTTATAATTATTTAAGTTATAGTTATTTAAGTTATAGTTATTTAATTAATAGTTATTTAAGTTATAGTTATTTAAGTTATAGTTATTTAAGTTATAGTTATTTAAGTTATAGTTATTTAAGTTATAGTTATTTAAGTTATAGTTATTTAATTAATAGTTATTTAAGTTATAGTTATTTGAGTTATAGTTATTTAAGTTATAGTTATTTAAGTTATAGTTATTTAAGTTATAGTTATTTAAGTTATAGTTATTTAAGTTATAGTTATTTAAGTTATAGTTATTTAAGTTATAATTATTTAAATTATAGTTATATAAGTTATAGTTAATTAAGTTATCGTTATTTAAGTTATAGTTATTTAAGTTATAGTTATTTAAGTTATAGTTATTTAAGTTATAGTTATTTAAGTTATAGTTATTTAATTTATAGTTATTTAATTTATAGTTATTTAAGTTATAGTTATTTAAGTTATAGTTATTTAAGTTATAGTTATTTAATTAATAGTAATTTAAGTTATAGTAATTTAAGTTTAGTTATTTAATTTATAGTTATTTAAGTTATAGTTAATTAAGTTATCGTTAGTTAAGTTATAGTTATTTAAGTTATAGTTATTAAATTATAGTTATTTAAGTTATAGTTATTTAATTTATAGTTTTTTCATTTATGGTTATTTAAGTCATAGTTATTTAAGTTATAGTTATTTAAGTTATAGTTATTTAAGTTATAGTTATTTAAGTTATAGTTATTTAAGTTATAGTTATTTAAGTTATAGTTATTTAAGTTATAGTTATTTAAGTTATAGTTATTTAATTAATAGTTATTTAAGTTATAGTTATTTAAGTTATAGTTATTTAAGTTATAGTTATTTAAGTTATAGTTATTTAAGTTATAGTTATTTAAGTTATAGTTATTTAATTAATAGTTATTTAAGTTATAGTTATTTAAGTTATAGTTATTTAAGTTATAGTTATTTAAGTTATAGTTATTTAAGTTATAGTTATTTAAGTTATAGTTATTTAATTTATAGTTATTTAAGTTATAGTTATTTAAGTTATAGTTATTTAAGTTATAGTTATTTAAGTTATAGTTATTTAAGTTATAGTTATTTAAGTTATAGTTATTTAAGTTATAGTTATTTAAGTTATAGTTATTTAAGTTATAGTTATTTAATTAATAGTTATTTAAATTATAGTTATTTAAGTTATAGTTATTTAAGTTATAGTTATTTAAGTTATAGTTATTTAAGTTATAGTTATTTAAGTTATAGTTATTTAATTAATAGTTATTTAAGTTATAGTTATTTAAGATATAGTTATTTAAGTTATAGTTATTTAAGTTATAGTTATTTAAGTTATAGTTATTTAATTTATAGTTATTTAATTTATAGTTATTTAAGTTATAGTTATTTAAGTTATAGTTATTTAAGTTATAGTTATTTAAGTTATAGTTATTTAATTAATAGTAATTTAAGTTATAGTAATTTAAGTTTAGTTATTTAATTTATAGTTATTAAAGTTATAGTTAATTAAGTTATCGTTAGTTAAGTTATAGTTATTTAAGTTATAGTTATTAAATTATAGTTATTTAAGTTATAGTTATTTAATTTATAGTTTTTTCATTTATGGTTATTTAAGTTATAGTTATTTAAGTTATAGTTATTTAAGTTATAGTTATTTAAGTTATAATTATTTAAGTTATAGTTATTTAAGTTATAGTTATTTAATTAATAGTTATTTAAGTTATAGTTATTTAAGTTATAGTTATTTAAGTTATAGTTATTTAAGTTATAGTTATTTAAGTTATAGTTATTTAAGTTATAGTTATTTAATTAATAGTTATTTAAGTTATAGTTATTTAAGTTATAGTTATTTAAGTTATAGTTATTTAAGTTATAGTTATTTAAGTTATAGTTATTT
Source organism: Osedax frankpressi (assembly GCA_964035775.1). Taxonomy (NCBI): domain Eukaryota; kingdom Metazoa; phylum Annelida; class Polychaeta; order Sabellida; family Siboglinidae; genus Osedax; species Osedax frankpressi. Next base: position 1,807,213 of record OZ038314.1, read on the forward strand.
AAGTTATAGTTATTTAAGTTATAGTTATTTAAGTTATAATTATTTAAATTATAGTTATATAAGTTATAGTTAATTAAGTTATCGTTATTTAAGTTATAGTTATTTAAATTATAGTTATTTAAGTTATAGTTATTTAAGTTATAGTTATTTAAGTTATAGTTATTTAATTTATAGTTATTTAATTTATAGTTATTTAAGTTATAGTTATTTAAGTTATAGTTATTTAAGTTATAGTTATTTAATTAATAGTAATTTAAGTTATAGTAATTTAAGTTTAGTTATTTAATTTATAGTTATTTAAGTTATAGTTAATTAAGTTATCGTTAGTTAAGTTATAGTTATTTAAGTTATAGTTATTAAATTATAGTTATTTAAGTTATAGTTATTTAATTTATAGTTTTTTCATTTATGGTTATTTAAGTTATAGTTATTTAAGTTATAGTTATTTAAGTTATAGTTATTTAATTAATAGTTATTTAAGTTATAGTTATTTAAGATATAGTTATTTAAGTTATAGTTATTTAAGTTATAGTTATTTAAGTTATAGTTATTTAATTTATAGTTATTTAATTTATAGTTATTTAAGTTATAGTTATTTAAGTTATAGTTATTTAAGTTATAGTTATTTAAGTTATAGTTATTTAATTAATAGTAATTTAAGTTATAGTAATTTAAGTTTAGTTATTTAATTTATAGTTATTTAAGTTATAGTTAATTAAGTTATCGTTAGTTAAGTTATAGTTATTTAAGTTATAGTTATTAAATTATAGTTATTTAAGTTATAGTTATTTAATTTATAGTTATTTAATTTATAGTTATTTAAGTTATAGTTATTTAAGTTATAGTTATTTAAGTTATAGTTATTTAAGTTATAGTTATTTAATTAATAGTAATTTAAGTTATAGTAATTTAAGTTTAGTTATTTAATTTATAGTTATTTAAGTTATAGTTATTTAAGTTATAGTTATTATATAATATTTATTTAAGTTATAGTTATTTAAGATATATTTATTTAATTTATAGTTATTATATTATAATTATTTAAGTTTTAGTTATTTAAGTTATAGTTATTATATTATAGCTATTTAAGTGATATTTATTTAAGTTATAGTTATTTAATTAATAGTTATTTAATTTATAGTTATTTAAGTTATAGTTATTTAAGTTATAGTTATTAAATTATATTTATCTAAGTTATAGTTATTTAATTTATAGTTATTTAATTTATAGTTATTTAATTTATAGTTATTTAATTTATAGTTATTTAATTTATAGTTATTTAATTTATAGTTATTTAATTTATAGTTATTTAATTTATAGTTATTTAATTTATAGTTATTTAATTTATAGTTATTTAATTTATAGTTAGTATAGTTATTTAAATTATAGTTATTTAAGTTATAGTTATTTAATTTATAGTTATTTAAGTTATAGTTATTTAAGTTATAGTTATTTAAGTTATAGTTATTTAAGTTATAGTTATTTAAGTTATAGTTATTTAAGTTATAGTTATTTAAGTTATAGTTATTTAAGTTATAATTATTTAAATTATAGTTATATAAGTTATAGTTAATTAAGTTATCGTTATTTAAGTTATAGTTATTTAAATTATAGTTATTTAAGTTATAGTTATTTAAGTTATAGTTATTTAAGTTATAGTTATTTAATTTATAGTTATTTAATTAATAGTTATTTAAGTTATAGTTATTTAAGTTATAGTTATTTAAGTTATAGTTATTTAAGTTATAGTTATTTAAGTTATAGTTATTTAATTAATAGTTATTTAAGTTATAGTTATTTAAGTTATAGTTATTTAAGTTATAGTTATTTAAGTTATAGTTATTTAAGTTATAGTTATTTAAGTTATAGTTATTTAATTTATAGTTATTTAAGTTATAGTTATTTAAGTTATAGTTATTTAAGTTATAGTTATTTAAGTTATAGTTATTTAAGTTATAGTTATTTAAGTTATAGTTATTTAAGTTATAGTTATTTAAGTTATAGTTATTTAATTAATAGTTATTTAAATTATAGTTATTTAAGTTATAGTTATTTAAGTTATAGTTATTTAAGTTATAGTTATTTAAGTTATAGTTATTTAAGTTATAGTTATTTAATTAATAGTTATTTAAGTTATAGTTATTTAAGATATAGTTATTTAAGTTATAGTTATTTAAGTTATAGTTATTTAAGTTATAGTTATTTAATTTATAGTTATTTAATTTATAGTTATTTAAGTTATAGTTATTTAAGTTATAGTTATTTAAGTTATAGTTATTTAAGTTATAGTTATTTAATTAATAGTAATTTAAGTTATAGTAATTTAAGTTTAGTTATTTAATTTATAGTTATTAAAGTTATAGTTAATTAAGTTATCGTTAGTTAAGTTATAGTTATTTAAGTTATAGTTATTAAATTATAGTTATTTAAGTTATAGTTATTTAATTTATAGTTTTTTCATTTATGGTTATTTAAGTTATAGTTATTTAAGTTATAGTTATTTAAGTTATAGTTATTTAAGTTATAATTATTTAAGTTATAGTTATTTAAGTTATAGTTATTTAAGTTATAGTTATTTAAGTTATAGTTATTTAAGTTATAGTTATTTAAGTTATAATTATTTAAATTATAGTTATATAAGTTATAGTTAATTAAGTTATCGTTATTTAAGTTATAGTTATTTAAGTTATAGTTATTTAAGTTATAGTTATTTAAGTTATAGTTATTTAAGTTATAGTTATTTAATTTATAGTTATTTAATTTATAGTTATTTAAGTTATAGTTATTTAAGTTATAGTTATTTAAGTTATAGTTATTTAATTAATAGTAATTTAAGTTATAGTAATTTAAGTTTAGTTATTTAATTTATAGTTATTTAAGTTATAGTTAATTAAGTTATCGTTAGTTAAGTTATAGTTATTTAAGTTATAGTTATTAAATTATAGTTATTTAAGTTATAGTTATTTAATTTATAGTTTTTTCATTTATGGTTATTTAAGTTATAGTTATTTAAGTTATAGTTATTTAAGTTATAGTTATTTAAGTTATAATTATTTAAGTTATAGTTATTTAAGTTATAGTTATTTAAGTTATAGTTATTTAATTAATAGTTATTTAAGTTATAGTTATTTAAGTTATAGTTATTTAAGTTATAGTTATTTAAGTTATAGTTATTTAAGTTATAGTTATTTAAGTTATAGTTATTTAATTAATAGTTATTTAAGTTATAGTTATTTAAGTTATAGTTATTTAATTTATAGTTATTTAAGTTATAGTTATTTAAGTTATAGTTATTTAAGTTATAGTTATTTAAGTTATAGTTATTTAAGTTATAGTTATTTAAGTTATAGTTATTTAAGTTATAGTTATTTAAGTTATAGTTATTTAATTAATAGTTATTTAAATTATAGTTATTTAAGTTATAGTTATTTAATTTATAGTTATTTAATTTATAGTTATTTAAGTTATAGTTATTTAAGTTATAGTTATTTAAGTTATAGTTATTTAATTAATAGTAATTTAAGTTATAGTAATTTAAGTTTAGTTATTTAATTTATAGTTATTTAAGTTATAATTATTTAAATTATAGTTATATAAGTTATAGTTAATTAAGTTATCGTTATTTAAGTTATAGTTATTTAAATTATAGTTATTTAAGTTATAGTTATTTAAGTTATAGTTATTTAAGTTATAGTTATTTAATTTATAGTTATTTAATTAATAGTTATTTAAGTTATAGTTATTTAAGTTATAGTTATTTAAGTTATAGTTATTTAAGTTATAGTTATTTAAGTTATAGTTATTTAATTAATAGTTATTTAAGTTATAGTTATTTAAGTTATAGTTATTTAAGTTATAGTTATTTAAGTTATAGTTATTTAAGTTATAGTTATTTAAGTTATAGTTATTTAATTTATAGTTATTTAAGTTATAGTTATTTAAGTTATAGTTATTTAAGTTATAGTTATTTAAGTTATAGTTATTTAAGTTATAGTTATTTAAGTTATAGTTATTTAAGTTATAGTTATTTAAGTTATAGTTATTTAATTAATAGTTATTTAAATTATAGTTATTTAAGTTATAGTTATTTAAGTTATAGTTATTTAAGTTATAGTTATTTAAGTTATAGTAATTTAAGTTTAGTTATTTAATTTATAGTTATTTAAGTTATAGTTAATTAAGTTATCGTTAGTTAAGTTATAGTTATTTAAGTTATAGTTATTAAATTATAGTTATTTAAGTTATAGTTATTTAATTTATAGTTTTTTCATTTATGGTTATTTAAGTTATAGTTATTTAAGTTATAGTTATTTAAGTTATAGTTATTTAAGTTATAATTATTTAAGTTATAGTTATTTAAGTTATAGTTATTTAATTAATAGTTATTTAAGTTATAGTTATTTAAGTTATAGTTATTTAAGTTATAGTTATTTAAGTTATAGTTATTTAAGTTATAGTTATTTAATTAATAGTTATTTAAGTTATAGTTATTTAAGTTATAGTTATTTAAGTTATAGTTATTTAAGTTATAGTTATTTAAGTTATAGTTATTTAAGTTATAGTTATTTAAGTTATAGTTATTTAAGTTATAGTTATTTAAGTTATAATTATTTAAATTATAGTTATATAAGTTATAGTTAATTAAGTTATCGTTATTTAAGTTATAGTTATTTAAGTTATAGTTATTTAAGTTATAGTTATTTAAGTTATAGTTATTTAAGTTATAGTTATTTAATTTATAGTTATTTAATTTATAGTTATTTAAGTTATAGTTATTTAAGTTATAGTTATTTAAGTTATAGTTATTTAATTAATAGTAATTTAAGTTATAGTAATTTAAGTTTAGTTATTTAATTTATAGTTATTTAAGTTATAGTTAATTAAGTTATCGTTAGTTAAGTTATAGTTATTTAAGTTATAGTTATTAAATTATAGTTATTTAAGTTATAGTTATTTAATTTATAGTTTTTTCATTTATGGTTATTTAAGTCATAGTTATTTAAGTTATAGTTATTTAAGTTATAGTTATTTAAGTTATAGTTATTTAAGTTATAGTTATTTAAGTTATAGTTATTTAAGTTATAGTTATTTAATTAATAGTTATTTAAGTTATAGTTATTTAAGTTATAGTTATTTAAGTTATAGTTATTTAAGTTATAGTTATTTAAGTTATAGTTATTTAAGTTATAGTTATTTAATTAATAGTTATTTAAGTTATAGTTATTTAAGTTATAGTTATTTAAGTTATAGTTATTTAAGTTATAGTTATTTAAGTTATAGTTATTTAAGTTATAGTTATTTAATTTATAGTTATTTAAGTTATAGTTATTTAAGTTATAGTTATTTAAGTTATAGTTATTTAAGTTATAGTTATTTAAGTTATAGTTATTTAAGTTATAGTTATTTAAGTTATAGTTATTTAAGTTATAGTTATTTAATTAATAGTTATTTAAATTATAGTTATTTAAGTTATAGTTATTTAAGTTATAGTTATTTAAGTTATAGTTATTTAAGTTATAGTTATTTAAGTTATAGTTATTTAATTAATAGTTATTTAAGTTATAGTTATTTAAGATATAGTTATTTAAGTTATAGTTATTTAAGTTATAGTTATTTAAGTTATAGTTATTTAATTTATAGTTATTTAATTTATAGTTATTTAAGTTATAGTTATTTAAGTTATAGTTATTTAAGTTATAGTTATTTAAGTTATAGTTATTTAATTAATAGTAATTTAAGTTATAGTAATTTAAGTTTAGTTATTTAATTTATAGTTATTAAAGTTATAGTTAATTAAGTTATCGTTAGTTAAGTTATAGTTATTTAAGTTATAGTTATTAAATTATAGTTATTTAAGTTATAGTTATTTAATTTATAGTTTTTTCATTTATGGTTATTTAAGTTATAGTTATTTAAGTTATAGTTATTTAAGTTATAATTATTTAAGTTATAGTTATTTAAGTTATAGTTATTTAATTAATAGTTATTTAAGTTATAGTTATTTAAGTTATAGTTATTTAAGTTATAGTTATTTAAGTTATAGTTATTTAAGTTATAGTTATTTAAGTTATAGTTATTTAAGTTATAGTTATTTAAGTTATAGTTATTTAAGTTATAGTTATTTAAGTTATAGTTATTTAAGTTATAGTTATTTAAGTTATAGTTATTTAAGTTATAGTTATTTAAGTTATGATTATTTAAATTATAGTTATATAAGTTATAGTTAATTAAGTTATCGTTATTTAAGTTATAGTTATTTAAATTATAGTTATTTAAGTTATAGTTATTTAAGTTATAGTTATTTAAGTTATAGTTATTTAATTTATAGTTATTTAATTTATAGTTATTTAAGTTATAGTTATTTAAGTTATAGTTATTTAAGTTATAGTTATTTAATTAATAGTAATTTAAGTTATAGTAATTTAAGTTTAGTTATTTAATTTATAGTTATTTAAGTTATAGTTAATTAAGTTATCGTTAGTTAAGTTATAGTTATTTAAGTTATAGTTATTAAATTATAGTTATTTAAGTTATAGTTATTTAATTTATAGTTTTTTCATTTATGGTTATTTAAGTTATAGTTATTTAAGTTATAGTTATTTAAGTTATAGTTATTTAAGTTATAGTTATTTAAGTTATAGTTATTTAAGTTATAGTTATTTAAGTTATAGTTATTTAATTAATAGTTATTTAAGTTATAGTTATTTAAGTTATAGTTATTTAAGTTATAGTTATTTAAGTTATAGTTATTTAAGTTATAGTTATTTAATTAATAGTTATTTAAGTTATAGTTATTTAAGTTATAGTTATTTAAGTTATAGTTATTTAAGTTATAGTTATTTAAGTTATAGTTATTTAATTTATAGTTATTTAAGTTATAGTTATTTAAGTTATAGTTATTTAAGTTATAGTTATTTAAGTTATAGTTATTTAAGTTATAGTTATTTAAGTTATAGTTATTTAAGTTATAGTTATTTAATTAATAGTTATTTAAATTATAGTTATTTAAGTTATAGTTATTTAAGTTATAGTTATTTAAGTTATAGTTATTTAAGTTATAGTTATTTAAGTTATAGTTATTTAATTAATAGTTATTTAAGTTATAGTTATTTAAGATATAGTTATTTAAGTTATAGTTATTTAAGTTATAGTTATTTAAGTTATAGTTATTTAATTTATAGTTATTTAATTTATAGTTATTTAAGTTATAGTTATTTAAGTTATAGTTATTTAAGTTATAGTTATTTAAGTTATAGTTATTTAATTAATAGTAATTTAAGTTATAGTAATTTAAGTTTAGTTATTTAATTTATAGTTATTTAAGTTATAGTTAATTAAGTTATCGTTAGTTAAGTTATAGTTATTTAAGTTATAGTTATTAAATTATAGTTATTTAAGTTATAGTTATTTAATTTATAGTTATTTAATTTATAGTTATTTAAGTTATAGTTATTTAAGTTATAGTTATTTAAGTTATAGTTATTTAAGTTATAGTTATTTAATTAATAGTAATTTAAGTTATAGTAATTTAAGTTTAGTTATTTAATTTATAGTTATTTAAGTTATAGTTATTTAAGTTATAGTTATTATATAATATTTATTTAAGTTATAGTTATTTAAGATATATTTATTTAATTTATAGTTATTATATTATAATTATTTAAGTTTTAGTTATTTAAGTTATAGTTATTATATTATAGCTATTTAAGTGATATTTATTTAAGTTATAGTTATTTAATTAATAGTTATTTAATTTATAGTTATTTAAGTTATAGTTATTTAAGTTATAGTTATTAAATTATATTTATCTAAGTTATAGTTATTTAATTTATAGTTATTTAATTTATAGTTATTTAATTTATAGTTATTTAATTTATAGTTATTTAATTTATAGTTATTTAATTTATAGTTATTTAATTTATAGTTATTTAATTTATAGTTAGTATAGTTATTTAAATTATAGTTATTTAAGTTATAGTTATTTAATTTATAGTTATTTAAGTTATAGTTATTTAAGTTATAGTTATTTAAGTTATAGTTATTTAAGTTATAGTTATTTAAGTTATAGTTATTTAAGTTATAGTTATTTAAGTTATAGTTATTTAAGTTATAATTATTTAAATTATAGTTATATAAGTTATAGTTAATTAAGTTATCGTTATTTAAGTTATAGTTATTTAAATTATAGTTATTTAAGTTATAGTTATTTAAGTTATAGTTATTTAACTTATAGTTATTTAATTTATAGTTATTTAATTTATAGTTATTTAAGTTATAGTTATTTAAGTTATAGTTATTTAAGTTATAGTTATTTAATTAATAGTAATTTAAGTTATAGTAATTTAAGTTTAGTTATTTAATTTATAGTTATTTAAGTTATAGTTAATTAAGTTATCGTTAGTTAAGTTATAGTTATTTAAGTTATAGTTATTAAATTATAGTTATTTAAGTTATAGTTATTTAATTTATAGTTTTTTCATTTATGGTTATTTAAGTTATAGTTATTTAAGTTATAGTTATTTAAGTTATAGTTATTTAAGTTATAGTTATTTAAGTTATAGTTATTTAAGTTATAGTTATTTAATTAATAGTTATTTAAGTTATAGTTATTTAAGTTATAGTTATTTAAGTTATAGTTATTTAAGTTATAGTTATTTAAGTTATAGTTATTTAATTTATAGTTATTTAAGTTATAGTTATTTAAGTTATAGTTATTTAAGTTATAGTTATTATATAATATTTATTTAAGTTATAGTTATTTAAGATATATTTATTTAATTTATAGTTATTATATTATAATTATTTAAGTTTTAGTTATTTAAGTTATAGTTATTATATTATAGCTATTTAAGTGATATTTATTTAAGTTATAGTTATTTAATTAATAGTTATTTAATTTATAGTTATTTAAGTTATAGTTATTTAAGTTATAGTTATTAAATTATATTTATCTAAGTTATAGTTATTTAATTTATAGTTATTTAATTTATAGTTATTTAATTTATAGTTATTTAATTTATAGTTATTTAATTTATAGTTATTTAATTTATAGTTATTTAATTTATAGTTAGTATAGTTATTTAAATTATAGTTATTTAAGTTATAGTTATTTAATTTATAGTTATTTAAGTTATAGTTATTTAAGTTATAGTTATATAAGTTATAGTTAATTAAGTTATCGTTATTTAAGTTATAGTTATTTAAATTATAGTTATTTAAGTTATAGTTATTTAAGTTATAGTTATTTAAGTTATAGTTATTTAATTTATAGTTATTTAATTTATAGTTATTTAAGTTATAGTTATTTAAGTTATAGTTATTTAAGTTATAGTTATTTAATTAATAGTAATTTAAGTTATAGTAATTTAAGTTTAGTTATTTAATTTATAGTTATTTAAGTTATAGTTAATTAAGTTATCGTTAGTTAAGTTATAGTTATTTAAGTTATAGTTATTAAATTATAGTTATTTAAGTTATAGTTATTTAATTTATAGTTTTTTCATTTATGGTTATTTAAGTTATAGTTATTTAAGTTATAGTTATTTAAGTTATAGTTATTTAAGTTATAGTTATTTAAGTTATAGTTATTTAAGTTATAGTTATTTAATTAATAGTTATTTAAGTTATAGTTATTTAAGTTATAGTTATTTAAGTTATAGTTATTTAAGTTATAGTTATTTAAGTTATAGTTATTTAATTTATAGTTATTTAAGTTATAGTTATTTAAGTTATAGTTATTTAAGTTATAGTTATTTAAGTTATAGTTATTTAAGTTATAGTTATTTAAGTTATAGTTATTTAAGTTATAGTTATTTAATTAATAGTTATTTAAATTATAGTTATTTAAGTTATAGTTATTTAAGTTATAGTTATTTAAGTTATAGTTATTTAAGTTATAGTTATTTAAGTTATAGTTATTTAATTAATAGTTATTTAAGTTATAGTTATTTAAGATATAGTTATTTAAGTTATAGTTATTTAAGTTATAGTTATTTAAGTTATAGTTATTTAATTTATAGTTATTTAATTTATAGTTATTTAAGTTATAGTTATTTAAGTTATAGTTATTTAAGTTATAGTTATTTAAGTTATAGTTATTTAATTAATAGTAATTTAAGTTATAGTAATTTAAGTTTAGTTATTTAATTTATAGTTATTTAAGTTATAGTTAATTAAGTTATCGTTAGTTAAGTTATAGTTATTTAAGTTATAGTTATTAAATTATAGTTATTTAAGTTATAGTTATTTAATTTATAGTTATTTAATTTATAGTTATTTAAGTTATAGTTATTTAAGTTATAGTTATTTAAGTTATAGTTATTTAAGTTATAGTTATTTAATTAATAGTAATTTAAGTTATAGTAATTTAAGTTTAGTTATTTAATTTATAGTTATTTAAGTTATAGTTATTTAAGTTATAGTTATTATATAATATTTATTTAAGTTATAGTTATTTAAGATATATTTATTTAATTTATAGTTATTATATTATAATTATTTAAGTTTTAGTTATTTAAGTTATAGTTATTATATTATAGCTATTTAAGTGATATTTATTTAAGTTATAGTTATTTAATTAATAGTTATTTAATTTATAATTATTTAAGTTATAGTTATTTAAGTTATAGTTATTAAATTATATTTATCTAAGTTATAGTTATTTAATTTATAGTTATTTAATTTATAGTTATTTAATTTATAGTTATTTAATTTATAGTTATTTAATTTATAGTTATTTAATTTATAGTTATTTAATTTATAGTTATTTAATTTATAGTTATTTAATTTATAGTTATTTAATTTATAGTTATTTAATTTATAGTTATTTAATTTATAGTTAGTATAGTTATTTAAATTATAGTTATTTAAGTTATAGTTATTTAATTTATAGTTATTTAAGTTATAGTTATTTAAGTTATAGTTATTTAAGTTATAGTTATTTAAGTTATAGTTATTTAAGTTATAGTTATTTAAGTTATAGTTATTTAATTAATAGTTATTTAAATTATAGTTATTTAAGTTATAGTTATTTAAGTTATAGTTATTTAAGTTATAGTTATTTAAGTTATAGTTATTTAAGTTATAGTTATTTAATTAATAGTTATTTAAGTTATAGTTATTTAAGATATAGTTATTTAAGTTATAGTTATTTAAGTTATAGTTATTTAAGTTATAGTTATTTAATTTATAGTTATTTAATTTATAGTTATTTAAGTTATAGTTATTTAAGTTATAGTTATTTAAGTTATAGTTATTTAAGTTATAGTTATTTAATTAATAGTAATTTAATTAATAGTTATTTAAGTTATAGTTATTTAAGATATAGTTATTTAAGTTATAGTTATTTAAGTTATAGTTATTTAAGTTATAGTTATTTAATTTATAGTTATTTAATTTATAGTTATTTAAGTTATAGTTATTTAAGTTATAGTTATTTAAGTTATAGTTATTTAAGTTATAGTTATTTAATTAATAGTAATTTAAGTTATAGTAATTTAAGTTTAGTTATTTAATTTATAGTTATTTAAGTTATAGTTAATTAAGTTATCGTTAGTTAAGTTATAGTTATTTAAGTTATAGTTATTAAATTATAGTTATTTAAGTTATAGTTATTTAATTTATAGTTATTTAATTTATAGTTATTTAAGTTATAGTTATTTAAGTTATAGTTATTTAAGTTATAGTTATTTAAGTTATAGTTATTTAATTAATAGTAATTTAAGTTATAGTAATTTAAGTTTAGTTATTTAATTTATAGTTATTTAAGTTATAGTTATTTAAGTTATAGTTATTATATAATATTTATTTAAGTTATAGTTATTTAAGATATATTTATTTAATTTATAGTTATTATATTATAATTATTTAAGTTTTAGTTATTTAAGTTATAGTTATTATATTATAGCTATTTAAGTGATATTTATTTAAGTTATAGTTATTTAATTAATAGTTATTTAATTTATAATTATTTAAGTTATAGTTATTTAAGTTATAGTTATTAAATTATATTTATCTAAGTTATAGTTATTTAATTTATAGTTATTTAATTTATAGTTATTTAATTTATAGTTATTTAATTTATAGTTATTTAATTTATAGTTATTTAATTTATAGTTATTTAATTTATAGTTATTTAATTTATAGTTATTTAATTTATAGTTATTTAATTTATAGTTATTTAATTTATAGTTATTTAATTTATAGTTAGTATAGTTATTTAAATTATAGTTATTTAAGTTATAGTTATTTAATTTATAGTTATTTAAGTTATAGTTATTTAAGTTATAGTTATTTAAGTTATAGTTATTTAAGTTATAGTTATTTAAGTTATAGTTATTTAAGTTATAGTTATTTAAGTTATAGTTATTTAAGTTATAATTATTTAAATTATAGTTATATAAGTTATAGTTAATTAAGTTATCGTTATTTAAGTTATAGTTATTTAAGTTATAGTTATTTAAATTTTAGTTATATAAGTTATAGTTATTGAATTTATAGTTATTTAATTTATAGTTATTCAAGTTATAGTTATTTAAGTTATAGTTATTTAAGTTATAGTTATTTAAGTTATAGTTATTTAAGTTATAGTTATTTAATTTATAGTTATTTAAGTTATAGTTATTTAAGTTATAGTTATTTAAGTTATAGTTATTTAAGTTATAGTTATTTAATTAATAGTTATTTAAGTTATAGTTATTTAAGTTATAGTTATTTAAGTTATAGTTATTTAAGTTATAGTTATTTAAGTTATAGTTATTTAATTTATAGTTATTTAATTTATAGTTATTTAAGTTATAGTTATTTAAGTTATAGTTATTTAAGTTATAGTTATTTAATTAATAGTAATTTAAGTTATAGTAATTTAAGTTTAGTTATTTAATTTATAGTTATTTAAGTTATAGTTAATTAAGTTATCGTTAGTTAAGTTATAGTTATTTAAGTTATAGTTAGTAAATTATAGTTATTTAAGTTATAGTTATTTAATTTATAGTTTTTTCATTTATGGTTATTTAAGTTATAGTTATTTAAGTTATAGTTATTTAAGTTATAGTTATTTAAGTTATAGTTATTTAAGTTATAGTTATTTAAGTTATAGTTATTTAATTAATAGTTATTTAAGTTATAGTTATTTAAGTTATAGTTATTTAAGTTATAGTTATTTAAGTTATAGTTATTTAAGTTATAGTTATTTAAGTTATAGTTATTTAATTTATAGTTATTTAATTTATAGTTATTTAAGTTATAGTTATTTAAGTTATAGTTATTTAAGTTATAGTTATTTAAGTTATAGTTATTTAATTAATAGTAATTTAAGTTATAGTAATTTAAGTTTAGTTATTTAATTTATAGTTATTTAAGTTATAGTTAATTAAGTTATCGTTAGTTAAGTTATAGTTATTTAAGTTATAGTTATTAAATTATAGTTATTTAAGTTATAGTTATTTAATTTATAGTTATTTAATTTATAGTTATTTAAGTTATAGTTATTTAAGTTATAGTTATTTAAGTTATAGTTATTTAAGTTATAGTTATTTAATTAATAGTAATTTAAGTTATAGTAATTTAAGTTTAGTTATTTAATTTATAGTTATTTAAGTTATAGTTATTTAAGTTATAGTTATTATATAATATTTATTTAAGTTATAGTTATTTAAGATATATTTATTTAATTTATAGTTATTATATTATAATTATTTAAGTTTTAGTTATTTAAGTTATAGTTATTATATTATAGCTATTTAAGTGATATTTATTTAAGTTATAGTTATTTAATTAATAGTTATTTAATTTATAGTTATTTAAGTTATAGTTATTTAAGTTATAGTTATTAAATTATATTTATCTAAGTTATAGTTATTTAATTTATAGTTATTTAATTTATAGTTATTTAATTTATAGTTATTTAATTTATAGTTATTTAATTTATAGTTATTTAATTTATAGTTATTTAATTTATAGTTATTTAATTTATAGTTAGTATAGTTATTTAAATTATAGTTATTTAAGTTATAGTTATTTAATTTATAGTTATTTAAGTTATAGTTATTTAAGTTATAGTTATTTAAGTTATAGTTATTTAAGTTATAGTTATTTAAGTTATAGTTATTTAAGTTATAGTTATTTAAGTTATAGTTATTTAAGTTATAGTTATTTAAGTTATAGTTATTTAAGTTATAATTATTTAAATTATAGTTATATAAGTTATAGTTAATTAAGTTATCGTTATTTAAGTTATAGTTATTTAAGTTATAGTTATTTAAATTTTAGTTATATAAGTTATAGTTATTGAATTTATAGTTATTTAATTTATAGTTATTCAAGTTATAGTTATTTAAGTTATAGTTATTTAAGTTATAGTTATTTAAGTTATAGTTATTTAAGTTATAGTTATTTAATTTATAGTTATTTAAGTTATAGTTATTTAAGTTATAGTTATTTAAGTTATAGTTATTTAAGTTATAGTTATTTAATTAATAGTTATTTAAGTTATAGTTATTTAAGTTATAGTTATTTAAGTTATAGTTATTTAAGTTATAGTTATTTAAGTTATAGTTAATTAAGTTATCGTTAGTTAAGTTATAGTTATTTAAGTTATAGTTATTAAATTATAGTTATTTAAGTTATAGTTATTTAATTTATAGTTTTTTCATTTATGGTTATTTAAGTTATAGTTATTTAAGTTATAGTTATTTAAGTTATAGTTATTTAAGTTATAGTTATTTAAGTTATAGTTATTTAAGTTATAGTTATTTAATTAATAGTTATTTAAGTTATAGTTATTTAAGTAATAGTTATTTAAGTTATAGTTATTTAAGTTATAGTTATTTAAGTTATAGTTATTTAAGTTATAGTTATTTAATTAATAGTTATTTAAGTTATAGTTATTTAAGTTATAGTTATTTAAGTTATAGTTATTTAAGTTATAGTTATTTAAGTTATAGTTATTTAATTTATAGTTATTTAAGTTATAGTTATTTAAGTTATAGTTATTTAAGTTATAGTTATTTAAGTTATAGTTATTTAAGTTATAGTTATTTAAGTTATAGTTATTTAAGTTATAGTTATTTAATTAATAGTTATTTAAGTTATAGTTATTTAAGTTATAGTTATTTAAGTTATAGTTATTTAAGTTATAGTTATTTAAGTTATAGTTATTTAATTAATAGTTATTTAAGTTATAGTTATTTAAGTTATAGTTATTTAAGTTATAGTTATTTAAGTTATAGTTATTTAATTTATAGTTATTTAATTTATAGTTATTTAAGTTATAGTTATTTAAGTTATAGTTATTTAAGTTATAGTTATTTAAGTTATAGTTATTTAATTAATAGTAATTTAAGTAATAGTAATTTAAGTTTAGTTATTTAAGTTATAGTTATTTAAGTTATAGTTATTTAAGTTATAGTTATTTAATTTATAGTTATTAAATTTATAGTTATTTAAGTTATAGTTATTTAAGTTATAGTTATTTAAGTTATAGTTATTTAAGTTATAGTTATTTAATTAATAGTTATTTAAGTTATAGTTATTTAAGTTATAGTTATATAAGCTATAGTTATTTAAGTTATAGTTATTTAAGTTATAGTTATTTAATTTATAGTTATTTAATTTATAGTTATTTAAGTTATAGTTATTTAAGTTATAGTTATTTAAGTTATAGTTATTTAAGTTATAGTTATTTAAGTTATAGTTATTTAAGTTATAATTATTTAATTTATTGTTATTTAATTTATAGTTATTTAAGTTATAGTTATTTAAGTTATAGTTATTTAAGTTATAGTTATTTAATTAATAGTAATTTAAGTTATAGTAATTTAAGTTTAGTTATTTAATTTATAGTTATTTAAGTTATAGTTAATTAAGTTATCGTTAGTTAAGTTATAGTTATTTAAGTTATAGTTATTAAATTATAGTTATTTAAGTTATAGTTATTTAATTTATAGTTTTTTCATTTATGGTTATTTAAGTTATAGTTATTTAAGTTATAGTTATTTAAGTTATAGTTATTTAAGTTATAGTTATTTAAGTTATAGTTATTTAAGTTATAGTTATTTAAGTTATAGTTATTTAATTAATAGTTATTTAAGTTATAGTTATTTAAGTTATAGTTATTTAAGTTATAGTTATTTAAGTTATAGTTATTTAAGTTATAGTTATTTAATTAATAGTTATTTAAGTTATAGTTATTTAAGTTATAGTTATTTAAGTTATAGTTATTTAAGTTATAGTTATTTAAGTTATAGTTATTTAATTTATAGTTATTTAAGTTATAGTTATTTAAGTTATAGTTATTTAAGTTATAGTTATTTAAGTAATAGTTATTTAAGTTATAGTTATTTAAGTTATAGTTATTTAATTAATAGCTATTTAAGTTATAGTTATTTAAGTTATAGTTATTTAAGTTATAGTTATTTAAGTTATAGTTATTTAAGTTATAGTTATTTAATTAATAGTTATTTAAGTTATAGTTATTTAAGTTATAGTTATTTAAGTTCTAGTTATTTAAGTTATAGTTATTTAAGTTATAGTTATTTAATTTATAGTTATTTAATTTATAGTTATTTAAGTTATAGTTATTTAAGTTATAGTTATTTAAGTTATAGTTATTTAATTAATAGTAATTTAAGTTATAGTAATTTAAGTTTAGTTATTTAATTTATAGTTATTTAAGTTATAGTTAATTAAGTTATCGTTAGTTAAGTTATAGTTATTTAAGTTATAGTTATTAAATTATAGTTATTTAAGTTATAGTTATTTAATTTATAGTTTTTTCATTTATGGTTATTTAAGTTATAGTTATTTAAGTTATAGCTATTTAAGTTATAGTTATTTAAGTTATAGTTATTTAAGTTATAGTTATTTAAGTTATAGTTATTTAAGTTAGAGTTATTTAATTTATAGTTATTTAATTTATAGTTATTTAAGTTATAGTTATTTAAGTTATAGTTATTTAAGTTATAGTTATTTAAGTTATAGTTATTTAATTAATAGTAATTTAAGTTATAGTAATTTAATTTATAGTTATATAAATTATAGTTATTTAAGTTATAGTTATTTAAGTTATAGTTATTTAAGTTATAGTTATTTAAGTTATAGTTATTTAAGTTATAGTTATTTAAGTTATAGTTATTTAAGTTATAGTTATTTAAGTTATAGTTATTTAATTAATAGTTATTTAAGTTATAGTTATTTAAGTTATAGTTATTTAAGTTATAGTTATTTAAGTTATAGTTATTTAAGTTATAGTTATTTAATTAATAGTTATTTAAGTTATAGTTATTTAAGTTATAGTTATTTAAGTTATAATTATTTAAGTTATAGTTATTTAATGTATAGTTATTTAATTTATAGTTATTTAAGTTATAGTTATTTAAGTTATAGTTATTTAAGTTATAGTTATTTAAGTTATAGTTATTTAATTAATAGTAATTTAAGTTATAGTAATTTAAGTTTAGTTATTTAATTTATAGTTATTTAAGTTATAGTTAATTAAGTTATCGTTAGTTAAGTTATAGTTATTTAAGTTATAGTTATTAAATTATAATTATTTAAGTTATAGTTATTTAATTTATAGTTTTTTCATTTATGGTTATTTAAGTTATAGTTATTTAAGTTATAGTTATTTAAGTTATAGTTATTTAAGTTATAGTTATTTAATTAATAGTTATTTAAGTTATAGTTATTTAAGTTATAGTTATTTAAGTTATAGTTATTTAAGTTATAGTTATTTAAGTTATAGTTATTTAATTTATAGTTATTTAAGTTATAGTTATTTAAGTTATAGTTATATAAGTTATAGTTATTTAAGTTATAGTTATTTAAGTTATAG
Source organism: Osedax frankpressi (assembly GCA_964035775.1). Taxonomy (NCBI): domain Eukaryota; kingdom Metazoa; phylum Annelida; class Polychaeta; order Sabellida; family Siboglinidae; genus Osedax; species Osedax frankpressi. Next base: position 1,825,043 of record OZ038314.1, read on the forward strand.
TTATTTAAGTTATAGTTATTTAAGTTATAGTTATTTAAGTTATAGTTATTTAAGTTATAGTTATTTAATTAATAGTTATTTAAGTTATAGTTATTTAAGTTATAGTTATTTAAGTTATAGTTATTTAAGTTATAGTTATTTAAGTTATAGTTATTTAAGTTATAGTTATTTAAGTTATAGTTATTTAATTAATAGTAATTTAAGTTATAGTAATTTAAGTTTAGTTATTTAATTTATAGTTATTTAAGTTATAGTTAATTAAGTTATCGTTAGTTAAGTTATAGTTATTTAAGTTATAGTTATTAAATTATAGTTATTTAAGTTATAGTTATTTAATTTATAGTTTTTTCATTTATGGTTATTATATTATAGTTATATAAATTATAGTTATTTAAGTTATAGTTATTTAAGTTATAGTTATTTAAGTTATAGTTATTTAAGTTATAGTTATTTAATTAATAGTAATTTAAGTTATAGTAATTTTAGTTTAGTTATTTAATTTATAGTTATTTAAGTTATAGTTAATTAAGTTATCGTTAGTTAAGTTATAGTTATTTAAGTTATAGTTATTAAATTATAGTTATTTAAGTTATAGTTATTTAATTTATAGTTTTTTCATTTATGGTTATTTAAGTTATAGTTATTTAAGTTATAGTTATTTAAGTTATAGTTATTCAATTAATAGTTATTTAAGTTATAGTTATTTAAGTTATAGTTATTTAAGTTATAGTTATTTAAGTTATAGTTATTTAAGTTATAGTTATTTAAGTTATAGTTATTTAATTAATAGTTATTTAAGTTATAGTTATTTAAGTTATAGTTATTTAAGTTATAGTTATTTAAGTTATAGTTATTTAATTAATAGTAATTTAAGTTATAGTAATTTAAGTTTAATTATTTAATTTATAGTTATTTAAGTTATAGTTAATTAAGTTATCGTTAGTTAAGTTATAGTTATTTAAGTTATAGTTATTAAATTATAGTTACTTAAGTTATAGTTATTTAATTTATAGTTTTTTCATTTATGGTTATTTAAGTTATAGTTATTTAAGTTATAGTTATTTAAGTTATAGTTATTTAAGTTATAGTTATTTAAGTTATAGTTATTTAAGTTATAGTTATTTAAGTTATAGTTATTTAATTAATAGTTATTTAAGTTATAGTTATTTAAGTTATAGTTATTTAAGTTATAGTTATTTAAGTTATAGTTATTTAAGTTATAGTTATTTAATTTATAGTTATTTAAGTTATAGTTATTTAAGTTATAGTTATTTAAGTTATAGTTATTTAAGTTATAGTTATTTAAGTTATAGTTATTTAAGTTATAGTTATTTAATTAATAGTTATTTAAGTTATAGTTATTTAAGTTATAGTTATTTAAGTTATAGTTATTTAAGTTATAGTTATTTAAGTTATAGTTATTTAAGTTATAGTTATTTAAGTTATAGTTATTTAATTTATAGTTATTTAATTTATAGTTATTTAAGTTATAGTTATTTAAGTTATAGTTATTTAAGTTATAGTTATTTAAGTTATAGTTATTTAATTAATAGTAATTTAAGTTATAGTAATTTAAGTTTAGTTATTTAATTTATAGTTATTTAAGTTATAGTTAATTAAGTTATCGTTAGTTAAGTTATAGTTATTTAAGTTATAGTTATTAAATTATAGTTATTTAAGTTATAGTTATTTAATTTATAGTTTTTTCATTTATGGTTATTATATTATAGTTATATAAATTATAGTTATTTAAGTTATAGTTATTTAAGTTGTAGTTATTTAAGTTATAGTTATTTAAGTTATAGTTATTTAAGTTATAGTTATTTAATTAATAGTTATTTAAGTTATAGTTATTTAAGTTATAGTTATTTAAGTTATAGTTATTTAAGTTATAGTTATTTAAGTTATAGTTATTTAATTAATAGTTATTTAAGTTATAGTTATTTAAGTTATAGTTATTTAAGTTATAGTTATTTAAGTTATAGTTATTTAAGTTATAATTATTTAAGTTATAGTTATTTAATTTATAGTTATTTAATTTATAGTTATTTAAGTTATAGTTATTTAAGTTATAGTTATTTAAGTTATAGTTATTTAAGTTATAGTTATTTAATTAATAGTAATTTAAGTTATAGTAATTTAAGTTTAGTTATTTAATTTATAGTTATTTAAGTTATAGTTAATTAAGTTATCGTTAGTTAAGTTATAGTTATTTAAGTTATAGTTATTAAATTATAGTTATTTAAGTTATAGTTATTTAATTTATAGTTTTTTCATTTATGGTTATTTAAGTTATAGTTATTTAAGTTATAGTTATTTAAGTTATAGTTATTTAAGTTATAGTTATTTAAGTTATAGTTATTTAAGTTATAGTTATTTAAGTTATAGTTATTTAAGTTATAGTTATTTAATTAATAGTTATTTAAGTTATAGTTATTTAAGTTATAGTTATTTAAGTTATAGTTATTTAAGTTATAGTTATTTAAGTTATAGTTATTTAATTTATAGTTATTTAAGTTATAGTTATTTAAGTTATAGTTATTTAAGTTATAGTTATTTAAGTTATAGTTATTTAAGTTATAGTTATTTAATTAATAGTTATTTAAGTTATAGTTATTTAAGTTATAGTTATTTAAGTTATAGTTATTTAAGTTATAGTTATTTAAGTTATAGTTATTTAAGTTATAGTTATTTAATTTATAGTTATTTAATTTATAGTTATTTAAGTTATAGTTATTTAAGTTATAGTTATTTAAGTTATAGTTATTTAAGTTATAGTTATTTAAGTTATAGTTATTTGATTAATAGTAATTTAAGTTATAGTAATTTAAGTTTAGTTATTTAATTTATAGTTATTTAAGTTATAGTTAATTAAGTTATCGTTAGTTAAGTTATAGTTATTTAAGTTATAGTTATTAAATTATAGTTATTTAAGTTATAGTTATTTAATTTATAGTTTTTTCATTTATGGTTATTATATTATAGTTATATAAATTATAGTTATTTAAGTTATAGTTATTTAAGTTATAGTTATTTAAGTTATAGTTATTTAATTAATAGTAATTTAAGTTATAGTAATTTAAGTTTAGTTATTTAATTTATAGTTATTTAAGTTATAGTTAATTAAGTTATCGTTAGTTAAGTTATAGTTATTTAAGTTATAGTTATTAAATTATAGTTATTTAAGTTATAGTTATTTAATTTATAGTTTTTTCATTTATGGTTATTTAAGTTATAGTTATTTAAGTTATAGCTATTTAAGTTATAGTTATTTAAGTTATAGTTATTTAAGTTATAGTTATTTAAGTTATAGTTATTTAAGTTATAGTTATTTAATTTATAGTTATTTAATTTATAGTTATTTAAGTTATAGTTATTTAAGTTATAGTTATTTAAGTTATAGTTATTTAAGTTATAGTTATTTAATTAATAGTAATTTAAGTTATAGTAATTTAAGTTATAGTTATTTAAGTTATAGTTATTTAATTTATAGTTATTTAAGTTATAGTTATTTAAGTTATAGTTATTTAAGTTATAGTTATTTAAGTTATAGTTATTTAAGTTATAGTTATTTAATTTATAGTTATTTAAGTTATAGTTATTTAAGTTATAGTTATTTAAGTTATAGTTATTTAAGTTATAGTTATTTAAGTTATAGTTATTTAAGTTATAGTTATTTAAGTTATAGTTATTTAAGTTATAGTTATTTAAGTTATAATTATTTAAATTATAGTTATATAAGTTATAGTTAATTAAGTTATCGTTATTTAAGTTATAGTTATTTAAGTTATAGTTATTTAAATTTTAGTTATATAAGTTATAGTTATTGAATTTATAGTTATTTAATTTATAGTTATTCAAGTTATAGTTATTTAAGTTATAGTTATTTAAGTTATAGTTATTTAAGTTATAGTTATTTAAGTTATAGTTATTTAATTTATAGTTATTTAAGTTATAGTTATTTAAGTTATAATTATTTAAGTTATAGTTATTTAAGTTATAGTTATTTAAGTTATAGTTATTTAATTAATAGTTATTTAAGTTATAGTTATTTAAGTTATAGTTATTTAAGTTATAGTTATTTAAGTTATAGTTATTTAAGTTATAGTTATTTAATTTATAGTTATTTAATTTATAGTTATTTAAGTTATAGTTATTTAAGTTATAGTTATTTAAGTTATAGTTATTTAATTAATAGTAATTTAAGTTATAGTAATTTAAGTTTAGTTATTTAATTTATAGTTATTTAAGTTATAGTTAATTAAGTTATCGTTAGTTAAGTTATAGTTATTTAAGTTATAGTTATTAAATTATAGTTATTTAAGTTATAGTTATTTAATTTATAGTTTTTTCATTTATGGTTATTTAAGTTATAGTTATTTAAGTTATAGTTATTTAAGTTATAGTTATTTAAGTTATAGTTATTTAAGTTATAGTTATTTAAGTTATAGTTATTTAATTAATAGTTATTTAAGTTATAGTTATTTAAGTTATAGTTATTTAAGTTATAGTTATTTAAGTTATAGTTATTTAAGTTATAGTTATTTAAGTTATAGTTATTTAATTAATAGTTATTTAAGTTATAGTTATTTAAGTTATAGTTATTTAAGTTATAGTTATTTAAGTTATAGTTATTTAAGTTATAGTTATTTAATTTATAGTTATTTAAGTTATAGTTATTTAAGTTATAGTTATTTAAGTTATAGTTATTTAAGTTATAGTTATTTAAGTTATAGTTATTTAAGTTATAGTTATTTAAGTTATAGTTATTTAATTAATAGTTATTTAAGTTATAGTTATTTAAGTTATAGTTATTTAAGTTATAGTTATTTAAGTTATAGTTATTTAAGTTATAGTTATTTAAGTTATAGTTATTTAATTAATAGTTATTTAAGTTATAGTTATTTAAGTTATAGTTATTTAAGTTATAGTTATTTAAGTTATAGTTATTTAAGTTATAGTTATTTAATTTATAGTTATTTAATTTATAGTTATTTAAGTTATAGTTATTTAAGTTATAGTTATTTAAGTTATAGTTATTTAAGTTATAGTTATTTAATTAATAGTAATTTAAGTAATAGTAATTTAAGTTTAGTTATTTAAGTTATAGTTATTTAAGTTATAGTTATTTAAGTTATAGTTATTTAATTTATAGTTATTAAATTTATAGTTATTTAAGTTATAGTTATTTAAGTTATAGTTATTTAAGTTATAGTTATTTAAGTTATAGTTATTTAATTAATAGTTATTTAAGTTATAGTTATTTAAGTTATAGTTATATAAGTTATAGTTATTTAAGTTATAGTTATTTAAGTTATAGTTATTTAATTTATAGTTATTTAATTTATAGTTATTTAAGTTATAGTTATTTAAGTTATAGTTATTTAAGTTATAGTTATTTAAGTTTAGTTATTTAATTTATAGTTATTTAAGTTATAGTTATTTAAGTTATAGTTATTATATAATATTTATTTAAGTTATAGTTATTTAAGATATATTTATTTAATTTATAGTTATTATATTATAATTATTTAAGTTTTAGTTATTTAAGTTATAGTTATTATATTATAGCTATTTAAGTGATATTTATTTAAGTTATAGTTATTTAATTAATAGTTATTTAATTTATAGTTATTTAAGTTATAGTTATTTAAGTTATAGTTATTTAAGTTATAGTTATTTAAGTTATAGTTATTTAAGTTATAGTTATTTAATTAATAGTTATTTAAGTTATAGTTATTTAAGTTATAGTTATTTAAGTTCTAGTTATTTAAGTTATAGTTATTTAAGTTATAGTTATTTAATTTATAGTTATTTAATTTATAGTTATTTAAGTTATAGTTATTTAAGTTATAGTTATTTAAGTTATAGTTATTTAATTAATAGTAATTTAAGTTATAGTTATTTAAGTTATAGTTATTTAAGTTATAGTTATTTGATTAATAGTAATTTAAGTTATAGTAATTTAAGTTTAGTTATTTAATTTATAGTTATTTAAGTTATAGTTAATTAAGTTATCGTTAGTTAAGTTATAGTTATTTAAGTTATAGTTATTAAATTATAGTTATTTAAGTTATAGTTATTTAATTTATAGTTTTTTCATTTATGGTTATTATATTATAGTTATATAAATTATAGTTATTTAAGTTATAGTTATTTAAGTTATAGTTATTTAAGTTATAGTTATTTAATTAATAGTAATTTAAGTTATAGTAATTTAAGTTTAGTTATTTAATTTATAGTTATTTAAGTTATAGTTAATTAAGTTATCGTTAGTTAAGTTATAGTTATTTAAGTTATAGTTATTAAATTATAGTTATTTAAGTTATAGTTATTTAATTTATAGTTTTTTCATTTATGGTTATTTAAGTTATAGTTATTTAAGTTATAGCTATTTAAGTTATAGTTATTTAAGTTATAGTTATTTAAGTTATAGTTATTTAAGTTATAGTTATTTAAGTTATAGTTATTTAATTTATAGTTATTTAATTTATAGTTATTTAAGTTATAGTTATTTAAGTTATAGTTATTTAAGTTATAGTTATTTAAGTTATAGTTATTTAATTAATAGTAATTTAAGTTATAGTAATTTAAGTTATAGTTATTTAAGTTATAGTTATTTAATTTATAGTTATTTAAGTTATAGTTATTTAAGTTATAGTTATTTAAGTTATAGTTATTTAAGTTATAGTTATTTAAGTTATAGTTATTTAATTTATAGTTATTTAAGTTATAGTTATTTAAGTTATAGTTATTTAAGTTATAGTTATTTAAGTTATAGTTATTTAAGTTATAGTTATTTAAGTTATAGTTATTTAAGTTATAGTTATTTAAGTTATAATTATTTAAATTATAGTTATATAAGTTATAGTTATTGAATTTATAGTTATTTAATTTATAGTTATTCAAGTTATAGTTATTTAAGTTATAGTTATTTAAGTTATAGTTATTTAAGTTATAGTTATTTAAGTTATAGTTATTTAATTTATAGTTATTTAAGTTATAGTTATTTAAGTTATAATTATTTAAGTTATAGTTATTTAAGTTATAGTTATTTAAGTTATAGTTATTTAATTAATAGTTATTTAAGTTATAGTTATTTAAGTTATAGTTATTTAAGTTATAGTTATTTAAGTTATAGTTATTTAAGTTATAGTTATTTAATTTATAGTTATTTAATTTATAGTTATTTAAGTTATAGTTATTTAAGTTATAGTTATTTAAGTTATAGTTATTTAATTAATAGTAATTTAAGTTATAGTAATTTAAGTTTAGTTATTTAATTTATAGTTATTTAAGTTATAGTTAATTAAGTTATCGTTAGTTAAGTTATAGTTATTTAAGTTATAGTTATTAAATTATAGTTATTTAAGTTATAGTTATTTAATTTATAGTTTTTTCATTTATGGTTATTTAAGTTATAGTTATTTAAGTTATAGTTATTTAAGTTATAGTTATTTAAGTTATAGTTATTTAAGTTATAGTTATTTAAGTTATAGTTATTTAATTAATAGTTATTTAAGTTATAGTTATTTAAGTTATAGTTATTTAAGTTATAGTTATTTAAGTTATAGTTATTTAAGTTATAGTTATTTAAGTTATAGTTATTTAATTAATAGTTATTTAAGTTATAGTTATTTAAGTTATAGTTATTTAAGTTATAGTTATTTAAGTTATAGTTATTTAAGTTATAGTTATTTAATTTATAGTTATTTAAGTTATAGTTATTTAAGTTATAGTTATTTAAGTTATAGTTATTTAAGTTATAGTTATTTAATTTATAGTTATTTAAGTTATAGTTATTTAAGTTATAGTTATTTAAGTTATAGTTATTTAAGTTATAGTTATTTAAGTTATAGTTATTTAAGTTATAGTTATTTAAGTTATAGTTATTTAATTAATAGTTATTTAAGTTATAGTTATTTAAGTTATAGTTATTTAAGTTATAGTTATTTAAGTTATAGTTATTTAAGTTATAGTTATTTAAGTTATAGTTATTTAATTAATAGTTATTTAAGTTATAGTTATTTAAGTTATAGTTATTTAAGTTATAGTTATTTAAGTTATAGTTATTTAAGTTATAGTTATTTAATTTATAGTTATTTAATTTATAGTTATTTAAGTTATAGTTATTTAAGTTATAGTTATTTAAGTTATAGTTATTTAAGTTATAGTTATTTAATTAATAGTAATTTAAGTAATAGTAATTTAAGTTTAGTTATTTAAGTTATAGTTATTTAAGTTATAGTTATTTAAGTTATAGTTATTTAATTTATAGTTATTAAATTTATAGTTATTTAAGTTATAGTTATTTAAGTTATAGTTATTTAAGTTATAGTTATTTAAGTTATAGTTATTTAATTAATAGTTATTTAAGTTATAGTTATTTAAGTTATAGTTATATAAGTTATAGTTATTTAAGTTATAGTTATTTAAGTTATAGTTATTTAATTTATAGTTATTTAATTTATAGTTATTTAAGTTATAGTTATTTAAGTTATAGTTATTTAAGTTATAGTTATTTAAGTTTAGTTATTTAATTTATAGTTATTTAAGTTATAGTTATTTAAGTTATAGTTATTATATAATATTTATTTAAGTTATAGTTATTTAAGATATATTTATTTAATTTATAGTTATTATATTATAATTATTTAAGTTTTAGTTATTTAAGTTATAGTTATTATATTATAGCTATTTAAGTGATATTTATTTAAGTTATAGTTATTTAATTAATAGTTATTTAATTTATAGTTATTTAAGTTATAGTTATTTAAGTTATAGTTATTTAAGTTATAGTTATTTAAGTTATAGTTATTTAAGTTATAGTTATTTAATTAATAGTTATTTAAGTTATAGTTATTTAAGTTATAGTTATTTAAGTTCTAGTTATTTAAGTTATAGTTATTTAAGTTATAGTTATTTAATTTATAGTTATTTAATTTATAGTTATTTAAGTTATAGTTATTTAAGTTATAGTTATTTAAGTTATAGTTATTTAAGTTATAGTTATTTAATTAATAGTAATTTAAGTTATAGTAATTTAAGTTTAGTTATTTAATTTATAGTTATTTAAGTTATAGTTAATTAAGTTATCGTTAGTTAAGTTATAGTTATTTAAGTTATAGTTATTAAATTATAGTTATTTAAGTTATAGTTATTTAATTTATAGTTTTTTCATTTATGGTTATTTAAGTTATAGTTATTTAAGTTATAGTTATTTAAGTTATAGTTATTTAAGTTATAGTTATTTAAGTTATAGTTATTTAAGTTATAGTTATTTAAGTTATAGTTATTTAATTTATAGTTATTTAATTTATAGTTATTTAAGTTATAGTTATTTAAGTTATAGTTATTTAAGTTATAGTTATTTAAGTTATAGTTATTTAATTAATAGTAATTTAAGTTATAGTAATTTAAGTTATAGTAATTTAAGTTATAGTTATTTAAGTTATAGTTATTTAATTTATAGTTATTTAAGTTATAATTATTTAAGTTATAGTTATTTAAGTTATAGTTATTTAAGTTATAGTTATTTAAGTTATAGTTATTTAAGTTATAGTTATTTAAGTTATAGTTATTTAAGTTATAGTTATTTAAGTTATAGTTATTTAAGTTATAGTTATTTAATTAATAGTTATTTAAGTTATAGTTATTTAAGTTATAGTTATTTAAGTTATAGTTATTTAAGTTATAGTTATTTAAGTTATAGTTATTTAAGTTATAGTTATTTAATTAATAGTAATTTAAGTTATAGTTATTTAAGTTTAGTTATTTAATTTATAGTTATTTAAGTTATAGTTATTTAAGTTATAGTTATTATATAATATTTATTTAAGTTATAGTTATTTAAGATATATTTATTTAATTTATAGTTATTATATTATAATTATTTAAGTTTTAGTTATTTAAGTTATAGTTATTATATTATAGCTATTTAAGTGATATTTATTTAAGTTATAGTTATTTAATTAATAGTTATTTAATTTATAGTTATTTAAGTTATAGTTATTTAAGTTATAGTTATTAAATTATATTTATTTAAGTTATAGTTATTTAATTTATAGTTATTTAATTTATAGTTATTTAATTTATAGTTATTTAATTTATAGTTATTTAATTTATAGTTATTTAATTTATAGTTATTTAATTTATAGTTATTTAATTTATAGTTATTTAATTTATAGTTATTTAATTTATAGTTATTTAATTTATAGTTATTTAATTTATAGTTATTTAATTTATAGTTATTTAATTTATAGTTATTTAATTTATAGTTATTTAATTTATAGTTATTTAATTTATAGTTATTTAATTTATAGTTATTTAATTTATAGTTATTTAATTTATAGTTATTTAATTTATAGTTATTTAATTTATAGTTATTTAAATTATAGTTATTTAAGTTATAGTTATTTAAGTTATAGTTATTTAAGTTATAGTTATTTAAGTTATAGTTATTTAATTTATAGTTATTTAATTTATAGTTATTTAATTTATAGTTATTTAATTTATAGTTATTTAATTTATAGTTATTTAATTTATAGTTATTTAATTTATAGTTATTATAGTTATTTAAATTATAGTTATTTAAGTTATAGTTATTTAAGTTATAGTTATTTAAGTTATAGTTATTTAAGTTATAGTTATTTAAGTTATAGTTATTTAAGTTATAGTTATTTAAGTTATAGTTATTTAAGTTATAGTTATTTAAGTTATAGTTATTTAAGTTATAATTATTTAAATTATAGTTATATAAGTTATAGTTAATTAAGTTATCGTTATTTAAGTTATAGTTATTTAAGTTATAGTTATTTAAATTTTAGTTATATAAGTTATAGTTATTGAATTTATAGTTATTTAATTTATAGTTATTTAAGTTATAGTTATTTAAGTTATAGTTATTTAAGTTATAGTTATTTAAGTTATAGTTATTTAAGTTATAGTTATTTAATTTATAGTTATTTAAGTTATAGTTATTTAAGTTATAGTTATTTAAGTTATAGTTATTTAAGTTATAGTTATTTAAGTTATAGTTATTTAAGTTATAGTTATTTAATTAATAGTTATTTAAGTTATAGTTATTTAAGTTATAGTTATTTAAGTTATAGTTATTTAAGTTATAGTTATTTAAGTTATAGTTATTTAATTTATAGTTATTTAATTTATAGTTATTTAAGTTATAGTTATTTAAGTTATAGTTATTTAAGTTATAGTTATTTAAGTTATAGTTATTTAAGTTATAGTTGTTTAATTAATAGTAATTTAAGTTATAGTAATTTAAGTTTAGTTATTTAATTTATAGTTATTTAAGTTATAGTTAATTAAGTTATCGTTAGTTAAGTTATAGTTATTTAAGTTATAGTTATTAAATTATAGTTATTTAAGTTATAGTTATTTAAGTTATAGTTATTTAAGTTATAGTTATTTAAGTTATAGTTATTTAAGTTATAGTTATTTAATTTATAGTTATTTAATTTATAGTTATTTAAGTTATAGTTATTTAAGTTATAGTTATTTAAGTTATAGTTATTTAAGTTATAGTTATTTAATTAATAGTAATTTAAGTTATAGTAATTTAAGTTTAGTTATTTAATTTATAGTTATTTAAGTTATAGTTATTTAAGTTATAGTTATTTAAGTTATAGTTATTTAAGTTATAGTTATTTAAGTTATAGTTATTTAAGTTATAGTTATTTAAGTTATAGTTATTTAAGTTATAGTTATTTAAGTTATAGTTATTTAAGTTATAGTTGTTTAATTAATAGTAATTTAAGTTATAGTAATTTAAGTTTAGTTATTTAATTTATAGTTATTTAAGTTATAGTTAATTAAGTTATCGTTAGTTAAGTTATAGTTATTTAAGTTATAGTTATTAAATTATAGTTATTTAAGTTATAGTTATTTAAGTTATAGTTATTTAAGTTATAGTTATTTAAGTTATAGTTATTTAAGTTATAGTTATTTAATTTATAGTTATTTAATTTATAGTTATTTAAGTTATAGTTATTTAAGTTATAGTTATTTAAGTTATAGTTATTTAAGTTATAGTTATTTAATTAATAGTAATTTAAGTTATAGTAATTTAAGTTTAGTTATTTAATTTATAGTTATTTAAGTTATAGTTATTTAAGTTATAGTTATTTAAGTTATAGTTATTTAAGTTATAGTTATTTAAGTTATAGTTATTTAAGTTATAGTTATTTAAGTTATAGTTATTTAAGTTATAGTTATTTAATTTATAGTTATTTAAGTTATAGTTATTTAAGTTATAGTTATTTAAGATATAGTTATTTAAGTTATAGTTATTTAAGTTATAGTTATTTAAGTTATAATTATTTAATTTATAGTTATTTAATTTATAGTTATTTAAGTTATAGTTATTTAAGTTATAGTTATTTAAGTTATAGTTATTTAATTAATAGTAATTTAAGTTATAGTAATTTAAGTTTAGTTATTTAATTTATAGTTATTTAAGTTATAGTTAATTAAGTTATCGTTAGTTAAGTTATAGTTATTTAAGTTATAGTTATTAAATTATAGTTATTTAAGTTATAGTTATTTAATTTATAGTTTTTTCATTTATGGTTATTTAAGTTATAGTTATTTAAGTTATAGTTATTTAAGTTATAGTTATTTAAGTTATAGTTATTTAAGTTATAGTTATTTAAGTTATAGTTATTTAAGTTATAGTTATTTAATTAATAGTTATTTAAGTTATAGTTATTTAAGTTATAGTTATTTAAGTTATAGTTATTTAAGTTATAGTTATTTAAGTTATAGTTATTTAATTAATAGTTATTTAAGTTATAGTTATTTAAGTTATAGTTATTTAAGTTATAGTTATTTAAGTTATAGTTATTTAAGTTATAGTTATTTAATTTATAGTTATTTAAGTTATAGTTATTTAAGTTATAGTTATTTAAGTTATAGTTATTTAAGTAATAGTTATTTAAGTTATAGTTATTTAAGTTATAGTTATTTAATTAATAGTTATTTAAGTTATAGTTATTTAAGTTATAGTTATTTAAGTTATAGTTATTTAAGTTATAGTTATTTAAGTTATAGTTATTTAATTAATAGTTATTTAAGTTATAGTTATTTAAGTTATAGTTATTTAAGTTCTAGTTATTTAAGTTATAGTTATTTAAGTTATAGTTATTTAATTTATAGTTATTTAATTTATAGTTATTTAAGTTATAGTTATTTAAGTTATAGTTATTTAAGTTATAGTTATTTAAGTTATAGTTATTTAATTAATAGTAATTTAAGTTATAGTAATTTAAGTTTAGTTATTTAATTTATAGTTATTTAAGTTATAGTTAATTAAGTTATCGTTAGTTAAGTTATAGTTATTTAAGTTATAGTTATTAAATTATAGTTATTTAAGTTATAGTTATTTAATTTATAGTTTTTTCATTTATGGTTATTTAAGTTATAGTTATTTAAGTTATAGTTATTTAAGTTATAGTTATTTAAGTTATAGTTATTTAAGTTATAGTTATTTAAGTTATAGTTATTTAAGTTATAGTTATTTAATTTATAGTTATTTAATTTATAGTTATTTAAGTTATAGTTATTTAAGTTATAGTTATTTAAGTTATAGTTATTTAAGTTATAATTATTTAATTAATAGTAATTTAAGTTATAGTAATTTAAGTTATAGTTATTTAAGTTATAGTTATTTAATTTATAGTTATTTAAGTTATAGTTATTTAAGTTATAGTTATTTAAGTTATAGTTATTTAAGTTATAGTTATTTAAGTTATAGTTATTTAAGTTATAGTTATTTAAGTTATAGTTATTTAAGTTATAGTTATTTAAGTTATAGTTATTTAATTAATAGTTATTTAAGTTATAGTTATTTAAGTTATAGTTATTTAAGTTATAGTTATTTAAGTTATAGTTATTTAATTAATAGTAATTTAAGTTATAGTTATTTAAGTTTAGTTATTTAATTTATAGTTATTTAAGTTATAGTTATTTAAGTTATAGTTATTATATAATATTTATTTAAGTTATAGTTATTTAAGATATATTTATTTAATTTATAGTTATTATATTATAATTATTTAAGTTTTAGTTATTTAAGTTATAGTTATTATATTATAGCTATTTAAGTGATATTTATTTAAGTTATAGTTATTTAATTAATAGTTATTTAATTTATAGTTATTTAAGTTATAGTTATTTAAGTTATAGTTATTAAATTATATTTATTTAAGTTATAGTTATTTAATTTATAGTTATTTAATTTATAGTTATTTAATTTATAGTTATTTAATTTATAGTTATTTAATTTATAGTTATTTAATTTATAGTTATTTAATTTATAGTTATTTAATTTATAGTTATTTAATTTATAGTTATTTAATTTATAGTTATTTAATTTATAGTTATTTAATTTATAGTTATTTAATTTATAGTTATTTAATTTATAGTTATTTAATTTATAGTTATTTAATTTATAGTTATTTAATTTATAGTTATTTAATTTATAGTTATTTAATTTATAGTTATTTAATTTATAGTTATTATAGTTATTTAAATTATAGTTATTTAAGTTATAGTTATTTAAGTTATAGTTATTTAAGTTATAGTTATTTAAGTTATAGTTATTTAAGTTATAGTTATTTAATTTATAGTTATTTAAGTTATAGTTATTTAAGTTATAGTTATTTAATTAATAGTTATTTAAGTTATAGTTATTTAAGTTATAGTTATTTAAGTTATAGTTATTTAAGTTATAGTTATTTAAGTTATAGTTATTTAATTTATAGTTATTTAATTTATAGTTATTTAAGTTATAGTTATTTAAGTTATAGTTATTTAAGTTATAGTTATTTAAGTTATAGTTATTTAAGTTATAGTTGTTTAATTAATAGTAATTTAAGTTATAGTAATTTAAGTTTAGTTATTTAATTTATAGTTATTTAAGTTATAGTTAATTAAGTTATCGTTAGTTAAGTTATAGTTATTTAAGTTATAGTTATTAAATTATAGTTATTTAAGTTATAGTTATTTAAGTTATAGTTATTTAAGTTATAGTTATTTAAGTTATAGTTATTTAAGTTATAGTTATTTAATTTATAGTTATTTAATTTATAGTTATTTAAGTTATAGTTATTTAAGTTATAGTTATTTAAGTTATAGTTATTTAAGTTATAGTTATTTAATTAATAGTAATTTAAGTTATAGTAATTTAAGTTTAGTTATTTAATTTATAGTTATTTAAGTTATAGTTATTTAAGTTATAGTTATTTAAGTTATAGTTATTTAAGTTATAGTTATTTAAGTTATAGTTATTTAAGTTATAGTTATTTAAGTTATAGTTATTTAAGTTATAGTTATTTAATTTATAGTTATTTAAGTTATAGTTATTTAAGTTATAGTTATTTAAGATATAGTTATTTAAGTTATAGTTATTTAAGTTATAGTTATTTAAGTTATAATTATTTAATTTATAGTTATTTAATTTATAGTTATTTAAGTTATAGTTATTTAAGTTATAGTTATTTAAGTTATAGTTATTTAATTAATAGTAATTTAAGTTATAGTAATTTAAGTTTAGTTATTTAATTTATAGTTATTTAAGTTATAGTTAATTAAGTTATCGTTAGTTAAGTTATAGTTATTTAAGTTATAGTTATTAAATTATAGTTATTTAAGTTATAGTTATTTAATTTATAGTTTTTTCATTTATGGTTATTTAAGTTATAGTTATTTAAGTTATAGTTATTTAAGTTATAGTTATTTAAGTTATAGTTATTTAAGTTATAGTTATTTAAGTTATAGTTATTTAATTAATAGTTATTTAAGTTATAGTTATTTAAGTTATAGTTATTTAAGTTATAGTTATTTAAGTTATAGTTATTTAAGTTATAGTTATTTAATTAATAGTTATTTAAGTTATAGTTATTTAAGTTATAGTTATTTAAGTTATAGTTATTTAAGTTATAGTTATTTAAGTTATAGTTATTTAATTTATAGTTATTTAAGTTATAGTTATTTAAGTTATAGTTATTTAAGTTATAGTTATTTAAGTAATAGATATTTAAGTTATAGTTATTTAAGTTATAGTTATTTAATTAATAGTTATTTAAGTTATAGTTATTTAAGTTATAGTTATTTAAGTTATAGTTATTTAAGTTATAGTTATTTAAGTTATAGTTATTTAATTAATAGTTATTTAAGTTATAGTTATTTAAGTTATAGTTATTTAAGTTCTAGTTATTTAAGTTATAGTTATTTAAGTTATAGTTATTTAATTTATAGTTATTTAATTTATAGTTATTTAAGTTATAGTTATTTAAGTTATAGTTATTTAAGTTATAGTTATTTAAGTTATAGTTATTTAATTAATAGTAATTTAAGTTATAGTAATTTAAGTTTAGTTATTTAATTTATAGTTATTTAAGTTATAGTTATTTAAGTTATAGTTATTTAAGTTATAGTTATTAAATTATAGTTATTTAAGTTATAGTTATTTAATTTATAGTTTTTTCATTTATGGTTATTTAAGTTATAGTTATTTAAGTTATAGTTATTTAAGTTATAGTTATTTAAGTTATAGTTATTTAAGTTATAGTTATTTAAGTTATAGTTATTTAAGTTATAGTTATTTAATTTATAGTTATTTAATTTATAGTTATTTAAGTTATAGTTATTTAAGTTATAGTTATTTAAGTTATAGTTATTTAAGTTATAATTATTTAATTAATAGTAATTTAAGTTATAGTAATTTAAGTTATAGTTATTTAAGTTATAGTTATTTAATTTATAGTTATTTAAGTTATAGTTATTTAAGTTATAGTTATTTAAGTTATAGTTATTTAAGTTATAGTTATTTAAGTTATAGTTATTTAAGTTATAGTTATTTAAGTTATAGTTATTTAAGTTATAGTTATTTAAGTTATAGTTATTTAATTAATAGTTATTTAAGTTATAGTTATTTAAGTTATAGTTATTTAAGTTATAGTTATTTAAGTTATAGTTATTTAATTAATAGTAATTTAAGTTATAGTTATTTAAGTTTAGTTATTTAATTTATAGTTATTTAAGTTATAGTTATTTAAGTTATAGTTATTATATAATATTTATTTAAGTTATAGTTATTTAAGATATATTTATTTAATTTATAGTTATTATATTATAATTATTTAAGTTTTAGTTATTTAAGTTATAGTTATTATATTATAGCTATTTAAGTGATATTTATTTAAGTTATAGTTATTTAATTAATAGTTATTTAATTTATAGTTATTTAAGTTATAGTTATTTAAGTTATAGTTATTAAATTATATTTATTTAAGTTATAGTTATTTAATTTATAGTTATTTAATTTATAGTTATTTAATTTATAGTTATTTAATTTATAGTTATTTAATTTATAGTTATTTAATTTATAGTTATTTAATTTATAGTTATTTAATTTATAGTTATTTAATTTATAGTTATTTAATTTATAGTTATTTAATTTATAGTTATTTAATTTATAGTTATTTAATTTATAGTTATTTAATTTATAGTTATTTAATTTATAGTTATTTAATTTATAGTTATTATAGTTATTTAAATTATAGTTATTTAAGTTATAGTTATTTAAGTTATAGTTATTTAAGTTATAGTTATTTAAGTTATAGTTATTTAAGTTATAGTTATTTAATTTATAGTTATTTAAGTTATAGTTATTTAAGTTATAGTTATTTAATTTATAGTTATTTAATTTATAGTTATTTAATTTATAGTTATTTAATTTATAGTTATTTAATTTATAGTTATTTAATTTATAGTTATTTAATTTATAGTTATTATAGTTATTTAAATTATAGTTATTTAAGTTATAGTTATTTAATTTATAGTTATTTAATTTATAGTTATTTAATTTATAGTTATTTAATTTATAGTTATTTAATTTATAGTTATTTAATTTATAGTTATTTAATTTATAGTTATTTAATTTATAGTTATTTAATTTATAGTTATTTAATTTATAGTTATTTAATTTATAGTTATTATAGTTATTTAAATTATAGTTATTTAAGTTATAGTTATTTAAGTTATAGTTGTTTAAGTTATAGTTATTTAAGTTATAGTTATTTAAGTTATAGTTATTTAATTTATAGTTATTTAAGTTATAGTTATTTAAGTTATAGTTATTTAATTTATAGTTATTTAATTTATAGTTATTTAATTTATAGTTATTTAATTTATAGTTATTTAATTTATAGTTATTTAATTTATAGTTATTTAATTTATAGTTATTTAATTTATAGTTATTATAGTTATTTAAATTATAGTTATTTAAGTTATAGTTATTTAAGTTATAGTTATTTAAGTTATAGTTATTTAAGTTATAGTTATTTAAGTTATAGTTATTTAAGTTATAGTTATTTAAGTTATAGTTATTTAAGTTATAGTTATTTAAGTTATAATTATTTAAATTATAGTTATATAAGTTATAGTTAATTAAGTTATCGTTATTTAAGTTATAGTTATTTAAGTTATAGTTATTTAAATTTTAGTTATATAAGTTATAGTTATTGAATTTATAGTTATTTAATTTATAGTTATTTAAGTTATAGTTATTTAAGTTATAGTTATTTAAGTTATAGTTATTTAAGTTATAGTTATTTAAGTTATAGTTATTTAATTTATAGTTATTTAAGTTATAGTTATTTAAGTTATAGTTATTTAAGTTATAGTTATTTAAGTTATAGTTATTTAAGTTATAGTTATTTAAGTTATAGTTATTTAATTAATAGTTATTTAAGTTATAGTTATTTAATTTATAGTTATTTAATTTATAGTTATTTAAGTTATAGTTATTTAAGTTATAGTTATTTAAGTTATAGTTATTTAAGTTATAGTTATTTAATTAATAGTAATTTAAGTTATAGTAATTTAAGTTTAGTTATTTAATTTATAGTTATTTAAGTTATAGTTATTTAAGTTATATTTATTTAAGTTATAGTTATTTAAGTTATAGTTATTTAAGTTATAGTTATTTAAGTTATAGTTATTTAAGTTATAGTTATTTAAGTTATAGTTATTTAAGTTATAGTTATTTAATTTATAGTTATTTAAGTTATAGTTATTTAAGTTATAGTTATTTAAGATATAGTTATTTAAGTTATAGTTATTTAAGTTATAGTTATTTAAGTTATAGTTATTTAATTAATAGTTATTTAAGTTATAGTTATTTAAGTTATAGTTATTTAAGTTATAGTTATTTAAGTTATAGTTATTTAATTTATAGTTATTTAATTTATAGTTATTTAAGTTATAGTTATTTAAGTTATAGTTATGTAAGTTATAGTTATTTAAGTTATAGTTGTTTAATTAATAGTAATTTAAGTTATAGAAATTTAAGTTTAGTTATTTAATTTATAGTTATTTAAGTTATAGTTAATTAAGTTATCGTTAATTAAGTTATAGTTATTTAAGTTATAGTTATTAAATTATAGTTATTTAAGTTATAGTTATTTAATTTATAGTTTTTTCATTTATGGTTATTTAAGTTATAGTTATTTAAGTTATAGTTATTTAAGTTATAGTTATTTAAGTTATAGTTATTTAAGTTATAGTTATTTAAGTTATAGTTATTTAAGTTATAGTTATTTAATTAATAGTTATTTAAGTTATAGTTATTTAAGTTATAGTTATTTAAGTTATAGTTATTTAAGTTATAGTTATTTAAGTTATAGTTATTTAATTAATAGTTATTTAAGTTATAGTTATTTAAGTTATAGTTATTTAAGTTATAGTTATTTAAGTTATAGTTATTTAAGTTATAGTTATTTAAGTTATAGTTATTTAATTAATAGTTATTTAATTAATAGTTATTTAAGTTATAGTTATTTAAGTTATAGTTATTTAATTAATAGTAATTTAAGTAATAGTAATTTAAGTTTAGTTATTTAAGTTATAGTTATTTAAGTTATAGTTATTTAAGTTATAGTTATTTAATTTATAGTTATTAAATTTATAGTTATTTAAGTTATAGTTATTTAAGTTATAGTTATTTAAGTTATAGTTATTTAAGTTATAGTTATTTAATTAATAGTTATTTAAGTTATAGTTATTTAAGTTATAGTTATATAAGTTATAGTTATTTAAGATATAGTTATTTAAGTTATAGTTATTTAAGTTATAGTTATTTAAGTTATAGTTATTTAATTAATAGTTATTTAAGTTATAGTTATTTAAGTTATAGTTATTTAAGTTATAGTTATTTAAGTTATAGTTATTTAATTTATAGTTATTTAATTTATAGTTATTTAAGTTATAGTTATTTAAGTTATAGTTATGTAAGTTATAGTTATTTAAGTTATAGTTGTTTAATTAATAGTAATTTAAGTTATAGAAATTTAAGTTTAGTTATTTAATTTATAGTTATTTAAGTTATAGTTAATTAAGTTATCGTTAATTAAGTTATAGTTATTTAAGTTATAGTTATTAAATTATAGTTATTTAAGTTATAGTTATTTAATTTATAGTTTTTTCATTTATGGTTATTTAAGTTATAGTTATTTAAGTTATAGTTATTTAAGTTATAGTTATTTAAGTTATAGTTATTTAAGTTATAGTTATTTAAGTTATAGTTATTTAATTAATAGTTATTTAAGTTATAGTTATTTAAGTTATAGTTATTTAAGTTATAGTTATTTAAGTTATAGTTATTTAAGTTATAGTTATTTAATTAATAGTTATTTAAGTTATAGTTATTTAAGTTATAGTTATTTAAGTTATAGTTATTTAAGTTATAGTTATTTAAGTTATAGTTATTTAAGTTATAGTTATTTAATTAATAGTTATTTAATTAATAGTTATTTAAGTTATAGTTATTTAAGTTATAGTTATTTAATTAATAGTAATTTAAGTAATAGTAATTTAAGTTTAGTTATTTAAGTTATAGTTATTTAAGTTATAGTTATTTAAGTTATAGTTATTTAATTTATAGTTATTAAATTTATAGTTATTTAAGTTATAGTTATTTAAGTTATAGTTATTTAAGTTATAGTTATTTAAGTTATAGTTATTTAATTAATAGTTATTTAAGTTATAGTTATTTAAGTTATAGTTATATAAGTTATAGTTATTTAAGTTATAGTTATTTAAGTTATAGTTATTTAATTTATAGTTATTTAATTTATAGTTATTTAAGTTATAGTTATTTAAGTTATAGTTATTTAAGTTATAGTTATTTAAGTTATAGTTATTTAAGTTATAGTTATTTAAGTTATAATTATTTAATTTATTGTTATTTAATTTATAGTTATTTAAGTTATAGTTATTTAAGTTATAGTTATTTAATTAATAGTAATTTAAGTTATAGTAATTTAAGTTTAGTTATTTAATTTATAGTTATTTAAGTTATAGTTAATTAAGTTATCGTTAGTTAAGTTATAGTTATTTAAGTTATAGTTATTAAATTATAGTTATTTAAGTTATAGTTATTTAATTTATAGTTTTTTCATTTATGGTTATTTAAGTTATAGTTATTTAAGTTATAGTTATTTAAGTTATAGTTATTTAAGTTATAGTTATTTAAGTTATAGTTATTTAAGTTATAGTTATTTAAGTTATAGTTATTTAATTAATAGTTATTTAAGTTATAGTTATTTAAGTTATAGTTATTTAAGTTATAGTTATTTAAGTTATAGTTATTTAAGTTATAGTTATTTAATTAATAGTTATTTAAGTTATAGTTATTTAAGTTATAGTTATTTAAGTTATAGTTATTTAAGTTATAGTTATTTAAGTTATAGTTATTTAATTTATAGTTATTTAAGTTATAGTTATTTAAGTTATAGTTATTTAAGTTATAGTTATTTAAGTAATAGTTATTTAAGTTATAGTTATTTAAGTTATAGTTATTTAATTAATAGCTATTTAAGTTATAGTTATTTAAGTTATAGTTATTTAAGTTATAGTTATTTAAGTTATAGTTATTTAAGTTATAGTTATTTAATTAATAGTTATTTAAGTTATAGTTATTTAAGTTATAGTTATTTAAGTTCTAGTTATTTAAGTTATAGTTATTTAAGTTATAGTTATTTAATTTATAGTTATTTAATTTATAGTTATTTAAGTTATAGTTATTTAAGTTATAGTTATTTAAGTTATAGTTATTTAATTAATAGTAATTTAAGTTATAGTAATTTAAGTTTAGTTATTTAATTTATAGTTATTTAAGTTATAGTTAATTAAGTTATCGTTAGTTAAGTTATAGTTATTTAAGTTATAGTTATTAAATTATAGTTATTTAAGTTATAGTTATTTAATTTATAGTTTTTTCATTTATGGTTATTTAAGTTATAGTTATTTAAGTTATAGCTATTTAAGTTATAGTTATTTAAGTTATAGTTATTTAAGTTATAGTTATTTAAGTTATAGTTATTTAAGTTAGAGTTATTTAATTTATAGTTATTTAATTTATAGTTATTTAAGTTATAGTTATTTAAGTTATAGTTATTTAAGTTATAGTTATTTAAGTTATAGTTATTTAAATAATAGTAATTTAAGTTATAGTAATTTAATTTATAGTTATATAAATTATAGTTATTTAAGTTATAGTTATTTAAGTTATAGTTATTTAAGTTATAGTTATTTAAGTTATAGTTATTTAAGTTATAGTTATTTAAGTTATAGTTATTTAAGTTATAGTTATTTAAGTTATAGTTATTTAATTAATAGTTATTTAAGTTATAGTTATTTAAGTTATAGTTATTTAAGTTATAGTTATTTAAGTTATAGTTATTTAAGTTATAGTTATTTAAGTTATAGTTATTTAATTAATAGTTATTTAAGTTATAGTTATTTAAGTTATAGTTATTTAAGTTATAATTATTTAAGTTATAGTTATTTAATGTATAGTTATTTAATTTATAGTTATTTAAGTTATAGTTATTTAAGTTATAGTTATTTAAGTTATAGTTATTTAAGTTATAGTTATTTAATTAATAGTAATTTAAGTTATAGTAATTTAAGTTTAGTTATTTAATTTATAGTTATTTAAGTTATAGTTAATTAAGTTATCGTTAGTTAAGTTATAGTTATTTAAGTTATAGTTATTAAATTATAATTATTTAAGTTATAGTTATTTAATTTATAGTTTTTTCATTTATGGTTATTTAAGTTATAGTTATTTAAGTTATAGTTATTTAAGTTATAGTTATTTAAGTTATAGTTATTTAATTAATAGTTATTTAAGTTATAGTTATTTAAGTTATAGTTATTTAAGTTATAGTTATTTAAGTTATAGTTATTTAAGTTATAGTTATTTAATTTATAGTTATTTAAGTTATAGTTATTTAAGTTATAGTTATTTAAGTTATAGTTATTTAAGTTATAGTTATTTAAGTTATAGTTATTTAAGTTATAGTTATTTAAGTTATAGTTATTTAAGTTATAGTTATTTAAGTTATAGTTATTTAATTAATAGTTATTTAAGTTATAGTTATTTAAGTTATAGTTATTTAAGTTATAGTTATTTAAGTTATAGTTATTTAAGTTATAGTTATTTAAGTTATAGTTATTTAATTAATAGTAATTTAAGTTATAGTAATTTAAGTTTAGTTATTTAATTTATAGTTATTTAAGTTATAGTTAATTAAGTTATCGTTAGTTAAGTTATAGTTATTTAAGTTATAGTTATTAAATTATAGTTATTTAAGTTATAGTTATTTAATTTATAGTTTTTTCATTTATGGTTATTATATTATAGTTATATAAATTATAGTTATTTAAGTTATAGTTATTTAAGTTATAGTTATTTAAGTTATAGTTATTTAAGTTATAGTTATTTAATTAATAGTAATTTAAGTTATAGTAATTTTAGTTTAGTTATTTAATTTATAGTTATTTAAGTTATAGTTAATTAAGTTATCGTTAGTTAAGTTATAGTTATTTAAGTTATAGTTATTAAATTATAGTTATTTAAGTTATAGTTATTTAATTTATAGTTTTTTCATTTATGGTTATTTAAGTTATAGTTATTTAAGTTATAGTTATTTAAGTTATAGTTATTCAATTAATAGTTATTTAAGTTATAGTTATTTAAGTTATAGTTATTTAAGTTATAGTTATTTAAGTTATAGTTATTTAAGTTATAGTTATTTAAGTTATAGTTATTTAAGTTATAGTTATTTAATTAATAGTTATTTAAGTTATAGTTATTTAAGTTATAGTTATTTAAGTTATAGTTATTTAAGTTATAGTTATTTAATTAATAGTAATTTAAGTTATAGTAATTTAAGTTTAATTATTTAATTTATAGTTATTTAAGTTATAGTTAATTAAGTTATCGTTAGTTAAGTTATAGTTATTTAAGTTATAGTTATTAAATTATAGTTACTTAAGTTATAGTTATTTAATTTATAGTTTTTTCATTTATGGTTATTTAAGTTATAGTTATTTAAGTTATAGTTATTTAAGTTATAGTTATTTAAGTTATAGTTATTTAAGTTATAGTTATTTAAGTTATAGTTATTTAAGTTATAGTTATTTAATTAATAGTTATTTAAGTTATAGTTATTTAAGTTATAGTTATTTAAGTTATAGTTATTTAAGTTATAGTTATTTAAGTTATAGTTATTTAATTTATAGTTATTTAAGTTATAGTTATTTAAGTTATAGTTATTTAAGTTATAGTTATTTAAGTTATAGTTATTTAAGTTATAGTTATTTAAGTTATAGTTATTTAATTAATAGTTATTTAAGTTATAGTTATTTAAGTTATAGTTATTTAAGTTATAGTTATTTAAGTTATAGTTATTTAAGTTATAGTTATTTAAGTTATAGTTATTTAAGTTATAGTTATTTAATTTATAGTTATTTAATTTATAGTTATTTAAGTTATAGTTATTTAAGTTATAGTTATTTAAGTTATAGTTATTTAAGTTATAGTTATTTAATTAATAGTAATTTAAGTTATAGTAATTTAAGTTTAGTTATTTAATTTATAGTTATTTAAGTTATAGTTAATTAAGTTATCGTTAGTTAAGTTATAGTTATTTAAGTTATAGTTATTAAATTATAGTTATTTAAGTTATAGTTATTTAATTTATAGTTTTTTCATTTATGGTTATTATATTATAGTTATATAAATTATAGTTATTTAAGTTATAGTTATTTAAGTTGTAGTTATTTAAGTTATAGTTATTTAAGTTATAGTTATTTAAGTTATAGTTATTTAATTAATAGTTATTTAAGTTATAGTTATTTAAGTTATAGTTATTTAAGTTATAGTTATTTAAGTTATAGTTATTTAAGTTATAGTTATTTAATTAATAGTTATTTAAGTTATAGTTATTTAAGTTATAGTTATTTAAGTTATAGTTATTTAAGTTATAGTTATTTAAGTTATAATTATTTAAGTTATAGTTATTTAATTTATAGTTATTTAATTTATAGTTATTTAAGTTATAGTTATTTAAGTTATAGTTATTTAAGTTATAGTTATTTAAGTTATAGTTATTTAATTAATAGTAATTTAAGTTATAGTAATTTAAGTTTAGTTATTTAATTTATAGTTATTTAAGTTATAGTTAATTAAGTTATCGTTAGTTAAGTTATAGTTATTTAAGTTATAGTTATTAAATTATAGTTATTTAAGTTATAGTTATTTAATTTATAGTTTTTTCATTTATGGTTATTTAAGTTATAGTTATTTAAGTTATAGTTATTTAAGTTATAGTTATTTAAGTTATAGTTATTTAAGTTATAGTTATTTAAGTTATAGTTATTTAAGTTATAGTTATTTAAGTTATAGTTATTTAATTAATAGTTATTTAAGTTATAGTTATTTAAGTTATAGTTATTTAAGTTATAGTTATTTAAGTTATAGTTATTTAAGTTATAGTTATTTAATTTATAGTTATTTAAGTTATAGTTATTTAAGTTATAGTTATTTAAGTTATAGTTATTTAAGTTATAGTTATTTAAGTTATAGTTATTTAATTAATAGTTATTTAAGTTATAGTTATTTAAGTTATAGTTATTTAAGTTATAGTTATTTAAGTTATAGTTATTTAAGTTATAGTTATTTAAGTTATAGTTATTTAATTTATAGTTATTTAATTTATAGTTATTTAAGTTATAGTTATTTAAGTTATAGTTATTTAAGTTATAGTTATTTAAGTTATAGTTATTTAAGTTATAGTTATTTGATTAATAGTAATTTAAGTTATAGTAATTTAAGTTTAGTTATTTAATTTATAGTTATTTAAGTTATAGTTAATTAAGTTATCGTTAGTTAAGTTATAGTTATTTAAGTTATAGTTATTAAATTATAGTTATTTAAGTTATAGTTATTTAATTTATAGTTTTTTCATTTATGGTTATTATATTATAGTTATATAAATTATAGTTATTTAAGTTATAGTTATTTAAGTTATAGTTATTTAAGTTATAGTTATTTAATTAATAGTAATTTAAGTTATAGTAATTTAAGTTTAGTTATTTAATTTATAGTTATTTAAGTTATAGTTAATTAAGTTATCGTTAGTTAAGTTATAGTTATTTAAGTTATAGTTATTAAATTATAGTTATTTAAGTTATAGTTATTTAATTTATAGTTTTTTCATTTATGGTTATTTAAGTTATAGTTATTTAAGTTATAGCTATTTAAGTTATAGTTATTTAAGTTATAGTTATTTAAGTTATAGTTATTTAAGTTATAGTTATTTAAGTTATAGTTATTTAATTTATAGTTATTTAATTTATAGTTATTTAAGTTATAGTTATTTAAGTTATAGTTATTTAAGTTATAGTTATTTAAGTTATAGTTATTTAATTAATAGTAATTTAAGTTATAGTAATTTAAGTTATAGTTATTTAAGTTATAGTTATTTAATTTATAGTTATTTAAGTTATAGTTATTTAAGTTATAGTTATTTAAGTTATAGTTATTTAAGTTATAGTTATTTAAGTTATAGTTATTTAATTTATAGTTATTTAAGTTATAGTTATTTAAGTTATAGTTATTTAAGTTATAGTTATTTAAGTTATAGTTATTTAAGTTATAGTTATTTAAGTTATAGTTATTTAAGTTATAGTTATTTAAGTTATAATTATTTAAATTATAGTTATATAAGTTATAGTTAATTAAGTTATCGTTATTTAAGTTATAGTTATTTAAGTTATAGTTATTTAAATTTTAGTTATATAAGTTATAGTTATTGAATTTATAGTTATTTAATTTATAGTTATTCAAGTTATAGTTATTTAAGTTATAGTTATTTAAGTTATAGTTATTTAAGTTATAGTTATTTAAGTTATAGTTATTTAATTTATAGTTATTTAAGTTATAGTTATTTAAGTTATAATTATTTAAGTTATAGTTATTTAAGTTATAGTTATTTAAGTTATAGTTATTTAATTAATAGTTATTTAAGTTATAGTTATTTAAGTTATAGTTATTTAAGTTATAGTTATTTAAGTTATAGTTATTTAAGTTATAGTTATTTAATTTATAGTTATTTAATTTATAGTTATTTAAGTTATAGTTATTTAAGTTATAGTTATTTAAGTTATAGTTATTTAATTAATAGTAATTTAAGTTATAGTAATTTAAGTTTAGTTATTTAATTTATAGTTATTTAAGTTATAGTTAATTAAGTTATCGTTAGTTAAGTTATAGTTATTTAAGTTATAGTTATTAAATTATAGTTATTTAAGTTATAGTTATTTAATTTATAGTTTTTTCATTTATGGTTATTTAAGTTATAGTTATTTAAGTTATAGTTATTTAAGTTATAGTTATTTAAGTTATAGTTATTTAAGTTATAGTTATTTAAGTTATAGTTATTTAATTAATAGTTATTTAAGTTATAGTTATTTAAGTTATAGTTATTTAAGTTATAGTTATTTAAGTTATAGTTATTTAAGTTATAGTTATTTAAGTTATAGTTATTTAATTAATAGTTATTTAAGTTATAGTTATTTAAGTTATAGTTATTTAAGTTATAGTTATTTAAGTTATAGTTATTTAAGTTATAGTTATTTAATTTATAGTTATTTAAGTTATAGTTATTTAAGTTATAGTTATTTAAGTTATAGTTATTTAAGTTATAGTTATTTAAGTTATAGTTATTTAAGTTATAGTTATTTAAGTTATAGTTATTTAATTAATAGTTATTTAAGTTATAGTTATTTAAGTTATAGTTATTTAAGTTATAGTTATTTAAGTTATAGTTATTTAAGTTATAGTTATTTAAGTTATAGTTATTTAATTAATAGTTATTTAAGTTATAGTTATTTAAGTTATAGTTATTTTAGTTATAGTTATTTAAGTTATAGTTATTTAAGTTATAGTTATTTAATTTATAGTTATTTAATTTATAGTTATTTAAGTTATAGTTATTTAAGTTATAGTTATTTAAGTTATAGTTATTTAAGTTATAGTTATTTAATTAATAGTAATTTAAGTAATAGTAATTTAAGTTTAGTTATTTAAGTTATAGTTATTTAAGTTATAGTTATTTAAGTTATAGTTATTTAATTTATAGTTATTAAATTTATAGTTATTTAAGTTATAGTTATTTAAGTTATAGTTATTTAAGTTATAGTTATTTAAGTTATAGTTATTTAATTAATAGTTATTTAAGTTATAGTTATTTAAGTTATAGTTATATAAGTTATAGTTATTTAAGTTATAGTTATTTAAGTTATAGTTATTTAATTTATAGTTATTTAATTTATAGTTATTTAAGTTATAGTTATTTAAGTTATAGTTATTTAAGTTATAGTTATTTAAGTTTAGTTATTTAATTTATAGTTATTTAAGTTATAGTTATTTAAGTTATAGTTATTATATAATATTTATTTAAGTTATAGTTATTTAAGATATATTTATTTAATTTATAGTTATTATATTATAATTATTTAAGTTTTAGTTATTTAAGTTATAGTTATTATATTATAGCTATTTAAGTGATATTTATTTAAGTTATAGTTATTTAATTAATAGTTATTTAATTTATAGTTATTTAAGTTATAGTTATTTAAGTTATAGTTATTTAAGTTATAGTTATTTAAGTTATAGTTATTTAAGTTATAGTTATTTAATTAATAGTTATTTAAGTTATAGTTATTTAAGTTATAGTTATTTAAGTTCTAGTTATTTAAGTTATAGTTATTTAAGTTATAGTTATTTAATTTATAGTTATTTAATTTATAGTTATTTAAGTTATAGTTATTTAAGTTATAGTTATTTAAGTTATAGTTATTTAATTAATAGTAATTTAAGTTATAGTTATTTAAGTTATAGTTATTTAAGTTATAGTTATTTGATTAATAGTAATTTAAGTTATAGTAATTTAAGTTTAGTTATTTAATTTATAGTTATTTAAGTTATAGTTAATTAAGTTATCGTTAGTTAAGTTATAGTTATTTAAGTTATAGTTATTAAATTATAGTTATTTAAGTTATAGTTATTTAATTTATAGTTTTTTCATTTATGGTTATTATATTATAGTTATATAAATTATAGTTATTTAAGTTATAGTTATTTAAGTTATAGTTATTTAAGTTATAGTTATTTAATTAATAGTAATTTAAGTTATAGTAATTTAAGTTTAGTTATTTAATTTATAGTTATTTAAGTTATAGTTAATTAAGTTATCGTTAGTTAAGTTATAGTTATTTAAGTTATAGTTATTAAATTATAGTTATTTAAGTTATAGTTATTTAATTTATAGTTTTTTCATTTATGGTTATTTAAGTTATAGTTATTTAAGTTATAGCTATTTAAGTTATAGTTATTTAAGTTATAGTTATTTAAGTTATAGTTATTTAAGTTATAGTTATTTAAGTTATAGTTATTTAATTTATAGTTATTTAATTTATAGTTATTTAAGTTATAGTTATTTAAGTTATAGTTATTTAAGTTATAGTTATTTAAGTTATAGTTATTTAATTAATAGTAATTTAAGTTATAGTAATTTAAGTTATAGTTATTTAAGTTATAGTTATTTAATTTATAGTTATTTAAGTTATAGTTATTTAAGTTATAGTTATTTAAGTTATAGTTATTTAAGTTATAGTTATTTAAGTTATAGTTATTTAATTTATAGTTATTTAAGTTATAGTTATTTAAGTTATAGTTATTTAAGTTATAGTTATTTAAGTTATAGTTATTTAAGTTATAGTTATTTAAGTTATAGTTATTTAAGTTATAGTTATTTAAGTTATAATTATTTAAATTATCGTTATTTAAGTTATAGTTATTTAAGTTATAGTTATTTAAATTTTAGTTATATAAGTTATAGTTATTGAATTTATAGTTATTTAATTTATAGTTATTCAAGTTATAGTTATTTAAGTTATAGTTATTTAAGTTATAGTTATTTAAGTTATAGTTATTTAAGTTATAGTTATTTAATTTATAGTTATTTAAGTTATAGTTATTTAAGTTATAATTATTTAAGTTATAGTTATTTAAGTTATAGTTATTTAAGTTATAGTTATTTAATTAATAGTTATTTAAGTTATAGTTATTTAAGTTATAGTTATTTAAGTTATAGTTATTTAAGTTATAGTTATTTAAGTTATAGTTATTTAATTTATAGTTATTTAATTTATAGTTATTTAAGTTATAGTTATTTAAGTTATAGTTATTTAAGTTATAGTTATTTAATTAATAGTAATTTAAGTTATAGTAATTTAAGTTTAGTTATTTAATTTATAGTTATTTAAGTTATAGTTAATTAAGTTATCGTTAGTTAAGTTATAGTTATTTAAGTTATAGTTATTAAATTATAGTTATTTAAGTTATAGTTATTTAATTTATAGTTTTTTCATTTATGGTTATTTAAGTTATAGTTATTTAAGTTATAGTTATTTAAGTTATAGTTATTTAAGTTATAGTTATTTAAGTTATAGTTATTTAAGTTATAGTTATTTAATTAATAGTTATTTAAGTTATAGTTATTTAAGTTATAGTTATTTAAGTTATAGTTATTTAAGTTATAGTTATTTAAGTTATAGTTATTTAAGTTATAGTTATTTAATTAATAGTTATTTAAGTTATAGTTATTTAAGTTATAGTTATTTAAGTTATAGTTATTTAAGTTATAGTTATTTAAGTTATAGTTATTTAATTTATAGTTATTTAAGTTATAGTTATTTAAGTTATAGTTATTTAAGTTATAGTTATTTAAGTTATAGTTATTTAAGTTATAGTTATTTAAGTTATAGTTATTTAAGTTATAGTTATTTAATTAATAGTTATTTAAGTTATAGTTATTTAAGTTATAGTTATTTAAGTTATAGTTATTTAAGTTATAGTTATTTAAGTTATAGTTATTTAAGTTATAGTTATTTAATTAATAGTTATTTAAGTTATAGTTATTTAAGTTATAGTTATTTAAGTTATAGTTATTTAAGTTATAGTTATTTAAGTTATAGTTATTTAATTTATAGTTATTTAATTTATAGTTATTTAAGTTATAGTTATTTAAGTTATAGTTATTTAAGTTATAGTTATTTAAGTTATAGTTATTTAATTAATAGTAATTTAAGTAATAGTAATTTAAGTTTAGTTATTTAAGTTATAGTTATTTAAGTTATAGTTATTTAAGTTATAGTTATTTAATTTATAGTTATTAAATTTATAGTTATTTAAGTTATAGTTATTTAAGTTATAGTTATTTAAGTTATAGTTATTTAAGTTATAGTTATTTAATTAATAGTTATTTAAGTTATAGTTATTTAAGTTATAGTTATATAAGTTATAGTTATTTAAGTTATAGTTATTTAAGTTATAGTTATTTAATTTATAGTTATTTAATTTATAGTTATTTAAGTTATAGTTATTTAAGTTATAGTTATTTAAGTTATAGTTATTTAAGTTTAGTTATTTAATTTATAGTTATTTAAGTTATAGTTATTTAAGTTATAGTTATTATATAATATTTATTTAAGTTATAGTTATTTAAGATATATTTATTTAATTTATAGTTATTATATTATAATTATTTAAGTTTTAGTTATTTAAGTTATAGTTATTATATTATAGCTATTTAAGTGATATTTATTTAAGTTATAGTTATTTAATTAATAGTTATTTAATTTATAGTTATTTAAGTTATAGTTATTTAAGTTATAGTTATTTAAGTTATAGTTATTTAAGTTATAGTTATTTAAGTTATAGTTATTTAATTAATAGTTATTTAAGTTATAGTTATTTAAGTTATAGTTATTTAAGTTCTAGTTATTTAAGTTATAGTTATTTAAGTTATAGTTATTTAATTTATAGTTATTTAATTTATAGTTATTTAAGTTATAGTTATTTAAGTTATAGTTATTTAAGTTATAGTTATTTAAGTTATAGTTATTT
Source organism: Osedax frankpressi (assembly GCA_964035775.1). Lineage (NCBI taxonomy): Eukaryota > Metazoa > Annelida > Polychaeta > Sabellida > Siboglinidae > Osedax > Osedax frankpressi. Next base: position 1,857,384 of record OZ038314.1, read on the forward strand.
AATTAATAGTAATTTAAGTTATAGTAATTTAAGTTTAGTTATTTAATTTATAGTTATTTAAGTTATAGTTAATTAAGTTATCGTTAGTTAAGTTATAGTTATTTAAGTTATAGTTATTAAATTATAGTTATTTAAGTTATAGTTATTTAATTTATAGTTTTTTCATTTATGGTTATTTAAGTTATAGTTATTTAAGTTATAGTTATTTAAGTTATAGTTATTTAAGTTATAGTTATTTAAGTTATAGTTATTTAAGTTATAGTTATTTAAGTTATAGTTATTTAATTTATAGTTATTTAATTTATAGTTATTTAAGTTATAGTTATTTAAGTTATAGTTATTTAAGTTATAGTTATTTAAGTTATAGTTATGTAATTAATAGTTATTTAAGTTATAGTAATTTAAGTTATAGTAATTTAAGTTATAGTTATTTAAGTTATAGTTATTTAATTTATAGTTATTTAAGTTATAATTATTTAAGTTATAGTTATTTAAGTTATAGTTATTTAAGTTATAGTTATTTAAGTTATAGTTATTTAAGTTATAGTTATTTAAGTTATAGTTATTTAAGTTATAGTTATTTAAGTTATAGTTATTTAAGTTATAGTTATTTAAGTTATAGTTATTTAATTAATAGTTATTTAAGTTATAGTTATTTAAGTTATAGTTATTTAAGTTATAGTTATTTAAGTTATAGTTATTTAAGTTATAGTTATTTAAGTTATAGTTATTTAATTAATAGTAATTTAAGTTATAGTTATTTAAGTTTAGTTATTTAATTTATAGTTATTTAAGTTATAGTTATTTAAGTTATAGTTATTTAAGTTATAGTTATTATATAATATTTATTTAAGTTATAGTTATTTAAGATATATTTATTTAATTTATAGTTATTATATTATAATTATTTAAGTTTTAGTTATTTAAGTTATAGTTATTATATTATAGCTATTTAAGTGATATTTATTTAAGTTATAGTTATTTAATTAATAGTTATTTAATTTATAGTTATTTAAGTTATAGTTATTTAAGTTATAGTTATTAAATTATATTTATTTAAGTTATAGTTATTTAATTTATAGTTATTTAATTTATAGTTATTTAATTTATAGTTATTTAATTTATAGTTATTTAATTTATAGTTATTTAATTTATAGTTATTTAATTTATAGTTATTTAATTTATAGTTATTTAATTTATAGTTATTTAATTTATAGTTATTTAATTTATAGTTATTTAATTTATAGTTATTTAATTTATAGTTATTTAATTTATAGTTATTTAATTTATAGTTATTTAATTTATAGTTATTTAATTTATAGTTATTTAATTTATAGTTATTTAATTTATAGTTATTTAATTTATAGTTATTTAATTTATAGTTATTTAATTTATAGTTATTTAAATTATAGTTATTTAAGTTATAGTTATTTAAGTTATAGTTATTTAAGTTATAGTTATTTAAGTTATAGTTATTTAATTTATAGTTATTTAATTTATAGTTATTTAATTTATAGTTATTTAATTTATAGTTATTTAATTTATAGTTATTTAATTTATAGTTATTTAATTTATAGTTATTATAGTTATTTAAATTATAGTTATTTAAGTTATAGTTATTTAAGTTATAGTTATTTAAGTTATAGTTATTTAAGTTATAGTTATTTAAGTTATAGTTATTTAAGTTATAGTTATTTAAGTTATAGTTATTTAAGTTATAGTTATTTAAGTTATAATTATTTAAATTATAGTTATATAAGTTATAGTTAATTAAGTTATCGTTATTTAAGTTATAGTTATTTAAGTTATAGTTATTTAAATTTTAGTTATATAAGTTATAGTTATTGAATTTATAGTTATTTAATTTATAGTTATTTAAGTTATAGTTATTTAAGTTATAGTTATTTAAGTTATAGTTATTTAAGTTATAGTTATTTAAGTTATAGTTATTTAATTTATAGTTATTTAAGTTATAGTTATTTAAGTTATAGTTATTTAAGTTATAGTTATTTAAGTTATAGTTATTTAAGTTATAGTTATTTAATTAATAGTTATTTAAGTTATAGTTATTTAAGTTATAGTTATTTAAGTTATAGTTATTTAAGTTATAGTTATTTAAGTTATAGTTATTTAATTTATAGTTATTTAATTTATAGTTATTTAAGTTATAGTTATTTAAGTTATAGTTATTTAAGTTATAGTTATTTAAGTTATAGTTATTTAAGTTATAGTTGTTTAATTAATAGTAATTTAAGTTATAGTAATTTAAGTTTAGTTATTTAATTTATAGTTATTTAAGTTATAGTTAATTAAGTTATCGTTAGTTAAGTTATAGTTATTTAAGTTATAGTTATTAAATTATAGTTATTTAAGTTATAGTTATTTAAGTTATAGTTATTTAAGTTATAGTTATTTAAGTTATAGTTATTTAAGTTATAGTTATTTAATTTATAGTTATTTAATTTATAGTTATTTAAGTTATAGTTATTTAAGTTATAGTTATTTAAGTTATAGTTATTTAAGTTATAGTTATTTAATTAATAGTAATTTAAGTTATAGTAATTTAAGTTTAGTTATTTAATTTATAGTTATTTAAGTTATAGTTATTTAAGTTATAGTTATTTAAGTTATAGTTATTTAAGTTATAGTTATTTAAGTTATAGTTATTTAAGTTATAGTTATTTAAGTTATAGTTATTTAAGTTATAGTTATTTAAGTTATAGTTATTTAAGTTATAGTTGTTTAATTAATAGTAATTTAAGTTATAGTAATTTAAGTTTAGTTATTTAATTTATAGTTATTTAAGTTATAGTTAATTAAGTTATCGTTAGTTAAGTTATAGTTATTTAAGTTATAGTTATTAAATTATAGTTATTTAAGTTATAGTTATTTAAGTTATAGTTATTTAAGTTATAGTTATTTAAGTTATAGTTATTTAAGTTATAGTTATTTAATTTATAGTTATTTAATTTATAGTTATTTAAGTTATAGTTATTTAAGTTATAGTTATTTAAGTTATAGTTATTTAAGTTATAGTTATTTAATTAATAGTAATTTAAGTTATAGTAATTTAAGTTTAGTTATTTAATTTATAGTTATTTAAGTTATAGTTATTTAAGTTATAGTTATTTAAGTTATAGTTATTTAAGTTATAGTTATTTAAGTTATAGTTATTTAAGTTATAGTTATTTAAGTTATAGTTATTTAAGTTATAGTTATTTAATTTATAGTTATTTAAGTTATAGTTATTTAAGTTATAGTTATTTAAGATATAGTTATTTAAGTTATAGTTATTTAAGTTATAGTTATTTAAGTTATAGTTATTTAATTTATAGTTTTTTCATTTATGGTTATTTAAGTTATAGTTATTTAAGTTATAGTTATTTAAGTTATAGTTATTTAAGTTATAGTTATTTAAGTTATAGTTATTTAAGTTATAGTTATTTAATTAATAGTTATTTAAGTTATAGTTATTTAAGTTATAGTTATTTAAGTTATAGTTATTTAAGTTATAGTTATTTAAGTTATAGTTATTTAATTAATAGTTATTTAAGTTATAGTTATTTAAGTTATAGTTATTTAAGTTATAGTTATTTAAGTTATAGTTATTTAAGTTATAGTTATTTAATTTATAGTTATTTAAGTTATAGTTATTTAAGTTATAGTTATTTAAGTTATAGTTATTTAAGTAATAGTTATTTAAGTTATAGTTATTTAAGTTATAGTTATTTAATTAATAGTTATTTAAGTTATAGTTATTTAAGTTATAGTTATTTAAGTTATAGTTATTTAAGTTATAGTTATTTAAGTTATAGTTATTTAATTAATAGTTATTTAAGTTATAGTTATTTAAGTTATAGTTATTTAAGTTCTAGTTATTTAAGTTATAGTTATTTAAGTTATAGTTATTTAATTTATAGTTATTTAATTTATAGTTATTTAAGTTATAGTTATTTAAGTTATAGTTATTTAAGTTATAGTTATTTAAGTTATAGTTATTTAATTAATAGTAATTTAAGTTATAGTAATTTAAGTTTAGTTATTTAATTTATAGTTATTTAAGTTATAGTTAATTAAGTTATCGTTAGTTAAGTTATAGTTATTTAAGTTATAGTTATTAAATTATAGTTATTTAAGTTATAGTTATTTAATTTATAGTTTTTTCATTTATGGTTATTTAAGTTATAGTTATTTAAGTTATAGTTATTTAAGTTATAGTTATTTAAGTTATAGTTATTTAAGTTATAGTTATTTAAGTTATAGTTATTTAAGTTATAGTTATTTAATTTATAGTTATTTAATTTATAGTTATTTAAGTTATAGTTATTTAAGTTATAGTTATTTAAGTTATAGTTATTTAAGTTATAATTATTTAATTAATAGTAATTTAAGTTATAGTAATTTAAGTTATAGTTATTTAAGTTATAGTTATTTAATTTATAGTTATTTAAGTTATAGTTATTTAAGTTATAGTTATTTAAGTTATAGTTATTTAAGTTATAGTTATTTAAGTTATAGTTATTTAAGTTATAGTTATTTAAGTTATAGTTATTTAAGTTATAGTTATTTAAGTTATAGTTATTTAATTAATAGTTATTTAAGTTATAGTTATTTAAGTTATAGTTATTTAAGTTATAGTTATTTAAGTTATAGTTATTTAATTAATAGTAATTTAAGTTATAGTTATTTAAGTTTAGTTATTTAATTTATAGTTATTTAAGTTATAGTTATTTAAGTTATAGTTATTATATAATATTTATTTAAGTTATAGTTATTTAAGATATATTTATTTAATTTATAGTTATTATATTATAATTATTTAAGTTTTAGTTATTTAAGTTATAGTTATTATATTATAGCTATTTAAGTGATATTTATTTAAGTTATAGTTATTTAATTAATAGTTATTTAATTTATAGTTATTTAAGTTATAGTTATTTAAGTTATAGTTATTAAATTATATTTATTTAAGTTATAGTTATTTAATTTATAGTTATTTAATTTATAGTTATTTAATTTATAGTTATTTAATTTATAGTTATTTAATTTATAGTTATTTAATTTATAGTTATTTAATTTATAGTTATTTAATTTATAGTTATTTAATTTATAGTTATTTAATTTATAGTTATTTAATTTATAGTTATTTAATTTATAGTTATTTAATTTATAGTTATTTAATTTATAGTTATTTAATTTATAGTTATTTAATTTATAGTTATTTAATTTATAGTTATTTAATTTATAGTTATTATAGTTATTTAAATTATAGTTATTTAAGTTATAGTTATTTAAGTTATAGTTATTTAAGTTATAGTTATTTAAGTTATAGTTATTTAAGTTATAGTTATTTAATTTATAGTTATTTAAGTTATAGTTATTTAAGTTATAGTTATTTAATTAATAGTTATTTAAGTTATAGTTATTTAAGTTATAGTTATTTAAGTTATAGTTATTTAAGTTATAGTTATTTAAGTTATAGTTATTTAATTTATAGTTATTTAATTTATAGTTATTTAAGTTATAGTTATTTAAGTTATAGTTATTTAAGTTATAGTTATTTAAGTTATAGTTATTTAAGTTATAGTTGTTTAATTAATAGTAATTTAAGTTATAGTAATTTAAGTTTAGTTATTTAATTTATAGTTATTTAAGTTATAGTTAATTAAGTTATCGTTAGTTAAGTTATAGTTATTTAAGTTATAGTTATTAAATTATAGTTATTTAAGTTATAGTTATTTAAGTTATAGTTATTTAAGTTATAGTTATTTAAGTTATAGTTATTTAAGTTATAGTTATTTAATTTATAGTTATTTAATTTATAGTTATTTAAGTTATAGTTATTTAAGTTATAGTTATTTAAGTTATAGTTATTTAAGTTATAGTTATTTAATTAATAGTAATTTAAGTTATAGTAATTTAAGTTTAGTTATTTAATTTATAGTTATTTAAGTTATAGTTATTTAAGTTATAGTTATTTAAGTTATAGTTATTTAAGTTATAGTTATTTAAGTTATAGTTATTTAAGTTATAGTTATTTAAGTTATAGTTATTTAAGTTATAGTTATTTAATTTATAGTTATTTAAGTTATAGTTATTTAAGTTATAGTTATTTAAGATATAGTTATTTAAGTTATAGTTATTTAAGTTATAGTTATTTAAGTTATAATTATTTAATTTATAGTTATTTAATTTATAGTTATTTAAGTTATAGTTATTTAAGTTATAGTTATTTAAGTTATAGTTATTTAATTAATAGTAATTTAAGTTATAGTAATTTAAGTTTAGTTATTTAATTTATAGTTATTTAAGTTATAGTTAATTAAGTTATCGTTAGTTAAGTTATAGTTATTTAAGTTATAGTTATTAAATTATAGTTATTTAAGTTATAGTTATTTAATTTATAGTTTTTTCATTTATGGTTATTTAAGTTATAGTTATTTAAGTTATAGTTATTTAAGTTATAGTTATTTAAGTTATAGTTATTTAAGTTATAGTTATTTAAGTTATAGTTATTTAATTAATAGTTATTTAAGTTATAGTTATTTAAGTTATAGTTATTTAAGTTATAGTTATTTAAGTTATAGTTATTTAAGTTATAGTTATTTAATTAATAGTTATTTAAGTTATAGTTATTTAAGTTATAGTTATTTAAGTTATAGTTATTTAAGTTATAGTTATTTAAGTTATAGTTATTTAATTTATAGTTATTTAAGTTATAGTTATTTAAGTTATAGTTATTTAAGTTATAGTTATTTAAGTAATAGTTATTTAAGTTATAGTTATTTAAGTTATAGTTATTTAATTAATAGTTATTTAAGTTATAGTTATTTAAGTTATAGTTATTTAAGTTATAGTTATTTAAGTTATAGTTATTTAAGTTATAGTTATTTAATTAATAGTTATTTAAGTTATAGTTATTTAAGTTATAGTTATTTAAGTTCTAGTTATTTAAGTTATAGTTATTTAAGTTATAGTTATTTAATTTATAGTTATTTAATTTATAGTTATTTAAGTTATAGTTATTTAAGTTATAGTTATTTAAGTTATAGTTATTTAAGTTATAGTTATTTAATTAATAGTAATTTAAGTTATAGTAATTTAAGTTTAGTTATTTAATTTATAGTTATTTAAGTTATAGTTAATTAAGTTATCGTTAGTTAAGTTATAGTTATTTAAGTTATAGTTATTAAATTATAGTTATTTAAGTTATAGTTATTTAATTTATAGTTTTTTCATTTATGGTTATTTAAGTTATAGTTATTTAAGTTATAGTTATTTAAGTTATAGTTATTTAAGTTATAGTTATTTAAGTTATAGTTATTTAAGTTATAGTTATTTAAGTTATAGTTATTTAATTTATAGTTATTTAATTTATAGTTATTTAAGTTATAGTTATTTAAGTTATAGTTATTTAAGTTATAGTTATTTAAGTTATAATTATTTAATTAATAGTAATTTAAGTTATAGTAATTTAAGTTATAGTTATTTAAGTTATAGTTATTTAATTTATAGTTATTTAAGTTATAGTTATTTAAGTTATAGTTATTTAAGTTATAGTTATTTAAGTTATAGTTATTTAAGTTATAGTTATTTAAGTTATAGTTATTTAAGTTATAGTTATTTAAGTTATAGTTATTTAATTAATAGTTATTTAAGTTATAGTTATTTAAGTTATAGTTATTTAAGTTATAGTTATTTAAGTTATAGTTATTTAATTAATAGTAATTTAAGTTATAGTTATTTAAGTTTAGTTATTTAATTTATAGTTATTTAAGTTATAGTTATTTAAGTTATAGTTATTATATAATATTTATTTAAGTTATAGTTATTTAAGATATATTTATTTAATTTATAGTTATTATATTATAATTATTTAAGTTTTAGTTATTTAAGTTATAGTTATTATATTATAGCTATTTAAGTGATATTTATTTAAGTTATAGTTATTTAATTAATAGTTATTTAATTTATAGTTATTTAAGTTATAGTTATTTAAGTTATAGTTATTAAATTATATTTATTTAAGTTATAGTTATTTAATTTATAGTTATTTAATTTATAGTTATTTAATTTATAGTTATTTAATTTATAGTTATTTAATTTATAGTTATTTAATTTATAGTTATTTAATTTATAGTTATTTAATTTATAGTTATTTAATTTATAGTTATTTAATTTATAGTTATTTAATTTATAGTTATTTAATTTATAGTTATTTAATTTATAGTTATTTAATTTATAGTTATTTAATTTATAGTTATTTAATTTATAGTTATTTAATTTATAGTTATTATAGTTATTTAAATTATAGTTATTTAAGTTATAGTTATTTAAGTTATAGTTATTTAAGTTATAGTTATTTAAGTTATAGTTATTTAAGTTATAGTTATTTAATTTATAGTTATTTAAGTTATAGTTATTTAAGTTATAGTTATTTAATTTATAGTTATTTAATTTATAGTTATTTAATTTATAGTTATTTAATTTATAGTTATTTAATTTATAGTTATTTAATTTATAGTTATTTAATTTATAGTTATTTAATTTATAGTTATTATAGTTATTTAAATTATAGTTATTTAAGTTATAGTTATTTAATTTATAGTTATTTAATTTATAGTTATTTAATTTATAGTTATTTAATTTATAGTTATTTAATTTATAGTTATTTAATTTATAGTTATTTAATTTATAGTTATTTAATTTATAGTTATTTAATTTATAGTTATTTAATTTATAGTTATTATAGTTATTTAAATTATAGTTATTTAAGTTATAGTTATTTAAGTTATAGTTATTTAAGTTATAGTTATTTAAGTTATAGTTATTTAAGTTATAGTTATTTAATTTATAGTTATTTAAGTTATAGTTATTTAAGTTATAGTTATTTAATTTATAGTTATTTAATTTATAGTTATTTAATTTATAGTTATTTAATTTATAGTTATTTAATTTATAGTTATTTAATTTATAGTTATTTAATTTATAGTTATTTAATTTATAGTTATTATAGTTATTTAAATTATAGTTATTTAAGTTATAGTTATTTAAGTTATAGTTATTTAAGTTATAGTTATTTAAGTTATAGTTATTTAAGTTATAGTTATTTAAGTTATAGTTATTTAAGTTATAGTTATTTAAGTTATAGTTATTTAAGTTATAGTTATTTAAGTTATAATTATTTAAATTATAGTTATATAAGTTATAGTTAATTAAGTTATCGTTATTTAAGTTATAGTTATTTAAGTTATAGTTATTTAAATTTTAGTTATATAAGTTATAGTTATTGAATTTATAGTTATTTAATTTATAGTTATTTAAGTTATAGTTATTTAAGTTATAGTTATTTAAGTTAGAGTTATTTAAGTTATAGTTATTTAAGTTATAGTTATTTAATTTATAGTTATTTAAGTTATAGTTATTTAAGTTATAGTTATTTAAGTTATAGTTATTTAAGTTATAGTTATTTAAGTTATAGTTATTTAAGTTATAGTTATTTAATTAATAGTTATTTAAGTTATAGTTATTTAATTTATAGTTATTTAATTTATAGTTATTTAAGTTATAGTTATTTAAGTTATAGTTATTTAAGTTATAGTTATTTAAGTTATAGTTATTTAATTAATAGTAATTTAAGTTATAGTAATTTAAGTTTAGTTATTTAATTTATAGTTATTTAAGTTATAGTTATTTAAGTTATATTTATTTAAGTTATAGTTATTTAAGTTATAGTTATTTAAGTTATAGTTATTTAAGTTATAGTTATTTAAGTTATAGTTATTTAAGTTATAGTTATTTAAGTTATAGTTATTTAATTTATAGTTATTTAAGTTATAGTTATTTAAGTTATAGTTATTTAAGATATAGTTATTTAAGTTATAGTTATTTAAGTTATAGTTATTTAAGTTATAGTTATTTAATTAATAGTTATTTAAGTTATAGTTATTTAAGTTATAGTTATTTAAGTTATAGTTATTTAAGTTATAGTTATTTAATTTATAGTTATTTAATTTATAGTTATTTAAGTTATAGTTATTTAAGTTATAGTTATGTAAGTTATAGTTATTTAAGTTATAGTTGTTTAATTAATAGTAATTTAAGTTATAGAAATTTAAGTTTAGTTATTTAATTTATAGTTATTTAAGTTATAGTTAATTAAGTTATCGTTAGTTAAGTTATAGTTATTTAAGTTATAGTTATTAAATTATAGTTATTTAAGTTATAGTTATTTAATTTATAGTTTTTTCATTTATGGTTATTTAAGTTATAGTTATTTAAGTTATAGTTATTTAAGTTATAGTTATTTAAGTTATAGTTATTTAAGTTATAGTTATTTAAGTTATAGTTATTTAAGTTATAGTTATTTAATTAATAGTTATTTAAGTTATAGTTATTTAAGTTATAGTTATTTAAGTTATAGTTATTTAAGTTATAGTTATTTAAGTTATAGTTATTTAATTAATAGTTATTTAAGTTATAGTTATTTAAGTTATAGTTATTTAAGTTATAGTTATTTAAGTTATAGTTATTTAAGTTATAGTTATTTAAGTTATAGTTATTTAATTAATAGTTATTTAATTAATAGTTATTTAAGTTATAGTTATTTAAGTTATAGTTATTTAAGTTATAGTTATTTAAGTTATAGTTATTTAATTTATAGTTATTTAATTTATAGTTATTTAAGTTATAGTTATTTAAGTTATAGTTATTTAAGTTATAGTTATTTAAGTTATAGTTATTTAATTAATAGTAATTTAAGTTATAGTAATTTAAGTTTAGTTATTTAATTTATAGTTATTTAAGTTATAGTTATTTAAGTTATAGTTATTATATAATATTTATTTAAGTTATAGTTATTTAAGATATATTTATTTAATTTATAGTTATTATATTATAATTATTTAAGTTTTAGTTATTTAAGTTATAGTTATTATATTATAGCTATTTAAGTGATATTTATTTAAGTTATAGTTATTTAATTAATAGTTATTTAATTTATAGTTATTTAAGTTATAGTTATTTAAGTTATAGTTATTAAATTATAGTTATTTAAGTTATAGTTATTTAATTTATAGTTTTTTCATTTATGGTTATTTAAGTTATAGTTATTTAAGTTATAGTTATTTAAGTTATAGTTATTTAAGTTATAGTTATTTAAGTTATAGTTATTTAAGTTATAGTTATTTAAGTTATAGTTATTTAAGTTATAGTTATTTAATTAATAGTTATTTAAGTTATAGTTATTTAAGTTATAGTTATTTAAGTTATAGTTATTTAAGTTATAGTTATTTAAGTTATAGTTATTTAAGTTATAGTTATTTAATTAATAGTTATTTAAGTTATAGTTATTTAAGTTATAGTTATTTAAGTTATAGTTATTTAAGTTATAGTTATTTAAGTTATAGTTATTTAAGTTATAGTTATTTAAGTTATAGTTATTTAATTAATAGTTATTTAATTAATAGTTATTTAAGTTATAGTTATTTAAGTTATAGTTATTTAAGTTATAGTTATTTAAGTTATAGTTATTTAATTTATAGTTATTTAATTTATAGTTATTTAAGTTATAGTTATTTAAGTTATAGTTATTTAAGTTATAGTTATTTAAGTTATAGTTATTTAATTAATAGTAATTTAAGTTATAGTAATTTAAGTTTAGTTATTTAATTTATAGTTATTTAAGTTATAGTTATTTAAGTTATAGTTATTATATAATATTTATTTAAGTTATAGTTATTTAAGATATATTTATTTAATTTATAGTTATTATATTATAATTATTTAAGTTTTAGTTATTTAAGTTATAGTTATTATATTATAGCTATTTAAGTGATATTTATTTAAGTTATAGTTATTTAATTAATAGTTATTTAATTTATAGTTATTTAAGTTATAGTTATTTAAGTTATAGTTATTAAATTATATTTATTTAAGTTATAGTTATTTAATTTATAGTTATTTAATTTATAGTTATTTAATTTATAGTTATTTAATTTATAGTTATTTAATTTATAGTTATTTAATTTATAGTTATTTAATTTATAGTTATTATAGTTATTTAAATTATAGTTATTTAAGTTATAGTTATTTAAGTTATAGTTATTTAAGTTATAGTTATTTAAGTTATAGTTATTTAAGTTATAGTTATTTAAGTTATAGTTATTTAAGTTATAGTTATTTAAGTTATAGTTATTTAAGTTATAGTTATTTAAGTTATAGTTATTTAAGTTATAGTTATTTAAGTTATAGTTATTTAAGTTATAATTATTTAAGTTATAATTATTTAAATTATAGTTATATAAGTTATAGTTAATTAAGTTATCGTTATTTAAGTTATAGTTATTTAAGTTATAGTTATTTAAGTTATAGTTATTTAATAAATAGTAATTTAAGTTATAGTAATTTAAGTTTAGTTATTTAATTTATAGTTATTTAAGTTATAGTTAATTAAGTTATCGTTAGTTAAGTTATAGTTATTTAAGTTATAGTTATTAAATTATAGTTATTTAAGTTATAGTTATTTAATTTATAGTTTTTTCATTTATGGTTATTTAAGTTATAGTTATTTAAGTTATAGTTATTTAAGTTATAGTTATTTAAGTTATAGTTATTTAAGTTATAGTTATTTAAGTTATAGTTATTTAATTAATAGTTATTTAAGTTATATTTATTTAAGTTATAGTTATTTAAGTTATAGTTATTTAAGTTATAGTTATTTAAGTTATAGTTATTTAATTAATAGTTATTTAAGTTATAGTTATTTAAGTTATAGTTATTTAAGTTATAGTTATTTAAGTTATAGTTATTTAAGTTATAGTTATTTAAGTTATAGTTATTTAAGTTATAGTTATTTAAGTTATAATTATTTAAATTATAGTTATATAAGTTATAGTTAATTAAGTTATCGTTATTTAAGTTATAGTTATTTAAGTTATAGTTATTTAAGTTATAGTTATTTAAGTTATAGTTATTTAAGTTATAGTTATTTAATTTATAGTTATTTAATTTATAGTTATTTAAGTTATAGTTATTTAAGTTATAGTTATTTAAGTTATAGTTATTTAATTAATAGTAATTTAAGTTATAGTAATTTAAGTTTAGTTATTTAATTTATAGTTATTTAAGTTATAGTTAATTAAGTTATCGTTAGTTAAGTTATAGTTATTTAAGTTATAGTTATTAAATTATAGTTATTTAAGTTATAGTTATTTAATTTATAGTTTTTTCATTTATGGTTATTTAAGTTATAGTTATTTAAGTTATAGTTATTTAAGTTATAGTTATTTAAGTTATAGTTATTTAAGTTATAGTTATTTAAGTTATAGTTATTTAATTAATAGTTATTTAAGTTATAGTTATTTAAGTTATAGTTATTTAAGTTATAGTTATTTAAGTTATAGTTATTTAAGTTATAGTTATTTAATTTATAGTTATTTAATTTATAGTTATTTAAGTTATAGTTATTTAAGTTATAGTTATTTAAGTTATAGTTATTTAAGTTATAGTTATTTAATTAATAGTAATTTAAGTTATAGTAATTTAAGTTATAGTTATTTAAGTTATAGTTATTTAAGTTATAGTTATTTAATTTATAGTTATTTAAGTTATAGTTATTTAAGTTATAGTTATTTAAGTTATAGTTATTTAAGTTATAGTTATTTAAGTTATAGATATTTAAGTTATAGTTATTTAAGTTATAGTTATTTAATTAATAGTTATTTAATTAATAGTTATTTAAGTTATAGTTATTTAAGTTATAGTTATTTAAGTTATAGTTATTTAAGTTATAGTTATTTAAGTTATAGTTATTTAATTTATAGTTATTTAATTTATAGTTATTTAAGTTATAGTTATTTAAGTTATAGTTATTTAAGTTATAGTTATTTAAGTTATAGTTATTTAATTAATAGTAATTTAAGTTATAGTAATTTAAGTTATAGTTATTTAAGTTATAGTTATTTAATTTATAGTTATTTAAGTTATAGTTATTTAAGTTATAGTTATTTAAGTTATAGTTATTTAAGTTATAGTTATTTAAGTTATAGTTATTTAAGTTATAGTTATTTAAGTTATAGTTATTTAATTAATAGTTATTTAAGTTATAGTTATTTAAGTTATAGTTATTTAAGTTATAGTTATTTAAGTTATAGTTATTTAATTAATAGTAATTTAAGTTATAGTTATTTAAGTTTAGTTATTTAATTTATAGTTATTTAAGTTATAGTTATTTAAGTTATAGTTATTATATAATATTTATTTAAGTTATAGTTATTTAAGATATATTTATTTAATTTATAGTTATTATATTATAATTATTTAAGTTTTAGTTATTTAAGTTATAGTTATTATATTATAGCTATTTAAGCGATATTTATTTAAGTTATAGTTATTTAATTAATAGTTATTTAATTTATAGTTATTTAAGTTATAGTTATCTAAGTTATAGTTATTAAATTATATTTATTTAAGTTATAGTTATTTAATTTATAGTTATTTAATTTATAGTTATTTAATTTATAGTTATTTAATTTATAGTTATTTAATTTATAGTTATTTAATTTATAGTTATTTAATTTATAGTTATTTAATTTATAGTTATTTAATTTATAGTTATTTAATTTATAGTTATTTAATTTATAGTTATTTAATTTATAGTTATTTAATTTATAGTTATTTAATTTATAGTTATTTAATTTATAGTTATTTAATTTATAGTTATTTAATTTATAGTTATTTAATTTATAGTTATTTAATTTATAGTTATTTAATTTATAGTTATTTAATTTATAGTTATTTAATTTATAGTTATTTAATTTATAGTTATTTAATTTATAGTTATTTAATTTATAGTTATTTAATTTATAGTTATTATAGTTATTTAAATTATAGTTATTTAAGTTATAGTTATTTAAGTTATAGTTATTTAAGTTATAGTTATTTAAGTTATAGTTATTTAATTTATAGTTATTTAATTTATAGTTATTTAATTTATAGTTATTTAATTTATAGTTATTTAATTTATAGTTATTTAATTTATAGTTATTATAGTTATTTAAATTATAGTTATTTAAGTTATAGTTATTTAAGTTATAGTTATTTAAGTTATAGTTATTTAAGTTATAGTTATTTAAGTTATAGTTATTTAAGTTATAGTTATTTAAGTTATAGTTATTTAAGTTATAGTTATTTAAGTTATAGTTATTTAAGTTATAGTTATTTAAGTTATAATTATTTAAATTATAGTTATATAAGTTATAGTTAATTAAGTTATCGTTATTTAAGTTATAGTTATTTAAGTTATAGTTATTTAAATTTTAGTTATATAAGTTATAGTTATTGAATTTATAGTTATTTAATTTATAGTTATTTAAGTTATAGTTATTTAAGTTATAGTTATTTAAGTTATAGTTATTTAAGTTATAGTTATTTAAGTTATAGTTATTTAATTTATAGTTATTTAAGTTATAGTTATTTAAGTTATAGTTATTTAAGTTATAGTTATTTAAGTTATAGTTATTTAAGTTATAGTTATTTAAGTTATAGTTATTTAAGTTATAGTTATTTAATTAATAGTTATTTAAGTTATAGTTATTTAAGTTATAGTTATTTAAGTTATAGTTATTTAAGTTATAGTTATTTAAGTTATAGTTATTTAATTTATAGTTATTTAATTTATAGTTATTTAAGTTATAGTTATTTAAGTTATAGTTATTTAAGTTATAGTTATTTAAGTTATAGTTATTTAAGTTATAGTTGTTTAATTAATAGTAATTTAAGTTATAGTAATTTAAGTTTAGTTATTTAATTTATAGTTATTTAAGTTATAGTTAATTAAGTTATCGTTAGTTAAGTTATAGTTATTTAAGTTATAGTTATTAAATTATAGTTATTTAAGTTATAGTTATTTAATTTATAGTTTTTTCATTTATGGTTATTTAAGTTATAGTTATTTAAGTTATAGTTATTTAAGTTATAGTTATTTAAGTTATAGTTATTTAAGTTATAGTTATTTAAGTTATAGTTATTTAAGTTATAGTTATTTAATTAATAGTTATTTAAGTTATAGTTATTTAAGTTATAGTTATTTAAGTTATAGTTATATAAGTTATAGTTATTTAAGTTATAGTTATTTAATTTATAGTTATTTAAGTTATAGTTATTTAAGTTATAGTTATTTAAGTTATAGTTATTTAAGTTATAGTTATTTAAGTTATAGTTATTTAAGTTATAGTTATTTAAGTTATAGTTATTTAATTAATAGTTATTTAAGTTATAGTTATTTAAGTTATAGTTATTTAAGTTATAGTTATTTAAGTTATAGTTATTTAATTAATAGTTATTTAAGTTATAGTTATTTAAGTTATAGTTATTTAAGTTATAGTTATTTAAGTTATAGTTATTTAAGTTATAGTTATTTAATTTATAGTTATTTAATTTATAGTTATTTAAGTTATAGTTATTTAAGTTATAGTTATTTAAGTTATAGTTATTTAAGTTATAGTTATTTAATTAATAGTAATTTAAGTTATAGTAATTTAAGTTTAGTTATTTAATTTATAGTTATTTAAGTTATAGTTATTTAAGTTATAGTTATTTAAGTTATAGTTATTTAAGTTATAGTTATTTAAGTTATAGTTATTTAAGTTATAGTTATTTAAGTTATAGTTATTTAAGTTATAGTTATTTAATTTATAGTTATTTAAGTTATAGTTATTTAAGTTATAGTTATTTAAGATATAGTTATTTAAGTTATAGTTATTTAAGTTATAGTTATTTAAGTTATAGTTATTTAATTAATAGTTATTTAAGTTATAGTTATTTAAGTTATAGATATTTAAGTTATAGTTATTTAAGTTATAGTTATTTAAGTTATAGTTATTTAATTTATAGTTATTTAATTTATAGTTATTTAAGTTATAGTTATTTAAGTTATAGTTATTTAAGTTATAGTTATTTAAGTTATAGTTATTTAAGTTATAGTTGTTTAATTAATAGTAATTTAAGTTATAGTAATTTAAGTTTAGTTATTTAATTTATAGTTATTTAAGTTATAGTTAATTAAGTTATCGTTAGTTAAGTTATAGTTATTTAAGTTATAGTTATTAAATTATAGTTATTTAAGTTATAGTTATTTAATTTATAGTTTTTTCATTTATGGTTATTTAAGTTATAGTTATTTAAGTTATAGTTATTTAAGTTATAGTTATTTAAGTTATAGTTATTTAAGTTATAGTTATTTAAGTTATAGTTATTTAAGTTATAGTTATTTAATTAATAGTTATTTAAGTTATAGTTATTTAAGTTATAGTTATTTAAGTTATAGTTATATAAGTTATAGTTATTTAAGTTATAGTTATTTAATTTATAGTTATTTAAGTTATAGTTATTTAAGTTATAGTTATTTAAGTTATAGTTATTTAAGTTATAGTTATTTAAGTTATAGTTATTTAAGTTATAGTTATTTAATTAATAGTTATTTAATTTATAGTTATTTAAGTTATAGTTATTTAAGTTATAGTTATTTAAGTTATAGTTATTTAAGTTATAGTTATTTAATTAATAGTTATTTAAGTTATAGTTATTTAAGTTATAGTTATTTAAGTTATAGTTATTTAAGTTATAGTTATTTAAGTTATAGTTATTTAATTTATAGTTATTTAATTTATAGTTATTTAAGTTATAGTTATTTAAGTTATAGTTATTTAAGTTATAGTTATTTAATTAATAGTAATTTAAGTTATAGTAATTTAAGTTTAGTTATTTAATTTATAGTTATTTAAGTTATAGTTATTTAAGTTATAGTTATTTAAGTTATAGTTATTTAAGTTATAGTTATTTAAGTTATAGTTATTTAAGTTATAGTTATTTAAGTTATAGTTATTTAAGTTATAGTTATTTAATTTATAGTTATTTAAGTTATAGTTATTTAAGTTATAGTTATTTAAGATATAGTTATTTAAGTTATAGTTATTTAAGTTATAGTTATTTAAGTTATAGTTATTTAATTAATAGTTATTTAAGTTATAGTTATTTAAGTTATAGATATTTAAGTTATAGTTATTTAAGTTATAGTTATTTAATTTATAGTTATTTAATTTATAGTTATTTAAGTTATAGTTATTTAAGTTATAGTTATTTAAGTTATAGTTATTTAAGTTATAGTTGTTTAATTAATAGTAATTTAAGTTATAGTAATTTAAGTTTAGTTATTTAATTTATAGTTATTTAAGTTATAGTTAATTAAGTTATCGTTAGTTAAGTTATAGTTATTTAAGTTATAGTTATTAAATTATAGTTATTTAAGTTATAGTTATTTAATTTATAGTTTTTTCATTTATGGTTATTTAAGTTATAGTTATTTAAGTTATAGTTATTTAAGTTATAGTTATTTAAGTTATAGTTATTTAAGTTATAGTTATTTAATTAATAGTTATTTAAGTTATAGTTATTTAAGTTATAGTTATTTAAGTTGTAGTTATATAAGTTATAGTTATTTAAGTTATAGTTATTTAATTTATAGTTATTTAAGTTATAGTTATTTAAGTTATAGTTATTTAAGTTATAGTTATTTAAGTTATAGTTATTTAAGTTATAGTTATTTGAGTTATAGTTATTTAATTAATAGTTATTTAAGTTATAGTTATTTAATTAATAGTTATTTAAGTTATAGTTATTTAAGTTATAGTTATTTAAGTTATAGTTATTTAAGTTATAGTTATTTAAGTTATAGTTATTTAATTTATAGTTATTTAATTTATAGTTATTTAAGTTATAGTTATTTAAGTTATAGTTATTTAAGTTATAGTTATTTAAGTTATAGTTATTTAATTAATAGTAATTTAAGTTATAGTAATTTAAGTTTAGTTATTTAATTTATAGTTATTTAAGTTATAGTTATTTAAGTTATAGTTATTTAAGTTATAGTTATTTAAGTTATAGTTATTTAAGTTATAGTTATTTAAGTTATAGTTATTTAAGTTATAGTTATTTAATGTATAGTTATTTAAGTTATAGTTATTTAAGTTATAGTTATTTAAGATATAGTTATTTAAGTTATAGTTATTTAAGTTATAGTTATTTAAGTTATAGTTATTTAATTAATAGTTATTTAAGTTATAGTTATTTAAGTTATAGTTATTTAATTAATAGTTATTTAAGTTATAGTTATTTAAGTTATAGTTATTTAAGTTATAGTTATATAAGTTATAGTTATTTAAGTTATAGTTATTTAATTTATAGTTATTTAAGTTATAGTTATTTAAGTTATAGTTATTTAAGTTATAGTTATTTAAGTTATAGTTATTTAAGTTATAGTTATTTAAGTTATAGTTATTTAATTAATAGTTATTTAAGTTATAGTTATTTAAGTTATAGTTATTTAAGTTATAGTTATTTAAGTTATAGTTATTTAAGTTATAGTTATTTAATTAATAGTTATTTAAGTTATAGTTATTTAAGTTATAGTTATTTAAGTTATAGTTATTTAAGTTATAGTTATTTAAGTTATAGTTATTTAATTTATAGTTATTTAATTTATAGTTATTTAAGTTATAGTTATTTAAGTTATAGTTATTTAAGTTATAGTTATTTAAGTTATAGTTATTTAATTAATAGTAATTTAAGTTATAGTAATTTAAGTTTAGTTATTTAATTTATAGTTATTTAAGTTATAGTTATTTAAGTTATAGTTATTTAAGTTATAGTTATTTAAGTTATAGTTATTTAAGTTATAGTTATTTAAGTTATAGTTATTTAAGTTATAGTTATTTAAGTTATAGTTATTTAATTTATAGTTATTTAAGTTATAGTTATTTAAGTTATAGTTATTTAAGATATAGTTATTTAAGTTATAGTTATTTAAGTTATAGTTATTTAAGTTATAGTTATTTAATTAATAGTTATTTAAGTTATAGTTTTTTAAGTTATAGATATTTAAGTTATAGTTATTTAAGTTATAGTTATTTAATTTATAGTTATTTAATTTATAGTTATTTAAGTTATAGTTATTTAAGTTATAGTTATTTAAGTTATAGTTATTTAAGTTATAGTTGTTTAATTAATAGTAATTTAAGTTATAGTAATTTAAGTTTAGTTATTTAATTTATAGTTATTTAAGTTATAGTTAATTAAGTTATCGTTAGTTAAGTTATAGTTATTTAAGTTATAGTTATTAAATTATAGTTATTTAAGTTATAGTTATTTAATTTATAGTTTTTTCATTTATGGTTATTTAAGTTATAGTTATTTAAGTTATAGTTATTTAAGTTATAGTTATTTAAGTTATAGTTATTTAATTAATAGTTATTTAAGTTATAGTTATTTAAGTTATAGTTATTTAAGTTATAGTTATATAAGTTATAGTTATTTAAGTTATAGTTATTTAATTTATAGTTATTTAAGTTATAGTTATTTAAGTTATAGTTATTTAAGTTATAGTTATTTAAGTTATAGTTATTTAAGTTATAGTTATTTGAGTTATAGTTATTTAATTAATAGTTATTTAAGTTATAGTTATTTAATTAATAGTTATTTAAGTTATAGTTATTTAAGTTATAGTTATTTAAGTTATAGTTATTTAAGTTATAGTTATTTAAGTTATAGTTATTTAATTTATAGTTATTTAATTTATAGTTATTTAAGTTATAGTTATTTAAGTTATAGTTATTTAAGTTATAGTTATATAAGTTATAGTTATTTAAGTTATAGTTATTTAATTTATAGTTATTTAAGTTATAGTTATTTAAGTTATAGTTATTTAAGTTATAGTTATTTAAGTTATAGTTGTTTAATTAATAGTAATTTAAGTTATAGTAATTTAAGTTTAGTTATTTAATTTATAGTTATTTAAGTTATAGTTAATTAAGTTATCGTTAGTTAAGTTATAGTTATTTAAGTTATAGTTATTAAATTATAGTTATTTAAGTTATAGTTATTTAATTTATAGTTTTTTCATTTATGGTTATTTAAGTTATAGTTATTTAAGTTATAGTTATTTAAGTTATAGTTATTTAAGTTATAGTTATTTAAGTTATAGTTATTTAATTAATAGTTATTTAAGTTATAGTTATTTAAGTTATAGTTATTTAAGTTGTAGTTATATAAGTTATAGTTATTTAAGTTATAGTTATTTAATTTATAGTTATTTAAGTTATAGTTATTTAAGTTATAGTTATTTAAGTTATAGTTATTTAAGTTATAGTTATTTAAGTTATAGTTATTTGAGTTATAGTTATTTAATTAATAGTTATTTAAGTTATAGTTATTTAATTAATAGTTATTTAAGTTATAGTTATTTAAGTTATAGTTATTTAAGTTATAGTTATTTAAGTTATAGTTATTTAAGTTATAGTTATTTAATTTATAGTTATTTAATTTATAGTTATTTAAGTTATAGTTATTTAAGTTATAGTTATTTAAGTTATAGTTATTTAAGTTATAGTTATTTAATTAATAGTAATTTAAGTTATAGTAATTTAAGTTTAGTTATTTAATTTATAGTTATTTAAGTTATAGTTATTTAAGTTATAGTTATTTAAGTTATAGTTATTTAAGTTATAGTTATTTAAGTTATAGTTATTTAAGTTATAGTTATTTAAGTTATAGTTATTTAATGTATAGTTATTTAAGTTATAGTTATTTAAGTTATAGTTATTTAAGATATAGTTATTTAAGTTATAGTTATTTAAGTTATAGTTATTTAAGTTATAGTTATTTAATTAATAGTTATTTAAGTTATAGTTATTTAAGTTATAGTTATTTAATTAATAGTTATTTAAGTTATAGTTATTTAAGTTATAGTTATTTAAGTTATAGTTATATAAGTTATAGTTATTTAAGTTATAGTTATTTAATTTATAGTTATTTAAGTTATAGTTATTTAAGTTATAGTTATTTAAGTTATAGTTATTTAAGTTATAGTTATTTAAGTTATAGTTATTTAAGTTATAGTTATTTAATTAATAGTTATTTAAGTTATAGTTATTTAAGTTATAGTTATTTAAGTTATAGTTATTTAAGTTATAGTTATTTAAGTTATAGTTATTTAATTAATAGTTATTTAAGTTATAGTTATTTAAGTTATAGTTATTTAAGTTATAGTTATTTAAGTTATAGTTATTTAAGTTATAGTTATTTAATTTATAGTTATTTAATTTATAGTTATTTAAGTTATAGTTATTTAAGTTATAGTTATTTAAGTTATAGTTATTTAAGTTATAGTTATTTAATTAATAGTAATTTAAGTTATAGTAATTTAAGTTTAGTTATTTAATTTATAGTTATTTAAGTTATAGTTATTTAAGTTATAGTTATTTAAGTTATAGTTATTTAAGTTATAGTTATTTAAGTTATAGTTATTTAAGTTATAGTTATTTAAGTTATAGTTATTTAAGTTATAGTTATTTAATTTATAGTTATTTAAGTTATAGTTATTTAAGTTATAGTTATTTAAGATATAGTTATTTAAGTTATAGTTATTTAAGTTATAGTTATTTAAGTTATAGTTATTTAATTAATAGTTATTTAAGTTATAGTTTTTTAAGTTATAGATATTTAAGTTATAGTTATTTAAGTTATAGTTATTTAATTTATAGTTATTTAATTTATAGTTATTTAAGTTATAGTTATTTAAGTTATAGTTATTTAAGTTATAGTTATTTAAGTTATAGTTGTTTAATTAATAGTAATTTAAGTTATAGTAATTTAAGTTTAGTTATTTAATTTATAGTTATTTAAGTTATAGTTAATTAAGTTATCGTTAGTTAAGTTATAGTTATTTAAGTTATAGTTATTAAATTATAGTTATTTAAGTTATAGTTATTTAATTTATAGTTTTTTCATTTATGGTTATTTAAGTTATAGTTATTTAAGTTATAGTTATTTAAGTTATAGTTATTTAAGTTATAGTTATTTAATTAATAGTTATTTAAGTTATAGTTATTTAAGTTATAGTTATTTAAGTTATAGTTATATAAGTTATAGTTATTTAAGTTATAGTTATTTAATTTATAGTTATTTAAGTTATAGTTATTTAAGTTATAGTTATTTAAGTTATAGTTATTTAAGTTATAGTTATTTAAGTTATAGTTATTTGAGTTATAGTTATTTAATTAATAGTTATTTAAGTTATAGTTATTTAATTAATAGTTATTTAAGTTATAGTTATTTAAGTTATAGTTATTTAAGTTATAGTTATTTAAGTTATAGTTATTTAAGTTATAGTTATTTAATTTATAGTTATTTAATTTATAGTTATTTAAGTTATAGTTATTTAAGTTATAGTTATTTAAGTTATAGTTATATAAGTTATAGTTATTTAAGTTATAGTTATTTAATTTATAGTTATTTAAGTTATAGTTATTTAAGTTATAGTTATTTAAGTTATAGTTATTTAAGTTATAGTTATTTAAGTTATAGTTATTTAAGTTATAGTTATTTAATTAATAGTTATTTAAGTTATAGTTATTTAAGTTATAGTTATTTAAGTTATAGTTATTTAAGTTATAGTTATTTAAGTTATAGTTATTTAAGTTATAGTTATTTAATTAATAGTTATTTAAGTTATAGTTATTTAAGTTATAGTTATTTAAGTTATAGTTATTTAAGTTATAGTTATTTAAGTTATAGTTATTTAATTTATAGTTATTTAATTTATAGTTATTTAAGTTATAGTTATTTAAGTTATAGTTATTTAAGTTATAGTTATTTAAGTTATAGTTATTTAAGATATAGTTATTTAAGTTATAGTTATTTAAGTTATAGTTATTTAAGTTATAGTTATTTAATTAATAGTTATTTAAGTTATAGTTTTTTAAGTTATAGATATTTAAGTTATAGTTATTTAAGTTATAGTTATTTAATTTATAGTTATTTAATTTATAGTTATTTAAGTTATAGTTATTTAAGTTATAGTTATTTAAGTTATAGTTATTTAAGTTATAGTTGTTTAATTAATAGTAATTTAAGTTATAGTAATTTAAGTTTAGTTATTTAATTTATAGTTATTTAAGTTATAGTTAATTAAGTTATCGATATTTAAGTTATAGTTATTTAAGTTATAGTTATTTAATTTATAGTTATTTAATTTATAGTTATTTAAGTTATAGTTATTTAAGTTATAGTTATTTAAGTTATAGTTATTTAAGTTATAGTTGTTTAATTAATAGTAATTTAAGTTATAGTAATTTAAGTTTAGTTATTTAATTTATAGTTATTTAAGTTATAGTTAATTAAGTTATCGTTAGTTAAGTTATAGTTATTTAAGTTATAGTTATTAAATTATAGTTATTTAAGTTATAGTTATTTAATTTATAGTTTTTTCATTTATGGTTATTTAAGTTATAGTTATTTAAGTTATAGTTATTTAAGTTATAGTTATTTAAGTTATAGTTATTTAAGTTATAGTTATTTAATTAATAGTTATTTAAGTTATAGTTATTTAAGTTATAGTTATTTAAGTTATAGTTATATAAGTTATAGTTATTTAAGTTATAGTTATTTAATTTATAGTTATTTAAGTTATAGTTATTTAAGTTATAGTTATTTAAGTTATAGTTATTTAAGTTATAGTTATTTAAGTTATAGTTATTTGAGTTATAGTTATTTAATTAATAGTTATTTAAGTTATAGTTATTTAATTAATAGTTATTTAAGTTATAGTTATTTAAGTTATAGTTATTTAAGTTATAGTTATTTAAGTTATAGTTATTTAATTTATAGTTATTTAATTTATAGTTATTTAAGTTATAGTTATTTAAGTTATAGTTATTTAAGTTATAGTTATTTAAGTTATAGTTATTTAATTAATAGTAATTTAAGTTATAGTAATTTAAGTTTAGTTATTTAATTTATAGTTATTTAAGTTATAGTTATTTAAGTTATAGTTATTTAAGTTATAGTTATTTAAGTTATAGTTATTTAAGTTATAGTTATTTAAGTTATAGTTATTTAAGTTATAGTTATTTAAGTTATAGTTATTTAATGTATAGTTATTTAAGTTATAGTTATTTAAGTTATAGTTATTTAAGATATAGTTATTTAAGTTATAGTTATTTAAGTTATAGTTATTTAAGTTATAGTTATTTAATTAATAGTTATTTAAGTTATAGTTATTTAAGTTATAGTTATTTAATTAATAGTTATTTAAGTTATAGTTATTTAAGTTATAGTTATTTAAGTTATAGTTATATAAGTTATAGTTATTTAAGTTATAGTTATTTAATTTATAGTTATTTAAGTTATAGTTATTTAAGTTATAGTTATTTAAGTTATAGTTATTTAAGTTATAGTTATTTAAGTTATAGTTATTTAAGTTATAGTTATTTAATTAATAGTTATTTAAGTTATAGTTATTTAAGTTATAGTTATTTAAGTTATAGTTATTTAAGTTATAGTTATTTAAGTTATAGTTATTTAATTAATAGTTATTTAAGTTATAGTTATTTAAGTTATAGTTATTTAAGTTATAGTTATTTAAGTTATAGTTATTTAAGTTATAGTTATTTAATTTATAGTTATTTAATTTATAGTTATTTAAGTTATAGTTATTTAAGTTATAGTTATTTAAGTTATAGTTATTTAAGTTATAGTTATTTAATTAATAGTAATTTAAGTTATAGTAATTTAAGTTTAGTTATTTAATTTATAGTTATTTAAGTTATAGTTATTTAAGTTATAGTTATTTAAGTTATAGTTATTTAAGTTATAGTTATTTAAGTTATAGTTATTTAAGTTATAGTTATTTAAGTTATAGTTATTTAAGTTATAGTTATTTAATTTATAGTTATTTAAGTTATAGTTATTTAAGTTATAGTTATTTAAGATATAGTTATTTAAGTTATAGTTATTTAAGTTATAGTTATTTAAGTTATAGTTATTTAATTAATAGTTATTTAAGTTATAGTTTTTTAAGTTATAGATATTTAAGTTATAGTTATTTAAGTTATAGTTATTTAATTTATAGTTATTTAATTTATAGTTATTTAAGTTATAGTTATTTAAGTTATAGTTATTTAAGTTATAGTTATTTAAGTTATAGTTGTTTAATTAATAGTAATTTAAGTTATAGTAATTTAAGTTTAGTTATTTAATTTATAGTTATTTAAGTTATAGTTAATTAAGTTATCGTTAGTTAAGTTATAGTTATTTAAGTTATAGTTATTAAATTATAGTTATTTAAGTTATAGTTATTTAATTTATAGTTTTTTCATTTATGGTTATTTAAGTTATAGTTATTTAAGTTATAGTTATTTAAGTTATAGTTATTTAAGTTATAGTTATTTAAGTTATAGTTATTTAATTAATAGTTATTTAAGTTATAGTTATTTAAGTTATAGTTATTTAAGTTATAGTTATATAAGTTATAGTTATTTAAGTTATAGTTATTTAATTTATAGTTATTTAAGTTATAGTTATTTAAGTTATAGTTATTTAAGTTATAGTTATTTAAGTTATAGTTATTTAAGTTATAGTTATTTGAGTTATAGTTATTTAATTAATAGTTATTTAAGTTATAGTTATTTAATTAATAGTTATTTAAGTTATAGTTATTTAAGTTATAGTTATTTAAGTTATAGTTATTTAAGTTATAGTTATTTAAGTTATAGTTATTTAATTTATAGTTATTTAATTTATAGTTATTTAAGTTATAGTTATTTAAGTTATAGTTATTTAAGTTATAGTTATTTAAGTTATAGTTATTTAATTAATAGTAATTTAAGTTATAGTAATTTAAGTTTAGTTATTTAAGTTATAGTTATTTAAGTTATAGTTATTTAAGTTATAGTTATTTAAGTTATAGTTATTTAAGTTATAGTTATTTAAGTTATAGTTATTTAAGTTATAGTTATTTAAGTTATAGTTATTTAAGTTATAGTTATTTAAGTTATAGTTATTTAAGTTATAGTTATTTAAGTTATAGTTATTTAAGTTATAGTTATTTAAGTTATAGTTATTTAAGTTATAGTTATTTAAGTTATAGTTATTTAAGTTATAGTTATTTAAGTTATAGTTATTTAAGTTATAATTATTTAAATTATAGTTATATAAGTTATAGTTAATTAAGTTATCGTTATTTAAGTTATAGTTATTTAAGTTATAGTTATTTAAGTTATAGTTATTTAATTTATAGTTATTTAATTTATAGTTATTTATGTTATAGTTATTTAAGTTATAGTTATTTAAGTTATAGTTATTTAATTAATAGTAATTTAAGTTATAGTAATTTAAGTTTAGTTATTTAATTTATAGTTATTTAAGTTATAGTTAATTAAGTTATCGTTAGTTAAGTTATAGTTATTTAAGTTATAGTTATTAAATTATAGTTATTTAAGTTATAGTTATTTAATTTATAGTTTTTTCATTTATGTTTATTTAAGTTATAGTTATTTAAGTTATAGTTATTTAAGTTATAGTTATTTAAGTTATAGTTATTTAAGTTATAGTTATTTAAGTTATAGTTATTTAAGTTATAGTTATTTAAGTTATAGTTATTTAATTAATAGTTATTTAAGTTATAGTTATTTAAGTTATAGTTATTTAAGTTATAGTTATTTAAGTTATAGTTATTTAAGTTATAGTTATTTAATTAATAGTTATTTAAGTTATAGTTATTTAAGTTATAGTTATTTAAGTTATAGTTATTTAAGTTATAGTTATTTAAGTTATAGTTATTTAAGTTATAGTTATTTAAGTTATAGTTATTTAAGTTATAGTTATTTAAGTTATAATTATTTAAATTATAGTTATATAAGTTATAGTTAATTAAGTTATCGTTATTTAAGTTATAGTTATTTAAGTTATAGTTATTTAAGTTATAGTTATTTAAGTTATAGTTATTTAAGTTATAGTTATTTAATTTATAGTTATTTAATTTATAGTTATTTAAGTTATAGTTATTTAAGTTATAGTTATTTAAGTTATAGTTATTTAATTAATAGTAATTTAAGTTATAGTAATTTAAGTTTAGTTATTTAATTTATAGTTATTTAAGTTATAGTTATTTAAGTTATCGTTAGTTAAGTTATAGTTATTTAAGTTATAGTTATTAAATTATAGTTATTTAAGTTATAGTTATTTAATTTATAGTTTTTTCATTTATGGTTATTTAAGTTATAG
Source organism: Osedax frankpressi (assembly GCA_964035775.1). Classification (NCBI taxonomy): domain Eukaryota; kingdom Metazoa; phylum Annelida; class Polychaeta; order Sabellida; family Siboglinidae; genus Osedax; species Osedax frankpressi. The sequence continues at coordinate 1,885,500 of OZ038314.1, forward strand.
TTATTTAAGTTATAGTTATTTAAGTTATAGTTATTTAAGTTATAGTTATTTAAGTTATAGTTATTTAAGTTATAGTTATTTAATTAATAGTTATTTAAGTTATAGTTATTTAAGTTATAGTTATTTAAGTTATAGTTATATAAGTTATAGTTATTTAAGTTATAGTTATTTAATTTATAGTTATTTAAGTTATAGTTATTTAAGTTATAGTTATTTAAGTTATAGTTATTTAAGTTATAGTTATTTAAGTTATAGTTATTTAAGTTATAGTTATTTAATTAATAGTTATTTAAGTTATAGTTATTTAAGTTATAGTTATTTAAGTTATAGTTATTTAAGTTATAGTTATTTAAGTTATAGTTATTTAATTAATAGTTATTTAAGTTATAGTTATTTAAGTTATAGTTATTTAAGTTATAGTTATTTAAGTTATAGTTATTTAAGTTATAGTTATTTAATTTATAGTTATTTAATTTATAGTTATTTAAGTTATAGTTATTTAAGTTATAGTTATTTAAGTTATAGTTATTTAAGTTATAGTTATTTAAGTTATAGTTATTTAATTAATAGTAATTTAAGTTATAGTAATTTAAGTTTAGTTATTTAATTTATAGTTATTTAAGTTATAGTTATTTAAGTTATAGTTATTTAAGTTATAGTTATTTAAGTTATAGTTATTTAAGTTATAGTTATTTAAGTTATAGTTATTTAAGTTATAGTTATTTAAGTTATAGTTATTTAATTTATAGTTATTTAAGTTATAGTTATTTAAGTTATAGTTATTTAAGATATAGTTATTTAAGTTATAGTTATTTAAGTTATAGTTATTTAAGTTATAGTTATTTAATTAATAGTTATTTAAGTTATAGTTATTTAAGTTATAGTTATTTAAGTTATAGTTATTTAAGTTATAGTTATTTAATTTATAGTTATTTAATTTATAGTTATTTAAGTTATAGTTATTTAAGTTATAGTTATTTAAGTTATAGTTATTTAAGTTATAGTTGTTTAATTAATAGTAATTTAAGTTATAGAAATTTAAGTTATAGTTATTTAAGTTATAGTTATTTAAGTTATAGTTATTTAAGTTATAGTTATTTAATTTATAGTTATTTAATTTATAGTTATTTAAGTTATAGTTATTTAAGTTATAGTTATTTAAGTTATAGTTATTTAATTAATAGTAATTTAAGTTATAGTAATTTAAGTTTAGTTATTTAATTTATAGTTATTTAAGTTATAGTTATTTAAGTTATAGTTATTTAAGTTATAGTTATTTAAGTTATAGTTATTTAAGTTATAGTTATTTAAGTTATAGTTATTTAAGTTATAGTTATTTAAGTTATAGTTATTTAAGTTATAGTTATTTAAGTTATAGTTATTTAAGTTATAGTTATTTAAGTTATAGTTATTTAAGTTATAGTTATTTAAGTTATAGTTATTTAAGTTATAGTTATTTAAGTTATAGTTATTTAAGTTATAGTTATTTAAGTTATAGTTATTTAAGTTATAGTTATTTAAGTTATAGTTATTTAATTAATAGTTATTTAATTAATAGTTATTTAAGTTATAGTTATTTAAGTTATAGTTATTTAAGTTATAGTCATTTAAGTTATAGTTATTTAATTTATAGTTATTTAATTTATAGTTATTTAAGTTATAGTTATTTAAGTTATAGTTATTTAAGTTATAGTTATTTAAGTTATAGTTATTTAATTAATAGTAATTTAAGTTATAGTAATTTAAGTTTAGTTATTTAATTTATAGTTATTTAAGTTATAGTTATTTAAGTTATAGTTATTATATAATATTTATTTAAGTTATAGTTATTTAAGATATATTTATTTAATTTATAGTTATTATATTATAATTATTTAAGTTTTAGTTATTTAAGTTATAGTTATTATATTATAGCTATTTAAGTGATATTTATTTAAGTTATAGTTATTTAATTAATAGTTATTTAATTTATAGTTATTTAAGTTATAGTTATTTAAGTTATAGTTATTTAAGTTATAGTTATTAAATTATATTTATTTAAGTTATAGTTATTTAATTTATAGTTATTTAATTTATAGTTATTTAATTTATAGTTATTTAATTTATAGTTATTTAATTTATAGTTATTTAATTTATAGTTATTTAATTTATAGTTATTTAATTTATAGTTATTTAATTTATAGTTATTTAATTTATAGTTATTTAATTTATAGTTATTTAATTTATAGTTATTTAATTTATAGTTATTTAATTTATAGTTATTTAATTTATAGTTATTATAGTTATTTAAATTATAGTTATTTAAGTTATAGTTATTTAAGTTATAGTTATTTAAGTTATAGTTATTTAAGTTATAGTTATTTAAGTTATCGTTATTTAAGTTATAGTTATTTAAGTTATAGTTATTTAAGTTATAGTTATTTAAGTTATAGTTATTTAAGTTATAGTTATTTAATTTATAGTTATTTAATTTATAGTTATTTAAGTTATAGTTATTTAAGTTATAGTTATTTAAGTTATAGTTATTTAATTAATAGTAATTTAAGTTATAGTAATTTAAGTTTAGTTATTTAATTTATAGTTATTTAAGTTATAGTTAATTAAGTTATCGTTAGTTAAGTTATAGTTATTTAAGTTATAGTTATTAAATTATAGTTATTTAAGTTATAGTTATTTAATTTATAGTTTTTTATTTATGGTTATTTAAGTTATAGTTATTTAAGTTATAGTTATTTAAGTTATAGTTATTTAAGTTATAGTTATTTAAGTTATAGTTATTTAATTAATAGTTATTTAAGTTATAGTTATTTAAGTTATAGTTATTTAAGTTATAGTTATTTAAGTTATAGTTATTTAATTTATAGTTATTTAATTTATAGTTATTTATGTTATAGTTATTTAAGTTATAGTTATTTAAGTTATAGTTATTTAATTAATAGTAATTTAAGTTATAGTAATTTAAGTTTAGTTATTTAATTTATAGTTATTTAAGTTATAGTTAATTAAGTTATCGTTAGTTAAGTTATAGTTATTTAAGTTATAGTTATTAAATTATAGTTATTTAAGTTATAGTTATTTAATTTATAGTTTTTTCATTTATGGTTATTTAAGTTATAATTATTTAAGTTATAGTTATTTAAGTTATAGTTATTTAAGTTATAGTTATTTAAGTTATAGTTATTTAAGTTATAGTTATTTAATTAATAGTTATTTAAGTTATAGTTATTTAAGTTATAGTTATTTAAGTTATAGTTATTTAAGTTATAGTTATTTAAGTTATAGTTATTTAATTAATAGTTATTTAAGTTATAGTTATTTAAGTTATAGTTATTTAAGTTATAGTTATTTAAGTTATAGTTATTTAAGTTATAGTTATTTAAGTTATAGTTATTTAAGTTATAGTTATTTAAGTTATAGTTATTTAAGTTATAATTATTTAAATTATAGTTATATAAGTTATAGTTAATTAAGTTATCGTTATTTAAGTTATAGTTATTTAAGTTATAGTTATTTAAGTTATAGTTATTTAAGTTATAGTTATTTAAGTTATAGTTATTTAATTTATAGTTATTTAATTTATAGTTATTTAAGTTATAGTTATTTAAGTTATAGTTATTTAAGTTATAGTTATTTAATTAATAGTAATTTAAGTTATAGTAATTTAAGTTTAGTTATTTAATTTATAGTTATTTAAGTTATAGTTAATTAAGTTATCGTTAGTTAAGTTATAGTTATTTAAGTTATAGTTATTAAATTATAGTTATTTAAGTTATAGTTATTTAATTTATAGTTTTTTCATTTATGGTTATTTAAGTTATAGTTATTTAAGTTATAGTTATTTAAGTTATAGTTATTTAAGTTATAGTTATTTAAGTTATAGTTATTTAAGTTATAGTTATTTAATTAATAGTTATTTAAGTTATAGTTATTTAAGTTATAGTTATTTAAGTTATAGTTATATAAGTTATAGTTATTTAAGTTATAGTTATTTAATTTATAGTTATTTAAGTTATAGTTATTTAAGTTATAGTTATTTAAGTTATAGTTATTTAAGTTATAGTTATTTAAGTTATAGTTATTTAAGTTATAGTTATTTAATTAATAGTTATTTAAGTTATAGTTATTTAAGTTATAGTTATTTAAGTTATAGTTATTTAAGTTATAGTTATTTAAGTTATAGTTATTTAATTAATAGTTATTTAAGTTATAGTTATTTAAGTTATAGTTATTTAAGTTATAGTTATTTAAGTTATAGTTATTTAAGTTATAGTTATTTAATTTATAGTTATTTAATTTATAGTTATTTAAGTTATAGTTATTTAAGTTATAGTTATTTAAGTTATAGTTATTTAAGTTATAGTTATTTAATTAATAGTAATTTAAGTTATAGTAATTTAAGTTTAGTTATTTAATTTATAGTTATTTAAGTTATAGTTATTTAAGTTATAGTTATTTAAGTTATAGTTATTTAAGTTATAGTTATTTAAGTTATAGTTATTTAAGTTATAGTTATTTAAGTTATAGTTATTTAAGTTATAGTTATTTAAGTTATAGTTATTTAATTTATAGTTATTTAAGTTATAGTTATTTAAGTTATAGTTATTTAAGATATAGTTATTTAAGTTATAGTTATTTAAGTTATAGTTATTTAAGTTATAGTTATTTAATTAATAGTTATTTAAGTTATAGTTATTTAAGTTATAGTTATTTAAGTTATAGTTATTTAAGTTATAGTTATTTAATTTATAGTTATTTAATTTATAGTTATTTAAGTTATAGTTATTTAAGTTATAGTTATTTAAGTTATAGTTATTTAAGTTATAGTTGTTTAATTAATAGTAATTTAAGTTATAGAAATTTAAGTTTAGTTATTTAATTTATAGTTATTTAAGTTATAGTTAATTAAGTTATCGTTAGTTAAGTTATAGTTATTTAAGTTATAGTTATTAAATTATAGTTATTTAAGTTATAGTTATTTAATTTATAGTTTTTTCATTTATGGTTATTTAAGTTATAGTTATTTAAGTTATAGTTATTTAAGTTATAGTTATTTAAGTTATAGTTATTTAAGTTATAGTTATTTAAGTTATAGTTATTTAAGTTATAGTTATTTAAGTTATAGTTATTTAAGTTATAGTTATTTAATTAATAGTTATTTAAGTTATAGTTATTTAAGTTATAGTTATTTAAGTTATAGTTATTTAAGTTATAGTTATTTAAGTTATAGTTATTTAATTAATAGTTATTTAAGTTATAGTTATTTAAGTTATAGTTATTTAAGTTATAGTTATTTAAGTTATAGTTATTTAAGTTATAGTTATTTAAGTTATAGTTATTTAAGTTATAGTTATTTAAGTTATAGTTATTTAAGTTATAGTTATTTAAGTTATAGTTATTTAATTAATAGTTATTTAATTAATAGTTATTTAAGTTATAGTTATTTAAGTTATAGTTATTTAAGTTATAGTTATTTAAGTTATAGTTATTTAATTTATAGTTATTTAATTTATAGTTATTTAAGTTATAGTTATTTAAGTTATAGTTATTTAAGTTATAGTTATTTAAGTTATAGTTATTTAATTAATAGTAATTTAAGTTTAGTTATTTAATTTATAGTTATTTAAGTTATAGTTATTTAAGTTATAGTTATTATATAATATTTATTTAAGTTATAGTTATTTAAGATATATTTATTTAATTTATAGTTATTATATTATAATTATTTAAGTTTTAGTTATTTAAGTTATAGTTATTATATTATAGCTATTTAAGTGATATTTATTTAAGTTATAGTTATTTAATTAATAGTTATTTAATTTATAGTTATTTAAGTTATAGTTATTTAAGTTATAGTTATTTAAGTTATAGTTATTAAATTATATTTATTTAAGTTATAGTTATTTAATTTATAGTTATTTAATTTATAGTTATTTAATTTATAGTTATTTAATTTATAGTTATTTAATTTATAGTTATTTAATTTATAGTTATTTAATTTATAGTTATTTAATTTATAGTTATTTAATTTATAGTTATTTAATTTATAGTTATTTAATTTATAGTTATTTAATTTATAGTTATTTAATTTATAGTTATTTAATTTATAGTTATTTAATTTATAGTTATTTAATTTATAGTTATTATTGTTATTTAAATTATAGTTATTTAAGTTATAGTTATTTAAGTTATAGTTATTTAAGTTATAGTTATTTAAGTTATAGTTATTTAAGTTATCGTTATTTAAGTTATAGTTATTTAAGTTATAGTTATTTAAGTTATAGTTATTTAAGTTATAGTTATTTAAGTTATAGTTATTTAATTTATAGTTATTTAATTTATAGTTATTTAAGTTATAGTTATTTAAGTTATAGTTATTTAAGTTATAGTTATTTAATTAATAGTAATTTAAGTTATAGTAATTTAAGTTTAGTTATTTAATTTATAGTTATTTAAGTTATAGTTAATTAAGTTATCGTTAGTTAAGTTATAGTTATTTAAGTTATAGTTATTAAATTATAGTTATTTAAGTTATAGTTATTTAATTTATAGTTTTTTATTTATGGTTATTTAAGTTATAGTTATTTAAGTTATAGTTATTTAAGTTATAGTTATTTAAGTTATAGTTATTTAAGTTATAGTTATTTAATTAATAGTTATTTAAGTTATAGTTATTTAAGTTATAGTTATTTAAGTTATAGTTATTTAAGTTATAGTTATTTGAGTTATAGTTATTTAATTAATAGTTATTTAAGTTATAGTTATTTAAGTTATAGTTATTTAAGTTATAGTTATTTAAGTTATAGTTATTTAAGTTATAGTTATTTAAGTTATAGTTATTTAAGTTATAATTATTTAAATTATAGTTATATAAGTTATAGTTAATTAAGTTATCGTTATTTAAGTTATAGTTATTTAAGTTATAGTTATTTAAGTTATAGTTATTTAAGTTATAGTTATTTAAGTTATAGTTATTTAATTTATAGTTATTTAATTTATAGTTATTTAAGTTATAGTTATTTAAGTTATAGTTATTTAAGTTATAGTTATTTAATTAATAGTAATTTAAGTTATAGTAATTTAAGTTTAGTTATTTAATTTATAGTTATTTAAGTTATAGTTAATTAAGTTGTCGTTAGTTAAGTTATAGTTATTTAAGTTATAGTTATTAAATTATAGTTATTTAAGTTATAGTTATTTAATTTATAGTTTTTTCATTTATGGTTATTTAAGTTATAGTTATTTAAGTTATAGTTATTTAAGTTATAGTTATTTAAGTTATAGTTATTTAATTTATAGTTATTTAATTTATAGTTATTTAAGTTATAGTTATTTAAGTTATAGTTATTTAAGTTATAGTTATTTAATTAATAGTAATTTAAGTTATAGTAATTTAAGTTTAGTTATTTAATTTATAGTTATTTAAGTTATAGTTAATTAAGTTATCGTTAGTTAAGTTATAGTTATTTAAGTTATAGTTATTAAATTATAGTTATTTAAGTTATAGTTATTTAATTTATAGTTTTTTATTTATGGTTATTTAAGTTATAGTTATTTAAGTTATAGTTATTTAAGTTATAGTTATTTAAGTTATAGTTATTTAAGTTATAGTTATTTAAGTTATAGTTATTTAATTAATAGTTATTTAAGTTATAGTTATTTAAGTTATAGTTATTTAAGTTATAGTTATTTAAGTTATAGTTATTTAAGTTATAGTTATTTAATTAATAGTTATTTAAGTTATAGTTATTTAAGTTATAGTTATTTAAGTTATAGTTATTTAAGTTATAGTTATTTAAGTTATAGTTATTTAAGTTATAGTTATTTAAGTTATAGTTATTTAAGTTATAATTATTTAAATTATAGTTATATAAGTTATAGTTAATTAAGTTATCGTTATTTAAGTTATAGTTATTTAAGTTATAGTTATTTAAGTTATAGTTATTTAAGTTATAGTTATTTAAGTTATAGTTATTTAATTTATAGTTATTTAATTTATAGTTATTTAAGTTATAGTTATTTAAGTTATAGTTATTTAAGTTATAGTTATTTAATTAATAGTAATTTAAGTTATAGTAATTTAAGTTTAGTTATTTAATTTATAGTTATTTAAGTTATAGTTAATTAAGTTATCGTTAGTTAAGTTATAGTTATTTAAGTTATAGTTATTAAATTATAGTTATTTAAGTTATAGTTATTTAATTTATAGTTTTTTCATTTATGGTTATTTAAGTTATAGTTATTTAAGTTATAGTTATTTAAGTTATAGTTATTTAAGTTATAGTTATTTAAGTTATAGTTATTTAAGTTATAGTTATTTAATTAATAGTAATTTAAGTTATAGTAATTTAAGTTTAGTTATTTAATTTATAGTTATTTAAGTTATAGTTAATTAAGTTATCGTTAGTTAAGTTATAGTTATTTAAGTTATAGTTATTAAATTATAGTTATTTAAGTTATAGTTATTTAATTTATAGTTTTTTATTTATGGTTATTTAAGTTATAGTTATTTAAGTTATAGTTATTTAAGTTATAGTTATTTAAGTTATAGTTATTTAATTAATAGTTATTTAAGTTATAGTTATTTAAGTTATAGTTATTTAAGTTATAGTTATTTAAGTTATAGTTATTTAAGTTATAGTTATTTAATTAATAGTTATTTAAGTTATAGTTATTTAAGTTATAGTTATTTAAGTTATAGTTATTTAAGTTATAGTTATTTAAGTTATAGTTATTTAAGTTATAGTTATTTAAGTTATAATTATTTAAATTATAGTTATATAAGTTATAGTTAATTAAGTTATCGTTATTTAAGTTATAGTTATTTAAGTTATAGTTATTTAAGTTATAGTTATTTAAGTTATAGTTATTTAAATTATAGTTATTTAATTTATAGTTATTTAATTTATAGTTATTTAAGTTATAGTTATTTAAGTTATAGTTATTTAAGTTATAGTTATTTAATTAATAGTAATTTAAGTTATAGTAATTTAAGTTTAGTTATTTAATTTATAGTTATTTAAGTTATAGTTAATTAAGTTGTCGTTAGTTAAGTTATAGTTATTTAAGTTATAGTTATTAAATTATAGTTATTTAAGTTATAGTTATTTAATTTATAGTTTTTTCATTTATGGTTATTTAAGTTATAGTTATTTAAGTTATAGTTATTTAAGTTATAGATATTTAAGTTATAGTTATTTAATTTATAGTTATTTAATTTATAGTTATTTAAGTTATAGTTATTTAAGTTATAGTTATTTAAGTTATAGTTATTTAATTAATAGTAATTTAAGTTATAGTAATTTAAGTTTAGTTATTTAATTTATAGTTATTTAAGTTATAGTTAATTAAGTTATCGTTAGTTAAGTTATAGTTATTTAAGTTATAGTTATTAAATTATAGTTATTTAAGTTATAGTTATTTAATTTATAGTTTTTTATTTATGGTTATTTAAGTTATAGTTATTTAAGTTATAGTTATTTAAGTTATAGTTATTTAAGTTATAGTTATTTAAGTTATAGTTATTTAAGTTATAGTTATTTAATTAATAGTTATTTAAGTTATAGTTATTTAAGTTATAGTTATTTAAGTTATAGTTATTTAAGTTATAGTTATTTAAGTTATAGTTATTTAATTAATAGTTATTTAAGTTATAGTTATTTAAGTTATAGTTATTTAAGTTATAGTTATTTAAGTTATAGTTATTTAAGTTATAGTTATTTAAGTTATAGATATTTAAGTTATAGTTATTTAAGTTATAATTATTTAAATTATAGTTATATAAGTTATAGTTAATTAAGTTATCGTTATTTAAGTTATAGTTATTTAAGTTATAGTTATTTAAGTTATAGTTATTTAAGTTATAGTTATTTAAGTTATAGTTATTTAATTTATAGTTATTTAATTTATAGTTATTTAAGTTATAGTTATTTAAGTTATAGTTATTTAAGTTATAGTTATTTAATTAATAGTAATTTAAGTTATAGTAATTTAAGTTTAGTTATTTAATTTATAGTTATTTAAGTTATAGTTAATTAAGTTATCGTTAGTTAAGTTATAGTTATTTAAGTTATAGTTATTAAATTATAGTTATTTAAGTTATAGTTATTTAATTTATAGTTTTTTCATTTATGGTTATTTAAGTTATAGTTATTTAAGTTATAGTTATTTAAGTTATAGTTATTTAAGTTATAGTTATTTAAGTTATAGTTATTTAAGTTATAGTTATTTAATTAATAGTAATTTAAGTTATAGTAATTTAAGTTTAGTTATTTAATTTATAGTTATTTAAGTTATAGTTAATTAAGTTATCGTTAGTTAAGTTATAGTTATTTAAGTTATAGTTATTAAATTATAGTTATTTAAGTTATAGTTATTTAATTTATAGTTTTTTCATTTATGGTTATTTAAGTTATAGTTATTTAAGTTATAGTTATTTAAGTTATAGTTATTTAAGTTATAGTTATTTAAGTTATAGTTATTTAAGTTATAGTTATTTAATTAATAGTTATTTAAGTTATAGTTATTTAAGTTATAGTTATTTAAGTTATAGTTATTTAAGTTATAGTTATTTAAGTTATAGTTATTTAAGTTATAGTTATTTAAGTTATAGTTATTTAATTAATAGTTATTTAAGTTATAGTTATTTAAGTTATAGTTATTTAAGTTATAGTTATTTAAGTTATAGTTATTTAAGTTATAGTTATTTAAGTTATAGTTATTTAATTTATAGTTATTTAAGTTATAGTTATTTAAGTTATAGTTATTTAAGTTATAGTTATTTAAGTTATAGTTATTTAAGTTATAGTTATTTAAGTTATAGTTATTTAAGTTATAGTTATTTAAGTTATAGTTATTTAATTAATAGTTATTTAAATTATAGTTATTTAAGTTATAGTTATTTAAGTTATAGTTATTTAAGTTATAGTTATTTAAGTTATAGTTATTTAAGTTATAGTTATTTAATTAATAGTTATTTAAGTTATAGTTATTTAAGATATAGTTATTTAAGTTATAGTTATTTAAGTTATAGTTATTTAAGTTATAGTTATTTAATTTATAGTTATTTAATTTATAGTTATTTAAGTTATAGTTATTTAAGTTATAGTTATTTAAGTTATAGTTATTTAAGTTATAGTTATTTAATTAATAGTAATTTAAGTTATAGTAATTTAAGTTTAGTTATTTAATTTATAGTTATTTAAGTTATAGTTAATTAAGTTATCGTTAGTTAAGTTATAGTTATTTAAGTTATAGTTATTAAATTATAGTTATTTAAGTTATAGTAATTTAAGTTTAGTTATTTAATTTATAGTTATTTAAGTTATAGTTAATTAAGTTGTCGTTAGTTAAGTTATAGTTATTTAAGTTATAGTTATTAAATTATAGTTATTTAAGTTATAGTTATTTAATTTATAGTTTTTTCATTTATGGTTATTTAAGTTATAGTTATTTAAGTTATAGTTATTTAAGTTATAGTTATTTAAGTTATAGTTATTTAATTTATAGTTATTTAATTTATAGTTATTTAAGTTATAGTTATTTAAGTTATAGTTATTTAAGTTATAGTTATTTAATTAATAGTAATTTAAGTTATAGTAATTTAAGTTTAGTTATTTAATTTATAGTTATTTAAGTTATAGTTAATTAAGTTATCGTTAGTTAAGTTATAGTTATTTAAGTTATAGTTATTAAATTATAGTTATTTAAGTTATAGTTATTTAATTTATAGTTTTTTATTTATGGTTATTTAAGTTATAGTTATTTAAGTTATAGTTATTTAAGTTATAGTTATTTAAGTTATAGTTATTTAAGTTATAGTTATTTAAGTTATAGTTATTTAATTAATAGTTATTTAAGTTATAGTTATTTAAGTTATAGTTATTTAAGTTATAGTTATTTAAGTTATAGTTATTTAAGTTATAGTTATTTAATTAATAGTTATTTAAGTTATAGTTATTTAAGTTATAGTTATTTAAGTTATAGTTATTTAAGTTATAGTTATTTAAGTTATAGTTATTTAAGTTATAGATATTTAAGTTATAGTTATTTAAGTTATAGTTATTTAAGTTATAGTTATTTAAGTTATAGTTATTTAAGTTATAGTTATTTAAGTTATAGTTATTTAATTAATAGTTATTTAATTAATAGTTATTTAAGTTATAGTTATTTAAGTTATAGTTATTTAAGTTATAGTTATTTAAGTTATAGTTATTTAAGATATAGTTATTTAAGTTATAGTTATTTAAGTTATAGTTATTTAAGTTATAGTTATTTAATTAATAGTTATTTAAGTTATAGTTATTTAAGTTATAGTTATTTAAGTTATAGTTATTTAAGTTATAGTTATTTAATTTATAGTTATTTAATTTATAGTTATTTAAGTTATAGTTATTTAAGTTATAGTTATTTAAGTTATAGTTATTTAAGATATAGTTATTTAAGTTATAGTTATTTAAGTTATAGTTATTTAAGTTATAGTTATTTAATTAATAGTTATTTAAGTTATAGTTATTTAAGTTATAGTTATTTAAGTTATAGTTATTTAAGTTATAGTTATTTAATTTATAGTTATTTAATTTATAGTTATTTAAGTTATAGTTATTTAAGTTATAGTTATTTAAGTTATAGTTATTTAAGTTATAGTTGTTTAATTAATAGTAATTTAAGTTATAGAAATTTAAGTTTAGTTATTTAATTTATAGTTATTTAAGTTATAGTTAATTAAGTTATCGTTAGTTAAGTTATAGTTATTTAAGTTATAGTTATTAAATTATAGTTATTTAAGTTATAGTTATTTAATTTATAGTTTTTTCATTTATGGTTATTTAAGTTATAGTTATTTAAGTTATAGTTATTTAAGTTATAGTTATTTAAGTTATAGTTATTTAAGTTATAGTTATTTAAGTTATAGTTATTTAAGTTATAGTTATTTAAGTTATAGTTATTTAAGTTATAGTTATTTAATTAATAGTTATTTAAGTTATAGTTATTTAAGTTATAGTTATTTAAGTTATAGTTATTTAAGTTATAGTTATTTAAGTTATAGTTATTTAATTAATAGTTATTTAAGTTATAGTTATTTAAGTTATAGTTATTTAAGTTATAGTTATTTAAGTTATAGTTATTTAAGTTATAGTTATTTAAGTTATAGTTATTTAAGTTATAGTTATTTAAGTTATAGTTATTTAAGTTATAGTTATTTAAGTTATAGTTATTTAATTAATAGTTATTTAATTAATAGTTATTTAAGTTATAGTTATTTAAGTTATAGTTATTTAAGTTATAGTTATTTAAGTTATAGTTATTTAATTTATAGTTATTTAATTTATAGTTATTTAAGTTATAGTTATTTAAGTTATAGTTATTTAAGTTATAGTTATTTAAGTTATAGTTATTTAATTAATAGTAATTTAAGTTTAGTTATTTAATTTATAGTTATTTAAGTTATAGTTATTTAAGTTATAGTTATTATATAATATTTATTTAAGTTATAGTTATTTAAGATATATTTATTTAATTTATAGTTATTATATTATAATTATTTAAGTTTTAGTTATTTAAGTTATAGTTATTATATTATAGCTATTTAAGTGATATTTATTTAAGTTATAGTTATTTAATTAATAGTTATTTAATTTATAGTTATTTAAGTTATAGTTATTTAAGTTATAGTTATTTAAGTTATAGTTATTAAATTATATTTATTTAAGTTATAGTTATTTAATTTATAGTTATTTAATTTATAGTTATTTAATTTATAGTTATTTAATTTATAGTTATTTAATTTATAGTTATTTAATTTATAGTTATTTAATTTATAGTTATTTAATTTATAGTTATTTAATTTATAGTTATTTAATTTATAGTTATTTAATTTATAGTTATTTAATTTATAGTTATTTAATTTATAGTTATTTAATTTATAGTTATTTAATTTATAGTTATTTAATTTATAGTTATTATTGTTATTTAAATTATAGTTATTTAAGTTATAGTTATTTAAGTTATAGTTATTTAAGTTATAGTTATTTAAGTTATAGTTATTTAAGTTATCGTTATTTAAGTTATAGTTATTTAAGTTATAGTTATTTAAGTTATAGTTATTTAAGTTATAGTTATTTAAGTTATAGTTATTTAATTTATAGTTATTTAATTTATAGTTATTTAAGTTATAGTTATTTAAGTTATAGTTATTTAAGTTATAGTTATTTAATTAATAGTAATTTAAGTTATAGTAATTTAAGTTTAGTTATTTAATTTATAGTTATTTAAGTTATAGTTAATTAAGTTATCGTTAGTTAAGTTATAGTTATTTAAGTTATAGTTATTAAATTATAGTTATTTAAGTTATAGTTATTTAATTTATAGTTTTTTATTTATGGTTATTTAAGTTATAGTTATTTAAGTTATAGTTATTTAAGTTATAGTTATTTAAGTTATAGTTATTTAAGTTATAGTTATTTAATTAATAGTTATTTAAGTTATAGTTATTTAAGTTATAGTTATTTAAGTTATAGTTATTTAAGTTATAGTTATTTGAGTTATAGTTATTTAATTAATAGTTATTTAAGTTATAGTTATTTAAGTTATAGTTATTTAAGTTATAGTTATTTAAGTTATAGTTATTTAAGTTATAGTTATTTAAGTTATAGTTATTTAAGTTATAATTATTTAAATTATAGTTATATAAGTTATAGTTAATTAAGTTATCGTTATTTAAGTTATAGTTATTTAAGTTATAGTTATTTAAGTTATAGTTATTTAAGTTATAGTTATTTAAGTTATAGTTATTTAATTTATAGTTATTTAATTTATAGTTATTTAAGTTATAGTTATTTAAGTTATAGTTATTTAAGTTATAGTTATTTAATTAATAGTAATTTAAGTTATAGTAATTTAAGTTTAGTTATTTAATTTATAGTTATTTAAGTTATAGTTAATTAAGTTGTCGTTAGTTAAGTTATAGTTATTTAAGTTATAGTTATTAAATTATAGTTATTTAAGTTATAGTTATTTAATTTATAGTTTTTTCATTTATGGTTATTTAAGTTATAGTTATTTAAGTTATAGTTATTTAAGTTATAGTTATTTAAGTTATAGTTATTTAATTTATAGTTATTTAATTTATAGTTATTTAAGTTATAGTTATTTAAGTTATAGTTATTTAAGTTATAGTTATTTAATTAATAGTAATTTAAGTTATAGTAATTTAAGTTTAGTTATTTAATTTATAGTTATTTAAGTTATAGTTAATTAAGTTATCGTTAGTTAAGTTATAGTTATTTAAGTTATAGTTATTAAATTATAGTTATTTAAGTTATAGTTATTTAATTTATAGTTTTTTATTTATGGTTATTTAAGTTATAGTTATTTAAGTTATAGTTATTTAAGTTATAGTTATTTAAGTTATAGTTATTTAAGTTATAGTTATTTAAGTTATAGTTATTTAATTAATAGTTATTTAAGTTATAGTTATTTAAGTTATAGTTATTTAAGTTATAGTTATTTAAGTTATAGTTATTTAAGTTATAGTTATTTAATTAATAGTTATTTAAGTTATAGTTATTTAAGTTATAGTTATTTAAGTTATAGTTATTTAAGTTATAGTTATTTAAGTTATAGTTATTTAAGTTATAGTTATTTAAGTTATAGTTATTTAAGTTATAATTATTTAAATTATAGTTATATAAGTTATAGTTAATTAAGTTATCGTTATTTAAGTTATAGTTATTTAAGTTATAGTTATTTAAGTTATAGTTATTTAAGTTATAGTTATTTAAGTTATAGTTATTTAATTTATAGTTATTTAATTTATAGTTATTTAAGTTATAGTTATTTAAGTTATAGTTATTTAAGTTATAGTTATTTAATTAATAGTAATTTAAGTTATAGTAATTTAAGTTTAGTTATTTAATTTATAGTTATTTAAGTTATAGTTAATTAAGTTATCGTTAGTTAAGTTATAGTTATTTAAGTTATAGTTATTAAATTATAGTTATTTAAGTTATAGTTATTTAATTTATAGTTTTTTCATTTATGGTTATTTAAGTTATAGTTATTTAAGTTATAGTTATTTAAGTTATAGTTATTTAAGTTATAGTTATTTAAGTTATAGTTATTTAAGTTATAGTTATTTAATTAATAGTAATTTAAGTTATAGTAATTTAAGTTTAGTTATTTAATTTATAGTTATTTAAGTTATAGTTAATTAAGTTATCGTTAGTTAAGTTATAGTTATTTAAGTTATAGTTATTAAATTATAGTTATTTAAGTTATAGTTATTTAATTTATAGTTTTTTATTTATGGTTATTTAAGTTATAGTTATTTAAGTTATAGTTATTTAAGTTATAGTTATTTAAGTTATAGTTATTTAATTAATAGTTATTTAAGTTATAGTTATTTAAGTTATAGTTATTTAAGTTATAGTTATTTAAGTTATAGTTATTTAAGTTATAGTTATTTAATTAATAGTTATTTAAGTTATAGTTATTTAAGTTATAGTTATTTAAGTTATAGTTATTTAAGTTATAGTTATTTAAGTTATAGTTATTTAAGTTATAGTTATTTAAGTTATAATTATTTAAATTATAGTTATATAAGTTATAGTTAATTAAGTTATCGTTATTTAAGTTATAGTTATTTAAGTTATAGTTATTTAAGTTATAGTTATTTAAGTTATAGTTATTTAAATTATAGTTATTTAATTTATAGTTATTTAATTTATAGTTATTTAAGTTATAGTTATTTAAGTTATAGTTATTTAAGTTATAGTTATTTAATTAATAGTAATTTAAGTTATAGTAATTTAAGTTTAGTTATTTAATTTATAGTTATTTAAGTTATAGTTAATTAAGTTGTCGTTAGTTAAGTTATAGTTATTTAAGTTATAGTTATTAAATTATAGTTATTTAAGTTATAGTTATTTAATTTATAGTTTTTTCATTTATGGTTATTTAAGTTATAGTTATTTAAGTTATAGTTATTTAAGTTATAGATATTTAAGTTATAGTTATTTAATTTATAGTTATTTAATTTATAGTTATTTAAGTTATAGTTATTTAAGTTATAGTTATTTAAGTTATAGTTATTTAATTAATAGTAATTTAAGTTATAGTAAT
This sequence comes from Osedax frankpressi, assembly GCA_964035775.1. Lineage (NCBI taxonomy): Eukaryota > Metazoa > Annelida > Polychaeta > Sabellida > Siboglinidae > Osedax > Osedax frankpressi. Next base: position 1,902,618 of record OZ038314.1, read on the forward strand.
TTAAGTTTAGTTATTTAATTTATAGTTATTTAAGTTATAGTTAATTAAGTTATCGTTAGTTAAGTTATAGTTATTTAAGTTATAGTTATTAAATTATAGTTATTTAAGTTATAGTTATTTAATTTATAGTTTTTTATTTATGGTTATTTAAGTTATAGTTATTTAAGTTATAGTTATTTAAGTTATAGTTATTTAAGTTATAGTTATTTAAGTTATAGTTATTTAAGTTATAGTTATTTAATTAATAGTTATTTAAGTTATAGTTATTTAAGTTATAGTTATTTAAGTTATAGTTATTTAAGTTATAGTTATTTAAGTTATAGTTATTTAATTAATAGTTATTTAAGTTATAGTTATTTAAGTTATAGTTATTTAAGTTATAGTTATTTAAGTTATAGTTATTTAAGTTATAGTTATTTAAGTTATAGATATTTAAGTTATAGTTATTTAAGTTATAATTATTTAAATTATAGTTATATAAGTTATAGTTAATTAAGTTATCGTTATTTAAGTTATAGTTATTTAAGTTATAGTTATTTAAGTTATAGTTATTTAAGTTATAGTTATTTAAGTTATAGTTATTTAATTTATAGTTATTTAATTTATAGTTATTTAAGTTATAGTTATTTAAGTTATAGTTATTTAAGTTATAGTTATTTAATTAATAGTAATTTAAGTTATAGTAATTTAAGTTTAGTTATTTAATTTATAGTTATTTAAATTATAGTTAATTAAGTTATCGTTAGTTAAGTTATAGTTATTTAAGTTATAGTTATTAAATTATAGTTATTTAAGTTATAGTTATTTAATTTATAGTTTTTTCATTTATGGTTATTTAAGTTATAGTTATTTAAGTTATAGTTATTTAAGTTATAGTTATTTAAGTTATAGTTATTTAAGTTATAGTTATTTAAGTTATAGTTATTTAATTAATAGTAATTTAAGTTATAGTAATTTAAGTTTAGTTATTTAATTTATAGTTATTTAAGTTATAGTTAATTAAGTTATCGTTAGTTAAGTTATAGTTATTTAAGTTATAGTTATTAAATTATAGTTATTTAAGTTATAGTTATTTAATTTATAGTTTTTTCATTTATGGTTATTTAAGTTATAGTTATTTAAGTTATAGTTATTTAAGTTATAGTTATTTAAGTTATAGTTATTTAAGTTATAGTTATTTAAGTTATAGTTATTTAATTAATAGTTATTTAAGTTATAGTTATTTAAGTTATAGTTATTTAAGTTATAGTTATTTAAGTTATAGTTATTTAAGTTATAGTTATTTAAGTTATAGTTATTTAAGTTATAGTTATTTAATTAATAGTTATTTAAGTTATAGTTATTTAAGTTATAGTTATTTAAGTTATAGTTATTTAAGTTATAGTTATTTAAGTTATAGTTATTTAAGTTATAGTTATTTAATTTATAGTTATTTAAGTTATAGTTATTTAAGTTATAGTTATTTAAGTTATAGTTATTTAAGTTATAGTTATTTAAGTTATAGTTATTTAAGTTATAGTTATTTAAGTTATAGTTATTTAAGTTATAGTTATTTAATTAATAGTTATTTAAATTATAGTTATTTAAGTTATAGTTATTTAAGTTATAGTTATTTAAGTTATAGTTATTTAAGTTATAGTTATTTAAGTTATAGTTATTTAATTAATAGTTATTTAAGTTATAGTTATTTAAGATATAGTTATTTAAGTTATAGTTATTTAAGTTATAGTTATTTAAGTTATAGTTATTTAATTTATAGTTATTTAATTTATAGTTATTTAAGTTATAGTTATTTAAGTTATAGTTATTTAAGTTATAGTTATTTAAGTTATAGTTATTTAATTAATAGTAATTTAAGTTATAGTAATTTAAGTTTAGTTATTTAATTTATAGTTATTTAAGTTATAGTTAATTAAGTTATCGTTAGTTAAGTTATAGTTATTTAAGTTATAGTTATTAAATTATAGTTATTTAAGTTATAGTAATTTAAGTTTAGTTATTTAATTTATAGTTATTTAAGTTATAGTTAATTAAGTTGTCGTTAGTTAAGTTATAGTTATTTAAGTTATAGTTATTAAATTATAGTTATTTAAGTTATAGTTATTTAATTTATAGTTTTTTCATTTATGGTTATTTAAGTTATAGTTATTTAAGTTATAGTTATTTAAGTTATAGTTATTTAAGTTATAGTTATTTAATTTATAGTTATTTAATTTATAGTTATTTAAGTTATAGTTATTTAAGTTATAGTTATTTAAGTTATAGTTATTTAATTAATAGTAATTTAAGTTATAGTAATTTAAGTTTAGTTATTTAATTTATAGTTATTTAAGTTATAGTTAATTAAGTTATCGTTAGTTAAGTTATAGTTATTTAAGTTATAGTTATTAAATTATAGTTATTTAAGTTATAGTTATTTAATTTATAGTTTTTTATTTATGGTTATTTAAGTTATAGTTATTTAAGTTATAGTTATTTAAGTTATAGTTATTTAAGTTATAGTTATTTAAGTTATAGTTATTTAAGTTATAGTTATTTAATTAATAGTTATTTAAGTTATAGTTATTTAAGTTATAGTTATTTAAGTTATAGTTATTTAAGTTATAGTTATTTAAGTTATAGTTATTTAATTAATAGTTATTTAAGTTATAGTTATTTAAGTTATAGTTATTTAAGTTATAGTTATTTAAGTTATAGTTATTTAAGTTATAGTTATTTAAGTTATAGATATTTAAGTTATAGTTATTTAAGTTATAATTATTTAAATTATAGTTATATAAGTTATAGTTAATTAAGTTATCGTTATTTAAGTTATAGTTATTTAAGTTATAGTTATTTAAGTTATAGTTATTTAAGTTATAGTTATTTAAGTTATAGTTATTTAATTTATAGTTATTTAATTTATAGTTATTTAAGTTATAGTTATTTAAGTTATAGTTATTTAAGTTATAGTTATTTAATTAATAGTAATTTAAGTTATAGTAATTTAAGTTTAGTTATTTAATTTATAGTTATTTAAGTTATAGTTAATTAAGTTATCGTTAGTTAAGTTATAGTTATTTAAGTTATAGTTATTAAATTATAGTTATTTAAGTTATAGTTATTTAATTTATAGTTTTTTCATTTATGGTTATTTAAGTTATAGTTATTTAAGTTATAGTTATTTAAGTTATAGTTATTTAAGTTATAGTTATTTAAGTTATAGTTATTTAAGTTATAGTTATTTAATTAATAGTAATTTAAGTTATAGTAATTTAAGTTTAGTTATTTAATTTATAGTTATTTAAGTTATAGTTAATTAAGTTATCGTTAGTTAAGTTATAGTTATTTAAGTTATAGTTATTAAATTATAGTTATTTAAGTTATAGTTATTTAATTTATAGTTTTTTCATTTATGGTTATTTAAGTTATAGTTATTTAAGTTATAGTTATTTAAGTTATAGTTATTTAAGTTATAGTTATTTAAGTTATAGTTATTTAAGTTATAGTTATTTAATTAATAGTTATTTAAGTTATAGTTATTTAAGTTATAGTTATTTAAGTTATAGTTATTTAAGTTATAGTTATTTAAGTTATAGTTATTTAAGTTATAGTTATTTAAGTTATAGTTATTTAATTAATAGTTATTTAAGTTATAGTTATTTAAGTTATAGTTATTTAAGTTATAGTTATTTAAGTTATAGTTATTTAAGTTATAGTTATTTAAGTTATAGTTATTTAATTTATAGTTATTTAAGTTATAGTTATTTAAGTTATAGTTATTTAAGTTATAGTTATTTAAGTTATAGTTATTTAAGTTATAGTTATTTAAGTTATAGTTATTTAAGTTATAGTTATTTAAGTTATAGTTATTTAATTAATAGTTATTTAAATTATAGTTATTTAAGTTATAGTTATTTAAGTTATAGTTATTTAAGTTATAGTTATTTAAGTTATAGTTATTTAAGTTATAGTTATTTAATTAATAGTTATTTAAGTTATAGTTATTTAAGATATAGTTATTTAAGTTATAGTTATTTAAGTTATAGTTATTTAAGTTATAGTTATTTAATTTATAGTTATTTAATTTATAGTTATTTAAGTTATAGTTATTTAAGTTATAGTTATTTAAGTTATAGTTATTTAAGTTATAGTTATTTAATTAATAGTAATTTAAGTTATAGTAATTTAAGTTTAGTTATTTAATTTATAGTTATTTAAGTTATAGTTAATTAAGTTATCGTTAGTTAAGTTATAGTTATTTAAGTTATAGTTATTAAATTATAGTTATTTAAGTTATAGTTATTTAATTTATAGTTTTTTCATTTATGGTTATTTAAGTTATAGTTATTTAAGTTATAGTTATTTAAGTTATAGTTATTTAATTAATAGTTATTTAAGTTATAGTTATTTAAGTTATAGTTATTTAAGTTATAGTTATTTAAGTTATAGTTATTTAAGTTATAGTTATTTAAGTTATAGTTATTTAAGTTATAGTTATTTAATTTATAGTTATTTAATTTATAGTTATTTAAGTTATAGTTATTTAAGTTATAGTTATTTAAGTTATAGTTATTTAAGTTATAGTTATTTAATTAATAGTAATTTAAGTTATAGTAATTTAAGTTTAGTTATTTAATTTATAGTTATTTAAGTTATAGTTATTTAAGTTATAGTTATTATATAATATTTATTTAAGTTATAGTTATTTAAGATATATTTATTTAATTTATAGTTATTATATTATAATTATTTAAGTTTTAGTTATTTAATTAATAGTTATTTAATTAATAGTTATTTAATTTATAGTTATTTAATTTATAGTTATTTAAGTTATAGTAATTTAAGTTTAGTTATTTAATTTATAGTTATTTAAGTTATAGTTAATTAAGTTATCGTTAGTTAAGTTATAGTTATTTAAGTTATAGTTATTAAATTATAGTTATTTAAGTTATAGTTATTTAATTTATAGTTTTTTCATTTATGGTTATTTAAGTTATAGTTATTTAAGTTATAGTTATTTAAGTTATAGTTATTTAAGTTATAGTTATTTAAGTTATAGTTATTTAAGTTATAGTTATTTAAGTTATAGTTATTTAAGTTATAGTTATTTAAGTTATAGTTATTTAAGTTATAGTTATTTAAGTTATAGTTATTTAATTAATAGTTATTTAAGTTATAGTTATTTAAGTTATAGTTATTTAAGTTATAGTTATTTAAGTTATAGTTATTTAAGTTATAGTTATTTAATTAATAGTTATTTAAGTTATAGTTATTTAAGTTATAGTTATTTAAGTTATAGTTATTTAAGTTATAGTTATTTAAGTTATAGTTATTTAATTAATAGTTATTTAATTAATAGTTATTTAAGTTATAGTTATTTAAGTTATAGTTATTTAAGTTATAGTTATTTAATTAATAGTTATTTAAGTTATAGTTATTTAAGTTATAGTTATTTAAGTTATAGTTATTTAAGTTATAGTTATTTAAGTTATAGTTATTTAATTAATAGTTATTTAAGTTATAGTTATTTAAGTTATAGTTATTTAAGTTATAGTTATTTAAGTTATAGTTATTTAAGTTATAGTTATTTAAGTTATAGTTATTTAATTTATAGTTATTTAAGTTATAGTTATTTAAGTTATAGTTATTTAAGTTATAGTTATTTAAGTTATAGTTATTTAAGTTATAGTTATTTAATTTATAGTTATTTAAGTTATAGTTATTTAATTAATAGTTATTTAAATTATAGTTATTTAAGTGATAGTTATTTAAGTAATAGTTATTTAAGTTATAGGTATTTAAGTTATAGTTATTTAAGTTATATTTATTTAATTAATAGTTATTTAAGTTATAGTTATTTAAGATATAGTTATTTAAGTTATAGTTATTTAAGTTATAGTTATTTAAGTTATAGTTATTTAATTTATAGTTATTTAATTTATAGTTATTTAAGTTATAGTTATTTAAGTTATAGTTATTTAAGTTATAGTTATTTAAGTTATAGTTATTTAATTAATAGTAATTTAAGTTATAGTAATTTAAGTTTAGTTATTTAAGTTATAGTTATTTAATTTATAGTTATTTAATTTATAGTTATTTAAGTTATAGTTATTTAAGTTATAGTTATTTAAGTTATAGTTATTTAATTAATAGTAATTTAAGTTATAGTAATTTAAGTTTAGTTATTTAATTTATAGTTATTTAAGTTATAGTTATTTAAGTTATAGTTATTTAAGTTATAGTTATTTAAGTTATAATTATTTAAATTATAGTTATATAAGTTATAGTTAATTAAGTTATCGTTATTTAAGTTATAGTTATTTAAGTTATAGTTATTTAATTTATAGTTATTTAATTTATAGTTATTTAAGTTATAGTTATTTAAGTTATAGTTATTTAAGTTATAGTTATTTAAGTTATAGTTATTTAATTAATAGTAATTTAAGTTATAGTAATTTAAGTTTAGTTATTTAATTTATAGTTATTTAAGTTATAGTTATTTAATTAATAGTTATTTAAGTTATAGTTATTTAAGTTATAGTTATTTAAGTTATAGTTATTTAAGTTATAGTTATTTAAGTTATAGTTATTTAATTAATAGTTATTTAAGTTATAGTTATTTAAGTTATAGTTATTTAAGTTATAGTTATTTAAGTTATAGTTATTTAAGTTATAGTTATTTAAGTTATAGTTATTTAAGTTATAATTATTTAAATTATAGTTATATAAGTTATAGTTAATTAAGTTATCGTTAGTTAAGTTATAGTTATTTAAGTTATAGTTATTAAATTATAGTTATTTAAGTTATAGTTATTTAATTTATAGTTTTTTTCATTTATGGTTATTTAAGTTATAGTTATTTAAGTTATAGTTATTTAAGTTATAGTTATTTAAGTTATAGTTATTTATGTTATAGTTATTTAAGTTATAGTTATTTAATTAATAGTTATTTAAGTTATAGTTATTTAAGTTATAGTTATTTAAGTTATAGTTATTTAAGTTATAGTTATTTAAGTTATAGTTATTTAATTAATAGTTATTTAAGTTATAGTTATTTAAGTTATAGTCATTTAAGTTATAGTTATTTAATTTATAGTTATTTAAGTTATAGTTATTTAAGTTATAGTTATTTAAGTTATAGTTATTTAAGTTATAGTTATTTAAGTTATAGTTATTTAAGTTATAGTTATTTAAGTTATAGTTATTTAAATTATAGTTATTTAAGTTATAGTTATTTAAGTTATAGTTATTTAAGTTATAGTTATTTAAGTTATAGTTATTTAAGTTATAGTTATTTAATTAATAGTTATTTAAGTTATAGTTATTTAAGATATAGTTATTTAAGTTATAGTTATTTAAGTTATAGTTATTTAAGTTATAGTTATTTAATTTATAGTTATTTAATTTATAGTTATTTAAGTTATAGTTATTTAAGTTATAGTTATTTAAGTTATAGTTATTTAAGTTATAGTTATTTAATTAATAGTAATTTAAGTTATAGTAATTTAAGTTTAGTTATTTAATTTATAGTTATTTAAGTTATAGTTAATTAAGTTATCGTTAGTTAAGTTATAGTTATTTAAGTTATAGTTATTTAAGTTATAGTTATTTAAGTTATAGTTATTTAAGTTATAGTTATTATATAATATTTATTTAAGTTATAGTTATTTAAGATATATTTATTTAATTTATAGTTATTATATTATAATTATTTAAGTTTTAGTTATTTAAGTTATAGTTATTATATTATAGCTATTTAAGTGATATTTATTTAAGTTATAGTTATTTAATTAATAGTTATTTAATTTATAGTTATTTAAGTTATAGTTATTTAAGTTATAGTTATTAAATTATATTTATTTAAGTTATAGTTATTTAATTTATAGTTATTTAATTTATAGTTATTTAATTTATAGTTATTTAAGTTATAGTTATTTAATTAATAGTAATTTAAGTTATAGTAATTTAAGTTTAGTTATTTAATTTATAGTTATTTAAGTTATAGTTAATTAAGTTATCGTTAGTTAAGTTATAGTTATTTAAGTTATAGTTATTAAATTATAGTTATTTAAGTTATAGTTATTTAATTTATAGTTTTTTCATTTATGGTTATTTAAGTTATAGTTATTTAAGTTATAGTTATTTAAGTTATAGTTATTTAAGTTATAGTTATTTAAGTTATAGTTATTTAATTTATAGTTATTTAATTTATAGTTATTTAAGTTATAGTTATTTAAGTTATAGTTATTTAAGTTATAGTTATTTAATTAATAGTAATTTAAGTTATAGTAATTTAAGTTTAGTTATTTAATTTATAGTTATTTAAGTTATAGTTATTTAAGTTATAGTTATTTAAGTTATAGTTATTTAAGTTATAATTATTTAAATTATAGTTATATAAGTTATAGTTAATTAAGTTATCGTTATTTAAGTTATAGTTATTTAAGTTATAGTTATTTAATTTATAGTTATTTAATTTATAGTTATTTAAGTTATAGTTATTTAAGTTATAGTTATTTAAGTTATAGTTATTTAAGTTATAGTTATTTAATTAATAGTAATTTAAGTTATAGTAATTTAAGTTTAGTTATTTAATTTATAGTTATTTAAGTTATAGTTATTTAATTAATAGTTATTTAAGTTATAGTTATTTAAGTTATAGTTATTTAAGTTATAGTTATTTAAGTTATAGTTATTTAAGTTATAGTTATTTAAGTTATAGTTATTTAATTAATAGTTATTTAAGTTATAGTTATTTAAGTTATAGTTATTTAAGTTATAGTTATTTAAGTTATAGTTATTTAAGTTATAGTTATTTAAGTTATAATTATTTAAATTATAGTTATATAAGTTATAGTTAATTAAGTTATCGTTAGTTAAGTTATAGTTATTTAAGTTATAGTTATTAAATTATAGTTATTTAAGTTATAGTTATTTAATTTATAGTTTTTTTCATTTATGGTTATTTAAGTTATAGTTATTTAAGTTATAGTTATTTAAGTTATAGTTATTTAAGTTATAGTTATTTATGTTATAGTTATTTAAGTTATAGTTATTTAATTAATAGTTATTTAAGTTATAGTTATTTAAGTTATAGTTATTTAAGTTATAGTTATTTAAGTTATAGTTATTTAATTAATAGTTATTTAAGTTATAGTTATTTAAGTTATAGTCATTTAAGTTATAGTTATTTAATTTATAGTTATTTAATTTATAGTTATTTAAGTTATAGTTATTTAAGTTATAATTATTTAAGTTATAGTTATTTAAGTTATAGTTATTTAAGTTATAGTTATTTAAGTTATAGTTATTTAATTAATAGTTATTTAAATTATAGTTATTTAAGTTATAGTTATTTAAGTTATAGTTATTTAAGTTATAGTTATTTAAGTTATAGTTATTTAAGTTATAGTTATTTAATTAATAGTTATTTAAATTATAGTTATTTAAGATATAGTTATTTAAGTTATAGTTATTTAAGTTATAGTTATTTAAGTTATAGTTATTTAATTTATAGTTATTTAATTTATAGTTATTTAAGTTATAGTTATTTAAGTTATAGTTATTTAAGTTATAGTTATTTAAGTTATAGTTATTTAATTAATAGTAATTTAAGTTATAGTAATTTAAGTTTAGTTATTTAATTTATAGTTATTTAAGTTATAGTTAATTAAGTTATCGTTAGTTAAGTTATAGTTATTTAAGTTATAGTTATTAAATTATAGTTATTTAAGTTATAGTTATTTAATTTATAGTTTTTTCATTTATGGTTATTTAAGTTATAGTTATTTAAGTTATAGTTATTTAAGTTATAGTTATTTAATTAATAGTTATTTAAGTTATAGTTATTTAAGTTATAGTTATTTAAGTTATAGTTATTTAAGTTATAGTTATTTAAGTTATAGTTATTTAAGTTATAGTTATTTAAGTTATAGTTATTTAATTTATAGTTATTTAATTTATAGTTATTTAAGTTATAGTTATTTAAGTTATAGTTATTTAAGTTATAGTTATTTAAGTTATAGTTATTTAATTAATAGTAATTTAAGTTATAGTAATTTAAGTTTAGTTATTTAATTTATAGTTATTTAAGTTATAGTTATTTAAGTTATAGTTATTATATAATATTTATTTAAGTTATAGTTATTTAAGATATATTTATTTAATTTATAGTTATTATATTATAATTATTTAAGTTTTAGTTATTTAAGTTATAGTTATTATATTATAGCTATTTAAGTGATATTTATTTAAGTTATAGTTATTTAATTAATAGTTATTTAATTTATAGTTATTTAAGTTATAGTTATTTAAGTTATAGTTATTAAATTATATTTATTTAAGTTATAGTTATTTAATTTATAGTTATTTAATTTATAGTTATTTAATTTATAGTTATTTAATTTATAGTTATTTAATTTATAGTTATTTAATTTATAGTTATTTAATTTATAGTTATTTAATTTATAGTTATTTAATTTATAGTTAGTATAGTTATTTAAATTATAGTTATTTAAGTTATAGTTATTTAAGTTATAGTTATTTAAGTTATAGTTATTTAAGTTATAGTTATTTAAGTTATAGTTATTTAAGTTATAGTTATTTAAGTTATAGTTATTTAAGTTATAGTTATTTAAGTTATAGTTATTTAAGTTATAGTTATTTAAGTTATAGTTATTTAAGTTATAGTTATTTAAGTTATAGTTATTTAAGTTATAATTATTTAAATTATAGTTATATAAGTTATAGTTAATTAAGTTATCGTTATTTAAGTTATAGTTATTTAAGTTATAGTTTTTTAAATTTTAGTTATATAAGTTATAGTTATTGAATTTATAGTTATTTAATTTATAGTTATTCAAGTTATAGTTATTTAAGTTATAGTTATTTAAGTTATAGTTATTTAAGTTATAGTTATTTAAGTTATAGTTATTTAATTTATAGTTATTTAAGTTATAGTTATTTAAGTTATAGTTATTTAAGTTATAGTTATTTAAGTTATAGTTATTTAAGTTATAGTTATTTAATTAATAGTTATTTAAGTTATAGTTATTTAAGTTATAGTTATTTAAGTTATAGTTATTTAAGTTATAGTTATTTAATTTATAGTTATTTAATTTATAGTTATTTAATTTATAGTTATTTAAGTTATAGTTATTTAAGTTATAGTTATTTAAGTTATAGTTATTTAATTAATAGTAATTTAAGTTATAGTAATTTAAGTTTAGTTATTTAATTTATAGTTATTTAAGTTATAGTTAATTAAGTTATCGTTAGTTAAGTTATAGTTATTTAAGTTATAGTTATTAAATTATAGTTATTTAAGTTATAGTTATTTAATTTATAGTTTTTTCATTTATGGTTATTTAAGTTATAGTTATTTAAGTTATAGTTATTTAAGTTATAGTTATTTAATTAATAGTTATTTAAGTTATAGTTATTTAAGTTATAGTTATTTAAGTTATAGTTATTTAAGTTATAGTTATTTAATTTATAGTTATTTAATTTATAGTTATTTAAGTTATAGTTATTTAAGTTATAGTTATTTAAGTTATAGTTATTTGAGTTATAGTTATTTAATTAATAGTAATTTAAGTAATAGTAATTTAAGTTTAGTTATTTAAGTTATAGTTATTTAAGTTATAGTTATTTAATTTATAGTTATTAAATTTATAGTTATTTAAGTTATAGTTATTTAAGTTATAGTTATTTAAGTTATAGTTATTTAAGTTATAGTTATTTAATTAATAGTTATTTAAGTTATAGTTATTTAAGTTATAGTTATATAAGTTATAGTTATTTAAGTTATAGTTATTTAAGTTATAGTTATTTAATTTATAGTTATTTAATTTATAGTTATTTAAGTTATAGTTATTTAAGTTATAGTTATTTAAGTTATAGTTATTTAATTAATAGTTATTTAAGTTATAGTTATTTAATTTATAGTTATTTAAGTTATAGTTATTTAAGTTATAGTTATTTAATTAATAGTAATTTAAGTTATAGTAATTTAAGTTTAGTTATTTAATTTATAGTTATTTAAGTTATAGTTAATTAAGTTATCGTTAGTTAAGTTATAGTTATTTAAGTTATAGTTATTAAATTATAGTTATTTAAGTTATAGTTATTTAATTTATAGTTTTTTCATTTATGGTTATTTAAGTTATAGTTATTTAAGTTATAGTTATTTAAGTTATAGTTATTTAAGTTATAGTTATTTAAGTTATAGTTATTTAAGTTATAGTTATTTAAGTTATAGTTATTTAATTAATAGTTATTTAAGTTATAGTTATTTAAGTTATAGTTATTTAAGTTATAGTTATTTAAGTTATAGTTATTTAAGTTATAGTTATTTAAGTTATAGTTATTTAATTAATAGTTATTTAAGTTATAGTTATTTAAGTTATAGTTATTTAAGTTATAGTTATTTAAGTTATAGTTATTTAAGTTATAGTTATTTAATTTATAGTTATTTAAGTTATAGTTATTTAAGTTATAGTTATTTAAGTTATAGTTATTTAAGTAATAGTTATTTAAGTTATAGTTATTTAAGTTATAGTTATTTAATTAATAGTTATTTAAGTTATAGTTATTTAAGTTATAGTTATTTAAGTTATAGTTATTTAAGTTATAGTTATTTAAGTTATAGTTATTTAATTAATAGTTATTTAAGTTATAGTTATTTAAGTTATAGTTATTTAAGTTATAGTTATTTAAGTTATAGTTATTTAAGTTATAGTTATTTAATTTATAGTTATTTAATTTATAGTTATTTAAGTTATAGTTATTTAAGTTATAGTTATTTAAGTTATAGTTATTTAAGTTATAGTTATTTAAGTTATAGTTATTTAAGTTATAGTTATTTAAGTTATAGTTATTTAATTTATAGTTATTTAATTTATAGTTATTTAAGTTATAGTTATTTAAGTTATAGTTATTTAAGTTATAGTTATTTAAGTTATAGTTATTTAATTAATAGTAATTTAAGTTATAGTAATTTAAGTTATAGTTATTTAAGTTATAGTTATTTAATTTATAGTTATTTAAGTTATAGTTATTTAAGTTATAGTTATTTAAGTTATAGTTATTTAAGTTATAGTTATTTAAGTTATAGTTATTTAAGTTATAGTTATTTAAGTTATAGTTATTTTATTAATAGTTATTTAAGTTATAGTTATTTAAGTTATAGTTATTTAAGTTATAGTTATTTAAGTTATAGTTATTTAAGTTATAGTTATTTAATTAATAGTAATTTAAGTTATAGTTATTTAAGTTTAGTTATTTAATTTATAGTTATTTAAGTTATAGTTATTTAAGTTATAGTTATTATATAATATTTATTTAAGTTATAGTTATTTAAGATATATTTATTTAATTTATAGTTATTATATTATAATTATTTAAGTTTTAGTTATTTAAGTTATAGTTATTATATTATAGCTATTTAAGTGATATTTATTTAAGTTATAGTTATTTAATTAATAGTTATTTAATTTATAGTTATTTAAGTTATAGTTATTTAAGTTATAGTTATTAAATTATATTTATTTAAGCTATAGTTATTTAATTTATAGTTATTTAATTTATAGTTATTTAATTTATAGTTATTTAATTTATAGTTATTTAATTTATAGTTATTTAATTTATAGTTATTTAATTTATAGTTATTTAATTTATAGTTATTTAATTTATAGTTATTTAATTTATAGTTATTTAATTTATAGTTATTTAATTTATAGTTATTTAAGTTATAGTTATTTAAGTTATAGTTATTTAAGTTATAGTTATTTAAGTTATAGTTATTTAAGTTATAGTTATTTAAGTTATAGTTATTTAAGTTATAGTTATTTAAGTTATAGTTATTTAAGTTATAGTTATTTAAGTTATAGTTATTTAAGTTATAGTTATTTAAGTTATAGTTATTTAATTAATAGTTATTTAAGTTATAGTTATTTAAGTTATAGTTATTTAAGTTATAGTTATTTAAGTTATAGTTATTTAAGTTATAGTTATTTAATTTATAGTTATTTAATTTATAGTTATTTAAGTTATAGTTATTTAAGTTATAGTTATTTAAGTTATAGTTATTTAAGTTATAGTTATTTAAGTTATAGTTATTTAAGTTATAGTTATTTAAGTTATAGTTATTTAATTTATAGTTATTTAATTTATAGTTATTTAAGTTATAGTTATTTAAGTTATAGTTATTTAAGTTATAGTTATTTAAGTTATAGTTATTTAATTAATAGTAATTTAAGTTATAGTAATTTAAGTTATAGTTATTTAAGTTATAGTTATTTAATTTATAGTTATTTAAGTTATAGTTATTTAAGTTATAGTTATTTAAGTTATAGTTATTTAAGTTATAGTTATTTAAGTTATAGTTATTTAAGTTATAGTTATTTAAGTTATAGTTATTTTATTAATAGTTATTTAAGTTATAGTTATTTAAGTTATAGTTATTTAAGTTATAGTTATTTAAGTTATAGTTATTTAAGTTATAGTTATTTAATTAATAGTAATTTAAGTTATAGTTATTTAAGTTTAGTTATTTAATTTATAGTTATTTAAGTTATAGTTATTTAAGTTATAGTTATTATATAATATTTATTTAAGTTATAGTTATTTAAGATATATTTATTTAATTTATAGTTATTATATTATAATTATTTAAGTTTTAGTTATTTAAGTTATAGTTATTATATTATAGCTATTTAAGTGATATTTATTTAAGTTATAGTTATTTAATTAATAGTTATTTAATTTATAGTTATTTAAGTTATAGTTATTTAAGTTATAGTTATTAAATTATATTTATTTAAGCTATAGTTATTTAATTTATAGTTATTTAATTTATAGTTATTTAATTTATAGTTATTTAATTTATAGTTATTTAATTTATAGTTATTTAATTTATAGTTATTTAATTTATAGTTATTTAATTTATAGTTATTTAATTTATAGTTATTTAATTTATAGTTATTTAATTTATAGTTATTTAATTTATAGTTATTTAAGTTATAGTTATTTAAGTTATAGTTATTTAAGTTATAGTTATTTAAGTTATAGTTATTTAAGTTATAGTTATTTAAGTTATAGTTATTTAAGTTATAGTTATTTAAGTTATAGTTATTTAAGTTATAGTTATTTAAGTTATAGTTATTTAAGTTATAGTTATTTAAGTTATAGTTATTTAAGTTATAGTTATTTAAGTTATAATTATTTAAATTATAGTTATATAAGTAATAGTTAATTAAGTTATCGTTATTTAAGTTATAGTTATTTAAATTTTAGTTATTTAAATTTTAGTTATATAAGTTATAGTTATTGAATTTATAGTTATTTAAGTTATAGTTATTTAAGTTATAGTTATTTAAGTTATAGTTATTTAAGTTATAGTTATTTAAGTTATAGTTATTTAATTTATAGTTATTTAAGTTATAGTTATTTAAGTTATAGTTATTTAAGTTATAGTTATTTAAGTTATAGTTATTTAAGTTATAGTTATTTAAGTTATAGTTATTTAATTAATAGTTATTTAAGTTATAGTTATTTAAGTTATAGTTATTTAAGTTATAGTTATTTAAGTTATAGTTATTTAAGTTATAGTTATTTAATTTATAGTTATTTAATTTATAGTTATTTAAGTTATAGTTATTTAAGTTATAGTTATTTAAGTTATAGTTATTTAAGTTATAGTTATTTAATTAATAGTAATTTAAGTTATAGTAATTTAAGTTTAGTTATTTAATTTATAGTTATTTAAGTTATAGTTAATTAAGTTATCGTTAGTTAAGTTATAGTTATTTAAGTTATAGTTATTAAATTATAGTTATTTAAGTTATAGTTATTTAATTTATAGTTTTTTCATTTATGGTTATTTAAGTTATAGTTATTTAAGTTATAGTTATTTAAGTTATAGTTATTTAAGTTATAGTTATTATATAATATTTATTTAAGTTATAGTTATTTAAGATATATTTATTTAATTTATAGTTATTATATTATAATTATTTAAGTTTTAGTTATTTAAGTTATAGTTATTATATTATAGCTATTTAAGTGATATTTATTTAAGTTATAGTTATTTAATTAATAGTTATTTAATTTATAGTTATTTAAGTTATAGTTATTTAAGTTATAGTTATTAAATTATATTTATTTAAATTATAGTTATTTAATTTATAGTTATTTAATTTATAGTTATTTAATTTATAGTTATTTAATTTATAGTTATTTAATTTATAGTTATTTAATTTATAGTTATTTAATTTATAGTTATTTAATTTATAGTTATTTAATTTATAGTTATTTAATTTATAGTTATTTAATTTATAGTTATTTAATTTATAGTTATTTAATTTATAGTTATTTAATTTATAGTTATTTAATTTATAGTTATTTAATTTATAGTTATTTAATTTATAGTTATTGTAGTTATTTAAATTATAGTTATTTAAGTTATAGTTATTTAAGTTATAGTTATTTAAGTTATAGTTATTTAAGTTATAGTTATTTAAGTTATAGTTATTTAAGTTATAGTTATTTAAGTTATAGTTATTTAAGTTATAGTTATTTAAGTTATAGTTATTTAAGTTATAGTTATTTAAGTTATAGTTATTTAAGTTATAATTATTTAAATTATAGTTATCTAAGTTATAGTTAATTAAGTTATCGTTATTTAAGTTATAGTTATTTAAGTTATAGTTATTTAAATTTTAGTTATATAAGTTATAGTTATTGAATTTATAGTTATTTAATTTATAGTTATTTAAGTTATAGTTATTTAAGTTATAGTTATTTAAGTTATAGTTATTTAAGTTATAGTTATTTAATTTATAGTTTTTTCATTTATGGTTATTTAAGTTATAGTTATTTAAGTTATAGTTATTTAAGTTATAGTTATTTAAGTTATAGTTATTTAAGTTATAGTTATTTAATTAATAGTTATTTAAGTTATAGTTATTTAATTAATAGTTATTTAAGTTATAGTTATTTAAGTTATAGTTATTTAAGTTATAGTTATTTAAGTTAAAGTTATTTAAGTTATAGTTATTTAATTTATAGTTATTTAAGTTATAGTTATTTAAGTTATAGTTATTTAAGTTATAGTTATTTAAGTTATAGTTATTTAAGTTATAGTTATTTAAGTTATAGTTATTTAAGTTATAGTTATTTAAGTTATAGTTATTTAAGTTATAGTTATTTAAGTTATAGTTATTTAATTAATAGTTATTTAAGTTATAGTTATTTAAGTTATAGTTATTTAAGTTATATTTATTTAAGTTATAGTTATTTAAGTTATAGTTATTTAATTTATAGTTATTTAATTTATAGTTATTTAAGTTATAGTTATTTAAGTTATAGTTATTTAAGTTATAGTTATTTAAGTTATAGTTATTTAATTAATAGTAATTTAAGTTATAGTAATTTAAGTTTAGTTATTTAATTTATAGTTATTTAAGTTATAGTTAATTAAGTTATCGTTAGTTAAGTTATAGTTATTTAAGTTATAGTTATTAAATTATAGTTATTTAAGTTATAGTTATTTAATTTATAGTTTTTTCATTTATGGTTATTATATTATAGTTATATAAATTATAGTTATTTAAGTTATAGTTATTTAAGTTATAGTTATTTAAGTTATAGTTATTTAAGTTATAGTTATTTAAGTTATAGTTATTTAAGTTATAGTTATTTAATTAATAGTTATTTAAGTTATAGTTATTTAAGTTATAGTTATTTAAGTTATAGTTATTTAAGTTATAGTTATTTAAGTTATAGTTATTTAAGTTATAGTTATTTAAGTTATAGTTATTTAAGTTATAGTTATTTAAGTTATAGTTATTTAAGTTATAGTTATTTAAGTTATAGTTATTTAAGTTATAGTTATTAAATTATAGTTATTTAAGTTATAGTTATTTAAGTTATAGTTATTTAATTAATAGTTATTTAAGTTATAGTTATTTAAGTTATAGTTATTTAAGTTATAGTTATTTAAGTTATAGTTATTTAAGTTATAGTTATTTAATTTATAGTTATTTAATTTATAGTTATTTAAGTTATAGTTATTTAAGTTATAGTTATTTAAGTTATAGTTATTTAAGTTATAGTTATTTAATTAATAGTAATTTAAGTTATATTAATTTAAGTTTAGTTATTTAATTTATAGTTATTTAAGTTATAGTTAATTAAGTTATCGTTAGTTAAGTTATAGTTATTTAAGTTATAGTTATTAAATTATAGTTATTTAAGTTATAGTTATTTAATTTATAGTTTTTTCATTTATGGTTATTTAAGTTATAGTTATTTAAGTTATAGTTATTTAAGTTATAGTTATTTAAGTTATAGTTATTTAAGTTATAGTTATTTAAGTTATAGTTATTTAATTAATAGTTATTTAAGTTATAGTTATTTAAGTTATAGTTATTTAAGTTATAGTTATTTAAGTTATAGTTATTTAAGTTATAGTTATTTAATTTATAGTTATTTAAGTTATAGTTATTTAAGTTATAGTTATTTAAGTTATAGTTATTTAAGTTATAGTTATTTAAGTTATAGTTATTTAAGTTATAGTTATTTAAGTTATAGTTATTTAATTAATAGTTATTTAAGTTATAGTTATTTAAGTTATAGTTATTTAAGTTATAGTTATTTAAGTTATAGTTATTTAAGTTATAGTTATTTAAGTTATAGTTATTTAAGTTATAGTTATTTAATTTATAGTTATTTAATTTATAGTTATTTAAGTTATAGCTATTTAAGTTATAGTTATTTAAGTTATAGTTATTTAAGTTATAGTTATTTAATTAATAGTAATTTAAGTTATAGTAATTTAAGTTTAGTTATTTAATTTATAGTTATTTAAGTTATAGTTAATTAAGTTATCGTTAGTTAAGTTATAGTTATTTAAGTTATAGTTATTAAATTATAGTTATTTAGTTATAGTTATTTAATTTATAGTTTTTTCATTTATGGTTATTATATTATAGTTATATAAATTATAGTTATTTAAGTTATAGTTATTTAAGTTATAGTTATTTAAGTTATAGTTATTTAAGTTATAGTTATTTAAGTTATAGTTATTTAAGTTATAGTTATTTAAGTTATAGTTATTTAATTAATAGTTATTTAAGTTATAGTTATTTAAGTTATAGTTATTTAAGTTATAGTTATTTAAGTTATAGTTATTTAAGTTATAGTTATTAAATAATAGTTATTTAAGTTATAGTTATTTAATTTATAGTTTTTTCATTTATGGTTATTATATTATAGTTATATAAATTATAGTTATTTAAGTTATAGTTATTTAAGTTATAGTTATTTAAGTTATAGTTATTTAAGTTATAGTTATTTAAGTTATAGTTATTTAAGTTATAGTTATTTAAGTTATAGTTATTTAAGTTATAGTTATTTAAGTTATAGTTATTTAAGTTATAGTTATTTAAGTTATAGTTATTTAAGTTATAGTTATTTAAGTTATAGTTATTTAAGTTATAGTTATTTAAGTTATAGTTATTTAAGTTATAGTTATTTAATTAATAGTTATTTAAGTTATAGTTATTTAAGTTATAGTTATTTAAGTTATAGTTATTTAAGTTATAGTTATTTAAGTTATAGTTATTTAATTTATAGTTATTTAAGTTATAGTTATTTAAGTTATAGTTATTTAAATTATAGTTATTTAAGTTATAGTTATTTAAGTTATAGTTATTTAAGTTATAGTTATTTAAGTTATAGTTATTTAATTAATAGTTATTTAAGTTATAGTTATTTAAGTTATAGTTATTTAAGTTATAGTTATTTAAGTTATAGTTATTTAAGTTATAGTTATTTAAGTTATAGTTATTTAATTAATAGTTATTTAAGTTATAGTTATTTAAGTTATAGTTATTTAAGTTATAGTTATTTAAGTTATAGTTATTTAAGTTATAGTTATTTAAGTTATAGTTATTTAAGTTATAGTTATTTAAGTTATAGTTATTTACTTTATAGTTATTTAATTTATAGTTATTTAAGTTATAGTTATTTAAGTTATAGTTATTTAAGTTATAGTTATTTAATTAATAGTAATTTAAGTTATAGTAATTTAAGTTTAGTTATTTAATTTATAGTTATTTAAGTTATAGTTAATTAAGTTATCGTTAGTTAAGTTATAGTTATTTAAGTTATAGTTATTAAATTATAGTTATTTAAGTTATAGTTATTTAATTTATAGTTTTTTCATTAATGGTTATTTAAGTTATAGTTATTTAAGTTATAGTTATTTAAGTTATAGTTATTTAAGTTATAGTTATTTAAGTTATAGTTATTTAAGTTATAGTTATTTAATTAATAGTTATTTAAGTTATAGTTATTTAAGTTATAGTTATTTAAGTTATAGTTATTTAAGTTATAGTTATTTAAGTTATAGTTATTTAATTTATTGTTATTTAAGTTATAGTTATTTAAGTTATAGTTATTTAAGTTATAGTTATTTAAGTTATAGTTATTTAAGTTATAGTTATTTAAGTTATAGTTATTTAAGTTATAGTTATTTAATTAATAGTTATTTAAGTTATAGTTATTTAAGTTATAGTTATTTAAGTTATAGTTATTTAAGTTATAGTTATTTAAGTTATAGTTATTTAATTTATAGTTATTTAAGTTATAGTTATTTAAGTTATAGTTATTTAAGTTATAGTTATTTAAGTTATAGTTATTTAATTAATAGTAATTTAAGTTATAGTAATTTAAGTTTAGTTATTTAAGTTATAGTTATTTAAGATATAGTTATTTAAGTTATAGTTATTTAAGTTATAGTTATTTAAGTTATAGTTATTTAATTAATAGTTATTTAAGTTATAGTTATTTAAGTTATAGTTATTTAAGTTATAGTTATTTAAGTTATAGTTATTTAATTTATAGTTATTTAATTTATAGTTATTTAAGTTATAGTTATTTAAGTTATAGTTATTTAAGTTATAGTTATTTAAGTTATAGTTGTTTAATTAATAGTAATTTAAGTTATAGAAATTTAAGTTTAGTTATTTAATTTATAGTTATTTAAGTTATAGTTAATTAAGTTATCGTTAGTTAAGTTATAGTTATTTAAGTTATAGTTATTAAATTATAGTTATTTAAGTTATAGTTATTTAATTTATAGTTTTTTCATTTATGGTTATTTAAGTTATAGTTATTTAAGTTATAGTTATTTAAGTTATAGTTATTTAAGTTATAGTTATTTAAGTTATAGTTATTTAAGTTATAGTTATTTAAGTTATAGTTATTTAAGTTATAGTTATTTAATTAATAGTTATTTAAGTTATAGTTATTTAAGTTATAGTTATTTAAGTTATAGTTATTTAAGTTATAGTTATTTAAGTTATAGTTATTTAATTAATAGTTATTTAAGTTATAGTTATTTAAGTTATAGTTATTTAAGTTATAGTTATTTAAGTTATAGTTATTTAAGTTATAGTTATTTAAGTTATAGTTATTTAAGTTATAGTTATTTAAGTTATAGTTATTTAAGTTATAGTTATTTAATTAATAGTTATTTAATTAATAGTTATTTAAGTTATAGTTATTTAAGTTATAGTTATTTAAGTTATAGTCATTTAAGTTATAGTTATTTAATTTATAGTTATTTAATTTATAGTTATTTAAGTTATAGTTATTTAAGTTATAGTTATTTAAGTTATAGTTATTTAAGTTATAGTTATTTAATTAATAGTAATTTAAGTTATAGTAATTTAAGTTTAGTTATTTAATTTATAGTTATTTAAGTTATAGTTATTTAAGTTATAGTTATTATATAATATTTATTTAAGTTATAGTTATTTAAGATATATTTATTTAATTTATAGTTATTATATTATAATTATTTAAGTTTTAGTTATTTAAGTTATAGTTATTATATTATAGCTATTTAAGTGATATTTATTTAAGTTATAGTTATTTAATTAATAGTTATTTAATTTATAGTTATTTAAGTTATAGTTATTTAAGTTATAGTTATTTAAGTTATAGTTATTAAATTATATTTATTTAAGTTATAGTTATTTAATTTATAGTTATTTAATTTATAGTTATTTAATTTATAGTTATTTAATTTATAGTTATTTAATTTATAGTTATTTAATTTATAGTTATTTAATTTATAGTTATTTAATTTATAGTTATTTAATTTATAGTTATTTAATTTATAGTTATTTAATTTATAGTTATTTAATTTATAGTTATTTAATTTATAGTTATTTAATTTATAGTTATTATAGTTATTTAAATTATAGTTATTTAAGTTATAGTTATTTAAGTTATAGTTATTTAAGTTATAGTTATTTAAGTTATAGTTATTTAAGTTATCGTTATTTAAGTTATAGTTATTTAAGTTATAGTTATTTAAGTTATAGTTATTTAAGTTATAGTTATTTAAGTTATAGTTATTTAATTTATAGTTATTTAATTTATAGTTATTTAAGTTATAGTTATTTAAGTTATAGTTATTTAAGTTATAGTTATTTAATTAATAGTAATTTAAGTTATAGTAATTTAAGTTTAGTTATTTAATTTATAGTTATTTAAGTTATAGTTAATTAAGTTATCGTTAGTTAAGTTATAGTTATTTAAGTTATAGTTATTAAATTATAGTTATTTAAGTTATAGTTATTTAATTTATAGTTTTTTATTTATGGTTATTTAAGTTATAGTTATTTAAGTTATAGTTATTTAAGTTATAGTTATTTAAGTTATAGTTATTTAAGTTATAGTTATTTAATTAATAGTTATTTAAGTTATAGTTATTTAAGTTATAGTTATTTAAGTTATAGTTATTTAAGTTATAGTTATTTAATTTATAGTTATTTAATTTATAGTTATTTATGTTATAGTTATTTAAGTTATAGTTATTTAAGTTATAGTTATTTAATTAATAGTAATTTAAGTTATAGTAATTTAAGTTTAGTTATTTAATTTATAGTTATTTAAGTTATAGTTAATTAAGTTATCGTTAGTTAAGTTATAGTTATTTAAGTTATAGTTATTAAATTATAGTTATTTAAGTTATAGTTATTTAATTTATAGTTTTTTCATTTATGGTTATTTAAGTTATAGTTATTTAAGTTATAGTTATTTAAGTTATAGTTATTTAAGTTATAGTTATTTAAGTTATAGTTATTTAAGTTATAGTTATTTAATTAATAGTTATTTAAGTTATAGTTATTTAAGTTATAGTTATTTAAGTTATAGTTATTTAAGTTATAGTTATTTAAGTTATAGTTATTTAATTAATAGTTATTTAAGTTATAGTTATTTAAGTTATAGTTATTTAAGTTATAGTTATTTAAGTTATAGTTATTTAAGTTATAGTTATTTAAGTTATAGTTATTTAAGTTATAGTTATTTAAGTTATAGTTATTTAAGTTATAGTTATTTAAGTTATAATTATTTAAATTATAGTTATATAAGTTATAGTTAATTAAGTTATCGTTATTTAAGTTATAGTTATTTAAGTTATAGTTATTTAAGTTATAGTTATTTAAGTTATAGTTATTTAAGTTATAGTTATTTAATTTATAGTTATTTAATTTATAGTTATTTAAGTTATAGTTATTTAAGTTATAGTTATTTAAGTTATAGTTATTTAATTAATAGTAATTTAAGTTATAGTAATTTAAGTTTAGTTATTTAATTTATAGTTATTTAAGTTATAGTTAATTAAGTTATCGTTAGTTAAGTTATAGTTATTTAAGTTATAGTTATTAAATTATAGTTATTTAAGTTATAGTTATTTAATTTATAGTTTTTTCATTTATGGTTATTTAAGTTATAGTTATTTAAGTTATAGTTATTTAAGTTATAGTTATTTAAGTTATAGTTATTTAAGTTATAGTTATTTAAGTTATAGTTATTTAATTAATAGTTATTTAAGTTATAGTTATTTAAGTTATAGTTATTTAAGTTATAGTTATATAAGTTATAGTTATTTAAGTTATAGTTATTTAATTTATAGTTATTTAAGTTATAGTTATTTAAGTTATAGTTATTTAAGTTATAGTTATTTAAGTTATAGTTATTTAAGTTATAGTTATTTAAGTTATAGTTATTTAAGTTATAGTTATTTAATTAATAGTTATTTAAGTTATAGTTATTTAAGTTATAGTTATTTAAGTTATAGTTATTTAAGTTATAGTTATTTAAGTTATAGTTATTTAAGTTATAGTTATTTAATTAATAGTAATTTAAGTTATAGTAATTTAAGTTTAGTTATTTAATTTATAGTTATTTAAGTTATAGTTATTTAAGTTATAGTTATTTAAGTTATAGTTATTTAAGTTATAGTTATTTAAGTTATAGTTATTTAAGTTATAGTTATTTAAGTTATAGTTATTTAAGTTATAGTTATTTAATTTATAGTTAATTAAGTTATCGTTAGTTAAGTTATAGTTATTTAAGTTATAGTTATTAAATTATAGTTATTTAAGTTATAGTTATTTAATTTATAGTTTTTTCATTTATGGTTATTTAAGTTATAGTTATTTAAGTTATAGTTATTTAAGTTATAGTTATTTAAGTTATAGTTATTTAAGTTATAGTTATTTAATTAATAGTAATTTAAGTTATAGTAATTTAAGTTTAGTTATTTAATTTATAGTTATTTAAGTTATAGTTAATTAAGTTATCGTTAGTTAAGTTATAGTTATTTAAGTTATAGTTATTAAATTATAGTTATTTAAGTTATAGTTATTTAATTTATAGTTTTTTATTTATGGTTATTTAAGTTATAGTTATTTAAGTTATAGTTATTTAAGTTATAGTTATTTAAGTTATAGTTATTTAAGTTATAGTTATTTAATTAATAGTTATTTAAGTTATAGTTATTTAAGTTATAGTTATTTAAGTTATAGTTATTTAAGTTATAGTTATTTAATTTATAGTTATTTAATTTATAGTTATTTATGTTATAGTTATTTAAGTTATAGTTATTTAAGTTATAGTTATTTAATTAATAGTAATTTAAGTTATAGTAATTTAAGTTTAGTTATTTAATTTATAGTTATTTAAGTTATAGTTAATTAAGTTATCGTTAGTTAAGTTATAGTTATTTAAGTTATAGTTATTAAATTATAGTTATTTAAGTTATAGTTATTTAATTTATAGTTTTTTCATTTATGGTTATTTAAGTTATAGTTATTTAAGTTATAGTTATTTAAGTTATAGTTATTTAAGTTATAGTTATTTAAGTTATAGTTATTTAAGTTATAGTTATTTAATTAATAGTTATTTAAGTTATAGTTATTTAAGTTATAGTTATTTAAGTTATAGTTATTTAAGTTATAGTTATTTAAGTTATAGTTATTTAATTAATAGTTATTTAAGTTATAGTTATTTAAGTTATAGTTATTTAAGTTATAGTTATTTAAGTTATAGTTATTTAAGTTATAGTTATTTAAGTTATAGTTATTTAAGTTATAGTTATTTAAGTTATAGTTATTTAAGTTATAGTTATTTAAGTTATAATTATTTAAATTATAGTTATATAAGTTATAGTTAATTAAGTTATCGTTATTTAAGTTATAGTTATTTAAGTTATAGTTATTTAAGTTATAGTTATTTAAGTTATAGTTATTTAAGTTATAGTTATTTAATTTATAGTTATTTAATTTATAGTTATTTAAGTTATAGTTATTTAAGTTATAGTTATTTAAGTTATAGTTATTTAATTAATAGTAATTTAAGTTATAGTAATTTAAGTTTAGTTATTTAATTTATAGTTATTTAAGTTATAGTTAATTAAGTTATCGTTAGTTAAGTTATAGTTATTTAAGTTATAGTTATTAAATTATAGTTATTTAAGTTATAGTTATTTAATTTATAGTTTTTTCATTTATGGTTATTTAAGTTATAGTTATTTAAGTTATAGTTATTTAAGTTATAGTTATTTAAGTTATAGTTATTTAAGTTATAGTTATTTAAGTTATAGTTATTTAATTAATAGTTATTTAAGTTATAGTTATTTAAGTTATAGTTATTTAAGTTATAGTTATATAAGTTATAGTTATTTAAGTTATAGTTATTTAATTTATAGTTATTTAAGTTATAGTTATTTAAGTTATAGTTATTTAAGTTATAGTTATTTAAGTTATAGTTATTTAAGTTATAGTTATTTAAGTTATAGTTATTTAAGTTATAGTTATTTAATTAATAGTTATTTAAGTTATAGTTATTTAAGTTATAGTTATTTAAGTTATAGTTATTTAAGTTATAGTTATTTAAGTTATAGTTATTTAATTAATAGTTATTTAAGTTATAGTTATTTAAGTTATAGTTATTTAAGTTATAGTTATTTAAGTTATAGTTATTTAAGTTATAGTTATTTAATTTATAGTTATTTAATTTATAGTTATTTAAGTTATAGTTATTTAAGTTATAGTTATTTAAGTTATAGTTATTTAAGTTATAGTTATTTAATTAATAGTAATTTAAGTTATAGTAATTTAAGTTTAGTTATTTAATTTATAGTTATTTAAGTTATAGTTATTTAAGTTATAGTTATTTAAGTTATAGTTATTTAAGTTATAGTTATTTAAGTTATAGTTATTTAAGTTATAGTTATTTAAGTTATAGTTATTTAAGTTATAGTTATTTAATTTATAGTTAATTAAGTTATCGTTAGTTAAGTTATAGTTATTTAAGTTATAGTTATTAAATTATAGTTATTTAAGTTATAGTTATTTAATTTATAGTTTTTTCATTTATGGTTATTTAAGTTATAGTTATTTAAGTTATAGTTATTTAAGTTATAGTTATTTAAGTTATAGTTATTTAAGTTATAGTTATTTAAGTTATAGTTATTTAAGTTATAGTTATTTAAGTTATAGTTATTTAAGTTATAGTTATTTAAGTTATAGTTATTTAAGTTATAGTTATTTAAGTTATAGTTATTTAATTAATAGTTATTTAATTAATAGTTATTTAAGTTATAGTTATTTAAGTTATAGTTATTTAAGTTATAGTTATTTAAGTTATAGTTATTTAATTTATAGTTATTTAATTTATAGTTATTTAAGTTATAGTTATTTAAGTTATAGTTATTTAAGTTATAGTTATTTAAGTTATAGTTATTTAAGTTATAGTTATTTAATTAATAGTAATTTAAGTTATAGTAATTTAAGTTTAGTTATTTAATTTATAGTTATTTAAGTTATAGTTATTTAAGTTATAGTTATTATATAATATTTATTTAAGTTATAGTTATTTAAGATATATTTATTTAATTTATAGTTATTATATTATAATTATTTAAGTTTTAGTTATTTAAGTTATAGTTATTATATTATAGCTATTTAAGTGATATTTATTTAAGTTATAGTTATTTAATTAATAGTTATTTAATTTATAGTTATTTAAGTTATAGTTATTTAAGTTATAGTTATTTAAGTTATAGTTATTAAATTATATTTATTTAAGTTATAGTTATTTAATTTATAGTTATTTAATTTATAGTTATTTAATTTATAGTTATTTAATTTATAGTTATTTAATTTATAGTTATTTAATTTATAGTTATTTAATTTATAGTTATTTAATTTATAGTTATTTAATTTATAGTTATTTAATTTATAGTTATTTAATTTATAGTTATTATTGTTATTTAAATTATAGTTATTTAAGTTATAGTTATTTAAGTTATAGTTATTTAAGTTATAGTTATTTAAGTTATAGTTATTTAAGTTATCGTTATTTAAGTTATAGTTATTTAAGTTATAGTTATTTAAGTTATAGTTATTTAAGTTATAGTTATTTAAGTTATAGTTATTTAATTTATAGTTATTTAATTTATAGTTATTTAAGTTATAGTTATTTAAGTTATAGTTATTTAAGTTATAGTTATTTAATTAATAGTAATTTAAGTTATAGTAATTTAAGTTTAGTTATTTAATTTATAGTTATTTAAGTTATAGTTAATTAAGTTATCGTTAGTTAAGTTATAGTTATTTAAGTTATAGTTATTAAATTATAGTTATTTAAGTTATAGTTATTTAATTTATAGTTTTTTATTTATGGTTATTTAAGTTATAGTTATTTAAGTTATAGTTATTTAAGTTATAGTTATTTAAGTTATAGTTATTTAAGTTATAGTTATTTAATTAATAGTTATTTAAGTTATAGTTATTTAAGTTATAGTTATTTAAGTTATAGTTATTTAAGTTATAGTTATTTAAGTTATAGTTATTTAATTAATAGTTATTTAAGTTATAGTTATTTAAGTTATAGTTATTTAAGTTATAGTTATTTAAGTTATAGTTATTTAAGTTATAGTTATTTAAGTTATAGTTATTTAAGTTATAATTATTTAAATTATAGTTATATAAGTTATAGTTAATTAAGTTATCGTTATTTAAGTTATAGTTATTTAAGTTATAGTTATTTAAGTTATAGTTATTTAAGTTATAGTTATTTAAGTTATAGTTATTTAATTTATAGTTATTTAATTTATAGTTATTTAAGTTATAGTTATTTAAGTTATAGTTATTTAAGTTATAGTTATTTAATTAATAGTAATTTAAGTTATAGTAATTTAAGTTTAGTTATTTAATTTATAGTTTTTTAAGTTATAGTTAATTAAGTTATCGTTAGTTAAGTTATAGTTATTTAAGTTATAGTTATTAAATTATAGTTATTTAAGTTATAGTTATTTAATTTATTGTTTTTTCATTTATGGTTATTTAAGTTATAGTTATTTAAGTTATAGTTATTTAAGTTATAGTTATTTAAGTTATAGTTATTTAAGTTATAGTTATTTAAGTTATAGTTATTTAATTAATAGTAATTTAAGTTATAGTAATTTAAGTTTAGTTATTTAATTTATAGTTATTTAAGTTATAGTTAATTAAGTTATCGTTAGTTAAGTTATAGTTATTTAAGTTATAGTTATTAAATTATAGTTATTTAAGTTATAGTTATTTAATTTATAGTTTTTTCATTTATGGTTATTTAAGTTATAGTTATTTAAGTTATAGTTATTTAAGTTATAGTTATTTAAGTTATAGTTATTTAAGTTATAGTTATTTAAGTTATAGTTATTTAATTAATAGTTATTTAAGTTATAGTTATTTAAGTTATAGTTATTTAAGTTATAGTTATTTAAGTTATAGTTATTTAAGTTATAGTTATTTAATTAATAGTTATTTAAGTTATAGTTATTTAAGTTATAGTTATTTAAGTTATAGTTATTTAAGTTATAGTTATTTAAGTTATAGTTATTTAAGTTATAGTTATTTAAGTTATAGTTATTTAATTTATAGTTATTTAAGTTATAGTTATTTAAGTTATAGTTATTTAAGTTATAGTTATTTAAGTTATAGTTATTTAAGTTATAGTTATTTAAGTTATAGTTATTTAAGTTATAGTTATTTAATTAATAGTTATTTAAATTATAGTTATTTAAGTTATAGTTATTTAAGTTATAGTTATTTAAGTTATAGTTATTTAAGTTATAGTTATTTAAGTTATAGTTATTTAATTAATAGTTATTTAAGTTATAGTTATTTAAGATATAGTTATTTAAGTTATAGTTATTTAAGTTATAGTTATTTAAGTTATAGTTATTTAATTTATAGTTATTTAATTTATAGTTATTTAAGTTATAGTTATTTAAGTTATAGTTATTTAAGTTATAGTTATTTAAGTTATAGTTATTTAATTAATAGTAATTTAAGTTATAGTAATTTAAGTTTAGTTATTTAATTTATAGTTATTTAAGTTATAGTTAATTAAGTTATCGTTAGTTAAGTTATAGTTATTTAAGTTATAGTTATTAAATTATAGTTATTTAAGTTATAGTTATTTAATTTATAGTTTTTTCATTTATGGTTATTTAAGTTATAGTTATTTAAGTTATAGTTATTTAAGTTATAGTTATTTAATTAATAGTTATTTAAGTTATAGTTATTTAAGTTATAGTTATTTAAGTTATAGTTATTTAAGTTATAGTTATTTAAGTTA
The DNA here is from genome assembly GCA_964035775.1 of Osedax frankpressi. Lineage (NCBI taxonomy): Eukaryota > Metazoa > Annelida > Polychaeta > Sabellida > Siboglinidae > Osedax > Osedax frankpressi. The sequence continues at coordinate 1,932,588 of OZ038314.1, forward strand.
TAGTTATTTAAGTTATAGTTATTTAAGTTATAGTTATTTAATTTATAGTTATTTAATTTATAGTTATTTAAGTTATAGTTATTTAAGTTATAGTTATTTAAGTTATAGTTATTTAAGTTATAGTTATTTAATTAATAGTAATTTAAGTTATAGTAATTTAAGTTTAGTTATTTAATTTATAGTTATTTAAGTTATAGTTATTTAAGTTATAGTTATTATATAATATTTATTTAAGTTATAGTTATTTAAGATATATTTATTTAATTTATAGTTATTATATTATAATTATTTAAGTTATAGTTATTTAATTAATAGTTATTTAATTAATAGTTATTTAAGTTATAGTTATTTAAGTTATAGTTATTTAAGTTATAGTTATTTAATTAATAGTTATTTAAGTTATAGTTATTTAAGTTATAGTTATTTAAGTTATAGTTATTTAAGTTATAGTTATTTAAGTTATAGTTATTTAAGTTATAGTTATTTAATTAATAGTTATTTAAGTTATAGTTATTTAAGTTATAGTTATTTAAGTTATAGTTATTTAAGTTATAGTTATTTAAGTTATAGTTATTTAAGTTATAGTTATTTAATTTATAGTTATTTAAGTTATAGTTATTTAAGTTATAGTTATTTAAGTTATAGTTATTTAAGTTATAGTTATTTAAGTTATAGTTATTTAATTTATAGTTATTTAAGTTATAGTTATTTAATTAATAGTTATTTAAATTATAGTTATTTAAGTGATAGTTATTTAAGTAATAGTTATTTAAGTTATAGGTATTTAAGTTATAGTTATTTAAGTTATAGTTATTTAAGTTATAGTTATTTAATTAATAGTTATTTAAGTTATAGTTATTTAAGATATAGTTATTTAAGTTATAGTTATTTAAGTTATAGTTATTTAAGTTATAGTTATTTAATTTATAGTTATTTAATTTATAGTTATTTAAGTAATAGTTATTTAAGTTATAGTTATTTAAGTTATAGTTATTTAAGTTATAGTTATTTAATTAATAGTAATTTAAGTTATAGTAATTTAAGTTTAGTTATTTAAGTTATAGTTATTTAATTTATAGTTATTTAATTTATAGTTATTTAAGTTATAGTTATTTAAGTTATAGTTATTTAAGTTATAGTTATTTAATTAATAGTAATTTAAGTTATAGTAATTTAAGTTTAGTTATTTAATTTATAGTTATTTAAGTTATAGTTATTTAAGTTATAGTTATTTAAGTTATAGTTATTTAAGTTATAATTATTTAAATTATAGTTATATAAGTTATAGTTAATTAAGTTATCGTTATTTAAGTTATAGTTATTTAAGTTATAGTTATTTAAGTTATAGTTATTTATGTTATAGTTATTTAAGTTATAGTTATTTAATTAATAGTTATTTAAGTTATAGTTATTTAAGTTATAGTTATTTAAGTTATAGTTATTTAAGTTATAGTTATTTAAGTTATAGTTATTTAATTAATAGTTATTTAAGTTATAGTTATTTAAGTTATAGTCATTTAAGTTATAGTTATTTAATTTATAGTTATTTAAGTTATAGTTATTTAAGTTATAGTTATTTAAGTTATAGTTATTTTAGTTATAGTTATTTAAGTTATAGTTATTTAAGTTATAGTTATTTAAGTTATAGTTATTTAAATTATAGTTATTTAAGTTATAGTTATTTAAGTTATAGTTATTTAAGTTATAGTTATTTAAGTTATAGTTATTTAAGTTATAGTTATTTAATTAATAGTTATTTAAGTTATAGTTATTTAAGATATAGTTATTTAAGTTATAGTTATTTAAGTTATAGTTATTTAAGTTATAGTTATTTAATTTATAGTTATTTAATTTATAGTTATTTAAGTTATAGTTATTTAAGTTATAGTTATTTAAGTTATAGTTATTTAAGTTATAGTTATTTAATTAATAGTAATTTAAGTTATAGTAATTTAAGTTTAGTTATTTAATTTATAGTTATTTAAGTTATAGTTAATTAAGTTATCGTTAGTTAAGTTATAGTTATTTAAGTTATAGTTATTAAATTATAGTTATTTAAGTTATAGTTATTTAATTTATAGTTATTTAAGTTATAGTTATTTAAGTTATAGTTATTTAAGTTATAGTTATTTAAGTTATAGTTATTATATAATATTTATTTAAGTTATAGTTATTTAAGATATATTTATTTAATTTATAGTTATTATATTATAATTATTTAAGTTTTAGTTATTTAAGTTATAGTTATTATATTATAGCTATTTAAGTGATATTTATTTAAGTTATAGTTATTTAATTAATAGTTATTTAATTTATAGTTATTTAAGTTATAGTTATTTAAGTTATAGTTATTAAATTATATTTATTTAAGTTATAGTTATTTAATTTATAGTTATTTAATTTATAGTTATTTAATTTATAGTTATTTAAGTTATAGTTATTTAATTAATAGTAATTTAAGTTATAGTAATTTAAGTTTAGTTATTTAATTTATAGTTATTTAAGTTATAGTTAATTAAGTTATCGTTAGTTAAGTTATAGTTATTTAAGTTATAGTTATTAAATTATAGTTATTTAAGTTATAGTTATTTAATTTATAGTTTTTTCATTTATGGTTATTTAAGTTATAGTTATTTAAGTTATAGTTATTTAAGTTATAGTTATTTAAGTTATAGTTATTTAAGTTATAGTTATTTAAGTTATAGTTATTTAATTTATAGTTATTTAATTTATAGTTATTTAAGTTATAGTTATTTAAGTTATAGTTATTTAAGTTATAGTTATTTAATTAATAGTAATTTAAGTTATAGTAATTTAAGTTTAGTTATTTAATTTATAGTTATTTAAGTTATAGTTATTTAAGTTATAGTTATTTAAGTTATAGTTATTTAAGTTATAATTATTTAAATTATAGTTATATAAGTTATAGTTAATTAAGTTATCGTTATTTAAGTTATAGTTATTTAAGTTATAGTTATTTAATTTATAGTTATTTAATTTATAGTTATTTAAGTTATAGTTATTTAAGTTATAGTTATTTAAGTTATAGTTATTTAAGTTATAGTTATTTAATTAATAGTAATTTAAGTTATAGTAATTTAAGTTTAGTTATTTAATTTATAGTTATTTAAGTTATAGTTATTTAATTAATAGTTATTTAAGTTATAGTTATTTAAGTTATAGTTATTTAAGTTATAGTTATTTAAGTTATAGTTATTTAAGTTATAGTTATTTAATTAATAGTTATTTAAGTTATAGTTATTTAAGTTATAGTTATTTAAGTTATAGTTATTTAAGTTATAGTTATTTAAGTTATAGTTATTTAAGTTATAGTTATTTAAGTTATAATTATTTAAATTATAGTTATATAAGTTATAGTTAATTAAGTTATCGTTAGTTAAGTTATAGTTATTTAAGTTATAGTTATTAAATTATAGTTATTTAAGTTATAGTTATTTAATTTATAGTTTTTTTCATTTATGGTTATTTAAGTTATAGTTATTTAAGTTATAGTTATTTAAGTTATAGTTATTTAAGTTATAGTTATTTATGTTATAGTTATTTAAGTTATAGTTATTTAATTAATAGTTATTTAAGTTATAGTTATTTAAGTTATAGTTATTTAAGTTATAGTTATTTAAGTTATAGTTATTTAATTAATAGTTATTTAAGTTATAGTTATTTAAGTTATAGTCATTTAAGTTATAGTTATTTAATTTATAGTTATTTAATTTATAGTTATTTAATTTATAGTTATTTAAGTTATAGTTATTTAAGTTATAATTATTTAAGTTATAGTTATTTAAGTTATAGTTATTTAAGTTATAGTTATTTAAGTTATAGTTATTTAATTAATAGTTATTTAAATTATAGTTATTTAAGTTATAGTTATTTAAGTTATAGTTATTTAAGTTATAGTTATTTAAGTTATAGTTATTTAAGTTATAGTTATTTAATTAATAGTTATTTAAATTATAGTTATTTAAGATATAGTTATTTAAGTTATAGTTATTTAAGTTATAGTTATTTAAGTTATAGTTATTTAATTTATAGTTATTTAATTTATAGTTATTTAAGTTATAGTTATTTAAGTTATAGTTATTTAAGTTATAGTTATTTAAGTTATAGTTATTTAATTAATAGTAATTTAAGTTATAGTAATTTAAGTTTAGTTATTTAATTTATAGTTATTTAAGTTATAGTTAATTAAGTTATCGTTAGTTAAGTTATAGTTATTTAAGTTATAGTTATTAAATTATAGTTATTTAATTTATAGTTATTTAATTTATAGTTTTTTCATTTATGGTTATTTAAGTTATAGTTATTTAAGTTATAGTTATTTAAGTTATAGTTATTTAATTAATAGTTATTTAAGTTATAGTTATTTAAGTTATAGTTATTTAAGTTATAGTTATTTAAGTTATAGTTATTTAAGTTATAGTTATTTAAGTTATAGTTATTTAAGTTATAGTTATTTAATTTATAGTTATTTAATTTATAGTTATTTAAGTTATAGTTATTTAAGTTATAGTTATTTAAGTTATAGTTATTTAAGTTATAGTTATTTAATTAATAGTAATTTAAGTTATAGTAATTTAAGTTTAGTTATTTAATTTATAGTTATTTAAGTTATAGTTATTTAAGTTATAGTTATTATATAATATTTATTTAAGTTATAGTTATTTAAGATATATTTATTTAATTTATAGTTATTATATTATAATTATTTAAGTTTTAGTTATTTAAGTTATAGTTATTATATTATAGCTATTTAAGTGATATTTATTTAAGTTATAGTTATTTAATTAATAGTTATTTAATTTATAGTTATTTAAGTTATAGTTATTTAAGTTATAGTTATTAAATTATATTTATTTAAGTTATAGTTATTTAATTTATAGTTATTTAATTTATAGTTATTTAATTTATAGTTATTTAATTTATAGTTATTTAATTTATAGTTATTTAATTTATAGTTATTTAATTTATAGTTATTTAATTTATAGTTATTTAATTTATAGTTATTTAATTTATAGTTAGTATAGTTATTTAAATTATAGTTATTTAAGTTATAGTTATTTAAGTTATAGTTATTTAAGTTATAGTTATTTAAGTTATAGTTATTTAAGTTATAGTTATTTAAGTTATAGTTATTTAAGTTATAGTTATTTAAGTTATAGTTATTTAAGTTATAATTATTTAAATTATAGTTATATAAGTTATAGTTAATTAAGTTATCGTTATTTAAGTTATAGTTATTTAAGTTATAGTTTTTTAAATTTTAGTTATATAAGTTATAGTTATTGAATTTATAGTTATTTAATTTATAGTTATTCAAGTTATAGTTATTTAAGTTATAGTTATTTAAGTTATAGTTATTTAAGTTATAGTTATTTAAGTTATAGTTATTTAATTTATAGTTATTTAAGTTATAGTTATTTAAGTTATAGTTATTTAAGTTATAGTTATTTAAGTTATAGTTATTTAAGTTATAGTTATTTAATTAATAGTTATTTAAGTTATAGTTATTTAAGTTATAGTTATTTAAGTTATAGTTATTTAAGTTATAGTTATTTAATTTATAGTTATTTAATTTATAGTTATTTAATTTATAGTTATTTAAGTTATAGTTATTTAAGTTATAGTTATTTAAGTTATAGTTATTTAATTAATAGTAATTTAAGTTATAGTAATTTAAGTTTAGTTATTTAATTTATAGTTATTTAAGTTATAGTTAATTAAGTTATCGTTAGTTAAGTTATAGTTATTTAAGTTATAGTTATTAAATTATAGTTATTTAAGTTATAGTTATTTAATTTATAGTTTTTTCATTTATGGTTATTTAAGTTATAGTTATTTAAGTTATAGTTATTTAAGTTATAGTTATTTAATTAATAGTTATTTAAGTTATAGTTATTTAAGTTATAGTTATTTAAGTTATAGTTATTTTAGTTATAGTTATTTAATTTATAGTTATTTAATTTATAGTTATTTAAGTTATAGTTATTTAAGTTATAGTTATTTAAGTTATAGTTATTTAAGTTATAGTTATTTAATTAATAGTAATTTAAGTAATAGTAATTTAAGTTTAGTTATTTAAGTTATAGTTATTTAAGTTATAGTTATTTAATTTATAGTTATTAAATTTATAGTTATTTAAGTTATAGTTATTTAAGTTATAGTTATTTAAGTTATAGTTATTTAAGTTATAGTTATTTAATTAATAGTTATTTAAGTTATAGTTATTTAAGTTATAGTTATATAAGTTATAGTTATTTAAGTTATAGTTATTTAAGTTATAGTTATTTAATTTATAGTTATTTAATTTATAGTTATTTAAGTTATAGTTATTTAAGTTATAGTTATTTAAGTTATAGTTATTTAATTAATAGTTATTTAAGTTATAGTTATTTAATTTATAGTTATTTAAGTTATAGTTATTTAAGTTATAGTTATTTAATTAATAGTAATTTAAGTTATAGTAATTTAAGTTTAGTTATTTAATTTATAGTTATTTAAGTTATAGTTAATTAAGTTATCGTTAGTTAAGTTATAGTTATTTAAGTTATAGTTATTAAATTATAGTTATTTAAGTTATAGTTATTTAATTTATAGTTTTTTCATTTATGGTTATTTAAGTTATAGTTATTTAAGTTATAGTTATTTAAGTTATAGTTATTTAAGTTATAGTTATTTAAGTTATAGTTATTTAAGTTATAGTTATTTAAGTTATAGTTATTTAATTAATAGTTATTTAAGTTATAGTTATTTAAGTTATAGTTATTTAAGTTATAGTTATTTAAGTTATAGTTATTTAAGTTATAGTTATTTAATTTATAGTTTTTTCATTTATGGTTATTTAAGTTATAGTTATTTAAGTTATAGTTATTTAAGTTATAGTTATTTAAGTTATAGTTATTTAAGTTATAGTTATTTAATTAATAGTTATTTAAGTTATAGTTATTTAATTAATAGTTATTTAAGTTATAGTTATTTAAGTTATAGTTATTTAAGTTATAGTTATTTAAGTTAAAGTTATTTAAGTTATAGTTATTTAATTTATAGTTATTTAAGTTATAGTTATTTAAGTTATAGTTATTTAAGTTATAGTTATTTAAGTTATAGTTATTTAAGTTATAGTTATTTAAGTTATAGTTATTTAAGTTATAGTTATTTAAGTTATAGTTATTTAAGTTATAGTTATTTAAGTTATAGTTATTTAAGTTATAGTTATTTAAGTTATAGTTATTTAAGTTATAGTTATTTAATTAATAGTTATTTAAGTTATAGTTATTTAAGTTATAGTTATTTAAGTTATATTTATTTAAGTTATAGTTATTTAAGTTATAGTTATTTAATTTATAGTTATTTAATTTATAGTTATTTAAGTTATAGTTATTTAAGTTATAGTTATTTAAGTTATAGTTATTTAAGTTATAGTTATTTAATTAATAGTAATTTAAGTTATAGTAATTTAAGTTTAGTTATTTAATTTATAGTTATTTAAGTTATAGTTAATTAAGTTATCGTTAGTTAAGTTATAGTTATTTAAGTTATAGTTATTAAATTATAGTTATTTAAGTTATAGTTATTTAATTTATAGTTTTTTCATTTATGGTTATTATATTATAGTTATATAAATTATAGTTATTTAAGTTATAGTTATTTAAGTTATAGTTATTTAAGTTATAGTTATTTAAGTTATAGTTATTTAAGTTATAGTTATTTAAGTTATAGTTATTTAATTAATAGTTATTTAAGTTATAGTTATTTAAGTTATAGTTATTTAAGTTATAGTTATTTAAGTTATAGTTATTTAAGTTATAGTTATTTAAGTTATAGTTATTTAAGTTATAGTTATTTAAGTTATAGTTATTTAAGTTATAGTTATTTAAGTTATAGTTATTTAAGTTATAGTTATTTAAGTTATAGTTATTTAAGTTATAGTTATTAAATTATAGTTATTTAAGTTATAGTTATTTAAGTTATAGTTATTTAATTAATAGTTATTTAAGTTATAGTTATTTAAGTTATAGTTATTTAAGTTATAGTTATTTAAGTTATAGTTATTTAAGTTATAGTTATTTAATTTATAGTTATTTAATTTATAGTTATTTAAGTTATAGTTATTTAAGTTATAGTTATTTAAGTTATAGTTATTTAAGTTATAGTTATTTAATTAATAGTAATTTAAGTTATATTAATTTAAGTTTAGTTATTTAATTTATAGTTATTTAAGTTATAGTTAATTAAGTTATCGTTAGTTAAGTTATAGTTATTTAAGTTATAGTTATTAAATTATAGTTATTTAAGTTATAGTTATTTAATTTATAGTTTTTTCATTTATGGTTATTTAAGTTATAGTTATTTAAGTTATAGTTATTTAAGTTATAGTTATTTAAGTTATAGTTATTTAAGTTATAGTTATTTAAGTTATAGTTATTTAATTAATAGTTATTTAAGTTATAGTTATTTAAGTTATAGTTATTTAAGTTATAGTTATTTAAGTTATAGTTATTTAAGTTATAGTTATTTAATTTATAGTTATTTAAGTTATAGTTATTTAAGTTATAGTTATTTAAGTTATAGTTATTTAAGTTATAGTTATTTAAGTTATAGTTATTTAAGTTATAGTTATTTAATTAATAGTTATTTAAGTTATAGTTATTTAAGTTATAGTTATTTAAGTTATAGTTATTTAAGTTATAGTTATTTAAGTTATAGTTATTTAAGTTATAGTTATTTAAGTTATAGTTATTTAATTTATAGTTATTTAATTTATAGTTATTTAAGTTATAGTTATTTAAGTTATAGTTATTTAAGTTATAGTTATTTAAGTTATAGTTATTTAATTAATAGTAATTTAAGTTATAGTAATTTAAGTTTAGTTATTTAATTTATAGTTATTTAAGTTATAGTTAATTAAGTTATCGTTAGTTAAGTTATAGTTATTTAAGTTATAGTTATTAAATTATAGTTATTTAGTTATAGTTATTTAATTTATAGTTTTTTCATTTATGGTTATTATATTATAGTTATATAAATTATAGTTATTTAAGTTATAGTTATTTAAGTTATAGTTATTTAAGTTATAGTTATTTAAGTTATAGTTATTTAAGTTATAGTTATTTAAGTTATAGTTATTTAAGTTATAGTTATTTAAGTTATAGTTATTTAAGTTATAGTTATTTAAGTTATAGTTATTTAAGTTATAGTTATTTAAGTTATAGTTATTAAATAATAGTTATTTAAGTTATAGTTATTTAATTTATAGTTTTTTCATTTATGGTTATTATATTATAGTTATATAAATTATAGTTATTTAAGTTATAGTTATTTAAGTTATAGTTATTTAAGTTATAGTTATTTAAGTTATAGTTATTTAAGTTATAGTTATTTAAGTTATAGTTATTTAAGTTATAGTTATTTAAGTTATAGTTATTTAAGTTATAGTTATTTAAGTTATAGTTATTTAAGTTATAGTTATTTAAGTTATAGTTATTTAAGTTATAGTTATTTAAGTTATAGTTATTTAAGTTATAGTTATTTAATTAATAGTTATTTAAGTTATAGTTATTTAAGTTATAGTTATTTAAGTTATAGTTATTTAAGTTATAGTTATTTAAGTTATAGTTATTTAATTTATAGTTATTTAAGTTATAGTTATTTAAGTTATAGTTATTTAAATTATAGTTATTTAAGTTATAGTTATTTAAGTTATAGTTATTTAAGTTATAGTTATTTAAGTTATAGTTATTTAATTAATAGTTATTTAAGTTATAGTTATTTAAGTTATAGTTATTTAAGTTATAGTTATTTAAGTTATAGTTATTTAAGTTATAGTTATTTAAGTTATAGTTATTTAATTAATAGTTATTTAAGTTATAGTTATTTAAGTTATAGTTATTTAAGTTATAGTTATTTAAGTTATAGTTATTTAAGTTATAGTTATTTAAGTTATAGTTATTTAAGTTATAGTTATTTACTTTATAGTTATTTAATTTATAGTTATTTAAGTTATAGTTATTTAAGTTATAGTTATTTAAGTTATAGTTATTTAATTAATAGTAATTTAAGTTATAGTAATTTAAGTTTAGTTATTTAATTTATAGTTATTTAAGTTATAGTTAATTAAGTTATCGTTAGTTAAGTTATAGTTATTTAAGTTATAGTTATTAAATTATAGTTATTTAAGTTATAGTTATTTAATTTATAGTTTTTTCATTAATGGTTATTTAAGTTATAGTTATTTAAGTTATAGTTATTTAAGTTATAGTTATTTAAGTTATAGTTATTTAAGTTATAGTTATTTAAGTTATAGTTATTTAATTAATAGTTATTTAAGTTATAGTTATTTAAGTTATAGTTATTTAAGTTATAGTTATTTAAGTTATAGTTATTTAAGTTATAGTTATTTAATTTATTGTTATTTAAGTTATAGTTATTTAAGTTATAGTTATTTAAGTTATAGTTATTTAAGTTATAGTTATTTAAGTTATAGTTATTTAAGTTATAGTTATTTAAGTTATAGTTATTTAATTAATAGTTATTTAAGTTATAGTTATTTAAGTTATAGTTATTTAAGTTATAGTTATTTAAGTTATAGTTATTTAAGTTATAGTTATTTAATTTATAGTTATTTAATTTATAGTTATTTAAGTTATAGTTATTTAAGTTATAGTTATTTAAGTTATAGTTATTTAAGTTATAGTTATTTAAGTTATAGTTATTTAATTAATAGTAATTTAAGTTATAGTAATTTAAGTTTAGTTATTTAATTTATAGTTATTTAAGTTATAGTTAATTAAGTTATCGTTAGTTAAGTTATAGTTATTTAAGTTATAGTTATTAAATTATAGTTATTTAAGTTATAGTTATTTAATTTATAGTTTTTTCATTTATGGTTATTATATTATAGTTATATAAATTATAGTTATTTAAGTTATAGTTATTTAAGTTATAGTTATTTAAGTTATAGTTATTTAAGTTATAGTTATTTAAGTTATAGTTATTTAATTAATAGTTATTTAAGTTATAGTTATTTAAGTTATAGTTATTTAAGTTATAGTTATTTAAGTTATAGTTATTTAAGTTATAGTTATTTAATTAATAGTTATTTAAGTTATAGTTATTTAAGTTATAGTTATTTAAGTTATAGTTATTTAAGTTATACTTATTTAAGTTATAGTTATTTAATTTATAGTTATTTAATTTATAGTTATTTAAGTTATAGTTATTTAAGTTATAGTTATTTAAGTTATAGTTATTTAATTAATAGTAATTTAAGTTATAGTAATTTAAGTTTAGTTATTTAATTTATAGTTATTTAAGTTATAGTTAATTAAGTTATCGTTAGTTAAGTTATAGTTATTTAAGTTATAGTTATTAAATTATAGTTATTTAAGTTATAGTTATTTAATTTATAGTTTTTTCATTTATGGTTATTTAAGTTATAGTTATTTAAGTTATAGTTATTTAAGTTATAGTTATTTAATTAATAGTTATTTAAGTTATAGTTATTTAAGTTATAGTTATTTAAGTTATAGTTATTTAAGTTATAGTTATTTAAGTTATAGTTATTTAATTTATAGTTATTTAAGTTATAGTTATTTAAGTTATAGTTATTTAAGTTATAGTTATTTAAGTTATAGTTATTTAAGTTATAGTTATTTAAGTTATAGTTATTTAAGTTATAGTTATTTAAGTTATAGTTATTTAATTAATAGTTATTTAAGTTATAGTTATTTAAGTTATAGTTATTTAAGTTATAGTTATTTAAGTTATAGTTATTTAAGTTATAGTTATTTAATTTATAGTTATTTAATTTATAGTTATTTAAGTTATAGTTATTTAAGTTATAGTTATTTAAGTTATAGTTATTTAATTAATAGTAATTTAAGTTATAGTAATTTAAGTTTAGTTATTTAATTTATAGTTATTTAAGTTATAGTTAATTAAGTTATCGTTAGTTAAGTTATAGTTATTTAAGTTATAGTTATTAAATTATAGTTATTTAAGTTATAGTTATTTAATTTATAGTTTTTTCATTTATGGTTATTATATTATAGTTATATAAATTATAGTTATTTAAGTTATAGTTATTTAAGTTATAGTTATTTAAGTTATAGTTATTTAAGTTATAGTTATTTAAGTTATAGTTATTTAAGTTATAGTTATTTAAGTTATAGTTATTTAATTAATAGTTATTTAAGTTATAGTTATTTAAGTTATAGTTATTTAAGTTATAGTTATTTAAGTTATAGTTATTTAAGTTATAGTTATTTAATTAATAGTTATTTAAGTTATAGTTATTTAAGTTATAGTTGTTTAAGTTATAGTTATTTAAGTTATAGTTATTTAAGTTATAGTTATTTAATTTATAGTTATTTAATTTATAGTTATTTAAGTTATAGTTATTTAAGTTATAGTTATTTAAGTTATAGTTATTTAAGTTATAGTTATTTAATTAATAGTAATTTAAGTTATAGTAATTTAAGTTTAGTTATTTAATTTAGTTATTTAATTTAGTTATTTAATTTATAGTTATTTAAGTTATAGTTAATTAAGTTATCGTTAGTTAAGTTATAGTTATTTAAGTTATAGTTATTAAATTATAGTTATTTAAGTTATAGTTATTTAATTTATAGTTTTTTCATTTATGGTTATTTAAGTTATAGTTATTTAAGTTATAGTTATTTAATTAATAGTTATTTAAGTTATAGTTATTTAAGTTATAGTTATTTAAGTTATATTTATTTAAGTTATAGTTATTTAAGTTATAGTTATTTAATTTATAGTTATTTAATTTATAGTTATTTAAGTTATAGTTATTTAAGTTATAGTTATTTAAGTTATAGTTATTTAAGTTATAGTTATTTAATTAATAGTAATTTAAGTTATAGTAATTTAAGTTTAGTTATTTAATTTATAGTTATTTAAGTTATAGTTAATTAAGTTATCGTTAGTTAAGTTATAGTTATTTAAGTTATAGTTATTAAATTATAGTTATTTAAGTTATAGTTATTTAATTTATAGTTTTTTCATTTATGGTTATTATATTATAGTTATATAAATTATAGTTATTTAAGTTATAGTTATTTAAGTTATAGTTATTTAAGTTATAGTTATTTAAGTTATAGTTATTTAAGTTATAGTTATTTAAGTTATAGTTATTTAATTAATAGTTATTTAAGTTATAGTTATTTAAGTTATAGTTATTTAAGTTATAGTTATTTAAGTTATAGTTATTTAAGTTATAGTTATTTAAGTTATAGTTATTTAAGTTATAGTTATTTAAGTTATAGTTATTTAAGTTATAGTTATTTAAGTTATAGTTATTTAAGTTATAGTTATTAAATTATAGTTATTTAAGTTATAGTTATTTAAGTTATAGTTATTTAATTAATAGTTATTTAAGTTATAGTTATTTAAGTTATAGTTATTTAAGTTATAGTTATTTAAGTTATAGTTATTTAAGTTATAGTTATTTAATTTATAGTTATTTAATTTATAGTTATTTAAGTTATAGTTATTTAAGTTATAGTTATTTAAGTTATAGTTATTTAAGTTATAGTTATTTAATTAATAGTAATTTAAGTTATATTAATTTAAGTTTAGTTATTTAATTTATAGTTATTTAAGTTATAGTTAATTAAGTTATCGTTAGTTAAGTTATAGTTATTTAAGTTATAGTTATTAAATTATAGTTATTTAAGTTATAGTTATTTAATTTATAGTTTTTTCATTTATGGTTATTTAAGTTATAGTTATTTAAGTTATAGTTATTTAAGTTATAGTTATTTAAGTTATAGTTATTTAAGTTATAGTTATTTAAGTTATAGTTATTTAATTAATAGTTATTTAAGTTATAGTTATTTAAGTTATAGTTATTTAAGTTATAGTTATTTAAGTTATAGTTATTTAAGTTATAGTTATTTAAGTTATAGTTATTTAAGTTATAGTTATTTAAGTTATAGTTATTTAAGTTATAGTTATTTAAGTTATAGTTATTTAAGTTATAGTTATTTAAGTTATAGTTATTTAATTAATAGTTATTTAAGTTATAGTTATTTAAGTTATAGTTATTTAAGTTATAGTTATTTAAGTTATAGTTATTTAAGTTATAGTTATTTAAGTTATAGTTATTTAAGTTATAGTTATTTAATTTATAGTTATTTAATTTATAGTTATTTAAGTTATAGTTATTTAAGTTATAGTTATTTAAGTTATAGTTATTTAAGTTATAGTTATTTAATTAATAGTAATTTAAGTTATAGTAATTTAAGTTTAGTTATTTAATTTATAGTTATTTAAGTTATAGTTAATTAAGTTATCGTTAGTTAAGTTATAGTTATTTAAGTTATAGTTATTAAATTATAGTTATTTAGTTATAGTTATTTAATTTATAGTTTTTTCATTTATGGTTATTATATTATAGTTATATAAATTATAGTTATTTAAGTTATAGTTATTTAAGTTATAGTTATTTAAGTTATAGTTATTTAAGTTATAGTTATTTAAGTTATAGTTATTTAAGTTATAGTTATTTAAGTTATAGTTATTTAATTAATAGTTATTTAAGTTATAGTTATTTAAGTTATAGTTATTTAAGTTATAGTTATTTAAGTTATAGTTATTAAATTATAGTTATTTAAGTTATAGTTATTTAATTTATAGTTTTTTCATTTATGGTTATTATATTATAGTTATATAAATTATAGTTATTTAAGTTATAGTTATTTAAGTTATAGTTATTTAAGTTATAGTTATTTAAGTTATAGTTATTTAAGTTATAGTTATTTAAGTTATAGTTATTTAAGTTATAGTTATTTAAGTTATAGTTATTTAAGTTATAGTTATTTAAGTTATAGTTATTTAAGTTATAGTTATTTAAGTTATAGTTATTTAAGTTATAGTTATTTAAGTTATAGTTATTTAAGTTATAGTTATTTAAGTTATAGTTATTTAATTAATAGTTATTTAAGTTATAGTTATTTAAGTTATAGTTATTTAAGTTATAGTTATTTAAGTTATAGTTATTTAAGTTATAGTTATTTAATTTATAGTTATTTAAGTTATAGTTATTTAAGTTATAGTTATTTAAATTATAGTTATTTAAGTTATAGTTATTTAAGTTATAGTTATTTAAGTTATAGTTATTTAAGTTATAGTTATTTAATTAATAGTTATTTAAGTTATAGTTATTTAAGTTATAGTTATTTAAGTTATAGTTATTTAAGTTATAGTTATTTAAGTTATAGTTATTTAAGTTATAGTTATTTAATTAATAGTTATTTAAGTTATAGTTATTTAAGTTATAGTTATTTAAGTTATAGTTATTTAAGTTATAGTTATTTAAGTTATAGTTATTTAAGTTATAGTTATTTAATTTATAGTTATTTAATTTATAGTTATTTAAGTTATAGTTATTTAAGTTATAGTTATTTAAGTTATAGTTATTTAATTAATAGTAATTTAAGTTATAGTAATTTAAGTTTAGTTATTTAATTTATAGTTATTTAAGTTATAGTTAATTAAGTTATCGTTAGTTAAGTTATAGTTATTTAAGTTATAGTTATTAAATTATAGTTATTTAAGTTATAGTTATTTAATTTATAGTTTTTTCATTAATGGTTATTTAAGTTATAGTTATTTAAGTTATAGTTATTTAAGTTATAGTTATTTAAGTTATAGTTATTTAAGTTATAGTTATTTAAGTTATAGTTATTTAATTAATAGTTATTTAAGTTATAGTTATTTAAGTTATAGTTATTTAAGTTATAGTTATTTAAGTTATAGTTATTTAAGTTATAGTTATTTAATTTATTGTTATTTAAGTTATAGTTATTTAAGTTATAGTTATTTAAGTTATAATTATTTAAGTTATAGTTATTTAAGTTATAGTTATTTAAGTTATAGTTATTTAAGTTATAGTTATTTAATTAATAGTTATTTAAGTTATAGTTATTTAAGTTATAGTTATTTAAGTTATAGTTATTTAAGTTATAGTTATTTAAGTTATAGTTATTTAATTTATAGTTATTTAATTTATAGTTATTTAAGTTATAGTTATTTAAGTTATAGTTATTTAAGTTATAGTTATTTAAGTTATAGTTATTTAATTAATAGTAATTTAAGTTATAGTAATTTAAGTTTAGTTATTTAATTTATAGTTATTTAAGTTATAGTTAATTAAGTTATCGTTAGTTAAGTTATAGTTATTTAAGTTATAGTTATTAAATTATAGTTATTTAAGTTATAGTTATTTAATTTATAGTTTTTTCATTTATGGTTATTATATTATAGTTATATAAATTATAGTTATTTAAGTTATAGTTATTTAAGTTATAGTTATTTAAGTTATAGTTATTTAAGTTATAGTTATTTAAGTTATAGTTATTTAATTAATAGTTATTTAAGTTATAGTTATTTAAGTTATAGTTATTTAAGTTATAGTTATTTAAGTTATAGTTATTTAAGTTATAGTTATTTAATTAATAGTTATTTAAGTTATAGTTATTTAAGTTATAGTTATTTAAGTTATAGTTATTTAAGTTATACTTATTTAAGTTATAGTTATTTAATTTATAGTTATTTAATTTATAGTTATTTAAGTTATAGTTATTTAAGTTATAGTTATTTAAGTTATAGTTATTTAATTAATAGTAATTTAAGTTATAGTAATTTAAGTTTAGTTTTTTAATTTATAGTTATTTAAGTTATAGTTAATTAAGTTATCGTTAGTTAAGTTATAGTTATTTAAGTTATAGTTATTAAATTATAGTTATTTAAGTTATAGTTATTTAATTTATAGTTTTTTCATTTATGGTTATTTAAGTTATAGTTATTTAAGTTATAGTTATTTAAGTTATAGTTATTTAATTAATAGTTATTTAAGTTATAGTTATTTAAGTTATAGTTATTTAAGTTATAGTTATTTAAGTTATAGTTATTTAAGTTATAGTTATTTAATTTATAGTTATTTAAGTTATAGTTATTTAAGTTATAGTTATTTAAGTTATAGTTATTTAAGTTATAGCTATTTAAGTTATAGTTATTTAAGTTATAGTTATTTAAGTTATAGTTATTTAATTAATAGTTATTTAAGTTATAGTTATTTAAGTTATAGTTATTTAAGTTATAGTTATTTAAGTTATAGTTATTTAAGTTATAGTTATTTAATTTATAGTTATTTAATTTATAGTTATTTAAGTTATAGTTATTTAAGTTATAGTTATTTAAGTTATAGTTATTTAATTAATAGTAATTTAAGTTATAGTAATTTAAGTTTAGTTATTTAATTTATAGTTATTTAAGTTATAGTTAATTAAGTTATCGTTAGTTACGTTATAGTTATTTAAGTTATAGTTATTAAATTATAGTTATTTAAGTTATAGTTATTTAATTTATAGTTTTTTCATTTATGGTTATTATATTATAGTTATATAAATTATAGTTATTTAAGTTATAGTTATTTAAGTTATAGTTATTTAAGTTATAGTTATTTAAGTTATAGTTATTTAAGTTATAGTTATTTAAGTTATAGTTATTTAAGTTATAGTTATTTAAGTTATAGTTATTTAATTAATAGTTATTTAAGTTATAGTTATTTAAGTTATAGTTATTTAAGTTATAGTTATTTAAGTTATAGTTATTTAAGTTATAGTTATTTAAGTTATAGTTATTTAATTAATAGTTATTTAAGTTATAGTTATTTAAGTTATAGTTGTTTAAGTTATAGTTATTTAAGTTATAGTTATTTAAGTTATAGTTATTTAATTTATAGTTATTTAATTTATAGTTATTTAAGTTATAGTTATTTAAGTTATAGTTATTTAAGTTATAGTTATTTAAGTTATAGTTATTTAATTAATAGTAATTTAAGTTATAGTAATTTAAGTTTAGTTATTTAATTTAGTTATTTAATTTATAGTTATTTAAGTTATAGTTAATTAAGTTATCGTTAGTAAAGTTATAGTTATTTAAGTTATAGTTATTAAATTATAGTTATTTAAGTTATAGTTATTTAATTTATAGTTTTTTCATTTATGGTTATTTAAGTTATAGTTATTTAAGTTATAGTTATTTAAGTTATAGTTATTTAAGTTATAGTTATTTAAGTTATAGTTATTTAATTTATAGTTATTTAATTTATAGTTATTTAAGTTATAGTTATTTAAGTTATAGTTATTTAAGTTATAGTTATTTAAGTTATAGTTATTTAATTAATAGTAATTTAAGTTATAGTAATTTAAGTTTAGTTATTTAATTTATAGTTATTTAAGTTATAGTTATTATATAATATTTATTTAAGTTATAGTTATTTAAGATATATTTATTTAATTTATAGTTATTATATTATAATTATTTAAGTTTTAGTTATTTAAGTTATAGTTATTATATTATAGCTATTTAAGTGATATTTATTTAAGTTATAGTTATTTAATTAATAGTTATTTAATTTATAGTTATTTAAGTTATAGTTATTTAAGTTATAGTTATTAAATTATATTTATTTAAGTTATAGTTATTTAATTTATAGTTATTTAATTTATAGTTATTTAATTTATAGTTATTTAATTTATAGTTATTTAATTTATAGTTATTATAGTTATTTAAATTATAGTTATTTAAGTTATAGTTATTTAAGTTATAGTTATTTAAGTTATAGTTATTTAAGTTATAGTTATTTAAGTTATAGTTATTTAAGTTATAGTTATTTAAGTTATAGTTATTTAAGTTATAGTTATTTAAGTTATAGTTATTTAAGTTATAATTATTTAAATTATAGTTATATAAGTTATAGTTAATTAAGTTATCGTTATTTAAGTTATAGTTATTTAAGTTATAGTTATTTAAATTTTAGTTATATAAGTTATAGTTATTGAATTTATAGTTATTTAATATATAGTTATTTAAGTTATAGTTATTTAAGTTATAGTTATTTAAGTTATAGTTATTTAAGTTATAGTTATTTAAGTAATAGTTATTTAAGTTATAGTTATTTAAGTTATAGTTATTTAATTTATAGTTATTTAAGTTATAGTTATTTAAGTTATAGTTATTTAAGTTATAGTTATTTAAGTTATAGTTATTTAAGTTATAGTTATTTAAGTTATAGTTATTTAATTAATAGTTATTTAAGTTATAGTTATTTAAGTTATAGTTATTTAAGTTATAGTTATTTAAGTTATAGTTATTTAAGTTATAGTTATTTAATTTATAGTTATTTAATTTATAGTTATTTAAGTTATAGTTATTTAAGTTATAGTTATTTAAGTTATAGTTATTTAAGTTATAGTTATTTAAGTTATAGTTATTTAAGTTATAGTTATTTAAGTTATAGTTATTTAAGTTATAGTTATTTAAGTTATAGTTATTTAATTAATAGTTATTTAAGTTATAGTTATTTAAGTTATAGTTATTTAAGTTATAGTTATTTAAGTTATAGTTATTTAAGTTATAGTTATTTAATTTATAGTTATTTAATTTATAGTTATTTAAGTTATAGTTATTTAAGTTATAGTTATTTAAGTTATAGTTATTTAATTAATAGTAATTTAAGTTATAGTAATTTAAGTTTAGTTATTTAATTTATAGTTATTTAAGTTATAGTTAATTAAGTTATCGTTAGTTAAGTTATAGTTATTTAAGTTATAGTTATTAAATTATAGTTATTTAAGTTATAGTTATTTAATTTATAGTTTTTTCATTTATGGTTATTTAAGTTATAGTTATTTAAGTTATAGTTATTTAAGTTATAGTTATTTAAGTTATAGTTATTAAAGTTATAGTTATTTAAGTTATAGTTATTTAATTAATAGTTATTTAAGTTATAGTTATTTAAGGTTATAGTTATTTAAGTTATAGTTATTTAAGTTATAGTTATTTAAGTTATAGTTATTTAATTTATAGTTATTTAGTTTATAGTTATTTAAGTTATAGTTATTTAAGTTATAGTTATTTAAGTTATAGTTATTTAATTAATAGTAATTTAAGTTATAGTAATTTAAGTTTAGTTATTTAATTTATAGTTATTTAAGTTATAGTTAATTAAGTTATCGTTAGTTAAGTTATAGTTATTTAAGTTATAGTTATTAAATTATAGTTATTTAAGTTATAGTTATTTAATTTATAGTTTTTTCATTTATGGTTATTTAAGTTATAGTTATTTAAGTTATAGTTATTTAAGTTATAGTTATTTAAGTTATAGTTATTTAAGTTATAGTTATTTAAGTTATAGTTATTTAATTTATAGTTATTTAATTTATAGTTATTTAAGTTATAGTTATTTAAGTTATAGTTATTTAAGTTATAGTTATTTAAGTTATAGTTATTTAATTAATAGTAATTTAAGTTATAGTAATTTAAGTTTAGTTATTTAATTTATAGTTATTTAAGTTATAGTTATTTAAGTTATAGTTATTATATAATATTTATTTAATTTATAGTTATTATATTATAATTATTTAAGTTTTAGTTATTTAAGTTATAGTTATTATATTATAGCTATTTAAGTGATATTTATTTAAGTTATAGTTATTTAATTAATAGTTATTTAATTTATAGTTATTTAAGTTATAGTTATTTAAGTTATAGTTATTTAAGTTATAGTTATTTAAGTTATAGTTATTTAAGTTATAGTTATTTAAGTTATAGTTATTTAATTAATAGTTATTTAAGTTATAGTTATTTAAGTTATAGTTATTTAAGTTATAGTTATTTAAGTTATAGTTATTTAAGTTATAGTTATTTAAGTTATAGTTATTTAATTAATAGTTATTTAAGTTATAGTTATTTAAGTTATAGTTATTTAAGTTATAGTTATTTAAGTTATACTTATTTAAGTTATAGTTATTTAATTTATAGTTATTTAATTTATAGTTATTTAAGTTATAGTTATTTAAGTTATAGTTATTTAAGTTATAGTTATTTAATTAATAGTAATTTAAGTTATAGTAATTTAAGTTTAGTTATTTAATTTATAGTTATGTAAGTTATAGTTAATTAAGTTATCGTTAGTTAAGTTATAGTTATTTAAGTTATAGTTATTAAATTATAGTTATTTAAGTTATAGTTATTTAATTTATAGTTTTTTCATTTATGGTTATTTAAGTTATAGTTATTTAAGTTATAGTTATTTAAGTTATAGTTATTTAATTAATAGTTATTTAAGTTATAGTTATTTAAGTTATAGTTATTTAAGTTATAGTTATTTAAGTTATAGTTATTTAAGTTATAGTTATTTAATTTATAGTTATTTAAGTTATAGTTATTTAAGTTATAGTTATTTAAGTTATAGTTATTTAAGTTATAGTTATTTAAGTTATAGTTATTTAAGTTATAGTTATTTAAGTTATAGTTATTTAATTTATAGTTATTTAAGTTATAGTTATTTAAGTTATAGTTATTTAAGTTATAGTTATTTAAGTTATAGTTATTTAATTTATAGTTATTTAATTTATAGTTATTTAAGTTATAGTTATTTAAGTTATAGTTATTTAAGTTATAGTTATTTAATTAATAGTAATTTAAGTTATAGTAATTTAAGTTTAGTTATTTAATTTATAGTTATTTAAGTTATAGTTAATTAAGTTATCGTTAGTTACGTTATAGTTATTTAAGTTATAGTTATTAAATTATAGTTATTTAAGTTATAGTTATTTAATTTATAGTTTTTTCATTTATGGTTATTATATTATAGTTATATAAATTATAGTTATTTAAGTTATAGTTATTTAAGTTATAGTTATTTAAGTTATAGTTATTTAAGTTATAGTTATTTAAGTTATAGTTATTTAAGTTATAGTTATTTAAGTTATAGTTATTTAAGTTATAGTTATTTAATTAATAGTTATTTAAGTTATAGTTATTTAAGTTATAGTTATTTAAGTTATAGTTATTTAAGTTATAGTTATTTAAGTTATAGTTATTTAAGTTATAGTTATTTAATTAATAGTTATTTAAGTTATAGTTATTTAAGTTATAGTTGTTTAAGTTATAGTTATTTAAGTTATAGTTATTTAAGTTATAGTTATTTAATTTATAGTTATTTAATTTATAGTTATTTAAGTTATAGTTATTTAAGTTATAGTTATTTAAGTTATAGTTATTTAAGTTATAGTTATTTAATTAATAGTAATTTAAGTTATAGTAATTTAAGTTTAGTTATTTAATTTAGTTATTTAATTTATAGTTATTTAAGTTATAGTTAATTAAGTTATCGTTAGTAAAGTTATAGTTATTTAAGTTATAGTTATTAAATTATAGTTATTTAAGTTATAGTTATTTAATTTATAGTTTTTTCATTTATGGTTATTTAAGTTATAGTTATTTAAGTTATAGTTATTTAAGTTATAGTTATTTAAGTTATAGTTATTTAAGTTATAGTTATTTAATTTATAGTTATTTAATTTATAGTTATTTAAGTTATAGTTATTTAAGTTATAGTTATTTAAGTTATAGTTATTTAAGTTATAGTTATTTAATTAATAGTAATTTAAGTTATAGTAATTTAAGTTTAGTTATTTAATTTATAGTTATTTAAGTTATAGTTATTATATAATATTTATTTAAGTTATAGTTATTTAAGATATATTTATTTAATTTATAGTTATTATATTATAATTATTTAAGTTTTAGTTATTTAAGTTATAGTTATTATATTATAGCTATTTAAGTGATATTTATTTAAGTTATAGTTATTTAATTAATAGTTATTTAATTTATAGTTATTTAAGTTATAGTTATTTAAGTTATAGTTATTAAATTATATTTATTTAAGTTATAGTTATTTAATTTATAGTTATTTAATTTATAGTTATTTAATTTATAGTTATTTAATTTATAGTTATTTAATTTATAGTTATTATAGTTATTTAAATTATAGTTATTTAAGTTATAGTTATTTAAGTTATAGTTATTTAAGTTATAGTTATTTAAGTTATAGTTATTTAAGTTATAGTTATTTAAGTTATAGTTATTTAAGTTATAGTTATTTAAGTTATAGTTATTTAAGTTATAGTTATTTAAGTTATAATTATTTAAATTATAGTTATATAAGTTATAGTTAATTAAGTTATCGTTATTTAAGTTATAGTTATTTAAGTTATAGTTATTTAAATTTTAGTTATATAAGTTATAGTTATTGAATTTATAGTTATTTAATATATAGTTATTTAAGTTATAGTTATTTAAGTTATAGTTATTTAAGTTATAGTTATTTAAGTTATAGTTATTTAAGTAATAGTTATTTAAGTTATAGTTATTTAAGTTATAGTTATTTAATTTATAGTTATTTAAGTTATAGTTATTTAAGTTATAGTTATTTAAGTTATAGTTATTTAAGTTATAGTTATTTAAGTTATAGTTATTTAAGTTATAGTTATTTAATTAATAGTTATTTAAGTTATAGTTATTTAAGTTATAGTTATTTAAGTTATAGTTATTTAAGTTATAGTTATTTAAGTTATAGTTATTTAATTTATAGTTATTTAATTTATAGTTATTTAAGTTATAGTTATTTAAGTTATAGTTATTTAAGTTATAGTTATTTAAGTTATAGTTATTTAAGTTATAGTTATTTAAGTTATAGTTATTTAAGTTATAGTTATTTAAGTTATAGTTATTTAAGTTATAGTTATTTAATTAATAGTTATTTAAGTTATAGTTATTTAAGTTATAGTTATTTAAGTTATAGTTATTTAAGTTATAGTTATTTAAGTTATAGTTATTTAATTTATAGTTATTTAATTTATAGTTATTTAAGTTATAGTTATTTAAGTTATAGTTATTTAAGTTATAGTTATTTAATTAATAGTAATTTAAGTTATAGTAATTTAAGTTTAGTTATTTAATTTATAGTTATTTAAGTTATAGTTAATTAAGTTATCGTTAGTTAAGTTATAGTTATTTAAGTTATAGTTATTAAATTATAGTTATTTAAGTTATAGTTATTTAATTTATAGTTTTTTCATTTATGGTTATTTAAGTTATAGTTATTTAAGTTATAGTTATTTAAGTTATAGTTATTTAAGTTATAGTTATTAAAGTTATAGTTATTTAAGTTATAGTTATTTAATTAATAGTTATTTAAGTTATAGTTATTTAAGGTTATAGTTATTTAAGTTATAGTTATTTAAGTTATAGTTATTTAAGTTATAGTTATTTAATTTATAGTTATTTAGTTTATAGTTATTTAAGTTATAGTTATTTAAGTTATAGTTATTTAAGTTATAGTTATTTAATTAATAGTAATTTAAGTTATAGTAATTTAAGTTTAGTTATTTAATTTATAGTTATTTAAGTTATAGTTAATTAAGTTATCGTTAGTTAAGTTATAGTTATTTAAGTTATAGTTATTAAATTATAGTTATTTAAGTTATAGTTATTTAATTTATAGTTTTTTCATTTATGGTTATTTAAGTTATAGTTATTTAAGTTATAGTTATTTAAGTTATAGTTATTTAAGTTATAGTTATTTAAGTTATAGTTATTTAAGTTATAGTTATTTAATTTATAGTTATTTAATTTATAGTTATTTAAGTTATAGTTATTTAAGTTATAGTTATTTAAGTTATAGTTATTTAAGTTATAGTTATTTAATTAATAGTAATTTAAGTTATAGTAATTTAAGTTTAGTTATTTAATTTATAGTTATTTAAGTTATAGTTATTTAAGTTATAGTTATTATATAATATTTATTTAATTTATAGTTATTATATTATAATTATTTAAGTTTTAGTTATTTAAGTTATAGTTATTATATTATAGCTATTTAAGTGATATTTATTTAAGTTATAGTTATTTAATTAATAGTTATTTAATTTATAGTTATTTAAGTTATAGTTATTTAAGTTATAGTTATTTAAGTTATAGTTATTTAAGTTATAGTTATTTAAGTTATAGTTATTTAAGTTATAGTTATTTAATTAATAGTTATTTAAGTTATAGTTATTTAAGTTATAGTTATTTAAGTTATAGTTATTTAAGTTATAGTTATTTAAGTTATAGTTATTTAATTAATAGTTATTTAAGTTATAGTTATTTAAGTTATAGTTATTTAAGTTATAGTTATTTAAGTTATACTTATTTAAGTTATAGTTATTTAATTTATAGTTATTTAATTTATAGTTATTTAAGTTATAGTTATTTAAGTTATAGTTATTTAAGTTATAGTTATTTAATTAATAGTAATTTAAGTTATAGTAATTTAAGTTTAGTTATTTAATTTATAGTTATGTAAGTTATAGTTAATTAAGTTATCGTTAGTTAAGTTATAGTTATTTAAGTTATAGTTATTAAATTATAGTTATTTAAGTTATAGTTATTTAATTTATAGTTTTTTCATTTATGGTTATTTAAGTTATAGTTATTTAAGTTATAGTTATTTAAGTTATAGTTATTTAATTAATAGTTATTTAAGTTATAGTTATTTAAGTTATAGTTATTTAAGTTATAGTTATTTAAGTTATAGTTATTTAAGTTATAGTTATTTAATTTATAGTTATTTAAGTTATAGTTATTTAAGTTATAGTTATTTAAGTTATAGTTATTTAAGTTATAGTTATTTAAGTTATAGTTATTTAAGTTATAGTTATTTAAGTTATAGTTATTTAATTAATAGTTATTTAAGTTATAGTTATTTAAGTTATAGTTATTTAAGTTATAGTTATTTAAGTTATAGTTATTTAAGTTATAGTTATTTAATTTATAGTTATTTAATTTATAGTTATTTAAGTTATAGTTATTTAAGTTATAGTTATTTAAGTTATAGTTATTTAATTAATAGTAATTTAAGTTATAGTAATTTAAGTTTAGTTATTTAATTTATAGTTATTTAAGTTATAGTTAATTAAGTTATCGTTAGTTACGTTATAGTTATTTAAGTTATAGTTATTAAATTATAGTTATTTAAGTTATAGTTATTTAATTTATAGTTTTTTCATTTATGGTTATTATATTATAGTTATATAAATTATAGTTATTTAAGTTATAGTTATTTAAGTTATAGTTATTTAAGTTATAGTTATTTAAGTTATAGTTATTTAAGTTATAGTTATTTAAGTTATAGTTATTTAAGTTATAGTTATTTAAGTTATAGTTATTTAATTAATAGTTATTTAAGTTATAGTTATTTAAGTTATAGTTATTTAAGTTATAGTTATTTAAGTTATAGTTATTTAAGTTATAGTTATTTAAGTTATAGTTATTTAATTAATAGTTATTTAAGTTATAGTTATTTAAGCTATAGTTGTTTAAGTTATAGTTATTTAAGTTATAGTTATTTAAGTTATAGTTATTTAATTTATAGTTATTTAATTTATAGTTATTTAAGTTATAGTTATTTAAGTTATAGTTATTTAAGTTATAGTTATTTAAGTTATAGTTATTTAATTAATAGTAATTTAAGTTATAGTAATTTAAGTTTAGTTATTTAATTTAGTTATTTAATTTATAGTTATTTAAGTTATAGTTAATTAAGTTATCGTTAGTTAAGTTATAGTTATTTAAGTTATAGTTATTAAATTATAGTTATTTAAGTTATAGTTATTTAATTTATAGTTTTTTCATTTATGGTTATTTAAGTTATAGTTATTTAAGTTATAGTTATTTAAGTTATAGTTATTTAAGTTATAGTTATTTAAGTTATAGTTATTTAATTTATAGTTATTTAATTTATAGTTATTTAAGTTATAGTTATTTAAGTTATAGTTATTTAAGTTATAGTTATTTAAGTTATAGTTATTTAATTAATAGTAATTTAAGTTATAGTAATTTAAGTTTAGTTATTTAATTTATAGTTATTTATGTTATAGTTATTATATAATATTTATTTAAGTTATAGTTATTTAAGATATATTTATTTAATTTATAGTTATTATATTATAATTATTTAAGTTTTAGTTATTTAAGTTATAGTTATTATATTATAGCTATTTAAGTGATATTTATTTAAGTTATAGTTATTTAATTAATAGTTATTTAATTTATAGTTATTTAAGTTATAGTTATTTAAGTTATAGTTATTAAATTATATTTATTTAAGTTATAGTTATTTAATTTATAGTTATTTAATTTATAGTTATTTAATTTATAGTTATTTAATTTATAGTTATTTAATTTATAGTTATTATAGTTATTTAAATTATAGTTATTTAAGTTATAGTTATTTAAGTTATAGTTATTTAAGTTATAGTTATTTAAGTTATAGTTATTTAAGTTATAGTTATTTAAGTTATAGTTATTTAAGTTATAGTTATTTAAGTTATAGTTATTTAAGTTATAGTTATTTAAGTTATAGTTATTTAAGTTATAATTATTTAAATTATAGTTATATAAGTTATAGTTAATTAAGTTATCGTTATTTAAGTTATAGTTATTTAAGTTATAGTTATTTAAATTTTAGTTATATAAGTTATAGTTATTGAATTTATAGTTATTTAATATATAGTTATTTAAGTTATAGTTATTTAAGTTATAGTTATTTAAGTTATAGTTATTTAAGTTATAGTTATTTAAGTTATAGTTATTTAAGTTATAGTTATTTAAGTTATAGTTATTTAATTTATAGTTATTTAAGTTATAGTTATTTAAGTTATAGTTATTTAAGTTATAGTTATTTAAGTTATAGTTATTTAAGTTATAGTTATTTAAGTTATAGTTATTTAATTAATAGTTATTTAAGTTATAGTTATTTAAGTTATAGTTATTTAAGTTATAGTTATTTAAGTTATAGTTATTTAAGTTATAGTTATTTAAGTTATAGTTATTTAAGTTATAGTTATTTAAGTTATAGTTATTTAAGTTATAGTTATTTAAGTTATAGTTATTAAATTATAGTTATTTAAGTTATAGTTATTTAATTTATAGTTTTTTCATTTATGGTTATTTAAGTTATAGTTATTTAAGTTATAGTTATTTAAGTTATAGTTATTTAAGTTATAGTTATTAAAGTTATAGTTATTTAAGTTATAGTTATTTAATTAATAGTTATTTAAGTTATAGTTATTTAAGTTATAGTTATTTAAGTTATAGTTATTTAAGTTATAGTTATTTAAGTTATAGTTATTTAATTTATAGTTATTTAGTTTATAGTTATTTAAGTTATAGTTATTTAAGTTATAGTTATTTAAGTTATAGTTATTTAATTAATAGTAATTTAAGTTATAGTAATTTAAGTTTAGTTATTTAATTTATAGTTATTTAAGTTATAGTTAATTAAGTTATCGTTAGTTAAGTTATAGTTATTTAAGTTATAGTTATTAAATTATAGTTATTTAAGTTATAGTTATTTAATTTATAGTTTTTTCATTTATGGTTATTTAAGTTATAGTTATTTAAGTTATAGTTATTTAAGTTATAGTTATTTAAGTTATAGTTATTTAAGTTATAGTTATTTAAGTTATAGTTATTTAATTTATAGTTATTTAATTTATAGTTATTTAAGTTATAGTTATTTAAGTTATAGTTATTTAAGTTATAGTTATTTAAGTTATAGTTATTTAATTAATAGTAATTTAAGTTATAGTAATTTAAGTTTAGTTATTTAATTTATAGTTATTTAAGTTATAGTTATTTAAGTTATAGTTATTATATAATATTTATTTAATTTATAGTTATTATATTATAATTATTTAAGTTTTAGTTATTTAAGTTATAGTTATTATATTATAGCTATTTAAGTGATATTTATTTAAGTTATAGTTATTTAATTAATAGTTATTTAATTTATAGTTATTTAAGTTATAGTTATTTAAGTTATAGTTATTTAAGTTATAGTTATTTAAGTTATAGTTATTTAAGTTATAGTTATTTAAGTTATAGTTATTTAATTTATAGTTATTTAATTTATAGTTATTTAAGTTATAGTTATTTAAGTTATAGTTATTTAAGTTATAGTTATTTAAGTTATAGTTATTTAATTAATAGTAATTTAAGTTATAGTAATTTAAGTTTAGTTATTTAATTTATAGTTATTTAAGTTATAGTTATTTAAGTTATAGTTATTATATAATATTTATTTAAGTTATAGTTATTTAAGATATATTTATTTAATTTATAGTTATTATATTATAATTATTTAAGTTTTAGTTATTTAAGTTATAGTTATTATATTATAGCTATTTAAGTGATATTTATTTAAGTTATAGTTATTTAATTAATAGTTATTTAATTTATAGTTATTTAAGTTATAGTTATTTAAGTTATAGTTATTAAATTATATTTATTTAAGTTATAGTTATTTAATTTATAGTTATTTAATTTATAGTTATTTAATTTATAGTTATTTAATTTATAGTTATTTAATTTATAGTTATTTAATTTATAGTTATTTAATTTATAGTTATTATAGTTATTTAAATTATAGTTATTTAAGTTATAGTTATTTAAGTTATAGTTATTTAAGTTATAGTTATTTAAGTTATAGTTATTTAAGTTATAGTTATTTAAGTTATAGTTATTTAAGTTATAGTTATTTAAGTTATAGTTATTTAAGTTATAGTTATTTAAGTTATAATTATTTAAATTATAGTTATATAAGTTATAGTTAATTAAGTTATCGTTATTTAAGTTATAGTTATTTAAGTTATAGTTATTTAAATTTTAGTTATATAAGTTATAGTTATTGAATTTATAGTTATTTAATATATAGTTATTTAAGTTATAGTTATTTAAGTTATAGTTATTTAAGTTATAGTTATTTAAGTTATAGTTATATAAGTTATAGTTATTTAAGTTATAGTTATTTAAGTTATAGTTATTTAATTTATAGTTATTTAAGTTATAGTTATTTAAGTTATAGTTATTTAAGTTATAGTTATTTAAGTTATAGTTATTTAAGTTATAGTTATTTAAGTTATAGTTATTTAATTAATAGTTATTTAAGTTATAGTTATTTAAGTTATAGTTATTTAAGTTATAGTTATTTAAGTTATAGTTATTTAAGTTATAGTTATTTAATTTATAGTTATTTAATTTATAGTTATTTAAGTTATAGTTATTTAAGTTATAGTTATTTAAGTTATAGTTATTTAAGTTATAGTTATTTAAGTTATAGTTATTTAAGTTATAGTTATTTAAGTTATAGTTATTTAAGTTATAGTTATTTAAGTTATAGTTATTTAATTAATAGTTATTTAAGTTATAGTTATTTAAGTTATAGTTATTTAAGTTATAGTTATTTAAGTTATAGTTATTTAAGTTATAGTTATTTAATTTATAGTTATTTAATTTATAGTTATTTAAGTTATAGTTATTTAAGTTATAGTTATTTAAGTTATAGTTATTTAAGTTATAGTTATTTAATTAATAGTAATTTAAGTTATAGTAATTTAAGTTTAGTTATTTAATTTATAGTTATTTAAGTTATAGTTAATTAAGTTATCGTTAGTTAAGTTATAGTTATTTAAGTTATAGTTATTAAATTATAGTTATTTAAGTTATAGTTATTTAATTTATAGTTTTTTCATTTATGGTTATTTAAGTTATAGTTATTTAAGTTATAGTTATTTAAGTTATAGTTATTTAAGTTATAGTTATTAAAGTTATAGTTATTTAAGTTATAGTTATTTAATTAATAGTTATTTAAGTTATAGTTATTTAAGTTATAGTTATTTAAGTTATAGTTATTTAAGTTATAGTTATTTAAGTTATAGTTATTTAATTTATAGTTATTTAGTTTATAGTTATTTAAGTTATAGTTATTTAAGTTATAGTTATTTAAGTTATAGTTATTTAATTAATAGTAATTTAAGTTATAGTAATTTAAGTTTAGTTATTTAATTTATAGTTATTTAAGTTATAGTTAATTAAGTTATCGTTAGTTAAGTTATAGTTATTTAAGTTATAGTTATTAAATTATAGTTATTTAAGTTATAGTTATTTAATTTATAGTTTTTTCATTTATGGTTATTTAAGTTATAGTTATTTAAGTTATAGTTATTTAAGTTATAGTTATTTAAGTTATAGTTATTTAAGTTATAGTTATTTAAGTTATAGTTATTTAATTTATAGTTATTTAATTTATAGTTATTTAAGTTATAGTTATTTAAGTTATAGTTATTTAAGTTATAGTTATTTAAGTTATAGTTATTTAATTAATAGTAATTTAAGTTATAGTAATTTAAGTTTAGTTATTTAATTTATAGTTATTTAAGTTATAGTTATTTAAGTTATAGTTATTATATAATATTTATTTAATTTATAGTTATTATATTATAATTATTTAAGTTTTAGTTATTTAAGTTATAGTTATTATATTATAGCTATTTAAGTGATATTTATTTAAGTTATAGTTATTTAATTAATAGTTATTTAATTTATAGTTATTTAAGTTATAGTTATTTAAGTTATAGTTATTTAAGTTAGAGTTATTTAAGTTATAGTTATTTAAGTTATAGTTATTTAAGTTATAGTTATTTAAGTTATAGTTATTTAAGTTATAGTTATTTAAGTTATAGTTATTTAAGTTATAGTTATTTAAGTTATAGTTATTTAAGTTATAGTTATTTAAGTTATAATTATTTAAATTATAGTTATATAAGTTATAGTTAATTAAGTTATCGTTATTTAAGTTATAGTTATTTAAGTTATAGTTATTTAAATTTTAGTTATATAAGTTATAGTTA
The DNA here is from genome assembly GCA_964035775.1 of Osedax frankpressi. Classification (NCBI taxonomy): domain Eukaryota; kingdom Metazoa; phylum Annelida; class Polychaeta; order Sabellida; family Siboglinidae; genus Osedax; species Osedax frankpressi. Next base: position 1,964,216 of record OZ038314.1, read on the forward strand.
TTAAATTATAGTTATTTAAGTTATAGTTATTTAATTTATAGTTTTTTCATTAATGGTTATTTAAGTTATAGTTATTTAAGTTATAGTTATTTAAGTTATAGTTATTTAAGTTATAGTTATTTAAGTTATAGTTATTTAAGTTATAGTTATTTAAGTTATAGTTATTTAAGTTATAGTTATTTAAGTTATAGTTATTTAAGTTATAGTTATTTAATTAATAGTTATTTAAGTTATAGTTATTTAAGTTATAGTTATTTAAGTTATAGTTATTTAAGTTATAGTTATTTAAGTTATAGTTATTTAATTAATAGTTATTTAAGTTATAGTTATTTAAGTTATAGTTGTTTAAGTTATAGTTATTTAAGTTATAGTTATTTAAGTTATAGTTATTTAATTTATAGTTATTTAATTTATAGTTATTTAAGTTATAGTTATTTAAGTTATAGTTATTTAAGTTATAGTTATTTAAGTTATAGTTATTTAATTAATAGTAATTTAAGTTATAGTAATTTAAGTTTAGTTATTTAATTTAGTTATTTAATTTATAGTTATTTAAGTTATAGTTAATTAAGTTATCGTTAGTTAAGTTATAGTTATTTAAGTTATAGTTATTAAATTATAGTTATTTAAGTTATAGTTATTTAATTTATAGTTTTTTCATTTATGGTTATTTAAGTTATAGTTATTTAAGTTATAGTTATTTAAGTTATAGTTATTTAAGTTATAGTTATTTAAGTTATAGTTATTTAAGTTATAGTTATTTAAGTTATAGTTATTTAAGTTATAGTTATTTAAGTTATAGTTATTTAAGTTATAGTTATTTAAGTTATAGTTATTTAAGTTATAGTTATTTAAGTTATAGTTATTTAAGTTATAGTTATTTAAGTTATAGTTATTTAAGTTATAGTTATTTAAGTTATAGTTATTTAATTAATAGTTATTTAAGTTATAGTTATTTAAGTTATAGTTATTTAAGTTATAGTTATTTAAGTTATAGTTATTTAAGTTATAGTTATTTAATTAATAGTTATTTAAGTTATAGTTATTTAAGTTATAGTTGTTTAAGTTATAGTTATTTAAGTTATAGTTATTTAAGTTATAGTTATTTAATTTATAGTTATTTAATTTATAGTTATTTAAGTTATAGTTATTTAAGTTATAGTTATTTAAGTTATAGTTATTTAATTAATAGTAATTTAAGTTATAGTAATTTAAGTTTAGTTATTTAATTTAGTTATTTAATTTATAGTTATTTAAGTTATAGTTAATTAAGTTATCGTTAGTTAAGTTATAGTTATTTAAGTTATAGTTATTAAATTATAGTTATTTAAGTTATAGTTATTTAATTTATAGTTTTTTCATTTATGGTTATTTAAGTTATAGTTATTTAAGTTATAGTTATTTAAGTTATAGTTATTTAAGTTATAGTTATTTAAGTTATAGTTATTTAAGTTATAGTTATTTAATTTATAGTTATTTAATTTATAGTTATTTAAGTTATAGTTATTTAAGTTATAGTTATTTAAGTTATAGTTATTTAAGTTATAGTTATTTAATTAATAGTAATTTAAGTTATAGTAATTTAAGTTTAGTTATTTAATTTATAGTTATTTAAGTTATAGTTATTTAAGTTATAGTTATTTAAGTTATAGTTATTATATAATATTTATTTAAGTTATAGTTATTTAAGATATATTTATTTAATTTATAGTTATTATATTATAATTATTTAAGTTTTAGTCATTTAAGTTATAGTTATTATATTATAGCTATTTAAGTGATATTTATTTAAGTTATAGTTATTTAAGTAATAGTTATTTAATTTATAGTTATTTAAGTTATAGTTATTTAAGTTATAGTTATTAAATTATATTTATTTAAGTTATAGTTATTTAATTTATAGTTATTTAATTTATAGTTATTTAATTTATAGTTATTTAATTTATAGTTATTTAATTTATAGTTATTATAGTTATTTAAATTATAGTTATTTAAGTTATAGTTATTTAAGTTATAGTTATTTAAGTTATAGTTATTTAAGTTATAGTTATTTAAGTTATAGTTATTTAAGTTATAGTTATTTAAGTTATAGTTATTTAAGTTATAGTTATTTAAGTTATAATTATTTAAATTATAGTTATATAAGTTATAGTTAATTAAGTTATCGTTATTTAAGTTATAGTTATTTAAGTTATAGTTATTTAAATTTTAGTTATATAAGTTATAGTTATTGAATTTATAGTTATTTAATATATAGTTATTTAAGTTATAATTATTTAAGTTATAGTTATTTAAGTTATAGTTATTTAATTTATAGTTATTTAAGTTATAGTTATTTAAGTTATAGTTATTTAAGTTATAGTTATTTAATTTATAGTTATTTAAGTTATAGTTATTTAAGTTATAGTTATTTAAATTATAGTTATTTAAGTTATAGTTATTTAAGTTATAGTTATTTAAGTTATAGTTATTTGATTAATAATTATTTAAGTTATAGTGATTTAAGTTATAGTTATTTAAGTTATAGTTATTTAAGTTATAGTTATTTAAGTTATAGTTATTTAATTTATAGTTATTTAATTTATAGTTATTTAAGTTATAGTTATTTAAGTTATAGTTATTTAAGTTATAGTTATTTAAGTTATAGTTATTTAAGTTATAGTTATTTAAGTTATAGTTATTTAAGTTATAGTTATTTAAGTTATAGTTATTTAAGTTATAGTTATTTAAGTTATAGTTATTTAAGTTATAGTTATTTAATTAATAGTTATTTAAGTTATAGTTATTTAAGTTATAGTTATTTAAGTTATAGTTATTTAAGTTATAGTTATTTAATTTATAGTTATTTAATTTATAGTTATTTAAGTTATAGTTATTTAAGTTATAGTTATTTAAGTTATAGTTATTTAAGTTATAGTTATTTAATTAATAGTAATTTAAGTTATAGTAATTTAAGTTTAGTTATTTAATTTATAGTTATTTAAGTTATAGTTATTTAAGTTATAGTTATTATATAATATTTATTTAATTTATAGTTATTATATTATAATTATTTAAGTTTTAGTTATTTAAGTTATAGTTATTATATTATAGCTATTTAAGTGATATTTATTTAAGTTATAGTTATTTAATTAATAGTTATTTAATTTATAGTTATTTAAGTTATAGTTATTTAAGTTATAGTTATTTAAGTTAGAGTTATTTAAGTTATAGTTATTTAAGTTATAGTTATTTAAGTTATAGTTATTTAAGTTATAGTTATTTAAGTTATAGTTATTTAAGTTATAGTTATTTAAGTTATAGTTATTTAAGTTATAGTTATTTAAGTTATAGTTATTTAAGTTATAATTATTTAAATTATAGTTATATAAGTTATAGTTAATTAAGTTATCGTTATTTAAGTTATAGTTATTTAAGTTATAGTTATTTAAATTTTAGTTATATAAGTTATAGTTATTAAATTATAGTTATTTAAGTTATAGTTATTTAATTTATAGTTTTTTCATTAATGGTTATTTAAGTTATAGTTATTTAAGTTATAGTTATTTAAGTTATAGTTATTTAAGTTATAGTTATTTAAGTTATAGTTATTTAAGTTATAGTTATTTAAGTTATAGTTATTTAAGTTATAGTTATTTAAGTTATAGTTATTTAAGTTATAGTTATTTAATTAATAGTTATTTAAGTTATAGTTATTTAAGTTATAGTTATTTAAGTTATAGTTATTTAAGTTATAGTTATTTAAGTTATAGTTATTTAATTAATAGTTATTTAAGTTATAGTTATTTAAGTTATAGTTGTTTAAGTTATAGTTATTTAAGTTATAGTTATTTAAGTTATAGTTATTTAATTTATAGTTATTTAATTTATAGTTATTTAAGTTATAGTTATTTAAGTTATAGTTATTTAAGTTATAGTTATTTAAGTTATAGTTATTTAATTAATAGTAATTTAAGTTATAGTAATTTAAGTTTAGTTATTTAATTTAGTTATTTAATTTATAGTTATTTAAGTTATAGTTAATTAAGTTATCGTTAGTTAAGTTATAGTTATTTAAGTTATAGTTATTAAATTATAGTTATTTAAGTTATAGTTATTTAATTTATAGTTTTTTCATTTATGGTTATTTAAGTTATAGTTATTTAAGTTATAGTTATTTAAGTTATAGTTATTTAAGTTATAGTTATTTAAGTTATAGTTATTTAAGTTATAGTTATTTAAGTTATAGTTATTTAAGTTATAGTTATTTAAGTTATAGTTATTTAAGTTATAGTTATTTAAGTTATAGTTATTTAAGTTATAGTTATTTAAGTTATAGTTATTTAAGTTATAGTTATTTAAGTTATAGTTATTTAAGTTATAGTTATTTAAGTTATAGTTATTTAATTAATAGTTATTTAAGTTATAGTTATTTAAGTTATAGTTATTTAAGTTATAGTTATTTAAGTTATAGTTATTTAAGTTATAGTTATTTAATTAATAGTTATTTAAGTTATAGTTATTTAAGTTATAGTTGTTTAAGTTATAGTTATTTAAGTTATAGTTATTTAAGTTATAGTTATTTAATTTATAGTTATTTAATTTATAGTTATTTAAGTTATAGTTATTTAAGTTATAGTTATTTAAGTTATAGTTATTTAATTAATAGTAATTTAAGTTATAGTAATTTAAGTTTAGTTATTTAATTTAGTTATTTAATTTATAGTTATTTAAGTTATAGTTAATTAAGTTATCGTTAGTTAAGTTATAGTTATTTAAGTTATAGTTATTAAATTATAGTTATTTAAGTTATAGTTATTTAATTTATAGTTTTTTCATTTATGGTTATTTAAGTTATAGTTATTTAAGTTATAGTTATTTAAGTTATAGTTATTTAAGTTATAGTTATTTAAGTTATAGTTATTTAAGTTATAGTTATTTAATTTATAGTTATTTAATTTATAGTTATTTAAGTTATAGTTATTTAAGTTATAGTTATTTAAGTTATAGTTATTTAAGTTATAGTTATTTAATTAATAGTAATTTAAGTTATAGTAATTTAAGTTTAGTTATTTAATTTATAGTTATTTAAGTTATAGTTATTTAAGTTATAGTTATTTAAGTTATAGTTATTATATAATATTTATTTAAGTTATAGTTATTTAAGATATATTTATTTAATTTATAGTTATTATATTATAATTATTTAAGTTTTAGTCATTTAAGTTATAGTTATTATATTATAGCTATTTAAGTGATATTTATTTAAGTTATAGTTATTTAAGTAATAGTTATTTAATTTATAGTTATTTAAGTTATAGTTATTTAAGTTATAGTTATTAAATTATATTTATTTAAGTTATAGTTATTTAATTTATAGTTATTTAATTTATAGTTATTTAATTTATAGTTATTTAATTTATAGTTATTTAATTTATAGTTATTATAGTTATTTAAATTATAGTTATTTAAGTTATAGTTATTTAAGTTATAGTTATTTAAGTTATAGTTATTTAAGTTATAGTTATTTAAGTTATAGTTATTTAAGTTATAGTTATTTAAGTTATAGTTATTTAAGTTATAGTTATTTAAGTTATAATTATTTAAATTATAGTTATATAAGTTATAGTTAATTAAGTTATCGTTATTTAAGTTATAGTTATTTAAGTTATAGTTATTTAAATTTTAGTTATATAAGTTATAGTTATTGAATTTATAGTTATTTAATATATAGTTATTTAAGTTATAATTATTTAAGTTATAGTTATTTAAGTTATAGTTATTTAATTTATAGTTATTTAAGTTATAGTTATTTAAGTTATAGTTATTTAAGTTATAGTTATTTAATTTATAGTTATTTAAGTTATAGTTATTTAAGTTATAGTTATTTAAATTATAGTTATTTAAGTTATAGTTATTTAAGTTATAGTTATTTAAGTTATAGTTATTTGATTAATAATTATTTAAGTTATAGTTATTTAAGTTATAGTTATTTAAGTTATAGTTATTTAAGTTATAGTTATTTAAGTTATAGTTATTTAATTTATAGTTATTTAATTTATAGTTATTTAAGTTATAGTTATTTAAGTTATAGTTATTTAAGTTATAGTTATTTAAGTTATAGTTATTTAAGTTATAGTTATTTAAGTTATAGTTATTTAAGTTATAGTTATTTAAGTTATAGTTATTTAAGTTATAGTTATTTAAGTTATAGTTATTTAAGTTATAGTTATTTAATTAATAGTTATTTAAGTTATAGTTATTTAAGTTATAGTTATTTAAGTTATAGTTATTTAAGTTATAGTTATTTAATTTATAGTTATTTAATTTATAGTTATTTAAGTTATAGTTATTTAAGTTATAGTTATTTAAGTTATAGTTATTTAAGTTATAGTTATTTAATTAATAGTAATTTAAGTTATAGTAATTTAAGTTTAGTTATTTAATTTATAGTTATTTAAGTTATAGTTAATTAAGTTATCGTTAGTTAAGTTATAGTTATTTAAGTTATAGTTATTAAATTATAGTTATTTAAGTTATAGTTATTTAATTTATAGTTTTTTCATTTATGGTTATTTAAGTTATAGTTATTTAAGTTATAGTTATTAAAGTTATAGTTATTTAAGTTATAGTTATTTAATTAATAGTTATTTAAGTTATAGTTATTTAAGTTATAGTTATTTAAGTTATAGTTATTTAAGTTATAGTTATTTAAGTTATAGTTATTTAATTTATAGTTATTTAGTTTATAGTTATTTAAGTTATAGTTATTTAAGTTATAGTTATTTAAGTTATAGTTATTTAAGTTATAGTTATTTAATTCATAGTAATTTAAGTTATAGTAATTTAAGTTTAGTTATTTAATTTATAGTTATTTAAGTTATAGTTAATTAAGTTATCGTTAGTTAAGTTATAGTTATTTAAGTTATAGTTATTAAATTATAGTTATTTAAGTTATAGTTATTTAATTTATAGTTTTTTCATTTATGGTTATTTAAGTTATAGTTATTTAAGTTATAGTTATTTAAGTTATAGTTATTTAAGTTATAGTTATTTAAGTTATAGTTATTTAAGTTATAGTTATTTAATTTATAGTTATTTAATTTATAGTTATTTAAGTTATAGTTATTTAAGTTATAGTTATTTAAGTTATAGTTATTTAAGTTATAGTTATTTAATTAATAGTAATTTAAGTTATAGTAATTTAAGTTTAGTTATTTAATTTATAGTTATTTAAGTTATAGTTATTTAAGTTATAGTTATTTAAGTTATAGTTATTTAAGTTATAGTTATTTAATTAATAGTTATTTAAGTTATAGTTATTTAAGTTATAGTTATTTAAGTTATAGTTATTTAAATTATAGTTATTTAAGTTATAGTTATTTAATTTATAGTTTTTTCATTTATGGTTATTTAAGTTATAGTTATTTAAGTTATAGTTATTTAAGTTATAGTTATTTAAGTTATAGTTATTTAAGTTATAGTTATTTAAGTTATAGTTATTTAATTTATAGTTATTTAAGTTATAGTTATTTAAGTTATAGTTATTTAAGTTATACTTATTTAAGTTATAGTTATTTAAGTTATAGTTATTTAAGTTATAGTTATTTAATTAATAGTAATTTAAGTTATAGTAATTTAAGTTTAGTTATTTAATTTAGTTATTTAATTTATAGTTATTTAAGTTATAGTTAATTAAGTTATCGTTAGTTAAGTTATAGTTATTTAAGTTATAGTTATTAAATTATAGTTATTTAAGTTATAGTTATTTAATTTATAGTTTTTTCATTTATGGTTATTTAAGTTATAGTTATTTAAGTTATAGTTATTTAAGTTATAGTTATTTAAGTTATAGTTATTTAAGTTATAGTTATTTAAGTTATAGTTATTTAAGTTATAGTTATTTAAGTTATAGTTATTTAAGTTATAGTTATTTAAGTTATAGTTATTTAAGTTATAGTTATTTAAGTTATAGTTATTTAAGTTATAGTTATTTAAGTTATAGTTATTTAAGTTATAGTTATTTAAGTTATAGTTATTTAAGTTATAGTTATTTAATTAATAGTTATTTAAGTTATAGTTATTTAAGTTATAGTTATTTAAGTTATAGTTATTTAAGTTATAGTTATTTAAGTTATAGTTATTTAATTAATAGTTATTTAAGTTATAGTTATTTAAGTTATAGTTGTTTAAGTTATAGTTATTTAAGTTATAGTTATTTAAGTTATAGTTATTTAATTTATAGTTATTTAATTTATAGTTATTTAAGTTATAGTTATTTAAGTTATAGTTATTTAAGTTATAGTTATTTAATTAATAGTAATTTAAGTTATAGTAATTTAAGTTTAGTTATTTAATTTAGTTATTTAATTTATAGTTATTTAAGTTATAGTTAATTAAGTTATCGTTAGTTAAGTTATAGTTATTTAAGTTATAGTTATTAAATTATAGTTATTTAAGTTATAGTTATTTAATTTATAGTTTTTTCATTTATGGTTATTTAAGTTATAGTTATTTAAGTTATAGTTATTTAAGTTATAGTTATTTAAGTTATAGTTATTTAAGTTATAGTTATTTAAGTTATAGTTATTTAATTTATAGTTATTTAATTTATAGTTATTTAAGTTATAGTTATTTAAGTTATAGTTATTTAAGTTATAGTTATTTAAGTTATAGTTATTTAATTAATAGTAATTTAAGTTATAGTAATTTAAGTTTAGTTATTTAATTTATAGTTATTTAAGTTATAGTTATTTAAGTTATAGTTATTTAAGTTATAGTTATTATATAATATTTATTTAAGTTATAGTTATTTAAGATATATTTATTTAATTTATAGTTATTATATTATAATTATTTAAGTTTTAGTCATTTAAGTTATAGTTATTATATTATAGCTATTTAAGTGATATTTATTTAAGTTATAGTTATTTAAGTAATAGTTATTTAATTTATAGTTATTTAAGTTATAGTTATTTAAGTTATAGTTATTAAATTATATTTATTTAAGTTATAGTTATTTAATTTATAGTTATTTAATTTATAGTTATTTAATTTATAGTTATTTAATTTATAGTTATTTAATTTATAGTTATTATAGTTATTTAAATTATAGTTATTTAAGTTATAGTTATTTAAGTTATAGTTATTTAAGTTATAGTTATTTAAGTTATAGTTATTTAAGTTATAGTTATTTAAGTTATAGTTATTTAAGTTATAGTTATTTAAGTTATAGTTATTTAAGTTATAATTATTTAAATTATAGTTATATAAGTTATAGTTAATTAAGTTATCGTTATTTAAGTTATAGTTATTTAAGTTATAGTTATTTAAATTTTAGTTATATAAGTTATAGTTATTGAATTTATAGTTATTTAATATATAGTTATTTAAGTTATAATTATTTAAGTTATAGTTATTTAAGTTATAGTTATTTAATTTATAGTTATTTAAGTTATAGTTATTTAAGTTATAGTTATTTAAGTTATAGTTATTTAATTTATAGTTATTTAAGTTATAGTTATTTAAGTTATAGTTATTTAAATTATAGTTATTTAAGTTATAGTTATTTAAGTTATAGTTATTTAAGTTATAGTTATTTGATTAATAATTATTTAAGTTATAGTTATTTAAGTTATAGTTATTTAAGTTATAGTTATTTAAGTTATAGTTATTTAAGTTATAGTTATTTAATTTATAGTTATTTAATTTATAGTTATTTAAGTTATAGTTATTTAAGTTATAGTTATTTAAGTTATAGTTATTTAAGTTATAGTTATTTAAGTTATAGTTATTTAAGTTATAGTTATTTAAGTTATAGTTATTTAAGTTATAGTTATTTAAGTTATAGTTATTTAAGTTATAGTTATTTAAGTTATAGTTATTTAATTAATAGTTATTTAAGTTATAGTTATTTAAGTTATAGTTATTTAAGTTATAGTTATTTAAGTTATAGTTATTTAATTTATAGTTATTTAATTTATAGTTATTTAAGTTATAGTTATTTAAGTTATAGTTATTTAAGTTATAGTTATTTAAGTTATAGTTATTTAATTAATAGTAATTTAAGTTATAGTAATTTAAGTTTAGTTATTTAATTTATAGTTATTTAAGTTATAGTTAATTAAGTTATCGTTAGTTAAGTTATAGTTATTTAAGTTATAGTTATTAAATTATAGTTATTTAAGTTATAGTTATTTAATTTATAGTTTTTTCATTTATGGTTATTTAAGTTATAGTTATTTAAGTTATAGTTATTAAAGTTATAGTTATTTAAGTTATAGTTATTTAATTAATAGTTATTTAAGTTATAGTTATTTAAGTTATAGTTATTTAAGTTATAGTTATTTAAGTTATAGTTATTTAAGTTATAGTTATTTAATTTATAGTTATTTAGTTTATAGTTATTTAAGTTATAGTTATTTAAGTTATAGTTATTTAAGTTATAGTTATTTAAGTTATAGTTATTTAATTCATAGTAATTTAAGTTATAGTAATTTAAGTTTAGTTATTTAATTTATAGTTATTTAAGTTATAGTTAATTAAGTTATCGTTAGTTAAGTTATAGTTATTTAAGTTATAGTTATTAAATTATAGTTATTTAAGTTATAGTTATTTAATTTATAGTTTTTTCATTTATGGTTATTTAAGTTATAGTTATTTAAGTTATAGTTATTTAAGTTATAGTTATTTAAGTTATAGTTATTTAAGTTATAGTTATTTAAGTTATAGTTATTTAATTTATAGTTATTTAATTTATAGTTATTTAAGTTATAGTTATTTAAGTTATAGTTATTTAAGTTATAGTTATTTAAGTTATAGTTATTTAATTAATAGTAATTTAAGTTATAGTAATTTAAGTTTAGTTATTTAATTTATAGTTATTTAAGTTATAGTTATTTAAGTTATAGTTATTTAAGTTATAGTTATTTAAGTTATAGTTATTTAATTAATAGTTATTTAAGTTATAGTTATTTAAGTTATAGTTATTTAAGTTATAGTTATTTAAATTATAGTTATTTAAGTTATAGTTATTTAATTTATAGTTTTTTCATTTATGGTTATTTAAGTTATAGTTATTTAAGTTATAGTTATTTAAGTTATAGTTATTTAAGTTATAGTTATTTAAGTTATAGTTATTTAAGTTATAGTTATTTAATTTATAGTTATTTAAGTTATAGTTATTTAAGTTATAGTTATTTAAGTTATACTTATTTAAGTTATAGTTATTTAAGTTATAGTTATTTAAGTTATAGTTATTTAATTAATAGTTATTTAAGTTATAGTTATTTAAGTTATAGTTATTTAAGTTATAGTTATTTAAGTTATAGTTATTTAAGTTATAGTTATTTAATTTATAGTTATTTAATTTATAGTTATTTAAGTTATAGTTATTTAAGTTATAGTTATTTAAGTTATAGTTATTTAAGTTATAGTTATTTAAGTTATAGTTATTTAAGTTATAGTTATTTAAGTTATAGTTATTTAAGTTATAGTTATTTAAGTTATAGTTATTTAAGTTATAGTTATTTAAGTTATAGTTATTTAATTAATAGTAATTTAAGTTATAGTAATTTAAGTTTAGTTATTTAATTTATAGTTATTTAAGTTATAGTTAATTAAGTTATCGTTAGTTAAGTTATAGTTATTTAAGTTATAGTTATTAAATTATAGTTATTTAAGTTATAGTTATTTAATTTATAGTTTTTTCATTTATGGTTATTTAAGTTATAGTTATTTAAGTTATAGTTATTTAAGTTATAGTTATTTAAGTAATAGTTATTTAATTTATAGTTATTTAAGTTATAGTTATTTAAGTTATAGTTATTAAATTATATTTATTTAAGTTATAGTTATTTAATTTATAGTTATTTAATTTATAGTTATTTAATTTATAGTTATTTAATTTATAGTTATTTAATTTATAGTTATTTAATTTATAGTTATTTAATTTATAGTTATTATAGTTATTTAAATTATAGTTATTTAAGTTATAGTTATTTAAGTTATAGTTATTTAAGTTATAGTTATTTAAGTTATAGTTATTTAAGTTATAGTTATTTAAGTTATAGTTATTTAAGTTATAGTTATTTAAGTTATAGTTATTTAAGTTGTAATTATTTAAATTATAGTTATATAAGTTATAGTTAATTAAGTTATCGTTATTTAAGTTATAGTTATTTAAGTTATAGTTATTTAAATTTTAGTTATATAAGTTATAGTTATTGAATTTATAGTTATTTAATATATAGTTATTTAAGTTATAATTATTTAAGTTATAGTTATTTAAGTTATAGTTATTTAATTTATAGTTATTTAAGTTATAGTTATTTAAGTTATAGTTATTTAAGTTATAGTTATTTAATTTATAGTTATTTAAGTTATAGTTATTTAAGTTATAGTTATTTAAATTATAGTTATTTAAGTTATAGTTATTTAAGTTATAGTTATTTAAGTTATAGTTATTTGATTAATAATTATTTAAGTTATAGTTATTTAAGTTATAGTTATTTAAGTTATAGTTATTTAAGTTATAGTTATTTAAGTTATAGTTATTTAATTTATAGTTATTTAATTTATAGTTATTTAAGTTATAGTTATTTAAGTTATAGTTATTTAAGTTATAGTTATTTAAGTTATAGTTATTTAAGTTATAGTTATTTAAGTTATAGTTATTTAAGTTATAGTTATTTAAGTTATAGTTATTTAAGTTATAGTTATTTAAGTTATAGTTATTTAAGTTATAGTTATTTAATTAATAGTTATTTAAGTTATAGTTATTTAAGTTATAGTTATTTAAGTTATAGTTATTTAAGCTATAGTTATTTAATTTATAGTTATTTAATTTATAGTTATTTAAGTTATAGTTATTTAAGTTATAGTTATTTAAGTTATAGTTATTTAAGTTATAGTTATTTAATTAATAGTAATTTAAGTTATAGTAATTTAAGTTTAGTTATTTAATTTATAGTTATTTAAGTTATAGTTAATTAAGTTATCGTTAGTTAAGTTATAGTTATTTAAGTTATAGTTATTAAATTATAGTTATTTAAGTTATAGTTATTTAATTTATAGTTTTTTCATTTATGGTTATTTAAGTTATAGTTATTTAAGTTATAGTTATTTAAGTTATAGTTATTTAAGTTATAGTTATTAAAGTTATAGTTATTTAAGTTATAGTTATTTAATTAATAGTTATTTAAGTTATAGTTATTTAAGTTATAGTTATTTAAGTTATAGTTATTTAAGTTATAGTTATTTAAGTTATAGTTATTTAATTTATAGTTATTTAGTTTATAGTTATTTAAGTTATAGTTATTTAAGTTATAGTTATTTAAGTTATAGTTATTTAAGTTATAGTTATTTAATTCATAGTAATTTAAGTTATAGTAATTTAAGTTTAGTTATTTAATTTATAGTTATTTAAGTTATAGTTAATTAAGTTATCGTTAGTTAAGTTATAGTTATTTAAGTTATAGTTATTAAATTATAGTTATTTAAGTTATAGTTATTTAATTTATAGTTTTTTCATTTATGGTTATTTAAGTTATAGTTATTTAAGTTATAGTTATTTAAGTTATAGTTATTTAAGTTATAGTTATTTAAGTTATAGTTATTTAAGTTATAGTTATTTAATTTATAGTTATTTAATTTATAGTTATTTAAGTTATAGTTATTTAAGTTATAGTTATTTAAGTTATAGTTATTTAAGTTATAGTTATTTAATTAATAGTAATTTAAGTTATAGTAATTTAAGTTTAGTTATTTAATTTATAGTTATTTAAGTTATAGTTATTTAAGTTATAGTTATTTAAGTTATAGTTATTTAAGTTATAGTTATTTAATTAATAGTTATTTAAGTTATAGTTATTTAAGTTATAGTTATTTAAGTTATAGTTATTTAAATTATAGTTATTTAAGTTATAGTTATTTAATTTATAGTTTTTTCATTTATGGTTATTTAAGTTATAGTTATTTAAGTTATAGTTATTTAAGTTATAGTTATTTAAGTTATAGTTATTTAAGTTATAGTTATTTAATTTATAGTTATTTAAGTTATAGTTATTTAAGTTATAGTTATTTAAGTTATACTTATTTAAGTTATAGTTATTTAAGTTATAGTTATTTAAGTTATAGTTATTTAATTAATAGTTATTTAAGTTATAGTTATTTAAGTTATAGTTATTTAAGTTATAGTTATTTAAGTTATAGTTATTTAAGTTATAGTTATTTAATTTATAGTTATTTAATTTATAGTTATTTAAGTTATAGTTATTTAAGTTATAGTTATTTAAGTTATAGTTATTTAAGTTATAGTTATTTAAGTTATAGTTATTTAAGTTATAGTTATTTAAGTTATAGTTATTTAAGTTATAGTTATTTAAGTTATAGTTATTTAAGTTATAGTTATTTAAGTTATAGTTATTTAATTAATAGTAATTTAAGTTATAGTAATTTAAGTTTAGTTATTTAATTTATAGTTATTTAAGTTATAGTTAATTAAGTTATCGTTAGTTAAGTTATAGTTATTTAAGTTATAGTTATTAAATTATAGTTATTTAAGTTATAGTTATTTAATTTATAGTTTTTTCATTTATGGTTATTTAAGTTATAGTTATTTAAGTTATAGTTATTTAAGTTATAGTTATTTAAGTTATAGTTATTAAAGTTATAGTTATTTAAGTTATAGTTATTTAATTAATAGTTATTTAAGTTATAGTTATTTAAGTTATAGTTATTTAAGTTATAGTTATTTAAGTTATAGTTATTTAAGTTATAGTTATTTAATTTATAGTTATTTAATTTATAGTTATTTAAGTTATAGTTATTTAAGTTATAGTTATTTAAGTTATAGTTATTTAAGTTATAGTTATTTAATTAATAGTAATTTAAGTTATAGCAATTTAAGTTTAGTTATTTAATTTATAGTTATTTAAGTTATAGTTATTTAAGTTATAGTTATTATATAATATTTATTTAAATTATAGTTATTTAAGATATATTTATTTAATTTATAGTTATTATATTATAATTATTTAAGTTTTAGTTATTTAAGTTATAGTTATTATATTATAGCTATTTAAGTGATATTTATTTAAGTTATAGTTATTTAATTAATAGTTATTTAATTTATAGTTATTTAAGTTATAGTTATTTAAGTTATAGTTATTTAAGTTATAGTTATTTAAGTTATAGTTATTTAAGTTATAGTTATTTAAGTTATAGTTATTTAAGTTATAGTTATTTAATTAATAGTTATTTAAGTTATAGTTATTTAAGTTATAGTTATTTAAGTTATAGTTATTTAAGTTATAGTTATTTAAGTTATAGTTATTTAATTAATAGTTATTTAAGTTATAGTTATTTAAGTTATAGTTGTTTAAGTTATAGTTATTTAAGTTATAGTTATTTGAGTTATAGTTATTTAATTTATAGTTATTTAATTTATAGTTATTTAAGTTATAGTTATTTAAGTTATAGTTATTTAAGTTATAGTTATTTAAGTTATAGTTATTTAATTAATAGTAATTTAAGTTATAGTAATTTAAGTTTAGTTATTTAATTTATAGTTATTTAAGTTATAGTTAATTAAGTTATCGTTAGTTAAGTTATAGTTATTTAAGTTATAGTTATTAAATTATAGTTATTTAAGTTATAGTTATTTAATTTATAGTTTTTTCATTTATGGTTATTTAAGTTATAGTTATTTAAGTTATAGTTATTTAAGTTATAGTTATTTAAGTTATAGTTATTTAAGTTATAGTTATTTAAGTTATAGTTATTTAATTTATAGTTATTTAATTTATAGTTATTTAAGTTATAGTTATTTAAGTTATAGTTATTTAAGTTATAGTTATTTAAGTTATAGTTATTTAATTAATAGTAATTTAAGTTATAGTAATTTAAGTTTAGTTATTTAATTTATAGTTATTTAAGTTATAGTTATTTAAGTTATAGTTATTATATAATATTTATTTAAATTATAGTTATTTAAGATATATTTATTTAATTTATAGTTATTATATTATAATTATTTAAGTTTTAGTTATTTAAGTTATAGTTATTATATTATAGCTATTTAAGTGATATTTATTTAAGTTATAGTTATTTAATTAATAGTTATTTAATTTATAGTTATTTAAGTTATAGTTATTTAAGTTATAGTTATTAAATTATATTTATTTAAGTTATAGTTATTTAATTTATAGTTATTTAATTTATAGTTATTTAATTTATAGTTATTTAATTTATAGTTATTTAATTTATAGTTATTTAATTTATAGTTATTTAATTTATAGTTATTTAATTTATAGTTATTTAATTTATAGTTATTTAATTTATAGTTATTTAATTTATAGTTATTATAGTTATTTAAATTATAGTTATTTAAGTTATAGTTATTTAAGTTATAGTTATTTAAGTTATAGTTATTTAAGTTATAGTTATTTAAGTTATAGTTATTTAAGTTATAGTTATTTAAGTTATAGTTATTTAAGTTATAGTTATTTAAGTTATAGTTATTTAAGTTATAATTATTTAAATTATAGTTATATAAGTTATAGTTAATTAAGTTATCGTTATTTAAGTTATAGTTATTTAAGTTATAGTTATTTAAATTTTAGTTATATATGTTATAGTTATTGAATTTATAGTTATTTAATATATAGTTATTTAAGTTATAGTTATTTAAGTTATAGTTATTTAAGTTATAGTTATTTAAGTTATAGTTATTTAAGTTATAGTTATTTAAGTTATAGTTATTTAAGTTATAGTTATTTAATTTATAGTTATTTAAGTTATAGTTATTTAAGTTATAGTTATTAAATTATATTTATTTAAGTTATAGTTATTTAATTTATAGTTATTTAATTTATAGTTATTTAATTTATAGTTATTTAATTTATAGTTATTTAATTTATAGTTATTTAATTTATAGTTATTTAATTTATAGTTATTATAGTTATTTAAATTATAGTTATTTAAGTTATAGTTATTTAAGTTATAGTTATTTAAGTTATAGTTATTTAAGTTATAGTTATTTAAGTTATAGTTATTTAAGTTATAGTTATTTAAGTTATAGTTATTTAAGTTATAGTTATTTAAGTTATAATTATTTAAATTATAGTTATATAAGTTATAGTTAATTAAGTTATCGTTATTTAAGTTATAGTTATTTAAGTTATAGTTATTTAAATTTTAGTTATATAAGTTATAGTTATTGAATTTATAGTTATTTAATATATAGTTATTTAAGTTATAATTATTTAAGTTATAGTTATTTAAGTTATAGTTATTTAATTTATAGTTATTTAAGTTATAGTTATTTAAGTTATAGTTATTTAAGTTATAGTTATTTAATTTATAGTTATTTAAGTTATAGTTATTTAAGTTATAGTTATTTAAATTATAGTTATTTAAGTTATAGTTATTTAAGTTATAGTTATTTAAGTTATAGTTATTTGATTAATAATTATTTAAGTTATAGTTATTTAAGTTATAGTTATTTAAGTTATAGTTATTTAAGTTATAGTTATTTAAGTTATAGTTATTTAAGTTATAGTTATTTAATTTATAGTTATTTAATTTATAGTTATTTAAGTTATAGTTATTTAAGTTATAGTTATTTAAGTTATAGTTATTTAAGTTATAGTTATTTAAGTTATAGTTATTTAAGTTATAGTTATTTAAGTTATAGTTATTTAAGTTATAGTTATTTAAGTTATAGTTATTTAAGTTATAGTTATTTAAGTTATAGTTATTTATTTAATAGTTATTTAAGTTATAGTTATTTAAGTTATAGTTATTTAAGTTATAGTTATTTAAGTTATAGTTATTTAATTTATAGTTATTTAATTTATAGTTATTTAAGTTATAGTTATTTAAGTTATAGTTATTTAAGTTATAGTTATTTAAGTTATAGTTATTTAATTAATAGTAATTTAAGTTATAGTAATTTAAGTTTAGTTATTTAATTTATAGTTATTTAAGTTATAGTTAATTAAGTTATCGTTAGTTAAGTTATAGTTATTTAAGTTATAGTTATTAAATTATAGTTATTTAAGTTATAGTTATTTAATTTATAGTTTTTTCATTTATGGTTATTTAAGTTATAGTTATTTAAGTTATAGTTATTTAAGTTATAGTTATTTAAGTTATAGTTATTAAAGTTATAGTTATTTAAGTTATAGTTATTTAATTAATAGTTATTTAAGTTATAGTTATTTAAGTTATAGTTATTTAAGTTATAGTTATTTAAGTTATAGTTATTTAAGTTATAGTTATTTAATTTATAGTTATTTAGTTTATAGTTATTTAAGTTATAGTTATTTAAGTTATAGTTATTTAAGTTATAGTTATTTAAGTTATAGTTATTTAATTCATAGTAATTTAAGTTTAGTTATTTAATTTATAGTTATTTAAGTTATAGTTAATTAAGTTATCGTTAGTTAAGTTATAGTTATTTAAGTTATAGTTATTAAATTATAGTTATTTAAGTTATAGTTATTTAATTTATAGTTTTTTCATTTATGGTTATTTAAGTTATAGTTATTTAAGTTATAGTTATTTAAGTTATAGTTATTTAAGTTATAGTTATTTAAGTTATAGTTATTTAAGTTATAGTTATTTAATTTATAGTTATTTAATTTATAGTTATTTAAGTTATAGTTATTTAAGTTATAGTTATTTAAGTTATAGTTATTTAAGTTATAGTTATTTAATTAATAGTAATTTAAGTTATAGTAATTTAAGTTTAGTTATTTAATTTATAGTTATTTAAGTTATAGTTATTTAAGTTATAGTTATTTAAGTTATAGTTATTTAAGTTATAGTTATTTAATTAATAGTTATTTAAGTTATAGTTATTTAAGTTATAGTTATTTAAGTTATAGTTATTTAAATTATAGTTATTTAAGTTATAGTTATTTAATTTATAGTTTTTTCATTTATGGTTATTTAAGTTATAGTTATTTAAGTTATAGTTATTTAAGTTATAGTTATTTAAGTTATAGTTATTTAAGTTATAGTTATTTAATTTATAGTTATTTAAGTTATAGTTATTTAAGTTATAGTTATTTAAGTTATACTTATTTAAGTTATAGTTATTTAAGTTATAGTTATTTAAGTTATAGTTATTTAATTAATAGTTATTTAAGTTATAGTTATTTAAGTTATAGTTATTTAAGTTATAGTTATTTAAGTTATAGTTATTTAAGTTATAGTTATTTAATTTATAGTTATTTAATTTATAGTTATTTAAGTTATAGTTATTTAAGTTATAGTTATTTAAGTTATAGTTATTTAAGTTATAGTTATTTAAGTTATAGTTATTTAAGTTATAGTTATTTAAGTTATAGTTATTTAAGTTATAGTTATTTAAGTTATAGTTATTTAAGTTATAGTTATTTAAGTTATAGTTATTTAATTAATAGTAATTTAAGTTATAGTAATTTAAGTTTAGTTATTTAATTTATAGTTATTTAAGTTATAGTTAATTAAGTTATCGTTAGTTAAGTTATAGTTATTTAAGTTATAGTTATTAAATTATAGTTATTTAAGTTATAGTTATTTAATTTATAGTTTTTTCATTTATGGTTATTTAAGTTATAGTTATTTAAGTTATAGTTATTTAAGTTATAGTTATTTAAGTTATAGTTATTAAAGTTATAGTTATTTAAGTTATAGTTATTTAATTAATAGTTATTTAAGTTATAGTTATTTAAGTTATAGTTATTTAAGTTATAGTTATTTAAGTTATAGTTATTTAAGTTATAGTTATTTAATTTATAGTTATTTAATTTATAGTTATTTAAGTTATAGTTATTTAAGTTATAGTTATTTAAGTTATAGTTATTTAAGTTATAGTTATTTAATTAATAGTAATTTAAGTTATAGCAATTTAAGTTTAGTTATTTAATTTATAGTTATTTAAGTTATAGTTATTTAAGTTATAGTTATTATATAATATTTATTTAAATTATAGTTATTTAAGATATATTTATTTAATTTATAGTTATTATATTATAATTATTTAAGTTTTAGTTATTTAAGTTATAGTTATTATATTATAGCTATTTAAGTGATATTTATTTAAGTTATAGTTATTTAATTAATAGTTATTTAATTTATAGTTATTTAAGTTATAGTTATTTAAGTTATAGTTATTTAAGTTATAGTTATTTAAGTTATAGTTATTTAAGTTATAGTTATTTAAGTTATAGTTATTTAAGTTATAGTTATTTAATTAATAGTTATTTAAGTTATAGTTATTTAAGTTATAGTTATTTAAGTTATAGTTATTTAAGTTATAGTTATTTAATTAATAGTTATTTAAGTTATAGTTATTTAAGTTATAGTTGTTTAAGTTATAGTTATTTAAGTTATAGTTATTTGAGTTATAGTTATTTAATTTATAGTTATTTAATTTATAGTTATTTAAGTTATAGTTATTTAAGTTATAGTTATTTAAGTTATAGTTATTTAAGTTATAGTTATTTAATTAATAGTAATTTAAGTTATAGTAATTTAAGTTTAGTTATTTAATTTATAGTTATTTAAGTTATAGTTAATTAAGTTATCGTTAGTTAAGTTATAGTTATTTAAGTTATAGTTATTAAATTATAGTTATTTAAGTTATAGTTATTTAATTTATAGTTTTTTCATTTATGGTTATTTAAGTTATAGTTATTTAAGTTATAGTTATTTAAGTTATAGTTATTTAAGTTATAGTTATTTAAGTTATAGTTATTTAAGTTATAGTTATTTAAGTTATAGTTATTTAAGTTATAGTTATTTAATTAATAGTAATTTAAGTTATAGTAATTTAAGTTTAGTTATTTAATTTATAGTTATTTAAGTTATAGTTATTTAAGTTATAGTTATTATATAATATTTATTTAAATTATAGTTATTTAAGATATATTTATTTAATTTATAGTTATTATATTATAATTATTTAAGTTTTAGTTATTTAAGTTATAGTTATTATATTATAGCTATTTAAGTGATATTTATTTAAGTTATAGTTATTTAATTAATAGTTATTTAATTTATAGTTATTTAAGTTATAGTTATTTAAGTTATAGTTATTAAATTATATTTATTTAAGTTATAGTTATTTAATTTATAGTTATTTAATTTATAGTTATTTAATTTATAGTTATTTAATTTATAATTATTTAATTTATAGTTATTTAATTTATAGTTATTTAATTTATAGTTATTTAATTTATAGTTATTTAATTTATAGTTATTTAATTTATAGTTATTATAGTTATTTAAATTATAGTTATTTAAGTTATAGTTATTTAAGTTATAGTTATTTAAGTTATAGTTATTTAAGTTATAGTTATTTAAGTTATAGTTATTTAAGTTATAGTTATTTAAGTTATAGTTATTTAAGTTATAATTATTTAAATTATAGTTATATAAGTTATAGTTAATTAAGTTATCGTTATTTAAGTTATAGTTATTTAAGTTATAGTTATTTAAATTTTAGTTATATAAGTTATAGTTATTGAATTTATAGTTATTTAATATATAGTTATTTAAGTTATAGTTATTTAAGTTATAGTTATTTAAGTTATAGTTATTTAAGTTATAGTTATTTAAGTTATAGTTATTTAAGTTATAGTTATTTAAGTTATAGTTATTTAATTTATAGTTATTTAAGTTATAGTTATTTAAGTTATAGTTATTTAAGTTATACTTATTTAAGTTATAGTTATTTAAGTTATAGTTATTTAAGTTATAGTTATTTAATTAATAGTTATTTAAGTTATAGTTATTTAAGTTATAGTTATTTAAGTTATAGTTATTTAAGTTATAGTTATTTAAGTTATAGTTATTTAAGTTATAGTTATTTAATTTATAGTTATTTAATTTATAGTTATTTAAGTTATAGTTATTTAAGTTATAGTTATTTAAGTTATAGTTATTTAAGTTATAGTTATTTAAGTTATAGTTATTTAAGTTATAGTTATTTAAGTTATAGTTATTTAAGTTATAGTTATTTAAGTTATAGTTATTTAATTAATAGTAATTTAAGTTATAGTAATTTAAGTTTAGTTATTTAATTTATAGTTATTTAAGTTATAGTTAATTAAGTTATCGTTAGTTAAGTTATAGTTATTTAAGTTATAGTTATTAAATTATAGTTATTTAAGTTATAGTTATTTAATTTATAGTTTTTTCATTTATGGTTATTTAAGTTATAGTTATTTAAGTTATAGTTATTTAAGTTATAGTTATTTAAGTTATAGTTATTAAAGTTATAGTTATTTAAGTTATAGTTATTTAATTAATAGTTATTTAAGTTATAGTTATTTAAGTTATAGTTATTTAAGTTATAGTTATTTAAGTTATAGTTATTTAAGTTATAGTTATTTAATTTATAGTTATTTAATTTATAGTTATTTAAGTTATAGTTATTTAAGTTATAGTTATTTAAGTTATAGTTATTTAAGTTATAGTTATTTAATTAATAGTAATTTAAGTTATAGTAATTTAAGTTTAGTTATTTAATTTATAGTTATTTAAGTTATAGTTAATTAAGTTATCATTAGTTAAGTTATAGTTATTTAAGTTATAGTTATTAAATTATAGTTATTTAAGTTATAGTTATTTAATTTATAGTTTTTTCATTTATGGTTATTTAAGTTATAGTTATTTAAGTTATAGTTATTTAAGTTATAGTTATTTAAGTTATAGTTATTTAAGTTATAGTTATTTAAGTTATAGTTATTTAATTTATAGTTATTTAATTTATAGTTATTTAAGTTATAGTTATTTAAGTTATAGTTATTTAAGTTATAGTTATTTAAGTTATAGTTATTTAAGTTATAGTTATTTAATTTATAGTTATTTAATTTATAGTTATTTAAGTTATAGTTATTTAAGTTATAGTTATTTAAGTTATAGTTATTTAAGTTATAGTTATTTAATTAATAGTAATTTAAGTTATAGTAATTTAAGTTTAGTTATTTAATTTATAGTTATTTAAGTTATAGTTATTTAAGTTATAGTTATTATATAATATTTATTTAAATTATAGTTATTTAAGATATATTTATTTAATTTATAGTTATTATATTATAATTATTTAAGTTTTAGTTATTTAAGTTATAGTTATTATATTATAGCTATTTAAGTGATATTTATTTAAGTTATAGTTATTTAATTAATAGTTATTTAATTTATAGTTATTTAAGTTATAGTTATTTAAGTTATAGTTATTAAATTATATTTATTTAAGTTATAGTTATTTAATTTATAGTTATTTAATTTATAGTTATTTAATTTATAGTTATTTAATTTATAGTTATTTAATTTATAGTTATTTAATTTATAGTTATTTAATTTATAGTTATTATAGTTATTTAAATTATAGTTATTTAAGTTATAGTTATTTAAGTTATAGTTATTTAAGTTATAGTTATTTAAGTTATAGTTATTTAAGTTATAGTTATTTAAGTTATAGTTATTTAAGTTATAGTTATTTAAGTTATAGTTATTTAAGTTATAATTATTTAAATTATAGTTATATAAGTTATAGTTAATTAAGTTATCGTTATTTAAGTTATAGTTATTTAAGTTATAGTTATTTAAATTTTAGTTATATAAGTTATAGTTATTGAATTTATAGTTATTTAATATATAGTTATTTAAGTTATAGTTATTTAAGTTATAGTTATTTAAGTTATAGTTATTTAAGTTATAGTTATTTAAGTTATAGTTATTTAAGTTATAGTTATTTAAGTTATAGTTATTTAATTTATAGTTATTTAAGTTATATTTATTTAAGTTATAGTTATTTAATTTATAGTTATTTAAGTTATAGTTATTTAAGTTATAGTTATTTAAGTTATAGTTATTTAAGTTATAGTTATTTAAGTTATAGTTATTTAAGTTATAGTTATTTAAGTTATAGTTATTTAATTAATAGTAATTTAAGTTATAGTAATTTAAGTTTAGTTATTTAATTTATAGTTATTTAAGTTATAGTTAATTAAGTTATCATTAGTTAAGTTATAGTTATTTAAGTTATAGTTATTAAATTATAGTTATTTAAGTTATAGTTATTTAATTTATAGTTTTTTCATTTATGGTTATTTAAGTTATAGTTATTTAAGTTATAGTTATTTAAGTTATAGTTATTTAAGTTATAGTTATTTAAGTTATAGTTATTTAAGTTATAGTTATTTAATTTATAGTTATTTAATTTATAGTTATTTAAGTTATAGTTATTTAAGTTATAGTTATTTAAGTTATAGTTATTTAAGTTATAGTTATTTAAGTTATAGTTATTTAATTTATAGTTATTTAATTTATAGTTATTTAAGTTATAGTTATTTAAGTTATAGTTATTTAAGTTATAGTTATTTAAGTTATAGTTATTTAATTAATAGTAATTTAAGTTATAGTAATTTAAGTTTAGTTATTTAATTTATAGTTATTTAAGTTATAGTTATTTAAGTTATAGTTATTATATAATATTTATTTAAATTATAGTTATTTAAGATATATTTATTTAATTTATAGTTATTATATTATAATTATTTAAGTTTTAGTTATTTAAGTTATAGTTATTATATTATAGCTATTTAAGTGATATTTATTTAAGTTATAGTTATTTAATTAATAGTTATTTAATTTATAGTTATTTAAGTTATAGTTATTTAAGTTATAGTTATTAAATTATATTTATTTAAGTTATAGTTATTTAATTTATAGTTATTTAATTTATAGTTATTTAATTTATAGTTATTTAATTTATAGTTATTTAATTTATAGTTATTTAATTTATAGTTATTTAATTTATAGTTATTATAGTTATTTAAATTATAGTTATTTAAGTTATAGTTATTTAAGTTATAGTTATTTAAGTTATAGTTATTTAAGTTATAGTTATTTAAGTTATAGTTATTTAAGTTATAGTTATTTAAGTTATAGTTATTTAAGTTATAGTTATTTAAGTTATAATTATTTAAATTATAGTTATATAAGTTATAGTTAATTAAGTTATCGTTATTTAAGTTATAGTTATTTAAGTTATAGTTATTTAAATTTTAGTTATATAAGTTATAGTTATTGAATTTATAGTTATTTAATATATAGTTATTTAAGTTATAGTTATTTAAGTTATAGTTATTTAAGTTATAGTTATTTAAGTTATAGTTATTTAAGTTATAGTTATTTAAGTTATAGTTATTTAAGTTATAGTTATTTAATTTATAGTTATTTAAGTTATAGTTATTTAAGTTATAGTTATTTAAGTTATACTTATTTAAGTTATAGTTATTTAAGTTATAGTTATTTAAGTTATAGTTATTTAATTAATAGTTATTTAAGTTATAGTTATTTAAGTTATAGTTATTTAAGTTATAGTTATTTAAGTTATAGTTATTTAAGTTATAGTTATTTAATTTATAGTTATTTAATTTATAGTTATTTAAGTTATAGTTATTTAAGTTATAGTTATTTAAGTTATAGTTATTTAAGTTATAGTTATTTAAGTTATAGTTATTTAAGTTATAGTTATTTAAGTTATAGTTATTTAAGTTATAGTTATTTAAGTTATAGTTATTTAAGTTATAGTTATTTAATTAATAGTAATTTAAGTTATAGTAATTTAAGTTTAGTTATTTAATTTATAGTTATTTAAGTTATAGTTAATTAAGTTATCGTTAGTTAAGTTATAGTTATTTAAGTTATAGTTATTAAATTATAGTTATTTAAGTTATAGTTATTTAATTTATAGTTTTTTCATTTATGTTTATTTAAGTTATAGTTATTTAAGTTATAGTTATTTAAGTTATAGTTATTAAAGTTATAGTTATTTAAGTTATAGTTATTTAATTAATAGTTATTTAAGTTATAGTTATTTAAGTTATAGTTATTTAAGTTATAGTTATTTAAGTTATAGTTATTTAAGTTATAGTTATTTAATTTATAGTTATTTAATTTATAGTTATTTAAATTATAGTTATTTAAGTTATAGTTATTTAAGTTATAGTTATTTAAGTTATAGTTATTTAATTAATAGTAATTTAATTTATAGTTTTTTCATTTATGGTTATTATATTATAGTTATATAAATTATAGTTATTTAAGTTATAGTTATTTAAGTTATATTTATTTAAGTTATAGTTATTTAAGTTATAGTTATTTAATTTATAGTTATTTAAGTTATAGTTATTTAAGTTATAGTTATTTAATATATAGTTATTTAATTTATAGTTATTTAAGTTATAGTTATTTAAGTTATAGTTATTTAAGTTATAGTTATTTAAGTTATAGTTATTTAATTAATAGTAATTTAAGTTATAGTAATTTAAGTTTAGTTATTTAATTTATAGTTATTTAAGTTATAGTTAATTAAGTTATCGTTAGTTAAGTTATAGTTATTTAAGTTATAGTTATTAAATTATAGTTATTTAAGTTATAGTTATTTAATTTATAGTTTTTTCATTTATGGTTATTTAAGTTATAGTTATTTAAGTTATAGTTATTTAAGTTATAGTTACTTAAGTTATAGTTATTTAAGTTATAGTTATTTAAGTTATAGTTATTTAAGTTATAGTTATTTAAGTTATAGTTATTTAAGTTATAGTTATTTAATTAATAGTTATTTAAGTTATAGTTATTTAAGTTATAGTTATTTAAGTTATAGTTATTTAAGTTATAGTTATTTAAGTTATAGTTATTTAATTTATAGTTATTTAAGTTATAGTTATTTAAGTTATAGTTATTTAAGTTATAGTTATTTAAGTTATAGTTATTTAAGTTATAGTTATTTAAGTTATAGTCATTTAAGTTATAGTTATTTAAGTTATAGTTATTTAATTAATAGTTATTTAAGTTATAGTTATTTAAGTTATAGTTATTTAAGTTATAGTTATTTAATTTATAGTTATTTAAGTTATAGTTATTTAATTTATAGTTATTTAATTTATAGTTATTTAAGTTATAGTTATTTAAGTTATAGTTATTTAAGTTATGGTTATTTAAGTTATAGTTATTTAATTAATAGTAATTTAAGTTATAGTAATTTAAGTTTAGTTATTTAATTTATAGTTATTTAAGTTATAATTATTTAAGTTATAGTTATTTAAGTTATAGTTATTTAAGTTATAGTTATTTAAGTTATAGTTATTTAATTAATAGTTATTTAAGTTATAGTTATTTAAGTTATAGTTATTTAAGTTATAGTTATTTAAGTTATAGTTATTTAAGTTATAGTTATTTAATTTATAGTTATTTAATTTATAGTTATTTAAGTTATAGTTATTTAAGTTATAGTTATTTAAGTTATAGTTATTAAATTATAGTTATTTAAGTTATAGTAATTTAAGTTTAGTTATTTAATTTATAGTTATTTAAGTTATAGTTAATTAAGTTATCGTTATTTAAGTTATAGTTATTTAAGTTATAGTTATTAAATTATAGTTATTTAAGTTATAGTTATTTAATTTATAGTTTTTTCATTTATGATTATTATATTATAGTTATATAAATTATAGTAATTTAAGTTATAGTTATTTAAGTTATAGTTATTTAAGTTATAGTTATTTAAGTTATAGTTATTTAAGTTATAGTTATTTAATTAATAGTTATTTAAGTTATAGTTATTTAAGTTATAGTTATTTAAGTTATAGTTATTTAAGTTATAGTTATTTAATTAATAGTTATTTAAGTTATAGTTATTTAAGTTATAGTTATTTAAGTTATAGTTATTTAAGTTATAGTTATTTAAGTTATAGTTATTTAATTTATAGTTATTTAATTTATAGTTATTTAAGTTACAGTTATTTAAATTATAGTTATTTAAGTTATAGTTATTTAAGTTATAGTTATTTAATTAATAGTAATTTAAGTTATAGTAATTTAAGTTTAGTTATTTAATTTATAGTTATTTAAGTTATAGTTAATTAAGTTATCGTTAGTTAAGTTATAGTTATTTAAGTTATAGTTATTAAATTATAGTTATTTAAGTTATAGTTATTTAATTTATAGTTTTTTCATTTATGGTTATTTAAGTTATAGTTATTTAAGTTATAGTTATTTAAGTTATAGTTATTTAATTAATAGTTATTTAAGTTATAGTTATTTAAGTTATAGTTATTTAAGTTATAGTTATTTAAATTATAGTTATTTAAGTTATAGTTATTTAATTTATAGTTATTTAAGTTATTGTTATTTAAGTTATAGTTATTTAAGTTATAGTTATTTAAGTTATAGTTATTTAAGTTATAGTTATTTAAGTTATAGTTATTTAAGTTATAGTTATTTAATTAATAGTAATTTAAGTTATAGTAATTTAAGTTTAGTTATTTAATTTATAGTTATTTAAGTTATAGTTAATTAAGTTATCGTTAGTTAAGTTATAGTTATTTAAGTTATAGTTATTAAATTATAGTTATTTAAGTTATAGTTATTTAATTTATAGTTTTTTCATTTATGGTTATTTAAGTTATAGTTATTTAAGTTATAGTTATTTAAGTTATAGTTATTTAAGTTATAGTTATTTAAGTTATAGTTATTTAAGTTATAGTTATTTAATTTATAGTTATTTAATTTATAGTTATTTAAGTTATAGTTATTTAAGTTATAGTTATTTAAGTTATAGTTATTTAAGTTATAGTTATTTAAGTTATAGTTATTTAATTTATAGTTATTTAATTTATAGTTATTTAAGTTATAGTTATTTAAGTTATAGTTATTTAAGTTATAGTTATTTAAGTTATAGTTATTTAATTAATAGTAATTTAAGTTATAGTAATTTAAGTTTAGTTATTTAATTTATAGTTATTTAAGTTATAGTTATTTAAGTTATAGTTATTATATAATATTTATTTAAATTATAGTTATTTAAGATATATTTATTTAATTTATAGTTATTATATTATAATTATTTAAGTTTTAGTTATTTAAGTTATAGTTATTATATTATAGCTATTTAAGTGATATTTATTTAAGTTATAGTTATTTAATTAATAGTTATTTAATTTATAGTTATTTAAGTTATAGTTATTTAAGTTATAGTTATTAAATTATATTTATTTAAGTTATAGTTATTTAATTTATAGTTATTTAATTTATAGTTATTTAATTTATAGTTATTTAATTTATAGTTATTTAATTTATAGTTATTTAATTTATAGTTATTTAATTTATAGTTATTATAGTTATTTAAATTATAGTTATTTAAGTTATAGTTATTTAAGTTATAGTTATTTAAGTTATAGTTATTTAAGTTATAGTTATTTAAGTTATAGTTATTTAAGTTATAGTTATTTAAGTTATAGTTATTTAAGTTATAGTTATTTAAGTTATAATTATTTAAATTATAGTTATATAAGTTATAGTTAATTAAGTTATCGTTATTTAAGTTATAGTTATTTAAGTTATAGTTATTTAAATTTTAGTTATATAAGTTATAGTTATTGAATTTATAGTTATTTAATATATAGTTATTTAAGTTATAGTTATTTAAGTTATAGTTATTTAAGTTATAGTTATTTAAGTTATAGTTATTTAAGTTATAGTTATTTAAGTTATAGTTATTTAAGTTATAGTTATTTAATTTATAGTTATTTAAGTTATATTTATTTAAGTTATAGTTATTTAATTTATAGTTATTTAAGTTATAGTTATTTAAGTTATAGTTATTTAAGTTATAGTTATTTAAGTTATAGTTATTTAAGTTATAGTTATTTAAGTTATAGTTATTTAAGTTATAGTTATTTAATTAATAGTAATTTAAGTTATAGTAATTTAAGTTTAGTTATTTAATTTATAGTTATTTAAGTTATAGTTAATTAAGTTATCATTAGTTAAGTTATAGTTATTTAAGTTATAGTTATTAAATTATAGTTATTTAAGTTATAGTTATTTAATTTATAGTTTTTTCATTTATGGTTATTTAAGTTATAGTTATTTAAGTTATAGTTATTTAAGTTATAGTTATTTAAGTTATAGTTATTTAAGTTATAGTTATTTAAGTTATAGTTATTTAATTTATAGTTATTTAATTTATAGTTATTTAAGTTATAGTTATTTAAGTTATAGTTATTTAAGTTATAGTTATTTAAGTTATAGTTATTTAAGTTATAGTTATTTAATTTATAGTTATTTAATTTATAGTTATTTAAGTTATAGTTATTTAAGTTATAGTTATTTAAGTTATAGTTATTTAAGTTATAGTTATTTAATTAATAGTAATTTAAGTTATAGTAATTTAAGTTTAGTTATTTAATTTATAGTTATTTAAGTTATAGTTATTTAAGTTATAGTTATTATATAATATTTATTTAAATTATAGTTATTTAAGATATATTTATTTAATTTATAGTTATTATATTATAATTATTTAAGTTTTAGTTATTTAAGTTATAGTTATTATATTATAGCTATTTAAGTGATATTTATTTAAGTTATAGTTATTTAATTAATAGTTATTTAATTTATAGTTATTTAAGTTATAGTTATTTAAGTTATAGTTATTAAATTATATTTATTTAAGTTATAGTTATTTAATTTATAGTTATTTAATTTATAGTTATTTAATTTATAGTTATTTAATTTATAGTTATTTAATTTATAGTTATTTAATTTATAGTTATTTAATTTATAGTTATTATAGTTATTTAAATTATAGTTATTTAAGTTATAGTTATTTAAGTTATAGTTATTTAAGTTATAGTTATTTAAGTTATAGTTATTTAAGTTATAGTTATTTAAGTTATAGTTATTTAAGTTATAGTTATTTAAGTTATAGTTATTTAAGTTATAATTATTTAAATTATAGTTATATAAGTTATAGTTAATTAAGTTATCGTTATTTAAGTTATAGTTATTTAAGTTATAGTTATTTAAATTTTAGTTATATAAGTTATAGTTATTGAATTTATAGTTATTTAATATATAGTTATTTAAGTTATAGTTATTTAAGTTATAGTTATTTAAGTTATAGTTATTTAAGTTATAGTTATTTAAGTTATAGTTATTTAAGTTATAGTTATTTAAGTTATAGTTATTTAATTTATAGTTATTTAAGTTATAGTTATTTAAGTTATAGTTATTTAAGTTATACTTATTTAAGTTATAGTTATTTAAGTTATAGTTATTTAAGTTATAGTTATTTAATTAATAGTTATTTAAGTTATAGTTATTTAAGTTATAGTTATTTAAGTTATAGTTATTTAAGTTATAGTTATTTAAGTTATAGTTATTTAATTTATAGTTATTTAATTTATAGTTATTTAAGTTATAGTTATTTAAGTTATAGTTATTTAAGTTATAGTTATTTAAGTTATAGTTATTTAAGTTATAGTTATTTAAGTTATAGTTATTTAAGTTATAGTTATTTAAGTTATAGTTATTTAAGTTATAGTTATTTAAGTTATAGTTATTTAATTAATAGTAATTTAAGTTATAGTAATTTAAGTTTAGTTATTTAATTTATAGTTATTTAAGTTATAGTTAATTAAGTTATCGTTAGTTAAGTTATAGTTATTTAAGTTATAGTTATTAAATTATAGTTATTTAAGTTATAGTTATTTAATTTATAGTTTTTTCATTTATGTTTATTTAAGTTATAGTTATTTAAGTTATAGTTATTTAAGTTATAGTTATTAAAGTTATAGTTATTTAAGTTATAGTTATTTAATTAATAGTTATTTAAGTTATAGTTATTTAAGTTATAGTTATTTAAGTTATAGTTATTTAAGTTATAGTTATTTAAGTTATAGTTATTTAATTTATAGTTATTTAATTTATAGTTATTTAAATTATAGTTATTTAAGTTATAGTTATTTAAGTTATAGTTATTTAAGTTATAGTTATTTAATTAATAGTAATTTAATTTATAGTTTTTTCATTTATGGTTATTATATTATAGTTATATAAATTATAGTTATTTAAGTTATAGTTATTTAAGTTATATTTATTTAAGTTATAGTTATTTAAGTTATAGTTATTTAATTTATAGTTATTTAAGTTATAGTTATTTAAGTTATAGTTATTTAATATATAGTTATTTAATTTATAGTTATTTAAGTTATAGTTATTTAAGTTATAGTTATTTAAGTTATAGTTATTTAAGTTATAGTTATTTAATTAATAGTAATTTAAGTTATAGTAATTTAAGTTTAGTTATTTAATTTATAGTTATTTAAGTTATAGTTAATTAAGTTATCGTTAGTTAAGTTATAGTTATTTAAGTTATAGTTATTAAATTATAGTTATTTAAGTTATAGTTATTTAATTTATAGTTTTTTCATTTATGGTTATTTAAGTTATAGTTATTTAAGTTATAGTTATTTAAGTTATAGTTACTTAAGTTATAGTTATTTAAGTTATAGTTATTTAAGTTATAGTTATTTAAGTTATAGTTATTTAAGTTATAGTTATTTAAGTTATAGTTATTTAATTAATAGTTATTTAAGTTATAGTTATTTAAGTTATAGTTATTTAAGTTATAGTTATTTAAGTTATAGTTATTTAAGTTATAGTTATTTAATTTATAGTTATTTAAGTTATAGTTATTTAAGTTATAGTTATTTAAGTTATAGTTATTTAAGTTATAGTTATTTAAGTTATAGTTATTTAAGTTATAGTCATTTAAGTTATAGTTATTTAAGTTATAGTTATTTAATTAATAGTTATTTAAGTTATAGTTATTTAAGTTATAGTTATTTAAGTTATAGTTATTTAATTTATAGTTATTTAAGTTATAGTTATTTAATTTATAGTTATTTAATTTATAGTTATTTAAGTTATAGTTATTTAAGTTATAGTTATTTAAGTTATGGTTATTTAAGTTATAGTTATTTAATTAATAGTAATTTAAGTTATAGTAATTTAAGTTTAGTTATTTAATTTATAGTTATTTAAGTTATAATTATTTAAGTTATAGTTATTTAAGTTATAGTTATTTAAGTTATAGTTATTTAAGTTATAGTTATTTAATTAATAGTTATTTAAGTTATAGTTATTTAAGTTATAGTTATTTAAGTTATAGTTATTTAAGTTATAGTTATTTAAGTTATAGTTATTTAATTTATAGTTATTTAATTTATAGTTATTTAAGTTATAGTTATTTAAGTTATAGTTATTTAAGTTATAGTTATTAAATTATAGTTATTTAAGTTATAGTAATTTAAGTTTAGTTATTTAATTTATAGTTATTTAAGTTATAGTTAATTAAGTTATCGTTATTTAAGTTATAGTTATTTAAGTTATAGTTATTAAATTATAGTTATTTAAGTTATAGTTATTTAATTTATAGTTTTTTCATTTATGATTATTATATTATAGTTATATAAATTATAGTAATTTAAGTTATAGTTATTTAAGTTATAGTTATTTAAGTTATAGTTATTTAAGTTATAGTTATTTAAGTTATAGTTATTTAATTAATAGTTATTTAAGTTATAGTTATTTAAGTTATAGTTATTTAAGTTATAGTTATTTAAGTTATAGTTATTTAATTAATAGTTATTTAAGTTATAGTTATTTAAGTTATAGTTATTTAAGTTATAGTTATTTAAGTTATAGTTATTTAAGTTATAGTTATTTAATTTATAGTTATTTAATTTATAGTTATTTAAGTTACAGTTATTTAAATTATAGTTATTTAAGTTATAGTTATTTAAGTTATAGTTATTTAATTAATAGTAATTTAAGTTATAGTAATTTAAGTTTAGTTATTTAATTTATAGTTATTTAAGTTATAGTTAATTAAGTTATCGTTAGTTAAGTTATAGTTATTTAAGTTATAGTTATTAAATTATAGTTATTTAAGTTATAGTTATTTAATTTATAGTTTTTTCATTTATGGTTATTTAAGTTATAGTTATTTAAGTTATAGTTATTTAAGTTATAGTTATTTAATTAATAGTTATTTAAGTTATAGTTATTTAAGTTATAGTTATTTAAGTTATAGTTATTTAAATTATAGTTATTTAAGTTATAGTTATTTAATTTATAGTTATTTAAGTTATTGTTATTTAAGTTATAGTTATTTAAGTTATAGTTATTTAAGTTATAGTTATTTAAGTTATAGTTATTTAAGTTATAGTTATTTAAGTTATAGTTATTTAATTAATAGTAATTTAAGTTATAGTAATTTAAGTTTAGTTATTTAATTTATAGTTATTTAAGTTATAGTTAATTAAGTTATCGTTAGTTAAGTTATAGTTATTTAAGTTATAGTTATTAAATTATAGTTATTTAAGTTATAGTTATTTAATTTATAGTTTTTTCATTTATGGTTATTTAAGTTATAGTTATTTAAGTTATAGTTATTTAAGTTATAGTTATTTAAGTTATAGTTATTTAAGTTATAGTTATTTAAGTTATAGTTATTTAATTTATAGTTATTTAATTTATAGTTATTTAAGTTATAGTTATTTAAGTTATAGTTATTTAAGTTA
Organism: Osedax frankpressi; assembly: GCA_964035775.1. NCBI lineage: Eukaryota > Metazoa > Annelida > Polychaeta > Sabellida > Siboglinidae > Osedax > Osedax frankpressi. Next base: position 1,998,628 of record OZ038314.1, read on the forward strand.
TAGTTATTTAAGTTATAGTTATTTAATTAATAGTAATTTAAGTTATAGTAATTTAAGTTTAGTTATTTAATTTATAGTTATTTAAGTTATAGTTATTTAAGTTATAGTTATTATATAATATTTATTTAAATTATAGTTATTTAAGATATATTTATTTAATTTATAGTTATTATATTATAATTATTTAAGTTTTAGTTATTTAAGTTATAGTTATTATATTATAGCTATTTAAGTGATATTTATTTAAGTTATAGTTATTTAATTAATAGTTATTTAATTTATAGTTATTTAAGTTATAGTTATTTAAGTTATAGTTATTAAATTATATTTATTTAAGTTATAGTTATTTAATTTATAGTTATTTAATTTATAGTTATTTAATTTATAGTTATTTAATTTATAGTTATTTAATTTATAGTTATTTAATTTATAGTTATTTAATTTATAGTTATTTAATTTATAGTTATTTAATTTATAGTTATTATAGTTATTTAAATTATAGTTATTTAAGTTATAGTTATTTAAGTTATAGTTATTTAAGTTATAGTTATTTAAGTTATAGTTATTTAAGTTATAGTTATTTAAGTTATAGTTATTTAAGTTATAGTTATTTAAGTTATAGTTATTTAAGTTATAGTTATTTAAGTTATAATTATTTAAATTATAGTTATATAAGTTATAGTTAATTAAGTTATCGTTATTTAAGTTATAGTTATTTAAGTTATAGTTATTTAAATTTTAGTTATATAAGTTATAGTTATTGAATTTATAGTTATTTAATATATAGTTATTTAAGTTATAGTTATTTAAGTTATAGTTATTTAAGTTATAGTTATTTAAGTTATAGTTATTTAAGTTATAGTTATTTAAGTTATAGTTATTTAAGTTATAGTTATTTAATTTATAGTTATTTAAGTTATAGTTTTTTAAGTTATAGTTATTTAAGTTATACTTATTTAAGTTATAGTTATTTAAGTTATAGTTATTTAAGTTATAGTTATTTAATTAATAGTTATTTAAGTTATAGTTATTTAAGTTATAGTTATTTAATTAATAGTTATTTAAGTTATAGTTATTTAAGTTATAGTTATTTAAGTTATAGTTATTTAAGTTATAGTTATTTAAGTTATAGTTATTTAAGTTATAGTTATTTAATTTATAGTTATTTAATTTATAGTTATTTAAGTTACAGTTATTTAAATTATAGTTATTTAAGTTATAGTTATTTAAGTTATAGTTATTTAATTAATAGTAATTTAAGTTATAGTAATTTAAGTTTAGTTATTTAATTTATAGTTATTTAAGTTATAGTTAATTAAGTTATCGTTAGTTAAGTTATAGTTATTTAAGTTATAGTTATTAAATTATAGTTATTTAAGTTATAGTTATTTAATTTATAGTTTTTTCATTTATGGTTATTTAAGTTATAGTTATTTAAGTTATAGTTATTTAAGTTATAGTTATTTAATTAATAGTTATTTAAGTTATAGTTATTTAAGTTATAGTTATTTAAGTTATAGTTATTTAAATTATAGTTATTTAAGTTATAGTTATTTAATTTATAGTTATTTAAGTTATTGTTATTTAAGTTATAGTTATTTAAGTTATAGTTATTTAAGTTATAGTTATTTAAGTTATAGTTATTTAAGTTATAGTTATTTAAGTTATAGTTATTTAATTAATAGTAATTTAAGTTATAGTAATTTAAGTTTAGTTATTTAATTTATAGTTATTTAAGTTATAGTTAATTAAGTTATCGTTAGTTAAGTTATAGTTATTTAAGTTATAGTTATTAAATTATAGTTATTTAAGTTATAGTTATTTAATTTATAGTTTTTTCATTTATGGTTATTTAAGTTATAGTTATTTAAGTTATAGTTATTTAAGTTATAGTTATTTAAGTTATAGTTATTTAAGTTATAGTTATTTAAGTTATAGTTATTTAATTTATAGTTATTTAATTTATAGTTATTTAAGTTATAGTTATTTAAGTTATAGTTATTTAAGTTATAGTTATTTAAGTTATAGTTATTTAATTAATAGTAATTTAAGTTATAGTAATTTAAGTTTAGTTATTTAATTTATAGTTATTTAAGTTATAGTTATTTAAGTTATAGTTATTATATAATATTTATTTAAATTATAGTTATTTAAGATATATTTATTTAATTTATAGTTATTATATTATAATTATTTAAGTTTTAGTTATTTAAGTTATAGTTATTATATTATAGCTATTTAAGTGATATTTATTTAAGTTATAGTTATTTAATTAATAGTTATTTAATTTATAGTTATTTAAGTTATAGTTATTTAAGTTATAGTTATTAAATTATATTTATTTAAGTTATAGTTATTTAATTTATAGTTATTTAATTTATAGTTATTTAATTTATAGTTATTTAATTTATAGTTATTTAATTTATAGTTATTTAATTTATAGTTATTTAATTTATAGTTATTTAATTTATAGTTATTTAATTTATAGTTATTATAGTTATTTAAATTATAGTTATTTAAGTTATAGTTATTTAAGTTATAGTTATTTAAGTTATAGTTATTTAAGTTATAGTTATTTAAGTTATAGTTATTTAAGTTATAGTTATTTAAGTTATAGTTATTTAAGTTATAGTTATTTAAGTTATAGTTATTTAAGTTATAATTATTTAAATTATAGTTATATAAGTTATAGTTAATTAAGTTATCGTTATTTAAGTTATAGTTATTTAAGTTATAGTTATTTAAATTTTAGTTATATAAGTTATAGTTATTGAATTTATAGTTATTTAATATATAGTTATTTAAGTTATAGTTATTTAAGTTATAGTTATTTAAGTTATAGTTATTTAAGTTATAGTTATTTAAGTTATAGTTATTTAAGTTATAGTTATTTAAGTTATAGTTATTTAATTTATAGTTATTTAAGTTATAGTTATTTAAGTTATAGTTATTTAAGTTATACTTATTTAAGTTATAGTTATTTAAGTTATAGTTATTTAAGTTATAGTTATTTAATTAATAGTTATTTAAGTTATAGTTATTTAAGTTATAGTTATTTAAGTTATAGTTATTTAAGTTATAGTTATTTAAGTTATAGTTATTTAAGTTATAGTTATTTAATTTATAGTTATTTAATTTATAGTTATTTAAGTTATAGTTATTTAAGTTATAGTTATTTAAGTTATAGTTATTTAAGTTATAGTTATTTAAGTTATAGTTATTTAAGTTATAGTTATTTAAGTTATAGTTATTTAAGTTATAGTTATTTAAGTTATAGTTATTTAAGTTATAGTTATTTAAGTTATAGTTATTTAATTAATAGTAATTTAAGTTATAGTAATTTAAGTTTAGTTATTTAAGTTATAGTTAATTAAGTTATCGTTAGTTAAGTTATAGTTATTTAAGTTATAGTTATTAAATTATAGTTATTTAAGTTATAGTTATTTAATTTATAGTTTTTTCATTTATGGTTATTTAAGTTATAGTTATTTAAGTTATAGTTATTTAAGTTATAGTTATTTAAGTTATAGTTATTTAAGTTATAGTTATTTAATTAATAGTTATTTAAGTTATAGTTATTTAAGTTATAGTTATTTAAGTTATAGTTATTTAAGTTATAGTTATTTAAGTTATAGTTATTTAATTTATAGTTATTTAATTTATAGTTATTTAAGTTACAGTTATTTAAATTATAGTTATTTAAGTTATAGTTATTTAAGTTATAGTTATTTAATTAATAGTAATTTAAGTTATAGTAATTTAAGTTTAGTTATTTAATTTATAGTTATTTAAGTTATAGTTAATTAAGTTATCGTTAGTTAAGTTATAGTTATTTAAGTTATAGTTATTAAATTATAGTTATTTAAGTTATAGTTATTTAATTTATAGTTTTTTCATTTATGGTTATTTAAGTTATAGTTATTTAAGTTATAGTTATTTAAGTTATAGTTATTTAATTAATAGTTATTTAAGTTATAGTTATTTAAGTTATAGTTATTTAAGTTATAGTTATTTAAATTATAGTTATTTAAGTTATAGTTATTTAATTTATAGTTATTTAAGTTATTGTTATTTAAGTTATAGTTATTTAAGTTATAGTTATTTAAGTTATAGTTATTTAAGTTATAGTTATTTAAGTTATAGTTATTTAAGTTATAGTTATTTAATTAATAGTAATTTAAGTTATAGTAATTTAAGTTTAGTTATTTAATTTATAGTTATTTAAGTTATAGTTAATTAAGTTATCGTTAGTTAAGTTATAGTTATTTAAGTTATAGTTATTAAATTATAGTTATTTAAGTTATAGTTATTTAATTTATAGTTTTTTCATTTATGGTTATTTAAGTTATAGTTATTTAAGTTATAGTTATTTAAGTTATAGTTATTTAAGTTATAGTTATTTAAGTTATAGTTATTTAAGTTATAGTTATTTAATTTATAGTTATTTAATTTATAGTTATTTAAGTTATAGTTATTTAAGTTATAGTTATTTAAGTTATAGTTATTTAAGTTATAGTTATTTAATTAATAGTAATTTAAGTTATAGTAATTTAAGTTTAGTTATTTAATTTATAGTTATTTAAGTTATAGTTATTTAAGTTATAGTTATTTAAGATATATTTATTTAATTTATAGTTATTATATTATAATTATTTAAGTTTTAGTTATTTAAGTTATAGTTATTATATTATAGCTATTTAAGTGATATTTATTTAAGTTATAGTTATTTAATTAATAGTTATTTAATTTATAGTTATTTAAGTTATAGTTATTTAAGTTATAGTTATTAAATTATATTTATTTAAGTTATAGTTATTTAATTTATAGTTATTTAATTTATAGTTATTTAATTTATAGTTATTTAATTTATAGTTATTTAATTTATAGTTATTTAATTTATAGTTATTTAATTTATAGTTATTATAGTTATTTAAATTATAGTTATTTAAGTTATAGTTATTTAAGTTATAGTTATTTAAGTTATAGTTATTTAAGTTATAGTTATTTAAGTTATAGTTATTTAAGTTATAGTTATTTAAGTTATAGTTATTTAAGTTATAGTTATTTAAGTTATAGTTATTTAAGTTATAATTATTTAAATTATAGTTATATAAGTTATAGTTAATTAAGTTATCGTTATTTAAGTTATAGTTATTTAAGTTATAGTTATTTAAATTTTAGTTATATAAGTTATAGTTATTGAATTTATAGTTATTTAATATATAGTTATTTAAGTTATAGTTATTTAAGTTATAGTTATTTAAGTTATAGTTATTTAAGTTATAGTTATTTAAGTTATAGTTATTTAAGTTATAGTTATTTAAGTTATAGTTATTTAATTTATAGTTATTTAAGTTATAGTTATTTAAGTTATAGTTATTTAAGTTATACTTATTTAAGTTATAGTTATTTAAGTTATAGTTATTTAAGTTATAGTTATTTAATTAATAGTTATTTAAGTTATAGTTATTTAAGTTATAGTTATTTAAGTTATAGTTATTTAAGTTATAGTTATTTAAGTTATAGTTATTTAATTTATAGTTATTTAATTTATAGTTATTTAAGTTATAGTTATTTAAGTTATAGTTATTTAAGTTATAGTTATTTAAGTTATAGTTATTTAAGTTATAGTTATTTAAGTTATAGTTATTTAAGTTATAGTTATTTAAGTTATAGTTATTTAAGTTATAGTTATTTAATTAATAGTAATTTAAGTTATAGTAATTTAAGTTTAGTTATTTAAGTTATAGTTAATTAAGTTATCGTTAGTTAAGTTATAGTTATTTAAGTTATAGTTATTAAATTATAGTTATTTAAGTTATAGTTATTTAATTTATAGTTTTTTCATTTATGGTTATTTAAGTTATAGTTATTTAAGTTATAGTTATTTAAGTTATAGTTATTTAAGTTATAGTTATTAAAGTTATAGTTATTTAAGTTATAGTTATTTAATTAATAGTTATTTAAGTTATAGTTATTTAAGTTATAGTTATTTAAGTTATAGTTATTTAAGTTATAGTTATTTAAGTTATAGTTATTTAATTTATAGTTATTTAATTTATAGTTATTTAAGTTATAGTTATTTAAGTTATAGTTATTTAAGTTATAGTTATTTAAGTTATAGTTATTTAATTAATAGTAATTTAAGTTATAGTAATTTAAGTTTAGTTATTTAATTTATAGTTATTTAAGTTATTTAATTAAGTTATCGTTAGTTAAGTTATAGTTATTTAAGTTATAGTTATTAAATTATAGTTATTTAAGTTATAGTTATTTAATTTATAGTTTTTTCATTTATGGTTATTTAAGTTATAGTTATTTAAGTTATAGTTATTTAAGTTATAGTTATTTAAGTTATAGTTATTTAAGTTATAGTTATTTAAGTTATAGTTATTTAAGTTATAGTTATTTAATTTATAGTTATTTAATTTATAGTTATTTAAGTTATAGTTATTTAAGTTATAGTTATTTAAGTTATAGTTATTTAAGTTATAGTTATTTAAGTTATAGTTATTTAATTTATAGTTATTTAATTTATAGTTATTTAAGTTATAGTTATTTAAGTTATAGTTATTTAAGTTATAGTTATTTAAGTTATAGTTATTTAATTAATAGTAATTTAAGTTATAGTAATTTAAGTTTAGTTATTTAATTTATAGTTATTTAAGTTATAGTTATTTAAGTTATAGTTTTTATATAATATTTATTTAAATTATAGTTATTTAAGATATATTTATTTAATTTATAGTTATTATATTATAATTATTTAAGTTTTAGTTATTTAAGTTATAGTTATTATATTATAGCTATTTAAGTGATATTTATTTAAGTTATAGTTATTTAATTAATAGTTATTTAATTTATAGTTATTTAAGTTATAGTTATTTAAGTTATAGTTATTAAATTATATTTATTTAAGTTATAGTTATTTAATTTATAGTTATTTAATTTATAGTTATTTAATTTATAGTTATTTAATTTATAGTTATTTAATTTATAGTTATTTAATTTATAGTTATTTAATTTATAGTTATTATAGTTATTTAAATTATAGTTATTTAAGTTATAGTTATTTAAGTTATAGTTATTTAAGTTATAGTTATTTAAGTTATAGTTATTTAAGTTATAGTTATTTAAGTTATAGTTATTTAAGTTATAGTTATTTAAGTTATAATTATTTAAATTATAGTTATATAAGTTATAGTTAATTAAGTTATCGTTATTTAAGTTATAGTTATTTAAGTTATAGTTATTTAAATTTTAGTTATATAAGTTATAGTTATTGAATTTATAGTTATTTAATATATAGTTATTTAAGTTATAGTTATTTAAGTTATAGTTATTTAAGTTATAGTTATTTAAGTTATAGTTATTTAAGTTATAGTTATTTAAGTTATAGTTATTTAAGTTATAGTTATTTAAGTTATAGTTATTTAATTTATAGTTATTTAAGTTATAGTTATTTAAGTTATAGTTATTTAAGTTATAGTTATTTAAGTTATAGTTATTTAAGTTATAGTTATTTAATTAATAGTTATTTAAGTTATAGTTATTTAAGTTATAGTTATTTAAGTTATAGTTATTTAAGTTATAGTTATTTAAGTTATAGTTATTTAATTTATAGTTATTTAATTTATAGTTATTTAAGTTATAGTTATTTAAGTTATAGTTATTTAAGTTATAGTTATTTAAGTTATAGTTATTTAAGTTATAGTTATTTAAGTTATAGTTATTTAAGTTATAGTTATTTAAGTTATAGTTATTTAAGTTATAGTTATTTAAGTTATAGTTATTTAATTAATAGTAATTTAAGTTATAGTAATTTAAGTTTAGTTATTTAATTTATAGTTATTTAAGTTATAGTTAATTAAGTTATCGTTAGTTAAGTTATAGTTATTTAAGTTATAGTTATTAAATTATAGTTATTTAAGTTATAGTTATTTAATTTATAGTTTTTTCATTTATGTTTATTTAAGTTATAGTTATTTAAGTTATAGTTATTTAAGTTATAGTTATTTAAGTTATAGTTATTAAAGTTATAGTTATTTAAGTTATAGTTATTTAATTAATAGTTATTTAAGTTATAGTTATTTAAGTTATAGTTATTTAAGTTATAGTTATTTAAGTTATAGTTATTTAAGTTATAGTTATTTAATTTATAGTTATTTAATTTATAGTTATTTAAATTATAGTTATTTAAGTTATAGTTATTTAAGTTATAGTTATTTAAGTTATAGTTATTTAATTAATAGTAATTTAATTTATAGTTTTTTCATTTATGGTTATTATATTATAGTTATATAAATTATAGTTATTTAAGTTATAGTTATTTAAGTTATATTTATTTAAGTTATAGTTATTTAAGTTATAGTTATTTAATTTATAGTTATTTAAGTTATAGTTATTTAAGTTATAGTTATTTAATTTATAGTTATTTAATTTATAGTTATTTAAGTTATAGTTATTTAAGTTATAGTTATTTAAGTTATAGTTATTTAAGTTATAGTTATTTAATTAATAGTAATTTAAGTTATAGTAATTTAAGTTTAGTTATTTAATTTATAGTTATTTAAGTTATAGTTAATTAAGTTATCGTTAGTTAAGTTATAGTTATTTAAGTTATAGTTATTAAATTATAGTTATTTAAGTTATAGTTATTTAATTTATAGTTTTTTCATTTATGGTTATTTAAGTTATAGTTATTTAAGTTATAGTTATTTAAGTTATAGTTACTTAAGTTATAGTTATTTAAGTTATAGTTATTTAAGTTATAGTTATTTAAGTTATAGTTATTTAAGTTATAGTTATTTAAGTTATAGTTATTTAATTAATAGTTATTTAAGTTATAGTTATTTAAGTTATAGTTATTTAAGTTATAGTTATTTAAGTTATAGTTATTTAAGTTATAGTTATTTAATTTATAGTTATTTAAGTTATAGTTATTTAAGTTATAGTTATTTAAGTTAAGTTATTTAAGTTATAGTTATTTAAGTTATAGTTATTTAAGTTATAGTTATTTAAGTTATAGTTATTTAAGTTATAGTTATTTAATTAATAGTTATTTAAGTTATAGTTATTTAAGTTATAGTTATTTAAGTTATAGTTATTTAAGTTATAGTTATTTAAGTTATAGTTATTTAATTTATAGTTATTTAATTTATAGTTATTTAAGTTATAGTTATTTAAGTTATAGTTATTTAAGTTATGGTTATTTAAGTTATAGTTATTTAATTAATAGTAATTTAAGTTATAGTAATTTAAGTTTAGTTATTTAATTTATAGTTATTTAAGTTATAATTATTTAAGTTATAGTTATTTAAGTTATAGTTATTTAATTTATAGTTATTTAAGTTATAGTTATTTAATTAATAGTTATTTAAGTTATAGTTATTTAAGTTATAGTTATTTAAGTTATAGTTATTTAAGTTATAGTTATTTAATTTATAGTTATTTAATTTATAGTTATTTAAGTTATAGTTATTTAAGTTATAGTTATTTAAGTTATAGTTATTTAATTAATAGTAATTTAAGTTATAGTAATTTAAGTTTAGTTATTTAATTTATAGTTATTTAAGTTATAGTTAATTAAGTTATCGTTATTTAAGTTATAGTTATTTAAGTTATAGTTATTAAATTATAGTTATTTAAGTTATAGTTATTTAATTTATAGTTTTTTCATTTATGATTATTATATTATAGTTATATAAATTATAGTAATTTAAGTTATAGTTATTTAAGTTATAGTTATTTAAGTTATAGTTATTTAAGTTATAGTTATTTAAGTTATAGTTATTTAAGTTATAGTTATTTAATTAATAGTTATTTAAGTTATAGTTATTTAAGTTATAGTTATTTAAGTTATAGTTATTTAAGTTATAGTTATTTAATTAATAGTTATTTAAGTTATAGTTATTTAAGTTATAGTTATTTAAGTTATAGTTATTTAAGTTATAGTTATTTAAGTTATAGTTATTTAATTTATAGTTATTTAATTTATAGTTATTTAAGTTACAGTTATTTAAATTATAGTTATTTAAGTTATAGTTATTTAAGTTATAGTTATTTAATTAATAGTAATTTAAGTTATAGTAATTTAAGTTTAGTTATTTAATTTATAGTTATTTAAGTTATAGTTAATTAAGTTATCGTTAGTTAAGTTATAGTTATTTAAGTTATAGTTATTAAATTATAGTTATTTAAGTTATAGTTATTTAATTTATAGTTTTTTCATTTATGGTTATTTAAGTTATAGTTATTTAAGTTATAGTTATTTAAGTTATAGTTATTTAATTAATAGTTATTTAAGTTATAGTTATTTAAGTTATAGTTATTTAAGTTATAGTTATTTAAATTATAGTTATTTAAGTTATAGTTATTTAATTTATAGTTATTTAAGTTATTGTTATTTAAGTTATAGTTATTTAAGTTATAGTTATTTAAGTTATAGTTATTTAAGTTATAGTTATTTAACTTATAGTTATTTAATTAATAGTTATTTAAGTTATAGTTATTTAAGTTATAGTTATTTAAGTTATAGTTATTTAAGTTATAGTTATTTAAGTTATAGTTATTTAATTTATAGTTATTTAATTTATAGTTATTTAATTTATAGTTATTTAAGTTATAGTTATTTAAGTTATAGTTATTTAAGTTATAGTTATTTAAGTTATAGTTATTTAATTAATAGTAATTTAAGTTATAGTAATTTAAGTTTAGTTATTTAATTTATAGTTATTTAAGTTATAGTTAATTAAGTTATCGTTAGTTAAGTTATAGTTATTTAAGTTATAGTTATTAAATTATAGTTATTTAAGTTATAGTTATTTAATTTATAGTTTTTTCATTTATGGTTATTTAAGTTATAGTTATTTAAGTTATAGTTATTTAAGTTATAGTTACTTAAGTTATAGTTATTTAAGTTATAGTTATTTAAGTTATAGTTATTTAATATATAGTTATTTAATTTATAGTTATTTAAGTTATAGTTATTTAAGTTATAGTTATTTAAGTTATAGTTATTTAAGTTATAGTTATTTAAGTTATAGTTATTTAATTAATAGTAATTTAAGTTATAGTAATTTAAGTTTAGTTATTTAATTTATAGTTATTTAAGTTATAGTTATTTAAGTTATAGTTATTTAAGTTATAGTTATTTAAGTTATAGTTATTATATAATATTTATTTAAGTTATAGTTATTTAAGATATATTTATTTAATTTATAGTTATTATATTATAATTATTTAAGTTTTAGTTATTTAAGTTATAGTTATTATATTATAGCTATTTAAGTGATATTTATTTAAGTTATAGTTATTTAATTAATAGTTATTTAATTTATAGTTATTTAAGTTATAGTTATTTAAGTTATAGTTATTAAATTATATTTATTTAAGTTATAGTTATTTAATTTATAGTTATTTAATTTATAGTTATTTAATTTATAGTTATTTAATTTATAGTTATTTAATTTATAGTTATTTAATTTATAGTTATTTAATTTATAGTTATTTAATTTATAGTTATTTAATTTATAGTTATTTAATTTATAGTTATTTAATTTATAGTTATTTAATTTATAGTTATTTAATTTATAGTTATTTAATTTATAGTTATTTAATTTATAGTTATTATAGTTATTTAAGTTATAGTTATTTAAGTTATAGTTATTTAAGTTATAGTTATTTAAGTTATAGTTATTTAAGTTATAGTTATTTAAGTTATAGTTATTTAAGTTATAGTTATTTAAGTTATAGTTATTTAAGTTATAGTTATTTAAGTTATAGTTATTTAAGTTATAGTTATTTAAGTTATAGTTATTTAAGTTATAATTATTTAAATTATAGTTATATAAGTTATAGTTAATTAAGTTATCGTTATTTAAGTTATAGTTATTTAAATTTTAGTTATTTAAATTTTAGTTATATAAGTTATAGTTATTGAATTTATAGTTATTTAAGTTATAGTTATTTAAGTTATAGTTATTTAAGTTATAGTTATTTAAGTTATAGTTATTTAAGTAATAGTTATTTAATTTATAGTTATTTAAGTTATAGTTATTTAAGTTATAGTTATTTAAGTTATAGTTATTTAAGTTATAGTTATTTAAGTTATAGTTATTTAAGTTATAGTTATTTAATTAATAGTTATTTAAGTTATAGTTATTTAAGTTATAGTTATTTAAGTTATAGTTATTTAAGTTATAGTTATTTAAGTTATAGTTATTTAATTTATAGTTATTTAATTTATAGTTATTTAAGTTATAGTTATTTAAGTTATAGTTATTTAAGTTATAGTTATTTAAGTTATAGTTATTTACATTTTAGTTATATAAGTTATAGTTATTGAATTTATAGTTATTTAATTTATAGTTATTTAAGTTATAGCTATTTAAGTTATAGTTATTTAAGTTATAGTTATTTAAGTTATAGTTATTTAAGTTATTGTTATTTAAGTTATAGTTATTTAAGTTATAGTTATTTAATTAATAGTTATTTAAGTTATAGTTATTTAAGTTATAGTTATTTAAGTTATAGTTATTTAAGTTATAGTTATTTAAGTTATAGTTATTTAAGTTATAGTTATTTAATTTATAGTTATTTAATTTATAGTTATTTAAGTTATAGTTATTTAAGTTATAGTTATTTAAGTTATAGTTATTTAAGTTATAGTTATTTAATTAATAGTAATTTAAGTTATAGTAATTTAAGTTTAGTTATTTAATTTATAGTTATTTAAGTTATAGTTAATTAAGTTATCGTTAGTTAATTTATAGTTATTTAAGTTATAGTTATTAAATTATAGTTATTTAAGTTATAGTTATTTAATTTATAGTTTTTTCATTTATGGTTATTTAAGTTATAGTTATTTAAGTTATAGTTATTTAAGTTATAGTTATTTAAGTTATAGTTATTTAATTAATAGTTATTTAAGTTATAGTTATTTAATTAATAGTTATTTAAGTTATAGTTATTTAAGTTATAGTTATTTAAGTTATAGTTATTTAAGTTAAAGTTATTTAAGTTATAGTTATTTAATTTATAGTTATTTAAGTTATAGTTATTTAAGTTATAGTTATTTAAGTTATAGTTATTTAAGTTATAGTTATTTAAGTTATAGTTATTTAAGTTATAGTTATTTAAGTTATAGTTATTTAAGTTATAGTTATTTAAGTTATAGTTATTTAAGTTATAGTTATTTAAGTTATAGTTATTTAAGTTATAGTTATTTAATTAATAGTTATTTAAGTTATAGTTATTTAAGTTATAGTTATTTAAGTTATATTTATTTAAGTTATAGTTATTTAAGTTATAGTTATTTAATTTATAGTTATTTAATTTATAGTTATTTAAGTTATAGTTATTTAAGTTATAGTTATTTAAGTTATAGTTATTTAATTAATAGTAATTTAAGTTATAGTAATTTAAGTTTAGTTATTTAATTTATAGTTATTTAAGTTATAGTTAATTAAGTTATCGTTAGTTAAGTTATAGTTATTTAAGTTATAGTTATTAAATTATAGTTATTTAAGTTATAGTTATTTAATTTATAGTTTTTTCATTTATGGTTATTATATTATAGTTATATAAATGATAGTTATTTAAGTTATAGTTATTTAAGTTGTAGTTATTTAAGTTATAGTTATTTAAGTTATAGTTATTTAAGTTATAGTTATTTAAGTTATAGTTATTTAATTAATAGTTATTTAAGTTATAGTTATTTAAGTTATAGTTATTTAAGTTATAGTTATTTAAGTTATAGTTATTTAAGTTATAGTTATTTAAGTTATAGTTATTTAATTAATAGTTATTTAAGTTATAGTTATTTAAGTTATAGTTATTAAATTATAGTTATTTAAGTTATAGTTATTTAAGTTATAGTTATTTAAGTTATAGTTATTTAATTAATAGTTATTTAAGTTATAGTTATTTAAGTTATAGTTATTTAAGTTATAGTTATTTAAGTTATAGTTATTTAAGTTATAGTTATTTAATTTATAGTTATTTAATTTATAGTTATTTAAGTTATAGTTATTTAAGTTATAGTTATTTAAGTTATAGTTATTTAAGTTATAGTTATTTAAGTTATAGTTATTTAATTAATAGTAATTTAAGTTATAGTAATTTAAGTTTAGTTATTTAATTTATAGTTATTTAAGTTATAGTTAATTAAGTTATCGTTAGTTAAGTTATAGTTATTTAAGTTATAGTTATTAAATTATAGTTATTTAAGTTATAGTTATTTAATTTATTGTTTTTTCATTTATGGTTATTTAAGTTATAGTTATTTAAGTTATAGTTATTTAAGTTATAGTTATTTAAGTTATAGTTATTTAAGTTATAGTTATTTAAGTTATAGTTATTTAAGTTATAGTTATTTAAGTTATGGTTATTTAAGTTATAGTTATTTAAGTTATAGTTATTTAAGTTATAGTTATTTAAGTTATAGTTATTTAAGTTATAGTTATTTAATTAATAGTTATTTAAGTTATAGTTATTTAAGTTATAGTTATTTAAGTTATAGTTATTTAAGTTATAGTTATTTAAGTTATAGTTATTTAATTTATAGTTATTTAAGTTATAGTTATTTAAGTTATAGTTATTAAATTATAGTTATTTAAGTTATAGTTATTTAATTTATAGTTTTTTCATTTATGGTTATTATATTATAGTTATATAAATTATAGTTATTTAAGTTATAGTTATTTAAGTTATAGTTATTTAAGTTATAGTTATTTAAGTTATAGTTATTTAAGTTATAGTTATTTAAGTTATAGTTATTTAAGTTATAGTTATTTAAGTTATAGTTATTTAAGTTATAGTTATTTAAGTTATAGTTATTTAAGTTATAGTTATTTAATTAATAGTTATTTAAGTTATAGTTATTTAAGTTATAGTTATTTAAGTTATAGTTATTTAAGTTATAGTTATTTAAGTTATAGTTATTTAATTTATAGTTATTTAAGTTATAGTTATTTAAGTTATAGTTATTTAAGTTATAGTTATTTAAGTTATAGTTATTTAAGTTATAGTTATTTAAGTTATAGTTATTTAAGTTATAGTTATTTAAGTTATAGTTATTTAATTAATAGTTATTTAAGTTATAGTTATTTAAGTTATAGTTATTTAAGTTATAGTTATTTAAGTTATAGTTATTTAAGTTATAGTTATTTAAGTTATAGTTATTTAAGTTATAGTTATTTAAGTTATAGTTATTTAAGTTATAGTTATTTAATTTATAGTTATTTAATTTATAGTTATTTAAGTTATAGTTATTTAAGTTATAGTTATTTAAGTTATAGTTATTTAAGTTATAGTTATTTAATTAATAGTAATTTAAGTTATAGTAATTTATGTTTAGTTATTTAATTTATAGTTATTTAAGTTATAGTTAATTAAGTTATCGTTAGTTAAGTTATAGTTATTTAAGTTATAGTTATTAAATTATAGTTATTTAAGTTATAGTTATTTAATTTATAGTTTTTTCATTAATGGTTATTTAAGTTATAGTTATTTAAGTTATAGTTATTTAAGTTATAGTTATTTAAGTTATAGTTATTTAAGTTATAGTTATTTAATTAATAGTTATTTAAGTTATAGTTATTTAAGTTATAGTTATTTAAGTTATAGTTATTTAATTTATTGTTATTTAAGTTATAGTTATTTAAGTTATAGTTATTTAAGTTATAGTTATTTAAGTTATAGTTATTTAAGTTATAGTTATTTAAGTTATAGTTATTTAAGTTATAGTTATTTAATTAATAGTTATTTAAGTTATAGTTATTTAAGTTATAGTTATTTAAGTTATAGTTATTTAAGTTATAGTTATTTAAGTTATAGTTATTTAATTTATAGTTATTTAATTTATAGTTATTTAAGTTATAATTATTTAAGTTATAGTTATTTAAGTTATAGTTATTTAAGTTATAGTTATTTAATTAATAGTAATTTAAGTTATAGTAATTTAAGTTTAGTTATTTAATTTATAGTTATTTAATTTATAGTTAATTAAGTTATCGTTAGTTAAGTTATAGTTATTTAAGTTATAGTTATTAAATTATAGTTATTTAAGTTATAGTTATTTAATTTATAGTTTTTTCATTTATGGTTATTATATTATAGTTATATAAATGATAGTTATTTAAGTTATAGTTATTTAAGTTATAGTTATTTAAGTTATAGTTATTTAAGTTATAGTTATTTAAGTTATAGTTATTTAAGTTATAGTTATTTAAGTTATAGTTATTTAATTAATAGTTATTTAAGTTATAGTTATTTAAGTTATAGTTATTTAAGTTATAGTTATTTAAGTTATAGTTATTTAAGTTATAGTTATTTAAGTTATAGTTATTTAATTAATAGTTATTTAAGTTATAGTTATTTAAGTTATAGTTATTAAATTATAGTTATTTAAGTTATAGTTATTTAAGTTATAGTTATTTAAGTTATAGTTATTTAATTAATAGTTATTTAAGTTATAGTTATTTAAGTTATAGTTATTTAAGTTATAGTTATTTAAGTTATAGTTATTTAAGTTATAGTTATTTAATTTATAGTTATTTAATTTATAGTTATTTAAGTTATAGTTATTTAAGTTATAGTTATTTAAGTTATAGTTATTTAAGTTATAGTTATTTAAGTTATAGTTATTTAATTAATAGTAATTTAAGTTATAGTAATTTAAGTTTAGTTATTTAATTTATAGTTATTTAAGTTATAGTTAATTAAGTTATCGTTAGTTAAGTTATAGTTATTTAAGTTATAGTTATTAAATTATAGTTATTTAAGTTATAGTTATTTAATTTATTGTTTTTTCATTTATGGTTATTTAAGTTATAGTTATTTAAGTTATAGTTATTTAAGTTATAGTTATTTAAGTTATAGTTATTTAAGTTATAGTTATTTAAGTTATAGTTATTTAAGTTATGGTTATTTAAGTTATAGTTATTTAAGTTATAGTTATTTAAGTTATAGTTATTTAAGTTATAGTTATTTAAGTTATAGTTATTTAATTAATAGTTATTTAAGTTATAGTTATTTAAGTTATAGTTATTTAAGTTATAGTTATTTAAGTTATAGTTATTTAAGTTATAGTTATTTAATTTATAGTTATTTAAGTTATAGTTATTTAAGTTATAGTTATTAAATTATAGTTATTTAAGTTATAGTTATTTAATTTATAGTTTTTTCATTTATGGTTATTATATTATAGTTATATAAATTATAGTTATTTAAGTTATAGTTATTTAAGTTATAGTTATTTAAGTTATAGTTATTTAAGTTATAGTTATTTAAGTTATAGTTATTTAAGTTATAGTTATTTAAGTTATAGTTATTTAAGTTATAGTTATTTAAGTTATAGTTATTTAAGTTATAGTTATTTAAGTTATAGTTATTTAATTAATAGTTATTTAAGTTATAGTTATTTAAGTTATAGTTATTTAAGTTATAGTTATTTAAGTTATAGTTATTTAAGTTATAGTTATTTAATTTATAGTTATTTAAGTTATAGTTATTTAAGTTATAGTTATTTAAGTTATAGTTATTTAAGTTATAGTTATTTAAGTTATAGTTATTTAAGTTATAGTTATTTAAGTTATAGTTATTTAAGTTATAGTTATTTAAGTTATAGTTATTTAATTAATAGTTATTTAAGTTATAGTTATTTAAGTTATAGTTATTTAAGTTATAGTTATTTAAGTTATAGTTATTTAAGTTATAGTTATTTAAGTTATAGTTATTTAAGTTATAGTTATTTAAGTTATAGTTATTTAAGTTATAGTTATTTAATTTATAGTTATTTAATTTATAGTTATTTAAGTTATAGTTATTTAAGTTATAGTTATTTAAGTTATAGTTATTTAAGTTATAGTTATTTAATTAATAGTAATTTAAGTTATAGTAATTTATGTTTAGTTATTTAATTTATAGTTATTTAAGTTATAGTTAATTAAGTTATCGTTAGTTAAGTTATAGTTATTTAAGTTATAGTTATTAAATTATAGTTATTTAAGTTATAGTTATTTAATTTATAGTTTTTTCATTAATGGTTATTTAAGTTATAGTTATTTAAGTTATAGTTATTTAAGTTATAGTTATTTAAGTTATAGTTATTTAAGTTATAGTTATTTAATTAATAGTTATTTAAGTTATAGTTATTTAAGTTATAGTTATTTAAGTTATAGTTATTTAATTTATTGTTATTTAAGTTATAGTTATTTAAGTTATAGTTATTTAAGTTATAGTTATTTAAGTTATAGTTATTTAAGTTATAGTTATTTAAGTTATAGTTATTTAAGTTATAGTTATTTAATTAATAGTTATTTAAGTTATAGTTATTTAAGTTATAGTTATTTAAGTTATAGTTATTTAAGTTATAGTTATTTAAGTTATAGTTATTTAATTTATAGTTATTTAATTTATAGTTATTTAAGTTATAATTATTTAAGTTATAGTTATTTAAGTTATAGTTATTTAAGTTATAGTTATTTAATTAATAGTAATTTAAGTTATAGTAATTTAAGTTTAGTTATTTAATTTATAGTTATTTAATTTATAGTTATTTAAGTTATAGTTAATTAAGTTATCGTTAGTTAAGTTATAGTTATTTAAGTTATAGTTATTAAATTATAGTTATTTAAGTTATAGTTATTTAATTTATAGTTTTTTCATTTATGGTTATAATATTATAGTTATATAAATTATAGTTATTTAAGTTATAGTTATTTAAGTTATAGTTATTTAAGTTATAGTTATTTAAGTTATAGTTATTTAAGTTATAGTTATTTAATTAATAGTTATTTAAGTTATAGTTATTTAAGTTATAGTTATTTAAGTTATAGTTATTTAAGTTATAGTTATTTAAGTTATAGTTATTTAATTAATAGTTATTTAAGTTATAGTTATTTAAGTTATAGTTATTTAAGTTATAGTTATTTAAGTTATAGTTATTTAAGTTATAGTTATTTAATTTATAGTTATTTAATTTATAGTTATTTAAGTTATAGTTATTTAAGTTATAATTATTTAATTAATAGTAATTTAAGTTATAGTAATTTAAGTTTAGTTATTTAATTTATAGTTATTTAATTTATAGTTAATTAAGTTATCGTTAGTTAAGTTATAGTTATTTAAGTTATAGTTATTAAATTATAGTTATTTAAGTTATAGTTATTTAATTTATAGTTTTTTCATTTATGGTTATTATATTATAGTTATATAAATGATAGTTATTTAAGTTATAGTTATTTAAGTTATAGTTATTTAAGTTATAGTTATTTAAGTTATAGTTATTTAAGTTATAGTTATTTAAGTTATAGTTATTTAATTAATAGTTATTTAAGTTATAGTTATTTAAGTTATAGTTATTTAAGTTATAGTTATTTAAGTTATAGTTATTTAAGTTATAGTTATTTAAGTTATAGTTATTTAATTAATAGTTATTTAAGTTATAGTTATTTAAGTTATAGTTATTAAATTATAGTTATTTAAGTTATAGTTATTTAAGTTATAGTTATTTAAGTTATAGTTATTTAATTAATAGTTATTTAAGTTATAGTTATTTAAGTTATAGTTATTTAAGTTATAGTTATTTAAGTTATAGTTATTTAAGTTATAGTTATTTAATTTATAGTTATTTAATTTATAGTTATTTAAGTTATAGTTATTTAAGTTATAGTTATTTAAGTTATAGTTATTTAAGTTATAGTTATTTAAGTTATAGTTATTTAATTAATAGTAATTTAAGTTATAGTAATTTAAGTTTAGTTATTTAATTTATAGTTATTTAAGTTATAGTTAATTAAGTTATCGTTAGTTAAGTTATAGTTATTTAAGTTATAGTTATTAAATTATAGTTATTTAAGTTATAGTTATTTAATTTATTGTTTTTTCATTTATGGTTATTTAAGTTATAGTTATTTAAGTTATAGTTATTTAAGTTATAGTTATTTAAGTTATAGTTATTTAAGTTATAGTTATTTAAGTTATAGTTATTTAAGTTATGGTTATTTAAGTTATAGTTATTTAAGTTATAGTTATTTAAGTTATAGTTATTTAAGTTATAGTTATTTAAGTTATAGTTATTTAATTAATAGTTATTTAAGTTATAGTTATTTAAGTTATAGTTATTTAAGTTATAGTTATTTAAGTTATAGTTATTTAAGTTATAGTTATTTAATTTATAGTTATTTAAGTTATAGTTATTTAAGTTATAGTTATTAAATTATAGTTATTTAAGTTATAGTTATTTAATTTATAGTTTTTTCATTTATGGTTATTATATTATAGTTATATAAATTATAGTTATTTAAGTTATAGTTATTTAAGTTATAGTTATTTAAGTTATAGTTATTTAAGTTATAGTTATTTAAGTTATAGTTATTTAAGTTATAGTTATTTAAGTTATAGTTATTTAAGTTATAGTTATTTAAGTTATAGTTATTTAAGTTATAGTTATTTAAGTTATAGTTATTTAAGTTATAGTTATTTAATTAATAGTAATTTAAGTTATAGTAATTTATGTTTAGTTATTTAATTTATAGTTATTTAAGTTATAGTTAATTAAGTTATCGTTAGTTAAGTTATAGTTATTTAAGTTATAGTTATTAAATTATAGTTATTTAAGTTATAGTTATTTAATTTATAGTTTTTTCATTAATGGTTATTTAAGTTATAGTTATTTAAGTTATAGTTATTTAAGTTATAGTTATTTAAGTTATAGTTATTTAAGTTATAGTTATTTAATTAATAGTTATTTAAGTTATAGTTATTTAAGTTATAGTTATTTAAGTTATAGTTATTTAATTTATTGTTATTTAAGTTATAGTTATTTAAGTTATAGTTATTTAAGTTATAGTTATTTAAGTTATAGTTATTTAAGTTATAGTTATTTAAGTTATAGTTATTTAAGTTATAGTTATTTAATTAATAGTTATTTAAGTTATAGTTATTTAAGTTATAGTTATTTAAGTTATAGTTATTTAAGTTATAGTTATTTAAGTTATAGTTATTTAATTTATAGTTATTTAATTTATAGTTATTTAAGTTATAATTATTTAAGTTATAGTTATTTAAGTTATAGTTATTTAAGTTATAGTTATTTAATTAATAGTAATTTAAGTTATAGTAATTTAAGTTTAGTTATTTAATTTATAGTTATTTAATTTATAGTTATTTAAGTTATAGTTAATTAAGTTATCGTTAGTTAAGTTATAGTTATTTAAGTTATAGTTATTAAATTATAGTTATTTAAGTTATAGTTATTTAATTTATAGTTTTTTCATTTATGGTTATAATATTATAGTTATATAAATTATAGTTATTTAAGTTATAGTTATTTAAGTTATAGTTATTTAAGTTATAGTTATTTAAGTTATAGTTATTTAAGTTATAGTTATTTAATTAATAGTTATTTAAGTTATAGTTATTTAAGTTATAGTTATTTAAGTTATAGTTATTTAAGTTATAGTTATTTAAGTTATAGTTATTTAATTAATAGTTATTTAAGTTATAGTTATTTAAGTTATAGTTATTTAAGTTATAGTTATTTAAGTTATAGTTATTTAAGTTATAGTTATTTAATTTATAGTTATTTAATTTATAGTTATTTAAGTTATAGTTATTTAAGTTATAATTATTTAATTAATAGTAATTTAAGTTATAGTAATTTAAGTTTAGTTATTTAATTTATAGTTATTTAATTTATAGTTAATTAAGTTATCGTTAGTTAAGTTATAGTTATTTAAGTTATAGTTATTAAATTATAGTTATTTAAGTTATAGTTATTTAATTTATAGTTTTTTCATTTATGGTTATTATATTATAGTTATATAAATGATAGTTATTTAAGTTATAGTTATTTAAGTTATAGTTATTTAAGTTATAGTTATTTAAGTTATAGTTATTTAAGTTATAGTTATTTAAGTTATAGTTATTTAATTAATAGTTATTTAAGTTATAGTTATTTAAGTTATAGTTATTTAAGTTATAGTTATTTAAGTTATAGTTATTTAAGTTATAGTTATTTAAGTTATAGTTATTTAATTAATAGTTATTTAAGTTATAGTTATTTAAGTTATAGTTATTAAATTATAGTTATTTAAGTTATAGTTATTTAAGTTATAGTTATTTAAGTTATAGTTATTTAATTAATAGTTATTTAAGTTATAGTTATTTAAGTTATAGTTATTTAAGTTATAGTTATTTAAGTTATAGTTATTTAAGTTATAGTTATTTAATTTATAGTTATTTAATTTATAGTTATTTAAGTTATAGTTATTTAAGTTATAGTTATTTAAGTTATAGTTATTTAAGTTATAGTTATTTAAGTTATAGTTATTTAATTAATAGTAATTTAAGTTATAGTAATTTAAGTTTAGTTATTTAATTTATAGTTATTTAAGTTATAGTTAATTAAGTTATCGTTAGTTAAGTTATAGTTATTTAAGTTATAGTTATTAAATTATAGTTATTTAAGTTATAGTTATTTAATTTATTGTTTTTTCATTTATGGTTATTTAAGTTATAGTTATTTAAGTTATAGTTATTTAAGTTATAGTTATTTAAGTTATAGTTATTTAAGTTATAGTTATTTAAGTTATAGTTATTTAAGTTATGGTTATTTAAGTTATAGTTATTTAAGTTATAGTTATTTAAGTTATAGTTATTTAAGTTATAGTTATTTAAGTTATAGTTATTTAATTAATAGTTATTTAAGTTATAGTTATTTAAGTTATAGTTATTTAAGTTATAGTTATTTAAGTTATAGTTATTTAAGTTATAGTTATTTAATTTATAGTTATTTAAGTTATAGTTATTTAAGTTATAGTTATTAAATTATAGTTATTTAAGTTATAGTTATTTAATTTATAGTTTTTTCATTTATGGTTATTATATTATAGTTATATAAATTATAGTTATTTAAGTTATAGTTATTTAAGTTATAGTTATTTAAGTTATAGTTATTTAAGTTATAGTTATTTAAGTTATAGTTATTTAAGTTATAGTTATTTAAGTTATAGTTATTTAAGTTATAGTTATTTAAGTTATAGTTATTTAAGTTATAGTTATTTAAGTTATAGTTATTTAATTAATAGTTATTTAAGTTATAGTTATTTAAGTTATAGTTATTTAAGTTATAGTTATTTAAGTTATAGTTATTTAAGTTATAGTTATTTAATTTATAGTTATTTAAGTTATAGTTATTTAAGTTATAGTTATTTAAGTTATAGTTATTTAAGTTATAGTTATTTAAGTTATAGTTATTTAAGTTATAGTTATTTAAGTTATAGTTATTTAAGTTATAGTTATTTAATTAATAGTTATTTAAGTTATAGTTATTTAAGTTATAGTTATTTAAGTTATAGTTATTTAAGTTATAGTTATTTAAGTTATAGTTATTTAAGTTATAGTTATTTAAGTTATAGTTATTTAAGTTATAGTTATTTAAGTTATAGTTATTTAATTTATAGTTATTTAATTTATAGTTATTTAAGTTATAGTTATTTAAGTTATAGTTATTTAAGTTATAGTTATTTAAGTTATAGTTATTTAATTAATAGTAATTTAAGTTATAGTAATTTATGTTTAGTTATTTAATTTATAGTTATTTAAGTTATAGTTAATTAAGTTATCGTTAGTTAAGTTATAGTTATTTAAGTTATAGTTATTAAATTATAGTTATTTAAGTTATAGTTATTTAATTTATAGTTTTTTCATTAATGGTTATTTAAGTTATAGTTATTTAAGTTATAGTTATTTAAGTTATAGTTATTTAAGTTATAGTTATTTAAGTTATAGTTATTTAATTAATAGTTATTTAAGTTATAGTTATTTAAGTTATAGTTATTTAAGTTATAGTTATTTAATTTATTGTTATTTAAGTTATAGTTATTTAAGTTATAGTTATTTAAGTTATAGTTATTTAAGTTATAGTTATTTAAGTTATAGTTATTTAAGTTATAGTTATTTAAGTTATAGTTATTTAATTAATAGTTATTTAAGTTATAGTTATTTAAGTTATAGTTATTTAAGTTATAGTTATTTAAGTTATAGTTATTTAAGTTATAGTTATTTAATTTATAGTTATTTAATTTATAGTTATTTAAGTTATAATTATTTAAGTTATAGTTATTTAAGTTATAGTTATTTAAGTTATAGTTATTTAATTAATTGTAATTTAAGTTATAGTAATTTAAGTTTAGTTATTTAATTTATAGTTATTTAATTTATAGTTATTTAAGTTATAGTTAATTAAGTTATCGTTAGTTAAGTTATAGTTATTTAAGTTATAGTTATTAAATTATAGTTATTTAAGTTATAGTTATTTAATTTATAGTTTTTTCATTTATGGTTATAATATTATAGTTATATAAATTATAGTTATTTAAGTTATAGTTATTTAAGTTATAGTTATTTAAGTTATAGTTATTTAAGTTATAGTTATTTAAGTTATAGTTATTTAATTAATAGTTATTTAAGTTATAGTTATTTAAGTTATAGTTATTTAAGTTATAGTTATTTAAGTTATAGTTATTTAAGTTATAGTTATTTAATTAATAGTTATTTAAGTTATAGTTATTTAAGTTATAGTTATTTAAGTTATAGTTATTTAAGTTATAGTTATTTAAGTTATAGTTATTTAATTTATAGTTATTTAATTTATAGTTATTTAAGTTATAGTTATTTAAGTTATAATTATTTAATTAATAGTAATTTAAGTTATAGTAATTTAAGTTTAGTTATTTAATTTATAGTTATTTAATTTATAGTTTTTTCATTTATGGTTATTATATTATAGTTATATAAATTATAGTTATTTAAGTTATAGTTATTTAAGTTATAGTTATTTAAGTTATAGTTATTTAAGTTATAGTTATTTAAGTTATAGTTATTTAAGTTATAGTTATTTAAGTTATAGTTATTTAAGTTATAGTTATTTAAGTTATAGTTATTTAAGTTATAGTTATTTAAGTTATAGTTATTTAAGTTATAGTTATTTAATTAATAGTTATTTAAGTTATATTTATTTAAGTTATAGTTATTTAAGTTATAGTTATTTAAGTTATAGTTATTTAAGTTATAGTTATTTAAGTTATAGTTATTTAATTAATAGTTATTTAAGTTATAGTTATTTAAGTTATAGTTGTTTAAGTTATAGTTATTTAAGTTATAGTTATTTAAGTTATAGTTATTTAATTTATAGTTATTTAATTTATAGTTATTTAAGTTATAGTTATTTAAGTTATAGTTATTTAAGTTATAGTTATTTAAGTTATAGTTATTTAATTAATAGTAATTTAAGTTATAGTAATTTAAGTTTAGTTATTTAATTTATAGTTATTTAAGTTATAGTTAATTAAGTTATCATTAGTTAAGTTATAGCTATTTAAGTTATAGTTATTAAATTATAGTTATTTAAGTTATAGTTATTTAATTTATAGTTATTTAATTTATAGTTATTATAGTTATTTAAATTATAGTTATTTAAGTTATAGTTATTTAAGTTATAGTTATTTAAGTTATAGTTATTTAAGTTATAGTTATTTAAGTTATAGTTATTTAAGTTATAGTTATTTAAGTTATAGTTATTTAAGTTATAGTTATTTAAGTTATAGTTATTTAATTTATAGTTATTTAATTTATAGTTATTTAAGTTATAGTTATTTAAGTTATAGTTATTTAAGTTATAGTTATTTAAGTTATAGTTATTTAATTAATAGTAATTTAAGTTATAGTAATTTAAGTTTAGTTATTTAATTTATAGTTATTTAAGTTATAGTTAATTAAGTTATCGTTAGTTAAGTTATAGTTATTTAAGTTATAGTTATTAAATTATAGTTATTTAAGTTATAGTTATTTAATTTATAGTTTTTTCATTTATGGTTATTTAAGTTATAGTTATTTAAGTTATAGTTATTTAAGTTATAGTTATTTAAGTTATAGTTATTTAAGTTATAGTTATTTAAGTTATAGTTATTTAATTTATAGTTATTTAATTTATAGTTATTTAAGTTATAGTTATTTAAGTTATAGTTATTTAAGTTATAGTTATTTAAGTTATAGTTATTTAATTAATAGTAATTTAAGTTATAGTAATTTAAGTTTAGTTATTTAATTTATAGTTATTTAAGTTATAGTTATTTAAGTTATAGTTATTATATAATATTTATTTAAGTTATAGTTATTTAAGATATATTTATTTAATTTATAGTTATTATATTATAATTATTTAAGTTTTAGTTATTTAAGTTATAGTTATTATATTATAGCTATTTAAGTGATATTTATTTAAGTTATAGTTATTTAATTAATAGTTATTTAATTTATAGTTATTTAAGTTATAGTTATTTAAGTTATAGTTATTTAAGTTATAGTTATTTAATTAATAGTTATTTAAGTTATAGTTATTTAAGTTATAGTTATTTAATTAATAGTTATTTAAGTTATAGTTATTTAAGTTATAGTTATTTAAGTTATAGTTATTTAAGTTATAGTTATTTAAGTTATAGTTATTTAATTTATAGTTATTTAATTTATAGTTATTTAAGTTATAGTTATTTAAGTTATAGTTATTTAAGTTATAGTTATTTAAGTTATAGTTATTTAATTAATAGTAATTTAAGTTATAGTAATTTAAGTTTAGTTATTTAATTTATAGTTATTTAAGTTATAGTTAATTAAGTTATCGTTAGTTAAGTTATAGTTATTTAAGTTATAGTTATTAAATTATAGTTATTTAAGTTATAGTTATTTAATTTATAGTTTTTTCATTTATGGTTATTTAAGTTATAGTTATTTAAGTTATAGTTATTTAAGTTATAGTTATTTAAGTTATAGTTATTTAAGTTATAGTTATTTAAGTTATAGTTATTTAATTAATAGTTATTTAAGTTATAGTTATTTAAGTTATAGTTATTTAAGTTATAGTTATTTAAGTTATAGTTATTTAAGTTATAGTTATTTAAGTTATAGTTATTTAAGTTATAGTTATTTAATTTATAGTTATTTAATTTATAGTTATTTAAGTTATAATTATTTAAGTTATAGTTATTTAAGTTATAGTTATTTAAGTTATAGTTATTTAATTAATAGTAATTTAAGTTATAGTAATTTAAGTTTAGTTATTTAATTTATAGTTATTTAATTTATAGTTATTTAAGTTATAGTTAATTAAGTTATCGTTAGTTAAGTTATAGTTATTTAAGTTATAGTTATTAAATTATAGTTATTTAAGTTATAGTTATTTAATTTATAGTTTTTTCATTTATGGTTATAATATTATAGTTATATAAATTATAGTTATTTAAGTTATAGTTATTTAAGTTATAGTTATTTAAGTTATAGTTATTTAAGTTATAGTTATTTAAGTTATAGTTATTTAATTAATAGTTATTTAAGTTATAGTTATTTAAGTTATAGTTATTTAAGTTATAGTTATTTAAGTTATAGTTATTTAAGTTATAGTTATTTAATTAATAGTTATTTAAGTTATAGTTATTTAAGTTATAGTTATTTAAGTTATAGTTATTTAAGTTATAGTTATTTAAGTTATAGTTATTTAATTTATAGTTATTTAATTTATAGTTATTTAAGTTATAGTTATTTAAGTTATAATTATTTAATTAATAGTAATTTAAGTTATAGTAATTTAAGTTTAGTTATTTAATTTATAGTTATTTAATTTATAGTTTTTTCATTTATGGTTATTATATTATAGTTATATAAATTATAGTTATTTAAGTTATAGTTATTTAAGTTATAGTTATTTAAGTTATAGTTATTTAAGTTATAGTTATTTAAGTTATAGTTATTTAAGTTATAGTTATTTAAGTTATAGTTATTTAAGTTATAGTTATTTAAGTTATAGTTATTTAAGTTATAGTTATTTAAGTTATAGTTATTTAATTAATAGTTATTTAAGTTATATTTATTTAAGTTATAGTTATTTAAGTTATAGTTATTTAAGTTATAGTTATTTAAGTTATAGTTATTTAAGTTATAGTTATTTAATTAATAGTTATTTAAGTTATAGTTATTTAAGTTATAGTTGTTTAAGTTATAGTTATTTAAGTTATAGTTATTTAAGTTATAGTTATTTAATTTATAGTTATTTAATTTATAGTTATTTAAGTTATAGTTATTTAAGTTATAGTTATTTAAGTTATAGTTATTTAAGTTATAGTTATTTAATTAATAGTAATTTAAGTTATAGTAATTTAAGTTTAGTTATTTAATTTATAGTTATTTAAGTTATAGTTAATTAAGTTATCATTAGTTAAGTTATAGCTATTTAAGTTATAGTTATTAAATTATAGTTATTTAAGTTATAGTTATTTAATTTATAGTTATTTAATTTATAGTTATTATAGTTATTTAAATTATAGTTATTTAAGTTATAGTTATTTAAGTTATAGTTATTTAAGTTATAGTTATTTAAGTTATAGTTATTTAAGTTATAGTTATTTAAGTTATAGTTATTTAAGTTATAGTTATTTAAGTTATAGTTATTTAAGTTATAGTTATTTAATTTATAGTTATTTAATTTATAGTTATTTAAGTTATAGTTATTTAAGTTATAGTTATTTAAGTTATAGTTATTTAAGTTATAGTTATTTAATTAATAGTAATTTAAGTTATAGTAATTTAAGTTTAGTTATTTAATTTATAGTTATTTAAGTTATAGTTAATTAAGTTATCGTTAGTTAAGTTATAGTTATTTAAGTTATAGTTATTAAATTATAGTTATTTAAGTTATAGTTATTTAATTTATAGTTTTTTCATTTATGGTTATTTAAGTTATAGTTATTTAAGTTATAGTTATTTAAGTTATAGTTATTTAAGTTATAGTTATTTAAGTTATAGTTATTTAAGTTATAGTTATTTAATTTATAGTTATTTAATTTATAGTTATTTAAGTTATAGTTATTTAAGTTATAGTTATTTAAGTTATAGTTATTTAAGTTATAGTTATTTAATTAATAGTAATTTAAGTTATAGTAATTTAAGTTTAGTTATTTAATTTATAGTTATTTAAGTTATAGTTATTTAAGTTATAGTTATTATATAATATTTATTTAAGTTATAGTTATTTAAGATATATTTATTTAATTTATAGTTATTATATTATAATTATTTAAGTTTTAGTTATTTAAGTTATAGTTATTATATTATAGCTATTTAAGTGATATTTATTTAAGTTATAGTTATTTAATTAATAGTTATTTAATTTATAGTTATTTAAGTTATAGTTATTTAAGTTATAGTTATTTAAGTTATAGTTATTTAATTAATAGTTATTTAAGTTATAGTTATTTAAGTTATAGTTATTTAATTAATAGTTATTTAAGTTATAGTTATTTAAGTTATAGTTATTTAAGTTATAGTTATTTAAGTTATAGTTATTTAAGTTATAGTTATTTAATTTATAGTTATTTAATTTATAGTTATTTAAGTTATAGTTATTTAAGTTATAGTTATTTAAGTTATAGTTATTTAAGTTATAGTTATTTAATTAATAGTAATTTAAGTTATAGTAATTTAAGTTTAGTTATTTAATTTATAGTTATTTAAGTTATAGTTAATTAAGTTATCGTTAGTTAAGTTATAGTTATTTAAGTTATAGTTATTAAATTATAGTTATTTAAGTTATAGTTATTTAATTTATAGTTTTTTCATTTATGGTTATTTAAGTTATAGTTATTTAAGTTATAGTTATTTAAGTTATAGTTATTTAAGTTATAGTTATTTAAGTTATAGTTATTTAAGTTATAGTTATTTAATTAATAGTTATTTAAGTTATAGTTATTTAAGTTATAGTTATTTAAGTTATAGTTATTTAAGTTATAGTTATTTAAGTTATAGTTATTTAATTTATAGTTATTTAAGTTATAGTTATTTAAGTTATAGTTATTTAAGTTATAGTTATTTAAGTTATAGTTATTTAAGTTATAGTTATTTAAGTTATAGTTATTTAAGTTATAGTTATTTAAGTTATAGTTATTTAATTAATAGTTATTTAAGTTATAGTTATTTAAGTTGTAGTTATTTAATTTATAGTTATTTAAGTTATAGTTATTTAAGTTATAGTTATTTAAGTTATAGTTATTTAAGTTATAGTTATTTAAGTTATAGTTATTTAAGTTATAGTTATTTAAGTTATAGTTATTTAAGTTATAGTTATTTAATTAATAGTTATTTAAGTTATAGTTATTTAAGTTATAGTTATTTAAGTTATAGTTATTTAAGTTATAGTTATTTAAGTTATAGTTATTTAAGTTATAGTTATTTAATTAATAGTTATTTAAGTTATAGTTATTTAAGTTATAGTTATTTAAGTTATAGTTATTTAAGTTATAGTTATTTAATTTATAGTTATTTAATTTATAGTTATTTAAGTTATAGTTATTTAAGTTATAGTTATTTAAGTTATAGTTATTTAATTAATAGTAATTTAAGTTATAGTAATTTAAGTTTAGTTATTTAATTTATAGTTATTTAAGTTATAGTTATTAAATTATAGTTATTTAAGTTATAGTTATTTAATTTATAGTTTTTTCATTTATGGTTATTTAAGTTATAGTTATTTAAGTTATAGTTATTTAAGTTATAGTTATTTAAGTTATAGTTATTTAAGTTATAGTTATTTAAGTTATAGTTATTTAATTAATAGTTATTTAAGTTATAGTTATTTAAGTTATAGTTATTTAAGTTATAGTTATTTAAGTTATAGTTATTTAATTTATAGTTATTTAAGTTATAGTTATTTAAGTTATAGTTATTTAAGTTATAGTTATTTAAGTTATAGTTATTTAAGTTATAGTTATTTAAGTTATAGTTATTTAAGTTATAGTTATTTAATTAATAGTTATTTAAGTTATAGTTATTTAAGTTATAGTTATTTAAGTTATAGTTATTTAAGTTATAGTTATTTAAGTTATAGTTATTTAATTTATAGTTATTTAATTTATAGTTATTTAAGTTATAGTTATTTAAGTTATAGTTATTTAAGTTATAGTTATTTAAGTTATAGTTATTTAATTAATAGTAATTTAAGTTATAGTAATTTAAGTTTAGTTATTTAATTTATAGTTATTTAAGTTATAGTTAATTAAGTTATCGTTAGTTAAGTTATAGTTATTTAAGTTATAGTTATTAAATTATAGTTATTTAAGTTATAGTTATTTAATTTATAGTTTTTTCATTTATGGTTATTATATTATAGTTATATACATTATAGTTATTTAAGTTATAGTTATTTAAGTTATAGTTATTTAAGTTATAGTTATTTAAGTTATAGTTATTTAAGTTATAGTTATTTAATTAATAGTTATTTAAGTTATAGTTATTTAAGTTATAGTTATTTAAGTTATAGTTATTTAAGTTATAGTTATTTAAGTTATAGTTATTTAATTAATAGTTATTTAAGTTATAGTTATTTAAGTTATAGTTATTTAAGTTATAGTTATTTAAGTTATAGTTATTTAAGTTATAGTTATTTAATTTATAGTTATTTAATTTATAGTTATTTAAGTTATAGTTATTTAAGTTATAGTTATTTAAGTTATAGTTATTTAAGTTATAGTTATTTAATTAATAGTAATTTAAGTTATAGTAATTTAAGTTTAGTTATTTAATTTATAGTTATTTAAGTTATAGTTAATTAAGTTATCGTTAGTTAAGTTATAGTTATTTAAGTTATAGTTATTTAAGTTATAGTTATTAAATTATAGTTATTTAAGTTATAGTTATTTAATTTATAGTTTTTTCATTTATGGTTATTTAAGTTATAGTTATTTAAGTTATAGTTATTTAAGTTATAGTTATTTAATTAATAGTTATTTAAGTTATAGTTATTTAAGTTATAGTTATTTAAGTTATAGTTATTTAAGTTATAGTTATTTAAGTTATAGTTATTTAAGTTATAGTTATTTAAGTTATAGTTGTTTAATTAATAGTTATTTAAGTTATAGTTATTTAAGTTATAGTTATTTAAGTTATAGTTATTTAAGTTATAGTTATTTAAGTTATAGTTATTTAATTTATAGTTATTTAATTTATAGTTATTTAAGTTATAGTTATTTAAGTTATAGTTATTTAAGTTATAGTTATTTAATTAATAGTAATTTAAGTTATAGTAATTTAAGTTTAGTTATTTAATTTATAGTTATTTAAGTTATAGTTAATTAAGTTATCGTTAGTTAAGTTATAGTTATTTAAGTTATAGTTATTAAATTATAGTTATTTAAGTTATAGTTATTTAAGTTATAGTTATTTAAGTTATAGTTATTTAAGTTATAGTTATTTAATTAATAGTAATTTAAGTTATAGTAATTTAAGTTTAGTTATTTAATTTATAGTTATTTAAGTTATAGTTAATTAAGTTATCATTAGTTAAGTTATAGTTATTTAAGTTATAGTTATTAAATTATAGTTATTTAAGTTATAGTTATTTAATTTATAGTTATTTAATTTATAGTTATTATAGTTATTTAAATTATAGTTATTTAAGTTATAGTTATTTAAGTTATAGTTATTTAAGTTATAGTTATTTAAGTTATAGTTATTTAAGTTATAGTTATTTAAGTTATAGTTATTTAAGTTATAGTTATTTAATTTATAGTTATTTAAGTTATAGTTAATTAAGTTATCGTTAGTTAAGTTATAGTTATTTAAGTTATAGTTATTAAATTATAGTTATTTAAGTTATAGTTATTTAATTTATAGTTTTTTCATTTATGGTTATTTAAGTTATAGTTATTTAAGTTATAGTTATTTAAGTTATAGTTATTTAAGTTATAGTTATTTAAGTTATAGTTATTTAAGTTATAGTTATTTAATTTATAGTTATTTAATTTATAGTTATTTAAGTTATAGTTATTTAAGTTATAGTTATTTAAGTTATAGTTATTTAAGTTATAGTTATTTAATTAATAGTAATTTAAGTTATAGTAATTTAAGTTTAGTTATTTAATTTATAGTTATTTAAGTTATAGTTATTTAAGTTATAGTTATTATATAATATTTATTTAAGTTATAGTTATTTAAGATATATTTATTTAATTTATAGTTATTATATTATAATTATTTAAGTTTTAGTTATTTAAGTTATAGTTATTATATTATAGCTATTTAAGTGATATTTATTTAAGTTATAGTTATTTAATTAATAGTTATTTAATTTATAGTTATTTAAGTTATAGTTATTTAAGTTATAGTTATTTAAGTTATAGTTATTTAATTAATAGTTATTTAAGTTATAGTTATTTAAGTTATAGTTATTTAATTAATAGTTATTTAAGTTATAGTTATTTAAGTTATAGTTATTTAAGTTATAGTTATTTAAGTTATAGTTATTTAAGTTATAGTTATTTAAGTTATAGTTATTTAATTTATAGTTATTTAATTTATAGTTATTTAAGTTATAGTTATTTAAGTTATAGTTATTTAAGTTATAGTTATTTAAGTTATAGTTATTTAATTAATAGTAATTTAAGTTATAGTAATTTAAGTTTAGTTATTTAATTTATAGTTATTTAAGTTATAGTTAATTAAGTTATCGTTAGTTAAGTTATAGTTATTTAAGTTATAGTTATTAAATTATAGTTATTTAAGTTATAGTTATTTAATTTATAGTTTTTTCATTTATGGTTATTTAAGTTATAGTTATTTAAGTTATAGTTATTTAAGTTATAGTTATTTAAGTTATAGTTATTTAAGTTATAGTTATTTAAGTTATAGTTATTTAATTTATAGTTATTTAATTAATAGTTATTTAAGTTATAGTTATTTAAGTTATAGTTATTTAAGTTATAGTTATTTAAGTTATAGTTATTTAATTTATAGTTATTTAAGTTATAGTTATTTAAGTTATAGTTATTTAAGTTATAGTTATTTAAGTTATAGTTATTTAAGTTATAGTTATTTAAGTTATAGTTATTTAAGTTATAGTTATTTAAGTTATAGTTATTTAATTAATAGTTATTTAAGTTATAGTTATTTAAGTTATAGTTATTTAAGTTATAGTTATTTAAGTTATAGTTATTTAAGTTATAGTTATTTAAGTTATAGTTATTTAAGTTATAATTATTTAAATTATAGTTATATAAGTTATAGTTAATTAAGTTATCGTTATTTAAGTTATCGTTATTTAAGTTATAGTTATTTAAGTTATAGTTATTTAAGTTATAGTTATTTAAATTTTAGTTATATAAGTTATAGTTATTGAATTTATAGTTATTTAATATATAGTTATTTAAGTTATAGTTATTTAAGTTATAGTTATTTAAGTTATAGTTATTTAAGTTATAGTTATTTAATTTATAGTTATTTAAGTTATAGTTATTTAAGTTATAGTTATTTAAGTTATAGTTATTTAAGTTATAGTTATTTAAGTTATAGTTATTTAAGTTATAGTTATTTAAGTTATAGTTATTTAATTAATAGTTATTTAAGTTATAGTTATTTAAGTTATAGTTATTTAAATTATAGTTATTTAAGTTATAGTTATTTAAGTTATAGTTATTTAATTTATAGTTATTTAATTTATAGTTATTTAAGTTATAGTTATTTAAGTTATAGTTATTTAGGTTATAGTTATTTAAGTTATAGTTATTTAATTAATAGTAATTTAAGTTATAGTAATTTAAGTTTAATTATTTAATTTATAGTTATTTAAGTTATAGTTAATTAAGTTATCGTTAGTTAAGTTATAGTTATTTAAGTTATAGTTATTAAATTATAGTTATTTAAGTTATAGTTATTTAATTTATAGTTTTTTCATTTATGGTTATTTAAGTTATAGTTATTTAAGTTATAGTTATTTAAGTTATAGTTATTTAAGTTATAGTTATTTAAGTTATAGTTATTTAAGTTATAGTTATTTAATTAATAGTTATTTAAGTTATAGTTATTTAAGTTATAGTTATTTAAGTCATAGTTATTTAAGTTATAGTTATTTAAGTTATAGTTATTTAATTTATAGTTATTTAAGTTATAGTTATTTAAGTTATAGTTATTTAAGTTATAGTTATTTAAGTTATAGTTATTTAAGTTATAGTTATTTAAGTTATAGTTATTTAAGTTATAGTTATTTAAGTTATAGTTATTTAAGTTATAGTTATTTAATTAATAGTTATTTAAGTTATAGTTATTTAAGTTATAGTTATTTAAGTTATAGTTATTTAAGTTATAGTTATTTAAGTTATAGTTATTTAAGTTATAGTTATTTAATTAATAGTTATTTAAGTTATAGTTATTTAAGTTATAGTTATTTAAGTTATAGTTATTTAAGTTATAGTTATTTAATTTATAGTTATTTAATTTATAGTTATTTAAGTTATAGTTATTTAAGTTATAGTTATTTAAGTTATAGTTATTTAATTAATAGTAATTTAAGTTATAGTAATTTAAGTTTAGTTATTTAATTTATAGTTATTTAAGTTATAGTTATTAAAGTATAGTTATTTAAGTTATAGTTATTTAATTTATAGTTTTTTCATTTATGGTTATTTAAGTTATAGTTATTTAAGTTATAGTTATTTAAGTTATAGTTATTTAAGTTATAGTTATTTAAGTTATAGTTATTTAAGTTATAGTTATTTAAGTTATAGTTATTTAATTAATAGTTATTTAAGTTATAGTTATTTAAGTTATAGTTATTTAAGTTATAGTTATTTAATTTATAGTTATTTAAGTTATAGTTATTTAAGTTATAGTTATTTAAGTTATAGTTATTTAAGTTATAGTTATTTAAGTTATAGTTATTTAAGTTATAGTTATTTAAGTTATAGTTATTTAAGTTATAGTTATTTAATTAATAGTTATTTAAGTTATAGTTATTTAAGTTATAGTTATTTAAGTTATAGTTATTTAAGTTATAGTTATTTAAGTTATAGTTATTTAAGTTATAGTTATTTAAGTTATAGTTATTTAATTTATAGTTATTTAATTTATAGTTATTTAAGTTATAGTTATTTAAGTTATAGTTATTTAAGTTATAGTTATTTAAGTTATAGTTATTTAATTAATAGTAATTTAAGTTATAGTAATTTAAGTTTAGTTATTTAATTTATAGTTATTTAAGTTATAGTTAATTAAGTTATCGTTAGTTAAGTTATAGTTATTTAAGTTATAGTTATTAAATTATAGTTATTTAAGTTATAGTTATTTAATTTATAGTTTTTTCATTTATGTTTATTATATTATAGTTATATAAATTATAGTTATTTAAGTTATAGTTATTTAATTTATAGTTATTTAAGTTATAGTTATTTAAGTTATAGTTATTTAAGTTATAGTTATTTAAGTTATAGTTATTTAAGTTATAGTTATTTAAGTTATAGTTATTTAAGTTATAGTTATTTAAGTTATAGTTATTTAAGTTATAGTTATTTAATTAATAGTTATTTAAGTTATAGTTATTTAAGTTATAGTTATTTAATTTATAGTTATTTAAGTTATAGTTATTTAAGTTATAGTTATTTAAGGTATAGTTATTTAAGTTATAGTTATTTAAGTTATAGTTATTTAAGTTATAGTTATTTAAGTTATAGTTATTTAAGTTATAGTTATTCAATTAATAGTTATTTAAGTTATAGTTATTTAAGTTATAGTTATTTAAGTTATAGTTATTTAAGTTATAGTTATTTAAGTTATAGTTATTTAAGTTATAGTTATTTAATTAATAGTTATTTAAGTTATAGTTATTTAAGTTATAGTTATTTAAGTTATGGTTATTTAAGTTATAGTTTTTTCATTTATGGTTATTTAAGTTATAGTTATTTAAGTTATAGTTTTTTCATTTATGGTTATTTAAGTTATAGTTATTTAAGTTATAGTTATTTAAGTTATAGTTATTTAATTAATAGTTATTTAAGTTATAGTTATTTAAGTTATAGTTATTTAAGTTATAGTTATTTAAGTTATAGTTATTTAAGTTATAGTTATTTAAGTTATAGTTATTTAATTAATAGTTATTTAAGTTATAGTTATTTAAGTTATAGTTATTTAAGTTATAGTTATTTAATTAATAGTAATTTAAGTTATAGTAATTTAAGTTTAGTTATTTAATTTATAGTTATTTAAGTTATAGTTAATTAAGTTATCGTTAGTTAAGTTATAGTTATTTAAGTTATAGTTATTAAATTATAGTTATTTAAGTTATAGTTATTTAATTTATAGTTTTTTCATTTATGGTTATTTAAGTTATAGTTATTTAAGTTATAGTTATTTAAGTTATAGTTATTTAAGTTATAGTTATTTAAGTTATAGTTATTTAAGTTATAGTTATTTAATTAATAGCTATTTAAGTTATAGTTATTTAAGTTATAGTTATTTAAGTTATAGTTATTTAAGTTATAGTTATTTAAGTTATAGTTATTTAAGTTATAGTTATTTAATTTATAGTTATTTAAGTTATAGTTATTTAAGTTATAGTTATTTAAGTTATAGTTATTTAAGTTATAGTTATTTAAGTTATAGTTATTTAAGTTATAGTTATTTAAGTTATAGTTATTTAAGTTATAGTTATTTAAGTTATAGTTATTATATAATATTTATTTAAGTTATAGTTATTTAAGATATATTTATTTAATTTATAGTTATTATATTATAATTATTTAAGTTTTAGTTATTTAAGTTATAGTTATTATATTATAGCTATTTAAGTGATATTTATTTAAGTTATAGTTATTTAATTAATAGTTATTTAATTTATAGTTATTTAAGTTATAGTTATTTAAGTTATAGTTATTAAATTATATTTATTTAAGTTATAGTTATTTAATTTATAGTTATTTAAGTTATATTTATTTAAGTTATAGTTATTTAATTTATAGTTATTTAAGTTATAGTTATTTAAGTTATAGTTATTTAAGTTATAGTTATTTAAGTTATAGTTATTTAAGTTATAGTTATTTAAGTTATAGTTATTTAAGTTATAGTTATTTAAGTTATTGTTATTTAATTAATAGTTATTTAAGTTATAGTTATTTAAGTTATAGTTATTTAAGTTATAGTTATTTAAGTTATAGTTATTTAAGTTATAGTTATTTAATTTATAGTTATTTAATTTATAGTTATTTAAGTTATAGTTATTTAAGTTATAGTTATTTAAGTTATGGTTATTTAAGTTATAGTTATTTAATTAATAGTAATTAAATTATAGTAATTTAAGTTTAGTTATTTAATTTATAGTTATTTAAGTTATAGTTATTTAAGTTATAGTTATTTAAGTTATAGTTATTTAAGTTATAGTTATTTAAGTTATAGTTATTTAAGTTATAGTTATTTAATTAATAGTTATTTAAGTTATAGTTATTTAAGTTATAGTTATTTAAGTTATAGTTATTTAAGTTATAGTTATTTAATTTATAGTTATTTAATTTATAGTTATTTAAGTTATAGTTATTTAAGTTATAGTTATTTAAGTTATAGTTATGTAATTAATAGTAATTTAAGTTATAGCAATTTAAGTTTAGTTATTTAATTTATAGTTATTTAAGTTATAGTTAATTAAGTTATCGTTATTTAAGTTATAGTTATTTAAGTTATAGTTATTAAATTATAGTTATTTAAGTTATAGTTATTTAATTTATAGTTTTTTCATTTATGGTTATTATATTATAGTTATATAAATTATAGTAATTTAAGTTATAGTTATTTAAGTTATAGTTATTTAAGTTATAGTTATTTAAGTTATAGTTATTTAAGTTATAGTTATTTAAGTTATAGTTATTTAATTAATAGTTATTTAAGTTATAGTTATTTAAGTTATAGTTATTTAAGTTATAGTTATTTAAGTTATAGTTATTTAAGTTATAGTTATTTAATTAATAGTTATTTAAGTTATAGTTATTTAAGTTATAGTTATTTAAGTTATAGTTATTTAAGTTATAGTTATTTAAGTTATAGTTATTTAATTTATAGTTATTTAATTTATAGTTATTTAAGTTATAGTTATTTAAGTTATAGTTATTTAAGTTATAGTTATTTAAGTTATAGTTATTTAATTAATAGTAATTTAAGTTATAGTAATTTAAGTTTAGTTATTTAATTTATAGTTATTTAAGTTATAGTTAATTAAGTTATCGTTAGTTAAGTTATAGTTATTTAAGTTATAGTTATTAAATTATAGTTATTTAAGTTATAGTTATTTAATTTATAGTTTTTTCATTTATGGTTATTTAAGTTATAGTTATTTAAGTTATAGTTATTTAAGTTATAGTTATTTAATTAATAGTTATTTAAGTTATAGTTATTTAAGTTATAGTTATTTAAGTTATAGTTATTTAAGTTATTGTTATTTAAATTATAGTTATTTAAGTTATAGTTATTTAAGTTATAGTTATTTAAGTTATAGTTATTTAATTTATAGTTATTTAAGTTATAGTTATTTAAGTTATAGTTATTTAAGTTATAGTTATTTAAGTTATAGTTATTTAAGTTATAGTTATTTAAGTTATAGTTATTTAAGTTATAGTTATTTAAGTTATAGTTATTTAATTAATAGTTATTTAAGTTATAGTTATTTAAGTTATAGTTATTTAAGTTATAGTTATTTAAGTTATAGTTATTTAAGTTATAGTTATTTAAGTTATAATTATTTAATTAATAGTTATTTAAGTTATAGTTATTTAAGTTATAGTTATTTAAGTTATAGTTATTTAAGTTATAGTTATTTAATTTATAGTTATTTAATTTATAGTTATTTAAGTCATAGTTATTTAAGTTATAGTTATTTAAGTTATAGTTATTTAAGGTATAGTTATTTAAGTTATAGTTATTTAAGTTATAGTTATTTAAGTTATAGTTATTTAAGTTATAGTTATTTAAGTTATAGTTATTCAATTAATAGTTATTTAAGTTATAGTTATTTAAGTTATAGTTATTTAATTTATAGTTATTTAAGTTATAGTTATTTAAGTTATAGTTATTTAAGTTATAGTTATTTAATTAATAGTTATTTAAGTTATAGTTATTTAAGTTATAGTTATTTAAGTTATGGTTATTTAAGTTATAGTTTTTTCATTTATGGTTATTTAAGTTATAGTTATTTAAGTTATAGTTTTTTCATTTATTGTTATTTAAGTTATAGTTATTTAAGTTATAGTTATTTAAGTTATAGTTATTTAATTAATAGTTATTTAAGTTATAGTTATTTAAGTTATAGTTATTTAAGTTATAGTTATTTAAGTTATAGTTATCTAAGTTATAGTTATTTAAGTTATAGTTATTTAATTAATAGTTATTTAAGTTATAGTTATTTAAGTTATAGTTATTTAAGTTATAGTTATTTAATTAATAGTAATTTAAGTTATAGTAATTTAAGTTTAGTTATTTAATTTATAGTTATTTAAGTTATAGTTAATTAAGTTATCGTTAGTTAAGTTATAGTTATTTAAGTTATAGTTATTAAATTATAGTTATTTAAGTTATAGTTATTTAATTTATAGTTTTTTCATTTATGGTTATTTAAGTTATAGTTATTTAAGTTATAGTTATTTAAGTTATAGTTATTTAAGTTATAGTTATTTAAGTTATAGTTATTTAAGTTATAGTTATTTAATTAATAGCTATTTAAGTTATAGTTATTTAAGTTATAGTTATTTAAGTTATAGTTATTTAAGTTATAGTTATTTAAGTTATAGTTATTTAAGTTATAGTTATTTAATTTATAGTTATTTAAGTTATAGTTATTTAAGTTATAGTTATTTAAGTTATAGTTATTTAAGTTATAGTTATTTAAGTTATAGTTATTTAAGTTATAGTTATTTAAGTTATAGTTATTATATA
Source organism: Osedax frankpressi (assembly GCA_964035775.1). Lineage (NCBI taxonomy): Eukaryota > Metazoa > Annelida > Polychaeta > Sabellida > Siboglinidae > Osedax > Osedax frankpressi. The sequence goes on from OZ038314.1 coordinate 2,039,416, forward strand.
ATATTTATTTAAGTTATAGTTATTTAAGATATATTTATTTAATTTATAGTTATTATATTATAATTATTTAAGTTTTAGTTATTTAAGTTATAGTTATTATATTATAGCTATTTAAGTGATATTTATTTAAGTTATAGTTATTTAATTAATAGTTATTTAATTTATAGTTATTTAAGTTATAGTTATTTAAGTTATAGTTATTAAATTATATTTATTTAAGTTATAGTTATTTAATTTATAGTTATTTAAGTTATATTTATTTAAGTTATAGTTATTTAATTTATAGTTATTTAAGTTATAGTTATTTAAGTTATAGTTATTTAAGTTATAGTTATTTAAGTTATAGTTATTTAAGTTATAGTTATTTAAGTTATAGTTATTTAAGTTATAGTTATTTAAGTTATTGTTATTTAATTAATAGTTATTTAAGTTATAGTTATTTAAGTTATAGTTATTTAAGTTATAGTTATTTAAGTTATAGTTATTTAAGTTATAGTTATTTAATTTATAGTTATTTAATTTATAGTTATTTAAGTTATAGTTATTTAAGTTATAGTTATTTAAGTTATGGTTATTTAAGTTATAGTTATTTAATTAATAGTAATTTAAGTTATAGTAATTTAAGTTTAGTTATTTAATTTATAGTTATTTAAGTTATAGTTATTTAAGTTATAGTTATTTAAGTTATAGTTATTTAAGTTATAGTTATTTAAGTTATAGTTATTTAAGTTATAGTTATTTAATTAATAGTTATTTAAGTTATAGTTATTTAAGTTATAGTTATTTAAGTTATAGTTATTTAAGTTATAGTTATTTAATTTATAGTTATTTAATTTATAGTTATTTAAGTTATAGTTATTTAAGTTATAGTTATTTAAGTTATAGTTATGTAATTAATAGTAATTTAAGTTATAGCAATTTAAGTTTAGTTATTTAATTTATAGTTATTTAAGTTATAGTTAATTAAGTTATCGTTATTTAAGTTATAGTTATTTAAGTTATAGTTATTAAATTATAGTTATTTAAGTTATAGTTATTTAATTTATAGTTTTTTCATTTATGGTTATTATATTATAGTTATATAAATTATAGTAATTTAAGTTATAGTTATTTAAGTTATAGTTATTTAAGTTATAGTTATTTAAGTTATAGTTATTTAAGTTATAGTTATTTAAGTTATAGTTATTTAATTAATAGTTATTTAAGTTATAGTTATTTAAGTTATAGTTATTTAAGTTATAGTTATTTAAGTTATAGTTATTTAAGTTATAGTTATTTAATTAATAGTTATTTAAGTTATAGTTATTTAAGTTATAGTTATTTAAGTTATAGTTATTTAAGTTATAGTTATTTAAGTTATAGTTATTTAATTTATAGTTATTTAATTTATAGTTATTTAAGTTATAGTTATTTAAGTTATAGTTATTTAAGTTATAGTTATTTAAGTTATAGTTATTTAATTAATAGTAATTTAAGTTATAGTAATTTAAGTTTAGTTATTTAATTTATAGTTATTTAAGTTATAGTTAATTAAGTTATCGTTAGTTAAGTTATAGTTATTTAAGTTATAGTTATTAAATTATAGTTATTTAAGTTATAGTTATTTAATTTATAGTTTTTTCATTTATGGTTATTTAAGTTATAGTTATTTAAGTTATAGTTATTTAAGTTATAGTTATTTAATTAATAGTTATTTAAGTTATAGTTATTTAAGTTATAGTTATTTAAGTTATAGTTATTTAAATTATAGTTATTTAAGTTATAGTTATTTAATTTATAGTTATTTAAGTTATTGTTATTTAAATTATAGTTATTTAAGTTATAGTTATTTAAGTTATAGTTATTTAAGTTATAGTTATTTAATTTATAGTTATTTAAGTTATAGTTATTTAAGTTATAGTTATTTAAGTTATAGTTATTTAAGTTATAGTTATTTAAGTTATAGTTATTTAAGTTATAGTTATTTAAGTTATAGTTATTTAAGTTATAGTTATTTAATTAATAGTTATTTAAGTTATAGTTATTTAAGTTATAGTTATTTAAGTTATAGTTATTTAAGTTATAGTTATTTAAGTTATAGTTATTTAAGTTATAGTTATTTAATTAATAGTTATTTAAGTTATAGTTATTTAAGTTATAGTTATTTAAGTTATAGTTATTTAATTAATAGTTATTTAAGTTATAGTTATTTAAGTTATAGTTATTTAAGTTATAGTTATTTAAGTTATAGTTATTTAATTTATAGTTATTTAATTTATAGTTATTTAAGTCATAGTTATTTAAGTTATAGTTATTTAAGTTATAGTTATTTAATTAATAGTAATTTAAATTATAGTAATTTAAGTTTAGTTATTTAATTTATAGTTATTTAAGTTATAGTTATTAAATTATAGTTATTTAAGTTATAGTTATTTAAGTTATAGTTATTTAAGTTATAGTTATTTAAGTTATAGTTATTTAATTAATAGTTATTTAAGTTATAGTTATTTAAGTTATAGTTATTTAAGTTATAGTTATTTAAGTTATATTTATTTAAGTTATAGTTATTTAATTTATAGTTATTTAATTTATAGTTATTTAAGTTATAGTTATTTAATTAATAGTTATTTAAGTAATAGTTATTTTAGTTATAGTTATTTAAGTTATAGTTATTTAAGTTATAGTTATTTAAGTTATAGTTATTTAAGTTATAGTTATTTAATTAATAGTTATTTAAGTTATAGTTATTTAAGTTATAGTTATTTAAGTTATAGTTATTTAAGTTATATTTATTTAAGTTATAGTTATTTAATTTATAGTTATTTAATTTATAGTTATTTAAGTTATAGTTATTTAAGTTATAGTTATTTAAGTTATAGTTATTTAATTAATAGTAATTTAAGTTATAGTAATTTTAGTTTAGATATTTAATTTATAGTTATTTAAGTTATAGTTAATTAAGTTATCGTTAGTTAAGTTATAGTTATTAAATTATAGTTATTTAAGTTATAGTTATTTAAGTTATAGTTATTTAAGTTATAGTTATTTAAGTTATAGTTTTTTCATTTATTGTTATTTAAGTTATAGTTATTTAAGTTATAGTTATTTAAGTTATAGTTATTTAATTAATAGTTATTTAAGTTATAGTTATTTAAGTTATAGTTATTTAAGTTATAGTTATTTAAGTTATAGTTATCTAAGTTATAGTTATTTAAGTTATAGTTATTTAATTAATAGTTATTTAAGTTATAGTTATTTAAGTTATAGTTATTTAAGTTATAGTTATTTAATTAATAGTAATTTAAGTTATAGTAATTTAAGTTTAGTTATTTAATTTATAGTTATTTAAGTTATAGTTAATTAAGTTATCGTTAGTTAAGTTATAGTTATTTAAGTTATAGTTATTAAATTATAGTTATTTAAGTTATAGTTATTTAATTTATAGTTTTTTCATTTATGGTTATTTAAGTTATAGTTATTTAAGTTATAGTTATTTAAGTTATAGTTATTTAAGTTATAGTTATTTAAGTTATAGTTATTTAAGTTATAGTTATTTAATTAATAGCTATTTAAGTTATAGTTATTTAAGTTATAGTTATTTAAGTTATAGTTATTTAAGTTATAGTTATTTAAGTTATAGTTATTTAAGTTATAGTTATTTAATTTATAGTTATTTAAGTTATAGTTATTTAAGTTATAGTTATTTAAGTTATAGTTATTTAAGTTATAGTTATTTAAGTTATAGTTATTTAAGTTATAGTTATTTAAGTTATAGTTATTATATAATATTTATTTAAGTTATAGTTATTTAAGATATATTTATTTAATTTATAGTTATTATATTATAATTATTTAAGTTTTAGTTATTTAAGTTATAGTTATTATATTATAGCTATTTAAGTGATATTTATTTAAGTTATAGTTATTTAATTAATAGTTATTTAATTTATAGTTATTTAAGTTATAGTTATTTAAGTTATAGTTATTAAATTATATTTATTTAAGTTATAGTTATTTAATTTATAGTTATTTAAGTTATATTTATTTAAGTTATAGTTATTTAATTTATAGTTATTTAAGTTATAGTTATTTAAGTTATAGTTATTTAAGTTATAGTTATTTAAGTTATAGTTATTTAAGTTATAGTTATTTAAGTTATAGTTATTTAAGTTATAGTTATTTAAGTTATTGTTATTTAATTAATAGTTATTTAAGTTATAGTTATTTAAGTTATAGTTATTTAAGTTATAGTTATTTAAGTTATAGTTATTTAAGTTATAGTTATTTAATTTATAGTTATTTAATTTATAGTTATTTAAGTTATAGTTATTTAAGTTATAGTTATTTAAGTTATGGTTATTTAAGTTATAGTTATTTAATTAATAGTAATTTAAGTTATAGTAATTTAAGTTTAGTTATTTAATTTATAGTTATTTAAGTTATAGTTATTTAAGTTATAGTTATTTAAGTTATAGTTATTTAAGTTATAGTTATTTAAGTTATAGTTATTTAAGTTATAGTTATTTAATTAATAGTTATTTAAGTTATAGTTATTTAAGTTATAGTTATTTAAGTTATAGTTATTTAAGTTATAGTTATTTAATTTATAGTTATTTAATTTATAGTTATTTAAGTTATAGTTATTTAAGTTATAGTTATTTAAGTTATAGTTATGTAATTAATAGTAATTTAAGTTATAGCAATTTAAGTTTAGTTATTTAATTTATAGTTATTTAAGTTATAGTTAATTAAGTTATCGTTATTTAAGTTATAGTTATTTAAGTTATAGTTATTAAATTATAGTTATTTAAGTTATAGTTATTTAATTTATAGTTTTTTCATTTATGGTTATTATATTATAGTTATATAAATTATAGTAATTTAAGTTATAGTTATTTAAGTTATAGTTATTTAAGTTATAGTTATTTAAGTTATAGTTATTTAAGTTATAGTTATTTAAGTTATAGTTATTTAATTAATAGTTATTTAAGTTATAGTTATTTAAGTTATAGTTATTTAAGTTATAGTTATTTAAGTTATAGTTATTTAAGTTATAGTTATTTAATTAATAGTTATTTAAGTTATAGTTATTTAAGTTATAGTTATTTAAGTTATAGTTATTTAAGTTATAGTTATTTAAGTTATAGTTATTTAATTTATAGTTATTTAATTTATAGTTATTTAAGTTATAGTTATTTAAGTTATAGTTATTTAAGTTATAGTTATTTAAGTTATAGTTATTTAATTAATAGTAATTTAAGTTATAGTAATTTAAGTTTAGTTATTTAATTTATAGTTATTTAAGTTATAGTTAATTAAGTTATCGTTAGTTAAGTTATAGTTATTTAAGTTATAGTTATTAAATTATAGTTATTTAAGTTATAGTTATTTAATTTATAGTTTTTTCATTTATGGTTATTTAAGTTATAGTTATTTAAGTTATAGTTATTTAAGTTATAGTTATTTAATTAATAGTTATTTAAGTTATAGTTATTTAAGTTATAGTTATTTAAGTTATAGTTATTTAAATTATAGTTATTTAAGTTATAGTTATTTAATTTATAGTTATTTAAGTTATTGTTATTTAAATTATAGTTATTTAAGTTATAGTTATTTAAGTTATAGTTATTTAAGTTATAGTTATTTAATTTATAGTTATTTAAGTTATAGTTATTTAAGTTATAGTTATTTAAGTTATAGTTATTTAAGTTATAGTTATTTAAGTTATAGTTATTTAAGTTATAGTTATTTAAGTTATAGTTATTTAAGTTATAGTTATTTAATTAATAGTTATTTAAGTTATAGTTATTTAAGTTATAGTTATTTAAGTTATAGTTATTTAAGTTATAGTTATTTAAGTTATAGTTATTTAAGTTATAGTTATTTAATTAATAGTTATTTAAGTTATAGTTATTTAAGTTATAGTTATTTAAGTTATAGTTATTTAATTAATAGTTATTTAAGTTATAGTTATTTAAGTTATAGTTATTTAAGTTATAGTTATTTAAGTTATAGTTATTTAATTTATAGTTATTTAATTTATAGTTATTTAAGTCATAGTTATTTAAGTTATAGTTATTTAAGTTATAGTTATTTAATTAATAGTAATTTAAATTATAGTAATTTAAGTTTAGTTATTTAATTTATAGTTATTTAAGTTATAGTTATTAAATTATAGTTATTTAAGTTATAGTTATTTAAGTTATAGTTATTTAAGTTATAGTTATTTAAGTTATAGTTATTTAATTAATAGTTATTTAAGTTATAGTTATTTAAGTTATAGTTATTTAAGTTATAGTTATTTAAGTTATATTTATTTAAGTTATAGTTATTTAATTTATAGTTATTTAATTTATAGTTATTTAAGTTATAGTTATTTAATTAATAGTTATTTAAGTAATAGTTATTTTAGTTATAGTTATTTAAGTTATAGTTATTTAAGTTATAGTTATTTAAGTTATAGTTATTTAAGTTATAGTTATTTAATTAATAGTTATTTAAGTTATAGTTATTTAAGTTATAGTTATTTAAGTTATAGTTATTTAAGTTATATTTATTTAAGTTATAGTTATTTAATTTATAGTTATTTAATTTATAGTTATTTAAGTTATAGTTATTTAAGTTATAGTTATTTAAGTTATAGTTATTTAATTAATAGTAATTTAAGTTATAGTAATTTTAGTTTAGATATTTAATTTATAGTTATTTAAGTTATAGTTAATTAAGTTATCGTTAGTTAAGTTATAGTTATTAAATTATAGTTATTTAAGTTATAGTTATTTAAGTTATAGTTATTTAAGTTATAGTTATTTAAGTTATAGTTATTTAAGTTATAGTTATTTAAGTTATAGTTATTTAAGTTATAGTTATTTAAGTTATAGTTATTTAAGTTATAGTTATTTAATTAATAGTTATTTAAGTTATAGTTATTTAAGTTATAGTTATTTAAGTTATAGTTATTTAAGTTATAGTTATTTAATTAATAGTAATTTAAGTTATAGTAATTTAAGTTTAGTTATTTAATTTATAGTTATTTAAGTTATAGTTAATTAAGTTATCGTTAGTTAAGTTATAGTTATTTAAGTTATAGTTATTAAATTATATTTATTTAAGTTATAGTTATTTAATTTATAGTTTTTTCATTTATGGTTATTTAAGTTATATTATTTAAGTTATAGTTATTTAAGTTATAGTTATTTAAGTTATAGTTATTTAAGTTATAGTTATTTAAGTTATAGTTATTTAAGTTATAGTTATTTAATTAATAGCTATTTAAGTTATAGTTATTTAAGTTATAGTTATTTAAGTTATAGTTATTTAAGTTATAGTTATTTAAGTTATAGTTATTTAATTTATAGTTATTTAAGTTATAGTTATTTAAGTTATAGTTATTTAAGTTATAGTTATTTAAGTTATAGTTATTTAAGTTATAGTTATTTAAGTTATAGTTATTATATAATATTTATTTAAGTTATAGTTATTTAAGATATATTTATTTAATTTATAGTTATTATATTATAATTATTTAAGTTTTAGTTATTTAAGTTATAGTTATTATATTATAGCTATTTAAGTGATATTTATTTAAGTTATAGTTATTTAATTAATAGTTATTTAATTTATAGTTATTTAAGTTATAGTTATTTAAGTTATAGTTATTTAAGTTATAGTTATTAAATTATATTTATTTAAGTTATAGTTATTTAATTTATAGTTATTTAAGTTATAGTTATTTAAGTTATAGTTATTTAAGTTATAGTTATTTAAGTTATAGTTATTTAAGTTATAGTTATTTAATTAATAGTTATTTAAGTTATAGTTATTTAAGTTATAGTTAATTAAGTTATCGTTAGTTAAGTTATAGTTATTTAAGTTATAGTTATTAAATTATAGTTATTTAAGTTATAGTTATTTAATTTATAGTTTTTTCATTTATGGTTATTTAAGTTATAGTTATTTAAGTTATAGTTATTTAAGTTATAGTTATTTAAGTTATAGTTATTTAAGTTATAGTTATTTAAGTTATAGTTATTTAATTAATAGTTATTTAAGTTATAGTTATTTAAGTTATAGTTATTTAAGTTATAGTTATTTAAGTTATAGTTATTTAAGTTATAGTTATTTAATTTATAGTTATTTAAGTTATAGTTATTTAAGTTATAGTTATTTAAGTTATAGTTATTTAAGTTATAGTTATTTAAGTTATAGTTATTTAAGTTATAGTTATTTAAGTTATAGTTATTTAAGTTATAGTTATTTAAGTTATAGTTATTTAATTAATAGTTATTTAAGTTATAGTTATTTAAGTTATAGTTATTTAAGTTATAGTTATTTAAGTTATAGTTATTTAAGTTATAGTTATTTAATTTATAGTTATTTAATTTATAGTTATTTAAGTTATAGTTATTTAAGTTATAGTTATTTAAGTTATGGTTATTTAAGTTATAGTTATTTAATTAATAGTAATTTAAGTTATAGTAATTTAAGTTTAGTTATTTAATTTATAGTTATTTAAGTTATAGTTATTTAAGTTATAGTTATTTAAGTTATAGTTATTTAAGTTATAGTTATTTAAGTTATAGTTATTTAATTAATAGTTATTTAAGTTATAGTTATTTAAGTTATAGTTATTTAAGTTATAGTTATTTAAGTTATAGTTATTTAAGTTATAGTTATTTAATTTATAGTTATTTAATTTATAGTTATTTAAGTTATAGTTATTTAAGTTATAGTTATTTAAGTTATAGTAATTTAATTAATAGTAATTTAAGTTATAGTAATTTAAGTTTAGTTATTTAATTTATAGTTATTTAAGTTATAGTTAATTAAGTTATCGTTATTTAAGTTATAGTTATTTAAGTTATAGTTATTAAATTATAGTTATTTAAGTTATAGTTATTTAATTTATAGTTTTTTCATTTATGGTTATTATATTATAGTTATATAAATTATAGTAATTTAAGTTATAGTTATTTAAGTTATAGTTATTTAAGTTATAGTTATTTAAGTTATAGTTATTTAAGTTATAGTTATTTAATTAATAGTTATTTAAGTTATAGTTATTTAAGTTATAGTTATTTAAGTTATAGTTATTTAAGTTATAGTTATTTAAGTTATAGTTATTTAATTAATAGTTATTTAAGTTATAGTTATTTAAGTTATAGTTATTAAATTATAGTTATTTAAGTTATAGTTATTTAATTTATAGTTTTTTAATTTATGGTTATTTAAGTTATAGTTATTTAAGTTATAGTTATTTAAGTTATAGTTATTTAATTAATAGTTATTTAAGTTATAGTTATTTAAGTTATAGTTATTTAAGTTATAGTTATTTAAATTATAGTTATTTAAGTTATAGTTATTTAAGTTATAGTTATTTAATTAATAGTTATTTAAGTTATAGTTATTTAAGTTATAGTTATTTAAGTTATAGTTATTTAAGTTATAGTTATTTAAGTTATAGTTATTTAATTTATAGTTATTTAATTTATAGTTATTTAAGTTATAGTTATTTAAGTTATAGTTATTTAAGTTATAGTTATTTAAGTTATAGTTATTTAATTAATAGTAATTTAAGTTATAGTAATTTAAGTTTAGTTATTTAATTTATAGTTATTTAAGTTATAGTTAATTAAGTTATCGTTAGTTAAGTTATAGTTATTTAAGTTATAGTTATTAAATTATAGTTATTTAAGTTATAGTTATTTAATTTATAGTTTTTTCATTTATGGTTATTTAAGTTATAGTTATTTAAGTTATAGTTATTTAAGTTATAGTTATTTAATTAATAGTTATTTAAGTTATAGTTATTTAAGTTATAGTTATTTAAGTTATAGTTATTTAAATTATAGTTATTTAAGTTATAGTTATTTAATTTATAGTTATTTAAGTTATTGTTATTTAAATTATAGTTATTTAAGTTATAGTTATTTAAGTTATAGTTATTTAAGTTATAGTTATTTAATTTATAGTTATTTAAGTTATAGTTATTTAAGTTATAGTTATTTAAGTTATAGTTATTTAAGTTATAGTTATTTAAGTTATAGTTATTTAAATTATAGTTATTTAATTTATAGTTATTTAATTTATAGTTATTTAAGTTATAGTTATTTAAGTTATAGTTATTTAAGTTATAGTTATTTAAGTTATAGTTATTTAAGTTATAGTTATTTAATTAATAGTTATTTAAGTTATAGTTATTTAAGTTATAGTTATTTAAGTTATAGTTATTTAAATTATAGTTATTTAAGTTATAGTTATTTAATTTATAGTTATTTAAGTTATTGTTATTTAAATTATAGTTATTTAAGTTATAGTTATTTAAGTTATAGTTATTTAAGTTATAGTTATTTAAGTTATAGTTATTATATAATATTTATTTAAGTTATAGTTATTTAAGATATATTTATTTAATTTATAGTTATTATATTATAATTATTTAAGTTTTAGTTATTTAAGTTATAGTTATTATATTATAGCTATTTAAGTGATATTTATTTAAGTTATAGTTATTTAATTAATAGTTATTTAATTTATAGTTATTTAAGTTATAGTTATTTAAGTTATAGTTATTTAAGTTATAGTTATTAAATTATATTTATTTAAGTTATAGTTATTTAATTTATAGTTATTTAAGTTATAGTTATTTAAGTTATAGTTATTTAAGTTATAGTTATTTAAGTTATAGTTATTTAAGTTATAGTTATTTAATTAATAGTTATTTAAGTTATAGTTATTTAAGTTATAGTTAATTAAGTTATCGTTAGTTAAGTTATAGTTATTTAAGTTATAGTTATTAAATTATAGTTATTTAAGTTATAGTTATTTAATTTATAGTTTTTTCATTTATGGTTATTTAAGTTATAGTTATTTAAGTTATAGTTATTTAAGTTATAGTTATTTAAGTTATAGTTATTTAAGTTATAGTTATTTAAGTTATAGTTATTTAATTAATAGTTATTTAAGTTATAGTTATTTAAGTTATAGTTATTTAAGTTATAGTTATTTAAGTTATAGTTATTTAAGTTATAGTTATTTAATTTATAGTTATTTAAGTTATAGTTATTTAAGTTATAGTTATTTAAGTTATAGTTATTTAAGTTATAGTTATTTAAGTTATAGTTATTTAAGTTATAGTTATTTAAGTTATAGTTATTTAAGTTATAGTTATTTAAGTTATAGTTATTTAATTAATAGTTATTTAAGTTATAGTTATTTAAGTTATAGTTATTTAAGTTATAGTTATTTAAGTTATAGTTATTTAAGTTATAGTTATTTAATTTATAGTTATTTAATTTATAGTTATTTAAGTTATAGTTATTTAAGTTATAGTTATTTAAGTTATGGTTATTTAAGTTATAGTTATTTAATTAATAGTAATTTAAGTTATAGTAATTTAAGTTTAGTTATTTAATTTATAGTTATTTAAGTTATAGTTATTTAAGTTATAGTTATTTAAGTTATAGTTATTTAAGTTATAGTTATTTAAGTTATAGTTATTTAATTAATAGTTATTTAAGTTATAGTTATTTAAGTTATAGTTATTTAAGTTATAGTTATTTAAGTTATAGTTATTTAAGTTATAGTTATTTAATTTATAGTTATTTAATTTATAGTTATTTAAGTTATAGTTATTTAAGTTATAGTTATTTAAGTTATAGTAATTTAATTAATAGTAATTTAAGTTATAGTAATTTAAGTTTAGTTATTTAATTTATAGTTATTTAAGTTATAGTTAATTAAGTTATCGTTATTTAAGTTATAGTTATTTAAGTTATAGTTATTAAATTATAGTTATTTAAGTTATAGTTATTTAATTTATAGTTTTTTCATTTATGGTTATTATATTATAGTTATATAAATTATAGTAATTTAAGTTATAGTTATTTAAGTTATAGTTATTTAAGTTATAGTTATTTAAGTTATAGTTATTTAAGTTATAGTTATTTAATTAATAGTTATTTAAGTTATAGTTATTTAAGTTATAGTTATTTAAGTTATAGTTATTTAAGTTATAGTTATTTAAGTTATAGTTATTTAATTAATAGTTATTTAAGTTATAGTTATTTAAGTTATAGTTATTAAATTATAGTTATTTAAGTTATAGTTATTTAATTTATAGTTTTTTAATTTATGGTTATTTAAGTTATAGTTATTTAAGTTATAGTTATTTAAGTTATAGTTATTTAATTAATAGTTATTTAAGTTATAGTTATTTAAGTTATAGTTATTTAAGTTATAGTTATTTAAATTATAGTTATTTAAGTTATAGTTATTTAAGTTATAGTTATTTAATTAATAGTTATTTAAGTTATAGTTATTTAAGTTATAGTTATTTAAGTTATAGTTATTTAAGTTATAGTTATTTAAGTTATAGTTATTTAATTTATAGTTATTTAATTTATAGTTATTTAAGTTATAGTTATTTAAGTTATAGTTATTTAAGTTATAGTTATTTAAGTTATAGTTATTTAATTAATAGTAATTTAAGTTATAGTAATTTAAGTTTAGTTATTTAATTTATAGTTATTTAAGTTATAGTTAATTAAGTTATCGTTAGTTAAGTTATAGTTATTTAAGTTATAGTTATTAAATTATAGTTATTTAAGTTATAGTTATTTAATTTATAGTTTTTTCATTTATGGTTATTTAAGTTATAGTTATTTAAGTTATAGTTATTTAAGTTATAGTTATTTAATTAATAGTTATTTAAGTTATAGTTATTTAAGTTATAGTTATTTAAGTTATAGTTATTTAAATTATAGTTATTTAAGTTATAGTTATTTAATTTATAGTTATTTAAGTTATTGTTATTTAAATTATAGTTATTTAAGTTATAGTTATTTAAGTTATAGTTATTTAAGTTATAGTTATTTAATTTATAGTTATTTAAGTTATAGTTATTTAAGTTATAGTTATTTAAGTTATAGTTATTTAAGTTATAGTTATTTAAGTTATAGTTATTTAAATTATAGTTATTTAATTTATAGTTATTTAATTTATAGTTATTTAAGTTATAGTTATTTAAGTTATAGTTATTTAAGTTATAGTTATTTAAGTTATAGTTATTTAAGTTATAGTTATTTAATTAATAGTTATTTAAGTTATAGTTATTTAAGTTATAGTTATTTAAGTTATAGTTATTTAAATTATAGTTATTTAAGTTATAGTTATTTAATTTATAGTTATTTAAGTTATTGTTATTTAAATTATAGTTATTTAAGTTATAGTTATTTAAGTTATAGTTATTTAAGTTATAGTTATTTAATTTATAGTTATTTAAGTTATAGTTATTTAAGTTATAGTTATTTAAGTTATAGTTATTTAAGTTATAGTTATTTAAGTTATAGTTATTTAAGTTATAGTTATTTAAGTTATAGTTATTTAAGTTATAGTTATTTAAGTTATAGTTATTTAATTAATAGTTATTTAAGTTATAGTTATTTAAGTTATAGTTATTTAAGTTATAGTTATTTAAGTTATAGTTATTTAAGTTATAGTTATTTAAGTTATAGTTATTTAATTAATAGTTATTTAAGTTATAGTTATTTAAGTTATAGTTATTTAAGTTATAGTTATTTAAGTTATAGTTATTTAATTTATAGTTATTTAATTTATAGTTATTTAAGTCATAGTTATTTAAGTTATAGTTATTTAAGTTATAGTTATTTAAGGTATAGTTATTTAAGTTATAGTTATTTAAGTTATAGTTATTTAAGTTATAGTTATTTAAGTTATAGTTATTTAAGTTATAGTTATTCAATTAATAGTTATTTAAGTTATAGTTATTTAAGTTATAGTTATTTAAGTTATAGTTATTTAAGTTATAGTTATTTAAGTTATAGTTATTTAAGTTATAGTTATTTAATTAATAGTTATTTAAGTTATAGTTATTTAAGTTATAGTTATTTAAGTTATGGTTATTTAAGTTATAGTTTTTTCATTTATGGTTATTTAAGTTATAGTTATTTAAGTTATAGTTTTTTCATTTATGGTTATTTAAGTTATAGTTATTTAAGTTATAGTTATTTAAGTTATAGTTATTTAATTAATAGTTATTTAAGTTATAGTTATTTAAGTTATAGTTATTTAAGTTATAGTTATTTAAGTTATAGTTATTTAAGTTATAGTTATTTAAGTTATAGTTATTTAATTAATAGTTATTTAAGTTATAGTTATTTAAGTTATAGTTATTTAAGTTATAGTTATTTAATTAATAGTAATTTAAGTTATAGTAATTTAAGTTTAGTTATTTAATTTATAGTTATTTAAGTTATAGTTAATTAAGTTATCGTTAGTTAAGTTATAGTTATTTAAGTTATAGTTATTAAATTATAGTTATTTAAGTTATAGTTATTTAATTTATAGTTTTTTCATTTATGGTTATTTAAGTTATAGTTATTTAAGTTATAGTTATTTAAGTTATAGTTATTTAAGTTATAGTTATTTAAGTTATAGTTATTTAAGTTATAGTTATTTAATTAATAGCTATTTAAGTTATAGTTATTTAAGTTATAGTTATTTAAGTTATAGTTATTTAAGTTATAGTTATTTAAGTTATAGTTATTTAAGTTATAGTTATTTAATTTATAGTTATTTAAGTTATAGTTATTTAAGTTATAGTTATTTAAGTTATAGTTATTTAAGTTATAGTTATTTAAGTTATAGTTATTTAAGTTATAGTTATTTAAGTTATAGTTATTATATAATATTTATTTAAGTTATAGTTATTTAAGATATATTTATTTAATTTATAGTTATTATATTATAATTATTTAAGTTTTAGTTATTTAAGTTATAGTTATTATATTATAGCTATTTAAGTGATATTTATTTAAGTTATAGTTATTTAATTAATAGTTATTTAATTTATAGTTATTTAAGTTATAGTTATTTAAGTTATAGTTATTAAATTATATTTATTTAAGTTATAGTTATTTAATTTATAGTTATTTAAGTTATATTTATTTAAGTTATAGTTATTTAATTTATAGTTATTTAAGTTATAGTTATTTAAGTTATAGTTATTTAAGTTATAGTTATTTAAGTTATAGTTATTTAAGTTATAGTTATTTAAGTTATAGTTATTTAAGTTATAGTTATTTAAGTTATTGTTATTTAATTAATAGTTATTTAAGTTATAGTTATTTAAGTTATAGTTATTTAAGTTATAGTTATTTAAGTTATAGTTATTTAAGTTATAGTTATTTAATTTATAGTTATTTAATTTATAGTTATTTAAGTTATAGTTATTTAAGTTATAGTTATTTAAGTTATGGTTATTTAAGTTATAGTTATTTAATTAATAGTAATTTAAGTTATAGTAATTTAAGTTTAGTTATTTAATTTATAGTTATTTAAGTTATAGTTATTTAAGTTATAGTTATTTAAGTTATAGTTATTTAAGTTATAGTTATTTAAGTTATAGTTATTTAAGTTATAGTTATTTAATTAATAGTTATTTAAGTTATAGTTATTTAAGTTATAGTTATTTAAGTTATAGTTATTTAAGTTATAGTTATTTAATTTATAGTTATTTAATTTATAGTTATTTAAGTTATAGTTATTTAAGTTATAGTTATTTAAGTTATAGTTATGTAATTAATAGTAATTTAAGTTATAGCAATTTAAGTTTAGTTATTTAATTTATAGTTATTTAAGTTATAGTTAATTAAGTTATCGTTATTTAAGTTATAGTTATTTAAGTTATAGTTATTAAATTATAGTTATTTAAGTTATAGTTATTTAATTTATAGTTTTTTCATTTATGGTTATTATATTATAGTTATATAAATTATAGTAATTTAAGTTATAGTTATTTAAGTTATAGTTATTTAAGTTATAGTTATTTAAGTTATAGTTATTTAAGTTATAGTTATTTAAGTTATAGTTATTTAATTAATAGTTATTTAAGTTATAGTTATTTAAGTTATAGTTATTTAAGTTATAGTTATTTAAGTTATAGTTATTTAAGTTATAGTTATTTAATTAATAGTTATTTAAGTTATAGTTATTTAAGTTATAGTTATTTAAGTTATAGTTATTTAAGTTATAGTTATTTAAGTTATAGTTATTTAATTTATAGTTATTTAATTTATAGTTATTTAAGTTATAGTTATTTAAGTTATAGTTATTTAAGTTATAGTTATTTAAGTTATAGTTATTTAATTAATAGTAATTTAAGTTATAGTAATTTAAGTTTAGTTATTTAATTTATAGTTATTTAAGTTATAGTTAATTAAGTTATCGTTAGTTAAGTTATAGTTATTTAAGTTATAGTTATTAAATTATAGTTATTTAAGTTATAGTTATTTAATTTATAGTTTTTTCATTTATGGTTATTTAAGTTATAGTTATTTAAGTTATAGTTATTTAAGTTATAGTTATTTAATTAATAGTTATTTAAGTTATAGTTATTTAAGTTATAGTTATTTAAGTTATAGTTATTTAAATTATAGTTATTTAAGTTATAGTTATTTAATTTATAGTTATTTAAGTTATTGTTATTTAAATTATAGTTATTTAAGTTATAGTTATTTAAGTTATAGTTATTTAAGTTATAGTTATTTAATTTATAGTTATTTAAGTTATAGTTATTTAAGTTATAGTTATTTAAGTTATAGTTATTTAAGTTATAGTTATTTAAGTTATAGTTATTTAAGTTATAGTTATTTAAGTTATAGTTATTTAAGTTATAGTTATTTAATTAATAGTTATTTAAGTTATAGTTATTTAAGTTATAGTTATTTAAGTTATAGTTATTTAAGTTATAGTTATTTAAGTTATAGTTATTTAAGTTATAGTTATTTAATTAATAGTTATTTAAGTTATAGTTATTTAAGTTATAGTTATTTAAGTTATAGTTATTTAAGTTATAGTTATTTAATTTATAGTTATTTAATTTATAGTTATTTAAGTCATAGTTATTTAAGTTATAGTTATTTAAGTTATAGTTATTTAATTAATAGTAATTTAAATTATAGTAATTTAAGTTTAGTTATTTAATTTATAGTTATTTAAGTTATAGTTATTAAATTATAGTTATTTAAGTTATAGTTATTTAAGTTATAGTTATTTAAGTTATAGTTATTTAAGTTATAGTTATTTAATTAATAGTTATTTAAGTTATAGTTATTTAAGTTATAGTTATTTAAGTTATAGTTATTTAAGTTATATTTATTTAAGTTATAGTTATTTAATTTATAGTTATTTAATTTATAGTTATTTAAGTTATAGTTATTTAATTAATAGTTATTTAAGTAATAGTTATTTTAGTTATAGTTATTTAAGTTATAGTTATTTAAGTTATAGTTATTTAAGTTATAGTTATTTAAGTTATAGTTATTTAATTAATAGTTATTTAAGTTATAGTTATTTAAGTTATAGTTATTTAAGTTATAGTTATTTAAGTTATATTTATTTAAGTTATAGTTATTTAATTTATAGTTATTTAATTTATAGTTATTTAAGTTATAGTTATTTAAGTTATAGTTATTTAAGTTATAGTTATTTAATTAATAGTAATTTAAGTTATAGTAATTTTAGTTTAGATATTTAATTTATAGTTATTTAAGTTATAGTTAATTAAGTTATCGTTAGTTAAGTTATAGTTATTAAATTATAGTTATTTAAGTTATAGTTATTTAAGTTATAGTTATTTAAGTTATAGTTATTTAAGTTATAGTTATTTAAGTTATAGTTATTTAAGTTATAGTTATTTAAGTTATAGTTATTTAATTAATAGTTATTTAAGTTATAGTTATTTAAGTTATAGTTATTTAAGTTATAGTTATTTAAGTTATAGTTATTTAAGTTATAGTTATTTAAGTTATAGTTATTTAAGTTATAGTTATTTAATTAATAGTTATTTAAGTTATAGTTATTTAAGTTATAGTTATTTAAGTTATAGTTATTTAAGTTATAGTTATTTAATTAATAGTAATTTAAGTTATAGTAATTTAAGTTTAGTTATTTAATTTATAGTTATTTAAGTTATAGTTAATTAAGTTATCGTTAGTTAAGTTATAGTTATTTAAGTTATAGTTATTAAATTATATTTATTTAAGTTATAGTTATTTAATTTATAGTTTTTTCATTTATGGTTATTTAAGTTATAGTTATTTAAGTTATAGTTATTTAAGTTATAGTTATTTAAGTTATAGTTATTTAAGTTATAGTTATTTAAGTTATAGTTATTTAAGTTATAGTTATTTAAGTTATAGTTATTTAAGTTATAGTTATTTAAGTTATAGTTATTTAATTAATAGCTATTTAAGTTATAGTTATTTAAGTTATAGTTATTTAAGTTATAGTTATTTAAGTTATAGTTATTTAAGTTATAGTTATTTAATTTATAGTTATTTAAGTTATAGTTATTTAAGTTATAGTTATTTAAGTTATAGTTATTTAAGTTATAGTTATTTAAGTTATAGTTATTTAAGTTATAGTTATTTAAGTTATAGTTATTATATAATATTTATTTAAGTTATAGTTATTTAAGATATATTTATTTAATTTATAGTTATTATATTATAATTATTTAAGTTTTAGTTATTTAAGTTATAGTTATTATATTATAGCTATTTAAGTGATATTTATTTAAGTTATAGTTATTTAATTAATAGTTATTTAATTTATAGTTATTTAAGTTATAGTTATTTAAGTTATAGTTATTTAAGTTATAGTTATTAAATTATATTTATTTAAGTTATAGTTATTTAATTTATAGTTATTTAAGTTATAGTTATTTAAGTTATAGTTATTTAAGTTATAGTTATTTAAGTTATAGTTATTTAAGTTATAGTTATTTAATTAATAGTTATTTAAGTTATAGTTATTTAAGTTATAGTTAATTAAGTTATCGTTAGTTAAGTTATAGTTATTTAAGTTATAGTTATTAAATTATAGTTATTTAAGTTATAGTTATTTAAGTTATAGTTATTTAAGTTATAGTTATTTAAGTTATAGTTATTTAATTTATAGTTATTTAAGTTATAGTTATTTAAGTTATAGTTATTTAAGTTATAGTTATTTAAGTTATAGTTATTTAAGTTATAGTTATTTAAGTTATAGTTATTTAAGTTATAGTTATTTAAGTTATAGTTATTTAAGTTATAGTTATTTAATTAATAGTTATTTAAGTTATAGTTATTTAAGTTATAGTTATTTAAGTTATAGTTATTTAAGTTATAATTATTTAAGTTATAGTTATTTAATTTATAGTTATTTAATTTATAGTTATTTAAGTTATAGTTATTTAAGTTATAGTTATTTAAGTTATGGTTATTTAAGTTATAGTTATTTAATTAATAGTAATTTAAGTTATAGTAATTTAAGTTTAGTTATTTAATTTATAGTTATTTAAGTTATAGTTATTTAAGTTATAGTTATTTAAGTTATAGTTATTTAAGTTATAGTTATTTAAGTTATAGTTATTTAATTAATAGTTATTTAAGTTATAGTTATTTAAGTTATAGTTATTTAAGTTATAGTTATTTAAGTTATAGTTATTTAAGTTATAGTTATTTAATTTATAGTTATTTAATTTATAGTTATTTAAGTTATAGTTATTTAAGTTATAGTTATTTAAGTTATAGTAATTTAATTAATAGTAATTTAAGTTATAGTAATTTAAGTTTAGTTATTTAATTTATAGTTATTTAAGTTATAGTTAATTAAGTTATCGTTATTTAAGTTATAGTTATTTAAGTTATAGTTATTAAATTATAGTTATTTAAGTTATAGTTATTTAATTTATAGTTTTTTCATTTATGGTTATTATATTATAGTTATATAAATTATAGTAATTTAAGTTATAGTTATTTAAGTTATAGTTATTTAAGTTATAGTTATTTAAGTTATAGTTATTTAAGTTATAGTTATTTAATTAATAGTTATTTAAGTTATAGTTATTTAAGTTATAGTTATTTAAGTTATAGTTATTTAAGTTATAGTTATTTAAGTTATAGTTATTTAAGTTATAGTTATTTAATTAATAGTTATTTAAGTTATAGTTATTTAAGTTATAGTTATTTAAGTTATAGTTATTTAATTTATAGTTATTTAATTTATAGTTATTTAAGTTATAGTTATTTAAGTTATAGTTATTTAAGTTATAGTTATTTAAGTTATAGTTATTTAATTAATAGTAATTTAAGTTATAGTAATTTAAGTTTAGTTATTTAATTTATAGTTATTTAAGTTATAGTAATTTAAGTTTAGTTATTTAATTTATAGTTATTTAAGTTATAGTTAATTAAGTTATCGTTAGTTAAGTTATAGTTATTTAAGTTATAGTTATTAAATTATAGTTATTTAAGTTATAGTTATTTAATTTATAGTTTTTTAATTTATGGTTATTTAAGTTATAGTTATTTAAGTTATAGTTATTTAAGTTATAGTTATTTAATTAATAGTTATTTAAGTTATAATTATTTAAGTTATAGTTATTTAAGTTATAGTTATTTAAATTATAGTTATTTAAGTTATAGTTATTTAATTTATAGTTATTTAAGTTATTGTTATTTAAATTATAGTTATTTAAGTTATAGTTATTTAAGTTATAGTTATTTAAGTTATAGTTATTTAAGTTATAGTTATTTAAGTTATAGTTATTTAATTAATAGTTATTTAAGTTATAGTTATTTAAGTTATAGTTATTTAAGTTATAGTTATTTAAGTTATAGTTATTTAAGTTATAGTTATTTAATTTATAGTTATTTAATTTATAGTTATTTAAGTTATAGTTATTTAAGTTATAGTTATTTAAGTTATAGTTATTTAAGTTATAGTTATTTAATTAATAGTAATTTAAGTTATAGTAATTTAAGTTTAGTTATTTAAGTTTAGTTATTTAATTTATAGTTATTTAAGTTATAGTTAATTAAGTTATCGTTAGTTAAGTTATAGTTATTTAAGTTATAGTTATTAAATTATAGTTATTTAAGTTATAGTTATTTAATTTATAGTTTTTTCATTTATGGTTATTTAAGTTATAGTTATTTAAGTTATAGTTATTTAAGTTATAGTTACTTAAGTTATAGTTATTTAAGTTATAATTATTTAAGTTATAGTTATTTAATTTATAGTTATTTAATTTATAGTTATTTAAGTTATAATTATTTAAGTTATAGTTATTTAAGTTATAGTTATTTAAGTTATAGTTATTTAAGTTATAGTTATTTAATTAATAGTAATTTAAGTTATAGTAATTTAAGTTTAGTTATTTAATTTATAGTTATTTAAGTTATAGTTATTTAAGTTATAGTTATTTAAGTTATAGTTATTATATAATATTTATTTAAGTTATAGTTATTTAAGATATATTTATTTAATTTATAGTTATTATATTATAATTATTTAAGTTTTAGTTATTTAAGTTATAGTTATTATATTATAGCTATTTAAGTGATATTTATTTAAGTTATAGTTATTTAATTAATAGTTATTTAATTTATAGTTATTTAAGTTATAGTTATTAAATTATATTTATTTAAGTTATAGTTATTTAATTTATAGTTATTTAATTTATAGTTATTTAATTTATAGTTATTTAATTTATAGTTATTTAATTTATAGTTATTTAATTTATAGTTATTTAATTTATAGTTATTTAATTTATAGTTATTTAATTTATAGTTATTATAGTTATTTAAATTATAGTTATTTAAGTTATAGTTATTTAAGTTATAGTTATTTAAGTTATAGTTATTTAAGTTATAGTTATTTAAGTTATAGTTATTTAAGTTATAGTTATTTAAGTTATAGTTATTTAAGTTATAGTTATTTAAGTTATAGTTATTTAAGTTATAGTTATTTCAGTTATAGTTATTTAAGTTATAGTTATTTAAGTTATAGTTATTTAAGTTATAATTATTTAAATTATAGTTATATAAGTTATAGTTAATTAAGTTATCGTTATTTAAGTTATAGTTATTTAAGTTATAGTTATTTAAATTTAAGTTATATAAGTTATAGTTATTTAATTTATAGTTTTTTAATTTATAGTTATTTAAGTTATAGTTATTTAAGTTATAGTTATTTAAGTTATAGTTATTTAAGTTATAGTTATTTAATTAATAGTAATTTAAGTTATAGTAATTTAAGTTTAGTTATTTAATTTATAGTTATTTAAGTTATAGTTAATTAAGTTATCGTTAGTTAAGTTATAGTTATTTAAGTTATAGTTATTTAAGTTATAGTTATTAAATTATAGTTATTTAAGTTATAGTTATTTAAGTTATAGTTATTTAAGTTATAGTTATTTAAGTTATAGTTATTTAATTAATAGTAATTTAAGTTATAGTAATTTAAGTTTAGTTATTTAATTTATAGTTATTTAAGTTATAGTTAATTAAGTTATCGTTAGTTAAGTTATAGTTATTTAAGTTATAGTTATTAAATTATAGTTATTTAAGTTATAGTTATTTAATTTATAGTTTTTTCATTTATGGTTATTATATTATAGTTATATAAATTATAGTTATTTAAGTTATAGTTATTTAAGTTATATTTATTTAAGTTATAGTTATTTAAGTTATAGTTATTTAATTTATAGTTATTTAAGTTCTAGTTATTTAAGTTATAGTTATTTAATTTATAGTTATTTAATTTATAGTTATTTAAGTTATAGTTATTTAAGTTATAGTTATTTAAATTATAGTTATTTAAGTTATAGTTATTTAATTAATAGTAATTTAAGTTATAGCAATTTAAGTTTAGTTATTTAATTTATAGTTATTTAAGTTATAGTTAATTAAGTTATCGTTAGTTAAGTTATAGTTATTTAAGTTATAGTTATTAAATTATAGTTATTTAAGTTATAGTTATTTAATTTATAGTTTTTTCATTTATGGTTATTTAAGTTATAGTTATTTAAGTTATAGTTATTTAAGTTATAGTTACTTAAGTTATAGTTATTTAAGTTATAGTTATTTAAGTTATAGTTATTTAATTTATAGTTATTTAATTTATAGTTATTTAAGTTATAGTTATTTAAGTTATAGTTATTTAAGTTATAGTTATTTAAGTTATAGTTATTTAAGTTATAGTTATTTAATTAATAGTAATTTAAGTTATAGTAATTTAAGTTTAGTTATTTAATTTATAGTTATTTAAGTTATAGTTATTTAAGTTATAGTTATTTAAGTTATAGTTATTATATAATATTTATTTAAATTATAGTTATTTAAGATATATTTATTTAATTTATAGTTATTATATTATAATTATTTAAGTTTTAGTTATTTAAGTTATAGTTATTATATTATAGCTATTTAAGTGATATTTATTTAAGTTATAGTTATTTAATTAATAGTTATTTAATTTATAGTTATTTAAGTTATAGTTATTAAATTATATTTATTTAAGTTATAGTTATTTAATTTATAGTTATTTAATTTATAGTTATTTAATTTATAGTTATTTAATTTATAGTTATTTAATTTATAGTTATTTAATTTATAGTTATTTAATTTATAGTTATTTAATTTATAGTTATTATAGTTATTTAAATTATAGTTATTTAAGTTATAGTTATTTAAGTTATAGTTATTTAAGTTATAGTTATTTAAGTTATAGTTATTTAAGTTATAGTTATTTAAGTTATAGTTATTTAATTAATAGTTATTTAATTTATAGTTATTTAAGTTATAGTTATTAAATTATATTTATTTAAGTTATAGTTATTTAATTTATAGTTATTTAATTTATAGTTATTTAATTTATAGTTATTTAATTTATAGTTATTTAATTTATAGTTATTTAATTTATAGTTATTTAATTTATAGTTATTTAATTTATAGTTATTATAGTTATTTAAATTATAGTTATTTAAGTTATAGTTATTTAAGTTATAGTTATTTAAGTTATAGTTATTTAAGTTATAGTTATTTAAGTTATAGTTATTTAAGTTATAGTTATTTAAGTTATAGTTATTTAAGTTATAGTTATTTAAGTTATAGTTATTTCAGTTATAGTTATTTAAGTTATAGTTATTTAAGTTATAGTTATTTAAGTTATAATTATTTAAATTATAGTTATATAAGTTATAGTTAATTAAGTTATCGTTATTTAAGTTATAGTTATTTAAGTTATAGTTATTTAAATTTAAGTTATATAAGTTATAGTTATTTAATTTATAGTTATTTAATTTATAGTTATTTAAGTTATAGTTATTTAAGTTATAGTTATTTAAGTTATAGTTATTTAAGTTATAGTTATTTAATTAATAGTAATTTAAGTTATAGTAATTTAAGTTTAGTTATTTAATTTATAGTTATTTAAGTTATAGTTAATTAAGTTATCGTTAGTTAAGTTATAGTTATTTAAGTTATAGTTATTAAATTATAGTTATTTAAGTTATAGTTATTTAAGTTATAGTTATTTAAGTTATAGTTATTTAAGTTATAGTTATTTAAGTTATAGTTATTTAATTAATAGTAATTTAAGTTATAGTAATTTAAGTTTAGTTATTTAATTTATAGTTATTTAAGTTATAGTTAATTAAGTTATCGTTAGTTAAGTTATAGTTATTTAAGTTATAGTTATTAAATTATAGTTATTTAAGTTATAGTTATTTAATTTATAGTTTTTTCATTTATGGTTATTATATTATAGTTATATAAATTATAGTTATTTAAGTTATAGTTATTTAAGTTATATTTATTTAAGTTATAGTTATTTAAGTTATAGTTATTTAATTTATAGTTATTTAAGTTATAGTTATTTAAGTTATAGTTATTTAATTTATAGTTATTTAATTTATAGTTATTTAAGTTATAGTTATTTAAGTTATAGTTATTTAAATTATAGTTATTTAAGTTATAGTTATTTAATTAATAGTAATTTAAGTTATAGTAATTTAAGTTTAGTTATTTAATTTATAGTTATTTAAGTTATAGTTAATTAAGTTATCGTTAGTTAAGTTATAGTTATTTAAGTTATAGTTATTAAATTATAGTTATTTAAGTTATAGTTATTTAATTTATAGTTTTTTCATTTATGGTTATTTAAGTTATAGTTATTTAAGTTATAGTTATTTAAGTTATAGTTACTTAAGTTATAGTTATTTAAGTTATAGTTATTTAAGTTATAGTTATTTAATTTATAGTTATTTAATTTATAGTTATTTAAGTTATAGTTATTTAAGTTATAGTTATTTAAGTTATAGTTATTTAAGTTATAGTTATTTAAGTTATAGTTATTTAAGTTATAGTTATTTAATTAATAGTAATTTAAGTTATAGTAATTTAAGTTTAGTTATTTAATTTATAGTTATTTAAGTTATAGTTATTTAAGTTATAGTTATTTAAGTTATAGTTATTATATAATATTTATTTAAATTATAGTTATTTAAGATATATTTATTTAATTTATAGTTATTATATTATAATTATTTAAGTTTTAGTTATTTAAGTTATAGTTATTATATTATAGCTATTTAAGTGATATTTATTTAAGTTATAGTTATTTAATTAATAGTTATTTAATTTATAGTTATTTAAGTTATAGTTATTAAATTATATTTATTTAAGTTATAGTTATTTAATTTATAGTTATTTAATTTATAGTTATTTAATTTATAGTTATTTAATTTATAGTTATTTAATTTGTAGTTATTTAATTTATAGTTATTTAATTTATAGTTATTTAATTTATAGTTATTATAGTTATTTAAATTATAGTTATTTAAGTTATAGTTATTTAAGTTATAGTTATTTAAGTTATAGTTATTTAAGTTATAGTTATTTAAGTTATAGTTATTTAAGTTATAGTTATTTAAGTTATAGTTATTTAAGTTATAGTTATTTCAGTTATAGTTATTTAAGTTATAGTTATTTAAGTTATAGTTATTTAAGTTATAATTATTTAAATTATAGTTATATAAGTTATAGTTAATTAAGTTATCGTTATTTAAGTTATAGTTATTTAAGTTATAGTTATTTAAATTTTAGTTATATAAGTTATAGTTATTGAATTTATAGTTATTTAATTTATAGTTATTTAAGTTATAGTTATTTAAGTTATAGTTATTTAAGTTATAGTTATTTAAGTTATAGTTATATAATTAATAGTAATTTAAGTTATAGTAATTTAAGTTTAGTTATTTAATTTATAGTTATTTAAGTTATAGTTAATTAAGTTATCGTTAGTTAAGTTATAGTTATTTAAGTTATAGTTATTAAATTATAGTTATTTAAGTTATAGTTATTTAATTTATAGTTTTTTCATTTATGGTTATTTAAGTTATAGTTATTTAAGTTATAGTTATTTAAGTTATAGTTATTTAAGTTATAGTTATTATATTATAGCTATTTAAGTGATATTTATTTAAGTTATAGTTATTTAATTAATAGTTATTTAATTTATAGTTATTTAAGTTATAGTTATTTAAGTTATAGTTATTAAATTATATTTATTTAAGTTATAGTTATTTAATTTATAGTTATTTAATTTATAGTTATTTAATTTATAGTTATTATAGTTATTTAAATTATAGTTATTTAAGTTATAGTTATTTAAGTTATAGTTATTTAAGTTATAGTTATTTAAGTTATAGTTATTTAAGTTATAGTTATTTAAGTTATAGTTATTTAAGTTATAGTTATTTAAGTTATAGTTATTTAAGTTATAGTTATTTAAGTTATAATTATTTAAATTATAGTTATATAAGTTATAGTTAATTAAGTTATCGTTATTTAAGTTATAGTTATTTAAGTTATAGTTATTTAAATTTTAGTTATATAAGTTATAGTTATTGAATTTATAGTTATTTAATATATAGTTATTTAAGTTATAGTTATTTAAGTTATAGTTATTTAAGTTATAGTTATTTAAGTTATAGTTATTTAAGTTATAGTTATTTAATATATAGTTATTTAAGTTATAGTTATTTAAGTTATAGTTATTTAAGTTATAGTTATTTAAGTTATAGTTATTTAAGTTATAGTTATTTAATACATAGTTATTTAAGTTATAGTTATTTAAGTTATAGTTATTTAAGTTATAGTTATTTAAGTTATAGTTATTTAAGTTATAGTTATTTAAGTTATAGTTATTTAAGTTATAGTTATTTAATTAATAGTTATTTAAGTTATAGTTATTTAAGTTATAGTTATTTAAGTTATAGTTATTTAAGTTATAGTTATTTAAGTTATAGTTATTTAATTTATAGTTATTTAATTTATAGTTATTTAAGTTATAGTTATTTATGTTATAGTTATTTAAGTTATAGTTATTTAAGTTATAGTTATTTAATTAATAGTAATTTAAGTTATAGTAATTTAAGTTTAGTTATTTAATTTATAGTTATTTAAGTTATAGTTAATTAAGTTATCGTTAGTTAAGTTATAGTTATTTAAGTTATAGTTATTAAATTATAGTTATTTAAGTTATAGTTATTTAATTTATAGTTTTTTCATTTATGGTTATTTAAGTTATAGTTATTTAAGTTATAGTTATTTAAGTTATAGTTATTTAAGTTATAGTTATTTAAGTTATAGTTATTTAAGTTATAGTTATTTAAGTTATAGTTATTTAATTAATAGTTATTTAAGTTATAGTTATTTAAGTTATAGTTATTTAAGTTATAGTTATTTAAGTTATAGTTATTTAAGTTATAGTTATTTAATTTATAGTTATTTAAGTTATAGTTATTTAAGTTATAGTTATTTAAGTTATAGTTATTTAAGTTATAGTTATTTAATTTATAGTTATTTAATTAATAGTTATTTAAGTTATAGTTATTTAAGTTATAGTTATTTAAGTTATAGTTATTTAAGTTATAGTTATTTAAGTTATAGTTATTTAAGTTATAGTTATTTAATTAATAGTTATTTAAGTTATAGTTATTTAAGTTATAGTTATTTAAGTTATAGTTTTTTAAGTTATAGTTATTTAAGTTATAGTTATTTAATTTATAATTATTTAATTTATAGTTATTTAAGTTATAGTTATTTAAGTTATAGTTATTTAAGTTATAGTTATTTAATTAATAGTAATTTAAGTTATAGTAATTTAAGTTTAGTTATTTAATTTATAGTTATTTAAGTTATAGTTATTAAATTATAGTTATTTAAGTTATAGTTATTTAATTTATAGTTTTTACATTTATGGTTATTTAAGTTATAGTTATTTAAGTTATAGTTATTTAAGTTATAGTTATTTAAGTTATAGTTATTTAAGTTATAGTTATTTAAGTTATAGTTATTTAAGTTATAGTTATTTAATTAATAGTTATTTAAGTTATAGTTATTTAAGTTATAGTTATTTAAGTTATAGTTATTTAAGTTATAGTTATATAATTAATAGTTATTTAAGTTATAGTTATTTAAGTTATAGTTATTTAAGTTATAGTTATTTAAGTTATAGTTATTTAAGTTATAGTTATTTAATTAATAGTTATTTAAGTTATAGTTATTTAAGTTATAGTTATTTAAGTTATAGTTAATTAAGTTATCGTTAGTTAAGTTATAGTTATTTAAGTTATAGTTATTAAATTATAGTTATTTAAGTTATAGTTATTTAATTTATAGTTTTTTCATTTATGGTTATTTAAGTTATAGTTATTTAAGTTATAGTTATTTAAGTTATAGTTATTTAAGTTATAGTTATTTAAGTTATAGTTATTTAAGTTATAGTTATTTAATTAATAGTTATTTAAGTTATAGTTATTTAAGTTATAGTTATTTAAGTTATAGTTATTTAAGTTATAGTTATTTAAGTTATAGTTATTTAATTTATAGTTATTTAAGTTATAGTTATTTAAGTTATAGTTATTTAAGTTATAGTTATTTAAGTTATAGTTATTTAAGTTATAGTTATTTAAGTTATAGTTATTTAAGTTATAGTTATTTAAGTTATAGTTATTTAATTAATAGTTATTTAAGTTATAGTTATTTAAGTTATAGTTATTTAAGTTATAGTTATTTAAGTTATAGTTATTTAAGTTATAGTTATTTAATTTATAGTTATTTAATTTATAGTTATTTAAGTTATAGTTATTTAAGTTATAGTTATTTAAGTTATGGTTATTTAAGTTATAGTTATTTAATTAATAGTAATTTAAGTTATAGTAATTTAAGTTTAGTTATTTAATTTATAGTTATTTAAGTTATAGTTATTTAAGTTATAGTTATTTAAGTTATAGTTATTTAAGTTATATTTATTTAAGTTATAGTTATTTAATTAATAGTTATTTAAGTTATAGTTATTTAAGTTATAGTTATTTAAGTTATAGTTATTTAAGTTATAGTTATTTAAGTTATAGTTATTTAATTTATAGTTATTTAATTTATAGTTATTTAAGTTATAGTTATTTAAGTTATAGTTATTTAAGTTATAGTTATTTAATTAATAGTAATTTAAGTTATAGTAATTTAAGTTGAGTTATTTAATTTATAGTTATTTAAGTTATAGTTAATTAAGTTATCGTTATTTAAGTTATAGTTATTTAAGTTATAGTTATTAAATTATAGTTATTTAAGTTATAGTTATTTAATTTATAGTTTTTTCATTTATGATTATTATATTATAGTTATATAAATTATAGTAATTTAAGTTATAGTTATTTAAGTTATAGTTATTTAAGTTATAGTTATTTAAGTTATAGTTATTTAAGTTATAGTTATTTAAGTTATAGTTATTTAATTAATAGTTATTTAAGTTATAGTTATTTAAGTTATAGTTATTTAAGTTATAGTTATTTAAGTTATAGTTATTTAAGTTATAGTTATTTAAGTTATAGTTATTTAATTTATAGTTATTTAATTTATAGTTATTTAAGTTATAGTTATTTAAGTTATAGTTATTTAAGTTATAGTTATTTAATTAATAGTAATTTAAGTTATAGTAATTTAAGTTGAGTTATTTAATTTATAGTTATTTAAGTTATAGTTAATTAAGTTATCGTTATTTAAGTTATAGTTATTTAAGTTATAGTTATTAAATTATAGTTATTTAAGTTATAGTTATTTAATTTATAGTTTTTTCATTTATGATTATTATATTATAGTTATATAAATTATAGTAATTTAAGTTATAGTTATTTAAGTTATAGTTATTTAAGTTATAGTTATTTAAGTTATAGTTATTTAAGTTATAGTTATTTAAGTTATAGTTATTTAATTAATAGTTATTTAAGTTATAGTTATTTAAGTTATAGTTATTTAAGTTATAGTTATTTAAGTTATAGTTATTTAAGTTATAGTTATTTAATTAATAGTTATTTAAGTTATAGTTATTTAAGTTATAGTTATTTAAGTTATAGTTATTTAAGTTATAGTTATTTAAGTTATAGTTATTTAATTTATAGTTATTTAATTTATAGTTATTTAAGTTACAGTTATTTAAATTATAGTTATTTAAGTTATAGTTATTTAAGTTATAGTTATTTAATTAATAGTAATTTAAGTTATAGTAATTTAAGTTTAGTTATTTAATTTATAGTTATTTAAGTTATAGTTAATTAAGTTATCGTTAGTTAAGTTATAGTTATTTAAGTTATAGTTATTAAATTATAGTTATTTAATTTATAGTTATTTAATTTATAGTTTTTTCATTTATGGTTATTTAAGTTATAGTTATTTAAGTTATAGTTATTTAAGTTATAGTTATTTAATTAATAGTTATTTAAGTTATAGTTATTTAAGTTATAGTTATTTAAGTTATAGTTATTTAAATTATAGTTATTTAAGTTATAGTTATTTAATTTATAGTTATTTAAGTTATTGTTATTTAAGTTATAGTTATTTAAGTTATAGTTATTTAAGTTATAGTTATTTAAGTTATAGTTATTTAACTTATAGTTATTTAATTAATAGTTATTTAAGTTATAGTTATTTAAGTTTAGTTATTTAATTTATAGTTATTTAAGTTATAGTTAATTAAGTTATCGTTAGTTAAGTTATAGTTATTTAAGTTATAGTTATTAAATTATAGTTATTTAAGTTATAGTTATTTAATTTATAGTTTTTTCATTTATGGTTATTATATTATAGTTATATAAATTATAGTTATTTAAGTTATAGTTATTTAAGTTATATTTATTTAAGTTATAGTTATTTAAGTTATAGTTATTTAATTTATAGTTATTTAAGTTATAGTTATTTAAGTTATAGTTATTTAATTTATAGTTATTTAATTTATAGTTATTTAAGTTATAGTTATTTAAGTTATAGTTATTTAAGTTATAGTTATTTAAGTTATAGTTATTTAATTAATAGTAATTTAAGTTATAGTAATTTAAGTTTAGTTATTTAATTTATAGTTATTTAAGTTATAGTTAATTAAGTTATCGTTAGTTAAGTTATAGTTATTTAAGTTATAGTTATTAAATTATAGTTATTTAAGTTATAGTTATTTAATTTATAGTTTTTTCATTTATGGTTATTTAAGTTATAGTTATTTAAGTTATAGTTATTTAAGTTATAGTTACTTAAGTTATAGTTATTTAAGTTATAGTTATTTAAGTTATAGTTATTTAATTTATAGTTATTTAATTTATAGTTATTTAAGTTATAGTTATTTAAGTTATAGTTATTTAAGTTATAGTTATTTAAGTTATAGTTATTTAAGTTATAGTTATTTAATTAATAGTAATTTAAGTTATAGTAATTTAAGTTTAGTTATTTAATTTATAGTTATTTAAGTTATAGTTATTTAAGTTATAGTTATTTAAGTTATAGTTATTATATAATATTTATTTAAGTTATAGTTATTTAAGATATATTTATTTAATTTATAGTTATTATATTATAATTATTTAAGTTATAGTTATTATATTATAGCTATTTAAGTGATATTTATTTAAGTTATAGTTATTTAATTAATAGTTATTTAATTTATAGTTATTTAAGTTATAGTTATTTAAGTTATAGTTATTAAATTATATTTATTTAAGTTATAGTTATTTAATTTATAGTTATTTAATTTATAGTTATTTAATTTATAGTTATTTAATTTATAGTTATTTAATTTATAGTTATTTAATTTATAGTTATTTAATTTATAGTTATTTAATTTATAGTTATTTAATTTATAGTTATTTAATTTATAGTTATTTAATTTATAGTTATTTAATTTATAGTTATTTAATTTATAGTTATTTAATTTATAGTTATTTAATTTATAGTTATTTAATTTATAGTTATTTAATTTAAAGTTATTTAATTTATAGTTATTTAATTTATAGTTATTTAATTTATAGTTATTTAATTTATAGTTATTTAATTTATAGTTATTTAATTTATAGTTATTTAATTTATAGTTATTTAATTTATAGTTATTATAGTTATTTAAATTATAGTTATTTAAGTTATAGTTATTTAAGTTATAGTTATTTAAGTTATAGTTATTGAAGTTATAGTTATTTAAGTTATAGTTATTTAAGTTATAGTTATTTCAGTTATAGTTATTTAAATTATAGTTATATAAGTTATAGTTAATTAAGTTATCGTTATTTAAGTTATAGTTATTTAAGTTATAGTTATTTAAATTTTAGTTATATAAGTTATAGTTATTGAATTTATAGTTATTTAATTTATAGTTATTTAAGTTATAGTTATTTAAGTTATAGTTATTTAAGTTATAGTTATTTAAGTCATAGTTATATAATTTATAGTTATTTAAGTTATAGTTATTTAAGTTATAGTTATTTAAGTTATAGTTATTTAAGTTATAGTTATTTAAGTTATAGTTATTTAAGTTATAGTTATTAAATTATAGTTATTTAAGTTATAGTTATTTAAGTTATAGTTATTTAAGTTATAGTTATTTAAGTTATAGTTATTTAAGTTATAGTTATTTAAGTTATAGTTATTTAATTAATAGTTATTTAAGTTATTGTTATTTAAGTTATAGTTATTTAAGTTATAGTTATTTAAGTTATAGTTATTTAAGTTATAGTTATTTAATTAATAGTAATTTAAGTTATAGTAATTTAAGTTTAGTTATTTAATTTATAGTTATTTAAGTTATAGTTAATTAAGTTATCGTTAGTTAAGTTATAGTTATTTAAGTTATAGTTATTAAATTATAGTTATTTAAGTTATAGTTATTTAATTTATAGTTTTTTCATTTATGGTTATTATATTATAGTTATATAAATTATAGTTATTTAAGTTATAGTTATTTAAGTTATAGTTATTTAAGTTATAGTTATTTAAGTTATAGTTATTTAAGTTATAGTTATTTAAGTTATAGTTATTTAAGTTATAGTTAATTAAGTTATCGTTATTTAAGTTATAGTTATTTAAGTTATAGTTATTAAATTATAGTTATTTAAGTTATAGTTATTTAATTTATAGTTTTTTCATTTATGGTTATTTAAGTTATAGTTATTTAAGTTATAGTTATTTAATTTATAGTTATTTAATTTATAGTTATTTAAGTTATAGTTATTTAAGTTATAGTTATTTAAGTTATAGTTATTTAAGTAATAGTTATTTAAGTTATAGTTATTTAATTAATAGTAATTTAAGTTATAGTAATTTTAGTTTAGTTATTTAATTTATAGTTATTTAAGTTATAGTTAATTAAGTTATCGTTAGTTAAGTTATAGTTATTTAAGTTATAGTTATTAAATTATAGTTATTTAAGTTATAGTTATTTAATTTATAGTTTTTTCATTTATGGTTATTTAAGTTATAGTTATTTAAGTTATAGTTATTTAAGTTATAGTTATTTAATTAATAGTTATTTAAGTTATAGTTATTTAAGTTATAGTTATTTAAGTTATAGTTATTTAAGTTATAGTTATTTAAGTTATAGTTATTTAAGTTATAGTTATTTAAGTTATAGTTATTTAAGTTATAGTTATTTAAGTTATAGTTATTTAAGTTATAGTTATTTAAGTTATAGTTATTTAATTAATAGTTATTTAAGTTATAGTTATTTAAGTTATAGTTATTTAAGTTATAGTTATTTAAGTTATAGTTATTTAAGTTATAGTTATTTAAGTTATAGTTATTTAAGTTATAGTTATTTAATTAATAGTTATTTAAGTTATAGTTATTTAAGTTATAGTTATTTAAGTTATAGTTATTTAAGTTATAGTTATTTAATTTATAGTTATTTAATTTATAGTTATTTAAGTTATAGTTATTTAAGTTATAGTTATTTAAGTTATAGTTATTTAAGTTATAGTTATTTAAGTTATAGTTATTTAATTAATAGTAATTTAAGTTATAGTAATTTTAGTTTAGTTATTTAATTTATAGTTATTTAAGTTATAGTTAATTAAGTTATCGTTAGTTAAGTTATAGTTATTTAAGTTATAGTTATTAAATTATAGTTATTTAAGTTATAGTTATTTAATTTATAGTTTTTTCATTTATGGTTATTTAAGTTATAGTTATTTAAGTTATAGTTATTTAAGTTATAGTTATTTAATTAATAGTTATTTAAGTTATAGTTATTTAAGTTATAGTTATTTAAGTTATAGTTATTTAAGTTATAGTTATTTAAGTTATAGTTATTTAAGTTATAGTTATTTAATTAATAGTTATTTAAGTTATAGTTATTTAAGTTATAGTTATTTAAGTTATAGTTATTTAATTAATAGTAATTTAAGTTATAGTAATTTAAGTTTAGTTATTTAATTTATAGTTATTTAAGTTATAGTTAATTAAGTTATCGTTAGTTAAGTTATAGTTATTTAAGTTATAGTTATTAAATTATAGTTATTTAAGTTATAGTTATTTAATTTATAGTTTTTTCATTTATGGTTATTTAAGTTATAGTTATTTAAGTTATAGTTATTTAAGTTATAGTTATTTAAATTATAGTTATTTAAGTTATAGTTATTTAATTTATAGTTATTTAAGTTATAGTTATTTAAGTTATAGTTATTTAATTAATAGTTATTTAAGTTATAGTTATTTAAGTTATAGTTATTTAAGTTATAGTTATTTAAGTTATAGTTATTTAAGTTATAGTTATTTAAGTTATAGTTATTTAATTAATAGTTATTTAAGTTATAGTTATTTAAGTTATAGTTATTTAAGTTATAGTTATTTAAGTTATAGTTATTTAAGTTATAGTTATTTAATTTATAGTTATTTAATTTATAGTTATTTAAGTTATAGTTATTTAAGTTATAGTTATTTAAGTTATAGTTATTTAAGTTATAGTTATTTAATTAATAGTAATTTAAGTTATAGAAATTTAAGTTTAGTTATTTAATTTATAGTTATTTAAATTATAGTTATTTAAGTTATAGTTATTTAAGTTATAGTTATTATATAATATTTATTTAAGTTATAGTTATTTAAGATATATTTATTTAATTTATAGTTATTATATTATAATTATTTAAGTTTTAGTTATTTAAGTTATAGTTATTATATTATAGCTATTTAAGTGATATTTATTTAAGTTATAGTTATTTAATTAATAGTTATTTAATTTATAGTTATTTAAGTTATAGTTATTTAAGTTATAGTTATTAAATTATATTTATTTAAGTTATAGTTATTTAATTTATAGTTATTTAATTTATAGTTATTTAATTTATAGTTATTTAATTTATAGTTATTTAATTTATAGTTATTTAATTTATAGTTATTATAGTTATTTAAATTATAGTTATTTAAGTTATAGTTATTTAAGTTATAGTTATTTAAGTTATAGTTATTTAAGTTATAGTTATTTAAGTTATAGTTATTTAAGTTATAGTTATTTAAGTTATAGTTATTTAAGTTATAGTTATTTAAGTTATAGTTATTTAAGTTATAGTTATTTAAGTTATAGTTATTTAAGTTATAGTTATTTAAGTTATAGTTATTTAAGTTATAGTTATTTAAGTTATAATTATTTAAATTATAGTTATATAAGTTATAGTTAATTAAGTTATCGTTATTTAAGTTATAGTTATTTAAGTTATAGTTATTTAAATTTTAGTTATATAAGTTATAGTTATTGAATTTATAGTTATTTAATTTATAGTTATTTAAGTTATAGTTATTTAAGTTATAGTTATTTAAGTTATAGTTATTTAAGTTATAGTTATTTAAGTTATAGTTATTTAATTTATAGTTATTTAAGTTATAGTTATTTAAGTTATAGTTATTTAAGTTATAGTTATTTAAGTTATAGTTATTTAAGTTATAGTTATTTAAGTTATAGTTATTTAATTAATAGTTATTTAAGTTATAGTTATTTAAGTTATAGTTATTTAAGTTATAGTTATTTAAGTTATAGTTATTTAAGTTATAGTTATTTAATTTATAGTTATTTAATTTATAGTTATTTAAGTTATAGTTATTTAAGTTATAGTTATTTAAGTTATAGTTA
Source organism: Osedax frankpressi (assembly GCA_964035775.1). Taxonomy (NCBI): domain Eukaryota; kingdom Metazoa; phylum Annelida; class Polychaeta; order Sabellida; family Siboglinidae; genus Osedax; species Osedax frankpressi. The sequence goes on from OZ038314.1 coordinate 2,075,683, forward strand.
TTTAAGTTATAGTTATTTAAGTTATAGTTGTTTAATTAATAGTAATTTAAGTTATATTAATTTAAGTTTAGTTATTTAATTTATAGTTATTTAAGTTATAGTTAATTAAGTTATGGTTAGTTAAGTTATAGTTATTTAAGTTATAGTTATTAAATTATAGTTATTTAAGTTATAGTTATTTAATTTATAGTTTTTTCATTTATGGTTATTTAAGTTATAGTTATTTAAGTTATAGTTATTTAAGTTATAGTTATTTAAGTTATAGTTATTTAAGTTATAGTTATTTAAGTTATAGTTATTTAATTAATAGTTATTTAAGTTATAGTTATTTAAGTTATAGTTATTTAAGTTATAGTTATTTAAGTTATAGTTATTTAAGTTATAGTTATTTAATTTATAGTTATTTAAGTTATAGTTATTTAAGTTATAGTTATTTAAGTTATAGTTATTTAAGTTATAGTTATTTAAGTTAAAGTTATTTAAGTTATAGTTATTTAAGTTATAGTTATTTAATTAATAGTTATTTAAGTTATAGTTATTTAAGTTATAGTTATTTAAGTTATAGTTATTTAAGTTATAGTTATTTAAGTTATAGTTATTTAATTAATAGTTATTTAAGTTATAGTTATTTAAGTTATAGTTATTTAAGTTATAGTTATTTAAGTTATAGTTATTTAAGTTATAGTTATTTAATTTATAGTTATTTAATTTATAGTTATTTAAGTTATAGTTATTTAAGTTATAGTTATTTAAGTTATAGTTATTTAAGTTATAGTTATTTAATTAATAGTAATTTAAGTTATAGTAATTTAAGTTTAGTTATTTAAGTTATAGTTATTTAAGTTATAGTTATTTAAGTTATAGTTATTTAAGTTATAGTTATTTAAGTTATAATTATTTAAATTATAGTTATATAAGTTATAGTTAATTAAGTTATCGTTATTTAAGTTATAGTTATTTAAGTTATAGTTATTTAAATTTTAGTTATATAAGTTATAGTTATTGAATTTATAGTTATTTAATTTATAGTTATTTAAGTTATAGTTATTTAAGTTATAGTTATTTAAGTTATAGTTATTTAAGTTATAGTTATTTAAGTTATAGTTATTTAATTTATAGTTATTTAAGTTATAGTTATTTAAGTTATAGTTATTTAAGTTATAGTTATTTAAGTTATAGTTATTTAAGTTATAGTTATTTAAGTTATAGTTATTTAATTAATAGTTATTTAAGTTATAGTTATTTAAGTTATAGTTATTTAAGTTATAGTTATTTAAGTTATAGTTATTTAAGTTATAGTTATTTAATTTATAGTTATTTAATTTATAGTTATTTAAGTTATAGTTATTTAAGTTATAGTTATTTAAGTTATAGTTATTTAAGTTATAGTTATTTAAGTTATAGTTGTTTAATTAATAGTAATTTAAGTTATAGTAATTTAAGTTTAGTTATTTAATTTATAGTTATTTAAGTTATAGTTAATTAAGTTATGGTTAGTTAAGTTATAGTTATTTAAGTTATAGTTATTAAATTATAGTTATTTAAGTTATAGTTATTTAATTTATAGTTTTTTCATTTATGGTTATTTAAGTTATAGTTATTTAAGTTATAGTTATTTAAGTTATAGTTATTTAAGTTATAGTTATTTAAGTTATAGTTATTTAAGTTATAGTTATTTAATTAATAGTTATTTAAGTTATAGTTATTTAAGTTATAGTTATTTAAGTTATAGTTATTTAAGTTATAGTTATTTAAGTTATAGTTATTTAATTTATAGTTATTTAAGTTATAGTTATTTAAGTTATAGTTATTTAAGTTATAGTTATTTAAGTTATAGTTATTTAAGTTAAAGTTATTTAAGTTATAGTTATTTAAGTTATAGTTATTTAATTAATAGTTATTTAAGTTATAGTTATTTAAGTTATAGTTATTTAAGTTATAGTTATTTAAGTTATAGTTATTTAAGTTATAGTTATTTAATTAATAGTTATTTAAGTTATAGTTATTTAAGTTATAGTTATTTAAGTTATAGTTATTTAAGTTATAGTTATTTAAGTTATAGTTATTTAATTTATAGTTATTTAATTTATAGTTATTTAAGTTATAGTTATTTAAGTTATAGTTATTTAAGTTATAGTTATTTAAGTTATAGTTATTTAATTAATAGTAATTTAAGTTATAGTAATTTAAGTTTAGTTATTTAATTTATAGTTATTTAAGTTATAGTTATTTAAGTTATAGTTATTTAAGTTATAGTTATTTAAGTTATAGTTATTTAAGTTATAGTTATTTAAGTTATAGTTATTTAAGTTATAGTTATTTAAGTTATAGTTATTTAATTTATAGTTATTTAAGTTATAGTTATTTAAGTTATAGTTATTTAAGTTATAGTTATTTAATTTATAGTTATTTAAGTTATAGTTATTTAAGTTATAGTTATTTAAGTTATAGTTATTTAAGTTATAGTTATTTAAGTTATAGTTATTTAAGTTATAGTTATTTAAGTTATAGTTATTTAATTAATAGTTATTTAAGTTATAGTTATTTAAATTATAGTTATTTAAGTTATAGTTATTTAAGTTATAGTTATTTAAGTTATAGTTATTTAATTTATAGTTATTTAAGTTATAGTTATTTAAGTTATAGTTATTTAAGTTATAGTTATTTAAGTTATAGTTATTTAAGTTATAGTTATTTAAGTTATAGTTATTTAAGTTATAGTTATTTAATTAATAGTTATTTAAGTTATAGTTATTTAAGTTATAGTTATTTAAGTTATAGTTATTTAAGTTATAGTTATTTAAGTTATAGTTATTTAAGTTATAGTTATTTAATTTATAGTTATTTAATTTATAGTTATTTAAGTTATAGTTATTTAAGTTATAGTTATTTAAGTTATAGTTATTTAAGTTATAGTTATTTAAGTTATAGTTATTTAATTAATAGTAATTTAAGTTATAGTAATTTAAGTTTAGTTATTTAATTTATAGTTATAGTTAAGTTATAGTTATTTAAGTTATAGTTATTTAAGTTATAGTTATTTAAATTATAGTTATTTAAGTTATAGTTATTTAATTTATAGTTATTTAATTTATAGTTATTTAAGTTATAGTTATTTAAGTTATAGTTATTTAAGTTATAGTTATTTAAGTTATAGTTATTTAATTAATAGTAATTTAAGTTATAGTAATTTAAGTTTAGTTATTTAATTTATAGTTATTTAAGTTATAGTTATTTAAGTTATAGTTATTATATAATATTTATTTAAGTTATAGTTATTTAAGATATATTTATTTAATTTATAGTTATTATATTATAATTATTTAAGTTTTAGTTATTTAAGTTATAGTTATTATATTATAGCTATTTAAGTGATATTTATTTAAGTTATAGTTATTTAATTAAAAGTTATTTAATTTATAGTTATTTAAGTTATAGTTATTTAAGTTATAGTTATTAAATTATATTTATTTAAGTTATAGTTATTTAATTTATAGTTATTTAATTTATAGTTATTTAATTTATAGTTATTTAATTTATAGTTATTTAATTTATAGTTATTTAATTTATAGTTATTTAATTTATAGTTATTTAATTTATAGTTATTTAATTTATAGTTATTTAATTTATAGTTATTTAATTTATAGTTATTTAATTTATAGTTATTATAGTTATTTAAATTATAGTTATTTAAGTTATAGTTATTTAAGTTATAGTTATTTAAGTTATAGTTATTTAAGTTATAGTTATTTAAGTTATAGTTATTTAAGTTATAGTTATTTAAGTTATAGTTATTTAAGTTATAGTTATTTAAGTTATAGTTATTTAAGTTATAGTTATTTAAGTTATAGTTATTTAATTAATAGTTATTTAAGTTGTAGTTATTTAAGTTATAGTTATTTAAGTTATAGTTATTTAAGTTATAGTTATTTAAGTTATAATTATTTAATTTATAGTTATTTAATTTATAGTTATTTAAGTTATAGTTATTTAAGTTATAGTTATTTAAGTTATAGTTATTTAAGTTATAGTTATTTAAGTTATAGTTATTTAATTAATAGTTATTTAAGTTATAGTTATTTAAGTTATAGTTATTTAAGTTATAGTTATTTAAGTTATAGTTATTTAAGTTATAGTTATTTAATTTATAGTTATTTAATTTATAGTTATTTAAGTTATAGTTATTTAAGTTATAGTTATTTAAGTTATAGTTATTTAAGTTATAGTTATTTAAGTTATAGTTATTTAAGTTATAGTTGTTTAATTAATAGTAATTTAAGTTATAGTAATTTAAGTTTAGTTATTTAATTTATAGTTATTTAAGTTATAGTTAATTAAGTTATCGTTAGTTAAGTTATAGTTATTTAAGTTATAGTTATTAAATTATAGTTATTTAAGTTATAGTTATTTAATTTATAGTTTTTTCATTTATGGTTATTTAAGTTATAGTTATTTAAGTTATAGTTATTTAAGTTATAGTTATTTAAGTTATAGTTATTTAAGTTATAGTTATTTAATTAATAGTTATTTAAGTTATAGTTATTTAAGTTATAGTTATTTAAGTTATAGTTATTTAAGTTATAGTTATTTAAGTTATAGTTATTTAATTTATAGTTAGTTAAGTTATAGTTATTTAAGTTATAGTTATTTAAGTTATAGTTATTTAAGTTATAGTTATTTAAGTTATAGTTATTTAAGTTATAGTTATTTAATTAATAGTTATTTAAGTTATAGTTATTTAAGTTATAGTTATTTAAGTTATAGTTATTTAAGTTATAGTTATTTAAGTTATAGTTATTTAATTAATAGTTATTTAAGTTATAGTTATTTAAGTTATAGTTATTTAAGTTATAGTTATTTAAGTTATAGTTATTTAAGTTATAGTTATTTAATTTATAGTTATTTAATTTATAGTTATTTAAGTTATAGTTATTTAAGTTATAGTTATTTAAGTTATAGTTATTTAAGTTATAGTTATTTAATTAATAGTAATTTAAGTTATAGTAATTTAAGTTTAGTTATTTAATTTATAGTTATTTAAGTTATAGTTATTTAAGTTATAGTTATTTAAGTTATAGTTATTTAAGTTATAGTTATTTAATTAATAGTAATTTAAGTTATAGTAATTTAAGTTTAGTTATTTAATTTATAGTTATTTAAGTTATAGTTATTTAAGTTATAGTTATTATATAATATTTATTTAAGTTATAGTTATTTAAGATATATTTATTTAATTTATAGTTATTATATTATAATTATTTAAGTTTTAGTTATTTAAGTTATAGTTATTATATTATAGCTATTTAAGTGATATTTATTTAAGTTATAGTTATTTAATTAAAAGTTATTTAATTTATAGTTATTTAAGTTATAGTTATTTAAGTTATAGTTATTTAAGTTATAGTTATTAAATTATATTTATTTAAGTTATAGTTATTTAATTTATAGTTATTTAATTTATAGTTATTTAATTTATAGTTATTTAATTTATAGTTATTTAATTTATAGTTATTTAATTTATAGTTATTTAATTTATAGTTATTTAATTTATAGTTATTTAATTTATAGTTATTTAATTTATAGTTATTTAATTTATAGTTATTTAATTTATAGTTATTTAATTTATAGTTATTTAATTTATAGTTATTTAATTTATAGTTATTATAGTTATTTAAATTATAGTTATTTAAGTTATAGTTATTTAAGTTATAGTTATTTAAGTTATAGTTATTTAAGTTATAGTTATTTAAGTTATAGTTATTTAAGTTATAGTTATTTAAGTTATAGTTATTTAAGTTATAGTTATTTAAGTTATAGTTATTTAAGTTATAGTTATTTAAGTTATAGTTATTTAAGTTATAGTTATTTAAGTTATAGTTATTTAATTAATAGTTATTTAAGTTATAGTTATTTAAGTTATAGTTATTTAAGTTATAGTTATTTAAGTTATAGTTATTTAAGTTATAGTTATTTAATTTATAGTTATTTAATTTATAGTTATTTAAGTTATAGTTATTTAAGTTATAGTTATTTAATTAATAGTAATTTAAGTTATAGTAATTTAAGTTTAGTTATTTAATTTATAGTTATTTAAGTTATAGTTAATTAAGTTATCGTTAGTTAAGTTATAGTTATTTAAGTTATAGTTATTAAATTATAGTTATTTAAGTTATAGTTATTTAATTTATAGTTTTTTCATTTATGGTTATTTAAGTTATAGTTATTTAAGTTATAGTTATTTAAGTTATAGTTATTTAAGTTATAGTTATTTAATTAATAGTTATTTAAGTTATAGTTATTTAAATTATAGTTATTTAAGTTATAGTTATTTAAGTTATAGTTATTTAAGTTATAGTTATTTAATTTATAGTTATTTAAGTTATAGTTATTTAAGTTATAGTTATTTAAGTTATAGTTATTTAAGTTATAGTTATTTAAGTTATAGTTATTTAATTTATAGTTATTTAATTTATAGTTATTTAAGTTATAGTTATTTAAGTTATAGTTATTTAAGTTATAGTTATTTAAGTTATAGTTATTTAATTAATAGTTATTTAAGTTATAGTTATTTAAGTTATAGTTATTTAAGTTATAGTTATTTAAGTTATAGTTATTTAAGTTATAGTTATTTAATTTATAGTTATTTAATTTATAGTTATTTAAGTTATAGTTAATTAAGTTATCGTTAGTTAAGTTATAGTTATTTAAGTTATAGTTATTAAATTATAGTTATTTAAGTTATAGTTATTTAATTTATAGTTTTTTCATTTATGGTTATTTAAGTTATAGTTATTTAAGTTATAGTTATTTAAGTTATAGTTATTTAAGTTATAGTTATTTAAGTTATAGTTATTTAAGTTATAGTTATTTAATTAATAGTTATTTAAGTTATAGTTATTTAAGTTATAGTTATTTAAGTTATAGTTATTTAAGTTATAGTTATTTAAGTTATAGTTATTTAATTTATAGTTATTTAAGTTATAGTTATTTAAGTTATAGTTATTTAAGTTATAGTTATTTAAGTTATAGTTATTTAAGTTATAGTTATTTAAGTTATAGTTATTTAATTAATAGTTATTTAAGTTATAGTTATTTAAGTTATAGTTATTTAAGTTATAGTTATTTAAGTTATAGTTATTTAAGTTATAGTTATTTAATTAATAGTTATTTAAGTTATAGTTATTTAAGTTATAGTTATTTAAGTTATAGTTATTTAAGTTATAGTTATTTAAGTTATAGTTATTTAAGTTATAGTTATTTAATTTATAGTTATTTAATTTATAGTTATTTAAGTTATAGTTATTTAAGTTATAGTTATTTAAGTTATAGTTATTTAAGTTATAGTTATTTAATTAATAGTAATTTAAGTTATAGTAATTTAAGTTTAGTTATTTAATTTATAGTTATTTAAGTTATAGTTATTTAAGTTATAGTTATTTAAGTTATAGTTATTTAAGTTATAGTTATTTAAGTTATAGTTATTTAAGTTATAGTTATTTAAGTTATAGTTATTTAAGTTATAGTTATTTTAGTTATAGTTATTTAAGTTATAGTTATTTAATTTATAGTTATTTAAGTTATAGTTATTTAAGTTATAGTTATTTAAGATATAGTTATTTAAGTTATAGTTATTTAAGTTATAGTTATTTAAGTTATAGTTATTTAATTAATAGTTATTTAAGTTATAGTTATTTAAGTTATAGTTATTTAAGTTATAGTTATTTAAGTTATAGTTATTTAATTTATAGTTATTTAATTTATAGTTATTTAAGTTATAGTTATTTAAGTTATAGTTATTTAAGTTATAGTTATTTAAGTTATAGTTGTTTAATTAATAGTAATTTAAGTTATAGTAATTTAAGTTTAGTTATTTAATTTATAGTTATTTAAGTTATAGTTAATTAAGTTATCGTTAGTTAAGTTATAGTTATTTAAGTTATAGTTATTAAATTATAGTTATTTAAGTTATAGTTATTTAATTTATAGTTTTTTCATTTATGGTTATTTAAGTTATAGTTATTTAAGTTATAGTTATTTAAGTTATAGTTATTTAAGTTATAGTTATTTAAGTTATAGTTATTTAAGTTATAGTTATTTAAGTTATAGTTATTTAAGTTATAGTTATTTAAGTTATAGTTATTTAAGTTATAGTTATTTAAGTTATAGTTATTTAAGTTATAGTTATTTAAGTTATAGTTATTTAATTAATAGTTATTTAAGTTATAGTTATTTAAGTTATAGTTATTTAAGTTATAGTTATTTAAGTTATAGTTATTTAAGTTATAGTTATTTAAGTTATAGTTATTTAATTTATAGTTATTTAAGTTATAGTTATTTAAGTTATAGTTATTTAAGTTATAGTTATTTAAGTTATAGTTATTTAAGTTATAGTTATTTAATTAATAGTTATTTAAGTTATAGTTATTTAAATTATAGTTATTTAAGTTATAGTTATTTAAGTTATAGTTATTTAAGTTATAGTTATTTAATTTATAGTTATTTAAGTTATAGTTATTTAAGTTATAGTTATTTAAGTTATAGTTATTTAAGTTATAGTTATTTAAGTTATAGTTATTTAATTTATAGTTATTTAAGTTATAGTTATTTAAGTTATAGTTATTTAAGTTATAGTTATTTAAGTTATAGTTATTTAAGTTATAGTTATTTAATTAATAGTTATTTAAGTTATAGTTATTTAAGTTATAGTTATTTAAGTTATAGTTATTTAAGTTATAGTTATTTAAGTTATAGTTATTTAATTTATAGTTATTTAATTTATAGTTATTTAAGTTATAGTTATTTAAGTTATAGTTATTTAAGTTATAGTTATTTAAGTTATAGTTATTTAAGTTATAGTTATTTAATTAATAGTAATTTAAGTTATAGTAATTTAAGTTTAGTTATTTAATTTATAGTTATAGTTAAGTTATAGTTATTTAAGTTATAGTTATTTAAGTTATAGTTATTTAAGTTATAGTTATTTAAATTATAGTTATTTAAGTTATAGTTATTTAATTTATAGTTATTTAATTTATAGTTATTTAAGTTATAGTTATTTAAGTTATAGTTATTTAAGTTATAGTTATTTAAGTTATAGTTATTTAATTAATAGTAATTTAAGTTATAGTAATTTAAGTTTAGTTATTTAATTTATAGTTATTTAAGTTATAGTTATTTAAGTTATAGTTATTATATAATATTTATTTAAGTTATAGTTATTTAAGATATATTTATTTAATTTATAGTTATTATATTATAATTATTTAAGTTTTAGTTATTTAAGTTATAGTTATTATATTATAGCTATTTAAGTGATATTTATTTAAGTTATAGTTATTTAATTAAAAGTTATTTAATTTATAGTTATTTAAGTTATAGTTATTTAAGTTATAGTTATTTAAGTTATAGTTATTAAATTATATTTATTTAAGTTATAGTTATTTAATTTATAGTTATTTAATTTATAGTTATTTAATTTATAGTTATTTAATTTATAGTTATTTAATTTATAGTTATTTAATTTATAGTTATTTAATTTATAGTTATTTAATTTATAGTTATTTAATTTATAGTTATTTAATTTATAGTTATTTAATTTATAGTTATTTAATTTATAGTTATTTAATTTATAGTTATTTAATTTATAGTTATTATAGTTATTTAAATTATAGTTATTTAAGTTATAGTTATTTAAGTTATAGTTATTTAAGTTATAGTTATTTAAGTTATAGTTATTTAAGTTATAGTTATTTAAGTTATAGTTATTTAAGTTATAGTTATTTAAGTTATAGTTATTTAAGTTATAGTTATTTAAGTTATAGTTATTTAAGTTATAGTTATTTAATTAATAGTTATTTAAGTTATAGTTATTTAAGTTATAGTTATTTAAGTTATAGTTATTTAAGTTATAGTTATTTAAGTTATAGTTATTTAATTTATAGTTATTTAATTTATAGTTATTTAATTTATAGTTATTTAAGTTATAGTTATTTAAGTTATAGTTATTTAATTAATAGTAATTTAAGTTATAGTAATTTAAGTTTAGTTATTTAATTTATAGTTATTTAAGTTATAGTTAATTAAGTTATCGTTAGTTAAGTTATAGTTATTTAAGTTATAGTTATTAAATTATAGTTATTTAAGTTATAGTTATTTAATTTATAGTTTTTTCATTTATGGTTATTTAAGTTATAGTTATTTAAGTTATAGTTATTTAAGTTATAGTTATTTAAGTTATAGTTATTTAATTAATAGTTATTTAAGTTATAGTTATTTAAATTATAGTTATTTAAGTTATAGTTATTTAAGTTATAGTTATTTAAGTTATAGTTATTTAATTTATAGTTATTTAAGTTATAGTTATTTAAGTTATAGTTATTTAAGTTATAGTTATTTAAGTTATAGTTATTTAAGTTATAGTTATTTAATTTATAGTTATTTAATTTACAGTTATTTAAGTTATAGTTATTTAAGTTATAGTTATTTAAGTTATAGTTATTTAAGTTATAGTTATTTAATTAATAGTTATTTAAGTTATAGTTATTTAAGTTATAGTTATTTAAGTTATAGTTATTTAAGTTATAGTTATTTAAGTTATAGTTATTTAAGTTATAGTTATTTAATTTATAGTTATTTAATTTATAGTTATTTAAGTTATAGTTATTTAAGTTATAGTTATTTAAGTTATAGTTATTTAAGTTATAGTTATTTAAGTTATAGTTGTTTAATTAATAGTAATTTAAGTTATAGTAATTTAAGTTTAGTTATTTAATTTATAGTTATTTAAGTTATAGTTAATTAAGTTATCGTTAGTTAAGTTATAGTTAGTTAAGTTATAATTATTAAATTATAGTTATTTAAGTTATAGTTATTTAATTTATAGTTTTTTCATTTATGGTTATTTAAGTTATAGTTATTTAAGTTATAGTTATTTAAGTTATAGTTATTTAAGTTATAGTTATTTAATTAATAGTAATTTAAGTTATAGTAATTTAAGTTTAGTTATTTAATTTATAGTTATTTAAGTTATAGTTATTTAAGTTATAGTTATTTAAGTTATAGTTATTTAATTAATAGTTATTTAAGTTATAGTTATTTAAGTTATAGTTATTTAAGTTATAGTTATTTAAGTTATAGTTATTTAAGTTATAGTTATTTAATTTATAGTTATTTAATTTATAGTTATTTAAGTTATAGTTATTTAAGTTATAGTTATTTAAGTTATAGTTATTTAAGTTATAGTTATTTAAGTTATAGTTATTTAATTAATAGTAATTTAAGTTATAGTAATTTAAGTTTAGTTATTTAATTTATAGTTATAGTTAAGTTATAGTTATTTAAGTTATAGTTATTTAAGTTATAGTTATTTAAGTTATAGTTATTTAAATTATAGTTATTTAAGTTATAGTTATTTAATTTATAGTTATTTAATTTATAGTTATTTAAGTTATAGTTATTTAAGTTATAGTTATTTAAGTTATAGTTATTTAAGTTATAGTTATTTAATTAATAGTAATTTAAGTTATAGTAATTTAAGTTTAGTTATTTAATTTATAGTTATTTAAGTTATAGTTATTTAAGTTATAGTTATTATATAATATTTATTTAAGTTATAGTTATTTAAGATATATTTATTTAATTTATAGTTATTATATTATAATTATTTAAGTTTTAGTTATTTAAGTTATAGTTATTATATTATAGCTATTTAAGTGATATTTATTTAAGTTATAGTTATTTAATTAAAAGTTATTTAATTTATAGTTATTTAAGTTATAGTTATTTAAGTTATAGTTATTTAAGTTATAGTTATTAAATTATATTTATTTAAGTTATAGTTATTTAATTTATAGTTATTTAATTTATAGTTATTTAATTTATAGTTATTTAATTTATAGTTATTTAATTTATAGTTATTTAATTTATAGTTATTTAATTTATAGTTATTTAATTTATAGTTATTTAATTTATAGTTATTTAAGTTATAGTTATTTAAGTTATAGTTATTTAAGTTATAGTTATTTAAGTTATAGTTATTTAATTAATAGTTATTTAAGTTATAGTTATTTAAGTTATAGTTATTTAATTTATAGTTATTTAATTTATAGTTATTTAAGTTATAGTTATTTAAGTTATAGTTATTTAAGTTATAGTTATTTAAGTTATAGTTATTTAATTAATAGTTATTTAAGTTATAGTTATTTAAGTTATAGTTATTTAAGTTATAGTTATTTAAGTTATAGTTATTTAAGTTATAGTTATTTAAGTTATAGTTATTTAATTTATAGTTATTTAATTTATAGTTATTTAAGTTATAGTTATTTAAGTTATAGTTATTTAAGTTATAGTTATTTAAGTTATAGTTATTTAAGTTATAGTTGTTTAATTAATAGTAATTTAAGTTATAGTAATTTAAGTTTAGTTATTTAATTTATAGTTATTTAAGTTATAGTTAATTAAGTTATCGTTAGTTAAGTTATAGTTATTTAAGTTATAATTATTAAATTATAGTTATTTAAGTTATAGTTATTTAATTTATAGTTTTTTCATTTATGGTTATTTAAGTTATAGTTATTTAAGTTATAGTTATTTAAGTTATAGTTATTTAAGTTATAGTTATTTAATTAATAGTAATTTAAGTTATAGTAATTTAAGTTTAGTTATTTAATTTATAGTTATTTAAGTTATAGTTATTTAAGTTATAGTTATTTAAGTTATAGTTATTTAATTAATAGTTATTTAAGTTATAGTTATTTAAGTTATAGTTATTTAAGTTATAGTTATTTAAGTTATAGTTATTTAAGTTATAGTTATTTAATTTATAGTTATTTAATTTATAGTTATTTAAGTTATAGTTATTTAAGTTATAGTTATTTAAGTTATAGTTATTTAAGTTATAGTTATTTAAGTTATAGTTATTTAATTAATAGTAATTTAAGTTATAGTAATTTAAGTTTAGTTATTTAATTTATAGTTATAGTTAAGTTATAGTTATTTAAGTTATAGTTATTTAAGTTATAGTTATTTAAGTTATAGTTATTTAAATTATAGTTATTTAAGTTATAGTTATTTAATTTATAGTTATTTAATTTATAGTTATTTAAGTTATAGTTATTTAAGTTATAGTTATTTAAGTTATAGTTATTTAAGTTATAGTTATTTAATTAATAGTAATTTAAGTTATAGTAATTTAAGTTTAGTTATTTAATTTATAGTTATTTAAGTTATAGTTATTTAAGTTATAGTTATTATATAATATTTATTTAAGTTATAGTTATTTAAGATATATTTATTTAATTTATAGTTATTATATTATAATTATTTAAGTTTTAGTTATTTAAGTTATAGTTATTATATTATAGCTATTTAAGTGATATTTATTTAAGTTATAGTTATTTAATTAAAAGTTATTTAATTTATAGTTATTTAAGTTATAGTTATTTAAGTTATAGTTATTTAAGTTATAGTTATTAAATTATATTTATTTAAGTTATAGTTATTTAATTTATAGTTATTTAATTTATAGTTATTTAATTTATAGTTATTTAATTTATAGTTATTTAATTTATAGTTATTTAATTTATAGTTATTTAATTTATAGTTATTTAATTTATAGTTATTTAATTTATAGTTATTTAATTTATAGTTATTTAATTTATAGTTATTTAATTTATAGTTATTATAGTTATTTAAATTATAGTAATTTAAGTTATAGTTATTTAAGTTATAGTTATTTAAGTTATAGTTATTTAAGTTATAGTTATTTAAGTTATAGTTATTTAAGTTATAGTTATTTAAGTTATAGTTATTTAAGTTATAGTTATTTAAGTTATAGTTATTTAAGTTATAGTTATTTAAGTTATAGTTATTTAATTAATAGTTATTTAAGTTATAGTTATTTAAGTTATAGTTATTTAAGTTATAGTTATTTAAGTTATAGTTATTTAAGTTATAGTTATTTAATTTATAGTTATTTAATTTATAGTTATTTAAGTTATAGTTATTTAAGTTATAGTTATTTAATTAATAGTAATTTAAGTTATAGTAATTTAAGTTTAGTTATTTAATTTATAGTTATTTAAGTTATAGTTAATTAAGTTATCGTTAGTTAAGTTATAGTTATTTAAGTAATAGTTATTAAATTATAGTTATTTAAGTTATAGTTATTTAATTTATAGTTTTTTCATTTATGGTTATTTAAGTTATAGTTATTTAAGTTATAGTTATTTAAGTTATAGTTATTTAAGTTATAGTTATTTAATTAATAGTTATTTAAGTTATAGTTATTTAAATTATAGTTATTTAAGTTATAGTTATTTAAGTTATAGTTATTTAAGTTATAGTTATTTAATTTATAGTTATTTAAGTTATAGTTATTTAAGTTATAGTTATTTAAGTTATAGTTATTTAAGTTATAGTTATTTAAGTTATAGTTATTTAATTTATAGTTATTTAATTTATAGTTATTTAAGTTATAGTTATTTAAGTTATAGTTATTTAAGTTATAGTTATTTAAGTTATAGTTATTTAATTAATAGTTATTTAAGTTATAGTTATTTAAGTTATAGTTATTTAAGTTATAGTTATTTAAGTTATAGTTATTTAAGTTATAGTTATTTAAGTTATAGTTATTTAATTTATAGTTATTTAATTTATAGTTATTTAAGTTATAGTTATTTAAGTTATAGTTATTTAAGTTATAGTTATTTAAGTTATAGTTATTTAAGTTATAGTTGTTTAATTAATAGTAATTTAAGTTATAGTAATTTAAGTTTAGTTATTTAATTTATAGTTATTTAAGTTATAGTTAATTAAGTTATCGTTAGTTAAGTTATAGTTATTTAAGTTATAATTATTAAATTATAGTTATTTAAGTTATAGTTATTTAATTTATAGTTTTTTCATTTATGGTTATTTAAGTTATAGTTATTTAAGTTATAGTTATTTAAGTTATAGTTATTTAAGTTATAGTTATTTAATTAATAGTAATTTAAGTTATAGTAATTTAAGTTTAGTTATTTAATTTATAGTTATTTAAGTTATAGTTATTTAAGTTATAGTTATTTAAGTTATAGTTATTTAAGTTATAGTTATTTAAGTTATAGTTATTTAAGTTATAGTTATTTAAGTTATAGTTATTTAAGTTATAGTTATTTAATTTATAGTTATTTAAGTTATAGTTATTTAAGTTATAGTTATTTAAGATATAGTTATTTAAGTTATAGTTATTTAAGTTATAGTTATTTAAGTTATAGTTATTTAATTAATAGTTATTTAAGTTATAGTTATTTAAGTTATAGTTATTTAAGTTATAGTTATTTAAGTTATAGTTATTTAATTTATAGTTATTTAATTTATAGTTATTTAAGTTATAGTTATTTAAGTTATAGTTATTTAAGTTATAGTTATTTAAGTTATAGTTGTTTAATTAATAGTAATTTAAGTTATAGTAATTTAAGTTTAGTTATTTAATTTATAGTTATTTAAGTTATAGTTAATTAAGTTATCGTTAGTTAAGTTATAGTTATTTAAGTTATAGTTATTAAATTATAGTTATTTAAGTTATAGTTATTTAATTTTTAGTTTTTTCATTTATGGTTATTTAAGTTATAGTTATTTAAGTTATAGTTATTTAAGTTATAGTTATTTAAGTTATAGTTATTTAAGTTATAGTTATTTAAGTTATAGTTATTTAAGTTATAGTTATTTAAGTTATAGTTATTTAAGTTATAGTTATTTAATTAATAGTTATTTAAGTTATAGTTATTTAAGTTATAGTTATTTAAGTTATAGTTATTTAAGTTATAGTTATTTAAGTTATAGTTATTTAAGTTATAGTTATTTAATTTATAGTTATTTAAGTTATAGTTATTTAAGTTATAGTTATTTAAGTTATAGTTATTTAAGTTATAGTTATTTAAGTTATAGTTATTTAATTAATAGTTATTTAAGTTATAGTTATTTAAATTATAGTTATTTAAGTTATAGTTATTTAAGTTATAGTTATTTAAGTTATAGTTATTTAATTTATAGTTATTTAAGTTATAGTTATTTAAGTTTAGTTATTTAATTTATAGTTATTTAAGTTATAGTTATTTAATTAATAGTTATTTAAGTTATAGTTATTTAAGTTATAGTTATTTAAGTTATAGTTATTTAAGTTATAGTTATTTAAGTTATAGTTATTTAATTTATAGTTATTTAATTTATAGTTATTTAAGTTATAGTTATTTAAGTTATAGTTATTTAAGTTATAGTTATTTAAGTTATAGTTATTTAAGTTATAGTTATTTAATTAATAGTAATTTAAGTTATAGTAATTTAAGTTTAGTTATTTAATTTATAGTTATAGTTAAGTTATAGTTATTTAAGTTATAGTTATTTAAGTTATAGTTATTTAAGTTATAGTTATTTAAATTATAGTTATTTAAGTTATAGTTATTTAATTTATAGTTATTTAATTTATAGTTATTTAAGTTATAGTTATTTAAGTTATAGTTATTTAAGTTATAGTTATTTAAGTTATAGTTATTTAATTAATAGTAATTTAAGTTATAGTAATTTAAGTTTAGTTATTTAATTTATAGTTATTTAAGTTATAGTTATTTAAGTTATAGTTATTATATAATATTTATTTAAGTTATAGTTATTTAAGATATATTTATTTAATTTATAGTTATTATATTATAATTATTTAAGTTTTAGTTATTTAAGTTATAGTTATTATATTATAGCTATTTAAGTGATATTTATTTAAGTTATAGTTATTTAATTAAAAGTTATTTAATTTATAGTTATTTAAGTTATAGTTATTTAAGTTATAGTTATTTAAGTTATAGTTATTAAATTATATTTATTTAAGTTATAGTTATTTAATTTATAGTTATTTAATTTATAGTTATTTAATTTATAGTTATTTAATTTATAGTTATTTAATTTATAGTTATTTAATTTATAGTTATTTAATTTATAGTTATTTAATTTATAGTTATTTAATTTATAGTTATTTAATTTATAGTTATTTAATTTATAGTTATTTAATTTATAGTTATTATAGTTATTTAAATTATAGTTATTTAAGTTATAGTTATTTAAGTTATAGTTATTTAAGTTATAGTTATTTAAGTTATAGTTATTTAAGTTATAGTTATTTAATTTATAGTTATTTAAGTTATAGTTATTTAAGTTATAGTTATTTAAGTTATAGTTATTATATAATATTTATTTAAGTTATAGTTATTTAAGATATATTTATTTAATTTATAGTTATTATATTATAATTATTTAAGTTTTAGTTATTTAAGTTATAGTTATTATATTATAGCTATTTAAGTGATATTTATTTAAGTTATAGTTATTTAATTAAAAGTTATTTAATTTATAGTTATTTAAGTTATAGTTATTTAAGTTATAGTTATTTAAGTTATAGTTATTAAATTATATTTATTTAAGTTATAGTTATTTAATTTATAGTTATTTAATTTATAGTTATTTAATTTATAGTTATTTAATTTATAGTTATTTAATTTATAGTTATTTAATTTATAGTTATTTAATTTATAGTTATTTAATTTATAGTTATTTAATTTATAGTTATTTAATTTATAGTTATTATAGTTATTTAAATTATAGTTATTTAAGTTATAGTTATTTAAGTTATAGTTATTTAAGTTATAGTTATTTAAGTTATAGTTATTTAAGTTATAGTTATTTAAGTTATAGTTATTTAAGTTATAGTTATTTAAGTTATAGTTATTTAAGTTATAGTTATTTAAGTTATAGTTATTTAAGTTATAGTTATTTAAGTTATAGTTATTTAATTAATAGTTATTTAAGTTATAGTTATTTAAGTTATAGTTATTTAAGTTATAGTTATTTAAGTTATAGTTATTTAAGTTATAGTTATTTAATTTATAGTTATTTAATTTATAGTTATTTAAGTTATAGTTATTTAAGTTATAGTTATTTAATTAATAGTAATTTAATTAATAGTAATTTAAGTTATAGTAATTTAAGTTTAGTTATTTAATTTATAGTTATTTAAGTTATAGTTAATTAAGTTATCGTTAGTTAAGTTATAGTTATTTAAGTTATAGTTATTAAATTATAGTTATTTAAGTTATAGTTATTTAATTTATAGTTTTTTCATTTATGGTTATTTAAGTAATAGTTATTTAAGTTATAGTTATTTAAGTTATAGTTATTTAAGTTATAGTTATTTAATTAATAGTTATTTAAGTTATAGTTATTTAAATTATAGTTATTTAAGTTATAGTTATTTAAGTTATAGTTATTTAAGTTATAGTTATTTAATTTATAGTTATTTAAGTTATAGTTATTTAAGTTATAGTTATTTAAGTTATAGTTATTTAAGTTATAGTTATTTAAGTTATAGTTATTTAATTTATAGTTATTTAATTTATAGTTATTTAAGTTATAGTTATTTAAGTTATAGTTATTTAAGTTATAGTTATTTAAGTTATAGTTATTTAATTAATAGTTATTTAAGTTATAGTTATTTAAGTTATAGTTATTTAAGTTATAGTTATTTAAGTTATAGTTATTTAAGTTATAGTTATTTAATTTATAGTTATTTAATTTATAGTTATTTAAGTTATAGTTATTTAAGTTATAGTTATTTAAGTTATAGTTATTTAAGTTATAGTTATTTAAGTTATAGTTGTTTAATTAATAGTAATTTAAGTTATAGTAATTTAAGTTTAGTTATTTAATTTATAGTTATTTAAGTTATAGTTAATTAAGTTATCGTTAGTTAAGTTATAGTTATTTAAGTTATAATTATTAAATTATAGTTATTTAAGTTATAGTTATTTAATTTATAGTTTTTTCATTTATGGTTATTTAAGTTATAGTTATTTAAGTTATAGTTATTTAAGTTATAGTTATTTAAGTTATAGTTATTTAATTAATAGTAATTTAAGTTATAGTAATTTAAGTTTAGTTATTTAATTTATAGTTATTTAAGTTATAGTTATTTAAGTTATAGTTATTTAAGTTATAGTTATTTAAGTTATAGTTATTTAAGTTATAGTTATTTAAGTTATAGTTATTTAAGTTATAGTTATTTAAGTTATAGTTATTTAATTTATAGTTATTTAAGTTATAGTTATTTAAGTTATAGTTATTTAAGATATAGTTATTTAAGTTATAGTTATTTAAGTTATAGTTATTTAAGTTATAGTTATTTAATTAATAGTTATTTAAGTTATAGTTATTTAAGTTATAGTTATTTAAGTTATAGTTATTTAAGTTATAGTTATTTAATTTATAGTTATTTAATTTATAGTTATTTAAGTTATAGTTATTTAAGTTATAGTTATTTAAGTTATAGTTATTTAAGTTATAGTTGTTTAATTAATAGTAATTTAAGTTATAGTAATTTAAGTTTAGTTATTTAATTTATAGTTATTTAAGTTATAGTTAATTAAGTTATCGTTAGTTAAGTTATAGTTATTTAAGTTATAGTTATTAAATTATAGTTATTTAAGTTATAGTTATTTAATTTTTAGTTTTTTCATTTATGGTTATTTAAGTTATAGTTATTTAAGTTATAGTTATTTAAGTTATAGTTATTTAAGTTATAGTTATTTAAGTTATAGTTATTTAAGTTATAGTTATTTAAGTTATAGTTATTTAAGTTATAGTTATTTAAGTTATAGTTATTTAAGTTATAGTTATTTAAGTTATAGTTATTTAATTAATAGTTATTTAAGTTATAGTTATTTAAGTTATAGTTATTTAAGTTATAGTTATTTAAGTTATAGTTATTTAAGTTATAGTTATTTAATTTATAGTTATTTAAGTTATAGTTATTTAAGTTATAGTTATTTAAGTTATAGTTATTTAAGTTATAGTTATTTAAGTTATAGTTATTTAATTAATAGTTATTTAAGTTATAGTTATTTAAATTATAGTTATTTAAGTTATAGTTATTTAAGTTATAGTTATTTAAGTTATAGTTATTTAATTTATAGTTATTTAAGTTATAGTTATTTAAGTTTAGTTATTTAATTTATAGTTATTTAAGTTATAGTTATTTAATTAATAGTTATTTAAGTTATAGTTATTTAAGTTATAGTTATTTAAGTTATAGTTATTTAAGTTATAGTTATTTAAGTTATAGTTATTTAAGTTATAGTTATTTAATTTATAGTTATTTAATTTATAGTTATTTAAGTTATAGTTATTTAAGTTATAGTTATTTAAGTTATAGTTATTTAAGTTATAGTTATTTAAGTTATAGTTATTTAATTAATAGTAATTTAAGTTATAGTAATTTAAGTTTAGTTATTTAATTTATAGTTATAGTTAAGTTATAGTTATTTAAGTTATAGTTATTTAAGTTATAGTTATTTAAGTTATAGTTATTTAAATTATAGTTATTTAAGTTATAGTTATTTAATTTATAGTTATTTAATTTATAGTTATTTAAGTTATAGTTATTTAAGTTATAGTTATTTAAGTTATAGTTATTTAAGTTATAGTTATTTAAGTTATAGTTATTTAATTAATAGTAATTTAAGTTATAGTAATTTAAGTTTAGTTATTTAATTTATAGTTATTTAAGTTATAGTTATTTAAGTTATAGTTATTATATAATATTTATTTAAGTTATAGTTATTTAAGATATATTTATTTAATTTATAGTTATTATATTATAATTATTTAAGTTTTAGTTATTTAAGTTATAGTTATTATATTATAGCTATTTAAGTGATATTTATTTAAGTTATAGTTATTTAATTAAAAGTTATTTAATTTATAGTTATTTAAGTTATAGTTATTTAAGTTATAGTTATTTAAGTTATAGTTATTAAATTATATTTATTTAAGTTATAGTTATTTAATTTATAGTTATTTAATTTATAGTTATTTAATTTATAGTTATTTAATTTATAGTTATTTAATTTATAGTTATTTAATTTATAGTTATTTAATTTATAGTTATTTAATTTATAGTTATTTAATTTATAGTTATTTAATTTATAGTTATTTAATTTATAGTTATTTAATTTATAGTTATTTAATTTATAGTTATTTAATTTATAGTTATTATAGTTATTTAAATTATAGTTATTTAAGTTATAGTTATTTAAGTTATAGTTATTTAAGTTATAGTTATTTAAGTTATAGTTATTTAAGTTATAGTTATTTAAGTTATAGTTATTTAAGTTATAGTTATTTAAGTTATAGTTATTTAAGTTATAGTTATTTAAGTTATAGTTATTTAAGTTATAGTTATTTAAGTTATAGTTATTTAATTAATAGTTATTTAAGTTATAGTTATTTAAGTTATAGTTATTTAAGTTATAGTTATTTAAGTTATAGTTATTTAAGTTATAGTTATTTAAGTTATAGTTATTTAATTTATAGTTATTTAAGTTATAGTTATTTAAGTTATAGTTATTTAATTAATAGTAATTTAAGTTATAGTAATTTAAGTTTAGTTATTTAATTTATAGTTATTTAAGTTATAGTTAATTAAGTTATCGTTAGTTAAGTTATAGTTATTTAAGTTATAGTTATTAAATTATAGTTATTTAAGTTATAGTTATTTAATTTATAGTTTTTTCATTTATGGTTATTTAAGTTATAGTTATTTAAGTTATAGTTATTTAAGTTATAGTTATTTAAGTTATAGTTATTTAATTAATAGTTATTTAAGTTATAGTTATTTAAATTATAGTTATTTAAGTTATAGTTATTTAAGTTATAGTTATTTAAGTTATAGTTATTTAATTTATAGTTATTTAAGTTATAGTTATTTAAGTTATAGTTATTTAAGTTATAGTTATTTAAGTTATAGTTATTTAATTTATAGTTATTTAATTTATAGTTATTTAAGTTATAGTTATTTAAGTTATAGTTATTTAAGTTATATTTATTTAAGTTATAGTTATTTAATTAATAGTTATTTAAGTTATAGTTATTTAAGTTATAGTTATTTAAGTTATAGTTATTTAAGTTATAGTTATTTAAGTTATAGTTATTTAATTTATAGTTATTTAATTTATAGTTATTTAAGTTATAGTTATTTAAGTTATAGTTATTTAAGTTATAGTTATTTAAGTTATAGTTATTTAAGTTATAGTTGTTTAATTAATAGTAATTTAAGTTATAGTAATTTAAGTTTAGTTATTTAATTTATAGTTATTTAAGTTATAGTTAATTAAGTTATCGTTAGTTAAGTTATAGTTATTTAAGTTATAGTTATTAAATTATAGTTATTTAAGTTATAGTTATTTAATTTATAGTTTTTTCATTTATGGTTATTTAAGTTATAGTTATTTAAGTTATAGTTATTTAAGTTATAGTTATTTAAGTTATAGTTATTTAAGTTATAGTTATTTAAGTTATAGTTATTTAAGTTATAGTTATTTAATTAATAGTTATTTAAGTTATAGTTATTTAAGTTATAGTTATTTAAGTTATAGTTATTTAAGTTATAGTTATTTAAGTTATAGTTATTTAATTTATAGTTATTTAAGTTATAGTTATTTAAGTTATAGTTATTTAAGTTATAGTTATTTAAGTTATAGTTATTAAATTAATAGTTATTTAAGTTATAGTTATTTAAGTTATAGTTATTTAAGTTATAGTTATTTAAGTTATAGTTATTTAATTAATAGTTATTTAAGTTATAGTTATTTAAGTTATAGTTATTTAAGTTATAGTTATTTAAGTTATAGTTATTTAAGTTATAGTTATTTAATTTATAGTTATTTAATTTATAGTTATTTAAGTTATAGTTATTTAAGTTATAGTTATTTAAGTTATAGTTATTTAAGTTATAGTTATTTAATTAATAGTAATTTAAGTTATAGTAATTTAAGTTTAGTTATTTAATTTATAGTTATTTAAGTTATAGTTATTTAAGTTATAGTTATTTAAGTTATAGTTATTTAAGTTATAGTTATTTAAGTTATAGTTATTTAAGTTATAGTTATTTAAGTTATAGTTATTTAAGTTATAGTTATTTAATTTATAGTTATTTAAGTTATAGTTATTTAAGTTATAGTTATTTAAGATATAGTTATTTAAGTTATAGTTATTTAAGTTATAGTTATTTAAGTTATAGTTATTTAATTAATAGTTATTTAAGTTATAGTTATTTAAGTTATAGTTATTTAAGTTATAGTTATTTAAGTTATAGTTATTTAATTTATAGTTATTTAATTTATAGTTATTTAAGTTATAGTTATTTAAGTTATAGTTATTTAAGTTATAGTTATTTAAGTTATAGTTGTTTAATTAATAGTAATTTAAGTTATAGTAATTTAAGTTTAGTTATTTAATTTATAGTTATTTAAGTTATAGTTAATTAAGTTATCGTTAGTTAAGTTATAGTTATTTAAGTTATAGTTATTTAATTAATAGTTATTTAAGTTATAGTTATTTAAGTTATAGTTATTTAAGTTATAGTTATTTAAGTTATAGTTATTTAAGTTATAGTTATTTAATTTATAGTTATTTAAGTTATAGTTATTTAAGTTATAGTTATTTAAGTTATAGTTATTTAAGTTATAGTTATTTAAGTTATAGTTATTTAATTAATAGTTATTTAAGTTATAGTTATTTAAATTATAGTTATTTAAGTTATAGTTATTTAAGTTATAGTTATTTAAGTTATAGTTATTTAATTTATAGTTATTTAAGTTATAGTTATTTAAGTTATAGTTATTTAAGTTATAGTTATTTAAGTTATAGTTATTTAAGTTATAGTTATTTAATTTATAGTTATTTAAGTTATAGTTATTTAAGTTATAGTTATTTAAGTTATAGTTATTTAAGTTATAGTTATTTAAGTTATAGTTATTTAAGTTATAGTTATTTAATTAATAGTTATTTAAGTTATAGTTATTTAAGTTATAGTTATTTAAGTTATAGTTATTTAAGTTATAGTTATTTAAGTTATAGTTATTTAATTTATAGTTATTTAATTTATAGTTATTTAAGTTATAGTTATTTAAGTTATAGTTATTTAAGTTATAGTTATTTAAGTTATAGTTATTTAAGTTATAGTTATTTAATTAATAGTAATTTAAGTTATAGTAATTTAAGTTTAGTTATTTAATTTATAGTTATAGTTAAGTTATAGTTATTTAAGTTATAGTTATTTAAGTTATAGTTATTTAAGTTATAGTTATTTAAATTATAGTTATTTAAGTTATAGTTATTTAATTTATAGTTATTTAATTTATAGTTATTTAAGTTATAGTTATTTAAGTTATAGTTATTTAAGTTATAGTTATTTAAGTTATAGTTATTTAATTAATAGTAATTTAAGTTATAGTAATTTAAGTTTAGTTATTAAATTTATAGTTATTTAAGTTATAGTTATTTAAGTTATAGTTATTATATAATATTTATTTAAGTTATAGTTATTTAAGATATATTTATTTAATTTATAGTTATTATATTATAATTATTTAAGTTTTAGTTATTTAAGTTATAGTTATTATATTATAGCTATTTAAGTGATATTTATTTAAGTTATAGTTATTTAATTAAAAGTTATTTAATTTATAGTTATTTAAGTTATAGTTATTTAAGTTATAGTTATTTAAGTTATAGTTATTAAATTATATTTATTTAAGTTATAGTTATTTAATTTATAGTTATTTAATTTATAGTTATTTAATTTATAGTTATTTAATTTATAGTTATTTAATTTATAGTTATTTAATTTATAGTTATTTAATTTATAGTTATTTAATTTATAGTTATTTAATTTATAGTTATTTAATTTATAGTTATTTAATTTATAGTTATTTAATTTATAGTTATTTAATTTATAGTTATTATAGTTATTTAAATTATAGTTATTTAAGTTATAGTTATTTAAGTTATAGTTATTTAAGTTATAGTTATTTAAGTTATAGTTATTTAAGTTATAGTTATTTAAGTTATAGTTATTTAAGTTATAGTTATTTAAGTTATAGTTATTTAAGTTATAGTTATTTAAGTTATAGTTATTTAAGTTATAGTTATTTAAGTTATAGTTATTTAATTAATAGTTATTTAAGTTATAGTTATTTAAGTTATAGTTATTTAAGTTATAGTTATTTAAGTTATAGTTATTTAAGTTATAGTTATTTAATTTATAGTTATTTAATTTATAGTTATTTAAGTTATAGTTATTTAAGTTATAGTTATTTAATTAATAGTAATTTAAGTTATAGTAATTTAAGTTTAGTTATTTAATTTATAGTTATTTAAGTTATAGTTAATTAAGTTATCGTTAGTTAAGTTATAGTTATTTAAGTTATAGTTATTAAATTATAGTTATTTAAGTTATAGTTATTTAATTTATAGTTTTTTCATTTATGGTTATTTAAGTTATAGTTATTTAAGTTATAGTTATTTAAGTTATAGTTATTTAAGTTATAGTTATTTAATTAATAGTTATTTAAGTTATAGTTATTTAAATTATAGTTATTTAAGTTATAGTTATTTAAGTTATAGTTATTTAAGTTATAGTTATTTAATTTATAGTTATTTAAGTTATAGTTATTTAAGTTATAGTTATTTAAGTTGTAGTTATTTAAGTTATAGTTATTTAAGTTATAGTTATTTAATTTATAGTTATTTAATTTATAGTTATTTAAGTTATAGTTATTTAAGTTATAGTTATTTAAGTTGTAGTTATTTAAGTTATAGTTATTTAATTAATAGTTATTTAAGTTATAGTAATTTAAGTTATAGTTATTTAAGTTATAGTTATTTAAGTTATAGTTATTTAAGTTATAGTTATTTAATTTATAGTTATTTATTTATAGTTATTTAAGTTATAGTTATTTAAGTTATAGTTATTTAAGTTATAGTTATTTAAGTTATAGTTATTTAAGTTATAGTTGTTTAATTAATAGTAATTTAAGTTATAGTAATTTAAGTTTAGTTATTTAATTTATAGTTATTTAAGTTATAGTTAATTAAGTTATCGTTAGTTAAGTTATAGTTATTTAAGTTATAGTTATTAAATTATAGTTATTTAAGTTATAGTTATTTAATTTATAGTTTTTTCATTTATGGTTATTTAAGTTATAGTTATTTAAGTTATAGTTATTTAAGTTATAGTTATTTAAGTTATAGTTATTTAAGTTATAGTTATTTAAGTTATAGTTATTTAATTAATAGTTATTTAAGTTATAGTTATTTAAGTTATAGTTATTTAAGTTATAGTTATTTAAGTTATAGTTATTTAAGTTATAGTTATTTAATTTATAGTTATTTAAGTTATAGTTATTTAAGTTATAGTTATTTAAGTTATAGTTATTTAAGTTATAGTTATTTAAGTTATAGTTATTTAAGTTATAGTTATTAAATTAATAGTTATTTAAGTTATAGTTATTTAAGTTATAGTTATTTAAGTTATAGTTATTTAAGTTATAGTTATTTAAGTTATAGTTATTTAATTAATAGTTATTTAAGTTATAGTTATTTAAGTTATAGTTATTTAAGTTATAGTTATTTAAGTTATAGTTATTTAAGTTATAGTTATTTAATTTATAGTTATTTAATTTATAGTTATTTAAGTTATAGTTATTTAAGTTATAGTTATTTAAGTTATAGTTATTTAAGTTATAGTTATTTAATTAATAGTAATTTAAGTTATAGTAATTTAAGTTTAGTTATTTAATTTATAGTTATTTAAGTTATAGTTATTTAAGTTATAGTTATTTAAGTTATAGTTATTTAAGTTATAGTTATTTAAGTTATAGTTATTTAAGTTATAGTTATTTAAGTTATAGTTATTTAAGTTATAGTTATTTAATTTATAGTTATTTAAGTTATAGTTATTTAAGTTATAGTTATTTAAGATATAGTTATTTAAGTTATAATTATTTAAGTTATAGTTATTTAAGTTATAGTTATTTAATTAATAGTTATTTAAGTTATAGTTATTTAAGTTATAGTTATTTAAGTTATAGTTATTTAAGTTATAGTTATTTAATTTATAGTTATTTAATTTATAGTTATTTAAGTTATAGTTATTTAAGTTATAGTTATTTAAGTTATAGTTATTTAAGTTATAGTTGTTTAATTAATAGTAATTTAAGTTATAGTAATTTAAGTTTAGTTATTTAATTAAAGTTATTTAAGTTATAGTTAATTAAGTTATCGTTAGTTAAGTTATAGTTATTTAAGTTATAGTTATTAAATTATAGTTATTTAAGTTATAGTTATTTAATTTATAGTTTTTTCATTTATGGTTATTTAAGTTATAGTTATTTAAGTTATAGTTATTTAAGTTATAGTTATTTAAGTTATAGTTATTTAAGTTATAGTTGTTTAAGTTATAGTTATTTAAGTTATAGTTATTTAAGTTATAGTTATTTAAGTTATAGTTATTTAAGTTATAGTTATTTAAGTTATAGTTATTTAAGTTATAGTTATTTAAGTTATAGTTATTTAAGTTATAGTTATTTAAGTTATAGTTATTTAAGTTATAGTTATTTAATTAATAGTTATTTAAGTTATAGTTATTTAAGTTATAGTTATTTAAGTTATAGTTATTTAAGTTATAGTTATTTAAGTTATAGTTATTTAATTTATAGTTATTTAAGTTATAGTTATTTAAGTTATAGTTATTTAAGTTATAGTTATTTAAGTTATAGTTATTTAAGTTATAGTTATTTAAGTTATAGTTATTTAATTAATAGTTATTTAAGTTATAGTTATTTAAATTATAGTTATTTAAGTTATAGTTATTTAAGTTATAGTTATTTAAGTTATAGTTATTTAATTTATAGTTATTTAAGTTATAGTTATTTAAGTTATAGTTATTTAAGTTATAGTTATTTAAGTTATAGTTATTTAAGTTATAGTTATTTAATTTATAGTTATTTAAGTTATAGTTATTTAAGTTATAGTTATTTAAGTTATAGTTATTTAAGTTATAGTTATTTAAGTTATAGTTATTTAAGTTATAGTTATTTAATTAATAGTTATTTAAGTTATAGTTATTTAAGTTATAGTTATTTAAGTTATAGTTATTTAAGTTATAGTTATTTAAGTTATAGTTATTTAAGTTATAGTTATTTAAGTTATAGTTATTTAATTTATAGTTATTTAATTTATAGTTATTTAAGTTATAGTTATTTAAGTTATAGTTATTTAAGTTATAGTTATTTAAGTTATAGTTATTTAATTAATAGTTATTTAAGTTATAGTTATTTAAGTTATAGTTATTTAAGTTATAGTTATTTAAGTTATAGTTATTTAAGTTATAGTTATTTAATTTATAGTTATTTAATTTATAGTTATTTAAGTTATAGTTATTTAAGTTATAGTTATTTAAGTTATAGTTATTTAAGTTATAGTTATTTAAGTTATAGTTATTTAAGTTATAGTTATTTAAGTTATAGTTGTTTAATTAATAGTAATTTAAGTTATAGTAATTTAAGTTTAGTTATTTAATTTATAGTTATTTAAGTTATAGTTAATTAAGTTATCGTTAGTTAAGTTATAGTTATTTAAGTTATAGTTATTAAATTATAGTTATTTAAGTTATAGTTATTTAATTTATAGTTTTTTCATTTATGGTTATTTAAGTTATAGTTATTTAAGTTATAGTTATTTAAGTTATAGTTATTTAAGTTATAGTTATTTAAGTTATAGTTATTTAAGTTATAGTTATTTAAATTATAGTTATTTAAGTTATAGTTATTTAAGTTATAGTTATTTAAGTTATAGTTATTTAATTTATAGTTATTTAAGTTATAGTTATTTAAGTTATAGTTATTTAAGTTATAGTTATTTAAGTTATAGTTATTTAAGTTATAGTTATTTAATTTATAGTTATTTAAGTTATAGTTATTTAAGTTATAGTTATTTAAGTTATAGTTATTTAAGTTATAGTTATTTAAGTTATAGTTATTTAAGTTATAGTTATTTAATTAATAGTTATTTAAGTTATAGTTATTTAAGTTATAGTTATTTAAGTTATAGTTATTTAAGTTATAGTTATTTAAGTTATAGTTATTTAATTTATAGTTATTTAATTTATAGTTATTTAAGTTATAGTTATTTAAGTTATAGTTATTTAAGTTATAGTTATTTAAGTTATAGTTATTTAAGTTATAGTTATTTAATTAATAGTAATTTAAGTTATAGTAATTTAAGTTTAGTTATTTAATTTATAGTTATAGTTAAGTTATAGTTATTTAAGTTTTGTTATTTAAGTTATAGTTATTTAAGTTATAGTTATTTAAATTATAGTTATTTAAGTTATAGTTATTTAATTTATAGTTATTTAATTTATAGTTATTTAAGTTATAGTTATTTAAGTTATAGTTATTTAAGTTATAGTTATTTAAGTTATAGTTATTTAATTAATAGTAATTTAAGTTATAGTAATTTAAGTTTAGTATTTTAATTTATAGTTATTTAAGTTATAGTTATTTAAGTTATAGTTATTTAAGTTATAGTTATTATATAATATTTATTTAAGTTATAGTTATTTAAGATATATTTATTTAATTTATAGTTATTATATTATAATTATTTAAGTTTTAGTTATTTAAGTTATAGTTATTATATTATAGCTATTTAAGTGATATTTATTTAAGTTATAGTTATTTAATTAAAAGTTATTTAATTTATAGTTATTTAAGTTATAGTTATTTAAGTTATAGTTATTTAAGTTATAGTTATTAAATTATATTTATTTAAGTTATAGTTATTTAATTTATAGTTATTTAATTTATAGTTATTTAATTTATAGTTATTTAATTTATAGTTATTTAATTTATAGTTATTTAATTTATAGTTATTTAATTTATAGTTATTTAATTTATAGTTATTTAATTTATAGTTATTTAATTTATAGTTATTTAATTTATAGTTATTTAATTTATAGTTATTTAATTTATAGTTATTTAATTTATAGTTATTTAATTTATAGTTATTTAATTTATAGTTATTTAATTTATAGTTATTATAGTTATTTAAATTATAGTTATTTAAGTTATAGTTATTTAAGTTATAGTTATTTAAGTTATAGTTATTTAAGTTATAGTTATTTAAGTTATAATTATTTAAGTTATAGTTATTTAAGTTATAGTTATTTAAGTTATAGTTATTTAAGTTATAGTTATTTAAGTTATAGTTATTTAAGTTATAGTTATTTAAGTTATAGTTATTTAAGTTATAGTTATTTAATTAATAGTTATTTAAGTTATAGTTATTTAAGTTATAGTTATTTAAGTTATAGTTATTTAAGTTATAGTTATTTAAGTTATAGTTATTTAATTTATAGTTATTTAATTTATAGTTATTTAAGTTATAGTTATTTAAGTTATAGTTATTTAATTAATAGTAATTTAAGTTATAGTAATTTAAGTTTAGTTATTTAATTTATAGTTATTTAAGTTATAGTTAATTAAGTTATCGTTAGTTAAGTTATAGTTATTTAAGTTATAGTTATTAAATTATAGTTATTTAAGTTATAGTTATTTAATTTATAGTTTTTTCATTTATGGTTATTTAAGTTATAGTTATTTAAGTTATAGTTATTTAAGTTATAGTTATTTAAGTTATAGTTATTTAATTAATAGTTATTTAAGTTATAGTTATTTAAATTATAGTTATTTAAGTTATAGTTATTTAAGTTATAGTTATTTAAGTTATAGTTATTTAATTTATAGTTATTTAAGTTATAGTTATTTAAGTTATAGTTATTTAAGTTATAGTTATTTAAGTTATAGTTATTTAAGTTATAGTTATTTAATTTATAGTTATTTAATTTATAGTTATTTAAGTTATAGTTATTTAAGTTATAGTTATTTAAGTTATAGTTATTTAAGTTATAGTTATTTAATTAATAGTTATTTAAGTTATAGTTATTTAAGTTATAGTTATTTAAGTTATAGTTATTTAAGTTATAGTTATTTAAGTTATAGTTATTTAATTTATAGTTATTTAATTTATAGTTATTTAAGTTATAGTTAATTAAGTTATCGTTAGTTAAGTTATAGTTATTTAAGTTATAGTTATTAAATTATAGTTATTTAAGTTATAGTTATTTAATTTATAGTTTTTTCATTTATGGTTATTTAAGTTATAGTTATTTAAGTTATAGTTATTTAAGTTATAGTTATTTAAGTTATAGTTATTTAAGTTATAGTTATTTAATTAATAGTTATTTAAGTTATAATTATTTAAGTTATAGTTATTTAAGTTATAGTTATTTAAGTTATAGTTATTTAATGTATAGTTATTTAAGTTATAGTTATTTAAGTTATAGTTATTTAAGTTATAGTTATTTAAGTTATAGTTATTTAAGTTATAGTTATTTAAGTTATAGTTATTTAAGTTATAGTTATTTAATTAATAGTTATTTAAGTTATAGTTATTTAAGTTATAGTTATTTAAGTTATAGTTATTTAAGTTATAGTTATTTAAGTTATAGTTATTTAAGTTATAGTTATTTAATTAATAGTTATTTAAGTTATAGTTATTTAAGTTATAGTTATTTAAGTTATAGTTATTTAAGTTATAGTTATTTAAGTTATAGTTATTTAAGTTATAGTTATTTAATTTATAGTTATTTAATTTATAGTTATTTAAGTTATAGTTATTTAAGTTATAGTTATTTAAGTTATAGTTATTTAAGTTATAGTTATTTAATTAATAGTAATTTAAGTTATAGTAATTTAAGTTTAGTTATTTAATTTATAGTTATTTAAGTTATAGTTATTTAAGTTATAGTTATTTAAGTTATAGTTATTTAAGTTATAGTTATTTAAGTTATAGTTATTTAAGTTATAGTTATTTAAGTTATAGTTATTTAAGTTATAGTTATTTAATTTATAGTTATTTAAGTTATAGTTATTTAAGTTATAGTTATTTAAGATATAGTTATTTAAGTTATAGTTATTTAAGTTATAGTTATTTAAGTTATAGTTATTTAATTAATAGTTATTTAAGTTATAGTTATTTAAGTTATAGTTATTTAAGTTATAGTTATTTAAGTTATAGTTATTTAATTTATAGTTATTTAATTTATAGTTATTTAAGTTATAGTTATTTAAGTTATAGTTATTTAAGTTATAGTTATTTAAGTTATAGTTGTTTAATTAATAGTAATTTAAGTTATAGTAATTTAAGTTTAGTTATTTAATTTATAGTTATTTGAATTATAGTTAATTAAGTTATCGTTAGTTAAGTTATAGTTATTTAAGTTATAGTTATTAAATTATAGTTATTTAAGTTATAGTTATTTAATTTATAGTTTTTTCATTTATGGTTATTTAAGTTATAGTTATTTAAGTTATAGTTATTTAAGTTATAGTTATTTAAGTTATAGTTATTTAAGTTATAGTTATTTAAGTTATAGTTATTTAAGTTATAGTTATTTAAGTTATAGTTATTTAAGTTATAGTTATTTAAGTTATAGTTATTTAAGTTATAGTTATTTAAGTTATAGTTATTTAAGTTATAGTTATTTAATTAATAGTTATTTAAGTTATAGTTATTTAAGTTATAGTTATTTAAGTTATAGTTATTTAAGTTATAGTTATTTAAGTTATAGTTATTTAATTTATTGTTATTTAAGTTATAGTTATTTAAGTTATAGTTATTTAAGTTATAGTTATTTAAGTTATAGTTATTTAAGTTATAGTTATTTAATTAATAGTTATTTAAGTTATAGTTATTTAAATTATAGTTATTTAAGTTATAGTTATTTAAGTTATAGTTATTTAAGTTATAGTTATTTAATTTATAGTTATTTAAGTTATAGTTATTTAAGTTATAGTTATTTAAGTTATAGTTATTTAAGTTATAGTTATTTAAGTTATAGTTATTTAATTTATAGTTATTTAAGTTATAGTTATTTAAGTTATAGTTATTTAAGTTATAGTTATTTAAGTTATAGTTATTTAAGTTATAGTTATTTAAGTGATAGTTATTTAAGTTATAGTTATTTAATTAATAGTTATTTAAGTTATAGTTATTTAAGTTATAGTTATTTAAGTTATAGTTATTTAAGTTATAGTTATTTAAGTTATAGTTATTTAATTTATAGTTATTTAATTTATAGTTATTTAAGTTATAGTTATTTAAGTTATAGTTATTTAAGTTATAGTTATTTAAGTTATAGTTATTTAAGTTATAGTTATTTAATTAATAGTAATTTAAGTTATAGTAATTTAAGTTTAGTTATTTAATTTATAGTTAGTTAAGTTATAGTTATTTAAGTTATAGTTATTTAAGTTATAGTTATTTAAGTTATAGTTATTTAAATTATAGTTATTTAAGTTATAGTTATTTAATTTATAGTTATTTAATTTATAGTTATTTAAGTTATAGTTATTTAAGTTATAGTTATTTAAGTTATAGTTATTTAAGTTATAGTTATTTAATTAATAGTAATTTAAGTTATAGTAATTTAAGTTTAGTTATTTAATTTATAGTTATTTAAGTTATAGTTATTTAAGTTATAGTTATTATATAATATTTATTTAAGTTATAGTTATTTAAGATATATTTATTTAATTTATAGTTATTATATTATAATTATTTAAGTTTTAGTTATTTAAGTTATAGTTATTATATTATAGCTATTTAAGTGATATTTATTTAAGTTATAGTTATTTAATTAAAAGTTATTTAATTTATAGTTATTTAAGTTATAGTTATTTAAGTTATAGTTATTTAAGTTATAGTTATTAAATTATATTTATTTAAGTTATAGTTATTTAATTTATAGTTATTTAATTTATAGTTATTTAATTTATAGTTATTTAATTTATGGTTATTTAATTTATAGTTATTTAATTTATAGTTATTTAATTTATAGTTATTTAATTTATAGTTATTTAATTTATAGTTATTTAATTTATAGTTATTTAATTTATAGTTATTTAATTTATAGTTATTATAGTTATTTAAATTATAGTTATTTAAGTTATAGTTATTTAAGTTATAGTTATTTAAGTTATAGTTATTTAAGTTATAGTTATTTAAGTTATAGTTATTTAAGTTATAGTTATTTAAGTTATAGTTATTTAAGTTATAGTTATTTAAGTTATAGTTATTTAAGTTATAGTTATTTAAGTTATAGTTATTTAAGTTATAGTTATTTAATTTATAGTTATTTAATTTATAGTTATTTAAGTTATAGTTATTTAAGTTATAGTTATTTAATTAATAGTAATTTAAGTTATAGTAATTTAAGTTTAGTTATTTAATTTATAGTTATTTAAGTTATAGTTAATTAAGTTATCGTTAGTTAAGTTATAGTTATTTAAGTTATAGTTATTAAATTATAGTTATTTAAGTTATAGTTATTTAATTTATAGTTTTTTCATTTATGGTTATTTAAGTTATAGTTATTTAAGTTATAGTTATTTAAGTTATAGTTATTTAAGTTATAGTTATTTAATTAATAGTTATTTAAGTTATAGTTATTTAAATTATAGTTATTTAAGTTATAGTTATTTAAGTTATAGTTATTTAAGTTATAGTTATTTAATTTATAGTTATTTAAGTTATAGTTATTTAAGTTATAGTTATTTAAGTTATAGTTATTTAAGTTATAGTTATTTAAGTTATAGTTATTTAATTTATAGTTATTTAATTTATAGTTATTTAAGTTATAGTTATTTAAGTTATAGTTATTTAAGTTATAGTTATTTAAGTTATAGTTATTTAATTAATAGTTATTTAAGTTATAGTTATTTAAGTTATAGTTATTTAAGTTATAGTTATTTAAGTTATAGTTATTTAAGTTATAGTTATTTAATTTATAGTTATTTAATTTATAGTTATTTAAGTTATAGTTATTTAAGTTATAGTTATTTAAGTTATAGTTATTTAAGTTATAGTTATTTAAGTTATAGTTGTTTAATTAATAGTAATTTAAGTTATAGTAATTTAAGTTTAGTTATTTAATTTATAGTTATTTAAGTTATAGTTAATTAAGTTATCGTTAGTTAAGTTATAGTTATTTAAGTTATAGTTATTAAATTATAGTTATTTAAGTTATAGTTATTTAATTTATAGTTTTTTCATTTATGGTTATTTAAGTTATAGTTATTTAAGTTATATTTATTTAAGTTATA
Source organism: Osedax frankpressi (assembly GCA_964035775.1). Taxonomy (NCBI): domain Eukaryota; kingdom Metazoa; phylum Annelida; class Polychaeta; order Sabellida; family Siboglinidae; genus Osedax; species Osedax frankpressi. The sequence continues at coordinate 2,110,770 of OZ038314.1, forward strand.
GTTATTTAAGTTATAGTTATTTAAGTTATAGTTATTTAAGTTATAGTTATTTAAGTTATAGTTATTTAATTAATAGTTATTTAAGTTATAGTTATTTAAGTTATAGTTATTTAAGTTATAGTTATTTAAGTTATAGTTATTTAAGTTATAGTTATTTAATTTATAGTTATTTAAGTTATAGTTATTTAAGTTATAGTTATTTAAGTTATAGTTATTTAAGTTATAGTTATTTAAGTTATAGTTATTTAAGTTATAGTTATTTAATTAATAGTTATTTAAGTTATAGTTATTTAAGTTATAGTTATTTAAGTTATAGTTATTTAAGTTATAGTTATTTAATTAATAGTTATTTAAGTTATAGTTATTTAAGTTATAGTTATTTAAGTTATAGTTATTTAAGTTATAGTTATTTAAGTTATAGTTATTTAATTTATAGTTATTTAATTTATAGTTATTTAAGTTATAGTTATTTAAGTTATAGTTATTTAAGTTATAGTTATTTAAGTTATAGTTATTTAATTAATAGTAATTTAAGTTATAGTAATTTAAGTTTAGTTATTTAATTTATAGTTATTTAAGTTATAGTTATTTAAGTTATAGTTATTTAAGTTATAGTTATTTAAGTTATAGTTATTTAAGTTATAGTTATTTAAGTTATAGTTATTTAAGTTATAGTTATTTAAGTTATAGTTATTTAATTTATAGTTATTTAATTTATAGTTATTTAAGTTATAGTCATTTAAGTTATAGTTATTTAAGTTATAGTTATTTAAGTTATAGTTATTTAATTAATAGTTATTTAAGTTATAGTTATTTAAGTTATAGTTATTTAAGTTATAGTTATTTAAGTTATAGTTATTTAAGTTATAGTTATTTAATTTATAGTTATTTAATTTATAGTTATTTAAGTTATAGTTATTTAAGTTATAGTTATTTAAGTTATAGTTATTTAAGTTATAGTTATTTAAGTTATAGTTGTTTAATTAATAGTAATTTAAGTTATAGTAATTTAAGTTTAGTTATTTAATTTATAGTTATTTAAGTTATAGTTAATTAAGTTATCGTTAGTTAAGTTATAGTTATTTAAGTTATAGTTATTAAATTATAGTTATTTAAGTTATAGTTATTTAATTTATAGTTTTTTCATTTATGGTTATTTAAGTTATAGTTATTTAAGTTATATTTATTTAAGTTATAGTTATTTAAGTTATAGTTATTTAAGTTATAGTTATTTAAGGTATAGTTATTTAAGTTATAGTTATTTAATTAATAGTTATTTAAGTTATAGTTATTTAAGTTATAGTTATTTAAGTTATAGTTATTTAAGTTATAGTTATTTAAGTTATAGTTATTTAATTTATAGTTATTTAAGTTATAGTTATTTAAGTTATAGTTATTTAAGTTATAGTTATTTAAGTTATAGTTATTTAAGTTATAGTTATTTAAGTTATAGTTATTTAATTAATAGTTATTTAAGTTATAGTTATTTAAGTTATAGTTATTTAAGTTATAGTTATTTAAGTTATAGTTATTTAATTAATAGTTATTTAAGTTATAGTTATTTAAGTTATAGTTATTTAAGTTATAGTTATTTAAGTTATAGTTATTTAAGTTATAGTTATTTAATTTATAGTTATTTAATTTATAGTTATTTAAGTTATAGTTATTTAAGTTATAGTTATTTAAGTTATAGTTATTTAAGTTATAGTTATTTAATTAATAGTAATTTAAGTTATAGTAATTTAAGTTTAGTTATTTAATTTATAGTTATTTAAGTTATAGTTATTTAAGTTATAGTTATTTAAGTTATAGTTATTTAAGTTATAGTTATTTAAGTTATAGTTATTTAAGTTATAGTTATTTAAGTTATAGTTATTTAAGTTATAGTTATTTAAGTTATAGTTATTTAATTTATAGTTATTTAAGTTATAGTTATTTAAGTTATAGTTATTTAAGATATAGTTATTTAAGTTATAGTTATTTAAGTTATAGTTATTTAAGTTATAGTTATTTAATTAATAGTTATTTAAGTTATAGTTATTTAAGTTATAGTTATTTAAGTTATAGTTATTTAAGTTATAGTTATTTAAGTTATAGTTATTTAATTTATAGTTATTTAATTTATAGTTATTTAAGTTATAGTTATTTAAGTTATAGTTATTTAAGTTATAGTTATTTAAGTTATAGTTGTTTAATTAATAGTAATTTAAGTTATAGTAATTTAAGTTTAGTTATTTAATTTATAGTTATTTAAGTTATAGTTAATTAAGTTATCGTTAGTTAAGTTATAGTTATTTAGGTTATAGTTATTAAATTATAGTTATTTAAGTTATAGTTATTTAATTTATAGTTTTTTCATTTATAGTTATTTAAGTTATAGTTATTTAAGTTATAGTTATTTAAGTTATAGTTATTTAAGTTATAGTTATTTAAGTTATAGTTATTTAAGTTATAGTTATTTAAGTTATAGTTATTTAAGTTATAGTTATTTAAGTTATAGTTATTTAAGTTATAGTTATTTAAGTTATAGTTATTTAAGTTATAGTTATTTAAGTTATAGTTATTTAATTAATAGTTATTTAAGTTATAGTTATTTAAGTTATAGTTATTTAAGTTATAGTTATGTAAGTTATAGTTATTTAAGTTATAGTTATTTAAGTTATAGTTATTTAATTTATAGTTATTTAAGTTATAGTTATTTAAGTTATAGTTATTTAAGTTATAGTTATTTAAGTTATAGTTATTTAAGTTATAGTTATTTAAGTTATAGTTATTTAATTAATAGTTATTTAAGTTATAGTTATTTAAATTATAGTTATTTAAGTTATAGTTATTTAATTTATAGTTATTTAAGTTATAGTTATTTAATTTATAGTTATTTAAGTTATAGTTATTTAAGTTATAGTTATTTAAGTTATAGTTATTTAAGTTATAGTTATTTAAGTTATAGTTATTTAATTTATAGTTATTTAAGTTATAGTTATTTAAGTTATAGTTATTTAAGTTATAGTTATTTAAGTTATAGTTATTTAAGTTATAGTTATTTAAGTTATAGTTATTTAATTAATAGTTATTTAAGTTATAGTTATTTAAGTTATAGTTATTTAATTTATAGTTATTTAAGTTATAGTTATTTAAGTTATAGTTATTTAAGTTATAGTTATTTAAGTTATAGTTATTTAATTAATAGTAATTTAAGTTATAGTAATTTAAGTTTAGTTATTTAATTTATAGTTATTTAAGTTATAGTTATTTAAGTTATAGTTATTTAAGTTATAGTTATTTAAGTTATAGTTATTTAAGTTATAGTTATTTAAGTTATAGTTATTTAAGTTATAGTTATTTAAGTTATAGTTATTTAAGTTATAGTTATTTAATTTATAGTTATTTAAGTTATAGTTATTTAAGTTATAGTTATTTAAGATATAGTTATTTAAGTTATAGTTATTTAAGTTATAGTTATTTAAGTTATAGTTATTTAATTAATAGTTATTTAAGTTATAGTTATTTAAGTTATAGTTATTTAAGTTATAGTTATTTAAGTTATAGTTATTTAAGTTATAGTTATTTAATTTATAGTTATTTAATTTATAGTTATTTAAGTTATAGTTATTTAAGTTATAGTTATTTAAGTTATAGTTATTTAAGTTATAGTTGTTTAATTAATAGTAATTTAAGTTATAGTAATTTAAGTTTAGTTATTTAATTTATAGTTATTTAAGTTATAGTTAATTAAGTTATCGTTAGTTAAGTTATAGTTATTTAGGTTATAGTTATTAAATTATAGTTATTTAAGTTATAGTTATTTAATTTATAGTTTTTTCATTTATAGTTATTTAAGTTATAGTTATTTAAGTTATAGTTATTTAAGTTATAGTTATTTAAGTTATAGTTATTTAAGTTATAGTTATTTAAGTTATAGTTATTTAAGTTATAGTTATTTAAGTTATAGTTATTTAAGTTATAGTTATTTAAGTTATAGTTATTTAAGTTATAGTTATTTAAGTTATAGTTATTTAAGTTATAGTTATTTAATTAATAGTTATTTAAGTTATAGTTATTTAAGTTATAGTTATTTAAGTTATAGTTATGTAAGTTATAGTTATTTAAGTTATAGTTATTTAAGTTATAGTTATTTAATTTATAGTTATTTAAGTTATAGTTATTTAAGTTATAGTTATTTAAGTTATAGTTATTTAAGTTATAGTTATTTAAGTTATAGTTATTTAAGTTATAGTTATTTAATTAATAGTTATTTAAGTTATAGTTATTTAAATTATAGTTATTTAAGTTATAGTTATTTAATTTATAGTTATTTAAGTTATAGTTATTTAATTTATAGTTATTTAAGTTATAGTTATTTAAGTTATAGTTATTTAAGTTATAGTTATTTAAGTTATAGTTATTTAAGTTATAGTTATTTAATTTATAGTTATTTAAGTTATAGTTATTTAAGTTATAGTTATTTAAGTTATAGTTATTTAAGTTATAGTTATTTAAGTTATAGTTATTTAAGTTATAGTTATTTAATTAATAGTTATTTAAGTTATAGTTATTTAAGTTATAGTTATTTAAGTTATAGTTATTTAAGTTATAGTTATTTAAGTTATAGTTATTTAAGTTATAGTTATATAAGTTATAGTTATTTAATTTATAGTTATTTAATTTATAGTTATTTAAGTTATAGTTATTTAAGTTATAGTTATTTAAGTTATAGTTATTTAAGTTATAGTTATTTAATTAATAGTTATTTAAGTTATAGTTATTTAAGTTATAGTTATTTAAGTTATAGTTATTTAAGTTATAGTTATTTAAGTTATAGTTATTTAATTTATAGTTATTTAATTTATAGTTATTCAAGTTATAGTTATTTAAGTTATAGTTATTTAAGTTATAGTTATTTAATTAATAGTTATTTAAGTTATAGTTATTTAAGTTATAGTTATTTAAGTTATAGTTATTTAAGTTATAGTTATTTAAGTTATAGTTATTTAAGTTATAGTTATTTAAGTTATAGTTATTTAAGTTATAGTTATTTAAGTTATAGTTATTTAATTTATAGTTATTTAATTTATAGTTATTTAAGTTATAGTTATTTAAGTTATAGTTATTTAAGTTATAGTTATTTAAGTTATAGTTATTTAATTAATAGTTATTTAAGTTATAGTTATTTAAGTTATAGTTATTTAAGTTATAGTTATTTAAGTTATAGTTATTTAAGTTATAGTTATTTAATTTATAGTTATTTAATTTATAGTTATTTAAGTTATAGTTATTTAAGTTATAGTTATTTAAGTTATAGTTATTTAAGTTATAGTTATTTAAGTTATAGTTATTTAAGTTATAGTTGTTTAATTAATAGTAATTTAAGTTATAGTAATTTAAGTTTAGTTATTTAATTTATAGTTATTTAAGTTATAGTTAATAAATTATCGTTAGTTAAGTTATAGTTATTTAAGTTATAGTTATTAAATTATAGTTATTTAAGTTATAGTTATTTAATTTATAGTTTTTTCATTTATGGTTATTTAAGTTATAGTTATTTAAGTTATAGTTATTTAAGTTATAGTTATTTAAGTTATAGTTATTTAAGTTATAGTTATTTAATTAATAGTTATTTAAGTTATAGTTATTTAAGTTATAGTTATTTAAGTTATAGTTATTTAAGTTATAGTTTTTTAAGTTATAGTTATTTAATTTATAGTTATTTAAGTTATAGTTATTTAAGTTATAGTTATTTAAGTTATAGTTATTTAAGTTATAGTTATTTAAGTTATAGTTATTTAATTAATAGTTATTTAAGTTATAGTTATTTAAGTTATAGTTATTTAAGTTATAGTTATTTAAGTTATAGTTATTTAAGTTATAGTTATTTAATTAATAGTTATTTAAGTTATAGTTATTTAAGTTATAGTTATTTAAGTTATAGTTATTTAAGTTATAGTTATTTAAGTTATAGTTATTTAATTTATAGTTATTTAATTTATAGTTATTTAAGTTATAGTTATTTAAGTTATAGTTATTTAAGTTATAGTTATTTAAGTTATAGTTATTTAAGTTATAGTTATTTAATTAATAGTAATTTAAGTTATAGTAATTTAAGTTTAGTTATTTAATTTATAGTTATTTAAGTTATAGTTATTTAAGTTATAGTTATTTAAGTTATAGTTATTTAAGTTATAGTTATTTAAGTTATAGTTATTTAAGTTATAGTTATTTAAGTTATAGTTATTTAAGTTATAGTTATTTAAGTTATAGTTATTTAATTTATAGTTATTTAAGTTATAGTTATTTAAGTTATAGTTATTTAAGATATAGTTATTTAAGTTATAGTTATTTAAGTTATAGTTATTTAAGTTATAGTTATTTAATTAATAGTTATTTAAGTTATAGTTATTTAAGTTATAGTAATTTAAGTTTAGTTATTTAATTTATAGTTATTTAAGTTATAGTTAATTAAGTTATCGTTAGTTAAGTTATAGTTATTTAAGTTATAGTTATTAAATTATAGTTATTTAAGTTATAGTTATTTAATTTATAGTTTTTTCATTTATGGTTATTTAAGTTATAGTTATTTAAGTTATAGTTATTTAAGTTATAGTTATTTAAGTTATAGTTATTTAAGTTATAGTTATTTAAGTTATAGTTATTTAAGTTATAGTTATTTAATTAATAGTTATTTAAGTTATAGTTATTTAAGTTATAGTTATTTAAGTTATAGTTATTTAAGTTATAGTTATTTAAGTTATAGTTATTTAATTTATAGTTATTTAAGTTATAGTTATTTAAGTTATAGTTATTTAAGTTATAGTTATTTAAGTTATAGTTATTTAAGTTATAGTTATTTAATTAATAGTTATTTAAGTTATAGTTATTTAAGTTATAGTTATTTAAGTTATAGTTATTTAAGTTATAGTTATTTAAGTTATAGTTATTTAATTAATAGTTATTTAAGTTATAGTTATTTAAGTTATAGTTATTTAAGTTATAGTTATTTAAGTTATAGTTATTTAAGTTATAGTTATTTAATTTATAGTTATTTAATTTATAGTTATTTAAGTTATAGTTATTTAAGTTATAGTTATTTAAGTTATAGTTATTTAAGTTATAGTTATTTAAGTTATAGTTATTTAATTAATAGTAATTTAAGTTATAGTAATTTAAGTTTAGTTATTTAATTTATAGTTATTTAAGTTATAGTTATTTAAGTTATAGTTATTTAAGTTATAGTTATTTAAGTTATAGTTATTTAAGTTATAGTTATTTAAGTTATAGTTATTTAAGTTATAGTTATTTAAGTTATAGTTATTTAAGTTATAGTTATTTAATTTATAGTTATTTAAGTTATAGTTATTTAAGTTATAGTTATTTAAGATATAGTTATTTAAGTTATAGTTATTTAAGTTATAGTTATTTAAGTTATAGTTATTTAATTAATAGTTATTTAATTAATAGTTATTTAAGTTATAGTTATTTAAGTTATAGTAATTTAAGTTATAGTTATTTAAGTTATAGTTATTTAAGTTATAGTTATTTAATTTATAGTTATTTAAGTTATAGTTATTTAAGTTATAGTTATTTAAGTTATAGTTATTTAAGTTATAGTTATTTAAGTTATAGTTATTTAATTTATAGTTATTTAATTTATAGTTATTTAAGTTATAGTTATTTAAGTTATAGTTATTTAAGTTATAGTTATTTAAGTTATAGTTATTTAATTAATAGTTATTTAAGTTATAGTTATTTAAGTTATAGTTATTTAAGTTATAGTTATTTAAGTTATAGTTATTTAAGTTATAGTTATTTAATTTATAGTTATTTAATTTATAGTTATTTAAGTTATAGTTATTTAAGTTATAGTTATTTAAGTTATAGTTATTTAAGTTATAGTTATTTAAGTTATAGTTGTTTAATTAATAGTAATTTAAGTTATAGTAATTTAAGTTTAGTTATTTAATTTATAGTTATTTAAGTTATAGTTAATTAAGTTATCGTTAGTTAAGTTATAGTTATTTAAGTTATAGTTATTAAATTATAGTTATTTAAGTTATAGTTATTTAATTTATAGTTTTTTCATTTATGGTTATTTAAGTTATAGTTATTTAAGTTATAGTTATTTAAGTTATAGTTATTTAAGTTATAGTTATTTAATTAATAGTTATTTAAGTTATAGTTATTTAAGTTATAGTTATTTAAGTTATAGTTATTTAAGTTATAGTTATTAGATTTATAGTTATTTAAGTTATAGTTATTTAAGTTATAGTTATTTAAGTTATAGTTATTTAAGTTATAGTTGTTTAATTAATAGTAATTTAAGTTATAGTAATTTAAGTTTAGTTATTTAATTTATAGTTATTTAAGTTATAGTTAATTAAGTTATCGTTAGTTAAGTTATAGTTATTTAGGTTATAGTTATTAAATTATTGTTATTTAAGTTATAGTTATTTAATTTATAGTTTTTTCATTTATGGTTATTTAAGTTATAGTTATTTAAGTTATAGTTATTTAAGTTATAGTTATTTAAGTTATAGTTATTTAAGTTATAGTTATTTAAGTTATAGTTATTTAAGTTATAGTTATTTAAGTTATAGTTATTTAAGTTATAGTTATTTAAGTTATAGTTATTTAAGTTATAGTTATTTAAGTTATAGTTATTTAAGTTATAGTTATTTAAGTTATAGTTATTTAATTAATAGTTATTTAAGTTATAGTTATTTAAGTTATAGTTATTTAAGTTATAGTTATTTAAGTTATAGTTATTTAAGTTATAGTTATTTAATTTATAGTTATTTAAGTTATAGTTATTTAAGTTATAGTTATTTAAGTTATAGTTATTTAAGTTATAGTTATTTAAGTTATAGTTATTTAAGTTATAGTTATTTAAGTTATAGTTATTTAAGTTATAGTTATTTAATTAATAGTTATTTAAGTTATAGTTATTTAAATTATAGTTATTTAAGTTATAGTTATTTAAGTTATAGTTATTTAAGTTATAGTTATTTAATTTATAGTTATTTAAGTTATAGTTATTTAAGTTATAGTTATTTAAGTTATAGTTATTTAAGTTATAGTTATTTAAGTTATAGTTATTTAATTTATAGTTATTTAAGTTATAGTTATTTAAGTTATAGTTATTTAAGTTATAGTTATTTAAGTTATAGTTATTTAAGTTATAGTTATTTAAGTTATAGTTATTTAATTAATAGTTATTTAAGTTATAGTTATTTAAGTTATAGTTATTTAAGTTATAGTTATTTAAGTTATAGTTATTTAAGTTATAGTTATTTAAGTTATAGTTATTTAAGTTATAGTTATTTAAGTTATAGTTATTTAATTTATAGTTATTTAATTTATAGTTATTTAAGTTATAGTTATTTAAGTTATAGTTATTTAAGTTATAGTTATTTAAGTTATAGTTATTTAATTAATAGTTATTTAAGTTATAGTTATTTAAGTTATAGTTATTTAAGATATAGTTATTTAAGTTATAGTTATTTAAGTTATAGTTATTTAATTTATAGTTATTTAATTTATAGTTATTTAAGTTATAGTTATTTAAGTTATAGTTATTTAAGTTATAGTTATTTAAGTTATAGTTATTTAAGTTATAGTTATTTAAGTTATAGTTGTTTAATTAATAGTAATTTAAGTTATAGTAATTTAAGTTTAGTTATTTAATTTATAGTTATTTAAGTTATAGTTAATTAAGTTATCGTTAGTTAAGTTATAGTTATTTAAGTTATAGTTATTAAATTATAGTTATTTAAGTTATAGTTATTTAATTTATAGTTTTTTCATTTATGGTTATTTAAGTTATAGTTATTTAAGTTATAGTTATTTAAGTTATAGTTATTTAAGTTATAGTTATTTAAGTTATAGTTATTTAAGTTATAGTTATTTAAGTTATAGTTATTTAATTAATAGTTATTTAAGTTATAGTTATTTAAGTTATAGTTATTTAAGTTATAGTTATTTAAGTTATAGTTATTTAAGTTATAGTTATTTAATTTATAGTTATTTAAGTTATAGTTATTTAAGTTATAGTTATTTAAGTTATAGTTATTTAAGTTATAGTTATTTAAGTTATAGTTATTTAATTAATAGTTATTTAAGTTATAGTTATTTAAGTTATAGTTATTTAAGTTATAGTTATTTAAGTTATAGTTATTTAAGTTATAGTTATTTAATTAATAGTTATTTAAGTTATAGTTATTTAAGTTATAGTTATTTAAGTTATAGTTATTTAAGTTATAGTTATTTAAGTTATCGTTAGTTAAGTTATAGTTATTTAAGTTATAGTTATTAAATTATAGTTATTTAAGTTATAGTTATTTAATTTATAGTTTTTTCATTTATGGTTATTTAAGTTATAGTTATTTAAGTTATAGTTATTTAAGTTATAGTTATTTAAGTTATAGTTATTTAATTAATAGTTATTTAAGTTATAGTTATTTAAGTTATAGTTATTTAAGTTATAGTTATTTAAGTTATAGTTATTAGATTTATAGTTATTTAAGTTATAGTTATTTAAGTTATAGTTATTTAAGTTATAGTTATTTAAGTTATAGTTGTTTAATTAATAGTAATTTAAGTTATAGTAATTTAAGTTTAGTTATTTAATTTATAGTTATTTAAGTTATAGTTAATTAAGTTATCGTTAGTTAAGTTATAGTTATTTAGGTTATAGTTATTAAATTATTGTTATTTAAGTTATAGTTATTTAATTTATAGTTTTTTCATTTATGGTTATTTAAGTTATAGTTATTTAAGTTATAGTTATTTAAGTTATAGTTATTTAAGTTATAGTTATTTAAGTTATAGTTATTTAAGTTATAGTTATTTAAGTTATAGTTATTTAAGTTATAGTTATTTAAGTTATAGTTATTTAAGTTATAGTTATTTAAGTTATAGTTATTTAAGTTATAGTTATTTAAGTTATAGTTATTTAAGTTATAGTTATTTAATTAATAGTTATTTAAGTTATAGTTATTTAAGTTATAGTTATTTAAGTTATAGTTATTTAAGTTATAGTTATTTAAGTTATAGTTATTTAATTTATAGTTATTTAAGTTATAGTTATTTAAGTTATAGTTATTTAAGTTATAGTTATTTAAGTTATAGTTATTTAAGTTATAGTTATTTAAGTTATAGTTATTTAAGTTATAGTTATTTAATTAATAGTTATTTAAGTTATAGTTATTTAAATTATAGTTATTTAAGTTATAGTTATTTAAGTTATAGTTATTTAAGTTATAGTTATTTAATTTATAGTTATTTAAGTTATAGTTATTTAAGTTATAGTTATTTAAGTTATAGTTATTTAAGTTATAGTTATTTAAGTTATAGTTATTTAATTTATAGTTATTTAAGTTATAGTTATTTAAGTTATAGTTATTTAAGTTATAGTTATTTAAGTTATAGTTATTTAAGTTATAGTTATTTAAGTTATAGTTATTTAATTAATAGTTATTTAAGTTATAGTTATTTAAGTTATAGTTATTTAAGTTATAGTTATTTAAGTTATAGTTATTTAAGTTATAGTTATTTAAGTTATAGTTATTTAAGTTATAGTTATTTAAGTTATAGTTATTTAATTTATAGTTATTTAATTTATAGTTATTTAAGTTATAGTTATTTAAGTTATAGTTATTTAAGTTATAGTTATTTAAGTTATAGTTATTTAATTAATAGTTATTTAAGTTATAGTTATTTAAGTTATAGTTATTTAAGATATAGTTATTTAAGTTATAGTTATTTAAGTTATAGTTATTTAATTTATAGTTATTTAATTTATAGTTATTTAAGTTATAGTTATTTAAGTTATAGTTATTTAAGTTATAGTTATTTAAGTTATAGTTATTTAAGTTATAGTTATTTAAGTTATAGTTGTTTAATTAATAGTAATTTAAGTTATAGTAATTTAAGTTTAGTTATTTAATTTATAGTTATTTAAGTTATAGTTAATTAAGTTATCGTTAGTTAAGTTATAGTTATTTAAGTTATAGTTATTAAATTATAGTTATTTAAGTTATAGTTATTTAATTTATAGTTTTTTCATTTATGGTTATTTAAGTTATAGTTATTTAAGTTATAGTTATTTAAGTTATAGTTATTTAAGTTATAGTTATTTAAGTTATAGTTATTTAAGTTATAGTTATTTAAGTTATAGTTATTTAATTAATAGTTATTTAAGTTATAGTTATTTAAGTTATAGTTATTTAAGTTATAGTTATTTAAGTTATAGTTATTTAAGTTATAGTTATTTAATTTATAGTTATTTAAGTTATAGTTATTTAAGTTATAGTTATTTAAGTTATAGTTATTTAAGTTATAGTTATTTAAGTTATAGTTATTTAATTAATAGTTATTTAAGTTATAGTTATTTAAGTTATAGTTATTTAAGTTATAGTTATTTAAGTTATAGTTATTTAAGTTATAGTTATTTAATTAATAGTTATTTAAGTTATAGTTATTTAAGTTATAGTTATTTAAGTTATAGTTATTTAAGTTATAGTTATTTAAGTTATAGTTATTTAATTTATAGTTATTTAATTTATAGTTATTTAAGGTATAGTTATTTAAGTTATAGTTATTTAAGTTATAGTTATTTAAGTTATAGTTATTTAAGTTATAGTTATTTAAGTTATAGTTATTTAATTAATAGTAATTTAAGTTATAGTAATTTAAGTTTAGTTATTTAATTTATAGTTATTTAAGTTATAGTTATTTAAGTTATAGTTATTTAAGTTATAGTTATTTAAGTTATAGTTATTTAAGTTATAGTTATTTAAGTTATAGTTATTTAAGTTATAGTTATTTAAGTTATAGTTATTTAAGTTATAGTTATTTAATTTATAGTTATTTAAGTTATAGTTATTTAAGTTATAGTTATTTAAGATATAGTTATTTAAGTTATAGTTATTTAAGTTATAGTTATTTAAGTTATAGTTATTTAATTAATAGTTATTTAAGTTATAGTTATTTAAGTTATAGTAATTTAAGTTTAGTTATTTAATTTATAGTTATTTAAGTTATAGTTAATTAAGTTATCGTTAGTTAAGTTATAGTTATTTAAGTTATAGTTATTAAATTATAGTTATTTAAGTTATAGTTATTTAATTTATAGTTTTTTCATTTATGGTTATTTAAGTTATAGTTATTTAAGTTATAGTTATTTAATTAATAGTTATTTAAGTTATAGTTATTTAAGTTATAGTAATTTAAGTTTAGTTATTTAATTTATAGTTATTTAAGTTATAGTTATTTAAGTTATATTTATTTAAGTTATAGTTATTTAAGTTATAGTTATTTAAGTTATAGTTATTTAAGTTATAGTTATTTAATTTATAGTTATTTAAGTTATAGTTATTTAAGTTATAGTTATTTAAGATATAGTTATTTAAGTTATAGTTATTTAAGTTATAGTTATTTAAGTTATAGTTATTTAATTAATAGTTATTTAAGTTATAGTTATTTAAGTTATAGTTATTTAAGTTATAGTTATTTAAGTTATAGTTATTTAAGTTATAGTTATTTAATTTATAGTTATTTAATTTATAGTTATTTAAGTTATAGTTATTTAAGTTATAGTTATTTAAGTTATAGTTATTTAAGTTATAGTTGTTTAATTAATAGTAATTTAAGTTATAGTAATTTAAGTTTAGTTATTTAATTTATAGTTATTTAAGTTATAGTTAATTAAGTTATCGTTAGTTAAGTTATAGTTATTTAAGTTATAGTTATTAAATTATAGTTATTTAAGTTATAGTTATTTAATTTATAGTTTTTTCATTTATGGTTATTTAAGTTATAGTTATTTAAGTTATAGTTATTTAAGTTATAGTTATTTAAGTTATAGTTATTTAAGTTATAGTTATTTAAGTTATAGTTATTTAAGTTATAGTTATTTAAGTTATAGTTATTTAAGTTATAGTTATTTAAGTTATAGTTATTTAAGTTATAGTTATTTAAGTTATAGTTATTTAATTAATAGTTATTTAAGTTATAGTTATTTAAGTTATAGTTATTTAAGTTATAGTTATTTAAGTTATAGTTATTTAAGTTATAGTTATTTAATTTATAGTTATTTAAGTTATAGTTATTTAAGTTATAGTTATTTAAGTTATAGTTATTTAAGTTATAGTTATTTAAGTTATAGTTATTTAATTAATAGTTATTTAAGTTATAGTTATTTAAATTATAGTTATTTAAGTTATAGTTATTTAAGTTATAGTTATTTAAGTTATAGTTATTTAATTTATAGTTATTTAAGTTATAGTTATTTAAGTTATAGTTATTTAAGTTATAGTTATTTAAGTTATAGTTATTTAAGTTATAGTTATTTAATTTATAGTTATTTAAGTTATAGTTATTTAAGTTATAGTTATTTAAGTTATAGTTATTTAAGTTATAGTTATTTAAGTTATAGTTATTTAAGTTATAGTTATTTAATTAATAGTTATTTAAGTTATAGTTATTTAAGTTATAGTTATTTAAGTTATAGTTATTTAAGTTATAGTTATTTAAGTTATAGTTATTTAATTTATAGTTATTTAATTTATAGTTATTTAAGTTATAGTTATTTAAGTTATAGTTATTTAAGTTATAGTTATTTAAGTTATAGTTATTTAAGTTATAGTTATTTAATTAATAGTAATTTAAGTTATAGTAATTTAAGTTTAGTTATTTAATTTATAGTTATAGTTAAGTTATAGTTATTTAAGTTATAGTTATTTAAGTTATAGTTATTTAAGTTATAGTTATTTAAGATATATTTATTTAATTTATAGTTATTATATTATAATTATTTAAGTTTTAGTTATTTAAGTTATAGTTATTATATTATAGCTATTTAAGTGATATTTATTTAAGTTATAGTTATTTAATTAAAAGTTATTTAATTTATAGTTATTTAAGTTATAGTTATTTAAGTTATAGTTATTTAAGTTATAGTTATTAAATTATATTTATTTAAGTTATAGTTATTTAATTTATAGTTATTTAATTTATAGTTATTTAATTTATAGTTATTTAATTTATGGTTATTTAATTTATAGTTATTTAATTTATAGTTATTTAATTTATAGTTATTTAATTTATAGTTATTTAATTTATAGTTATTTAATTTATAGTTATTTAATTTATAGTTATTATAGTTATTTAAATTATAGTTATTTAAGTTATAGTTATTTAAGTTATAGTTATTTAAGTTATAGTTATTTAAGTTATAGTTATTTAAGTTATAGTTATTTAAGTTATAGTTATTTAAGTTATAGTTATTTAAGTTATAGTTATTTAAGTTATAGTTATTTAAGTTATAGTTATTTAAGTTATAGTTATTTAATTTATAGTTATTTAATTTATAGTTATTTAAGTTATAGTTATTTAAGTTATAGTTATTTAATTAATAGTAATTTAAGTTCTAGTAATTTAAGTTTAGTTATTTAATTTATAGTTATTTAAGTTATAGTTAATTAAGTTATCGTTAGTTAAGTTATAGTTATTTAAGTTATAGTTATTAAATTATAGTTATTTAAGTTATAGTTATTTAATTTATAGTTATTTAAGTTATAGTTATTTAAGTTATAGTTATTTAAGTTATAGTTATTTAAGTTATAGTTATTTAAGTTATAGTTATTTAATTTATAGTTATTTAATTTATAGTTATTTAAGTTATAGTTATTTAAGTTATAGTTATTTAAGTTATAGTTATTTAAGTTATAGTTATTTAATTAATAGTTATTTAAGTTATAGTTATTTAAGTTATAGTTATTTAAGTTATAGTTATTTAAGTTATAGTTATTTAAGTTATAGTTATTTAAGTTATAGTTATTTAATTTATAGTTATTTAATTTATAGTTATTTAAGTTATAGTTATTTAAGTTATAGTTATTTAAGTTATAGTTATTTAAGTTATAGTTATTTAAGTTATAGTTGTTTAATTAATAGTAATTTAAGTTATAGTAATTTAAGTTTAGTTATTTAATTTATAGTTATTTAAGTTATAGTTAATTAAGTTATCGTTAGTTAAGTTATAGTTATTTAAGTTATAGTTATTAAATTATAGTTATTTAAGTTATAGTTATTTAATTTATAGTTTTTTCATTTATGGTTATTTAAGTTATAGTTATTTAAGTTATAGTCATTTAAGTTATAGTTATTTAAGTTATAGTTATTTAAGTTATAGTTATTTAAGTTATAGTTATTTAATTAATAGTAATTTAAGTTATAGTAATTTAAGTTTAGTTATTTAATTTATAGTTATTTAAGTTATAGTTAATTAAGTTATCGTTAGTTAAGTTATAGTTATTTAAGTTATAGTTATTAAATTATAGTTATTTAAGTTATAGTTATTTAATTTATAGTTTTTTCATTTATGGTTATTTAAGTTATAGTTATTTAAGTTATAGTTATTTAAGTTATAGTTATTTAAGTTATAGTTATTTAATTAATAGTTATTTAAGTTATAGTTATTTAAATTATAGTTATTTAAGTTATAGTTATTTAAGTTATAGTTATTTAAGTTATAGTTATTTAATTTATAGTTATTTAAGTTATAGTTATTTAAGTTATAGTTATTTAAGTTATAGTTATTTAAGTTATAGTTATTTAAGTTATAGTTATTTAATTTATAGTTATTTAATTTATAGTTATTTAAGTTATAGTTATTTAAGTTATAGTTATTTAAGTTATAGTTATTTAAGTTATAGTTATTTAATTAATAGTTATTTAAGTTATAGTTATTTAAGTTATAGTTATTTAAGTTATAGTTATTTAAGTTATAGTTATTTAAGTTATAGTTATTTAATTTATAGTTATTTAATTTATAGTTATTTAAGTTATAGTTATTTAAGTTATAGTTATTTAAGTTATAGTTATTTAAGTTATAGTTATTTAAGTTATAGTTGTTTAATTAATAGTAATTTAAGTTATAGTAATTTAAGTTTAGTTATTTAATTTATAGTTATTTAAGTTATAGTTAATTAAGTTATCGTTAGTTAAGTTATAGTTATTTAAGTTATAGTTATTAAATTATAGTTATTTAAGTTATAGTTATTTAATTTATAGTTTTTTCATTTATGGTTATTTAAGTTATAGTTATTTAAGTTATAGTTATTTAAGTTATAGTTATTTAAGTTATAGTTATTTAAGTTATAGTTATTTAAGTTATAGTTATTTAAGTTATAGTTATTTAATTAATAGTTATTTAAGTTATAGTTATTTAAGTTAAAGTTATTTAAGTTATAGTTATTTAAGTTATAGTTATTTAAGTTATAGTTATTTAATTTATAGTTATTTAAGTTATAGTTATTTAAGTTATAGTTATTTAAGTTATAGTTATTTAAGTTATAGTTATTTAAGTTATAGTTATTTAAGTTATAGTTATTTAATTAATAGTTATTTAAGTTATAGTTATTTAAGTTATAGTTATTTAAGTTATAGTTATTTAAGTTATAGTTATTTAAGTTATAGTTATTTAATTAATAGTTATTTAAGTTATAGTTATTTAAGTTATAGTTATTTAAGTTATAGTTATTTAAGTTATAGTTATTTAAGTTATAGTTATTTAAGTTATAGTTATTTAATTTATAGTTATTTAATTTATAGTTATTTAAGTTATAGTTATTTAAGTTATAGTTATTTAAGTTATAGTTATTTAAGTTATAGTTATTTAATTAATAGTAATTTAAGTTATAGTAATTTAAGTTATAGTAATTTAAGTTTAGTTATTTAATTTATAGTTATTTAAGTTATAGTTATTTAAGTTATAGTTATTTAAGTTATAGTTATTTAAGTTATAGTTATTTAAGTTATAGTTATTTAAGTTATAGTTATTTAAGTTATAGTTATTTAAGTTATAGTTATTTAAGTTATAGTTATTTAATTTATAGTTATTTAAGTTATAGTTATTTAAGTTATAGTTATTTAAGATATAGTTATTTAAGTTATAGTTATTTAAGTTATAGTTATTTAAGTTATAGTTATTTAATTAATAGTTATTTAAGTTATAGTTATTTAAGTTATAGTTATTTAAGTTATAGTTATTTAAGTTATAGTTATTTAATTTATAGTTATTTAATTTATAGTTATTTAAGTTATAGTTATTTAAGTTATAGTTATTTAAGTTATAGTTGTTTAATTAATAGTAATTTAAGTTATAGTAATTTAAGTTTAGTTATTTAATTTATAGTTATTTAAGTTATAGTTAATTAAGTTATCGTTAGTTAAGTTATAGTTATTTAGGTTATAGTTATTAAATTATAGTTATTTAAGTTATAGTTATTTAATTTATAGTTTTTTCATTTATGGTTATTTAAGTTATAGTTATTTAAGTTATAGTTATTTAAGTTATAGTTATTTAAGTTATAGTTATTTAAGTTATAGTTATTTAAGTTATAGTTATTTAAGTTATAGTTATTTAAGTTATAGTTATTTAAGTTATAGTTATTTAAGTTATAGTTATTTAAGTTATAGTTATTTAAGTTATAGTTATTTAAGTTATAGTTATTTAAGTTATAGTTATTTAAGTTATAGTTATTTAATTAATAGTTATTTAAGTTATAGTTATTTAAGTTATAGTTATTTAAGTTATAGTTATTTAAGTTATAGTTATTTAAGTTATAGTTATTTAAGTTATAGTTATTTAATTTATAGTTATTTAAGTTATAGTTATTTGATTTATAGTTATTTAAGTTATAGTTATTTAAGTTATAGTTATTTAAGTTATAGTTATTTAAGTTATAGTTATTTAATTAATAGTTATTTAAGTTATAGTTATTTAAATTATAGTTATTTAAGTTATAGTTATTTAAGTTATAGTTATTTAAGTTATAGTTATTTAATTTATAGTTATTTAAGTTATAGTTATTTAAGTTATAGTTATTTAAGTTATAGTTATTTAAGTTATAGTTATTTAAGTTATAGTTATTTAATTTATAGTTATTTAAGTTATAGTTATTTAAGTTATAGTTATTTAAGTTATAGTTATTTAAGTTATAGTTATTTAAGTTATAGTTATTTAAGTTATAGTTATTTAATTAATAGTTATTTAAGTTATAGTTATTTAAGTTATAGTTATTTAAGTTATAGTTATTTAAGTTATAGTTATTTAAGTTATAGTTATTTAAGTTATAGTTATTTAAGTTATAGTTATTTAATTTATAGTTATTTAATTTATAGTTATTTAAGTTATAGTTATTTAAGTTATAGTTATTTAAGTTATAGTTATTTAAGTTATAGTTATTTAATTAATAGTTATTTAAGTTATAGTTATTTAAGTTATAGTTATTTAAGTTATAGTTATTTAAGTTATAGTTATTTAAGTTATAGTTATTTAATTTATAGTTATTTAATTTATAGTTATTCAAGTTATAGTTATTTAAGTTATAGTTATTTAAGTTATAGTTATTTAATTAATAGTTATTTAAGTTATAGTTATTTAAGTTATAGTTATTTAAGTTATAGTTATTTAAGTTATAGTTATTTAAGTTATAGTTATTTAAGTTATAGTTATTTAAGTTATAGTTATTTAAGTTATAGTTATTTAATTTATAGTTATTTAATTTATAGTTATTTAAGTTATAGTTATTTAAGTTATAGTTATTTAAGTTATAGTTATTTAAGTTATAGTTATTTAATTAATAGTTATTTAAGTTATAGTTATTTAAGTTATAGTTATTTAAGTTATAGTTATTTAAGTTATAGTTATTTAAGTTATAGTTATTTAATTTATAGTTATTTAATTTATAGTTATTTAAGTTATAGTTATTTAAGTTATAGTTATTTAAGTTATAGTTATTTAAGTTATAGTTATTTAAGTTATAGTTATTTAAGTTATAGTTGTTTAATTAATAGTAATTTAAGTTATAGTAATTTAAGTTTAGTTATTTAATTTATAGTTATTTAAGTTATAGTTAATTAAGTTATCGTTAGTTAAGTTATAGTTATTTAAGTTATAGTTATTAAATTATAGTTATTTAAGTTATAGTTATTTAATTTATAGTTTTTTCATTTATGGTTATTTAAGTTATAGTTATTTAAGTTATAGTTATTTAAGTTATAGTTATTTAAGTTATAGTTATTTAAGTTATAGTTATTTAAGTTATAGTTATTTAATTAATAGTTATTTAAGTTATAGTTATTTAAGTTATAGTTATTTAAGTTATAGTTATTTAAGTTATAGTTTTTTAAGTTATAGTTATTTAATTTATAGTTATTTAAGTTATAGTTATTTAAGTTATAGTTATTTAAGTTATAGTTATTTAAGTTATAGTTATTTAAGTTATAGTTATTTAATTAATAGTTATTTAAGTTATAGTTATTTAAGTTATAGTTATTTAAGTTATAGTTATTTAAGTTATAGTTATTTAAGTTATAGTTATTTAATTAATAGTTATTTAAGTTATAGTTATTTAAGTTATAGTTATTTAAGTTATAGTTATTTAAGTTATAGTTATTTAAGTTATAGTTATTTAATTTATAGTTATTTAATTTATAGTTATTTAAGTTATAGTTATTTAAGTTATAGTTATTTAAGTTATAGTTATTTAAGTTATAGTTATTTAAGTTATAGTTATTTAATTAATAGTAATTTAAGTTATAGTAATTTAAGTTTAGTTATTTAATTTATAGTTATTTAAGTTATAGTTATTTAAGTTATAGTTATTTAAGTTATAGTTATTTAAGTTATAGTTATTTAAGTTATAGTTATTTAAGTTATAGTTATTTAAGTTATAGTTATTTAAGTTATAGTTATTTAATTTATAGTTATTTAAGTTATAGTTATTTAAGTTATAGTTATTTAAGATATAGTTATTTAAGTTATAGTTATTTAAGTTATAGTTATTTAAGTTATAGTTATTTAATTAATAGTTATTTAAGTTATAGTTATTTAAGTTATAGTAATTTAAGTTTAGTTATTTAATTTATAGTTATTTAAGTTATAGTTAATTAAGTTATCGTTAGTTAAGTTATAGTTATTTAAGTTATAGTTATTAAATTATAGTTATTTAAGTTATAGTTATTTAATTTATAGTTTTTTCATTTATGGTTATTTAAGTTATAGTTATTTAAGTTATAGTTATTTAAGTTATAGTTATTTAAGTTATAGTTATTTAAGTTATAGTTATTTAAGTTATAGTTATTTAAGTTATAGTTATTTAATTAATAGTTATTTAAGTTATAGTTATTTAAGTTATAGTTATTTAAGTTATAGTTATTTAAGTTATAGTTATTTAAGTTATAGTTATTTAAGTTATAGTTATTTAAGTTATAGTTATTTAATTTATAGTTATTTAATTTATAGTTATTTAAGTTATAGTTATTTAAGTTATAGTTATTTAAGTTATAGTTATTTAAGTTATAGTTATTTAAGTTATAGTTATTTAAGTTATAGTTATTTAATTAATAGTAATTTAAGTTATAGTAATTTAAGTTTAGTTATTTAATTTATAGTTATTTAAGTTATAGTTATTTAAGTTATAGTTATTTAAGTTATAGTTATTTAAGTTATAGTTATTTAAGTTATAGTTATTTAAGTTATAGTTATTTAAGTTATAGTTATTTAAGTTATAGTTATTTAAGTTATAGTTATTTAAGTTATAGTTATTTAATTTATAGTTATTTAAGTTATAGTTATTTAAGTTATAGTTATTTAAGATATAGTTATTTAAGTTATAGTTATTTAAGTTATAGTTATTTAAGTTATAGTTATTTAATTAATAGTTATTTAAGTTATAGTTATTTAAGTTATAGTAATTTAAGTTTAGTTATTTAATTTATAGTTATTTAAGTTATAGTTAATTAAGTTATCGTTAGTTAAGTTATAGTTATTTAAGTTATAGTTATTAAATTATAGTTATTTAAGTTATAGTTATTTAATTTATAGTTTTTTCATTTATGGTTATTTAAGTTATAGTTATTTAAGTTATAGTTATTTAAGTTATAGTTATTTAAGTTATAGTTATTTAAGTTATAGTTATTTAAGTTATAGTTATTTAATTAATAGTTATTTAAGTTATAGTTATTTAAGTTATAGTTATTTAAGTTATAGTTATTTAAGTTATAGTTATTTAAGTTATAGTTATTTAATTTATAGTTATTTAAGTTATAGTTATTTAAGTTATAGTTATTTAAGTTATAGTTATTTAAGTTATAGTTATTTAAGTTATAGTTATTTAATTAATAGTTATTTAAGTTATAGTTATTTAAGTTATAGTTATTTAAGTTATAGTTATTTAAGTTATAGTTATTTAAGTTATAGTTATTTAATTAATAGTTATTTAAGTTATAGTTATTTAAGTTATAGTTATTTAAGTTATAGTTATTTAAGTTATAGTTATTTAAGTTATAGTTATTTAAGTTATAGTTATTTAATTTATAGTTATTTAAGTTATAGTTATTTAAGTTATAGTTATTTAAGATATAGTTATTTAAGTTATAGTTATTTAAGTTATAGTTATTTAAGTTATAGTTATTTAATTAATAGTTATTTAAGTTATAGTTATTTAAGTTATAGTAATTTAAGTTTAGTTATTTAATTTATAGTTATTTAAGTTATAGTTATTTAAGTTATAGTTATTTAAGTTATAGTTATTTAAGTTATAGTTATTTAAGTTATAGTTATTTAAGTTATAGTTATTTAATTTATAGTTATTTAAGTTATAGTTATTTAAGTTATAGTTATTTAAGATATAGTTATTTAAGTTATAGTTATTTAAGTTATAGTTATTTAAGTTATAGTTATTTAATTAATAGTTATTTAAGTTATAGTTATTTAAGTTATAGTTATTTAAGTTATAGTTATTTAAGTTATAGTTATTTAAGTTATAGTTATTTAATTTATAGTTATTTAATTTATAGTTATTTAAGTTATAGTTATTTAAGTTATAGTTATTTAAGTTATAGTTATTTAAGTTATAGTTGTTTAATTAATAGTAATTTAAGTTATAGTAATTTAAGTTTAGTTATTTAATTTATAGTTATTTAAGTTATAGTTAATTAAGTTATCGTTAGTTAAGTTATAGTTATTTAAGTTATAGTTATTAAATTATAGTTATTTAAGTTATAGTTATTTAATTTATAGTTTTTTCATTTATGGTTATTTAAGTTATAGTTATTTAAGTTATAGTTATTTAAGTTATAGTTATTTAAGTTATAGTTATTTAAGTTATAGTTATTTAAGTTATAGTTATTTAAGTTATAGTTATTTAAGTTATAGTTATTTAAGTTATAGTTATTTAAGTTATAGTTATTTAAGTTATAGTTATTTAATTAATAGTTATTTAAGTTATAGTTATTTAAGTTATAGTTATTTAAGTTATAGTTATTTAAGTTATAGTTATTTAAGTTATAGTTATTTAATTTATAGTTATTTAAGTTATAGTTATTTAAGTTATAGTTATTTAAGTTATAGTTATTTAAGTTATAGTTATTTAAGTTATAGTTATTTAATTAATAGTTATTTAAGTTATAGTTATTTAAATTATAGTTATTTAAGTTATAGTTATTTAAGTTATAGTTATTTAAGTTATAGTTATTTAATTTATAGTTATTTAAGTTATAGTTATTTAAGTTATAGTTATTTAAGTTATAGTTATTTAAGTTATAGTTATTTAAGTTATAGTTATTTAATTTATAGTTATTTAAGTTATAGTTATTTAAGTTATAGTTATTTAAGTTATAGTTATTTAAGTTATAGTTATTTAAGTTATAGTTATTTAAGTTATAGTTATTTAATTAATAGTTATTTAAGTTATAGTTATTTAAGTTATAGTTATTTAAGTTATAGTTATTTAAGTTATAGTTATTTAAGTTATAGTTATTTAATTTATAGTTATTTAATTTATAGTTATTTAAGTTATAGTTATTTAAGTTATAGTTATTTAAGTTATAGTTATTTAAGTTATAGTTATTTAAGTTATAGTTATTTAATTAATAGTAATTTAAGTTATAGTAATTTAAGTTTAGTTATTTAATTTATAGTTATAGTTAAGTTATAGTTATTTAAGTTATAGTTATTTAAGTTATAGTTATTTAAGTTATAGTTATTTAAATTATAGTTATTTAAGTTATAGTTATTTAATTTATAGTTATTTAATTTATAGTTATTTAAGTTATAGTTATTTAAGTTATAGTTATTTAAGTTATAGTTATTTAAGTTATAGTTATTTAATTAATAGTAATTTAAGTTATAGTAATTTAAGTTTAGTTATTTAATTTATAGTTATTTAAGTTATAGTTATTTAAGTTATAGTTATTATATAATATTTATTTAAGTTATAGTTATTTAAGATATATTTATTTAATTTATAGTTATTATATTATAATTATTTAAGTTTTAGTTATTTAAGTTATAGTTATTATATTATAGCTATTTAAGTGATATTTATTTAAGTTATAGTTATTTAATTAAAAGTTATTTAATTTATAGTTATTTAAGTTATAGTTATTTAAGTTATAGTTATTTAAGTTATAGTTATTAAATTATATTTATTTAAGTTATAGTTATTTAATTTATAGTTATTTAATTTATAGTTATTTAATTTATAGTTATTTAATTTATGGTTATTTAATTTATAGTTATTTAATTTATAGTTATTTAATTTATAGTTATTTAATTTATAGTTATTTAATTTATAGTTATTTAATTTATAGTTATTTAATTTATAGTTATTTAATTTATAGTTATTTAATTTATAGTTATTTAATTTATAGTTATTTAATTTATAGTTATTATAGTTATTTAAATTATAGTTATTTAAGTTATAGTTATTTAAGTTATAGTTATTTAAGTTATAGTTATTTAAGTTATAGTTATTTAAGTTATAGTTATTTAAGTTATAGTTATTTAAGTTATAGTTATTTAAGTTATAGTTATTTAAGTTATAGTTATTTAAGTTATAGTTATTTAAGTTATAGTTATTTAAGTTATAGTTATTTAATTTATAGTTATTTAATTTATAGTTATTTAAGTTATAGTTATTTAAGTTATAGTTATTTAATTAATAGTAATTTAAGTTCTAGTAATTTAAGTTTAGTTATTTAATTTATAGTTATTTAAGTTATAGTTAATTAAGTTATCGTTAGTTAAGTTATAGTTATTTAAGTTATAGTTATTAAATTATAGTTATTTAAGTTATAGTTATTTAATTTATAGTTTTTTCATTTATGGTTATTTAAGTTATAGTTATTTAAGTTATAGTTATTTAAGTTATAGTTATTTAATTAATAGTTATTTAAGTTATAGTTATTTAAATTATAGTTATTTAAGTTATAGTTATTTAAGTTATAGTTATTTAAGTTATAGTTATTTAATTTATAGTTATTTAAGTTATAGTTATTTAAGTTATAGTTATTTAAGTTATAGTTATTTAAGTTATAGTTATTTAAGTTATAGTTATTTAATTTATAGTTATTTAATTTATAGTTATTTAAGTTATAGTTATTTAAGTTATAGTTATTTAAGTTATAGTTATTTAAGTTATAGTTATTTAATTAATAGTTATTTAAGTTATAGTTATTTAAGTTATAGTTATTTAAGTTATAGTTATTTAAGTTATAGTTATTTAAGTTATAGTTATTTAATTTATAGTTATTTAATTTATAGTTATTTAAGTTATAGTTATTTAAGTTATAGTTATTTAAGTTATAGTTATTTAAGTTATGGTTATTTAAGTTATAGTTGTTTAATTAATAGTAATTTAAGTTATAGTAATTTAAGTTTAGTTATTTAATTTATAGTTATTTAAGTTATAGTTAATTAAGTTATCGTTAGTTAAGTTATAGTTATTTAAGTTATAGTTATTAAATTATAGTTATTTAAGTTATAGTTATTTAATTTATAGTTTTTTCATTTATGGTTATTTAAGTTATAGTTATTTAAGTTATAGTTATTTAAGTTATAGTTATTTAAGTTATAGTTATTTAAGTTATAGTTATTTAAGTTATAGTTATTTAATTAATAGTTATTTAAGTTATAGTTATTTAAGTTATAGTTATTTAAGTTATAGTTATTTAAGTTATAGTTATTTAAGTTATAGTTATTTAATTTATAGTTATTTAAGTTATAGTTATTTAAGTTATAGTTATTTAAGTTATAGTTATTTAAGTTATAGTTATTTAAGTTATAGTTATTTAAGTTATAGTTATTTAAGTTATAGTTATTTAATTAATAGTTATTTAAGTTATAGTTATTTAAGTTATAGTTATTTAAGTTATAGTTATTTAAGTTATAGTTATTTAAGTTATAGTTATTTAATTAATAGTTATTTAAGTTATAGTTATTTAAGTTATAGTTATTTAAGTTATAGTTATTTAAGTTATAGTTATTTAAGTTATAGTTATTTAAGTTATAGTTATTTAATTTATAGTTATTTAATTTATAGTTATTTAATTTATAGTTATTTAAGTTATAGTTATTTAAGTTATAGTTATTTAAGTTATAGTTATTTAAGTTATAGTTATTTAATTAATAGTAATTTAAGTTATAGTAATTTAAGTTTAGTTATTTAATTTATAGTTATTTAAGTTATAGTTATTTAAGTTATAGTTATTTAAGTTATAGTTATTTAAGTTATAGTTATTTAAGTTATAGTTATTTAAGTTATAGTTATTTAAGTTATAGTTATTTAAGTTATAGTTATTTAAGTTATAGTTATTTAAGTTATAGTTATTTAAGTTATAGTTATTTAAGTTATAGTTGTTTAATTAATAGTAATTTAAGTTATAGTAATTTAAGTTTAGTTATTTAATTTATAGTTATTTAAGTTATAGTTAATTAAGTTATCGTTAGTTAAGTTATAGTTATTTAGGTTATAGTTATTAAATTATAGTTATTTAAGTTATAGTTATTTAATTTATAGTTTTTTCATTTATGGTTATTTAAGTTATAGTTATTTAAGTTATAGTTATTTAAGTTATAGTTATTTAAGTTATAGTTATTTAAGTTATAGTTATTTAAGTTATAGTTATTTAAGTTATAGTTATTTAAGTTATAGTTATTTAAGTTATAGTTATTTAAGTTATAGTTATTTAAGTTATAGTTATTTAAGTTATAGTTATTTAAGTTATAGTTATTTAATTAATAGTTATTTAAGTTATAGTTATTTAAGTTATAGTTATTTAAGTTATAGTTATTTAAGTTATAGTTATTTAATTTATAGTTATTTAAGTTATAGTTATTTAAGTTATAGTTATTTAAGTTATAGTTATTTAAGTTATAGTTATTTAAGTTATAGTTATTTAAGTTATAGTTATTTAATTAATAGTTATTTAAGTTATAGTTATTTAAATTATAGTTATTTAAGTTATAGTTATTTAAGTTATAGTTATTTAAGTTATAGTTATTTAATTTATAGTTATTTAAGTTATAGTTATTTAAGTTATAGTTATTTAAGTTATAGTTATTTAAGTTATAGTTATTTAAGTTATAGTTATTTAATTTATAGTTATTTAAGTTATAGTTATTTAAGTTATAGTTATTTAAGTTATAGTTATTTAAGTTATAGTTATTTAAGTTATAGTTATTTAAGTTATAGTTATTTAAGTTATAGTTATTTAAGTTATAGTTATTTAATTAATAGTTATTTAAGTTATAGTTATTTAAGTTATAGTTATTTAAGTTATAGTTATTTAAGTTATAGTTATTTAAGTTATAGTTATTTAAGTTATAGTTATTTAAGTTATAGTTATTTAAGTTATAGTTATTTAAGTTATAGTTATTTAAGTTATAGTTATTTAATTAATAGTTATTTAAGTTATAGTTATTTAAGTTATAGTTATTTAAGTTATAGTTATTTAAGTTATAGTTATTTAAGTTATAGTTATTTAAGTTATAGTTATTTAAGTTATAGTTATTTAATTTATAGTTATTTAATTTATAGTTATTTAAGTTATAGTTATTTAAGTTATAGTTATTTAAGTTATAGTTATTTAAGTTATAGTTATTTAATTAATAGTTATTTAAGTTATAGTTATTTAAGTTATAGTTATTTAAGTTATAGTTATTTAAGTTATAGTTATTTAATTTATAGTTATTTAATTTATAGTTATTTAAGTTATAGTTATTTAAGTATAGTTATTTAAGTTATAGTTATTTAAGTTATAGTTATTTAAGTTATAGTTATTTAAGTTATAGTTATTTAAGTTATAGTTGTTTAATTAATAGTAATTTAAGTTATAGTAATTTAAGTTTAGTTATTTAATTTATAGTTATTTAAGTTATAGTTAATTAAGTTATCGTTAGTTAAGTTATAGTTATTTAAGTTATAGTTATTAAATTATAGTTATTTAAGTTATAGTTATTTAATTTATAGTTTTTTCATTTATGGTTATTTAAGTTATAGTTATTTAAGTTATAGTTATTTAAGTTATAGTTATTTAAGTTATAGTTATTTAAGTTATAGTTATTTAAGTTATAGTTATTTAAGTTATAGTTATTTAATTTATAGTTATTTAATTTATAGTTATTTAAGTTATAGTTATTTAAGTTATAGTTATTTAATTAATAGTAATTTAAGTTCTAGTAATTTAAGTTTAGTTATTTAATTTATAGTTATTTAAGTTATAGTTAATTAAGTTATCGTTAGTTAAGTTATAGTTATTTAAGTTATAGTTATTAAATTATAGTTATTTAAGTTATAGTTATTTAATTTATAGTTTTTTCATTTATGTTTATTTAAGTTATAGTTATTTAAGTTATAGTTATTTAAGTTATAGTTATTTAATTAATAGTTATTTAAGTTATAGTTATTTAAATTATAGTTATTTAAGTTATAGTTATTTAAGTTATAGTTATTTAAGTTATAGTTATTTAATTTATAGTTATTTAAGTTATAGTTATTTAAGTTATAGTTATTTAAGTTATAGTTATTTAAGTTATAGTTATTTAAGTTATAGTTATTTAATTTATAGTTATTTAATTTATAGTTATTTAAGTTATAGTTATTTAAGTTATAGTTATTTAAGTTATAGTTATTTAAGTTATAGTTATTTAATTAATAGTTATTTAAGTTATAGTTATTTAAGTTATAGTTATTTAAGTTATAGTTATTTAAGTTATAGTTATTTAAGTTATAGTTATTTAATTTATAGTTATTTAATTTATAGTTATTTAAGTTATAGTTATTTAAGTTATAGTTATTTAAGTTATAGTTATTTAAGTTATGGTTATTTAAGTTATAGTTGTTTAATTAATAGTAATTTAAGTTATAGTAATTTAAGTTTAGTTATTTAATTTATAGTTATTTAAGTTATAGTTAATTAAGTTATCGTTAGTTAAGTTATAGTTATTTAAGTTATAGTTATTAAATTATAGTTATTTAAGTTATAGTTATTTAATTTATAGTTTTTTCATTTATGGTTATTTAAGTTATAGTTATTTAAGTTATAGTTATTTAAGTTATAGTTATTTAAGTTATAGTTATTTAAGTTATAGTTATTTAAGTTATAGTTATTTAATTAATAGTTATTTAAGTTATAGTTATTTAAGTTATAGTTATTTAAGTTATAGTTATTTAAGTTATAGTTATTTAAGTTATAGTTATTTAATTTATAGTTATTTAAGTTATAGTTATTTAAGTTATAGTTATTTAAGTTATAGTTATTTAAGTTATAGTTATTTAAGTTATAGTTATTTAAGTTATAGTTATTTAATTAATAGTTATTTAAGTTATAGTTATTTAAGTTATAGTTATTTAAGTTATAGTTATTTAAGTTATAGTTATTTAAGTTATAGTTATTTAATTAATAGTTATTTAAGTTATAGTTATTTAAGTTATAGTTATTTAAGTTATAGTTATTTAAGTTATAGTTATTTAAGTTATAGTTATTTAATTTATAGTTATTTAATTTATAGTTATTTAATTTATAGTTATTTAAGTTATAGTTATTTAAGTTATAGTTATTTAAGTTATAGTTATTTAAGTTATAGTTATTTAATTAATAGTAATTTAAGTTATAGTAATTTAAGTTTAGTTATTTAATTTATAGTTATTTAAGTTATAGTTATTTAAGTTATAGTTATTTAAGTTATAGTTATTTAAGTTATAGTTATTTAAGTTATAGTTATTTAAGTTATAGTTATTTAAGTTATAGTTATTTAAGTTATAGTTATTTAAGTTATAGTTATTTAAGTTATAGTTATTTAAGTTATAGTTATTTAAGTTATAGTTATTTAAGTTATAGTTATTTAAGTTATAGTTATTTAAGTTATAGTTGTTTAATTAATAGTAATTTAAGTTATAGTAATTTAAGTTTAGTTATTTAATTTATAGTTATTTAAGTTATAGTTAATTAAGTTATCGTTAGTTAAGTTATAGTTATTTAGGTTATAGTTATTAAATTATAGTTATTTAAGTTATAGTTATTTAATTTATAGTTTTTTCATTTATGGTTATTTAAGTTATAGTTATTTAAGTTATAGTTATTTAAGTTATAGTTATTTAAGTTATAGTTATTTAAGTTATAGTTATTTAAGTTATAGTTATTTAAGTTATAGTTATTTAAGTTATAGTTATTTAAGTTATAGTTATTTAAGTTATAGTTATTTAAGTTATAGTTATTTAAGTTATAGTTATTTAAGTTATAGTTATTTAAGTTATAGTTATTTAAGTTATAGTTATTTAAGTTATAGTTATTTAAGTTATAGTTATTTAAGTTATAGTTATTTAAGTTATAGTTATTTAAGTTATAGTTATTTAAGTTATAGTTATTTAAGTTATAGTTATTTAATTAATAGTTATTTAAGTTATAGTTATTTAAGTTATAGTTATTTAAGTTATAGTTATTTAAGTTATAGTTATTTAAGTTATAGTTATTTAATTTATAGTTATTTAAGTTATAGTTATTTAAGTTATAGTTATTTAAGTTATAGTTATTTAAGTTATAGTTATTTAAGTTATAGTTATTTAAGTTATAGTTATTTAATTAATAGTTATTTAAGTTATAGTTATTTAAATTATAGTTATTTAAGTTATAGTTATTTAAGTTATAGTTATTTAAGTTATAGTTATTTAATTTATAGTTATTTAAGTTATAGTTATTTAAGTTATAGTTATTTAAGTTATAGTTATTTAAGTTATAGTTATTTAAGTTATAGTTATTTAAGTTATAGTTATTTAATTTATAGTTATTTAAGTTATAGTTATTTAAGTTATAGTTATTTAAGTTATAGTTATTTAAGTTATAGTTATTTAAGTTATAGTTATTTAAGTTATAGTTATTTAAGTTATAGTTATTTAATTAATAGTTATTTAAGTTATAGTTATTTAAGTTATAGTTATTTAAGTTATAGTTATTTAAGTTATAGTTATTTAAGTTATAGTTATTTAAGTTATAGTTATTTAAGTTATAGTTATTTAAGTTATAGTTATTTAAGTTATAGTTATTTAAGTTATAGTTATTTAATTAATAGTTATTTAAGTTATAGTTATTTAAGTTATAGTTATTTAAGTTATAGTTATTTAAGTTATAGTTATTTAAGTTATAGTTATTTAAGTTATAGTTATTTAATTTATAGTTATTTAATTTATAGTTATTTAAGTTATAGTTATTTAAGTTATAGTTATTTAAGTTATAGTTATTTAAGTTATAGTTATTTAATTAATAGTTATTTAAGTTATAGTTATTTAAGTTATAGTTATTTAAGTTATAGTTATTTAAGTTATAGTTATTTAAGTTATAGTTATTTAATTTATAGTTATTTAATTTATAGTTATTTAAGTTATAGTTATTTAAGTTATAGTTATTTAAGTTATAGTTATTTAAGTTATAGTTATTTAAGTTATAGTTATTTAAGTTATAGTTGTTTAATTAATAGTAATTTAAGTTATAGTAATTTAAGTTTAGTTATTTAATTTATAGTTATTTAAGTTATAGTTAATTAAGTTATCGTTAGTTAAGTTATAGTTATTTAAGTTATAGTTATTAAATTATAGTTATTTAAGTTATAGTTATTTAATTTATAGTTTTTTCATTTATGGTTATTTAAGTTATAGTTATTTAAGTTATAGTTATTTAAGTTATAGTTATTTAAGTTATAGTTATTTAAGTTATAGTTATTTAAGTTATAGTTATTTAATTAATAGTTATTTAAGTTATAGTTATTTAAGTTATAGTTATTTAAGTTATAGTTATTTAAGTTATAGTTATTTAAGTTATAGTTATTTAATTTATAGTTATTTAAGTTATATTTATTTAAGTTATAGTTATTTAAGTTATAGTTATTTAAGTTATAGTTATTTAAGTTATAGTTATTTAATTAATAGTTATTTAAGTTATAGTTATTTAAGTTATAGTTATTTAAGTTATAGTTATTTAAGTTATAGTTATTTAAGTTATAGTTATTTAATTAATAGTTATTTAAGTTATAGTTATTTAAGTTATAGTTATTTAAGTTATAGTTATTTAAGTTATAGTTATTTAAGTTATAGTTATTTAATTTATAGTTATTTAATTTATAGTTATTTAAGTTATAGTTATTTAAGTTATAGTTATTTAAGTTATAGTTATTTAAGTTATAGTTATTTAAGTTATAGTTATTAAAGTTATAGTTATTTAATTAATAGTAATTTAAGTTATAGTAATTTAAGTTTAGTTATTTAATTTATAGTTATTTAAGTTATAGTTATTTAAGTTATAGTTATTTAAGTTATAGTTATTTAAGTTATAGTTATTTAAGTTATAGTTATTTAAGTTATAGTTATTTAAGTTATAGTTATTTAAGTTATAGTTATTTAAGTTATAGTTATTTAAGTTATAGTTATTTAAGTTATAGTTATTTAAGTTATAGTTATTTAAGTTATAGTTATTTAAGTTATAGTTATTTAAGTTATAGTTATTTAAGTTATAGTTATTTAATTAATAGTTATTTAAGTTATAGTTATTTAAGTTATAGTTATTTAAGTTATAGTTATTTAAGTTATAGTTATTTAAGTTATAGTTATTTAATTTATAGTTATTTAAGTTATAGTTATTTAAGTTATAGTTATTTAAGTTATAGTTATTTAAGTTATAGTTATTTAAGTTATAGTTATTTAAGTTATAGTTATTTAATTAATAGTTATTTAAGTTATAGTTATTTAAATTATAGTTATTTAAGTTATAGTTATTTAAGTTATAGTTATTTAAGTTATAGTTATTTAATTTATAGTTATTTAAGTTATAGTTATTTAAGTTATAGTTATTTAAGTTATAGTTATTTAAGTTATAGTTATTTAAGTTATAGTTATTTAAGTTATAGTTATTTAATTTATAGTTATTTAAGTTATAGTTATTTAAGTTATAGTTATTTAAGTTATAGTTATTTAAGTTATAGTTATTTAAGTTATAGTTATTTAAGTTATAGTTATTTAAGTTATAGTTATTTAATTAATAGTTATTTAAGTTATAGTTATTTAAGTTATAGTTATTTAAGTTATAGTTATTTAAGTTATAGTTATTTAAGTTATAGTTATTTAAGTTATAGTTATTTAAGTTATAGTTATTTAAGTTATAGTTATTTAAGTTATAGTTATTTAATTAATAGTTATTTAAGTTATAGTTATTTAAGTTATAGTTATTTAAGTTATAGTTATTTAAGTTATAGTTATTTAAGTTATAGTTATTTAAGTTATAGTTATTTAAGTTATAGTTATTTAATTTATAGTTATTTAATTTATAGTTATTTAAGTTATAGTTATTTAAGTTATAGTTATTTAAGTTATAGTTATTTAAGTTATAGTTATTTAATTAATAGTTATTTAAGTTATAGTTATTTAAGTTATAGTTATTTAAGTTATAGTTATTTAAGTTATAGTTATTTAAGTTATAGTTATTTAATTTATAGTTATTTAATTTATAGTTATTTAAGTTATAGTTATTTAAGTTATAGTTATTTAAGTTATAGTTATTTAAGTTATAGTTATTTAAGTTATAGTTATTTAAGTTATAGTTGTTTAATTAATAGTAATTTAAGTTATAGTAATTTAAGTTTAGTTATTTAATTTATAGTTATTTAAGTTATAGTTAATTAAGTTATCGTTAGTTAAGTTATAGTTATTTAAGTTATAGTTATTAAATTATAGTTATTTAAGTTATAGTTATTTAATTTATAGTTTTTTCATTTATGGTTATTTAAGTTATAGTTATTTAAGTTATAGTTATTT
Organism: Osedax frankpressi; assembly: GCA_964035775.1. NCBI lineage: Eukaryota > Metazoa > Annelida > Polychaeta > Sabellida > Siboglinidae > Osedax > Osedax frankpressi. Next base: position 2,144,912 of record OZ038314.1, read on the forward strand.
AAGTTATAGTTATTTAAGTTATAGTTATTTAAGTTATAGTTATTTAAGTTATAGTTATTTAATTAATAGTTATTTAAGTTATAGTTATTTAAGTTATAGTTATTTAAGTTATAGTTATTTAAGTTATAGTTATTTAAGTTATAGTTATTTAATTTATAGTTATTTAAGTTATATTTATTTAAGTTATAGTTATTTAAGTTATAGTTATTTAAGTTATAGTTATTTAAGTTATAGTTATTTAATTAATAGTTATTTAAGTTATAGTTATTTAAGTTATAGTTATTTAAGTTATAGTTATTTAAGTTATAGTTATTTAAGTTATAGTTATTTAATTAATAGTTATTTAAGTTATAGTTATTTAAGTTATAGTTATTTAAGTTATAGTTATTTAAGTTATAGTTATTTAAGTTATAGTTATTTAATTTATAGTTATTTAATTTATAGTTATTTAAGTTATAGTTATTTAAGTTATAGTTATTTAAGTTATAGTTATTTAAGTTATAGTTATTAAAGTTATAGTTATTTAATTAATAGTAATTTAAGTTATAGTAATTTAAGTTTAGTTATTTAATTTATAGTTATTTAAGTTATAGTTATTTAAGTTATAGTTATTTAAGTTATAGTTATTTAAGTTATAGTTATTTAAGTTATAGTTATTTAAGTTATAGTTATTTAAGTTATAGTTATTTAAGTTATAGTTATTTAAGTTATAGTTATTTAAGTTATAGTTATTTAATTTATAGTTATTTAAGTTATCGTTATTTAAGTTATAGTTATTTAAGATATAGTTATTTAAGTTATAGTTATTTAAGTTATAGTTATTTAAGTTATAGTTATTTAATTAATAGTTATTTAAGTTATAGTTATTTAAGTTATAGTTATTTAAGTTATAGTTATTTAAGTTATAGTTATTTAATTTATAGTTATTTAATTTATAGTTATTTAAGTTATAGTTATTTAAGTTATAGTTATTTAAGTTATAGTTATTTAAGTTATAGTTGTTTAATTAATAGTAATTTAAGTTATAGTAATTTAAGTTTAGTTATTTAATTTATAGTTATTTAAGTTATAGTTAATTAAGTTATCGTTAGTTAAGTTATAGTTATTTAAGTTATAGTTATTAAATTATAGTTATTTAAGTTATAGTTATTTAATTTATAGTTTTTTCATTTATGGTTATTTAAGTTATAGTTAATTAAGTTATAGTTATTTAAGTTATAGTTATTTAAGTTATAGTTATTTAAGTTATAGTTATTTAAGTTATAGTTATTTAAGTTATAGTTATTTAAGTTATAGTTATTTAAGTTATAGTTATTTAATTAATAGTTATTTAAGTTATAGTTATTTAAGTTATAGTTATTTAAGTTATAGTTATTTAAGTTATAGTTATTTAAGTTATAGTTATTTAATTTATAGTTATTTAAGTTATAGTTATTTAAGTTATAGTTATTTAAGTTATAGTTATTTAAGTTATAGTTATTTAAGTTATAGTTATTTAAGTTATAGTTATTTAATTAATAGTTATTTAAGTTATAGTTATTTAAATTATAGTTATTTAAGTTATAGTTATTTAAGTTATAGTTATTTAAGTTATAGTTATTTAATTTATAGTTATTTAAGTTATAGTTATTTAAGTTATAGTTATTTAAGTTATAGTTATTTAAGTTATAGTTATTTAAGTTATAGTTATTTAATTTATAGTTATTTAAGTTATAGTTATTTAAGTTATAGTTATTTAAGTTATAGTTATTTAAGTTATAGTTATTTAAGTTATAGTTATTTAAGTTATAGTTATTTAATTAATAGTTATTTAAGTTATAGTTATTTAAGTTATAGTTATTTAAGTTATAGTTATTTAAGTTATAGTTATTTAATTAATAGTTATTTAAGTTATAGTTATTTAAGTTATAGTTATTTAAGTTATAGTTATTTAAGTTATAGTTATTTAAGTTATAGTTATTTAAGTTATAGTTATTTAAGTTATAGTTATTTAATTTATAGTTATTTAATTTATAGTTATTTAAGTTATAGTTATTTAAGTTATAGTTATTTAAGTTATAGTTATTTAAGTTATAGTTATTTAATTAATAGTTATTTAAGTTATAGTTATTTAAGTTATAGTTATTTAAGTTATAGTTATTTAAGTTATAGTTATTTAAGTTATAGTTATTTAATTTATAGTTATTTAATTTATAGTTATTTAAGTTATAGTTATTTAAGTTATAGTTATTTAAGTTATAGTTATTTAAGTTATAGTTATTTAAGTTATAGTTATTTAAGTTATAGTTGTTTAATTAATAGTAATTTAAGTTATAGTAATTTAAGTTTAGTTATTTAATTTATAGTTATTTAAGTTATAGTTAATTAAGTTATCGTTAGTTAAGTTATAGTTATTTAAGTTATAGTTATTAAATTATAGTTATTTAAGTTATAGTTATTTAATTTATAGTTTTTTCATTTATGGTTATTTAAGTTATAGTTATTTAAGTTATAGTTATTTAAGTTATAGTTATTTAAGTTATAGTTATTTAAGTTATAGTTATTTAAGTTATAGTTATTTAATTAATAGTTATTTAAGTTATAGTTATTTAAGTTATAGTTATTTAAGTTATAGTTATTTAAGTTATAGTTATTTAAGTTATAGTTATTTAATTTATAGTTATTTAAGTTATATTTATTTAAGTTATAGTTATTTAAGTTATAGTTATTTAAGTTATAGTTATTTAAGTTATAGTTATTTAATTAATAGTTATTTAAGTTATAGTTATTTAAGTTATAGTTATTTAAGTTATAGTTATTTAAGTTATAGTTATTTAAGTTATAGTTATTTAATTAATAGTTATTTAAGTTATAGTTATTTAAGTTATAGTTATTTAAGTTATAGTTATTTAAGTTATAGTTATTTAAGTTATAGTTATTTAATTTATAGTTATTTAATTTATAGTTATTTAAGTTATAGTTATTTAAGTTATAGTTATTTAAGTTATAGTTATTTAAGTTATAGTTATTAAAGTTATAGTTATTTAATTAATAGTAATTTAAGTTATAGTAATTTAAGTTTAGTTATTTAATTTATAGTTATTTAAGTTATAGTTATTTAAGTTATAGTTATTTAAGTTATAGTTATTTAAGTTATAGTTATTTAAGTTATAGTTATTTAAGTTATAGTTATTTAAGTTATAGTTATTTAAGTTATAGTTATTTAAGTTATAGTTATTTAAGTTATAGTTATTTAAGTTATAGTTATTTAATTTATAGTTATTTAAGTTATCGTTATTTAAGTTATAGTTATTTAAGATATAGTTATTTAAGTTATAGTTATTTAAGTTATAGTTATTTAAGTTATAGTTATTTAATTAATAGTTATTTAAGTTATAGTTATTTAAGTTATAGTTATTTAAGTTATAGTTATTTAAGTTATAGTTATTTAATTTATAGTTATTTAATTTATAGTTATTTAAGTTATAGTTATTTAAGTTATAGTTATTTAAGTTATAGTTATTTAAGTTATAGTTGTTTAATTAATAGTAATTTAAGTTATAGTAATTTAAGTTTAGTTATTTAATTTATAGTTATTTAAGTTATAGTTAATTAAGTTATCGTTAGTTAAGTTATAGTTATTTAAGTTATAGTTATTAAATTATAGTTATTTAAGTTATAGTTATTTAATTTATAGTTTTTTCATTTATGGTTATTTAAGTTATAGTTAATTAAGTTATAGTTATTTAAGTTATAGTTATTTAAGTTATAGTTATTTAAGTTATAGTTATTTAAGTTATAGTTATTTAAGTTATAGTTATTTAAGTTATAGTTATTTAAGTTATAGTTATTTAATTAATAGTTATTTAAGTTATAGTTATTTAAGTTATAGTTATTTAAGTTATAGTTATTTAAGTTATAGTTATTTAAGTTATAGTTATTTAATTTATAGTTATTTAAGTTATAGTTATTTAAGTTATAGTTATTTAAGTTATAGTTATTTAAGTTATAGTTATTTAAGTTATAGTTATTTAAGTTATAGTTATTTAATTAATAGTTATTTAAGTTATAGTTATTTAAATTATAGTTATTTAAGTTATAGTTATTTAAGTTATAGTTATTTAAGTTATAGTTATTTAATTTATAGTTATTTAAGTTATAGTTATTTAAGTTATAGTTATTTAAGTTATAGTTATTTAAGTTATAGTTATTTAAGTTATAGTTATTTAATTTATAGTTATTTAAGTTATAGTTATTTAAGTTATAGTTATTTAAGTTATAGTTATTTAAGTTATAGTTATTTAAGTTATAGTTATTTAAGTTATAGTTATTTAATTAATAGTTATTTAAGTTATAGTTATTTAAGTTATAGTTATTTAAGTTATAGTTATTTAAGTTATAGTTATTTAAGTTATAGTTATTTAATTTATAGTTATTTAATTTATAGTTATTTAAGTTATAGTTATTTAAGTTATAGTTATTTAAGTTATAGTTATTTAAGTTATAGTTATTTAATTAATAGTAATTTAAGTTATAGTAATTTAAGTTTAGTTATTTAATTTATAGTTATAGTTAAGTTATAGTTATTTAAGTTATAGTTATTTAAGTTATAGTTATTTAAATTATAGTTATTTAAGTTATAGTTATTTAATTTATAGTTATTTAATTTATAGTTATTTAAGTTATAGTTATTTAAGTTATAGTTATTTAAGTTATAGTTATTTAAGTTATAGTTATTTAATTAATAGTAATTTAAGTTATAGTAATTTAAGTTTAGTTATTTAATTTATAGTTATTTAAGTTATAGTTATTTAAGTTATAGTTATTTAAGTTATAGTTATTATATAATATTTATTTAAGTTATAGTTATTTAAGATATATTTATTTAATTTATAGTTATTATATTATAATTATTTAAGTTTTAGTTATTTAAGTTATAGTTATTATATTATAGCTATTTAAGTGATATTTATTTAAGTTATAGTTATTTAATTAAAAGTTATTTAATTTATAGTTATTTAAGTTATAGTTATTTAAGTTATAGTTATTTAAGTTATAGTTATTAAATTATATTTATTTAAGTTATAGTTATTTAATTTATAGTTATTTAATTTATAGTTATTTAATTTATAGTTATTTAATTTATAGTTATTTAATTTATAGTTATTTAATTTATAGTTATTTAATTTATAGTTATTATAGTTATTTAAATTATAGTTATTTAAGTTATAGTTATTTAAGTTATAGTTATTTAAGTTATAGTTATTTAAGTTATAGTTATTTAAGTTATAGTTATTTAAGTTATAGTTATTTAAGTTATAGTTATTTAAGTTATAGTTATTTAAGTTATAGTTATTTAAGTTATAGTTATTTAAGTTATAGTTATTTAAGTTATAGTTATTTAATTAATAGTTATTTAAGTTATAGTTATTTAAGTTATAGTTATTTAAGTTATAGTTATTTAAGTTATAGTTATTTAAGTTATAGTTATTTAATTTATAGTTATTTAATTTATAGTTATTTAAGTTATAGTTATTTAAGTTATAGTTATTTAATTAATAGTAATTTAAGTTATAGTAATTTAAGTTTAGTTATTTAATGTATAGTTATTTAAGTTATAGTTAATTAAGTTATCGTTAGTTAAGTTATAGTTATTTAAGTTATAGTTATTAAATTATAGTTATTTAAGTTATAGTTATTTAATTTATAGTTTTTCATTTATGGTTATTTAAGTTATAGTTATTTAAGTTATAGTTATTTAAGTTATAGTTATTTAAGTTATAGTTATTTAAGTTATAGTTATTTAATTAATAGTTATTTAAGTTATAGTTATTTAAATTATAGTTATTTAAGTTATAGTTATTTAAGTTATAGTTATTTAAGTTATAGTTATTTAATTTATAGTTATTTAAGTTATAGTTATTTAAGTTATAGTTATTTAAGTTATAGTTATTTAAGTTATAGTTATTTAAGTTATAGTTATTTAATTTATAGTTATTTAAGTTATAGTTATTTAAGTTATAGCTATTTAAGTTATAGTTATTTAAGTTATAGTTATTTAAGTTATAGTTATTTAAGTTATAGTTATTTAATTAATAGTTATTTAAGTTATAGTTATTTAAGTTATAGTTATTTAAGTTATAGTTATTTAAGTTATAGTTATTTAAGTTATAGTTATTTAAGTTATAGTTATTTAATTTATAGTTATTTAATTTATAGTTATTTAAGTTATAGTTATTTAAGTTATAGTTATTTAAGTTATAGTTATTTAAGTTATAGTTATTTAATTAATAGTAATTTAAGTTATAGTAATTTAAGTTTAGTTATTTAATTTATAGTTATTTAAGTTATAGTTAATTAAGTTATCGTTAGTTAAGTTATAGTTATTTAATTTATAGTTTTTTCATTTATGGTTATTTAAGTTATAGTTATTTAAGTTATAGTTATTTAAGTTATAGTTATTTAAGTTATAGTTATTTAAGTTATAGTTATTTAAGTTATAGTTATTTAAGTTATAGTTATTTAATTAATAGTTATTTAAGTTATAGTTATTTAAGTTATAGTTATTTAAGTTATAGTTATTTAAGTTATAGTTATTTAAGTTATAGTTATTTAATTTATAGTTATTTAAGTTATAGTTATTTAAGTTATAGTTATTTAAGTTATAGTTATTTAAGTTATAGTTATTTAAGTTATAGTTATTTAATTAATAGTTATTTAAGTTATAGTTATTTAAGTTATAGTTATTTAAGTTATAGTTATTTAAGTTATAGTTATTTAATTAATAGTTATTTAATTAATAGTTATTTAATTAATAGTTATTTAAGTTATAGTTATTTAAGTTATAGTTATTTAAGTTATAGTTATTTAAGTTATAGTTATTTAATTAATAGTTATTTAAGTTATAGTTATTTAAGTTATAGTTATTTAAGTTATAGTTATTTAAGTTATAGTTATTTAAGTTATAGTTATTTAAGTTATAGTTATTTAATTTATAGTTATTTAAGTTATAGTTATTTAAGTTATAGTTATTTAAGTTATAGTTATTTAAGTTATAGTTATTTAAGTTATAGTTATTTAAGTTATAGTTATTTAAGTTATAGTTATTTAATTAATAGTTATTTAAGTTATAGTTATTTAAGTTATAGTTATTTAAGTTATAGTTATTTAAGTTATAGTTATTTAAGTTATAGTTATTTAAGTTATAGTTATTTAAGTTATAGTTATTTAAGTTATAGTTATTTAATTAATAGTTATTTAAGTTATAGTTATTTAAGATATAGTTATTTAAGTTATAGTTATTTAAGTTATAGTTATTTAAGTTATAGTTATTTAATTTATAGTTATTTAATTTATAGTTATTTAATTAATAGTAATTTAAGTTATAGTAATTTAAGTTTAGTTATTTAATTTATAGTTATTTAAGTTATAGTTAATTAAGTTATCGTTAGTTAAGTTATAGTTATTTAAGTTATAGTTATTAAATTATAGTTATTTAAGTTATAGTTATTTAATTTATAGTTTTTTCATTTATGGTTATTTAAGTTATAATTATTTAAGTTATAGTTATTTAAGTTATAGTTATTTAATTAATAGTTATTTAAGTTATAGTTATTTAAGTTATAGTTATTTAAGTTATAGTTATTTAAGTTATAGTTATTTAAGTTATAGTTATTTAATTTATAGTTATTTAATTTATAGTTATTTAAGTTATAGTTATTTAAGTTATAGTTATTTAAGTTATAGTTATTTAAGTTATAGTTATTTAATTAATAGTAATTTAAGTTATAGTAATTTAAGTTTAGTTATTTAATTTATAGTTATTTAAGTTATAGTTATTTAAGTTATAGTTATTATATAATATTTATTTAAGTTATAGTTATTTAAGATATATTTATTTAATTTATAGTTATTATATTATAATTATTTAAGTTTTAGTTATTTAAGTTATAGTTATTATATTATAGCTATTTAAGTGATATTTATTTAAGTTATAGTTATTTAATTAATAGTTATTTAATTTATAGTTATTTAAGTTATAGTTATTTAATTTATAGTTATTTAATTTATAGTTATTTAATTTATAGTTATTTAATTTATAGTTATTTAATTTATAGTTATTTAATTTATAGTTATTTAATTTATAGTTATTTAATTTATAGTTATTTAATTTATAGTTATTTAATTTATAGTTATTTAATTTATAGTTATTTAATTTATAGTTATTTAATTTATAGTTATTTAATTTATAGTTATTATAGTTATTTAAATTATAGTTATTTAAGTTATAGTTATTTAAGTTATAGTTATTTAAGTTATAGTTATTTAAGTTATAGTTATTTAAGTTATAGTTATTTAAGTTATAGTTATTTAAGTTATAGTTATTTAAGTTATAGTTATTTAAGTTATAGTTATTTAAGTTATAATTATTTAAATTATAGTTATATAAGTTATAGTTAATTAAGTTATCGTTATTTAAGTTATAGTTATTTAAGTTATAGTTATTTAAATTTTAGTTATATAAGTTATAGTTATTGAATTTATAGTTATTTAATTTATAGTTATTTAAGTTATAGTTATTTAATTAATAGTTATTTAAGTTATAGTTATTTAAGTTATAGTTATTTAAGTTATAGTTATTTAAGTTATAGTTATTTAATTTATAGTTATTTAATTTATAGTTATTTAAGTTATAGTTATTTAAGTTATAGTTATTTAAGTTATAGTTATTTAATTAATAGTAATTTAAGTTATAGTAATTTAAGTTTAGTTATTTAATTTATAGTTATTTAAGTTATAGTTAATTAAGTTATCGTTAGTTAAGTTATAGTTATTTAAGTTATAGTTATTAAATTATAGTTATTTAAGTTATAGTTATTTAATTTATAGTTTTTTCATTTATGGTTATTTAAGTTATAGTTATTTAAGTTATAGTTATTTAAGTTATAGTTATTTAATTAATAGTTATTTAAGTTATAGTTATTTAAGTTATAGTTATTTAAGTTATAGTTATTTAAGTTATAGTTATTTAAGTTATAGTTATTTAATTTATAGTTATTTAATTTATAGTTATTTAAGTTATAGTTATTTAAGTTATAGTTATTTAAGTTATAGTTATTTAAGTTATAGTTATTTAATTAATAGTAATTTAAGTTATAGTAATTTAAGTTTAGTTATTTAATTTATAGTTATTTAAGTTATAGTTATTTAAGTTATAGTTATTATATAATATTTATTTAAGTTATAGTTATTTAAGATATATTTATTTAATTTATAGTTATTATATTATAATTATTTAAGTTTTAGTTATTTAAGTTATAGTTATTATATTATAGCTATTTAAGTGATATTTATTTAAGTTATAGTTATTTAATTAATAGTTATTTAATTTATAGTTATTTAAGTTATAGTTATTTAAGTTATAGTTATTAAATTATATTTATTTAAGTTATAGTTATTTAATTTATAGTTATTTAATTTACAGTTATTTAATTTATAGTTATTTAATTTATAGTTATTTAATTTATAGTTATTTAATTTATAGTTATTTAAGTTATAGTTATTTAAGTTATAGTTATTTAAGTTATAGTTATTTAATTTATAGTTATTTAATTTATAGTTATGTAAGTTATAGTTATTTAAGTTATAGTTATTTAAGTTATAGTTATTTAAGTTATAGTTATTTAAGTTATAGTTATTTAATTAATAGTTATTTAAGTTATAGTTATTTAAGTTATAGTTATTTAAGTTATAGTTATTTAAGTTATAGTTATTTAAGTTATAGTTATTTAAGTTATAGTTATTTAATTAATAGTTATTTAAGTTATAGTTATATAAGTTATAGTTATTTAAGTTATAGTTATTTAAGTTATAGTTATTTAATTTATAGTTATTTAATTTATAGTTATTTAAGTTATAGTTATTTAAGTTATAGTTATTTAAGTTATAGTTATTTAAGTTATAGTTATTTAAGTTATAGTTATTTAAGTTATAGTTATTTAAGTTATAATTATTTAATTTATAGTTATTTAATTTATAGTTATTTAAGTTATAGTTATTTAAGTTATAGTTATTTAAGTTATAGTTATTTAATTAATAGTAATTTAAGTTATAGTAATTTAAGTTTAGTTATTTAATTTATAGTTATTTAAGTTATAGTTAATTAAGTTATCGTTAGTTAAGTTATAGTTATTTAAGTTATAGTTATTAAATTATAGTTATTTAAGTTATAGTTATTTAATTTATAGTTTTTTCATTTATGGTTATTTAAGTTATAGTTATTTAAGTTATAGTTATTTAAGTTATAGTTATTTAAGTTATAGTTATTTAATTTATAGTTATTTAATTTATAGTTATTTAATTTATAGTTATTTAAGTTATAGTTATTTAAGTTATAGTTATTTAAGTTATAGTTATTTAAGTTATAGTTATTTAATTAATAGTAATTTAAGTTATAGTAATTTAAGTTATAGTTAGTTAAGTTATAGTTATTTAATTTATAGTTATTTAAGTTATAGTTATTTAAGTTATAGTTATTTAAGTTATAGTTATTTAAGTTATAGTTATTTAAGTTATAGTTATTTAATTTATAGTTATTTAAGTTATAGTTATTTAAGTTATAGTTATTTAAGTTATAGTTATTTAAGTTATAGTTATTTAAGTTATAGTTATTTAAGTTATAGTTATTTAATTAATAGTTATTTAAGTTATAGTTATTTAAGTTATAGTTATTTAAGTTATAGTTATTTAAGTTATAGTTATTTAAGTTATAGTTATTTAATTTATAGTTATTTAATTTATAGTTATTTAAGTTATAGTTATTTAAGTTATAGTTATTTAAGTTATAGTTATTTAATTAATAGTAATTTAAGTTATAGTAATTTAAGTTTAGTTATTTAATTTATAGTTATTTAAGTTATAGTTAATTAAGTTATCGTTAGTTAAGTTATAGTTATTTAAGTTATAGTTATTAAATTATAGTTATTTAAGTTATAGTTATTTAATTTATAGTTTTTTCATTTATGGTTATTTAAGTTATAGTTATTTAAGTTATAGTTATTTAAGTTATAGTTATTTAAGTTATAGTTATTTAAGTTATAGTTATTTAAGTTATAGTTATTTAATTAATAGTTATTTAAGTTAGAGTTATTTAAGTTATAGTTATTTAAGTTATAGTTATTTAAGTTATAGTTATTTAAGTTATAGTTATTTAAGTTATAGTTATTTAATTAATAGTTATTTAAGTTATAGTTATTTAAGTTATAGTTATTTAAGTTATAGTTATTTAAGTTATAGTTATTTAAGTTATAGTTATTTAATTTATAGTTATTTAAGTTATAGTTATTTAAGTTATAGTTATTTAAGTTATAGTTATTTAAGTTATAGTTATTTAAGTTATAGTTATTTAAGTTATAGTTATTTAAGTTATAGTTATTTAAGTTATAGTTATTTAATTAATAGTTATTTAATTTATAGTTATTTAAGTTATAGTTATTTAAGTTATAGTTATTTAAGTTATAGTTATTTAAGTTATAGTTATTTAAGTTATAGTTATTTAAGTTATAGTTATTTAAGTTATAGTTATTTAATTAATAGTTATTTAAGTTATAGTTATTTAAGTTATAGTTATTTAAGTTATAGTTATTTAAGTTATAGTTATTTAAGTTATAGTTATTTAATTAATAGTTATTTAAGTTATAGTTATTTAAGTTATAGTTATTTAAGTTATAGTTATTTAAGTTATAGTTATTTAAGTTATAGTTATTTAAGTTATAGTTATTTAATTTATAGTTATTTAAGTTATAGTTATTTAAGTTATAGTTATTTAAGTTATAGTTATTTAAGTTATAGTTATTTAAGTTATAGTTATTTAAGTTATAGTTATTTAAGTTATAGTTATTTAATTAATAGTTATTTAAGTTATAGTTATTTAAGTTATAGTTATTTAAGTTATAGTTATTTAAGTTATAGTTATTTAAGTTATAGTTATTTAAGTTATAGTTATTTAAGTTATAGTTATTTAAGTTATAGTTATTTAAGTTATAGTTATTTAATTAATAGTTATTTAAGTTATAGTTATTTAAGATATAGTTATTTAAGTTATAGTTATTTAAGTTATAGTTATTTAAGTTATAGTTATTTAATTTATAGTTATTTAATTTATAGTTATTTAATTAATAGTAATTTAAGTTATAGTAATTTAAGTTTAGTTATTTAATTTATAGTTATTTAAGTTATAGTTAATTAAGTTGTCGTTAGTTAAGTTATAGTTATTTAAGTTATAGTTATTAAATTATAGTTATTTAAGTTATAGTTATTTAATTTATAGTTTTTTCATTTATGGTTATTTAAGTTATAATTATTTAAGTTATAGTTATTTAAGTTATAGTTATTTAATTAATAGTTATTTAAGTTATAGTTATTTAAGTTATAGTTATTTAAGTTATAGTTATTTAAGTTATAGTTATTTAAGTTATAGTTATTTAATTTATAGTTATTTAATTTATAGTTATTTAAGTTATAGTTATTTAAGTTATAGTTATTTAAGTTATAGTTATTTAAGTTATAGTTATTTAATTAATAGTAATTTAAGTTATAGTAATTTAAGTTTAGTTATTTAATTTATAGTTATTTAAGTTATAGTTATTTAAGTTATAGTTATTATATAATATTTATTTAAGTTATAGTTATTTAAGATATATTTATTTAATTTATAGTTATTATATTATAATTATTTAAGTTTTAGTTATTTAAGTTATAGTTATTATATTATAGCTATTTAAGTGATATTTATTTAAGTTATAGTTATTTAATTAATAGTTATTTAATTTATAGTTATTTAAGTTATAGTTATTTAATTAATAGTTATTTAATTTATAGTTATTTAAGTTATAGTTATTTAAGTTATAGTTATTTAAGTTATAGTTATTTAAGTTATAGTTATTTAAGTTATAGTTATTTAAGTTATAGTTATTTAATTAATAGTTATTTAAGTTATAGTTATTTAAGTTATAGTTATTTAAGTTATAGTTATTTAAGTTATAGTTATTTAAGTTATAGTTATTTAAGTTATAGTTATTTAATTAATAGTTATTTAAGTTATAATTATTTAATTTATAGTTATTTAATTTATAGTTATTTAAGTTATAGTTATTTAAGTTATAGTTATTTAAGTTATAGTTATTTAATTAATAGTAATTTAAGTTATAGTAATTTAAGTTTAGTTATTTAATTTATAGTTATTTAAGTTATAGTTAATTAAGTTATCGTTAGTTAAGTTATAGTTATTTAAGTTATAGTTATTAAATTATAGTTATTTAAGTTATAGTTATTTAATTTATAGTTTTTTCATTTATGGTTATTTAAGTTATAGTTATTTAAGTTATAGTTATTTAAGTTATAGTTATTTAAGTTATAGTTATTTAATTTATAGTTATTTAATTTATAGTTATTTAATTTATAGTTATTTAAGTTATAGTTATTTAAGTTATAGTTATTTAAGTTATAGTTATTTAAGTTATAGTTATTTAATTAATAGTAATTTAAGTTATAGTAATTTAAGTTATAGTTAGTTAAGTTATAGTTATTTAATTTATAGTTATTTAAGTTATAGTTATTTAAGTTATAGTTATTTAAGTTATAGTTATTTAAGTTATAGTTATTTAAGTTATAGTTATTTAATTTATAGTTATTTAAGTTATAGTTATTTAAGTTATAGTTATTTAAGTTATAGTTATTTAAGTTATAGTTATTTAAGTTATAGTTATTTAAGTTATAGTTATTTAATTAATAGTTATTTAAGTTATAGTTATTTAAGTTATAGTTATTTAAGTTATAGTTATTTAAGTTATAGTTATTTAAGTTATAGTTATTTAATTTATAGTTATTTAATTTATAGTTATTTAAGTTATAGTTATTTAAGTTATAGTTATTTAAGTTATAGTTATTTAATTAATAGTAATTTAAGTTATAGTAATTTAAGTTTAGTTATTTAATTTATAGTTATTTAAGTTATAGTTAATTAAGTTATCGTTAGTTAAGTTATAGTTATTTAAGTTATAGTTATTAAATTATAGTTATTTAAGTTATAGTTATTTAATTTATAGTTTTTTCATTTATGGTTATTTAAGTTATAGTTATTTAAGTTATAGTTATTTAAGTTATAGTTATTTAAGTTATAGTTATTTAAGTTATAGTTATTTAAGTTATAGTTATTTAATTAATAGTTATTTAAGTTAGAGTTATTTAAGTTATAGTTATTTAAGTTATAGTTATTTAAGTTATAGTTATTTAAGTTATAGTTATTTAAGTTATAGTTATTTAATTAATAGTTATTTAAGTTATAGTTATTTAAGTTATAGTTATTTAAGTTATAGTTATTTAAGTTATAGTTATTTAAGTTATAGTTATTTAATTTATAGTTATTTAAGTTATAGTTATTTAAGTTATAGTTATTTAAGTTATAGTTATTTAAGTTATAGTTATTTAAGTTATAGTTATTTAAGTTATAGTTATTTAAGTTATAGTTATTTAAGTTATAGTTATTTAAGTTATAGTTATTTAATTAATAGTTATTTAATTTATAGTTATTTAAGTTATAGTTATTTAAGTTATAGTTATTTAAGTTATAGTTATTTAAGTTATAGTTATTTAAGTTATAGTTATTTAAGTTATAGTTATTTAAGTTATAGTTATTTAATTAATAGTTATTTAAGTTATAGTTATTTAAGTTATAGTTATTTAAGTTATAGTTATTTAAGTTATAGTTATTTAAGTTATAGTTATTTAATTAATAGTTATTTAAGTTATAGTTATTTAAGTTATAGTTATTTAAGTTATAGTTATTTAAGTTATAGTTATTTAAGTTATAGTTATTTAAGTTATAGTTATTTAATTTATAGTTATTTAAGTTATAGTTATTTAAGTTATAGTTATTTAAGTTATAGTTATTTAAGTTATAGTTATTTAAGTTATAGTTATTTAAGTTATAGTTATTTAAGTTATAGTTATTTAATTAATAGTTATTTAAGTTATAGTTATTTAAGTTATAGTTATTTAAGTTATAGTTATTTAAGTTATAGTTATTTAAGTTATAGTTATTTAAGTTATAGTTATTTAAGTTATAGTTATTTAAGTTATAGTTATTTAAGTTATAGTTATTTAATTAATAGTTATTTAAGTTATAGTTATTTAAGATATAGTTATTTAAGTTATAGTTATTTAAGTTATAGTTATTTAAGTTATAGTTATTTAATTTATAGTTATTTAATTTATAGTTATTTAATTAATAGTAATTTAAGTTATAGTAATTTAAGTTTAGTTATTTAATTTATAGTTATTTAAGTTATAGTTAATTAAGTTGTCGTTAGTTAAGTTATAGTTATTTAAGTTATAGTTATTAAATTATAGTTATTTAAGTTATAGTTATTTAATTTATAGTTTTTTCATTTATGGTTATTTAAGTTATAATTATTTAAGTTATAGTTATTTAAGTTATAGTTATTTAATTAATAGTTATTTAAGTTATAGTTATTTAAGTTATAGTTATTTAAGTTATAGTTATTTAAGTTATAGTTATTTAAGTTATAGTTATTTAATTTATAGTTATTTAATTTATAGTTATTTAAGTTATAGTTATTTAAGTTATAGTTATTTAAGTTATAGTTATTTAAGTTATAGTTATTTAATTAATAGTAATTTAAGTTATAGTAATTTAAGTTTAGTTATTTAATTTATAGTTATTTAAGTTATAGTTATTTAAGTTATAGTTATTATATAATATTTATTTAAGTTATAGTTATTTAAGATATATTTATTTAATTTATAGTTATTATATTATAATTATTTAAGTTTTAGTTATTTAAGTTATAGTTATTATATTATAGCTATTTAAGTGATATTTATTTAAGTTATAGTTATTTAATTAATAGTTATTTAATTTATAGTTATTTAAGTTATAGTTATTTAATTAATAGTTATTTAATTTATAGTTATTTAAGTTATAGTTATTTAAGTTATAGTTATTTAAGTTATAGTTATTTAAGTTATAGTTATTTAAGTTATAGTTATTTAAGTTATAGTTATTTAATTAATAGTTATTTAAGTTATAGTTATTTAAGTTATAGTTATTTAAGTTATAGTTATTTAAGTTATAGTTATTTAAGTTATAGTTATTTAATTAATAGTTATTTAAGTTATAGTTATTTAAGTTATAGTTATTTAAGTTATAGTTATTTAAGTTATAGTTATTTAAGTTATAGTTATTTAAGTTATAGTTATTTAAGTTATAGTTATTTAATTTATAGTTATTTAAGTTATAGTTATTTAAGTTATAGTTATTTAAGTTATAGTTATTTAAGTTATAGTTATTTAAGTTAGAGTTATTTAAGTTATAGTTATTTAAGTTATAGTTATTTAATTAATAGTTATTTAAGTTATAGTTATTTAAGTTATAGTTATTTAAGTTATAGTTATTTAAGTTATAGTTATTTAAGTTATAGTTATTTAAGTTATTGTTATTTAAGTTATAGTTATTTAAGTTATAGTTATTTAAGTTATAGTTATTTAATTAATAGTTATTTAAGTTATAGTTATTTAAGATATAGTTATTTAAGTTATAGTTATTTAAGTTATAGTTATTTAAGTTATAGTTATTTAATTTATAGTTATTTAATTTATAGTTATTTAATTAATAGTAATTTAAGTTATAGTAATTTAAGTTTAGTTATTTAATTTATAGTTATTTAAGTTATAGTTAATTAAGTTATCGTTAGTTAAGTTATAGTTATTTAAGTTATAGTTATTAAATTATAGTTATTTAAGTTATAGTTATTTAATTTATAGTTTTTTCATTTATGGTTATTTAAGTTATAATTATTTAAGTTATAGTTATTTAAGTTATAGTTATTTAATTAATAGTTATTTAAGTTATAGTTATTTAAGTTATAGTTATTTAAGTTATAGTTATTTAAGTTATAGTTATTTAAGTTATAGTTATTTAATTTATAGTTATTTAATTTATAGTTATTTAAGTTATAGTTATTTAAGTTATAGTTATTTAAGTTATAGTTATTTAAGTTATAGTTATTTAATTAATAGTAATTTAAGTTATAGTAATTTAAGTTTAGTTATTTAATTTATAGTTATTTAAGTTATAGTTATTTAAGTTATAGTTATTTAAGTTATAGTTATTATATAATATTTATTTAAGTTATAGTTATTTAAGATATATTTATTTAATTTATAGTTATTATATTATAATTATTTAAGTTTTAGTTATTTAAGTTATAGTTATTATATTATAGCTATTTAAGTGATATTTATTTAAGTTATAGTTATTTAATTAATAGTTATTTAATTTATAGTTATTTAAGTTATAGTTATTTAATTTATAGTTATTTAATTTATAGTTATTTAATTTATAGTTATTTAATTTATAGTTATTTAATTTATAGTTATTTAATTTATAGTTATTTAATTTATAGTTATTTAATTTATAGTTATTTAATTTATAGTTATTTAATTTATAGTTATTTAATTTATAGTTATTTAATTTATAGTTATTTAATTTATAGTTATTATAGTTATTTAAATTATAGTTATTTAAGTTATAGTTATTTAAGTTATAGTTATTTAAGTTATAGTTATTTAAGTTATAGTTATTTAAGTTATAGTTATTTAAGTTATAGTTATTTAAGTTATAGTTATTTAAGTTATAGTTATTTAAGTTATAGTTATTTAAGTTATAGTTATTTAAGTTATAATTATTTAAATTATAGTTATATAAGTTATAGTTAATTAAGTTATCGTTATTTAAGTTATAGTTATTTAAGTTATAGTTATTTAAATTTTAGTTATATAAGTTATAGTTATTGAATTTATAGTTATTTAATTTATAGTTATTTAAGTTATAGTTATTTAATTAATAGTTATTTAAGTTATAGTTATTTAAGTTATAGTTATTTAAGTTATAGTTATTTAAGTTATAGTTATTTAATTTATAGTTATTTAATTTATAGTTATTTAAGTTATAGTTATTTAAGTTATAGTTATTTAAGTTATAGTTATTTAATTAATAGTAATTTAAGTTATAGTAATTTAAGTTTAGTTATTTAATTTATAGTTATTTAAGTTATAGTTAATTAAGTTATCGTTAGTTAAGTTATAGTTATTTAAGTTATAGTTATTAAATTATAGTTATTTAAGTTATAGTTATTTAATTTATAGTTTTTTCATTTATGGTTATTTAAGTTATAGTTATTTAAGTTATAGTTATTTAAGTTATAGTTATTTAATTAATAGTTATTTAAGTTATAGTTATTTAAGTTATAGTTATTTAAGTTATAGTTATTTAAGTTATAGTTATTTAAGTTATAGTTATTTAATTTATAGTTATTTAATTTATAGTTATTTAAGTTATAGTTATTTAAGTTATAGTTATTTAAGTTATAGTTATTTAAGTTATAGTTATTTAATTAATAGTAATTTAAGTTATAGTAATTTAAGTTTAGTTATTTAATTTATAGTTATTTAAGTTATAGTTATTTAAGTTATAGTTATTATATAATATTTATTTAAGTTATGGTTATTTAAGATATATTTATTTAATTTATAGTTATTATATTATAATTATTTAAGTTTTAGTTATTTAAGTTATAGTTATTATATTATAGCTATTTAAGTGATATTTATTTAAGTTATAGTTATTTAATTAATAGTTATTTAATTTATAGTTATTTAAGTTATAGTTATTTAAGTTATAGTTATTAAATTATATTTATTTAAGTTATAGTTATTTAATTTATAGTTATTTAATTTACAGTTATTTAATTTATAGTTATTTAATTTATAGTTATTTAATTTATAGTTATTTAATTTATAGTTATTTAAGTTATAGTTATTTAAGTTATAGTTATTTAAGTTATAGTTATTTAATTTATAGTTATTTAATTTATAGTTATTTAAGTTATAGTTATTTAAGTTATAGTTATTTAAGTTATAGTTATTTAAGTTATAGTTATTTAAGTTATAGTTATTTAATTAATAGTTATTTAAGTTATAGTTATTTAAGTTATAGTTATTTAAGTTATAGTTATTTAAGTTATAGTTATTTAAGTTATAGTTATTTAAGTTATAGTTATTTAATTAATAGTTATTTAAGTTATAGTTATATAAGTTATAGTTATTTAAGTTATAGTTATTTAAGTTATAGTTATTTAATTTATAGTTATTTAATTTATAGTTATTTAAGTTATAGTTATTTAAGTTATAGTTATTTAAGTTATAGTTATTTAAGTTATAGTTATTTAAGTTATAGTTATTTAAGTTATAGTTATTTAAGTTATAATTATTTAATTTATAGTTATTTAATTTATAGTTATTTAAGTTATAGTTATTTAAGTTATAGTTATTTAAGTTATAGTTATTTAATTAATAGTAATTTAAGTTATAGTAATTTAAGTTTAGTTATTTAATTTATAGTTATTTAAGTTATAGTTAATTAAGTTATCGTTAGTTAAGTTATAGTTATTTAAGTTATAATTATTAAATTATAGTTATTTAAGTTATAGTTATTTAATTTATAGTTTTTTCATTTATGGTTATTTAAGTTATAGTTATTTAAGTTATAGTTATTTAAGTTATAGTTATTTAAGTTATAGTTATTTAATTTATAGTTATTTAATTTATAGTTATTTAATTTATAGTTATTTAAGTTATAGTTATTTAAGTTATAGTTATTTAAGTTATAGTTATTTAAGTTATAGTTATTTAATTAATAGTAATTTAAGTTATAGTAATTTAAGTTATAGTTATTTAAGTTATAGTTATTTAATTTATAGTTATTTAAGTTATAGTTATTTAAGTTATAGTTATTTAAGTTATAGTTATTTAAGTTATAGTTATTTAAGTTATAGTTATTTAATTTATAGTTATTTAAGTTATAGTTATTTAAGTTATAGTTATTTAAGTTATAGTTATTTAAGTTATAGTTATTTAAGTTATAGTTATTTAAGTTATAGTTATTTAAGTTATAGTTATTTAATTAATAGTTATTTAAGTTATAGTTATTTAAGTTATAGTTATTTAAGTTATAGTTATTTAAGTTATAGTTATTTAAGTTATAGTTATTTAATTTATAGTTATTTAATTTATAGTTATTTAAGTTATAGTTATTTAAGTTATAGTTATTTAAGTTATAGTTATTTAATTAATAGTAATTTAAGTTATAGTAATTTAAGTTTAGTTATTTAATTTATAGTTATTTAAGTTATAGTTAATTAAGTTATCGTTAGTTAAGTTATAGTTATTTAAGTTATAGTTATTAAATTATAGTTATTTAAGTTATAGTTGTTTAATTTATAGTTTTTTCATTTATGGTTATTTAAGTTATAGTTATTTAAGTTATAGTTATTTAAGTTATAGTTATTTAAGTTATAGTTATTTAAGTTATAGTTATTTAAGTTATAGTTATTTAATTAATAGTTATTTAAGTTATAGTTATTTAAGTTATAGTTATTTAAGTTATAGTTATTTAAGTTATAGTTATTTAAGTTATAGTTATTTAAGTTATAGTTATTTAATTAATAGTTATTTAAGTTATAGTTATTTAAGTTATAGTTATTTAAGTTATAGTTATTTAAGTTATAGTTATTTAAGTTATAGTTATTTAATTTATAGTTATTTAAGTTATAGTTATTTAAGTTATAGTTATTTAAGTTATAGTTATTTAAGTTATAGTTATTTAAGTTATAGTTATTTAAGTTATAGTTATTTAAGTTATAGTTATTTAATTAATAGTTATTTAATTTATAGTTATTTAAGTTATAGTTATTTAAGTTATAGTTATTTAAGTTATAGTTATTTAAGTTATAGTTATTTAAGTTATAGTTATTTAATTAATAGTTATTTAAGTTATAGTTATTTAAGTTATAGTTATTTAAGTTATAGTTATTTAAGTTATAGTTATTTAAGTTATAGTTATTTAAGTTATAGTTATTTAATTTATAGTTATTTAATTTATAGTTATTTAAGTTATAGTTATTTAAGTTATAGTTATTTAAGTTATAGTTATTTAAGTTATAGTTATTTAATTAATAGTAATTTAAGTAATAGTAATTTAAGTTTAGTTATTTAAGTTATAGTTATTTAAGTTATAGTTATTTAAGTTATAGTTATTTAATTTATAGTTATTTAATTTATAGTTATTTAAGTTATAGTTATTTAAGTTATAGTTATTTAAGTTATAGTTATTTAAGTTATAGTTATTTAATTAATAGTTATTTAAGTTATAGTTATTTAAGTTATAGTTATATAAGTTATAGTTATTTAAGTTATAGTTATTTAAATTATAGTTATTTAATTTATAGTTATTTAATTTATAGTTATTTAAGTTATAGTTATTTAAGTTATAGTTATTTAAGTTATAGTTATTTAAGTTATAGTTATTTAAGTTATAGTTATTTAAGTTATAATTATTTAATTTATAGTTATTTAATTTATAGTTATTTAAGTTATAGTTATTTAAGTTATAGTTATTTAAGTTATAGTAATTTAAGTTATAGTAATTTAAGTTTAGTTATTTAATTTATAGTTATTTAAGTTATAGTTAATTAAGTTATCGTTAGTTAAGTTATAGTTATTTAAGTTATAGTTATTAAATTATAGTTATTTAAGTTATAGTTATTTAATTTATAGTTTTTTCATTTATGGTTATTTAAGTTATAGTTATTTAAGTTATAGTTATTTAAGTTATAGTTATTTAATTAATAGTTATTTAAGTTATAGTTATTTAAGTTATAGTTATTTAAGTTATAGTTATTTAAGTTATAGTTATTTAAGTTATAGTTATTTAATTAATAGTTATTTAAGTTATAGTTATTTAAGTTATAGTTATTTAAGTTATAGTTATTTAAGTTATAGTTATTTAAGTTATAGTTATTTAATTTATAGTTATTTAAGTTATAGTTATTTAAGTTATAGTTATTTAAGTTATAGTTATTTAAGTAATAGTTATTTAAGTTATAGTTATTTAAGTTATAGTTATTTAATTAATAGTTATTTAAGTTATAGTTATTTAAGTTATAGTTATTTAAGTTATAGTTATTTAAGTTATAGTTATTTAAGTTATAGTTATTTAAGTTATAGTTATTTAATTAATAGTTATTTAAGTTATAGTTATTTAAGTTATAGTTATTTAAGTTATAGTTATTTAAGTTATAGTTATTTAAGTTATAGTTATTTAATTTATAGTTATTTAATTTATAGTTATTTAAGTTATAGTTATTTAAGTTATAGTTATTTAAGTTATAGTTATTTAAGTTATAGTTATTTAATTAATAGTAATTTAAGTTATAGTAATTTAAGTTTAGTTATTTAATTTATAGTTATTTAAGTTATAGTTAATTAAGTTATCGTTAGTTAAATTATAGTTATTTAAGTTATAGTTATTAAATTATAGTTATTTAAGTTATAGTTATTTAATTTATAGTTTTTTCATTTATGGTTATTTAAGTTATAGTTATTTAAGTTATAGTTATTTAATTTATAGTTATTTAAGTTATGGTTATTTAAGTTATAGTTAGTTAAGTTATAGTTATTTAAGTTATAGTTATTTAAGTTATAGTTATTTAATTTATAGTTATTTAATTTATAGTTATTTAAGTTATAGTTATTTAAGTTATAGTTATTTAAGTTATAGTTATTTAAGTTATAGTTATTTAATTAATAGTAATTTAAGTTATAGTAATTTAAGTTATAGTTATTTAAGTTATAGTTATTTAATTTATAGTTATTTAAGTTATAGTTATTTAAGTTATAGTTATTTAAGTTATAGTTATTTAAGTTATAGTTATTTAAGTTATAGTTATTTAATTAATAGTTATTTAAGTTATAGTTATTTAAGTTATAGTTATTTAAGTTATAGTTATTTAAGTTATAGTTATTTAAGTTATAGTTATTTAATTAATAGTAATTTAAGTTATAGTTATTTAAGTTTAGTTATTTAATTTATAGTTATTTAAGTTATAGTTATTTAAGTTATAGTTATTTAAGTTATAGTTATTATATAATATTTATTTAAGTTATAGTTATTTAAGATATATTTATTTAATTTATAGTTATTTAAGTTATAGTTATTTAAGTTATAGTTATTTAATTTATAGTTATTTAATTTATAGTTATTTAAGTTATAGTTATTTAAGTTATAGTTATTTAAGTTATAGTTATTTAAGTTATAGTTATTTAATTAATAGTAATTTAAGTTATAGTAATTTAAGTTTAGTTATTTAATTTATAGTTATTTAAGTTATAGTTAATTAAGTTATCGTTAGTTAATTTATAGTTATTTAATTTATAGTTATTTAAGTTATAGTTATTTAAGTTATAGTTATTTAAGTTATAGTTATTTAAGTTATAGTTATTATATAATATTTATTTAAGTTATAGTTATTTAAGATATATTTATTTAATTTATAGTTATTATATTATAATTATTTAAGTTTTAGTTATTTAAGTTATAGTTATTATATTATAGCTATTTAAGTGATATTTATTTAAGTTATAGTTATTTAATTAATAGTTATTTAATTTATAGTTATTTAAGTTATAGTTATTTAAGTTATAGTTATTAAATTATATTTATTTAAATTATAGTTATTTAATTTATAGTTATTTAATTTATAGTTATTTAATTTATAGTTATTTAATTTATAGTTATTTAATTTATAGTTATTTAATTTATAGTTATTTAATTTATAGTTATTTAATTTATAGTTATTTAATTTATAGTTATTTAATTTATAGTTATTTAATTTATAGTTATTATAGTTATTTAAAATATAGTTATTTAAGTTATAGTTATTTAAGTTATAGTTATTTAAGTTATAGTTATTTAAGTTATAGTTATTTAAGTTATAGTTATTTAAGTTATAGTTATTTAAGTTATAGTTATTTAAGTTATAGTTATTTAAGTTATAGTTATTTAAGTTATAGTTATTTAAGTTATAATTATTTAAATTATAGTTATCTAAGTTATAGTTAATTAAGTTATCGTTATTTAAGTTATAGTTATTTAAGTTATAGTTATTTAAATTTTAGTTATATAAGTTATAGTTATTGAATTTATAGTTATTTAATTTATAGTTATTTAAGTTATAGTTATTTAAGTTATAGTTATTTAAGTTATAGTTATTTAAGTTATAGTTATTTAAGTTATAGTTATTTAATTAATAGTTATTTAAGTTATAGTTATTTAAGTTATAGTTATTTAAGTTATAGTTATTTAAGTTATAGTTATTTAATTAATAGTTATTTAAGTTATAGTTATTTAAGTTATAGTTATTTAAGTTATAGTTATTTAAGTTATAGTTATTTAAGTTATAGTTATTTAATTAATAGTTATTTAAGTTATAGTTATTTAAGTTATAGTTATTTAAGTTATAGTTATTTAAGTTATAGTTATTTAAGTTATAGTTATTTAATTTATAGTTATTTAAGTTATAGTTATTTAAGTTATAGTTATTTAAGTTATAGTTATTTAAGTAATAGTTATTTAAGTTATAGTTATTTAAGTTATAGTTATTTAATTAATAGTTATTTAAGTTATAGTTATTTAAGTTATAGTTATTTAAGTTATAGTTATTTAAGTTATAGTTATTTAAGTTATAGTTATTTAAGTTATAGTTATTTAATTAATAGTTATTTAATTAATAGTTATTTAAGTTATAGTTATTTAAGTTATAGTTATTTAAGTTATAGTTATTTAAGTTATAGTTATTTAAGTTATAGTTATTTAATTTATAGTTATTTAATTTATAGTTATTTAAGTTATAGTTATTTAAGTTATAGTTATTTAAGTTATAGTTATTTAAGTTATAGTTATTTAAGTTATAGTTATTTAATTAATAGTAATTTAAGTTATAGTAATTTAAGTTTAGTTATTTAATTTATAGTTATTTAAGTTATAGTTAATTAAGTTATCGTTAGTTAAGTTATAGTTATTTAAGTTATAGTTATTAAATTATAGTTATTTAAGTTATAGTTATTTAATTTATAGCTTTTTCATTTATGGTTATTTAAGTTATAGTTATTTAAGTTATAGTTATTTAATTTATAGTTATTTAAGTTATAGTTATTTAAGTTATAGTTATTTAAGTTATAGTTATTTAAGTTATAGTTATTTAAGTTATAGTTATTTAATTTATAGTTATTTAATTTATAGTTATTTAAGTTATAGTTATTTAAGTTATAGTTATTTAAGTTATAGTTATTTAAGTTATAGTTATTTAATTAATAGTAATTTAAGTTATAGTAATTTAAGTTATAGCTATTTAAGTTATAGTTATTTAATTTATAGTTATTTAAGTTATAGTTATTTAAGTTATAGTTATTTAAGTTATAGTTATTTAAGTTATAGTTATTTAAGTTATAGTTATTAAATTAATAGTTATTTAAGTTATAGTTATTTAAGTTATAGTTATTTAAGTTATAGTTATTTAAGTTATAGTTATTTAAGTTATAGTTATTTAATTAATAGTAATTTAAGTTATAGTTATTTAAGTTTAGTTATTTAATTTATAGTTATTTAAGTTATAGTTATTTAAGTTATAGTTATTATATAATATTTATTTAAGTTATAGTTATTTAAGATATATTTATTTAATTTATAGTTATTTAAGTTATAGTTATTTAAGTTATAGTTATTTAATTTATAGTTATTTAATTTATAGTTATTTAAGTTATAGTTATTTAAGTTATAGTAATTTAAGTTATAGTAATTTAAGTTTAGTTATTTAATTTATAGTTATTTAAGTTATAGTTAATTAAGTTATCGTTAGTTAAGTTATAGTTATTTAAGTTATAGTTATTAAATTATAGTTATTTAAGTTATAGTTATTTAATGTATAGTTTTTTCATTTATGGTTATTTAAGTTATAGTTATTTAAGTTATAGTTATTTAATTAATAGTAATTTAAGTTATAGTAATTTAAGTTTAGTTATTTAATTTATAGTTATTTAAGTTATAGTTAATTAAGTTATCGTTATTTAATTTATAGTTATTTAATTTATAGTTATTTAAGTTATAGTTATTTAAGTTATAGTTATTTAAGTTATAGTTATTTAAGTTATAGTTATTATATAATATTTATTTAAGTTATAGTTATTTAAGATATATTTATTTAATTTATAGTTATTATATTATAATTATTTAAGTTTTAGTTATTTAAGTTATAGTTATTATATTATAGCTATTTAAGTGATATTTATTTAAGTTATAGTTATTTAATTAATAGTTATTTAATTTATAGTTATTTAAGTTATAGTTATTTAAGTTATAGTTATTAAATTATATTTATTTAAATTATAGTTATTTAATTTATAGTTATTTAATTTATAGTTATTTAATTTATAGTTATTTAATTTATAGTTATTTAATTTATAGTTATTTAGTTTATAGTTATTTAATTTATAGTTATTTAATTTATAGTTATTTAATTTATAGTTATTTAATTTATAGTTATTATAGTTATTTAAATTATAGTTATTTAAGTTATAGTTATTTAAGTTATAGTTATTTAAGTTATAGTTATTTAAGTTATAGTTATTTAAGTTATAGTTATTTAAGTTATAGTTATTTAATTAATAGTTATTTAAGTTATAGTTATTTAAGTTATAGTTATTTAAGTTATAGTTATTTAAGTTATAGTTATTTAATTTATAGTTATTTAATTTATAGTTATTTAAGTTATAGTTATTTAAGTTATAGTTATTTAAGTTATAGTTATTTAAGTTATAGTTATTTAATTAATAGTAATTTAAGTTATAGTAATTTAAGTTTAGTTATTTAATTTATAGTTATTTAAGTTATAGTTAATTAAGTTATCGTTAGTTAATTTATAGTTATTTAAGTTATAGTTATTAAATTATAGTTATTTAAGTTATAGTTATTTAATTTATAGTTTTTTCAATTATGGTTATTTAATTAATAGTTATTTAAGTTATAGTTATTTAATTAATAGTTATTTAAGTTATAGTTATTTAAGTTATAGTTATTTAAGTTATAGTTATTTAAGTTATAGTTATTTAAGTTATAGTTATTTAATTTATAGTTATTTAAGTTATAGTTATTTAAGTTATAGTTATTTAAGTTATAGTTATTTAAGTTATAGTTATTTAAGTTATAGTTATTTAAGTTATAGTTATTTAAGTTATAGTTATTTAAGTTATAGTTATTTAAGTTATAGTTATTTAAGTTATAGTTATTTAAGTTATAGTTATTTAATTAATAGTTATTTAAGTTATAGTTATTTAAGTTATAGTTATTTAAGTTATATTTATTTAAGTTATAGTTATTTAAGTTATAGTTATTTAATTTATAGTTATTTAATTTATAGTTATTTAAGTTATAGTTATTTAAGTTATAGTTATTTAAGTTATAGTTATTTAAGTTATAGTTATTTAATTAATAGTAATTTAAGTTATAGTAATTTAAGTTTAGTTATTTAATTTATAGTTATTTAAGTTATAGTTAATTAAGTTATCGTTAGTTAAGTTATAGTTATTTAAGTTATAGTTATTAAATTATAGTTATTTAAGTTATAGTTATTTAATTTATAGTTTTTTCATTTATGGTTATTATATTATAGTTATATAAATTATAGTTATTTAAGTTATAGTTATTTAAGTTATAGTTATTTAAGTTATAGTTATTTAAGTTATAGTTATTTAAGTTATAGTTATTTAAGTTATAGTTATTTAAGTTATAGTTATTTAAGTTATAGTTATTTAATTAATAGTTATTTAAGTTATAGTTATTTAAGTTATAGTTATTTAAGTTATAGTTATTTAAGTTATAGTTATTTAAGTTATAGTTATTTAAGTTATAGTTATTTAATTAATAGTTATTTAAGTTATAGTTATTTAAGTTATAGTTATTAAATTATAGTTATTTAAGTTATAGTTATTTAAGTTATAGTTATTTAAGTTATAGTTATTTAAGTTATAGTTATTAAATTATAGTTATTTAAGTTATAGTTATTTAAGTTATAGTTATTTAAGTTATAGTTATTTAATTAATAGTAATTTAAGTTATAGTAATTTAAGTTTAGTTATTTAATTTATAGTTATTTAAGTTATAGTTAATTAAGTTATCGTTAGTTAAGTTATAGTTATTTAAGTTATAGTTATTAAATTATAGTTATTTAAGTTATAGTTATTTAATTTATAGTTTTTTCATTTATGGTTATTTAAGTTATAGTTATTTAAGTTATAGTTATTTAAGTTATAGTTATTTAAGTTATAGTTATTTAATTAATAGTTATTTAATTAATAGTTATTTAAGTTATAGTTATTTAAGTTATAGTTATTTAAGTTATAGTTATTTAAGTTATAGTTATTTAAGTTATAGTTATTTAATTTATAGTTATTTAAGTTATAGTTATTTAAGTTATAGTTATTTAAGTTATAGTTATTTAAGTTATAGTTATTTAAGTTATAGTTATTTAAGTTATAGTTATTTAAGTTATAGTTATTTAATTAATAGTTATTTAAGTTATAGTTATTTAAGTTATAGTTATTTAAGTTATAGTTATTTAAGTTATAGTTATTTAAGTTATAGTTATTTAAGTTATAGTTATTTAAGTTATAGTTATTTAATTTATAGTTATTTAATTTATAGTTATTTAAGTTATAGTTATTTAAGTTATAGTTATTTAAGTTATAGTTATTTAAGTTATAGTTATTTAATTAATAGTAATTTAAGTTATAGTAATTTAAGTTTAGTTATTTAATTTATAGTTATTTAAGTTATAGTTAATTAAGTTATCGTTAGTTAAGTTATAGTTATTTAAGTTATAGTTATTAAATTATAGTTATTTAGTTATAGTTATTTAATTTATAGTTTTTTCATTTATGGTTATTATATTATAGTTATATAAATTATAGTTATTTAAGTTATAGTTATTTAAGTTATAGTTATTTAAGTTATAGTTATTTAAGTTATAGTTATTTAAGTTATAGTTATTTAAGTTATAGTTATTTAAGTTATAGTTATTTAATTAATAGTTATTTAAGTTATAGTTATTTAAGTTATAGTTATTTAAGTTATAGTTATTTAAGTTATAGTTATTAAATTATAGTTATTTAAGTTATAGTTATTTAATTTATAGTTTTTTCATTTATGGTTATTATATTATAGTTATATAAATTATAGTTATTTAAGTTATAGTTATTTAAGTTATAGTTATTTAAGTTATAGTTATTTAAGTTATAGTTATTTAAGTTATAGTTATTTAAGTTATAGTTATTTAAGTTATAGTTATTTAAGTTATAGTTATTTAAGTTATAGTTATTTAAGTTATAGTTATTTAAGTTATAGTTATTTAAGTTATAGTTATTTAAGTTATAGTTATTTAAGTTATAGTTATTTAAGTTATAGTTATTTAAGTTATAGTTATTTAATTAATAGTTATTTAAGTTATAGTTATTTAAGTTATAGTTATTTAAGTTATAGTTATTTAAGTTATAGTTATTTAAGTTATAGTTATTTAATTTATAGTTATTTAAGTTATAGTTATTTAAGTTATAGTTATTTAAGTTATAGTTATTTAAGGTATAGTTATTTAAGTTATAGTTATTTAAGTTATAGTTATTTAAGTTATAGTTATTTAAGTTATAGTTATTTAAGTTATAGTTATTTAATTAATAGTTATTTAAGTTATAGTTATTTAAGTTATAGTTATTTAAGTTATAGTTATTTAAGTTATAGTTATTTAAGTTATAGTTATTTAATTAATAGTTATTTAAGTTATAGTTATTTAAGTTATAGTTATTTAAGTTATAGTTATTTAAGTTATAGTTATTTAAGTTATAGTTCTTTAAGTTATAGTTATTTAATTTATAGTTATTTAATTTATAGTTATTTAAGTTATAGTTATTTAAGTTATAGTTATTTAAGTTATAGTTATTTAAGTTATAATTATTTAATTAATAGTAATTTAAGTTATAGTAATTTAAGTTTAGTTATTTAATTTATAGTTATTTAAGTTATAGTTAATTAAGTTATCGTTAGTTAAGTTATAGTTATTTAAGTTATAGTTATTTAAGTTATAGTTATTTAAGTTATAGTTATTTAATTAATAGTTATTTAAGTTATAGTTATTTAAGTTATAGTTATTTAAGTTATAGTTATTTAAGTTATAGTTATTTAAGTTATAGTTATTTAATTTATAGTTATTTAATTTATAGTTATTTAAGTTATAGTTATTTAAGTTATAGTTATTTAAGTTATAGTTATTTAAGTTATAGTTATTTAAGTTATAGTTATTTAAGTTATAGTTATTTAAGTTATAGTTATTTAATTAATAGTTATTTAAGTTATAGTTATTTAAGTTATAGTTATTTAAGTTATAGTTATTTAAGTTATAGTTATTTAAGTTATAGTTATTTAATTTATAGTTATTTAATTTATAGTTATTTAAGTTATAGTTATTTAAGTTATAGTTATTTAAGTTATAGTTATTTAAGTTATAGTTATTTAATTAATAGTAATTTAAGTTATAGTAATTTAAGTTTAGTTATTTAATTTATAGTTATTTAAGTTATAGTTAATTAAGTTATCGTTAGTTAAGTTATAGTTATTTAAGTTATAGTTATTAAATTATAGTTATTTAAGTTATAGTTATTTAATTTATAGTTTTTTCATTTATGGTTATTTAAGTTATAGTTATTTAAGTTATAGTTATTTAAGTTATAGTTATTTAATTAATAGTTATTTAAGTTATAGTTATTTAAGTTATAGTTATTTAAGTTATAGTTATTTAAGTTATAGTTATTTAAGTTATAGTTATTTAATTTATAGTTATTTAATTTATAGTTATTTAAGTTATAGTTATTTAAGTTATAGTTATTTAAGTTATAGTTATTTAAGTTATAGTTATTTAATTAATAGTAATTTAAGTTATAGTAATTTAAGTTTAGTTATTTAATTTATAGTTATTTAAGTTATAGTTATTTAAGTTATAGTTATTATATAATATTTATTTAAGTTATAGTTATTTAAGATATATTTATTTCATTTATAGTTATTATATTATAATTATTTAAGTTTTAGTTATTTAAGTTATAGTTATTATATTATAGCTATTTAAGTGATATTTATTTAAGTTATAGTTATTTAATTAATAGTTATTTAATTTATAGTTATTTAAGTTATAGTTATTTAAGTTATAGTTATTAAATTATATTTATTTAAGTTATAGTTATTTAATTTATAGTTATTTAATTTATAGTTATTTAATTTATAGTTATTTAATTTATAGTTATTTAATTTATAGTTATTTAATTTATAGTTATTTAATTTATAGTTATTTAATTTATAGTTATTTAATTTATAGTTATTTAATTTATAGTTATTTAATTTATAGTTATTTAATTTATAGTTATTTAATTTATAGTTATTTAATTTATAGTTATTTAAGTTATAGTTATTTAAGTTATAGTTATTTAAGTTATAGTTATTTAAGTTATAGTTATTTAAGTTATAGTTATTTAAGTTATAATTATTTAATTTATAGTTATTTAATTTATAGTTATTTAAGTTATAGTTATTTAAGTTATAGTTATTTAAGTTATAGTTATTTAATTAATAGTAATTTAAGTTATAGTAATTTAAGTTTAGTTATTTAATTTATAGTTATTTAAGTTATAGTTAATTAAGTTATCGTTATTTAATTTATAGTTATTTAATTTATAGTTATTTAATTTATAGTTATTTAAGTTATAGTTATTTAAGTTATAGTTATTTAAGTTATAGTTATTTAAGTTATAGTTATTTAATTAATAGTAATTTAAGTTATAGTAATTTAAGTTATAGTTATTTAAGTTATAGTTATTTAATTTATAGTTATTTAAGTTATAGTTATTTAAGTTATAGTTATTTAAGTTATAGTTATTTAAGTTATAGTTATTTAAGTTATAGTTATTTAAGTTATAGTTATTTAAGTTATAGTTATTTAAGTTATAGTTATTTAATTTATAGTTATTTAATTTATAGTTATTTAAGTTATAGTTATTTAAGTTATAGTTATTTAAGTTATAGTTATTTAATTAATAGTAATTTAAGTTATAGTAATTTAAGTTTAGTTATTTAATTTATAGTTATTTAAGTTATAGTTAATTAAGTTATCGTTAGTTAAGTTATAGTTATTTAAGTTATAGTTATTAAATTATAGTTATTTAAGTTATAGTTATTTAATTTATAGTTTTTTCATTTATGGTTATTTAAGTTATAGTTATTTAAGTTATAGTTATTTAAGTTATAGTTATTTAAGTTATAGTTATTTAAGTTATAGTTATTTAATTAATAGTTATTTAAGTTATAGTTATTTAAGTTATAGTTATTTAATTAATAGTAATTTAAGTTATAGTAATTTAAGTTTAGTTATTTAATTTATAGTTATTTAAGTTATAGTTATTTAAGTTATAGTTATTATATAATATTTATTTAAGTTATAGTTATTTAAGATATATTTATTTCATTTATAGTTATTATATTATAATTATTTAAGTTTTAGTTATTTAAGTTATAGTTATTATATTATAGCTATTTAAGTGATATTTATTTAAGTTATAGTTATTTAATTAATAGTTATTTAATTTATAGTTATTTAAGTTATAGTTATTTAAGTTATAGTTATTAAATTATATTTATTTAAGTTATAGTTATTTAATTTATAGTTATTTAATTTATAGTTATTTAATTTATAGTTATTTAATTTATAGTTATTTAATTTATAGTTATTTAATTTATAGTTATTTAATTTATAGTTATTTAATTTATAGTTATTTAATTTATAGTTATTTAATTTATAGTTATTTAATTTATAGTTATTTAATTTATAGTTATTTAATTTATAGTTATTTAATTTATAGTTATTTAATTTATAGTTATTTAATTTATAGTTATTTAAGTTATAGTTATTTAAGTTATAGTTATTTAAGTTATAGTTATTTAAGTTATAGTTATTTAAGTTATAGTTATTTAAGTTATAATTATTTAATTTATAGTTATTTAATTTATAGTTATTTAAGTTATAGTTATTTAAGTTATAGTTATTTAAGTTATAGTTATTTAATTAATAGTAATTTAAGTTATAGTAATTTAAGTTTAGTTATTTAATTTATAGTTATTTAAGTTATAGTTAATTAAGTTATCGTTATTTAATTTATAGTTATTTAATTTATAGTTATTTAATTTATAGTTATTTAAGTTATAGTTATTTAAGTTATAGTTATTTAAGTTATAGTTATTTAAGTTATAGTTATTTAATTAATAGTAATTTAAGTTATAGTAATTTAAGTTATAGTTATTTAAGTTATAGTTATTTAATTTATAGTTATTTAAGTTATAGTTATTTAAGTTATAGTTATTTAAGTTATAGTTATTTAAGTTATAGTTATTTAAGTTATAGTTATTTAAGTTATAGTTATTTAAGTTATAGTTATTTAAGTTATAGTTATTTAATTTATAGTTATTTAATTTATAGTTATTTAAGTTATAGTTATTTAAGTTATAGTTATTTAAGTTATAGTTATTTAATTAATAGTAATTTAAGTTATAGTAATTTAAGTTTAGTTATTTAATTTATAGTTATTTAAGTTATAGTTAATTAAGTTATCGTTAGTTAAGTTATAGTTATTTAAGTTATAGTTATTAAATTATAGTTATTTAAGTTATAGTTATTTAATTTATAGTTTTTTCATTTATGGTTATTTAAGTTATAGTTATTTAAGTTATAGTTATTTAAGTTATAGTTATTTAAGTTATAGTTATTTAAGTTATAGTTATTTAATTAATAGTTATTTAAGTTATAGTTATTTAAGTTATAGTTATTTAAGTTATAGTTATTTAAGTTATAGTTATTTAAGTTATAGTTATTTAAGTTATAGTTATTTAATTAATAGTTATTTAAGTTATAGTTATTTAAGTTATAGTTATTTAAGTTATAGTTATTTAAGTTATAGTTATTTAAGTTATAGTTATTTAATTTATAGTTATTTAAGTTATAGTTATTTAAGTTATAGTTATTTAAGTTATAGTTATTTAAGTTATAGTTATTTAAGTTATAGTTATTTAAGTTATAGTTATTTAAGTTATAGTTATTTAAGTTATAGTTATTTAATTAATAGTTATTTAATTTATAGTTATTTAAGTTATAGTTATTTAAGTTATAGTTATTTAAGTTATAGTTATTTAAGTTATAGTTATTTAAGTTATAGTTATTTAATTAATAGTTATTTAAGTTATAGTTATTTAAGTTATAGTTATTTAAGTTATAGTTATTTAAGTTATAGTTATTTAAGTTATAGTTATTTAATTTATAGTTATTTAATTTATAGTTATTTAAGTTATAGTTATTAAGTTATAGTTATTTAAGTTATAGTTATTTAAGTTATAGTTATTTAATTAATAGTAATTTAAGTAATAGTAATTTAAGTTTAGTTATTTAAGTTATAGTTATTTAAGTTATAGTTATTTAAGTTATAGTTATTTAATTTATAGTTATTTAATTTATAGTTATTTAAGTTATAGTTATTTAAGTTATAGTTATTTAAGTTATATTTATTTAAGTTATAGTTATTTAATTAATAGTTATTTAAGTTATAGTTATTTAAGTTATAGTTATTTAAGTTATAGTTATTTAAGTTATAGTTATTTAATTAATAGTAATTTAAGTTATAGTTATTTAAGTTATAGTTATTTAAGTTATAGTTATTTAATTTATAGTTATTTAAGTTATAGTTATTTAAGTTATAGTTATTTAAGTTATAGTTATTTAAGTTATAGTTATTTAAGTTATAGTTATTTAAGTTATAGTTATTTAAGTTATAGTTATTTAAGTTATAGTTATTTAATTTATAGTTATTTAATTTATAGTTATTTAAGTTATAGTTATTTAAGTTATAGTTATTTAAGTTATAGTTATTTAATTAATAGTAATTTAAGTTATAGTAATTTAAGTTTAGTTATTTAATTTATAGTTATTTAAGTTATAGTTAATTAAGTTATCGTTAGTTAAGTTATAGTTATTTAAGTTATA
Organism: Osedax frankpressi; assembly: GCA_964035775.1. Lineage (NCBI taxonomy): Eukaryota > Metazoa > Annelida > Polychaeta > Sabellida > Siboglinidae > Osedax > Osedax frankpressi. The sequence goes on from OZ038314.1 coordinate 2,179,984, forward strand.
GTTATTAAATTATAGTTATTTAAGTTATAGTTATTTAATTTATAGTTTTTTCATTTATGGTTATTTAAGTTATAGTTATTTAAGTTATAGTTATTTAAGTTATAGTTATTTAAGTTATAGTTATTTAAGTTATAGTTATTTAATTAATAGTTATTTAAGTTATAGTTATTTAAGTTATAGTTATTTAAGTTATAGTTATTTAAGTTATAGTTATTTAAGTTATAGTTATTTAAGTTATAGTTATTTAATTAATAGTTATTTAAGTTATAGTTATTTAAGTTATAGTTATTTAAGTTATAGTTATTTAAGTTATAGTTATTTAAGTTATAGTTATTTAATTTATAGTTATTTAAGTTATAGTTATTTAAGTTATAGTTATTTAAGTTATAGTTATTTAAGTTATAGTTATTTAAGTTATAGTTATTTAAGTTATAGTTATTTAAGTTATAGTTATTTAAGTTATAGTTATTTAATTAATAGTTATTTAATTTATAGTTATTTAAGTTATAGTTATTTAAGTTATAGTTATTTAAGTTATAGTTATTTAAGTTATAGTTATTTAAGTTATAGTTATTTAATTAATAGTTATTTAAGTTATAGTTATTTAAGTTATAGTTATTTAAGTTATAGTTATTTAAGTTATAGTTATTTAAGTTATAGTTATTTAATTTATAGTTATTTAATTTATAGTTATTTAAGTTATAGTTATTAAGTTATAGTTATTTAAGTTATAGTTATTTAAGTTATAGTTATTTAATTAATAGTAATTTAAGTAATAGTAATTTAAGTTTAGTTATTTAAGTTATAGTTATTTAAGTTATAGTTATTTAAGTTATAGTTATTTAATTTATAGTTATTTAATTTATAGTTATTTAAGTTATAGTTATTTAAGTTATAGTTATTTAAGTTATATTTATTTAAGTTATAGTTATTTAATTAATAGTTATTTAAGTTATAGTTATTTAAGTTATAGTTATATAAGTTATAGTTATTTAAGTTATAGTTATTTAAGTTATAGTTATTTAATTTATAGTTATTTAATTTATAGTTATTTAAGTTATAGTTATTTAAGTTATAGTTATTTAAGTTATAGTTATTTAAGTTATAGTTATTTAATTAATAGTAATTTAAGTTATAGTAATTTAAGTTTAGTTATTTAATTTATAGTTATTTAAGTTATAGTTAATTAAGTTATCGTTAGTTAATTTATAGTTATTTAAGTTATAGTTATTAAATTATAGTTATTTAAGTTATAGTTATTTAATTTATAGTTTTTTCAATTATGGTTATTTAATTAATAGTTATTTAAGTTATAGTTATTTAATTAATAGTTATTTAAGTTATAGTTATTTAAGTTATAGTTATTTAAGTTATAGTTATTTAAGTTATAGTTATTTAAGTTATAGTTATTTAATTTATAGTTATTTAAGTTATAGTTATTTAAGTTATAGTTATTTAAGTTATAGTTATTTAAGTTATAGTTATTTAAGTTATAGTTATTTAAGTTATAGTTATTTAAGTTATAGTTATTTAAGTTATAGTTATTTAAGTTATAGTTATTTAAGTTATAGTTATTTAAGTTATAGTTATTTAATTAATAGTTATTTAAGTTATAGTTATTTAAGTTATAGTTATTTAAGTTATATTTATTTAAGTTATAGTTATTTAAGTTATAGTTATTTAATTTATAGTTATTTAATTTATAGTTATTTAAGTTATAGTTATTTAAGTTATAGTTATTTAAGTTATAGTTATTTAAGTTATAGTTATTTAATTAATAGTAATTTAAGTTATAGTAATTTAAGTTTAGTTATTTAATTTATAGTTATTTAAGTTATAGTTAATTAAGTTATCGTTAGTTAAGTTATAGTTATTTAAGTTATAGTTATTAAATTATAGTTATTTAAGTTATAGTTATTTAATTTATAGTTTTTTCATTTATGGTTATTATATTATAGTTATATAAATTATAGTTATTTAAGTTATAGTTATTTAAGTTATAGTTATTTAAGTTATAGTTATTTAAGTTATAGTTATTTAAGTTATAGTTATTTAAGTTATAGTTATTTAAGTTATAGTTATTTAAGTTATAGTTATTTAATTAATAGTTATTTAAGTTATAGTTATTTAAGTTATAGTTATTTAAGTTATAGTTATTTAAGTTATAGTTATTTAAGTTATAGTTATTTAAGTTATAGTTATTTAATTAATAGTTATTTAAGTTATAGTTATTTAAGTTATAGTTATTAAATTATAGTTATTTAAGTTATAGTTATTTAAGTTATAGTTATTTAAGTTATAGTTATTTAAGTTATAGTTATTAAATTATAGTTATTTAAGTTATAGTTATTTAAGTTATAGTTATTTAAGTTATAGTTATTTAATTAATAGTAATTTAAGTTATAGTAATTTAAGTTTAGTTATTTAATTTATAGTTATTTAAGTTATAGTTAATTAAGTTATCGTTAGTTAAGTTATAGTTATTTAAGTTATAGTTATTAAATTATAGTTATTTAAGTTATAGTTATTTAATTTATAGTTTTTTCATTTATGGTTATTTAAGTTATAGTTATTTAAGTTATAGTTATTTAAGTTATAGTTATTTAAGTTATAGTTATTTAATTAATAGTTATTTAATTAATAGTTATTTAAGTTATAGTTATTTAAGTTATAGTTATTTAAGTTATAGTTATTTAAGTTATAGTTATTTAAGTTATAGTTATTTAATTTATAGTTATTTAAGTTATAGTTATTTAAGTTATAGTTATTTAAGTTATAGTTATTTAAGTTATAGTTATTTAAGTTATAGTTATTTAAGTTATAGTTATTTAAGTTATAGTTATTTAATTAATAGTTATTTAAGTTATAGTTATTTAAGTTATAGTTATTTAAGTTATAGTTATTTAAGTTATAGTTATTTAAGTTATAGTTATTTAAGTTATAGTTATTTAAGTTATAGTTATTTAATTTATAGTTATTTAATTTATAGTTATTTAAGTTATAGTTATTTAAGTTATAGTTATTTAAGTTATAGTTATTTAAGTTATAGTTATTTAATTAATAGTAATTTAAGTTATAGTAATTTAAGTTTAGTTATTTAATTTATAGTTATTTAAGTTATAGTTAATTAAGTTATCGTTAGTTAAGTTATAGTTATTTAAGTTATAGTTATTAAATTATAGTTATTTAGTTATAGTTATTTAATTTATAGTTTTTTCATTTATGGTTATTATATTATAGTTATATAAATTATAGTTATTTAAGTTATAGTTATTTAAGTTATAGTTATTTAAGTTATAGTTATTTAAGTTATAGTTATTTAAGTTATAGTTATTTAAGTTATAGTTATTTAAGTTATAGTTATTTAATTAATAGTTATTTAAGTTATAGTTATTTAAGTTATAGTTATTTAAGTTATAGTTATTTAAGTTATAGTTATTAAATTATAGTTATTTAAGTTATAGTTATTTAATTTATAGTTTTTTCATTTATGGTTATTATATTATAGTTATATAAATTATAGTTATTTAAGTTATAGTTATTTAAGTTATAGTTATTTAAGTTATAGTTATTTAAGTTATAGTTATTTAAGTTATAGTTATTTAAGTTATAGTTATTTAAGTTATAGTTATTTAAGTTATAGTTATTTAAGTTATAGTTATTTAAGTTATAGTTATTTAAGTTATAGTTATTTAAGTTATAGTTATTTAAGTTATAGTTATTTAAGTTATAGTTATTTAAGTTATAGTTATTTAAGTTATAGTTATTTAATTAATAGTTATTTAAGTTATAGTTATTTAAGTTATAGTTATTTAAGTTATAGTTATTTAAGTTATAGTTATTTAAGTTATAGTTATTTAATTTATAGTTATTTAAGTTATAGTTATTTAAGTTATAGTTATTTAAGTTATAGTTATTTAAGGTATAGTTATTTAAGTTATAGTTATTTAAGTTATAGTTATTTAAGTTATAGTTATTTAAGTTATAGTTATTTAAGTTATAGTTATTTAATTAATAGTTATTTAAGTTATAGTTATTTAAGTTATAGTTATTTAAGTTATAGTTATTTAAGTTATAGTTATTTAAGTTATAGTTATTTAATTAATAGTTATTTAAGTTATAGTTATTTAAGTTATAGTTATTTAAGTTAGAGTTATTTAAGTTATAGTTATTTAAGTTATAGTTCTTTAAGTTATAGTTATTTAATTTATAGTTATTTAATTTATAGTTATTTAAGTTATAGTTATTTAAGTTATAGTTATTTAAGTTATAGTTATTTAAGTTATAATTATTTAATTAATAGTAATTTAAGTTATAGTAATTTAAGTTTAGTTATTTAATTTATAGTTATTTAAGTTATAGTTAATTAAGTTATCGTTAGTTAAGTTATAGTTATTTAAGTTATAGTTATTTAAGTTATAGTTATTTAAGTTATAGTTATTTAATTAATAGTTATTTAAGTTATAGTTATTTAAGTTATAGTTATTTAAGTTATAGTTATTTAAGTTATAGTTATTTAAGTTATAGTTATTTAATTTATAGTTATTTAATTTATAGTTATTTAAGTTATAGTTATTTAAGTTATAGTTATTTAAGTTATAGTTATTTAAGTTATAGTTATTTAAGTTATAGTTATTTAAGTTATAGTTATTTAAGTTATAGTTATTTAATTAATAGTTATTTAAGTTATAGTTATTTAAGTTATAGTTATTTAAGTTATAGTTATTTAAGTTATAGTTATTTAAGTTATAGTTATTTAATTTATAGTTATTTAATTTATAGTTATTTAAGTTATAGTTATTTAAGTTATAGTTATTTAAGTTATAGTTATTTAAGTTATAGTTATTTAATTAATAGTAATTTAAGTTATAGTAATTTAAGTTTAGTTATTTAATTTATAGTTATTTAAGTTATAGTTAATTAAGTTATCGTTAGTTAAGTTATAGTTATTTAAGTTATAGTTATTAAATTATAGTTATTTAAGTTATAGTTATTTAATTTATAGTTTTTTCATTTATGGTTATTTAAGTTATAGTTATTTAAGTTATAGTTATTTAAGTTATAGTTATTTAATTAATAGTTATTTAAGTTATAGTTATTTAAGTTATAGTTATTTAAGTTATAGTTATTTAAGTTATAGTTATTTAAGTTATAGTTATTTAATTTATAGTTATTTAATTTATAGTTATTTAAGTTATAGTTATTTAAGTTATAGTTATTTAAGTTATAGTTATTTAAGTTATAGTTATTTAATTAATAGTAATTTAAGTTATAGTAATTTAAGTTTAGTTATTTAATTTATAGTTATTTAAGTTATAGTTATTTAAGTTATAGTTATTATATAATATTTATTTAAGTTATAGTTATTTAAGATATATTTATTTCATTTATAGTTATTATATTATAATTATTTAAGTTTTAGTTATTTAAGTTATAGTTATTATATTATAGCTATTTAAGTGATATTTATTTAAGTTATAGTTATTTAATTAATAGTTATTTAATTTATAGTTATTTAAGTTATAGTTATTTAAGTTATAGTTATTAAATTATATTTATTTAAGTTATAGTTATTTAATTTATAGTTATTTAATTTATAGTTATTTAATTTATAGTTATTTAATTTATAGTTATTTAATTTATAGTTATTTAATTTATAGTTATTTAATTTATAGTTATTTAATTTATAGTTATTTAATTTATAGTTATTTAATTTATAGTTATTTAATTTATAGTTATTTAATTTATAGTTATTTAATTTATAGTTATTTAATTTATAGTTATTTAAGTTATAGTTATTTAAGTTATAGTTATTTAAGTTATAGTTATTTAAGTTATAGTTATTTAAGTTATAGTTATTTAAGTTATAATTATTTAATTTATAGTTATTTAATTTATAGTTATTTAAGTTATAGTTATTTAAGTTATAGTTATTTAAGTTATAGTTATTTAATTAATAGTAATTTAAGTTATAGTAATTTAAGTTTAGTTATTTAATTTATAGTTATTTAAGTTATAGTTAATTAAGTTATCGTTATTTAATTTATAGTTATTTAATTTATAGTTATTTAATTTATAGTTATTTAAGTTATAGTTATTTAAGTTATAGTTATTTAAGTTATAGTTATTTAAGTTATAGTTATTTAATTAATAGTAATTTAAGTTATAGTAATTTAAGTTATAGTTATTTAAGTTATAGTTATTTAATTTATAGTTATTTAAGTTATAGTTATTTAAGTTATAGTTATTTAAGTTATAGTTATTTAAGTTATAGTTATTTAAGTTATAGTTATTTAAGTTATAGTTATTTAAGTTATAGTTATTTAAGTTATAGTTATTTAATTTATAGTTATTTAATTTATAGTTATTTAAGTTATAGTTATTTAAGTTATAGTTATTTAAGTTATAGTTATTTAATTAATAGTAATTTAAGTTATAGTAATTTAAGTTTAGTTATTTAATTTATAGTTATTTAAGTTATAGTTAATTAAGTTATCGTTAGTTAAGTTATAGTTATTTAAGTTATAGTTATTAAATTATAGTTATTTAAGTTATAGTTATTTAATTTATAGTTTTTTCATTTATGGTTATTTAAGTTATAGTTATTTAAGTTATAGTTATTTAAGTTATAGTTATTTAAGTTATAGTTATTTAAGTTATAGTTATTTAATTAATAGTTATTTAAGTTATAGTTATTTAAGTTATAGTTATTTAATTAATAGTAATTTAAGTTATAGTAATTTAAGTTTAGTTATTTAATTTATAGTTATTTAAGTTATAGTTATTTAAGTTATAGTTATTATATAATATTTATTTAAGTTATAGTTATTTAAGATATATTTATTTCATTTATAGTTATTATATTATAATTATTTAAGTTTTAGTTATTTAAGTTATAGTTATTATATTATAGCTATTTAAGTGATATTTATTTAAGTTATAGTTATTTAATTAATAGTTATTTAATTTATAGTTATTTAAGTTATAGTTATTTAAGTTATAGTTATTAAATTATATTTATTTAAGTTATAGTTATTTAATTTATAGTTATTTAATTTATAGTTATTTAATTTATAGTTATTTAATTTATAGTTATTTAATTTATAGTTATTTAATTTATAGTTATTTAATTTATAGTTATTTAATTTATAGTTATTTAATTTATAGTTATTTAATTTATAGTTATTTAATTTATAGTTATTTAATTTATAGTTATTTAATTTATAGTTATTTAATTTATAGTTATTTAATTTATAGTTATTTAAGTTATAGTTATTTAAGTTATAGTTATTTAAGTTATAGTTATTTAAGTTATAGTTATTTAAGTTATAGTTATTTAAGTTATAATTATTTAATTTATAGTTATTTAATTTATAGTTATTTAAGTTATAGTTATTTAAGTTATAGTTATTTAAGTTATAGTTATTTAATTAATAGTAATTTAAGTTATAGTAATTTAAGTTTAGTTATTTAATTTATAGTTATTTAAGTTATAGTTAATTAAGTTATCGTTATTTAATTTATAGTTATTTAATTTATAGTTATTTAATTTATAGTTATTTAAGTTATAGTTATTTAAGTTATAGTTATTTAAGTTATAGTTATTTAAGTTATAGTTATTTAATTAATAGTAATTTAAGTTATAGTAATTTAAGTTATAGTTATTTAAGTTATAGTTATTTAATTTATAGTTATTTAAGTTATAGTTATTTAAGTTATAGTTATTTAAGTTATAGTTATTTAAGTTATAGTTATTTAAGTTATAGTTATTTAAGTTATAGTTATTTAAGTTATAGTTATTTAAGTTATAGTTATTTAATTTATAGTTATTTAATTTATAGTTATTTAAGTTATAGTTATTTAAGTTATAGTTATTTAATTAATAGTAATTTAAGTTATAGTAATTTAAGTTTAGTTATTTAATTTATAGTTATTTAAGTTATAGTTAATTAAGTTATCGTTAGTTAAGTTATAGTTATTTAAGTTATAGTTATTAAATTATAGTTATTTAAGTTATAGTTATTTAATTTATAGTTTTTTCATTTATGGTTATTTAAGTTATAGTTATTTAAGTTATAGTTATTTAAGTTATAGTTATTTAAGTTATAGTTATTTAAGTTATAGTTATTTAAGTTATAGTTATTTAATTAATAGTTATTTAAGTTATAGTTATTTAAGTTATAGTTATTTAAGTTATAGTTATTTAAGTTATAGTTATTTAAGTTATAGTTATTTAAGTTATAGTTATTTAATTAATAGTTATTTAAGTTATAGTTATTTAAGTTATAGTTATTTAAGTTATAGTTATTTAAGTTATAGTTATTTAAGTTATAGTTATTTAATTTATAGTTATTTAAGTTATAGTTATTTAAGTTATAGTTATTTAAGTTATAGTTATTTAAGTTATAGTTATTTAAGTTATAGTTATTTAAGTTATAGTTATTTAAGTTATAGTTATTTAAGTTATAGTTATTTAATTAATAGTTATTTAATTTATAGTTATTTAAGTTATAGTTATTTAAGTTATAGTTATTTAAGTTATAGTTATTTAAGTTATAGTTATTTAAGTTATAGTTATTTAATTAATAGTTATTTAAGTTATAGTTATTTAAGTTATAGTTATTTAAGTTATAGTTATTTAAGTTATAGTTATTTAAGTTATAGTTATTTAATTTATAGTTATTTAATTTATAGTTATTTAAGTTATAGTTATTAAGTTATAGTTATTTAAGTTATAGTTATTTAAGTTATAGTTATTTAATTAATAGTAATTTAAGTAATAGTAATTTAAGTTTAGTTATTTAAGTTATAGTTATTTAAGTTATAGTTATTTAAGTTATAGTTATTTAATTTATAGTTATTTAATTTATAGTTATTTAAGTTATAGTTATTTAAGTTATAGTTATTTAAGTTATATTTATTTAAGTTATAGTTATTTAATTAATAGTTATTTAAGTTATAGTTATTTAAGTTATAGTTATTTAAGTTATAGTTATTTAAGTTATAGTTATTTAATTAATAGTAATTTAAGTTATAGTTATTTAAGTTATAGTTATTTAAGTTATAGTTATTTAATTTATAGTTATTTAAGTTATAGTTATTTAAGTTATAGTTATTTAAGTTATAGTTATTTAAGTTATAGTTATTTAAGTTATAGTTATTTAAGTTATAGTTATTTAAGTTATAGTTATTTAAGTTATAGTTATTTAATTTATAGTTATTTAATTTATAGTTATTTAAGTTATAGTTATTTAAGTTATAGTTATTTAAGTTATAGTTATTTAATTAATAGTAATTTAAGTTATAGTAATTTAAGTTTAGTTATTTAATTTATAGTTATTTAAGTTATAGTTAATTAAGTTATCGTTAGTTAAGTTATAGTTATTTAAGTTATAGTTATTAAATTATAGTTATTTAAGTTATAGTTATTTAATTTATAGTTTTTTCATTTATGGTTATTTAAGTTATAGTTATTTAAGTTATAGTTATTTAAGTTATAGTTATTTAAGTTATAGTTATTTAAGTTATAGTTATTTAATTAATAGTTATTTAAGTTATAGTTATTTAAGTTATAGTTATTTAAGTTATAGTTATTTAAGTTATAGTTATTTAAGTTATAGTTATTTAAGTTATAGTTATTTAATTAATAGTTATTTAAGTTATAGTTATTTAAGTTATAGTTATTTAAGTTATAGTTATTTAAGTTATAGTTATTTAAGTTATAGTTATTTAATTTATAGTTATTTAAGTTATAGTTATTTAAGTTATAGTTATTTAAGTTATAGTTATTTAAGTTATAGTTATTTAAGTTATAGTTATTTAAGTTATAGTTATTTAAGTTATAGTTATTTAAGTTATAGTTATTTAATTAATAGTTATTTAATTTATAGTTATTTAAGTTATAGTTATTTAAGTTATAGTTATTTAAGTTATAGTTATTTAAGTTATAGTTATTTAAGTTATAGTTATTTAATTAATAGTTATTTAAGTTATAGTTATTTAAGTTATAGTTATTTAAGTTATAGTTATTTAAGTTATAGTTATTTAAGTTATAGTTATTTAATTTATAGTTATTTAATTTATAGTTATTTAAGTTATAGTTATTAAGTTATAGTTATTTAAGTTATAGTTATTTAAGTTATAGTTATTTAATTAATAGTAATTTAAGTAATAGTAATTTAAGTTTAGTTATTTAAGTTATAGTTATTTAAGTTATAGTTATTTAAGTTATAGTTATTTAATTTATAGTTATTTAATTTATAGTTATTTAAGTTATAGTTATTTAAGTTATAGTTATTTAAGTTATATTTATTTAAGTTATAGTTATTTAATTAATAGTTATTTAAGTTATAGTTATTTAAGTTATAGTTATATAAGTTATAGTTATTTAAGTTATAGTTATTTAAATTATAGTTATTTAATTTATAGTTATTTAATTTATAGTTATTTAAGTTATAGTTATTTAAGTTATAGTTATTTAAGTTATAGTTATTTAAGTTATAGTTATTTAAGTTATAGTTATTTAAGTTATAATTATTTAATTTATAGTTATTTAATTTATAGTTATTTAAGTTATAGTTATTTAAGTTATAGTTATTTAATTAATAGTAATTTAAGTTATAGTAATTTAAGTTTAGTTATTTAATTTATAGTTATTTAAGTTATAGTTAATTAAGTTATCGTTAGTTAAGTTATAGTTATTTAAGTTATAGTTATTAAATTATAGTTATTTAAGTTATAGTTATTTAATTTATAGTTTTTTCATTTATGGTTATTTAAGTTATAGTTATTTAAGTTATAGTTATTTAAGTTATAGTTATTTAAGTTATAGTTATTTAAGTTATAGTTATTTAAGTTATAGTTATTTAATTAATAGTTATTTAAGTTATAGTTATTTAAGTTATAGTTATTTAAGTTATAGTTATTTAAGTTATAGTTATTTAAGTTATAGTTATTTAATTAATAGTTATTTAAGTTATAGTTATTTAAGTTATAGTTATTTAAGTTATAGTTATTTAAGTTATAGTTATTTAATTTATAGTTATTTAATTTATAGTTATTTAAGTTATAGTTATTTAAGTTATAGTTATTTAAGTTATAGTTATTTAAGTAATAGTTATTTAAGTTATAGTTATTTAAGTTATAGTTATTTAATTAATAGTTATTTAAGTTATAGTTATTTAAGTTATAGTTATTTAAGTTATAGTTATTTAAGTTATAGTTATTTAAGTTATAGTTATTTAAGTTATAGTTATTTAAGTTATAGTTATTTAATTAATAGTTATTTAAGTTATAGTTATTTAAGTTATAGTTATTTAAGTTATAGTTATTTAAGTTATAGTTATTTAAGTTATAGTTATTTAATTTATAGTTATTTAATTTATAGTTATTTAAGTTATAGTTATTTAAGTTATAGTTATTTAAGTTATAGTTATTTAAGTTATAGTTATTTAAGTTATAGTTATTTAATTAATAGTAATTTAAGTTATAGTAATTTAAGTTTAGTTATTTAATTTATAGTTATTTAAGTTATAGTTAATTAAGTTATCGTTAGTTAAGTTATAGTTATTTAAGTTATAGTTATTAAATTATAGTTATTTAAGTTATAGTTATTTAATTTATAGTTTTTTCATTTATGGTTATTTAAGTTATAGTTATTTAAGTTATAGTTATTTAATTAATAGTAATTTAAGTTATAGTAATTTAAGTTTAGTTATTTAATTTATAGTTATTTAAGTTATAGTTAATTAAGTTATCGTTAGTTAATTTATAGTTATTTAATTTATAGTTATTTAAGTTATAGTTATTTAAGTTATAGTTATTTAAGTTATAGTTATTTAAGTTATAGTTATTATATAATATTTATTTAAGTTATAGTTATTTAAGATATATTTATTTAATTTATAGTTATTATATTATAATTATTTAAGTTTTAGTTATTTAAGTTATAGTTATTATATTATAGCTATTTAAGTGATATTTATTTAAGTTATAGTTATTTAATTAATAGTTATTTAATTTATAGTTATTTAAGTTATAGTTATTTAAGTTATAGTTATTAAATTATATTTATTTAAATTATAGTTATTTAATTTATAGTTATTTAATTTATAGTTATTTAATTTATAGTTATTTAATTTATAGTTATTTAATTTATAGTTATTTAATTTATAGTTATTTAATTTATAGTTATTTAATTTATAGTTATTTAATTTATAGTTATTATAGTTATTTAAATTATAGTTATTTAAGTTATAGTTATTTAAGTTATAGTTATTTAAGTTATAGTTATTTAAGTTATAGTTATTTAAGTTATAGTTATTTAAGTTATAGTTATTTAAGTTATAGTTATTTAAGTTATAGTTATTTAAGTTATAGTTATTTAAGTTATAGTTATTTAAGTTATAGTTATTTAAGTTATAATTATTTAAATTATAGTTATCTAAGTTATAGTTAATTAAGTTATCGTTATTTAAGTTATAGTTATTTAAGTTATAGTTATTTAAATTTTAGTTATATAAGTTATAGTTATTGAATTTATAGTTATTTAATTTATAGTTATTTAAGTTATAGTTATTTAAGTTATAGTTATTTAAGTTATAGTTATTTAAGTTATAGTTATTTAAGTTATAGTTATTTAATTTATAGTTATTTAAGTTATAGTTATTTAAGTTATAGTTATTTAAGTTATAGTTATTTAAGTTATTGTTATTTAAGTTATAGTTATTTAAGTTATAGTTATTTAATTAATAGTTATTTAAGTTATAGTTATTTAAGTTATAGTTATTTAAGTTATAGTTATTTAAGTTATAGTTATTTAAGTTATAGTTATTTAATTTATAGTTATTTAATTTATAGTTATTTAAGTTATAGTTATTTAAGTTATAGTTATTTAAGTTATAGTTATTTAAGTTATAGTTATTTAATTAATAGTAATTTAAGTTATAGTAATTTAAGTTTAGTTATTTAATTTATAGTTATTTAAGTTATAGTTAATTAAGTTATCGTTAGTTAATTTATAGTTATTTAAGTTATAGTTATTAAATTATAGTTATTTAAGTTATAGTTATTTAATTTATAGTTATTTAAGTTATAGTTATTTAAGTTATAGTTATTTAATTAATAGTTATTTAAGTTATAGTTATTTAATTAATAGTTATTTAAGTTATAGTTATTTAAGTTATAGTTATTTAAGTTATAGTTATTTAAGTTATAGTTATTTAATTTATAGTTATTTAAGTTATAGTTATTTAAGTTATAGTTATTTAAGTTATAGTTATTTAAGTTATAGTTATTTAAGTTATAGTTATTTAAGTTATAGTTATTTAAGTTATAGTTATTTAAGTTATAGTTATTTAAGTTATAGTTATTTAAGTTATAGTTATTTAAGTTATAGTTATTTAATTAATAGTTATTTAAGTTATAGTTATTTAAGTTATAGTTATTTAAGTTATATTTATTTAAGTTATAGTTATTTAAGTTATAGTTATTTAATTTATAGTTATTTAATTTATAGTTATTTAAGTTATAGTTATTTAAGTTATAGTTATTTAAGTTATAGTTATTTAAGTTATAGTTATTTAATTAATAGTAATTTAAGTTATAGTAATTTAAGTTTAGTTATTTAATTTATAGTTATTTAAGTTATAGTTAATTAAGTTATCGTTAGTTAAGTTATAGTTATTTAAGTTATAGTTATTAAATTATAGTTATTTAAGTTATAGTTATTTAATTTATAGTTTTTTCATTTATGGTTATTATATTATAGTTATATAAATTATAGTTATTTAAGTTATAGTTATTTAAGTTATAGTTATTTAAGTTATAGTTATTTAAGTTATAGTTATTTAAGTTATAGTTATTTAAGTTATAGTTATTTAAGTTATAGTTATTTAATTAATAGTTATTTATGTTATAGTTATTTAAGTTATAGTTATTTAAGTTATAGTTATTTAAGTTATAGTTATTTAAGTTATAGTTATTTAAGTTATAGTTATTTAATTAATAGTTATTTAAGTTATAGTTATTTAAGTTATAGTTATTAAATTATAGTTATTTAAGTTATAGTTATTTAAGTTATAGTTATTTAAGTTATAGTTATTTAATTAATAGTTATTTAAGTTATAGTTATTTAAGTTATAGTTATTTAAGTTATAGTTATTTAAGTTATAGTTATTTAAGTTATAGTTATTTAATTTATAGTTATTTAATTTATAGTTATTTAAGTTATAGTTATTTAAGTTATAGTTATTTAAGTTATAGTTATTTAAGTTATAGTTATTTAATTAATAGTAATTTAAGTTATAGTAATTTAAGTTTAGTTATTTAATTTATAGTTATTTAAGTTATAGTTAATTAAGTTATCGTTAGTTAAGTTATAGTTATTTAAGTTATAGTTATTAAATTATAGTTATTTAAGTTATAGTTATTTAATTTATAGTTTTTTCATTTATGGTTATTTAAGTTATAGTTATTTAAGTTATAGTTATTTAAGTTATAGTTATTTAAGTTATAGTTATTTAAGTTATAGTTATTTAAGTTATAGTTATTTAATTAATAGTTATTTAAGTTATAGTTATTTAAGTTATAGTTATTTAAGTTATAGTTATTTAAGTTATAGTTATTTAAGTTATAGTTATTTAATTTATAGTTATTTAAGTTATAGTTATTTAAGTTATAGTTATTTAAGTTATAGTTATTTAAGTTATAGTTATTTAAGTTATAGTTATTTAAGTTATAGTTATTTAAGTTATAGTTATTTAAGTTATACTTATTTAATTAATAGTTATTTAAGTTATAGTTATTTAAGTTATAGTTATTTAAGTTATAGTTATTTAAGTTATAGTTATTTAAGTTATAGTTATTTAAGTTATAGTTATTTAATTTATAGTTATTTAATTTATAGTTATTTAAGTTATAGTTATTTAAGTTATAGTTATTTAAGTTATAGTTATTTAAGTTATAGTTATTTAAGTTTAGTTATTTAATTTATAGTTATTTAAGTTATAGTTAATTAAGTTATCGTTAGTTAAGTTATAGTTATTTAAGTTATAGTTATTAAATTATAGTTATTTAGTTTTAGTTATTTAATTTATAGTTTTTTCATTTATGGTTATTATATTATAGTTATATAAATTATAGTTATTTAAGTTATAGTTATTTAAGTTATAGTTATTTAAGTTATAGTTATTTAAGTTATAGTTATTTAAGTTATAGTTATTTAAGTTATAGTTATTTAAGTTATAGTTATTTAATTAATAGTTATTTAAGTTATAGTTATTTAAGTTATAGTTATTTAAGTTATAGTTATTTAAGTTATAGTTATTAAATTATAGTTATTTAAGTTATAGTTATTTAATTTATAGTTTTTTCATTTATGGTTATTATATTATAGTTATATAAATTATAGTTATTTAAGTTATAGTTATTTAAGTTATAGTTATTTAAGTTATAGTTATTTAAGTTATAGTTATTTAAGTTATAGTTATTTAAGTTATAGTTATTTAAGTTATAGTTATTTAAGTTATAGTTATTTAAGTTATAGTTATTTAAGTTATAGTTATTTAAGTTATAGTTATTTAATTAATAGTTATTTAAGTTATAGTTATTTAAGTTATAGTTATTTAAGTTATAGTTATTTAAGTTATAGTTATTTAAGTTATAGTTATTTAATTTATAGTTATTTAAGTTATAGTTATTTAAGTTATAGTTATTTAAGTTATAGTTATTTAAGTTATAGTTATTTAAGTTATAGTTATTTAAGTTATAGTTATTTAAGTTATAGTTATTTAATTAATAGTTATTTAAGTTATAGTTATTTAAGTTATAGTTATTTAAGTTATAGTTATTTAAGTTATAGTTATTTAAGTTATAGTTATTTAAGTTATAGTTATTTAAGTTATAGTTATTTAATTAATAGTTATTTAAGTTATAGTTATTTAAGTTATAGTTATTTAAGTTATAGTTATTTAAGTTATAGTTATTTAAGTTATAGTTATTTAAGTTATAGTTATTTAATTTATAGTTATTTAATTTATAGTTATTTAAGTTATAGTTATTTAAGTTATAGTTATTTAAGTTATAGTTATTTAAGTTATAATTATTTAATTAATAGTAATTTAAGTTATAGTAATTTAAGTTTAGTTATTTAATTTATAGTTATTTAAGTTATAGTTAATTAAGTTATCGTTAGTTAAGTTATAGTTATTTAAGTTATAGTTATTAAATTATAATTATTTAAGTTATAGTTATTTAATTTATAGTTTTTTCATTAATGGTTATTTAAGTTATAGTTATTTAAGTTATAGTTATTTAAGTTATAGTTATTTAAGTTATAGTTATTTAAGTTATAGTTATTTAAGTTATAGTTATTTAATTAATAGTTATTTAAGTTATAGTTATTTAAGTTATAGTTATTTAAGTTATAGTTATTTAAGTTATAGTTATTTAAGTTATAGTTATTTAATTTATAGTTATTTAAGTTATAGTTATTTAAGTTATAGTTATTTAAGTTATAGTTATTTAAGTTATAGTTATTTAAGTTATAGTTATTTAAGTTATAGTTATTTAAGTTATAGTTATTTAATTAAAAGTTATTTAAGTTATAGTTATTTAAGTTATAGTTATTTAAGTTATAGTTATTTAAGTTATAGTTATTTAATTTATAGTTATTTAATTTATAGTTATTTAAGTTATAGTTATTTAAGTTATAGTTATTTAAGTTATAGTTATTTAAGTTATAGTTATTTAATTAATAGTAATTTAAGTTATAGTAATTTAAGTTTAGTTATTTAATTTATAGTTATTTAAGTTATAGTTAATTAAGTTATCGTTAGTTAAGTTATAGTTATTTAAGTTATAGTTATTAAATTATAGTTATTTAAGTTATAGTTATTTAATTTATAGTTTTTTCATTTATGGTTATTATATTATAGTTATATAAATTATAGTTATTTAAGTTATAGTTATTTAAGTTATAGTTATTTAAGTTATAGTTATTTAAGTTATAGTTATTTAAGTTATAGTTATTTAAGTTATAGTTATTTAATTAATAGTTATTTAAATTATAGTTATTTAAGTTATAGTTATTTAAGTTAAAGTTATTTAAGTTATAGTTATTTAAGTTATAGTTATTTAATTAATAGTTATTAAATTATAGTTATTTAAGTTATAGTTATTTAAGTTATAGTTATTTAAGTTATAGTTATTTAAGTTATAGTTATTTAAGTTATAGTTATTTAATTTATAGTTATTTAATTTATAGTTATTTAAGTTATAGTTATTTAAGTTATAGTTATTTAAGTTATAGTTATTTAATTAATAGTAATTTAAGTTATAGTAATTTAAGTTTAGTTATTTAATTTATAGTTATTTAAGTTATAGTTAATTAAGTTATCGTTAGTTAATTTATAGTTATTTAATTTATAGTTATTTAAGTTATAGTTATTTAAGTTATAGTTATTTAAGTTATAGTTATTTAAGTTATAGTTATTATATAATATTTATTTAAGTTATAGTTATTTAAGATATATTTATTTAATTTATAGTTATTATATTATAATTATTTAAGTTTTAGTTATTTAAGTTATAGTTATTATATTATAGCTATTTAAGTGATATTTATTTAAGTTATAGTTATTTAATTAATAGTTATTTAATTTATAGTTATTTAAGTTATAGTTATTTAAGTTATAGTTATTAAATTATATTTATTTAAATTATAGTTATTTAATTTATAGTTATTTAATTTATAGTTATTTAATTTATAGTTATTTAATTTATAGTTATTTAATTTATAGTTATTTAATTTATAGTTATTTAATTTATAGTTATTTAATTTATAGTTATTTAATTTATAGTTATTTAATTTATAGTTATTTAATTTATAGTTATTATAGTTATTTAAATTATAGTTATTTAAGTTATAGTTATTTAAGTTATAGTTATTTAAGTTATAGTTATTTAAGTTATAGTTATTTAAGTTATAGTTATTTAAGTTATAGTTATTTAAGTTATAGTTATTTAAGTTATAGTTATTTAAGTTATAGTTATTTAAGTTATAGTTATTTAAGTTATAATTATTTAAATTATAGTTATCTAAGTTATAGTTAATTAAGTTATCGTTATTTAAGTTATAGTTATTTAAGTTATAGTTATTTAAATTTTAGTTATATAAGTTATAGTTATTGAATTTATAGTTATTTAATTTATAGTTATTTAAGTTATAGTTATTTAAGTTATAGTTATTTAAGTTATAGTTATTTAAGTTATAGTTATTTAAGTTATAGTTATTTAATTTATAGTTATTTAAGTTATAGTTATTTAAGTTATAGTTATTTAAGTTATAGTTATTTAAGTTATTGTTATTTAAGTTATAGTTATTTAAGTTATAGTTATTTAATTAATAGTTATTTAAGTTATAGTTATTTAAGTTATAGTTATTTAAGTTATAGTTATTTAAGTTATAGTTATTTAAGTTATAGTTATTTAATTTATAGTTATTTAATTTATAGTTATTTAAGTTATAGTTATTTAAGTTATAGTTATTTAAGTTATAGTTATTTAAGTTATAGTTATTTAATTAATAGTAATTTAAGTTATAGTAATTTAAGTTTAGTTATTTAATTTATAGTTATTTAAGTTATAGTTAATTAAGTTATCGTTAGTTAATTTATAGTTATTTAAGTTATAGTTATTAAATTATAGTTATTTAAGTTATAGTTATTTAATTTATAGTTATTTAAGTTATAGTTATTTAAGTTATAGTTATTTAATTAATAGTTATTTAAGTTATAGTTATTTAATTAATAGTTATTTAAGTTATAGTTATTTAAGTTATAGTTATTTAAGTTATAGTTATTTAAGTTATAGTTATTTAATTTATAGTTATTTAAGTTATAGTTATTTAAGTTATAGTTATTTAAGTTATAGTTATTTAAGTTATAGTTATTTAAGTTATAGTTATTTAAGTTATAGTTATTTAAGTTATAGTTATTTAAGTTATAGTTATTTAAGTTATAGTTATTTAAGTTATAGTTATTTAAGTTATAGTTATTTAAGTTATAGTTATTTAATTAATAGTAATTTAAGTTATAGTAATTTAAGTTTAGTTATTTAATTTATAGTTATTTAAGTTATAGTTAATTAAGTTATCGTTAGTTAAGTTATAGTTATTTAAGTTATAGTTATTAAATTATAGTTATTTAAGTTATAGTTATTTAATTTATAGTTTTTTCATTTATGGTTATTTAAGTTATAGTTATTTAAGTTATAGTTATTTAAGTTATAGTTATTTAAGTTATAGTTATTTAAGTTATAGTTATTTAAGTTATAGTTATTTAATTAATAGTTATTTAAGTTATAGTTATTTAAGTTATAGTTATTTAAGTTATAGTTATTTAAGTTATAGTTATTTAAGTTATAGTTATTTAATTTATAGTTATTTAAGTTATAGTTATTTAAGTTATAGTTATTTAAGTTATAGTTATTTAAGTTATAGTTATTTAAGTTATAGTTATTTAAGTTATAGTTATTTAAGTTATAGTTATTTAAGTTATACTTATTTAATTAATAGTTATTTAAGTTATAGTTATTTAAGTTATAGTTATTTAAGTTATAGTTATTTAAGTTATAGTTATTTAAGTTATAGTTATTTAAGTTATAGTTATTTAATTTATAGTTATTTAATTTATAGTTATTTAAGTTATAGTTATTTAAGTTATAGTTATTTAAGTTATAGTTATTTAAGTTATAGTTATTTAAGTTTAGTTATTTAATTTATAGTTATTTAAGTTATAGTTAATTAAGTTATCGTTAGTTAAGTTATAGTTATTTAAGTTATAGTTATTAAATTATAGTTATTTAGTTTTAGTTATTTAATTTATAGTTTTTTCATTTATGGTTATTATATTATAGTTATATAAATTATAGTTATTTAAGTTATAGTTATTTAAGTTATAGTTATTTAAGTTATAGTTATTTAAGTTATAGTTATTTAAGTTATAGTTATTTAAGTTATAGTTATTTAAGTTATAGTTATTTAATTAATAGTTATTTAAGTTATAGTTATTTAAGTTATAGTTATTTAAGTTATAGTTATTTAAGTTATAGTTATTAAATTATAGTTATTTAAGTTATAGTTATTTAATTTATAGTTTTTTCATTTATGGTTATTATATTATAGTTATATAAATTATAGTTATTTAAGTTATAGTTATTTAAGTTATAGTTATTTAAGTTATAGTTATTTAAGTTATAGTTATTTAAGTTATAGTTATTTAAGTTATAGTTATTTAAGTTATAGTTATTTAAGTTATAGTTATTTAAGTTATAGTTATTTAAGTTATAGTTATTTAAGTTATAGTTATTTAATTAATAGTTATTTAAGTTATAGTTATTTAAGTTATAGTTATTTAAGTTATAGTTATTTAAGTTATAGTTATTTAAGTTATAGTTATTTAATTTATAGTTATTTAAGTTATAGTTATTTAAGTTATAGTTATTTAAGTTATAGTTATTTAAGTTATAGTTATTTAAGTTATAGTTATTTAAGTTATAGTTATTTAAGTTATAGTTATTTAATTAATAGTTATTTAAGTTATAGTTATTTAAGTTATAGTTATTTAAGTTATAGTTATTTAAGTTATAGTTATTTAAGTTATAGTTATTTAAGTTATAGTTATTTAAGTTATAGTTATTTAATTAATAGTTATTTAAGTTATAGTTATTTAAGTTATAGTTATTTAAGTTATAGTTATTTAAGTTATAGTTATTTAAGTTATAGTTATTTAAGTTATAGTTATTTAATTTATAGTTATTTAATTTATAGTTATTTAAGTTATAGTTATTTAAGTTATAGTTATTTAAGTTATAGTTATTTAAGTTATAATTATTTAATTAATAGTAATTTAAGTTATAGTAATTTAAGTTTAGTTATTTAATTTATAGTTATTTAAGTTATAGTTAATTAAGTTATCGTTAGTTAAGTTATAGTTATTTAAGTTATAGTTATTAAATTATAATTATTTAAGTTATAGTTATTTAATTTATAGTTTTTTCATTAATGGTTATTTAAGTTATAGTTATTTAAGTTATAGTTATTTAAGTTATAGTTATTTAAGTTATAGTTATTTAAGTTATAGTTATTTAAGTTATAGTTATTTAATTAATAGTTATTTAAGTTATAGTTATTTAAGTTATAGTTATTTAAGTTATAGTTATTTAAGTTATAGTTATTTAAGTTATAGTTATTTAATTTATAGTTATTTAAGTTATAGTTATTTAAGTTATAGTTATTTAAGTTATAGTTATTTAAGTTATAGTTATTTAAGTTATAGTTATTTAAGTTATAGTTATTTAAGTTATAGTTATTTAATTAAAAGTTATTTAAGTTATAGTTATTTAAGTTATAGTTATTTAAGTTATAGTTATTTAAGTTATAGTTATTTAATTTATAGTTATTTAATTTATAGTTATTTAAGTTATAGTTATTTAAGTTATAGTTATTTAAGTTATAGTTATTTAAGTTATAGTTATTTAATTAATAGTAATTTAAGTTATAGTAATTTAAGTTTAGTTATTTAATTTATAGTTATTTAAGTTATAGTTAATTAAGTTATCGTTAGTTAAGTTATAGTTATTTAAGTTATAGTTATTAAATTATAGTTATTTAAGTTATAGTTATTTAATTTATAGTTTTTTCATTTATGGTTATTATATTATAGTTATATAAATTATAGTTATTTAAGTTATAGTTATTTAAGTTATAGTTATTTAAGTTATAGTTATTTAAGTTATAGTTATTTAAGTTATAGTTATTTAAGTTATAGTTATTTAATTAATAGTTATTTAAATTATAGTTATTTAAGTTATAGTTATTTAAGTTAAAGTTATTTAAGTTATAGTTATTTAAGTTATAGTTATTTAATTAATAGTTATTAAATTATAGTTATTTAAGTTATAGTTATTTAAGTTATAGTTATTTAAGTTATAGTTATTTAAGTTATAGTTATTTAAGTTATAGTTATTTAATTTATAGTTATTTAATTTATAGTTATTTAAGTTATAGTTATTTAAGTTATAGTTATTTAAGTTATAGTTATTTAATTAATAGTAATTTAAGTTATAGTAATTTAAGTTTAGTTATTTAATTTATAGTTATTTAAGTTATAGTTAATTAAGTTATCGTTAGTTAATTTATAGTTATTTAATTTATAGTTATTTAAGTTATAGTTATTTAAGTTATAGTTATTTAAGTTATAGTTATTTAAGTTATAGTTATTATATAATATTTATTTAAGTTATAGTTATTTAAGATATATTTATTTAATTTATAGTTATTATATTATAATTATTTAAGTTTTAGTTATTTAAGTTATAGTTATTATATTATAGCTATTTAAGTGATATTTATTTAAGTTATAGTTATTTAATTAATAGTTATTTAATTTATAGTTATTTAAGTTATAGTTATTTAAGTTATAGTTATTAAATTATATTTATTTAAATTATAGTTATTTAATTTATAGTTATTTAATTTATAGTTATTTAATTTATAGTTATTTAATTTATAGTTATTTAATTTATAGTTATTTAATTTATAGTTATTTAATTTATAGTTATTTAATTTATAGTTATTTAATTTATAGTTATTTAATTTATAGTTATTTAATTTATAGTTATTATAGTTATTTAAATTATAGTTATTTAAGTTATAGTTATTTAAGTTATAGTTATTTAAGTTATAGTTATTTAAGTTATAGTTATTTAAGTTATAGTTATTTAAGTTATAGTTATTTAAGTTATAGTTATTTAAGTTATAGTTATTTAAGTTATAGTTATTTAAGTTATAGTTATTTAAGTTATAATTATTTAAATTATAGTTATCTAAGTTATAGTTAATTAAGTTATCGTTATTTAAGTTATAGTTATTTAAGTTATAGTTATTTAAATTTTAGTTATATAAGTTATAGTTATTGAATTTATAGTTATTTAATTTATAGTTATTTAAGTTATAGTTATTTAAGTTATAGTTATTTAAGTTATAGTTATTTAAGTTATAGTTATTTAAGTTATAGTTATTTAATTTATAGTTATTTAAGTTATAGTTATTTAAGTTATAGTTATTTAAGTTATAGTTATTTAAGTTATTGTTATTTAAGTTATAGTTATTTAAGTTATAGTTATTTAATTAATAGTTATTTAAGTTATAGTTATTTAAGTTATAGTTATTTAAGTTATAGTTATTTAAGTTATAGTTATTTAAGTTATAGTTATTTAATTTATAGTTATTTAATTTATAGTTATTTAAGTTATAGTTATTTAAGTTATAGTTATTTAAGTTATAGTTATTTAAGTTATAGTTATTTAATTAATAGTAATTTAAGTTATAGTAATTTAAGTTTAGTTATTTAATTTATAGTTATTTAAGTTATAGTTAATTAAGTTATCGTTAGTTAATTTATAGTTATTTAAGTTATAGTTATTAAATTATAGTTATTTAAGTTATAGTTATTTAATTTATAGTTATTTAAGTTATAGTTATTTAAGTTATAGTTATTTAATTAATAGTTATTTAAGTTATAGTTATTTAATTAATAGTTATTTAAGTTATAGTTATTTAAGTTATAGTTATTTAAGTTATAGTTATTTAAGTTATAGTTATTTAATTTATAGTTATTTAAGTTATAGTTATTTAAGTTATAGTTATTTAAGTTATAGTTATTTAAGTTATAGTTATTTAAGTTATAGTTATTTAAGTTATAGTTATTTAAGTTATAGTTATTTAAGTTATAGTTATTTAAGTTATAGTTATTTAAGTTATAGTTATTTAAGTTATAGTTATTTAAGTTATAGTTATTTAATTAATAGTTATTTAAGTTATAGTTATTTAAGTTATAGTTATTTAAGTTATATTTATTTAAGTTATAGTTATTTAAGTTATAGTTATTTAATTTATAGTTATTTAATTTATAGTTATTTAAGTTATAGTTATTTAAGTTATAGTTATTTAAGTTATAGTTATTTAAGTTATAGTTATTTAATTAATAGTAATTTAAGTTATAGTAATTTAAGTTTAGTTATTTAATTTATAGTTATTTAAGTTATAGTTAATTAAGTTATCGTTAGTTAAGTTATAGTTATTTAAGTTATAGTTATTAAATTATAGTTATTTAAGTTATAGTTATTTAATTTATAGTTTTTTCATTTATGGTTATTATATTATAGTTATATAAATTATAGTTATTTAAGTTATAGTTATTTAAGTTATAGTTATTTAAGTTATAGTTATTTAAGTTATAGTTATTTAAGTTATAGTTATTTAAGTTATAGTTATTTAAGTTATAGTTATTTAATTAATAGTTATTTATGTTATAGTTATTTAAGTTATAGTTATTTAAGTTATAGTTATTTAAGTTATAGTTATTTAAGTTATAGTTATTTAAGTTATAGTTATTTAATTAATAGTTATTTAAGTTATAGTTATTTAAGTTATAGTTATTAAATTATAGTTATTTAAGTTATAGTTATTTAAGTTATAGTTATTTAAGTTATAGTTATTTAATTAATAGTTATTTAAGTTATAGTTATTTAAGTTATAGTTATTTAAGTTATAGTTATTTAAGTTATAGTTATTTAAGTTATAGTTATTTAATTTATAGTTATTTAATTTATAGTTATTTAAGTTATAGTTATTTAAGTTATAGTTATTTAAGTTATAGTTATTTAAGTTATAGTTATTTAATTAATAGTAATTTAAGTTATAGTAATTTAAGTTTAGTTATTTAATTTATAGTTATTTAAGTTATAGTTAATTAAGTTATCGTTAGTTAAGTTATAGTTATTTAAGTTATAGTTATTAAATTATAGTTATTTAAGTTATAGTTATTTAATTTATAGTTTTTTCATTTATGGTTATTTAAGTTATAGTTATTTAAGTTATAGTTATTTAAGTTATAGTTATTTAAGTTATAGTTATTTAAGTTATAGTTATTTAAGTTATAGTTATTTAATTAATAGTTATTTAAGTTATAGTTATTTAAGTTATAGTTATTTAAGTTATAGTTATTTAAGTTATAGTTATTTAAGTTATAGTTATTTAATTTATAGTTATTTAAGTTATAGTTATTTAAGTTATAGTTATTTAAGTTATAGTTATTTAAGTTATAGTTATTTAAGTTATAGTTATTTAAGTTATAGTTATTTAAGTTATAGTTATTTAAGTTATACTTATTTAATTAATAGTTATTTAAGTTATAGTTATTTAAGTTATAGTTATTTAAGTTATAGTTATTTAAGTTATAGTTATTTAAGTTATAGTTATTTAAGTTATAGTTATTTAATTTATAGTTATTTAATTTATAGTTATTTAAGTTATAGTTATTTAAGTTATAGTTATTTAAGTTATAGTTATTTAAGTTATAGTTATTTAATTAATAGTAATTTAAGTTATAGTAATTTAAGTTTAGTTATTTAATTTATAGTTATTTAAGTTATAGTTAATTAAGTTATCGTTAGTTAAGTTATAGTTATTTAAGTTATAGTTATTAAATTATAGTTATTTAGTTTTAGTTATTTAATTTATAGTTTTTTCATTTATGGTTATTATATTATAGTTATATAAATTATAGTTATTTAAGTTATAGTTATTTAAGTTATAGTTATTTAAGTTATAGTTATTTAAGTTATAGTTATTTAAGTTATAGTTATTTAAGTTATAGTTATTTAAGTTATAGTTATTTAATTAATAGTTATTTAAGTTATAGTTATTTAAGTTATAGTTATTTAAGTTATAGTTATTTAAGTTATAGTTATTAAATTATAGTTATTTAAGTTATAGTTATTTAATTTATAGTTTTTTCATTTATGGTTATTATATTATAGTTATATAAATTATAGTTATTTAAGTTATAGTTATTTAAGTTATAGTTATTTAAGTTATAGTTATTTAAGTTATAGTTATTTAAGTTATAGTTATTTAAGTTATAGTTATTTAAGTTATAGTTATTTAAGTTATAGTTATTTAAGTTATAGTTATTTAAGTTATAGTTATTTAAGTTATAGTTATTTAATTAATAGTTATTTAAGTTATAGTTATTTAAGTTATAGTTATTTAAGTTATAGTTATTTAAGTTATAGTTATTTAAGTTATAGTTATTTAATTTATAGTTATTTAAGTTATAGTTATTTAAGTTATAGTTATTTAAGTTATAGTTATTTAAGTTATAGTTATTTAAGTTATAGTTATTTAAGTTATAGTTATTTAAGTTATAGTTATTTAATTAATAGTTATTTAAGTTATAGTTATTTAAGTTATAGTTATTTAAGTTATAGTTATTTAAGTTATAGTTATTTAAGTTATAGTTATTTAAGTTATAGTTATTTAAGTTATAGTTATTTAATTAATAGTTATTTAAGTTATAGTTATTTAAGTTATAGTTATTTAAGTTATAGTTATTTAAGTTATAGTTATTTAAGTTATAGTTATTTAAGTTATAGTTATTTAATTTATAGTTATTTAATTTATAGTTATTTAAGTTATAGTTATTTAAGTTATAGTTATTTAAGTTATAGTTATTTAAGTTATAATTATTTAATTAATAGTAATTTAAGTTATAGTAATTTAAGTTTAGTTATTTAATTTATAGTTATTTAAGTTATAGTTAATTAAGTTATCGTTAGTTAAGTTATAGTTATTTAAGTTATAGTTATTAAATTATAATTATTTAAGTTATAGTTATTTAATTTATAGTTTTTTCATTAATGGTTATTTAAGTTATAGTTATTTAAGTTATAGTTATTTAAGTTATAGTTATTTAAGTTATAGTTATTTAAGTTATAGTTATTTAAGTTATAGTTATTTAATTAATAGTTATTTAAGTTATAGTTATTTAAGTTATAGTTATTTAAGTTATAGTTATTTAAGTTATAGTTATTTAAGTTATAGTTATTTAATTTATAGTTATTTAA
Organism: Osedax frankpressi; assembly: GCA_964035775.1. Classification (NCBI taxonomy): domain Eukaryota; kingdom Metazoa; phylum Annelida; class Polychaeta; order Sabellida; family Siboglinidae; genus Osedax; species Osedax frankpressi. The sequence continues at coordinate 2,206,951 of OZ038314.1, forward strand.
GTTATAGTTATTTAAGTTATAGTTATTTAAGTTATAGTTATTTAAGTTATAGTTATTTAAGTTATAGTTATTTAAGTTATAGTTATTTAAGTTATAGTTATTTAATTAAAAGTTATTTAAGTTATAGTTATTTAAGTTATAGTTATTTAAGTTATAGTTATTTAAGTTATAGTTATTTAATTTATAGTTATTTAATTTATAGTTATTTAAGTTATAGTTATTTAAGTTATAGTTATTTAAGTTATAGTTATTTAAGTTATAGTTATTTAATTAATAGTAATTTAAGTTATAGTAATTTAAGTTTAGTTATTTAATTTATAGTTATTTAAGTTATAGTTAATTAAGTTATCGTTAGTTAAGTTATAGTTATTTAAGTTATAGTTATTAAATTATAGTTATTTAAGTTATAGTTATTTAATTTATAGTTTTTTCATTTATGGTTATTATATTATAGTTATATAAATTATAGTTATTTAAGTTATAGTTATTTAAGTTATAGTTATTTAAGTTATAGTTATTTAAGTTATAGTTATTTAAGTTATAGTTATTTAAGTTATAGTTATTTAATTAATAGTTATTTAAATTATAGTTATTTAAGTTATAGTTATTTAAGTTAAAGTTATTTAAGTTATAGTTATTTAAGTTATAGTTATTTAATTAATAGTTATTAAATTATAGTTATTTAAGTTATAGTTATTTAAGTTATAGTTATTTAAGTTATAGTTATTTAAGTTATAGTTATTTAAGTTATAGTTATTTAATTTATAGTTATTTAATTTATAGTTATTTAAGTTATAGTTATTTAAGTTATAGTTATTTAAGTTATAGTTATTTAATTAATAGTAATTTAAGTTATAGTAATTTAAGTTTAGTTATTTAATTTATAGTTATTTAAGTTATAGTTAATTAAGTTATCGTTAGTTAAGTTATAGTTATTTAAGTTATAGTTATTAAATTATAGTTATTTAAGTTATAGTTATTTAATTTATAGTTTTTTCATTTATGGTTATTATATTATAGTTATATAAATTATAGTTATTTAAGTTATAGTTATTTAAGTTATAGTTATTTAAGTTATAGTTATTTAAGTTATAGTTATTTAAGTTATAGTTATTTAAGTTATAGTTATTTAATTAATAGTTATTTAAGTTATAGTTATTTAAGTTATAGTTATTTAAGTTATAGTTATTTAAGTTATAGTTATTTAAGTTATAGTTATTTAATTAATAGTTATTAAATTATAGTTATTTAAGTTATAGTTATTTAAGTTATAGTTATTTAAGTTATAGTTATTTAAGTTATAGTTATTTAAGTTATAGTTATTTAATTTATAGTTATTTAATTTATAGTTATTTAAGTTATAGTTATTTAAGTTATAGTTATTTAAGTTATAGTTATTTAATTAATAGTAATTTAAGTTATAGTAATTTAAGTTTAGTTATTTAATTTATAGTTATTTAAGTTATAGTTAATTAAGTTATCGTTAGTTAAGTTATAGTTATTTAAGTTATAGTTATTAAATTATAGTTATTTAAGTTATAGTTATTTAATTTATAGTGTTTTCATTTATGGTTATTTAAGTTATAGTTATTTAAGTTATAGTTATTTAAGTTATAGTTATTTAATTAATAGTTATTTAAGTTATAGTTATTTAAGTTATAGTTATTTAAGTTATAGTTATTTAAGTTATAGTTATTTAAGTTATAGTTATTTAATTTATAGTTATTTAAGTTATAGTTATTTAAGTTATAGTTATTTAAGTTATAGTTATTTAAGTTATAGTTATTTAAGTTATAGTTATTTAAGTTATAGTTATTTAAGTTATAGTTATTTAATTAATAGTTATTTAAGTTATAGTTATTTAAGTTATAGTTATTTAAGTTATAGTTATTTAAGTTATAGTTATTTAAGTTATAGTTATTTAAGTTATAGTTATTTAATTTATAGTTATTTAATTTATAGTTATTTAAGTTATAGTTATTTAAGTTATAGTTATTTAAGTTATAGTTATTTAATTAATAGTAATTTAAGTTATAGTAATTTAAGTTTAGTTATTTAAGTTATAGTTATTTAAGTTATAGTTATTTAAGTTATAGTTATTTAAGTTATAGTTATTTAATTTATAGTTATTTAATTTATAGTTATTTAAGTTATAGTTATTTAAGTTATAGTTATTTAAGTTATAGTTATTTAAGTTATAGTTATTTAATTAATAGTAATTTAAGTTATAGTAATTTAAGTTTAGTTATTTAATTTATAGTTATTTAAGTTATAGTTAATTAAGTTATCATTAGTTAAGTTATAGTTATTTAAGTTATAGTTATTAAATTATAGTTATTTAAGTTATAGTTATTTAATTTATAGTTTTTTCATTTATGGTTATTTATGTTATAGTTATTTAAGTTATAGTTATTTAAGTTATAGTTATTTAATTAATAGTTATTTAAGTAATAGTTATTTAAGTTATAGTTATTTAAGTTATAGTTATTTAAGTTATAGTTATTTAAGTTATAGTTATTTAATTAATAGTTATTTAAGTTATAGTTATTTAAGTTATAGTTATTTAAGTTATAGTTATTTAAGTTATATTTATTTAAGTTATAGTTATTTAATTTATAGTTATTTAATTTATAGTTATTTAAGTTATAGTTATTTAAGTTATAGTTATTTAAGTTATAGTTATTTAAGTTATAGTTATTTAATTAATAGTTATTTAAGTCATAGTTATTTAAGTTATAGTTATTTAAGTTATAGTTATTTAATTAATAGTAATTTAAGTTATAGTAATTTAAGTTTAGTTATTTAATTTATAGTTATTTAAGTTATAGTTAATTAAGTTATCGTTAGTTAAGTTATAGTTATTTAAGTTATAGTTATTAAATTATAGTTATTTAAGTTATAGTTATTTAATTTATAGTTTTTTCATTTATGGTTATTTAAGTTATAGTTATTTAAGTTATACTTATTTAAGTTATAGTTATTTAAGTTATAGTTATTTAAGTTATAGTTATTTAAGTTATAGTTATTTAATTAATAGCTATTTAAGTTATAGTTATTTAAGTTATAGTTATTTAAGTTATAGTTATTTAAGTTATAGTTATTTAAGTTATAGTTATTTAATTTATAGTTATTTAAGTTATAGTTATTTAAGTTATAGTTATTTAAGTTATAGTTATTTAAGTTATAGTTATTTAAGTTATAGTTATTTAAGTTATAGTTATTTAAGTTATAGTTATTTAAGTTATAGTTATTATATAATATTTATTTAAGTTATAGTTATTTAAGATATATTTATTTAATTTATAGTTATTATATTATAATTATTTAAGTTTTAGTTATTTAAGTTATAGTTATTATATTATAGCTATTTAAGTGATATTTATTTAAGTTATAGTTATTTAATTAATAGTTATTTAATTTATAGTTATTTAAGTTATAGTTATTTAAGTTATAGTTATTAAATTATATTTATTTAAGTTATAGTTATTTAATTTATAGTTATTTAAGTTATAGTTATTTAAGTTATAGTTATTTAAGTTATAGTTATTTAAGTTATAGTTATTTAAGTTATAGTTATTTAATTAATAGTTATTTAAGTTATAGTTATTTAAGTTATAGTTAATTAAGTTATCGTTAGTTAAGTTATAGTTATTTAAGTTATAGTTATTAAATTATAGTTATTTAAGTTATAGTTATTTAATTTATAGTTTTTTCATTTATGGTTATTTAAGTTATAGTTATTTAAGTTATAGTTATTTAAGTTATAGTTATTTAAGTTATAGTTATTTAAGTTATAGTTATTTAAGTTATAGTTATTTAATTAATAGTTATTTAAGTTATAGTTATTTAAGTTATAGTTATTTAAGTTATAGTTATTTAAGTTATAGTTATTTAAGTTATAGTTATTTAATTTATAGTTATTTAAGTTATAGTTATTTAAGTTATAGTTATTTAAGTTATAGTTATTTAAGTTATAGTTATTTAAGTTATAGTTATTTAAGTTATAGTTATTTAATTAATAGTTATTTAAGTTATAGTTATTTAAGTTATAGTTATTTAAGTTATAGTTATTTAAGTTATAGTTATTTAAGTTATAGTTATTTAATTTATAGTTATTTAAGTTATAGTTATTTAAGTTATAGTTATTTAAGTTATAGTTATTTAAGTTATGGTTATTTAAGTTATAGTTATTTAATTAATAGTAATTTAAGTTATAGTAATTTAAGTTTAGTTATTTAATTTATAGTTATTTAAGTTATAGTTATTTAAGTTATAGTTATTTAAGTTATAGTTATTTAAGTTATAGTTATTTAAGTTATAGTTATTTAATTAATAGTTATTTAAGTTATAGTTATTTAAGTTATAGTTATTTAAGTTATAGTTATTTAATTTATAGTTATTTAATTTATAGTTATTTAAGTTATAGTTATTTAAGTTATAGTTATTTAAGTTATAGTTATTTAATTAATAGTAATTTAAGTTATAGTAATTTAAGTTTAGTTATTTAATTTATAGTTATTTAAGTTATAGTTAATTAAGTTATCGTTATTTAAGTTATAGTTATTTAAGTTATAGTTATTAAATTATAGTTATTTAAGTTATAGTTATTTAATTTATAGTTTTTTCATTTATGGTTATTATATTATAGTTATATAAATTATAGTAATTCAATTTATAGTTATTTAAGTTATAGTTATTTAAGTTATAGTTATTTAAGTTATAATTATTTAAGTTATAGTTATTTAAGTTATAGTTATTTAAGTTATAGTTATTTAAGTTATAGTTATTTAAGTTATAGTTATTTAATTAATAGTTATTTAAGTTATAGTTATTTAAGTTATAGTTATTTAAGTTATAGTTATTTAAGTTATAGTTATTTAAGTTATAGTTATTTAAGTTATAGTTATTTAATTTATAGTTATTTAATTTATAGTTATTTAAGTTATAGTTATTTAAGTTATAGTTATTTAAGTTATAGTTATTTAATTAATAGTAATTTAAGTTATAGTAATTTAAGTTTAGTTATTTAAGTTATAGTTATTTAAGTTATAGTTATTTAAGTTATAGTTATTTAATTTATAGTTATTTAATTTATAGTTATTTAAGTTATAGTTATTTAAGTTATAGTTATTTAAGTTATAGTTATTTAAGTTATAGTTATTTAATTAATAGTAATTTAAGTTATAGTAATTTAAGTTTAGTTATTTAATTTATAGTTATTTAAGTTATAGTTAATTAAGTTATCATTAGTTAAGTTATAGTTATTTAAGTTATAGTTATTAAATTATAGTTATTTAAGTTATAGTTATTTAATTTATAGTTTTTTCATTTATGGTTATTTATGTTATAGTTATTTAAGTTATAGTTATTTAAGTTATAGTTATTTAATTAATAGTTATTTAAGTAATAGTTATTTAAGTTATAGTTATTTAAGTTATAGTTATTTAAGTTATAGTTATTTAAGTAATAGTTATTTAATTAATAGTTATTTAAGTTATAGTTATTTAAGTTATAGTTATTTAAGTTATAGTTATTTAAGTTATATTTATTTAAGTTATAGTTATTTAATTTATAGTTATTTAATTTATAGTTATTTAAGTTATAGTTATTTAAGTTATAGTTATTTAAGTTATAGTTATTTAAGTTATAGTTATTTAATTAATAGTTATTTAAGTCATAGTTATTTAAGTTATAGTTATTTAAGTTATAGTATTTAATTAATAGTAATTTAAGTTATAGTAATTTAAGTTTAGTTATTTAATTTATAGTTATTTAAGTTATAGTTAATTAAGTTATCGTTAGTTAAGTTATAGTTATTTAAGTTATAGTTATTAAATTATAGTTATTTAAGTTATAGTTATTTAATTTATAGTTTTTTCATTTATGGTTATTTAAGTTATAGTTATTTAAGTTATAGTTAATTAAGTTATAGTTATTTAAGTTATAGTTATTTAAGTTATAGTTATTTAAGTTATAGTTATTTAATTAATAGCTATTTAAGTTATAGTTATTTAAGTTATAGTTATTTAAGTTATAGTTATTTAAGTTATAGTTATTTAAGTTATAGTTATTTAATTTATAGTTATTTAAGTTATAGTTATTTAAGTTATAGTTATTTAAGTTATAGTTATTTAAGTTATAGTTATTTAAGTTATAGTTATTTAAGTTATAGTTATTTAAGTTATAGTTATTTAAGTTATAGTTATTATATAATATTTATTTAAGTTATAGTTATTTAAGATATATTTATTTAATTTATAGTTATTATATTATAATTATTTAAGTTTTAGTTATTTAAGTTATAGTTATTATATTATAGCTATTTAAGTGATATTTATTTAAGTTATAGTTATTTAATTAATAGTTATTTAATTTATAGTTATTTAAGTTATAGTTATTTAAGTTATAGTTATTAAATTATATTTATTTAAGTTATAGTTATTTAATTTATAGTTATTTAAGTTATAGTTATTTAAGTTATAGTTATTTAAGTTATAGTTATTTAAGTTATAGTTATTTAAGTTATAGTTATTTAATTAATAGTTATTTAAGTTATAGTTATTTAAGTTATAGTTAATTAAGTTATCGTTAGTTAAGTTATAGTTATTTAAGTTATAGTTATTAAATTATAGTTATTTAAGTTATAGTTATTTAATTTATAGTTTTTTCATTTATGGTTATTTAAGTTATAGTTATTTAAGTTATAGTTATTTAAGTTATAGTTATTTAAGTTATAGTTATTTAAGTTATAGTTATTTAAGTTATAGTTATTGAATTAATAGTTATTTAAGTTATAGTTATTTAAGTTATAGTTATTTAAGTTATAGTTATTTAAGTTATAGTTATTTAAGTTATAGTTATTTAATTTATAGTTATTTAAGTTATAGTTATTTAAGTTATAGTTATTTAAGTTATAGTTATTTAATTAATAGTTATTTAAGTTATAGTTATTTAAGTTATAGTTATTTAAGTTATAGTTATTTAAGTTATAGTTATTTAAGTTATAGTTATTTAATTTATAGTTATTTAAGTTATAGTTATTTAAGTTATAGTTATTTAAGTTATAGTTATTTAAGTTATGGTTATTTAAGTTATAGTTATTTAATTAATAGTAATTTAAGTTATAGTAATTTAAGTTTAGTTATTTAATTTATAGTTATTTAAGTTATAGTTATTTAAGTTATAGTTATTTAAGTTATAGTTATTTAAGTTATAGTTATTTAAGTTATAGTTATTTAATTAATAGTTATTTAAGTTATAGTTATTTAAGTTATAGTTATTTAAGTTATAGTTATTTAATTTATAGTTATTTAATTTATAGTTATTTAAGTTATAGTTATTTAAGTTATAGTTATTTAAGTTATAGTTATTTAATTAATAGTAATTTAAGTTATAGTAATTTAAGTTTAGTTATTTAATTTATAGTTATTTAAGTTATAGTTAATTAAGTTATCGTTATTTAAGTTATAGTTATTTAAGTTATAGTTATTAAATTATAGTTATTTAAGTTATAGTTATTTAATTTATAGTTTTTTCATTTATGGTTATTATATTATAGTTATATAAATTATAGTAATTCAATTTATAGTTATTTAAGTTATAGTTATTTAAGTTATAGTTATTTAAGTTATAATTATTTAAGTTATAGTTATTTAAGTTATAGTTATTTAAGTTATAGTTATTTAAGTTATAGTTATTTAAGTTATAGTTATTTAATTAATAGTTATTTAAGTTATAGTTATTTAAGTTATAGTTATTTAAGTTATAGTTATTTAAGTTATAGTTATTTAAGTTATAGTTATTTAAGTTATAGTTATTTAAGTTATAGTTATTTAATTTATAGTTATTTAATTTATAGTTATTTAAGTTATAGTTATTTAAGTTATAGTTATTTAAGTTATAGTTATTTAATTAATAGTAATTTAAGTTATAGTAATTTAAGTTTAGTTATTTAAGTTATAGTTATTTAAGTTATAGTTATTTAAGTTATAGTTATTTAATTTATAGTTATTTAATTTATAGTTATTTAAGTTATAGTTATTTAAGTTATAGTTATTTAAGTTATAGTTATTTAAGTTATAGTTATTTAATTAATAGTAATTTAAGTTATAGTAATTTAAGTTTAGTTATTTAATTTATAGTTATTTAAGTTATAGTTAATTAAGTTATCATTAGTTAAGTTATAGTTATTTAAGTTATAGTTATTAAATTATAGTTATTTAAGTTATAGTTATTTAATTTATAGTTTTTTCATTTATGGTTATTTATGTTATAGTTATTTAAGTTATAGTTATTTAAGTTATAGTTATTTAATTAATAGTTATTTAAGTAATAGTTATTTAAGTTATAGTTATTTAAGTTATAGTTATTTAAGTTATAGTTATTTAAGTAATAGTTATTTAATTAATAGTTATTTAAGTTATAGTTATTTAAGTTATAGTTATTTAAGTTATAGTTATTTAAGTTATATTTATTTAAGTTATAGTTATTTAATTTATAGTTATTTAATTTATAGTTATTTAAGTTATAGTTATTTAAGTTATAGTTATTTAAGTTATAGTTATTTAAGTTATAGTTATTTAATTAATAGTTATTTAAGTCATAGTTATTTAAGTTATAGTTATTTAAGTTATAGTATTTAATTAATAGTAATTTAAGTTATAGTAATTTAAGTTTAGTTATTTAATTTATAGTTATTTAAGTTATAGTTAATTAAGTTATCGTTAGTTAAGTTATAGTTATTTAAGTTATAGTTATTAAATTATAGTTATTTAAGTTATAGTTATTTAATTTATAGTTTTTTCATTTATGGTTATTTAAGTTATAGTTATTTAAGTTATAGTTATTTAAGTTATAGTTATTTAAGTTATAGTTATTTAAGTTATAGTTATTTAAGTTATAGTTATTTAATTAATAGCTATTTAAGTTATAGTTATTTAAGTTATAGTTATTTAAGTTATAGTTATTTAAGTTATAGTTATTTAAGTTATAGTTATTTAATTTATAGTTATTTAAGTTATAGTTATTTAAGTTATAGTTATTTAAGTTATAGTTATTTAAGTTATAGTTATTTAAGTTATAGTTATTTAAGTTATAGTTATTTAAGTTATAGTTATTTAAGTTATAGTTATTATATAATATTTATTTAAGTTATAGTTATTTAAGATATATTTATTTAATTTATAGTTATTATATTATAATTATTTAAGTTTTAGTTATTTAAGTTATAGTTATTATATTATAGCTATTTAAGTGATATTTATTTAAGTTATAGTTATTTAATTAATAGTTATTTAATTTATAGTTATTTAAGTTATAGTTATTTAAGTTATAGTTATTAAATTATATTTATTTAAGTTATAGTTATTTAATTTATAGTTATTTAAGTTATAGTTATTTAAGTTATAGTTATTTAAGTTATAGTTATTTAAGTTATAGTTATTTAAGTTATAGTTATTTAATTATAGTTATTTAAGTTATAGTTATTTAATTTATAGTTTTTTCATTTATGGTTATTTAAGTTATAGTTATTTAAGTTATAGTTATTTAAGTTATAGTTATTTAAGTTATAGTTATTTAAGTTATAGTTATTTAAGTTATAGTTATTTAATTAATAGTTATTTAAGTTATAGTTATTTAAGTTATAGTTATTTAAGTTATAGTTATTTAAGTTATAGTTATTTAAGTTATAGTTATTTAATTTATAGTTATTTAAGTTATAGTTATTTAAGTTATAGTTATTTAAGTTATAGTTATTTAAGTTATAGTTATTTAAGTTATAGTTATTTAAGTTATAGTTATTTAATTAATAGTTATTTAAGTTATAGTTATTTAAGTTATAGTTATTTAAGTTATAGTTATTTAAGTTATAGTTATTTAAGTTATAGTTATTTAATTTATAGTTATTTAAGTTATAGTTATTTAAGTTATAGTTATTTAAGTTATAGTTATTTAAGTTATGGTTATTTAAGTTATAGTTATTTAATTAATAGTAATTTAAGTTATAGTAATTTAAGTTTAGTTATTTAATTTATAGTTATTTAAGTTATAGTTATTTAAGTTATAGTTATTTAAGTTATAGTTATTTAAGTTATAGTTATTTAATTTATAGTTATTTAAGTTATAGTTATTTAAGTTATAGTTATTTAAGTTATAGTTATTTAAGTTATAGTTATTTAAGTTATAGTTATTTAAGTTATAGTTATTTAATTAATAGTTATTTAAGTTATAGTTATTTAAGTTATAGTTATTTAAGTTATAGTTATTTAAGTTATAGTTATTTAAGTTATAGTTATTTAATTTATAGTTATTTAAGTTATAGTTATTTAAGTTATAGTTATTTAAGTTATAGTTATTTAAGTTATGGTTATTTAAGTTATAGTTATTTAATTAATAGTAATTTAAGTTATAGTAATTTAAGTTTAGTTATTTAATTTATAGTTATTTAAGTTATAGTTATTTAAGTTATAGTTATTTAAGTTATAGTTATTTAAGTTATAGTTATTTAAGTTATAGTTATTTAATTAATAGTTATTTAAGTTATAGTTATTTAAGTTATAGTTATTTAAGTTATAGTTATTTAAGTTATAGTTATTTAAGTTATAGTTATTTAATTTATAGTTATTTAATTTATAGTTATTTAAGTTATAGTTATTTAAGTTATAGTTATTTAAGTTATAGTTATTTAATTAATAGTAATTTAAGTTATAGTAATTTAAGTTTAGTTATTTAATTTATAGTTATTTAAGTTATAGTTAATTAAGTTATCGTTATTTAAGTTATAGTTATTTAAGTTATAGTTATTAAATTATAGTTATTTAAGTTATAGTTATTTAATTTATAGTTTTTTCATTTATGGTTATTATATTATAGTTATATAAATTATAGTAATTTAAGTTATAGTTATTTAAGTTATAGTTATTTAAGTTATAGTTATTTAAGTTATAGTTATTTAAGTTATAGTTATTTAAGTTATAGTTATTTAATTAATAGTTATTTAAGTTATAGTTATTTAAGTTATAGTTATTTAAGTTATAGTTATTTAAGTTATAGTTATTTAAGTTATAGTTATTTAATTAATAGTTATTTAAGTTATAGTTATTTAAGTTATAGTTGTTTAAGTTATAGTTATTTAAGTTATAGTTATTTAAGTTATAGTTATTTAATTTATAGTTATTTAATTTATAGTTATTTAAGTTATAGTTATTTAAGTTATAGTTATTTAAGTTATAGTTATTTAAGTTATAGTTATTTAATTAATAGTAATTTAAGTTATAGTAATTTAAGTTTAGTTATTTAATTTATAGTTATTTAAGTTATAGTTAATTAAGTTATCGTTAGTTAAGTTATAGTTATTTAAGTTATAGTTATTAAATTATAGTTATTTAAGTTATAGTTATTTAATTTATAGTTTTTTCATTTATGGTTATTTAAGTTATAGTTATTTAAGTTATAGTTATTTAAGTTATAGTTATTTAATTAATAGTTATTTAAGTTATAGTTATTTAAGTTATAGTTATTTAAGTTATAGTTATTTAAATTATAGTTATTTAAGTTATAGTTATTTAATTTATAGTTATTTAAGTTATTGTTATTTAAATTATAGTTATTTAAGTTATAGTTATTTAAGTTATAGTTATTTAAGTTATAGTTATTTAAGTTATAGTTATTTAAGTTATAGTTATTTAAGTTATAGTTATTTAATTAATAGTTATTTAAGTTATAGTTATTTAAGTTATAGTTATTTAAGTTATAGTTATTTAAGTTATAGTTATTTAAGTTATAGTTATTTAATTTATAGTTATTTAATTTATAGTTATTTAAGTTATAGTTATTTAAGTTATAGTTATTTAAGTTATAGTTATTTAAGTTTAGTTATTTAAGTTATAGTTATTTAAGTTATAGTTATTTAATTAATAGTAATTTAAGTTATAGTAATTTAAGTGTAGTTATTTAATTTATAGTTATTTAAGTTATAGTTAATTAAGTTATCGTTAGTTAAGTTATAGTTATTTAAGTTATAGTTATTAAATTATAGTTATTTAAGTTATAGTTATTTAATTTATAGTTTTTTCATTTATGGTTATTATATTATAGTTATATAAATTATAGTTATTTAAGTTATAGTTATTTAAGTTATATTTATTTAAGTTATAGTTATTTAAGTTATAGTTATTTAATTTATAGTTATTTAAGTTATAGTTATTTAAGTTATAGTTATTTAATTTATAGTTATTTAATTTATAGTTATTTAAGTTATAGTTATTTAAGTTATAGTTATTTAAATTATAGTTATTTAAGTTATAGTTATTTAATTAATAGTATTTTAAGTTATAGTAATTTAAGTTTAGTTATTTAATTTATAGTTATTTAAGTTATAGTTAATTAAGTTATCGTTAGTTAAGTTATAGTTATTTAAGTTATAGTTATTAAATTATAGTTATTTAAGTTATAGTTATTTAATTTATAGTTTTTTCATTTATGGTTATTTAAGTTATAGTTATTTAAGTTATAGTTATTTAAGTTATAGTTACTTAAGTTATAGTTATTTAAGTTATAGTTATTTAAGTTATAGTTATTTAATTTATACTTATTTAATTTATAGTTATTTAAGTTATAGTTATTTAAGTTATAGTTATTTAAGTTATAGTTATTTAAGTTATAGTTATTTAAGTTATAGTTATTTAATTAATAGTAATTTAAGTTATAGTAATTTAAGTTTAGTTATTTAATTTATAGTTATTTAAGTTATAGTTATTTAAGTTATAGTTATTTAAGTTATAGTTATTTAAGTTATAGTTATTATATAATATTTATTTAAGTTATAGTTATTTAAGATATATTTATTTAATTTATAGTTATTATATTATAATTATTTAAGTTTTAGTTATTTAAGTTATAGTTATTATATTATAGCTATTTAAGTGATATTTATTTAAGTTATAGTTATTTAATTAATAGTTATTTAATTTATAGTTATTTAAGTTATAGTTATTAAATTATATTTATTTAAGTTATAGTTATTTAATTTATAGTTATTTAATTTATAGTTATTTAATTTATAGTTATTTAATTTATAGTTATTTAATTTATAGTTATTTAATTTATAGTTATTTAATTTATAGTTATTTAATTTATAGTTATTTAATTTATAGTTATTTAATTTATAGTTATTTAATTTATAGTTATTTAATTTATAGTTATTTAATTTATAGTTATTTAATTTATAGTTATTTAATTTATAGTTATTTAATTTATAGTTATTTAATTTATAGTTATTTAATTTATAGTTATTTAATTTATAGTTATTTAATTTATAGTTATTATAGTTATTTAAATTATAGTTATTTAAGTTATAGTTATTTAAGTTATAGTTATTTAAGTTATAGTTATTTAAGTTATAGTTATTTAAGTTATAGTTATTTAAGTTATAGTTATTTAAGTTATAGTTATTTCAGTTATAGTTATTTAAGTTATAGTTATTTAAGTTATAGTTATTTAAGTTATAATTATTTAAATTATAGTTATATAAGTTATAGTTAATTAAGTTATCGTTATTTAAGTTATAGTTATTTAAGTTATAGTTATTTAAATTTTAGTTATATAAGTTATAGTTATTGAATTTATAGTTATTTAATTTATAGTTATTTAAGTTATAGTTATTTAAGTTATAGTTATTTAAGTTATAGTTATTTAAGTTATAGTTATTTAATTAATAGTAATTTAAGTTATAGTAATTTAAGTTTAGTTATTTAATTTATAGTTATTTAAGTTATAGTTAATTAAGTTATCGTTAGTTAAGTTATAGTTATTTAAGTTATAGTTATTAAATTATAGTTATTTAAGTTATAGTTATTTAATTTATAGTTTTTTCATTTATGGTTATTTAAGTTATAGTTATTTAAGTTATAGTTATTTAAGTTATAGTTATTATATTATAGCTATTTAAGTGATATTTATTTAAGTTATAGTTATTTAATTAATAGTTATTTAATGTATAGTTATTTAAGTTATAGTTATTTAAGTTATAGTTATTAAATTATATTTATTTAAGTTATAGTTATTTAATTTATAGTTATTTAATTTATAGTTATTTAATTTATAGTTATTTAATTTATAGTTATTTAATTTATAGTTATTTAATTTATAGTTATTTAATTTATAGTTATTTAATTTATAGTTATTTAATTTATAGTTATTTAATTTATAGTTATTATAGTTATTTAAATTATAGTTATTTAAGTTATAGTTATTTAAGTTATAGTTATTTAAGTTATAGTTATTTAAGTTATAGTTATTTAAGTTATAGTTATTTAAGTTATAGTTATTTAAGTTATAATTATTTAAATTATAGTTATATAAGTTATAGTTAATTAAGTTATCGTTATTTAAGTTATAGTTATTTAAGTTATAGTTATTTAAATTTTAGTTATTTAAGTTATAGTTATTTAATTAATAGTTATTTAAGTTATAGTTATTTAAGTTATAGTTATTTAAGTTATAGTTATTTAAGTTATAGTTATTTAAGTTATAGTTATTTAAGTTATAGTTATTTAATTAATAGTTATTTAAGTTATAGTTATTTAAGTTATAGTTATTTAAGTTATAGTTTTTTAAGTTATAGTTATTTAAGTTATAGTTATTTAATTTATAGTTATTTAATTTATAGTTATTTAAGTTATAGTTATTTAAGTTATAGTTATTTAAGTTATAGTTATTTAATTAATAGTAATTTAAGTTATAGTAATTTAAGTTTAGTTATTTAATTTATAGTTATTTAAGTTATAGTTATTAAATTATAGTTATTTAAGTTATAGTTATTTAATTTATAGTTTTTTCATTTATGGTTATTTAAGTTATAGTTATTTAAGTTATAGTTATTTAAGTTATAGTTATTTAAGTTATAGTTATTTAAGTTATAGTTATTTAATTAATAGTTATTTAAGTTATAGTTATTTAAGTTATAGTTATTTAAGTTATAGTTATTTAAGTTATAGTTATTTAATTTATAGTTATTTAAGTTATAGTTATTTAAGTTATAGTTATTTAAGTTATAGTTATTTAAGTTATAGTTATTTAAGTTATAGTTATTTAATTAATAGTTATTTAAGTTATAGTTATTTAAGTTATAGTTAATTAAGTTATCGTTAGTTAAGTTATAATTATTTAAGTTATAGTTATTAAATTATAGTTATTTAAGTTATAGTTATTTAATTTATAGTTTTTTTCATTTATGGTTATTTAAGTTATAGTTATTTAAGTTATAGTTATTTAAGTTATAGTTATTTAAGTTATAGTTATTTAAGTTATAGTTATTTAAGTTATAGTTATTTAAGTTATAGTTATTTAATTAATAGTTATTTAAGTTATAGTTATTTAAGTTATAGTTATTTAAGTTATAGTTATTTAAGTTATAGTTATTTAAGTTATAGTTATTTAATTTATAGTTATTTAAGTTATAGTTATTTAAGTTATAGTTATTTAAGTTATAGTTATTTAAGTTATAGTTATTTAAGTTATAGTTATTTAAGTTATAGTTATTTAAGTTATAGTTATTTAAGTTATAGTTATTTAAGTTATAGTTATTTAATTAATAGTTATTTAAGTTATAGTTATTTAAGTTATAGTTATTTAAGTTATAGTTATTTAAGTTATAGTTATTTAAGTTATAGTTATTTAATTTATAGTTATTTAATTTATAATTATTTAAGTTATAGTTATTTAAGTTATAGTTATTTAAGTTATGGTTATTTAAGTTATAGTTATTTAATTAATAGTAATTTAAGTTATAGTAATTTAAGTTTAGTTATTTAATTTATAGTTATTTAAGTTATAGTTATTTAAGTTATAGTTATTTAAGTTATAGTTATTTAAGTTATAGTTATTTAAGTTATAGTTATTTAAGTTATAGTTATTTAAGTTATAGTTATTTAAGTTATAGTTATTTAAGTTATAGTTATTTAATTTATAGTTATTTAATTTATAGTTATTTAAGTTATAGTTATTTAAGTTATAGTTATTTAAGTTATAGTTATTTAAGTTATAGTTATTTAAGTTATAGTTATTTAAGTTATAGTTATTTAAGTTATAGTTATTTAAGTTATAGTTATTTAATTAATAGTTATTTAAGTTATAGTTATTTAAGTTATAGTTATTTAAGTTATAGTTATTTAAGTTATAGTTATTTAAGTTATAGTTATTTAATTAATAGTTATTTACGTTATAGTTATTTAAGTTATAGTTATTTAAGTTATAGTTATTTAAGTTATAGTTATTTAAGTTATAGTTATTTAATTAATAGTTATTTAAGTTATAGTTATTTAAGTTATAGTTATTTAAGTTATAGTTATTTAAGTTATAGTTATTTAAGTTATAGTTATTTAATTTATAGTTATTTAATTTATAGTTATTTAAGTTACAGTTATTTAAATTATAGTTATTTAAGTTATAGTTATTTAAGTTATAGTTATTTAATTAATAGTAATTTAAGTTATAGTAATTTAAGTTTAATTATTTAATTTATAGTTATTTAAGTTATAGTTAATTAAGTTATCGTTAGTTAAGTTATAGTTATTTAAGTTATAGTTATTAAATTATAGTTATTTAAGTTATAGTTATTTAATTTATAGTTTTTTCATTTATGGTTATTATATTATAGTTATATAAATTATAGTTATTTAAGTTATAGTTATTTAAGTTATAGTTATTTAAGTTATAGTTATTTAAGTTATAGTTATTTAAGTTATAGTTATTTAAGTTATAGTTATTTAAGTTATAGTTATTTAATTAATAGTTATTTAAGTTATAGTTATTTAAGTTATAGTTATTTAAGTTATAGTTATTTAAGTTATAGTTATTTAAGTTATAGTTATTTAATTTATAGTTATTTAAGTTATAGTTATTTAAGTTATAGTTATTTAAGTTATAGTTATTTAAGTTATAGTTATTTAAGTTATAGTTATTTAAGTTATAGTTATTTAATTAATAGTTATTTAAGTTATAGTTATTTAAGTTATAGTTATTTAAGTTATAGTTATTTAAGTTATAGTTATTTAAGTTATAGTTATTTAATTTATAGTTATTTAATTTATAGTTATTTAAGTTATAGTTATTTAAGTTATAGTTATTTAAGTTATAGTTATTTAATTAATAGTTATTTAAGTTATAGTTATTTAAGTTATAGTTATTTAAGTTATAGTTATTTAAGTTATAGTTATTTAAGTTATAGTTATTTAATTTATAGTTATTTAATTTATAGTTATTTAAGTTATAGTTATTTAAGTTATAGTTATTTAAGTTATAGTTATTTAAGTTATAGTTATTTAAGTTATAGTTATTTAAGTTATAGTTATTTAAGTTATAGTTATTTAAGTTATAGTTATTTAATTAATAGTTATTTAAGTTATAGTTATTTAAGTTATAGTTATTTAAGTTATAGTTATTTAAGTTATAGTTATTTAAGTTATAGTTATTTAATTAATAGTTATTTAAGTTATAGTTATTTAAGTTATAGTTATTTAAGTTATAGTTATTTAAGTTATAGTTATTTAAGTTATAGTTATTTAATTAATAGTTATTTAAGTTATAGTTATTTAAGTTATAGTTATTTAAGTTATAGTTATTTAAGTTATAGTTATTTAAGTTATATTTATTTAATTTATAGTTATTTAATTTATAGTTATTTAAGTTACAGTTATTTAAATTATAGTTATTTAAGTTATAGTTATTTAAGTTATAGTTATTTAATTAATAGTAATTTAAGTTATAGTAATTTAAGTTTAATTATTTAATTTATAGTTATTTAAGTTATAGTTAATTAAGTTATCGTTAGTTAAGTTATAGTTATTTAAGTTATAGTTATTAAATTATAGTTATTTAAGTTATAGTTATTTAATTTATAGTTTTTTCATTTATGGTTATTTAAGTTATAGTTATTTAAGTTATAGTTATTTAAGTTATAGTTATTTAATTAATAGTTATTTAAGTTATAGTTATTTAAGTTATAGTTATTTAAGTTATAGTTATTTAAATTATAGTTATTTAAGTTATAGTTATTTAATTTATAGTTATTTAAGTTATTGTTATTTAAGTTATAGTTATTTAAGTTATAGTTATTTAAGTTATAGTTATTTAAGTTATAGTTATTTAACTTATAGTTATTTAATTAATAGTTATTTAAGTTATAGTTATTTAAGTTATAGTTATTTAAGTTATAGTTATTTAAGTTATAGTTATTTAAGTTATAGTTATTTAATTTATAGTTATTTAATTTATAGTTATTTAATTTATAGTTATTTAAGTTATAGTTATTTAAGTTATAGTTATTTAAGTTATAGTTATTTAATTAATAGTAATTTAAGTTATAGTAATTTAAGTTTAGTTATTTAATTTATAGTTATTTAAGTTATAGTTAATTAAGTTATCGTTAGTTAAGTTATAGTTATTTAAGTTATAGTTATTAAATTATAGTTATTTAAGTTATAGTTATTTAATTTATAGTTTTTTCATTTATGGTAATTATATTATAGTTATATAAATTATAGTTATTTAAGTTATAGTTATTTAAGTTATATTTATTTAAGTTATAGTTATTTAAGTTATAGTTATTTAATTTATAGTTATTTAAGTTATAGTTATTTAAGTTATAGTTATTTAATTTATAGTTATTTAATTTATAGTTATTTAAGTTATAGTTATTTAAGTTATAGTTATTTAATTTATAGTTATTTAATTTATAATTATTTAAGTTATAGTTATTTAAGTTATAGTTATTTAAGTTATGGTTATTTAAGTTATAGTTATTTAATTAATAGTAATTTAAGTTATAGTAATTTAAGTTTAGTTATTTAATTTATAGTTATTAAATTATAGTTATTTAAGTTATAGTTATTTAAGTTATAGTTATTTAAGTTATAGTTATTTAAGTTATAGTTATTTAAGTTATAGTTATTTAAGTTATAGTTATTTAAGTTATAGTTATTTAAGTTATAGTTATTTAATTTATAGTTATTTAATTTATAGTTATTTAAGTTATAGTTATTTAAGTTATAGTTATTTAAGTTATAGTTATTTAAGTTATAGTTATTTAAGTTATAGTTATTTAAGTTATAGTTATTTAATTTATAGTTATTTAATTAATAGTTATTTAAGTTATAGTTATTTAAGTTATAGTTATTTAATTTATAGTTATTTAATTTATAGTTATTTAAGTTATAGTTATTTAAGTTATAGTTATTTAATTTATAGTTATTTAATTTATAATTATTTAAGTTATAGTTATTTAAGTTATAGTTATTTAAGTTATGGTTATTTAAGTTATAGTTATTTAATTAATAGTAATTTAAGTTATAGTAATTTAAGTTTAGTTATTTAATTTATAGTTATTTAAGTTATAGTTATTTAAGTTATAGTTATTTAAGTTATAGTTATTTAAGTTATAGTTATTTAAGTTATAGTTATTTAAGTTATAGTTATTTAAGTTATAGTTATTTAAGTTATAGTTATTTAAGTTATAGTTATTTAATTTATAGTTATTTAATTTATAGTTATTTAAGTTATAGTTATTTAAGTTATAGTTATTTAAGTTATAGTTATTTAAGTTATAGTTATTTAAGTTATAGTTATTTAAGTTATAGTTATTTAAGTTATAGTTATTTAAGTTATAGTTATTTAATTAATAGTTATTTAAGTTATAGTTATTTAAGTTATAGTTATTTAAGTTATAGTTATTTAAGTTATAGTTATTTAAGTTATAGTTATTTAATTAATAGTTATTTACGTTATAGTTATTTAAGTTATAGTTATTTAAGTTATAGTTATTTAAGTTATAGTTATTTAAGTTATAGTTATTTAATTAAGAGTTATTTAAGTTATAGTTATTTAAGTTATAGTTATTTAAGTTATAGTTATTTAAGTTATAGTTATTTAAGTTATAGTTATTTAATTTATAGTTATTTAATTTATAGTTATTTAAGTTACAGTTATTTAAATTATAGTTATTTAAGTTATAGTTATTTAAGTTATAGTTATTTAATTAATAGTAATTTAAGTTATAGTAATTTAAGTTTAATTATTTAATTTATAGTTATTTAAGTTATAGTTAATTAAGTTATCGTTAGTTAAGTTATAGTTATTTAAGTTATAGTTATTAAATTATAGTTATTTAAGTTATAGTTATTTAATTTATAGTTTTTTCATTTATGGTTATTATATTATAGTTATATAAATTATAGTTATTTAAGTTATAGTTATTTAAGTTATAGTTATTTAAGTTATAGTTATTTAAGTTATAGTTATTTAAGTTATAGTTATTTAAGTTATAGTTATTTAAGTTATAGTTATTTAATTAATAGTTATTTAAGTTATAGTTATTTAAGTTATAGTTATTTAAGTTATAGTTATTTAAGTTATAGTTATTTAAGTTATAGTTATTTAATTTATAGTTATTTAAGTTATAGTTATTTAAGTTATAGTTATTTAAGTTATAGTTATTTAAGTTATAGTTATTTAAGTTATAGTTATTTAAGTTATAGTTATTTAAGTTATAGTTATTTAATTAATAGTTATTTAAGTTATAGTTATTTAAGTTATAGTTATTTAAGTTATAGTTATTTAAGTTATAGTTATTTAAGTTATAGTTATTTAATTTATAGTTATTTAATTTATAGTTATTTAAGTTATAGTTATTTAAGTTATAGTTATTTAAGTTATGGTTATTTAAGTTATAGTTATTTAATTAATAGTAATTTAAGTTATAGTAATTTAAGTTTAGTTATTTAATTTATAGTTATTTAAGTTATAGTTATTTAAGTTATAGTTATTTAAGTTATAGTTATTTAAGTTATAGTTATTTAAGTTATAGTTATTTAATTAATAGTTATTTAAGTTATAGTTATTTAAGTTATAGTTATTTAAGTTATAGTTATTTAAGTTATAGTTATTTAAGTTATAGTTATTTAATTTATAGTTATTTAATTTATAGTTATTTAAGTTATAGTTATTTAAGTTATAGTTATTTAAGTTATAGTTATTTAAGTTATAGTTATTTAAGTTATAGTTATTTAAGTTATAGTTATTTAAGTTATAGTTATTTAAGTTATAGTTATTTAATTAATAGTTATTTAAGTTATAGTTATTTAAGTTATAGTTATTTAAGTTATAGTTATTTAAGTTATAGTTATTTAAGTTATAGTTATTTAATTAATAGTTATTTAAGTTATAGTTATTTAAGTTATAGTTATTTAAGTTATAGTTATTTAAGTTATAGTTATTTAAGTTATAGTTATTTAAGTTATAGTTATTTAATTAATAGTTATTTAAGTTATAGTTATTTAAGTTATAGTTATTTAAGTTATAGTTATTTAAGTTATAGTTATTTAAGTTATATTTATTTAATTTATAGTTATTTAATTTATAGTTATTTAAGTTACAGTTATTTAAATTATAGTTATTTAAGTTATAGTTATTTAAGTTATAGTTATTTAATTAATAGTAATTTAAGTTATAGTAATTTAAGTTTAATTATTTAATTTATAGTTATTTAAGTTATAGTTAATTAAGTTATCGTTAGTTAAGTTATAGTTATTTAAGTTATAGTTATTAAATTATAGTTATTTAAGTTATAGTTATTTAATTTATAGTTTTTTCATTTATGGTTATTTAAGTTATAGTTATTTAAGTTATAGTTATTTAAGTTATAGTTATTTAATTAATAGTTATTTAAGTTATAGTTATTTAAGTTATAGTTATTTAAGTTATAGTTATTTAAATTATAGTTATTTAAGTTATAGTTATTTAATTTATAGTTATTTAAGTTATTGTTATTTAAGTTATAGTTATTTAAGTTATAGTTATTTAAGTTATAGTTATTTAAGTTATAGTTATTTAACTTATAGTTATTTAATTAATAGTTATTTAAGTTATAGTTATTTAAGTTATAGTTATTTAAGTTATAGTTATTTAAGTTATAGTTATTTAAGTTATAGTTATTTAATTTATAGTTATTTAATTTATAGTTATTTAATTTATAGTTATTTAAGTTATAGTTATTTAAGTTATAGTTATTTAAATTATAGTTATTTAATTAATAGTAATTTAAGTTATAGTAATTTAAGTTTAGTTATTTAATTTATAGTTATTTAAGTTATAGTTAATTAAGTTATCGTTAGTTAAGTTATAGTTATTTAAGTTATAGTTATTAAATTATAGTTATTTAAGTTATAGTTATTTAATTTATAGTTTTTTCATTTATGGTAATTATATTATAGTTATATAAATTATAGTTATTTAAGTTATAGTTATTTAAGTTATATTTATTTAAGTTATAGTTATTTAAGTTATAGTTATTTAATTTATAGTTATTTAAGTTATAGTTATTTAAGTTATAGTTATTTAATTTATAGTTATTTAATTTATAGTTATTTAAGTTATAGTTATTTAAGTTATAGTTATTTAAGTTATAGTTATTTAAGTTATAGTTATTTAATTAATAGTAATTTAAGTTATAGTAATTTAAGTTTAGTTATTTAATTTATAGTTATTTAAGTTATAGTTAATTAAGTTATCGTTAGTTAAGTTATAGTTATTTAAGTTATAGTTATTAAATTATAGTTATTTAAGTTATAGTTATTTAATTTATAGTTTTTTCATTTATGGTTATTTAAGTTATAGTTATTTAAGTTATAGTTATTTAAGTTATAGTTACTTAAGTTATAGTTATTTAAGTTATAGTTATTTAAGTTATAGTTATTTAATTTATAGTTATTTAATTTATAGTTATTTAATTTATAGTTATTTAAGTTATAGTTATTTAAGTTATAGTTATTTAAGTTATAGTTATTTAAGTTATAGTTATTTAAGTTATAGTTATTTAATTAATAGTAATTTAAGTTATAGTAATTTAAGTTTAGTTATTTAATTTATAGTTATTTAAGTTATAGTTATTTAAGTTATAGTTATTATATAATATTTATTTAAGTTATAGTTATTTAAGATATATTTATTTAATTTATAGTTATTATATTATAATTATTTAAGTTTTAGTTATTTAAGTTATAGTTATTATATTATAGCTATTTAAGTGATATTTATTTAAGTTATAGTTATTTAATTAATAGTTATTTAATTTATAATTATTTAATTTATAGTTATTTAATTTATAGTTATTTAATTTATAGTTATTTAATTTATAGTTATTTAATTTATAGTTATTTAATTTATAGTTATTTAATTTATAGTTATTTAATTTATAATTATTTAATTTATAGTTATTTAATTTATAGTTATTTAATTTATAGTTATTTAATTTATAGTTATTTAATTTATAGTTATTTAATTTATAGTTATTATAGTTATTTAAATTATAGTTATTTAAGTTATAGTTATTTAAGTTATAGTTATTTAAGTTATAGTTATTTAAGTTATAGTTATTTAAGTTATAGTTATTTAAGTTATAGTTATTTAAGTTATAGTTATTTCAGTTATAGTTATTTAAGTTATAGTTATTTAAGTTATAGTTATTTAAGTTATAATTATTTAAATTATAGTTATATAAGTTATAGTTAATTAAGTTATCGTTATTTAAGTTATAGTTATTTAAGTTATAGTTATTTAAATTTTAGTTATATAAGTTATAGTTATTGAATTTATAGTTATTTAATTTATAGTTATTTAAGTTATAGTTATTTAAGTTATAGTTATTTAAGTTATAGTTATTTAAGTTATAGTTATTTAAGTTATAGTTATTTAAGTTATAGTTATTTAAGTTATAGTTATTAAATTATAGTTATTTAAGTTATAGTTATTTAAGTTATAGTTATTTAAGTTATAGTTATTTAAGTTATAGTTATTTAAGTTATAGTTATTTAATTAATAGTTATTTAAGTTATAGTTATTTAAGTTATAGTTATTTAAGTTATAGTTATTTAAGTTATAGTTATTTAAGTTATAGTTATTTAATTTATAGTTATTTAATTTATAGTTATTTAAGTTATAGTTATTTAAGTTATAGTTATTTAAGTTATAGTTATTTAAGTTATAGTTATTTAAGTTATAGTTATTTAATTAATAGTAATTTAAGTTATAGTAATTTAAGTTTAGTTATTTAATTTATAGTTATTTAAGTTATAGTTAATTAAGTTATCGTTAGTTAAGTTATAGTTATTTAAGTTTTAGTTATTAAATTATAGTTATTTAAGTTATAGTTATTTAATTTATAGTTTTTTCATTTATGGTTATTATATTATAGTTATATAAATTATAGTTATTTAAGTTATAGTTATTTAAGTTATAGTTATTTAAGTTATAGTTATTTAAGTTATAGTTATTTAAGTTATAGTTATTTAAGTTATAGTTATTTAAGTTATAGTTATTTAATTAATAGTTATTTAAGTTATAGTTATTTAAGTTATAGTTATTTAAGTTATAGTTATTTAAGTTATAGTTATTTAAGTTATAGTTATTTAAGTTATAGTTATTTAAGTTATAGTTATTTAAGTTATAGTTATTTAAGTTATAGTTATTTAAGTTATAGTTATTTAAGTTATAGTTATTTAATTAATAGTTATTTAAGTTATAGTTATTTAAGTTATAGTTATTTAAGTTATAGTTATTTAAGTTATAGTTATTTAAGTTATAGTTATTTAATTTATAGTTATTTAAGTTATAGTTATTTAAGTTATAGTTATTTAAGTTATGGTTATTTAAGTTATAGTTTTTTAATTAATAGTAATTTAAGTTATAGTAATTTAAGTTTAGTTATTTAATTTATAGTTATTTAAGTTATAGTTATTTAAGTTATAGTTATTTAAGTTATAGTTATTTAAGTTATAGTTATTTAAGTTATAGTTATTTAAGTTATAGTTATTTAATTAATAGTTATTTAAGTTATAGTTATTTAAGTTATAGTTATTTAAGTTATAGTTATTTAAGTTATAGTTATTTAAGTTATAGTTATTTAATTTATAGTTATTTAATTTATAGTTATTTAAGTTATAGTTATTTAAGTTATAGTTATTTAAGTTATAGTTATTTAAGTTATAGTTATTTAAGTTATAGTTATTTAAGTTATAGTTATTTAAGTTATAGTTATTTAAGTTATAGTTATTTAAGTTATAGTTATTTAATTAATAGTTATTTAAGTTATAGTTATTTAAGTTATAGTTATTTAAGTTATAGTTATTTAAGTTATAGTTATTTAAGTTATAGTTATTTAATTAATAGTTATTTAAGTTATAGTTATTTAAGTTATAGTTATTTAAGTTATAGTTATTTAAGTTATAGTTATTTAAGTTATAGTTATTTAATTAATAGTTATTTAAGTTATAGTTATTTAAGTTATAGTTATTTAAGTTATAGTTATTTAAGTTATAGTTATTTAAGTTATAGTTATTTAAGTTATAGTTATTTAAGTTATAGTTATTTAATTTATAGTTATTTAATTTATAGTTATTTAAGTTACAGTTATTTAAATTATAGTTATTTAAGTTATAGTTATTTAAGTTATAGTTATTTAATTAATAGTAATTTAAGTTATAGTTATTTAAGTTATAGTTATTTAATTAATAGTTATTTAAGTTATAGTTATTTAAGTTATAGTTATTTAAGTTATAGTTATTTAAATTATAGTTATTTAAGTTATAGTTATTTAATTTATAGTTATTTAAGTTATTGTTATTTAAGTTATAGTTATTTAAGTTATAGTTATTTAAGTTATAGTTATTTAAGTTATAGTTATTTAACTTATAGTTATTTAATTAATAGTTATTTAAGTTATAGTTATTTAAGTTATAGTTATTTAATTTATAGTTATTTAATTTATAGTTATTTAATTTATAGTTATTTAAGTTATAGTTATTTAAGTTATAGTTATTTAAGTTATAGTTATTTAATTAATAGTAATTTAAGTTATAGTAATTTAAGTTTAGTTATTTAATTTATAGTTATTTAAGTTATAGTTAATTAAGTTATCGTTAGTTAAGTTATAGTTATTTAAGTTATAGTTATTAAATTATAGTTATTTAAGTTATAGTTATTTAATTTATAGTTTTTTCATTTATGGTAATTATATTATAGTTATATAAATTATAGTTATTTAAGTTATAGTTATTTAAGTTATATTTATTTAAGTTATAGTTATTTAAGTTATAGTTATTTAATTTATAGTTATTTAAGTTATAGTTATTTAAGTTATAGTTATTTAATTTATAGTTATTTAATTTATAGTTATTTAAGTTATAGTTATTTAAGTTATAGTTATTTAAGTTATAGTTATTTAAGTTATAGTTATTTAATTAATAGTAATTTAAGTTATAGTAATTTAAGTTTAGTTATTTAATTTATAGTTATTTAAGTTATAGTTAATTAAGTTATCGTTAGTTAAGTTATAGTTATTTAAGTTATAGTTATTAAATTATAGTTATTTAAGTTATAGTTATTTAATTTATAGTTTTTTCATTTATGGTTATTTAAGTTATAGTTATTTAAGTTATAGTTATTTAAGTTATAGTTACTTAAGTTATAGTTATTTAAGTTATAGTTATTTAAGTTATAGTTATTTAATTTATAGTTATTTAATTTATAGTTATTTAATTTATAGTTATTTAAGTTATAGTTATTTAAGTTATAGTTATTTAAGTTATAGTTATTTAAGTTATAGTTATTTAAGTTATAGTTATTTAATTAATAGTAATTTAAGTTATAGTAATTTAAGTTTAGTTATTTAATTTATAGTTATTTAAGTTATAGTTATTTAAGTTATAGTTATTTAAGTTATAGTTATTATATAATATTTATTTAAGTTATAGTTATTTAAGATATATTTATTTAATTTATAGTTATTATATTATAATTATTTAAGTTTTAGTTATTTAAGTTATAGTTATTATATTATAGCTATTTAAGTGATATTTATTTAAGTTATAGTTATTTAATTAATAGTTATTTAATTTATAATTATTTAATTTATAGTTATTTAATTTATAGTTATTTAATTTATAGTTATTTAATTTATAGTTATTTAATTTATAGTTATTTAATTTATAGTTATTTAATTTATAGTTATTTAATTTATAATTATTTAATTTATAGTTATTTAATTTATAGTTATTTAATTTATAGTTATTTAATTTATAGTTATTTAATTTATAGTTATTTAATTTATAGTTATTATAGTTATTTAAATTATAGTTATTTAAGTTATAGTTATTTAAGTTATAGTTATTTAAGTTATAGTTATTTAAGTTATAGTTATTTAAGTTATAGTTATTTAAGTTATAGTTATTTAAGTTATAGTTATTTCAGTTATAGTTATTTAAGTTATAGTTATTTAAGTTATAGTTATTTAAGTTATAATTATTTAAATTATAGTTATATAAGTTATAGTTAATTAAGTTATCGTTATTTAAGTTATAGTTATTTAAGTTATAGTTATTTAAATTTTAGTTATATAAGTTATAGTTATTGAATTTATAGTTATTTAATTTATAGTTATTTAAGTTATAGTTATTTAAGTTATAGTTATTTAAGTTATAGTTATTTAAGTTATAGTTATTTAAGTTATAGTTATTTAAGTTATAGTTATTTAAGTTATAGTTATTAAATTATAGTTATTTAAGTTATAGTTATTTAAGTTATAGTTATTTAAGTTATAGTTATTTAAGTTATAGTTATTTAAGTTATAGTTATTTAATTAATAGTTATTTAAGTTATAGTTATTTAAGTTATAGTTATTTAAGTTATAGTTATTTAAGTTATAGTTATTTAAGTTATAGTTATTTAATTTATAGTTATTTAATTTATAGTTATTTAAGTTATAGTTATTTAAGTTATAGTTATTTAAGTTATAGTTATTTAAGTTATAGTTATTTAAGTTATAGTTATTTAATTAATAGTAATTTAAGTTATAGTAATTTAAGTTTAGTTATTTAATTTATAGTTATTTAAGTTATAGTTAATTAAGTTATCGTTAGTTAAGTTATAGTTATTTAAGTTATAGTTATTAAATTATAGTTATTTAAGTTATAGTTATTTAATTTATAGTTTTTTCATTTATGGTTATTATATTATAGTTATATAAATTATAGTTATTTAAGTTATAGTTATTTAAGTTATGGTTATTTAAGTTATAGTTATTTAAGTTATAGTTATTTAAGTTATAGTTATTTAAGTTATAGTTATTTAAGTTATAGTTATTTAATTAATAGTTATTTAAGTTATAGTTATTTAAGTTATAGTTATTTAAGTTATAGTTATTTAAGTTATAGTTATTTAAGTTATAGTTATTTAATTTATAGTTATTTAAGTTATAGTTATTTAAGTTATAGTTATTTAAGTTATAGTTATTTAAGTTATAGTTATTTAAGTTATAGTTATTTAAGTTATAGTTATTTAAGTTATAGTTATTTAATTAATAGTTATTTAAGTTATAGTTATTTAAGTTATAGTTATTTAAGTTATAGTTATTTAAGTTATAGTTATTTAAGTTATAGTTATTTAAGTTATAGTTATTTAATTTATAGTTATTTAAGTTATAGTTATTTAAGTTATAGTTATTTAAGTTATGGTTATTTAAGTTATAGTTTTTTAATTAATAGTAATTTAAGTTATAGTAATTTAAGTTTAGTTATTTAATTTATAGTTATTTAAGTTATAGTTATTTAAGTTATAGTTATTTAAGTTATAGTTATTTAAGTTATAGTTATTTAAGTTATAGTTATTTAAGTTATAGTTATTTAATTAATAGTTATTTAAGTTATAGTTATTTAAGTTATAGTTATTTAAGTTATAGTTATTTAAGTTATAGTTATTTAAGTTATAGTTATTTAAGTTATAGTTATTTAATTTATAGTTATTTAATTTATAGTTATTTAAGTTATAGTTATTTAAGTTATAGTTATTTAAGTTATAGTTATTTAAGTTATAGTTATTTAAGTTATAGTTATTTAAGTTATAGTTATTTAAGTTATAGTTATTTAAGTTATAGTTATTTAAGTTATAGTTATTTAATTAATAGTTATTTAAGTTATAGTTATTTAATTTATAGTTATTTAATTTATAGTTATTATAGTTATTTAAATTATAGTTATTTAAGTTATAGTTATTTAAGTTATAGTTATTTAAGTTATAGTTATTTAAGTTATAGTTATTTAAGTTATAGTTATTTAAGTTATAGTTATTTAAGTTATAGTTATTTCAGTTATAGTTATTTAAGTTATAGTTATTTAAGTTATAGTTATTTAAGTTATAATTATTTAAATTATAGTTATATAAGTTATAGTTAATTAAGTTATCGTTATTTAAGTTATAGTTATTTAAGTTATAGTTATTTAAATTTTAGTTATATAAGTTATAGTTATTGAATTTATAGTTATTTAATTTATAGTTATTTAAGTTATAGTTATTTAAGTTATAGTTATTTAAGTTATAGTTATTTAAGTTATAGTTATTTAAGTTATAGTTATTTAAGTTATAGTTATTTAAGTTATAGTTATTAAATTATAGTTATTTAAGTTATAGTTATTTAAGTTATAGTTATTTAAGTTATAGTTATTTAAGTTATAGTTATTTAAGTTATAGTTATTTAATTAATAGTTATTTAAGTTATAGTTATTTAAGTTATAGTTATTTAAGTTATAGTTATTTAAGTTATAGTTATTTAAGTTATAGTTATTTAATTTATAGTTATTTAATTTATAGTTATTTAAGTTATAGTTATTTAAGTTATAGTTATTTAAGTTATAGTTATTTAAGTTATAGTTATTTAAGTTATAGTTATTTAATTAATAGTAATTTAAGTTATAGTAATTTAAGTTTAGTTATTTAATTTATAGTTATTTAAGTTATAGTTAATTAAGTTATCGTTAGTTAAGTTATAGTTATTTAAGTTATAGTTATTAAATTATAGTTATTTAAGTTATAGTTATTTAATTTATAGTTTTTTCATTTATGGTTATTATATTATAGTTATATAAATTATAGTTATTTAAGTTATAGTTATTTAAGTTATGGTTATTTAAGTTATAGTTATTTAAGTTATAGTTATTTAAGTTATAGTTATTTAAGTTATAGTTATTTAAGTTATAGTTATTTAATTAATAGTTATTTAAGTTATAGTTATTTAAGTTATAGTTATTTAAGTTATAGTTATTTAAGTTATAGTTATTTAAGTTATAGTTATTTAATTTATAGTTATTTAAGTTATAGTTATTTAAGTTATAGTTATTTAAGTTATAGTTATTTAAGTTATAGTTATTTAAGTTATAGTTATTTAAGTTATAGTTATTTAAGTTATAGTTATTTAATTAATAGTTATTTAAGTTATAGTTATTTAAGTTATAGTTATTTAAGTTATAGTTATTTAAGTTATAGTTATTTAAGTTATAGTTATTTAATTTATAGTTATTTAAGTTATAGTTATTTAAGTTATAGTTATTTAAGTTATGGTTATTTAAGTTATAGTTTTTTAATTAATAGTAATTTAAGTTATAGTAATTTAAGTTTAGTTATTTAATTTATAGTTATTTAAGTTATAGTTATTTAAGTTATAGTTATTTAAGTTATAGTTATTTAAGTTATAGTTATTTAAGTTATAGTTATTTAAGTTATAGTTATTTAATTAATAGTTATTTAAGTTATAGTTATTTAAGTTATAGTTATTTAAGTTATAGTTATTTAAATTATAGTTATTTAAGTTATAGTTATTTAAGTTATAGTTATTTAATTTATAGTTATTTAATTTATAGTTATTTAAGTTATAGTTATTTAAGTTATAGTTATTTAAGTTATAGTTATTTAAGTTATAGTTATTTAAGTTATAGTTATTTAAGTTATAGTTATTTAAGTTATAGTTATTTAAGTTATAGTTATTTAATTTATAGTTATTTAATTAATAGTTATTTAAGTTATAGTTATTTAAGTTATAGTTATTTAAGTTATAGTTATTTAAGTTATAGTTATTTAAGTTATAGTTATTTAAGTTATAGTTATTTAATTAATAGTTATTTAAGTTATAGTTATTTAAGTTATAGTTATTTAAGTTATAGTTATTTAAGTTATAGTTATTTAAGTTATAGTTATTTAATTAATAGTTATTTAAGTTATAGTTATTTAAGTTATAGTTATTTAAGTTATAGTTATTTAAGTTATAGTTATTTAAGTTATAGTTATTTAATTTATAGTTATTTAATTTATAGTTATTTAAGTTACAGTTATTTAAGTTATAGTTATTTAAGTTATAGTTATTTAAGTTATAGTTATTTAAGTTATAGTTATTTAAGTTATAGTTATTTAATTAATAGTTATTTAATTTATAGTTATTTAATTTATAGTTATTTAAGTTATAGTTATTTAAGTTATAGTTATTTAAGTTATAGTTATTTAAGTTATAGTTATTTAAGTTATAGTTATTTAATTAATAGTAATTTAAGTTATAGTAATTTAAGTTTAGTTATTTAATTTATAGTTATTTAAGTTATAGTTAATTAAGTTATCGTTAGTTAAGTTATAGTTATTTAAGTTATAGTTATTAAATTATAGTTATTTAAGTTATAGTTATTTAATTTATAGTTTTTTCATTTATGGTTATTATATTATAGTTATATAAATTATAGTTATTTAAGTTATAGTTATTTAAGTTATGGTTATTTATTAAGTTATAGTTATTTAAGTTATAGTTATTTAAGTTATAGTTATTTAAGTTAATAGTTATTTAAGTTATAGTTATTTAAGTTAATAGTTATTTAAGTTATAGTTATTTAAGTTATAGTTATTTAAGTTATAGTTATTTAATTTATAGTTATTTAAGTTATAGTTATTTAAGTTATAGTTATTTAAGTTATAGTTATTTAAGTTATAGTTATTTAAGTTATAGTTATTTAAGTTATAGTTATTTAAGTTATAGTTATTTAATTAATAGTTATTTAAGTTATAGTTATTTAAGTTATAGTTATTTAAGTTATAGTTATTTAAGTTATAGTTATTTAAGTTATAGTTATTTAATTTATAGTTATTTAAGTTATAGTTATTTAAGTTATAGTTATTTAAGTTATGGTTATTTATATAGTTTTTTAATTAATAGTAATTTAAGTTATAGTAATTTAAGTTTAGTTATTTAATTTATAGTTATTTAAGTTATAGTTATTTAAGTTATAGTTATTTAAGTTATAGTTATTTAAGTTATAGTTATTTAAGTTATAGTTATTTAAGTTATAGTTATTTAATTAATAGTTATTTAAGTTATAGTTATTTAAGTTATAGTTATTTAAGTTATAGTTATTTAAGTTATAGTTATTTAAGTTATAGTTATTTAAGTTATAGTTATTTAATTTATAGTTATTTAATTTATAGTTATTTAAGTTATAGTTATTTAAGTTATAGTTATTTAAGTTATAGTTATTTAAGTTATAGTTATTTAAGTTATAGTTATTTAAGTTATAGTTATTTAAGTTATAGTTATTTAAGTTATAGTTATTTAAGTTATAGTTATTTAATTAATAGTTATTTAAGTTATAGTTATTTAAGTTATAGTTATTTAAGTTATAGTTATTTAAGTTATAGTTATTTAAGTTATAGTTATTTAATTAATAGTTATTTAAGTTATAGTTATTTAAGTTATAGTTATTTAAGTTATAGTTATTTAAGTTATAGTTATTTAAGTTATAGTTATTTAATTAATAGTTATTTAAGTTATAGTTATTTAAGTTATAGTTATTTAAGTTATAGTTATTTAAGTTATAGTTATTTAAGTTATAGTTATTTAATTTATAGTTATTTAATTTATAGTTATTTAAGTTACAGTTATTTAAATTATAGTTATTTAAGTTATAGTTATTTAA
The DNA here is from genome assembly GCA_964035775.1 of Osedax frankpressi. Taxonomy (NCBI): domain Eukaryota; kingdom Metazoa; phylum Annelida; class Polychaeta; order Sabellida; family Siboglinidae; genus Osedax; species Osedax frankpressi. The sequence goes on from OZ038314.1 coordinate 2,239,779, forward strand.
GTTATAGTTATTTAATTAATAGTAATTTAAGTTATAGTAATTTAAGTTTAATTATTTAATTTATAGTTATTTAAGTTATAGTTAATTAAGTTATCGTTAGTTAAGTTATAGTTATTTAAGTTATAGTCATTAAATTATAGTTATTTAAGTTATAGTTATTTAATTTATAGTTTTTTCATTTATGGTTATTTAAGTTATAGTTATTTAAGTTATAGTTATTTAAGTTATAGTTATTTAAGTTATAGTTATTTAATTAATAGTAATTTAAGTTATAGTAATTTAAGTTTAGTTATTTAATTTATAGTTATTTAAGTTATAGTTAATTAAGTTATCGTTAGTTAAGTTATAGTTATTTAAGTTATAGTTATTTAAGTTATAGTTATTTAATTAATAGTAATTTAAGTTATAGTAATTTAATTTATAGTTTTTTCATTTATGGTTATTTAAGTTATAGTTATTTAAGTTATAGTTATTTAAGTTATAGTTACTTAAGTTATAGTTATTTAATTTATAGTTTTTTCATTTATGGTAATTATATTATAGTTATATAAATTATAGTTATTTAAGTTATAGTTATTTAAGATATATTTATTTAAGTTATAGTTATTTAAGTTATAGTTATTTAATTTATAGTTATTTAAGTTATAGTTATTTAAGTTATAGTTATTTAATTTATAGTTATTTAATTTATAGTTATTTAAGTTATAGTTATTTAAGTTATAGTTATTTAAGTTATAGTTATTTAATTAATAGTAATTTAAGTTATAGTAATTTAAGTTTAGTTATTTAATTTATAGTTATTTAAGTTATAGTTAATTAAGTTATCGTTAGTTAAGTTATAGTTATTTAAGTTATAGTTATTAAATTATAGTTATTTAAGTTATAGTTATTTAATTTATAGTTTTTTCATTTATGGTTATTTAAGTTATAGTTATTTAAGTTATAGTTATTTAAGTTATAGTTACTTAAGTTATAGTTATTTAAGTTATAGTTATTTAAGTTATAGTTATTTAATTTATAGTTATTTAATTTATAGTTATTTAATTTATAGTTATTTAAGTTATAGTTATTTAAGTTATAGTTATTTAAGTTATAGTTATTTAAGTTATAGTTATTTAAGTTATAGTTATTTAATTAATAGTAATTTAAGTTATAGTAATTTAAGTTTAGTTATTTAATTTATAGTTATTTAAGTTATAGTTATTTAAGTTATAGTTATTTAAGTTATAGTTATTATATAATATTTATTTAAGTTATAGTTATTTAAGATATATTTATTTAATTTATAGTTATTATATTATAATTATTTAAGTTTTAGTTATTTAAGTTATAGTTATTATATTATAGCTATTTAAGTGATATTTATTTAAGTTATAGTTATTTAATTAATAGTTATTTAATTTATAGTTATTTAATTTATAGTTATTTAATTTATAGTTATTTAATTTATAGTTATTTAATTTATAGTTATTTAATTTATAGTTATTTAATTTATAGTTATTTAATTTATAGTTATTTAATTTATAGTTATTTAATTTATAGTTATTTAATTTATAGTTATTTAATTTATAGTTATTTAATTTATAGTTATTTAATTTATAGTTATTTAATTTATAGTTATTTAATTTATAGTTATTTAATTTATAGTTATTTAATTTATAGTTATTTAATTTATAGTTATTTAATTTATAGTTATTTAATTTATAGTTATTTAATTTATAGTTATTTAATTTATAGTTATTTAATTTATAGTTATTTAATTTATAGTTATTTAATTTATAGTTATTTAATTTATAGTTATTATAGTTATTTAAATTATAGTTATTTAAGTTATAGTTATTTAAGTTATAGTTATTTAAGTTATAGTTATTTAAGTTATAGTTATTTAAGTTATAGTTATTTAAGTTATAGTTATTTCAGTTATAGTTATTTAAGTTATAGTTATTTAAGTTATAGTTATTTAAGTTATAATTATTTAAATTATAGTTATATAAGTTATAGTTAATTAAGTTATCGTTATTTAAGTTATAGTTATTTAAGTTATAGTTATTTAAATTTTAGTTATATAAGTTATAGTTATTGAATTTATAGTTATTTAATTTATAGTTATTTAAGTTATAGTTATTTAAGTTATAGTTATTTAAGTTATAGTTATTTAAGTTATAGTTATTTAAGTTATAGTTATTTAAGTTATAGTTATTAAATTATAGTTATTTAAGTTATAGTTATTTAAGTTATAGTTATTTAAGTTATAGTTATTTAAGTTATAGTTATTTAAGTTATAGTTATTTAATTAATAGTTATTTAAGTTATAGTTATTTAAGTTATAGTTATTTAAGTTATAGTTATTTAAGTTATAGTTATTTAAGTTATAGTTATTTAATTTATAGTTATTTAATTTATAGTTATTTAAGTTATAGTTATTTAAGTTATAGTTATTTAAGTTATAGTTATTTAAGTTATAGTTATTTAATTAATAGTAATTTAAGTTATAGTAATTTAAGTTTAGTTATTTAATTTATAGTTATTTAAGTTATAGTTAATTAAGTTATCGTTAGTTAAGTTATAGTTATTTAAGTTATAGTTATTAAATTATAGTTATTTAAGTTATAGTTATTTAATTTATAGTTTTTTTATTTATGGTTATTTAAGTTATAGTTATTTAAGTTATAGTTATTTAAGTTATAGTTATTTAAGTTATAGTTATTTAATTAATAGTAATTTAAGTTATAGTAATTTTAGTTTAGTTATTTAATTTATAGTTATTTAAGTTATAGTTAATTAAGTTATCGTTAGTTAAGTTATAGTTATTTAAGTTATAGTTATTAAATTATAGTTATTTAAGTTATAGTTATTTAATTTATAGTTTTTTCATTTATGGTTATTTAAGTTATAGTTATTTAAGTTATAGTTATTTAAGTTATAGTTATTTAATTAATAGTTATTTAAGTTATAGTTATTTAAGTTATAGTTATTTAGGTTATAGTTATTTAAGTTATAGTTATTTAAGTTATAGTTATTTAAGTTATAGTTATTTAAGTTATAGTTATTTAATTAATAGTTATTTAAGTTATTGTTATTTAAGTTATAGTTATTTAAGTTATAGTTATTTAAGTTATAGTTATTTAAGTTATAGTTATTTAAGTTATAGTTATTTAAGTTATAGTTATTTAATTAATAGTTATTTAAGTTATAGTTATTTAAGTTATAGTTATTTAAGTTATAGTTATTTAAGTTATAGTTATTTAAGTTATAGTTATTTAAGTTATAGTTATTTAAGTTATAGTTATTTAAGTTATAGTTATTTAATTAATAATTATTTAAGTTATAGTTATTTAAGTTATAGTTATTTAAGTTATAGTTATTTAATTAATAGTAATTTAAGTTATAGTAATTTAAGTTTAGTTATTTAATTTATAGTTATTTAAGTTATAGTTAATTAAGTTATCGTTAGTTAAGTTATAGTTATTTAAGTTATAGTTATTAAATTATAGTTATTTAAGTTATAGTTATTTAATTTATAGTTTTTTCATTTATGGTTATTTATTTAAGTTATAGTTATTTAAGTTATAGTTATTTAAGTTATAGTTATTTAAGTTATAGTTATTTAAGTTATAGTTATTTAAGTTATAGTTATTTAAGTTATAGTTATTTAAGTTATAGTTATTTAATTAATAGTTATTTAAGTTATAGTTATTTAAGTTATAGTTATTTAAGTTATAGTTATTTAAGTTATAGTTATTTAAGTTATAGTTATTTAATTTATAGTTATTTAAGTTATAGTTATTTAAGTTATAGTTATTTAAGTTATAGTTATTTAAGTTATAGTTATTTAATTTATAGTTATTTAAGTTATAGTTATTTAAGTTATAGTTATTTAAGTTATAGTTATTTAATTAATAGTTATTTAAGTTATAGTTATTTAAGTTATAGTTATTTAAGTTATAGTTATTTAAGTTATAGTTATTTAAGTTATAGTTATTTAAGTTATAGTTATTTAATTTATAGTTATTTAATTTATAGTTATTTAAGTTATAGTTATTTAAGTTATAGTTATTTAAGTTATAGTTATTTAAGTTATAGTTATTTAATTAATAGTAATTTAAGTTATAGTAATTTAAGTTTAGTTATTTAATTTATAGTTATTTAAGTTATAGTTAATTAAGTTATCGTTAGTTAAGTTATAGTTATTTTAGTTATATTTATTAAATTATAGTTATTTAAGTTATAGTTATTTAATTTATAGTTTTTTCATTTATGGTTATTATATTATAGTTATATAAATTATAGTTATTTAAGTTATAGTTATTTAAGTTATAGTTATTTAAGTTATAGTTATTTAAGTTATAGTTATTTAAGTTATAGTTATTTAAGTTATAGTTATTTAATTAATAGTTATTTAAGTTATAGTTATTTAAGTTATAGTTATTTAAGTTATAGTTATTTAAGTTATAGTTATTTAAGTTATAGTTATTTAATTAATAGTTATTTAAGTTATAGTTATTTAAGTTATAGTTATTTAAGTTATAGTTATTTAAGTTATAGTTATTTAAGTTATAATTATTTAAGTTATAGTTATTTAATTTATAGTTATTTAATTTATAGTTATTTAAGTTATAGTTATTTAAGTTATAGTTATTTAAGTTATAGTTATTTAAGTTATAGTTATTTAAGTTATAGTTATTTAATTAATAGTTATTTAAGTTATAGTTATTTAAGTTATAGTTATTTAAGTTATAGTTATTTAATTAATAGTAATTTAAGTTATAGTAATTTAAGTTTAGTTATTTAATTTATAGTTATTTAAGTTATAGTTAATTAAGTTATCGTTAGTTAAGTTATAGTTATTTAAGTTATAGTTATTAAATTATAGTTATTTAAGTTATAGTTATTTAATTTATAGTTTTTTCATTTATGGTTATTTAAGTTATAGTTATTTAAGTTATAGTTATTTAAGTTATAGTTATTTAAGTTATAGTTATTTAAGTTATAGTTATTTAAGTTATAGTTATTTAAGTTATAGTTATTTAATTAATAGTTATTTAAGTTATAGTTATTTAAGTTATAGTTATTTAAGTTATAGTTATTTAAGTTATAGTTATTTAAGTTATAGTTATTTAAGTTATAGTTATTTAATTTATAGTTATTTAAGTTATAGTTATTTAAGTTATAGTTATTTAAGTTATAGTTATTTAAGTTATTGTTATTTAAGTTATAGTTATTTAAGTTATAGTTATTTAAGTTATAGTTATTTAATTAATAGTTATTTAAGTTATAGTTATTTAAGTTATAGTTATTTAAGTTATAGTTATTTAAGTTATAGTTATTTAAGTTATAGTTATTTAAGTTATAGTTATTTAATTTATAGTTATTTAAGTTATAGTTATTTAAGTTATAGTTATTTAAGTTAGAGTTATTTAAGTTATAGTTATTTAATTAATAGTAATTTAAGTTATAGTAATTTAAGTTTAGTTATTTAATTTATAGTTATTTAAGTTATAGTTAATTAAGTTATCGTTAGTTAAGTTATAGTTATTTAAGTTATAGTTATAAAATTATAGTTATTTAAGTTATAGTTATTTAATTTATAGTTTTTTCATTTATGGTTATTATATTATAGTTATATAAATTATAGTTATTTAAGTTATAGTTATTTAAGTTATAGTTATTTAAGTTATAGTTATTTAAGTTATAATTATTTAAGTTATAGTTATTTAAGTTATAGTTATTTAAGTTATAGTTATTTAAGTTATAGTTATTTAAGTTATAGTTATTTAAGTTATAGTTATTTAAGTTATAGTTATTTAAGTTATAGTTATTTAAGTTATAGTTATTTAAGTTATAGTTATTTAATTAATAGTTATTTAAGTTATAGTTATTTAAGTTATAGTTATTTAAGTTATAGTTATTTAAGTTATAATTATTTAAGTTATAGTTATTTAATTTATAGTTATTTAATTTATAGTTATTTAAGTTATAGTTATTTAAGTTATAGTTATTTAAGTTATAGTTATTTAAGTTATAGTTATTTAAGTTATAGTTATTTAATTAATAGTAATTTAAGTTATAGTAATTTAAGTTTAGTTATTTAATTTATAGTTATTTAAGTTATAGTTAATTAAGTTATCGTTAGTTAAGTTATAGTTATTTAAGTTATAGTTATTAAATTATAGTTATTTAAGTTATAGTTATTTAATTTATAGTTTTTTCATTTATGGTTATTTAAGTTATAGTTATTTAAGTTATAGTTATTTAAGTTATAGTTATTTAATTAATAGTTATTTAAGTTATAGTTATTTAAGTTATAGTTATTTAAGTTATAGTTATTTAAGTTATAGTTATTTAAGTTATAGTTATTTAATTTATAGTTATTTAAGTTATAGTTATTTAAGTTATAGTTATTTAAGTTATAGTTATTTAAGTTATAGTTATTTAAGTTATAGTTATTTAAGTTATAGTTATTTAAGTTATAGTTATTTAAGTTATAGTTATTTAATTAATAGTTATTTAAGTTATAGTTATTTAAGTTATAGATATTTAAGTTATAGTTATTTAAGTTATAGTTATTTAAGTTATAGTTATTTAAGTTATAGTTATTTAAATTATAGTTATTTAATTTATAGTTATTTAATTTATAGTTATTTAAGTTATAGTTATTTAAGTTATAGTTATTTAAGTTATAGTTATTTAAGTTATAGTTATTTAATTAATAGTAATTTAAGTTATAGTAATTTAAGTTTAGTTATTTAATTTATAGTTATTTAAGTTATAGTTAATTAAGTTATCGTTAGTTAAGTTATAGTTATTTAAGTTATAGTTATTAAATTATAGTTATTTAAGTTATAGTTATTTAATTTATAGTTTTTTCATTTATGGTTATTTAAGTTATAGTTATTTAAGTTATAGTTATTTAAGTTATAGTTATTTAAGTTATAGTTATTTAAGTTATAGTTATTTAAGTTATAGTTATTTAATTAATAGTTATTTAAGTTATAGCTATTTAAGTTATAGTTATTTAAGTTATAGTTATTTAAGTTATAGTTATTTAAGTTATAGTTATTTAAGTTATAGTTATTTAATTTATAGTTATTTAAGTTATAGTTATTTAAGTTATAGTTATTTAAGTTATAGTTATTTAAGTTATAGTTATTTAAGTTATAGTTATTTAAGTTATAGTTATTTAATTAATAGTTATTTAAGTTATAGTTATTTAAATTATATTTATTTAAGTTACAGTTATTTAAGTTATAGTTATTTAAGTTATAGTTATTTAATTTATAGTTATTTAATCTATAGTTATTTAAGTTATAGTTATTTAAGTTATAGTTATTTAAGTTATAGTTATTTAATTTATAGTTATTTAATTAATAGTAATTTAAGTTATAGTAATTTAAGTTTAGTTATTTAATTTATAGTTATTTAAGTTATAGTTAATTAAGTTATCGTTAGTTAAGTTATAGTTATTTAAGTTATAGTTATTAAATTATAGTTATTTAAGTTATAGTTATTTAATTTATAGTTTTTTCATTTATGGTTATTATATTATAGTTATATAAATTATAGTTATTTAAGTTATAGTTATTTAAGTTATAGTTATTTAAGTTATAGTTATTTAAGTTATAGTTATTTAAGTTATAGTTATTTAATTAATAGTTATTTAAGTTATAGTTATTTAAGTTATAGTTATTTAAGTTATAGTTATTTAAGTTATAGTTATTTAAGTTATAATTATTTAAGTTATAGTTATTTAATTTATAGTTATTTAATTTATAGTTATTTAAGTTATAGTTATTTAAGTTATAGTTATTTAAGTTATAGTTATTTAAGTTATAGTTATTTAATTAATAGTAATTTAAGTTATAGTAATTTAAGTTTAGTTATTTAATTTATAGTTATTTAAGTTATAGTTAATTAAGTTATCGTTAGTTAAGTTATAGTTATTTAAGTTATAGTTATTAAATTATAGTTATTTAAGTTATAGTTATTTAATTTATAGTTTTTTCATTTATGGTTATTTAAGTTATAGTTATTTAAGTTATAGTTATTTAAGTTATAGTTATTTAATTAATAGTTATTTAAGTTATAGTTATTTAAGTTATAGTTATTTAAGTTATAGTTATTTAAGTTATAGTTATTTAAGTTATAGTTATTTAAGTTATAGTTATTTAATTTATAGTTATTTAAGTTATAGTTATTTAAGTTATAGTTATTTAAGTTATAGTTATTTAAGTTATAGTTATTTAAGTTATAGTTATTTAAGTTATAGTTATTTAATTTATAGTTATTTAATTTATAGTTATTTAAGTTATAGTTATTTAAGTTATAGTTATTTAAGTTATAGTTATTTAAGTTATAGTTATTTAATTTATAGTTATTTAATTAATAGTAATTTAAGTTATAGTAATTTAAGTTTAGTTATTTAATTTATAGTTATTTAAGTTATAGTTAATTAAGTTATCGTTAGTTAAGTTATAGTTATTTAAGTTATAGTTATTAAATTATAGTTATTTAAGTTATAGTTATTTAATTTATAGTTTTTGTCATTTATGGTTATTATATTATAGTTATATAAATTATAGTTATTTAAGTTATAGTTATTTAAGTTATAGTTATTTAAGTTATAGTTATTTAAGTTATAGTTATTTAATTAATAGTTATTTAAGTTATAGTTATTTAAGTTATAGTTATTTAAGTTATAGTTATTTAAGTTATAGTTATTTAAGTTATAGTTATTTAAGTTATAGTTATTTAATTAATAGTTATTTAAGTTATAGTTATTTAAGTTATAGTTATTTAAGTTATAGTTATTTAAGTTATAGTTATTTAAGTTATAGTTATTTAATTTATAGTTATTTAATTTATAGTTATTTAAGTTATAGTTATTTAAGTTATAGTTATTTAAGTTATAGTTATTTAAGTTATAGTTATTTAATTAATAGTAATTTAAGTTATAGTAATTTAAGTTTAGTTATTTAATTTATAGTTATTTAAGTTATAGTTAATTAAGTTATCGTTAGTTAAGTTATAGTTATTTAAGTTATGGTTATTAAATTATAGTTATTTAAGTTATAGTTTTTTCATTTACGGTTATTTAAGTTATAGTTATTTAAGTTATAGTTATTTATGTTATAGTTATTTAATTAATAGTTATTTAAGTTATAGTTATTTAAGTTATAGTTATTTAAGTTATAGTTATTTAAATTATAGTTATTTAAGTTATAGTTATTTAATTTATAGTTATTTAAGTTATAGTTATTTAAGTTATAGTTATTTAAGTTATAGTTATTTAAGTTATAGTTATTTAAGTTATAGTTATTTAAGTTATAGTTATTTAAGTTATAGTTATTTAATTTATAGTTATTTAATTTATAGTTATTTAAGTTATAGTTATTTAAGTTATAGTTATTTAAGTTATAGTTATTTAAGTTATAGTTATTTAATTAATAGTAATTTAAGTTATAGTAATTTAAGTTTAGTTATTTAATTTATAGTTATTTAGGTTATAGTTAATTAAGTTATCGTTAGTTAAGTTATAGTTATTTAAGTTATATTTATTAAATTATAGTTATTTAAGTTATAGTTATTTAATTTATAGTTTTTTCATTTATGGTTATTATATTATAGTTATATAAATTATAGTTATTTAAGTTATAGTTATTTAAGTTATATTTATTTAAGTTATAGTTATTTAAGTTATAGTTATTTAATTTATAGTTTTTTAATTTATGGTTATTATATTATAGTTATTTAAATTATAGTTATTTAAGTTATAGTTATTTGAGATATAGTTATTTAATTTATAGTTATTTAAGTTATAGTTATTTAAGTTATAGTTATTTAAGTTATAGTTATTTAATTTATAGTTATTTAAGTTATAGTTAATTAAGTTATCGTTAGTTAAGTTATAGTTATTTAATTTATATTTATTTAAGTTATAGTTATTTAAGTTATAGTTATTTAAGTTATAGTTATTTAATTTATAGTTATTTAAGTTATAGTTAATTAAGTTATCGTTAGTTAAGTTATAGTTATGTAAGTTATTGTTATTTAAGTTATTGTTATTTAAGTTATAGTTATCTAAGTTATAGTTATTTAAGTTATAGTTATTAAATTATAGTTATTTAAGTTATAGTTATTTAAGTTATGATTATTTAATTTATAGTTATTTAAGTTATAGTTAATTAAGTTATAGTTATTTAAGTTATAGTTATTAAATTATAGTTATTTAAGTTATAGTTATTTAATTAATAGTTATTATATTATTATTATTTAAATTATAGTTATTTAACTTATAGTTATTTAAGATAGAGTTATTTAAGTTTTAGTTATATAATGTATTGTTATTTAAGTTATTCTTATTTAAGTTATAGTTATTTAAGTTATAGTTATTTAAGTTATAGTTATTTAAGTTATAGTTATTTAAGTTATAATTATTAAATTATAGTTATTTAAGTTATAGTTATTTAATTTATAGTTATTTAAGTTATAGTTATTTAAGTTATAGTTATTTAAGTTATAGTTATTTAATTAATAGTTATTTAAGTTATAGTTATTTAAGTTATAGTTATTTAATTTATAGTTATTTAAGTTATAGTTATTTAAGTTATAGTTATTTAAGTTATAGTTATTTAATTTATAGTTATTTAAGTTATAGTTATTTAAGTTATAGTTATTTAATTAATAGTTATTTAAGTTATAGTTATTTAAGTTATAGTTATTTAAGTTATAGTTATTTAAGTTATAGTTATTTAAGTTATAGTTATTTAAGTTATAGTTATTTAAGTTATAGTTATTTAATTAATAGTTATTTAAGTTATAGTTATTTAAGTTATAGTTATTTAAGTTATAGTTATTTAAGTTATAGTTATTTAAGTTATAGTTATTTAAGTTATAGTTATTTAATTAATAGTAATTTAAGTTATAGTAATTTAAGTTTAGTTATTTAATTTATAGTTATTTAAGTTATAGTTAATTAAGTTATCGTTAGTTAAGTTATAGTTATTTAAGTTATAGTTATTAAATTATAGTTATTTAAGTTATAGTTATTTAATTTATAGTTTTTTCATTTATGGTTATTTAAGTTATAGTTATTTAAGTTATAGTTATTTAAGTTATAGTTATTTAATTAATAGTTATTTAAGTTATAGTTATTTAAGTTATAGTTATTTAAGTTATAGTTATTTAAGTTATAGTTATTTAAGTTATAGTTATTTAATTTATAGTTATTTAAGTTATAGTTATTTAAGTTATAGTTATTTAAGTTATAGTTATTTAAGTTATAGTTATTTAAGTTATAGTTATTTAAGTTATAGTTATTTAAGTTATAGTTATTTAAGTTATAGTTATTTAAGTTATAGTTATTTAATTAATAGTTATTTAAGTTATAGTTATTTAAGTTATAGATATTTAAGTTATAGTTATTTAAGTTATAGTTATTTAAGTTATAGTTATTTAAGTTATAGTTATTTAAATTATAGTTATTTAATTTATAGTTATTTAATTTATAGTTATTTAAGTTATAGTTATTTAAGTTATAGTTATTTAAGTTATAGTTATTTAAGTTATAGTTATTTAATTAATAGTAATTTAAGTTATAGTAATTTAAGTTTAGTTATTTAATTTATAGTTATTTAAGTTATAGTTAATTAAGTTATCGTTAGTTAAGTTATAGTTATTTAAGTTATAGTTATTAAATTATAGTTATTTAAGTTATAGTTATTTAATTTATAGTTTTTTCATTTATGGTTATTTAAGTTATAGTTATTTAAGTTATAGTTATTTAAGTTATAGTTATTTAAGTTATAGTTATTTAAGTTATAGTTATTTAAGTTATAGTTATTTAATTAATAGTTATTTAAGTTATAGCTATTTAAGTTATAGTTATTTAAGTTATAGTTATTTAAGTTATAGTTATTTAAGTTATAGTTATTTAAGTTATAGTTATTTAAGTTATAGTTATTTAATTTATAGTTATTTAAGTTATAGTTATTTAAGTTATAGTTATTTAAGTTATAGTTATTTAAGTTATAGTTATTTAAGTTATAGTTATTTAAGTTATAGTTATTTAAGTTATAGTTATTTAAATTATATTTATTTAAGTTACAGTTATTTAAGTTATAGTTATTTAAGTTATAGTTATTTAATTTATAGTTATTTAATTTATAGTTATTTAAGTTATAGTTATTTAAGTTATAGTTATTTAAGTTATAGTTATTTAATTTATAGTTATTTAATTAATAGTAATTTAAGTTATAGTAATTTAAGTTTAGTTATTTAATTTATAGTTATTTAAGTTATAGTTAATTAAGTTATCGTTAGTTAAGTTATAGTTATTTAAGTTATAGTTATTAAATTATAGTTATTTAAGTTATAGTTATTTAATTTATAGTTTTTTCATTTATGGTTATTATATTATAGTTATATAAATTATAGTTATTTAAGTTATAGTTATTTAAGTTATAGTTATTTAAGTTATAGTTATTTAAGTTATAGTTATTTAAGTTATAGTTATTTAATTAATAGTTATTTAAGTTATAGTTATTTAAGTTATAGTTATTTAAGTTATAGTTATTTAAGTTATAGTTATTTAAGTTATAATTATTTAAGTTATAGTTATTTAATTTATAGTTATTTAATTTATAGTTATTTAAGTTATAGTTATTTAAGTTATAGTTATTTAAGTTATAGTTATTTAAGTTATAGTTATTTAATTAATAGTAATTTAAGTTATAGTAATTTAAGTTTAGTTATTTAATTTATAGTTATTTAAGTTATAGTTAATTAAGTTATCGTTAGTTAAGTTATAGTTATTTAAGTTATAGTTATTAAATTATAGTTATTTAAGTTATAGTTATTTAATTTATAGTTTTTTCATTTATGGTTATTTAAGTTATAGTTATTTAAGTTATAGTTATTTAAGTTATAGTTATTTAATTAATAGTTATTTAAGTTATAGTTATTTAAGTTATAGTTATTTAAGTTATAGTTATTTAAGTTATAGTTATTTAAGTTATAGTTATTTAAGTTATAGTTATTTAATTTATAGTTATTTAAGTTATAGTTATTTAAGTTATAGTTATTTAAGTTATAGTTATTTAAGTTATAGTTATTTAAGTTATAGTTATTTAAGTTATAGTTATTTAATTTATAGTTATTTAATTTATAGTTATTTAAGTTATAGTTATTTAAGTTATAGTTATTTAAGTTATAGTTATTTAAGTTATAGTTATTTAATTTATAGTTATTTAATTAATAGTAATTTAAGTTATAGTAATTTAAGTTTAGTTATTTAATTTATAGTTATTTAAGTTATAGTTAATTAAGTTATCGTTAGTTAAGTTATAGTTATTTAAGTTATAGTTATTAAATTATAGTTATTTAAGTTATAGTTATTTAATTTATAGTTTTTGTCATTTATGGTTATTATATTATAGTTATATAAATTATAGTTATTTAAGTTATAGTTATTTAAGTTATAGTTATTTAAGTTATAGTTATTTAAGTTATAGTTATTTAATTAATAGTTATTTAAGTTATAGTTATTTAAGTTATAGTTATTTAAGTTATAGTTATTTAAGTTATAGTTATTTAAGTTATAGTTATTTAAGTTATAGTTATTTAATTAATAGTTATTTAAGTTATAGTTATTTAAGTTATAGTTATTTAAGTTATAGTTATTTAAGTTATAGTTATTTAAGTTATAGTTATTTAATTTATAGTTATTTAATTTATAGTTATTTAAGTTATAGTTATTTAAGTTATAGTTATTTAAGTTATAGTTATTTAAGTTATAGTTATTTAATTAATAGTAATTTAAGTTATAGTAATTTAAGTTTAGTTATTTAATTTATAGTTATTTAAGTTATAGTTAATTAAGTTATCGTTAGTTAAGTTATAGTTATTTAAGTTATGGTTATTAAATTATAGTTATTTAAGTTATAGTTTTTTCATTTACGGTTATTTAAGTTATAGTTATTTAAGTTATAGTTATTTATGTTATAGTTATTTAATTAATAGTTATTTAAGTTATAGTTATTTAAGTTATAGTTATTTAAGTTATAGTTATTTAAATTATAGTTATTTAAGTTATAGTTATTTAATTTATAGTTATTTAAGTTATAGTTATTTAAGTTATAGTTATTTAAGTTATAGTTATTTAAGTTATAGTTATTTAAGTTATAGTTATTTAAGTTATAGTTATTTAAGTTATAGTTATTTAATTTATAGTTATTTAATTTATAGTTATTTAAGTTATAGTTATTTAAGTTATAGTTATTTAAGTTATAGTTATTTAAGTTATAGTTATTTAATTAATAGTAATTTAAGTTATAGTAATTTAAGTTTAGTTATTTAATTTATAGTTATTTAGGTTATAGTTAATTAAGTTATCGTTAGTTAAGTTATAGTTATTTAAGTTATATTTATTAAATTATAGTTATTTAAGTTATAGTTATTTAATTTATAGTTTTTTCATTTATGGTTATTATATTATAGTTATATAAATTATAGTTATTTAAGTTATAGTTATTTAAGTTATATTTATTTAAGTTATAGTTATTTAAGTTATAGTTATTTAATTTATAGTTTTTTAATTTATGGTTATTATATTATAGTTATTTAAATTATAGTTATTTAAGTTATAGTTATTTGAGATATAGTTATTTAATTTATAGTTATTTAAGTTATAGTTATTTAAGTTATAGTTATTTAAGTTATAGTTATTTAATTTATAGTTATTTAAGTTATAGTTAATTAAGTTATCGTTAGTTAAGTTATAGTTTTTTAAGTTATTGTTATTTAAGTTATTGTTATTTAAGTTATAGTTATTTAAGTTATAGTTATTTAATTTATAGTTTTTTCATTTATGGTTATTATATTATAGTTATATAAATTATTGTTATTTAAGTTATAGTTATTTAAGTTATATTTATTTAAGTTATAGTTATTTAAGTTATAGTTATTTAATTTATAGTTTTTTAATTTATGGTTATTATATTATAGTTATTTAAATTATAGTTATTTAAGTTATAGTTATTTGAGATATAGTTATTTAATTTATATTTATTTAAGTTATAGTTATTTAAGTTATAGTTATTTAAGTTATAGTTATTTAATTTATAGTTATTTAAGTTATAGTTAATTAAGTTATCGTTAGTTAAGTTATAGTTATGTAAGTTATTGTTATTTAAGTTATTGTTATTTAAGTTATAGTTATCTAAGTTATAGTTATTTAAGTTATAGTTATTAAATTATAGTTATTTAAGTTATAGTTATTTAAGTTATGATTATTTAATTTATAGTTATTTAAGTTATAGTTAATTAAGTTATAGTTATTTAAGTTATAGTTATTAAATTATAGTTATTTAAGTTATAGTTATTTAATTAATAGTTATTATATTATTATTATTTAAATTATAGTTATTTAACTTATAGTTATTTAAGATAGAGTTATTTAAGTTTTAGTTATATAATGTATTGTTATTTAAGTTATTCTTATTTAAGTTATAGTTATTTAAGTTATAGTTATTTAAGTTATAGTTATTTAAGTTATAGTTATTTAAGTTATAATTATTAAATTATAGTTATTTAAGTTATAGTTATTTAATTTATAGTTATTTAAGTTATAGTTATTTAAGTTATAGTTATTTAAGTTATAGTTATTTAATTAATAGTTATTTAAGTTATAGTTATTTAAGTTATAGTTATTTAATTTATAGTTATTTAAGTTATAGTTATTTAAGTTATAGTTATTTAAGTTATAGTTATTTAATTTATAGTTATTTAAGTTATAGTTATTTAAGTTATAGTTATTTAATTAATAGTTATTTAAGTTATAGTTATTTAAGTTATAGTTATTTAAGTTATAGTTATTTAAGTTATAGTTATTTAAGTTATAGTTATTTAAGTTATAGTTATTTAAGTTATAGTTATTTAAGTTATAGTTATTTAATTAATAGTTATTTAAGTTATAGTTATTTAAGTTATAGTTATTTAAGTTATAGTTATTTAAGTTATAGTTATTTAAGTTATAGTTATTTAATTAATAGTAATTTAAGTTATAGTAATTTAAGTTTAGTTATTTAATTTATAGTTATTTAAGTTATAGTTAATTAAGTTATCGTTAGTTAAGTTATAGTTATTTAAGTTATAGTTATTAAATTATAGCTATTTAAGTTATAGTTATTTAATTTATAGTTTTTTCATTTATGGTTATTTAAGTTATAGTTATTTAAGTTATAGTTATTTAAGTTATAGTTATTTAAGTTATAGTTATTTAAGTTATAGTTATTTAAGTTATAGTTATTTAAGTTATAGTTATTTAAGTTATAGTTATTTAATTAATAGTTATTTAAGTTATAGTTATTTAAGTTATAGTTATTTAAGTTATAGTTATTTAAGTTATAGTTATTTAAGTTATAGTTATTTAATTTATAGTTATTTAAGTTATAGTTATTTAAGTTATAGTTATTTAAGTTATAGTTATTTAAGTTATAGTTATTTAATTAATAGTTATTTAAGTTATAGTTATTTAAGTTATAGTTATTTAAGTTATAGTTATTTAAGTTATAGTTATTTAAGTTATAGTTATTTAATTTATAGTTATTTAATTTATAGTTATTTAAGTTATAGTTATTTAAGTTATAGTTATTTAAGTTATAGTTATTTAATTAATAGTAATTTAAGTTATAGTAATTTAAGTTTAGTTATTTAATTTATAGTTATTTAAGTTATAGTTAATTAAGTTATCGTTAGTTAAGTTATAGTTATTTAAGTTATAGTTATTAAATTATAGTTATTTAAGTTATAGTTATTTAATTTATAGTTTTTTCATTTATGGTTATTATATTATAGTTATTTAAGTTATAGTTATTTAAGTTATAGTTATTAAAGTTATAGTTATTTAAGTTATAGTTATTTAATTAATAGTTATTTAAGTTATAGTTATTTAAGTTATATTTATTTAAGTTATAGTTATTTAAGTTATAGTTATTTAAGTTATAGTTATTTAATTTATAGTTATTTAATTTATAGTTATTTAAGTTATAGTTATTTAAGTTATAGTTATTTAAGTTATAGTTATTTAAGTTATAGTTATTTAATTAATAGTAATTTAAGTTATAGTAATTTAAGTTTAGTTATTTAAGTTATAGTTATTTAATTTATAGTTTTTTCATTTATGGTTATTATATTATAGTTATATAAATTATAGTTATTTAAGTTATAGTTATTTAAGTTATAGTTATTTAAGTTATAGTTATTTAAGTTATAGTTATTTAAGTTATAGTTATTTAATTAATAGTTATTTAAGTTATAGTTATTTAAGTTATAGTTATTTCAGTTATAGTTATTTAATTAATAGTTATTTAAGTTATAGTTATTTAAGTTATAGTTATTTAAGTTATAGTTATTTAAGTTATAGTTATTTAAGTTATAGTTATTTAAGTTATAGTTATTTAATTAATAGTTATTTAAGTTATAGTTATTTAAGTTATAGTTATTTAAGTTATAGTTATTTAAGTTATAGTTATTTAAGTTATAGTTATTTAATTTATAGTTATTTAATTTATAGTTATTTAAGTTATAGTTATTTAAGTTATAGTTATTTAAGTTATAGTTATTTAAGTTATAGTTATTTAATTAATAGTAATTTAAGTTATAGTAATTTAAGTTTAGTTATTTAATTTATAGTTATTTAAGTTATAGTTAATTAAGTTATCGTTAGTTAAGTTATAGTTATTTAAGTTATAGTTATTAAATTATAGCTATTTAAGTTATAGTTATTTAATTTATAGTTTTTTCATTTATGGTTATTTAAGTTATAGTTATTTAAGTTATAGTTATTTAAGTTATAGTTATTTAAGTTATAGTTATTTAAGTTATAGTTATTTAAGTTATAGTTATTTAAGTTATAGTTATTTAAGTTATAGTTATTTAAGTTATAGTTATTTAAGTTATAGTTATTTAAGTTATAGTTATTTAAGTTATAGTTATTTAAGTTATAGTTATTTAAGTTATAGTTATTTAAGTTATAGTTATTTAATTAATAGTTATTTAAGTTATAGTTATTTAAGTTATAGTTATTTAAGTTATAGTTATTTAAGTTATAGTTATTTAATTTATAGTTATTTAAGTTATAGTTATTTAAGTTATAGTTATTTAAGTTATAGTTATTTAAGTTATAGTTATTTAAGTTATAGTTATTTAAGTTATAGTTATTTAAATTATAGTTATTTAAGTTATAGTTATTTAATTAATAGTTATTTAAGTTATAGTTATTTAATTTATAGTTTTTTAATTTATGGTTATTATATTATAGTTATTTAAATTATAGTTATTTAAGTTATAGTTATTTGAGATATAGTTATTTAATTTATAGTTATTTAAGTTATAGTTATTTAAGTTATAGTTATTTAAGTTATAGTTATTTAAGTTATAGTTATTTAAGTTATAGTTATTTAAGTTATAGTTATTTAATTAATAGTTATTTAAGTTATAGTTATTTAATTTATAGTTTTTTAATTTATGGTTATTATATTATAGTTATTTAAATTATAGTTATTTAAGTTATAGTTAATTAAGTTATCGTTAGTTAAGTTATAGTTATTTAAGTTATTGTTATTTAAGTTATAGTTATTTAAGTTATAGTTATTTAATTTATAGTTTTTTCATTTATGGTTATTATATTATAGTTATATAAATTATTGTTATTTAAGTTATAGTTATTTAAGTTATATTTATTTAAGTTATAGTTATTTAAGTTATAGTTATTTAATTTATAGTTTTTTAATTTATGGGTATTATATTATAGTTATTTAAATTATAGTTATTTAAGTTATAGTTATTTAAGTTATAGTTATTTAAGTTATAGTTATTTAAGTTATAGTTATTTAATTAATAGTTATTTAAGTTATAGTTATTTAAGTTATAGTTATTTAAGTTATAGTTATTTAAGTTATAGTTATTTAAGTTATAGTTATTTAATTTATAGTTATTTAAGTTATAGTTATTTAAGTTATAGTTATTTAAGTTATAGTTATTTAAGTTATAGTTATTTAATTAATAGTTATTTAAGTTATAGTTATTTAAGTTATAGTTATTTAAGTTATAGTTATTTAAGTTATAGTTATTTAAGTTATAGTTATTTAATTTATAGTTATTTAATTTATAGTTATTTAAGTTATAGTTATTTAAGTTATAGTTATTTAAGTTATAGTTATTTAATTAATAGTAATTTAAGTTATAGTAATTTAAGTTTAGTTATTTAATTTATAGTTATTTAAGTTATAGTTAATTAAGTTATCGTTAGTTAAGTTATAGTTATTTAAGTTATAGTTATTAAATTATAGTTATTTAAGTTATAGTTATTTAATTTATAGTTTTTTCATTTATGGTTATTATATTATAGTTATTTAAGTTATAGTTATTTAAGTTATAGTTATTAAAGTTATAGTTATTTAAGTTATAGTTATTTAATTAATAGTTATTTAAGTTATAGTTATTTAAGTTATATTTATTTAAGTTATAGTTATTTAAGTTATAGTTATTTAAGTTATAGTTATTTAATTTATAGTTATTTAATTTATAGTTATTTAAGTTATAGTTATTTAAGTTATAGTTATTTAAGTTATAGTTATTTAAGTTATAGTTATTTAATTAATAGTAATTTAAGTTATAGTAATTTAAGTTTAGTTATTTAAGTTATAGTTATTTAATTTATAGTTTTTTCATTTATGGTTATTATATTATAGTTATATAAATTATAGTTATTTAAGTTATAGTTATTTAAGTTATAGTTATTTAAGTTATAGTTATTTAAGTTATAGTTATTTAATTAATAGTTATTTAAGTTATAGTTATTTAAGTTATAGTTATTTCAGTTATAGTTATTTAATTAATAGTTATTTAAGTTATAGTTATTTAAGTTATAGTTATTTAAGTTATAGTTATTTAAGTTATAGTTATTTAAGTTATAGTTATTTAAGTTATAGTTATTTAATTAATAGTTATTTAAGTTATAGTTATTTAAGTTATAGTTATTTAAGTTATAGTTATTTAAGTTATAGTTATTTAAGTTATAGTTATTTAATTTATAGTTATTTAATTTATAGTTATTTAAGTTATAGTTATTTAAGTTATAGTTATTTAAGTTATAGTTATTTAAGTTATAGTTATTTAATTAATAGTAATTTAAGTTATAGTAATTTAAGTTTAGTTATTTAATTTATAGTTATTTAAGTTATAGTTAATTAAGTTATCGTTAGTTAAGTTATAGTTATTTAAGTTATAGTTATTAAATTATAGCTATTTAAGTTATAGTTATTTAATTTATAGTTTTTTCATTTATGGTTATTTAAGTTATAGTTATTTAAGTTATAGTTATTTAAGTTATAGTTATTTAAGTTATAGTTATTTAAGTTATAGTTATTTAAGTTATAGTTATTTAAGTTATAGTTATTTAAGTTATAGTTATTTAAGTTATAGTTATTTAAGTTATAGTTATTTAAGTTATAGTTATTTAAGTTATAGTTATTTAAGTTATAGTTATTTAATTAATAGTTATTTAAGTTATAGTTATTTAAGTTATAGTTATTTAAGTTATAGTTATTTAAGTTATAGTTATTTAATTTATAGTTATTTAAGTTATAGTTATTTAAGTTATAGTTATTTAAGTTATAGTTATTTAAGTTATAGTTATTTAAGTTATAGTTATTTAAGTTATAGTTATTTAAATTATAGTTATTTAAGTTATAGTTATTTAATTAATAGTTATTTAAGTTATAGTTATTTAATTTATAGTTTTTTAATTTATGGTTATTATATTATAGTTATTTAAATTATAGTTATTTAAGTTATAGTTATTTGAGATATAGTTATTTAATTTATAGTTATTTAAGTTATAGTTATTTAAGTTATAGTTATTTAAGTTATAGTTATTTAAGTTATAGTTATTTAAGTTATAGTTATTTAAGTTATAGTTATTTAATTAATAGTTATTTAAGTTATAGTTATTTAATTTATAGTTTTTTAATTTATGGTTATTATATTATAGTTATTTAAATTATAGTTATTTAAGTTATAGTTAATTAAGTTATCGTTAGTTAAGTTATAGTTATTTAAGTTATTGTTATTTAAGTTATAGTTATTTAAGTTATAGTTATTTAATTTATAGTTTTTTCATTTATGGTTATTATATTATAGTTATATAAATTATTGTTATTTAAGTTATAGTTATTTAAGTTATATTTATTTAAGTTATAGTTATTTAAGTTATAGTTATTTAATTTATAGTTTTTTAATTTATGGGTATTATATTATAGTTATTTAAATTATAGTTATTTAAGTTATAGTTATTTGAGATATAGTTATTTAATTTATATTTATTTAAGTTATAGTTATTTAAGTTATAGTTATTTAAGTTATAGTTATTTAATTTATAGTTATTTAAGTTATAGTTAATTAAGTTATCGTTAGTTAAGTTATAGTTATGTAAGTTATTGTTATTTAAGTTATTGTTATTTAAGTTATAGTTATCTAAGTTATAGTTATTTAAGTTATAGTTATTAAATTATAGTTATTTAAGTTATAGTTATTTAATTAATAGTTATTATATTATTATTATTTAAATTATAGTTATTTAACTTATAGTTATTTAAGATAGAGTTATTTAAGTTTTAGTTATATAATGTATTGTTATTTAAGTTATTCTTATTTAAGTTATAGTTATTTAAGTTATAGTTATTTAAGTTATAGTTATTTAAGTTATAGTTATTTAAGTTATAATTATTAAATTATAGTTATTTAAGTTATAGTTATTTAATTTATAGTTATTTAAGTTATAGTTATTTAAGTTATAGTTATTTAAGTTATAGTTATTTAATTAATAGTTATTTAAGTTATAGTTATTTAAGTTATAGTTATTTAATTTATAGTTATTTAAGTTATAGTTATTTAAGTTATAGTTATTTAAGTTATAGTTATTTAATTTATAGTTATTTAAGTTATAGTTATTTAAGTTATAGTTATTTAATTAATAGTTATTTAAGTTATAGTTATTTAAGTTATAGTTATTTAAGTTATAGTTATTTAAGTTATAGTTATTTAAGTTATAGTTATTTAAGTTATAGTTATTTAAGTTATAGTTATTTAAGTTATAGTTATTTAAGTTATAGTTATTTAAGTTATAGTTATTTAATTAATAGTTATTTAAGTTATAGTTATTTAAGTTATAGTTATTTAAGTTATAGTTATTTAAGTTATAGTTATTTAATTAATAGTAATTTAAGTTATAGTAATTTAAGTTTAGTTATTTAATTTATAGTTATTTAAGTTATAGTTAATTAAGTTATCGTTAGTTAAGTTATAGTTATTTAAGTTATAGTTATTAAATTATAGCTATTTAAGTTATAGTTATTTAATTTATAGTTTTTTCATTTATGGTTATTTAAGTTATAGTTATTTAAGTTATAGTTATTTAAGTTATAGTTATTTAAGTTATAGTTATTTAATTTATAGTTATTTAAGTTATAGTTATTTAAGTTATAGTTATTTAAGTTATAGTTATTTAAGTTATAGTTATTTAAGTTATAGTTATTTAAGTTATAGTTATTTAAGTTATAGTTATTTAATTTATAGTTATTTAATTTATAGTTATTTAAGTTATAGTTATTTAAGTTATAGTTATTTAAGTTATAGTTATTTAAGTTATAGTTATTTAAGTTATAGTTATTTAATTAATAGTAATTTAAGTTATAGTAATTTAAGTTTAGTTATTTAATTTATAGTTATTTAGGTTATAGTTAATTAAGTTATCGTTAGTTAAGTTATAGTTATTTAAGTTATATTTATTAAATTATAGTTATTTAAGTTATAGTTATTTAATTTATAGTTTTTTCATTTATGGTTATTATATTATAGTTATATAAATTATAGTTATTTAAGTTATAGTTATTTAAGTTATATTTATTTAAGTTATAGTTATTTAAGTTATAGTTATTTAATTTATAGTTTTTTAATTTATGGTTATTATATTATAGTTATTTAAATTATAGTTATTTAAGTTATAGTTATTTGAGATATAGTTATTTAATTTATAGTTATTTAAGTTATAGTTATTTAAGTTATAGTTATTTAAGTTATAGTTATTTAATTTATAGTTATTTAAGTTATAGTTAATTAAGTTATCGTTAGTTAAGTTATAGTTTTTTAAGTTATTGTTATTTAAGTTATTGTTATTTAAGTTATAGTTATTTAAGTTATAGTTATTTAATTTATAGTTTTTTCATTTATGGTTATTATATTATAGTTATATAAATTATTGTTATTTAAGTTATAGTTATTTAAGTTATATTTATTTAAGTTATAGTTATTTAAGTTATAGTTATTTAATTTATAGTTTTTTAATTTATGGTTATTATATTATAGTTATTTAAATTATAGTTATTTAAGTTATAGTTATTTGAGATATAGTTATTTAATTTATATTTATTTAAGTTATAGTTATTTAAGTTATAGTTATTTAAGTTATAGTTATTTAATTTATAGTTATTTAAGTTATAGTTAATTAAGTTATCGTTAGTTAAGTTATAGTTATGTAAGTTATTGTTATTTAAGTTATTGTTATTTAAGTTATAGTTATCTAAGTTATAGTTATTTAAGTTATAGTTATTAAATTATAGTTATTTAAGTTATAGTTATTTAAGTTATGATTATTTAATTTATAGTTATTTAAGTTATAGTTAATTAAGTTATAGTTATTTAAGTTATAGTTATTAAATTATAGTTATTTAAGTTATAGTTATTTAATTAATAGTTATTATATTATTATTATTTAAATTATAGTTATTTAACTTATAGTTATTTAAGATAGAGTTATTTAAGTTTTAGTTATATAATGTATTGTTATTTAAGTTATTCTTATTTAAGTTATAGTTATTTAAGTTATAGTTATTTAAGTTATAGTTATTTAAGTTATAGTTATTTAAGTTATAATTATTAAATTATAGTTATTTAAGTTATAGTTATTTAATTTATAGTTATTTAAGTTATAGTTATTTAAGTTATAGTTATTTAAGTTATAGTTATTTAATTAATAGTTATTTAAGTTATAGTTATTTAAGTTATAGTTATTTAATTTATAGTTATTTAAGTTATAGTTATTTAAGTTATAGTTATTTAAGTTATAGTTATTTAAGTTATAGTTATTTAATTAATAGTTATTTAAGTTATAGTTATTTAAGTTATAGTTATTTAAGTTATAGTTATTTAAGTTATAGTTATTTAAGTTATAGTTATTTAATTTATAGTTATTTAAGTTATAGTTATTTAAGTTATAGTTATTTAAGTTATAGTTATTTAAGTTATAGTTATTTAATTAATAGTTATTTAAGTTATAGTTATTTAAGTTATAGTTATTTAAGTTATAGTTATTTAAGTTATAGTTATTTAAGTTATAGTTATTTAATTTATAGTTATTTAATTTATAGTTATTTAAGTTATAGTTATTTAAGTTATAGTTATTTAAGTTATAGTTATTTAATTAATAGTAATTTAAGTTATAGTAATTTAAGTTTAGTTATTTAATTTATAGTTATTTAAGTTATAGTTAATTAAGTTATCGTTAGTTAAGTTATAGTTATTTAAGTTATAGTTATTAAATTATAGTTATTTAAGTTATAGTTATTTAATTTATAGTTTTTTCATTTATGGTTATTATATTATAGTTATTTAAGTTATAGTTATTTAAGTTATAGTTATTAAAGTTATAGTTATTTAAGTTATAGTTATTTAATTAATAGTTATTTAAGTTATAGTTATTTAAGTTATATTTATTTAAGTTATAGTTATTTAAGTTATAGTTATTTAAGTTATAGTTATTTAATTTATAGTTATTTAATTTATAGTTATTTAAGTTATAGTTATTTAAGTTATAGTTATTTAAGTTATAGTTATTTAAGTTATAGTTATTTAATTAATAGTAATTTAAGTTATAGTAATTTAAGTTTAGTTATTTAAGTTATAGTTATTTAATTTATAGTTTTTTCATTTATGGTTATTATATTATAGTTATATAAATTATAGTTATTTAAGTTATAGTTATTTAAGTTATAGTTATTTAAGTTATAGTTATTTAAGTTATAGTTATTTAAGTTATAGTTATTTAAGTTATAGTTATTTAAGTTATAGTTATTTAATTAATAGTTATTTAAGTTATAGTTATTTAAGTTATAGTTATTTCAGTTATAGTTATTTAATTAATAGTTATTTAAGTTATAGTTATTTAAGTTATAGTTATTTAAGTTATAGTTATTTAAGTTATAGTTATTTAAGTTATAGTTATTTAATTAATAGTTATTTAAGTTATAGTTATTTAAGTTATAGTTATTTAAGTTATAGTTATTTAAGTTATAGTTATTTAAGTTATAGTTATTTAATTTATAGTTATTTAATTTATAGTTATTTAAGTTATAGTTATTTAAGTTATAGTTATTTAAGTTATAGTTATTTAAGTTATAGTTATTTAATTAATAGTAATTTAAGTTATAGTAATTTAAGTTTAGTTATTTAATTTATAGTTATTTAAGTTATAGTTAATTAAGTTATCGTTAGTTAAGTTATAGTTATTTAAGTTATAGTTATTAAATTATAGCTATTTAAGTTATAGTTATTTAATTTATAGTTTTTTCATTTATGGTTATTTAAGTTATAGTTATTTAAGTTATAGTTATTTAAGTTATAGTTATTTAAGTTATAGTTATTTAAGTTATAGTTATTTAAGTTATAGTTATTTAAGTTATAGTTATTTAAGTTATAGTTATTTAAGTTATAGTTATTTAAGTTATAGTTATTTAATTAATAGTTATTTAAGTTATAGTTATTTAAGTTATAGTTATTTAAGTTATAGTTATTTAAGTTATAGTTATTTAAGTTATAGTTATTTAATTTATAGTTATTTAAGTTATAGTTATTTAAGTTATAGTTATTTAAGTTATAGTTATTTAAGTTATAGTTATTTAAGTTATAGTTATTTAAGTTATAGTTATTTAAATTATAGTTATTTAAGTTATAGTTATTTAATTAATAGTTATTTAAGTTATAGTTATTTAATTTATAGTTTTTTAATTTATGGTTATTATATTATAGTTATTTAAATTATAGTTATTTAAGTTATAGTTATTTGAGATATAGTTATTTAATTTATAGTTATTTAAGTTATAGTTATTTAAGTTATAGTTATTTAAGTTATAGTTATTTAAGTTATAGTTATTTAAGTTATAGTTATTTAAGTTATAGTTATTTAAGTTATAGTTATTTAATTAATAGTTATTTAAGTTATAGTTATTTAATTTATAGTTTTTTAATTTATGGTTATTATATTATAGTTATTTAAATTATAGTTATTTAAGTTATAGTTAATTAAGTTATCGTTAGTTAAGTTATAGTTATTTAAGTTATTGTTATTTAAGTTATAGTTATTTAAGTTATAGTTATTTAATTTATAGTTTTTTCATTTATGGTTATTATATTATAGTTATATAAATTATTGTTATTTAAGTTATAGTTATTTAAGTTATATTTATTTAAGTTATAGTTATTTAAGTTATAATTATTTAATTTATAGTTTTTTAATTTATGGGTATTATATTATAGTTATTTAAATTATAGTTATTTAAGTTATAGTTATTTGAGATATAGTTATTTAATTTATATTTATTTAAGTTATAGTTATTTAAGTTATAGTTATTTAAGTTATAGTTATTTAATTTATAGTTATTTAAGTTATAGTTAATTAAGTTATCGTTAGTTAAGTTATAGTTATGTAAGTTATTGTTATTTAAGTTATTGTTATTTAAGTTATAGTTATCTAAGTTATAGTTATTTAAGTTATAGTTATTAAATTATAGTTATTTAAGTTATAGT
This sequence comes from Osedax frankpressi, assembly GCA_964035775.1. Taxonomy (NCBI): domain Eukaryota; kingdom Metazoa; phylum Annelida; class Polychaeta; order Sabellida; family Siboglinidae; genus Osedax; species Osedax frankpressi. The sequence continues at coordinate 2,266,695 of OZ038314.1, forward strand.
TATTTAATTAATAGTTATTATATTATTATTATTTAAATTATAGTTATTTAACTTATAGTTATTTAAGATAGAGTTATTTAAGTTTTAGTTATATAATGTATTGTTATTTAAGTTATTCTTATTTAAGTTATAGTTATTTAAGTTATAGTTATTTAAGTTATAGTTATTTAAGTTATAGTTATTTAAGTTATAATTATTAAATTATAGTTATTTAAGTTATAGTTATTTAATTTATAGTTATTTAAGTTATAGTTATTTAAGTTATAGTTATTTAAGTTATAGTTATTTAATTAATAGTTATTTAAGTTATAGTTATTTAAGTTATAGTTATTTAATTTATAGTTATTTAAGTTATAGTTATTTAAGTTATAGTTATTTAAGTTATAGTTATTTAATTTATAGATATTTAAGTTATAGTTATTTAAGTTATAGTTATTTAATTAATAGTTATTTAAGTTATAGTTATTTAAGTTATAGTTATTTAAGTTATAGTTATTTAAGTTATAGTTATTTAAGTTATAGTTATTTAAGTTATAGTTATTTAAGTTATAGTTATTTAAGTTATAGTTATTTAAGTTATAGTTATTTAAGTTATAGTTATTTAATTAATAGTTATTTAAGTTATAGTTATTTAAGTTATAGTTATTTAAGTTATAGTTATTTAAGTTATAGTTATTTAATTAATAGTAATTTAAGTTATAGTAATTTAAGTTTAGTTATTTAATTTATAGTTATTTAAGTTATAGTTAATTAAGTTATCGTTAGTTAAGTTATAGTTATTTAATTTATAGTTATTAAATTATAGCTATTTAAGTTATAGTTATTTAATTTATAGTTTTTTCATTTATGGTTATTTAAGTTATAGTTATTTAAGTTATAGTTATTTAAGTTATAGTTATTTAAGTTATAGTTATTTAAGTTATAGTTATTTAAGTTATAGTTATTTAAGTTATAGTTATTTAAGTTATATTTATTTAAGTTATAGTTATTTAAGTTATAGTTATTTAATTAATAGTTATTTAAGTTATAGTTATTTAAGTTATAGTTATTTAAGTTATAGTTATTTAAGTTATAGTTATTTAAGTTATAGTTATTTAATTTATAGTTATTTAAGTTATAGTTATTTAAGTTATAGTTATTTAAGTTATAGTTATTTAAGTTATAGTTATTTAATTAATAGTTATTTAAGTTATAGTTATTTAAGTTATAGTTATTTAAGTTATAGTTATTTAAGTTATAGTTATTTAAGTTATAGTTATTTAATTTATAGTTATTTAATTTATAGTTATTTAAGTTATAGTTATTTAAGTTATAGTTATTTAAGTTATAGTTATTTAAGTTATAGTTATTTAATTAATAGTAATTTAAGTTATAGTAATTTAAGTTTAGTTATTTAATTTATAGTTATTTAAGTTATAGTTAATTAAGTTATCGTTAGTTAAGTTATAGTTATTTAAGTTATAGTTATTAAATTATAGTTATTTAAGTTATAGTTATTTAATTTATAGTTTTTTCATTTATGGTTATTATATTATAGTTATTTAAGTTATAGTTATTTAAGTTATAGTTATTTAAGTTATAGTTATTTAAGTTATAGTTATTTAAGTTATAGTTATTTAATTAATAGTTATTTAAGTTATAGTTATTTAAGTTATATTTATTTAAGTTATAGTTATTTAAGTTATAGTTATTTAAGTTATAGTTATTTAATTTATAGTTATTTAATTTATAGTTATTTAAGTTATAGTTATTTAAGTTATAGTTATTTAAGTTATAGTTATTTAATTAATAGTAATTTAAGTTATAGTAATTTAAGTTTAGTTATTTAATTTATAGTTATTTAAGTTATAGTTAATTAAGTTATTGTTAGTTAAGTTATAGTTATTTAAGTTATAGTTATTAAATTATAGTTATTTAAGTTATAGTTATTTAATTTATAGTTTTTTCATTTATGGTTATTATATTATAGTTATATAAATTATAGTTATTTAAGTTATAGTTATTTAAGTTATAGTTATTTAAGTTATAGTTATTTAAGTTATAGTTATTTAAGTTATAGTTATTTAAGTTATAGTTATTTAATTAATAGTTATTTAAGTTATAGTTATTTAAGTTATAGTTATTTAATTAATAGTTATTTAAGTTATAGTTATTTAAGTTATAGTTATTTATGTTATAGTTATTTAAGTTATAGTTATTTAAGTTATAGTTATTTAATTAATAGTTATTTAAGTTATAGTTATTTAAGTTATAGTTATTTAAGTTATAGTTATTTAAGTTATAGTTATTTAAGTTATAGTTATTTAATTTATAGTTATTTAATTTATAGTTATTTAAGTTATAGTTATTTAAGTTATAGTTATTTAAGTTATAGTTATTTAAGTTATAGTTATTTAATTAATAGTAATTTAAGTTATAGTAATTTAAGTTTAGTTATTTAATTTATAGTTATTTAAGTTATAGTTAATTAAGTTATCGTTAGTTAAGTTATAGTTATTTAAGTTATAGTTATTAAATTATAGTTATTTAAGTTATAGTTTTTTCATTTATGGTTATTTAAGTTATAGTTATTTAAGTTATAGTTATTAAAGTTATAGTTATTTAATTAATAGTTATTTAAGTTATAGTTATTTAAGTTATAGTTATTTAAGTTATAGTTATTTAAGTTATAGTTATTTAAATTATAGTTATTTAAGTTATAGTTATTTAATTTATAGTTATTTAAGTTATAGTTATTTAAGTTATAGTTATTTAAGTTATAGTTATTTAAGTTATAGTTATTTAAGTTATAGTTATTTAAGTTATAGTTATTTAAGTTATAGTTATTTAAGTTATAGTTATTTAAGTTATAGTTATTTAATTAATAGTTATTTAAGTTATAGTTATTTAAGTTATAGTTATTTAAGTTATAGTTATTTAAGTTATAGTTATTTAAGTTATAGTTATTTAAGTTATAGTTATTTAATTAATAGTAATTTAAGTTATAGTAATTTAAGTTTAGTTATTTAATTTATAGTTATTTAAGTTATAGTTAATTAAGTTATCGTTAGTTAAGTTATAGTTATTTAAGTTATAGTTATTAAATTATAGTTATTTAAGTTATAGTTATTTAATTTATAGTTTTTTCATTTATGGTTATTATATTATAGTTATATAAATTATAGTTATTTAAGTTATAGTTATTTAAGTTATATTTATTTAAGTTATAGTTATTTAAGTTATAGTTATTTAATTTATAGTTTTTTAATTTATGGTTATTATATTATAGTTATTTAAATTATAGTTATTTAAGTTATAGTTATTTGAGATATAGTTATTTACTTTATAGTTATTTAATTTATAGTAATTTAAGTTTAGTTATTTAATTTATAGTTATTTAAGTTATAGTTAATTAAGTTATCGTTAGTTAAGTTATAGTTATTTAAGTTATAGTTATTAAATTATAGTTATTTAAGTTATAGTTATTTAATTTATAGTTTTTTCATTTATGGTTATTATATTATAGTTATATAAATTATAGTTTTTTAAGTTATTGTTATTTAAGTTATTGTTATTTAAGTTATAGTTATTTAAGTTATAGTTATTTAATTTATAGTTTTTTCATTTATGGTTATTATATTATAGTTATATAAATTATTGTTATTTAAGTTATAGTTATTTAAGTTATATTTATTTAAGTTATAGTTATTTAGTTATTTAATTTATAGTTTTTTAATTTATGGTTATTATATTATAGTTATTTAAATTATAGTTATTTAAGTTATAGTTATTTGAGATATAGTTATTTAATTTATATTTATTTAATTTATAGTTATTTAAGTTATAGTTATTTAAGTTATAGTTATTTAATTTATAGTTATTTAAGTTATAGTTAATTAAGTTATCGTTAGTTAAGTTATAGTTTTTTAAGTTATTGTTATTTAAGTTATTGTTATTTAAGTTATAGTTATTTAAGTTATAGTTATTTAATTTATAGTTTTTTCATTTATGGTTATTTTATTATAGTTATATAAATTATTGTTATTTAAGTTATAGTTATTTAAGTTATATTTATTTAAGTTATAGTTATTTAAGTTATAGTTATTCAATTTATAGTTTTTTAATTTATGGTTATTATATTATAGTTATTTAAATTATCGTTAGTTAAGTTATAGTTATTTAAGTTATTGTTATTTAAGTTATTGTTATTTAAGTTATAGTTATCTAAGTTATAGTTATTTAAGTTATAGTTATTAAATTATAGTTATTTAAGTTATAGTTATTTAAGTTATGATTATTTAATTTATAGTTATTTAAGTTATAGTTAATTAAGTTATAGTTATTTAAGTTATAGTTATTAAATTATAGTTATTTAAGTTATAGTTATTTAATTAATAGTTATTATATTATTATTATTTAAATTATAGTTATTTAACTTATAGTTATTTAAGATAGAGTTATTTAAGTTTTAGTTATATAATGTATTGTTATTTAAGTTATTCTTATTTAAGTTATAGTTATTTAAGTTATAGTTATTTAAGTTATAGTTATTTAAGTTATAGTTATTTAAGTTATAGTTATTAAATTATAGTTATTTAAGTTATAGTTATTTAATTTATAGTTATTTAAGTTATAGTTAATTAAGTTATCGTTAGTTAAATTATAGTTATTTAAGTTATAGTCATTTAAGTTATAGTTATTTAAATTATAGTTATTTAAGTTATAGCTATTTAATATACACTTATTTAATTTATAGTTATTTAAGTTATAGTTATTTAAGTTATAGTTATTTAAGTTATAGTTATCTAAATTATAGTTATTTAAGTTATAGTTATTTAAGATATAGTTATTTAATTTATATTATTTAAGTTATAGTTATTTAATTTATTGTTATTTAAGTTATAGTTATTTAAGTTATATTTTTTAAGTTAAAGTCATTTAAGTTATAGTTATTTAAGTTATAGTTATTTAATTTATAGTTATTTAAGTTATAGTTATTTAAATTATAGTTATTTAAGTTATAGTTATTTAATATATAGTTATTTAATTTATAGTTATTTAATTTATAGTTATTTAAGTTATATTTATTTAAGTTATAGCTATTTAAGTTATAGTTATTTAAGTTATAGTTATTTAAGTTATAATTATTTAATTTATAGTTATTTAAGTTATAGTTAATTAAGTTATAGTTATTTAAGTTATAGTTATTAAATTATAGTTATTTAAGTTATAGTTATTTAATTTATAGTTATTATATTATTATTATTTAAATTATAGTTATTTAACTTTCAGTTATTTAAGATAGAGTTATTTAAGTTTTAGTTATATAATTTATTGTTATTTAAGTTATTCTTATTTAAGTTATAGTTATTTAAGTTATAGTTATTAAATTATAGTTATTTAAGTTATAGATATTTAAGTTATATTTTTTTAAGTTATAGTGATTACAGTTATAGCTATTTAAGCTATAGTTATTTAAGTTATAGTTATTTAAGTTATAGTTATTTAAGTTATAGTTATTTAAGTGAAGCAAAACTTACGAATAAAGGATATAAAAAGATCAATGAAATAGAGGTATACTTATATTTATGAATATCGTACTTATATTACATACTCTTCATTAAAAATGATAATATACACTCTTGAAAATAAATTGAATTACGCTTAAAGAAGATAGAATTAATAGTATTATTATAAATGATATACATAATATAACATATATTTAAAAGTAATAACTCTATATATATAAAATAGTAGAATATATATATATATATATATATATATATATATTACATATTTTATTCAAATCGTATTTAATTTGACTTTAGCATTATGGGAGTAGATTGTTAAAGGAGATATCGATAATAAAAATATATATAATGAGATAATATAAAATACTGAAAATATATAATTTAATGTAACATTATAATACAATAAAATATAAACTATCAAAAATTATACATGAATATTATAAAGTAATTTTATCAATATCTATAGATATCATCAGCTAAAGAAAATAACAAAAAACTTATTAGTGACCTCGCTATTAGTGAAATTAAGGTTACTATATATATTGTAATTAGGAATATTAAATGATTGATATGTATATATTTTTATTACTAATTGAAATTTTCAATATCTATAGTTATTATCGACTGAAACAGAGCTAAATCAGCTCACAAGTGACCTTGCTATTAGTGAAAATAAGGTTACTATATATATTATAATTAGGAAAATAAAATGATTGACGTAATATTAATTAATCTTAAAATTGCGTATTTCTTCTGTTCTAAGTTATTGAAATTAGAACTGGAGAAATATGCAAGGTAATTAGATCATTAACTGTAAACTATGATAATATTCCAATGTGTATTCCCAATATATGTAATACATTAGTAGATATGTATTTTCATTAATAATGAAATACATAAATATATATATATTTATTTTTCTCTTAGCGCAGCTTATTGTAAAATATTATTAATGTATATATGTTTACAAATATATTTATGAAATTTTCGTAAATTTTAATACTTTATCATATAAAATCCAATTCCATTTATTTTTCTAATATGTTTTTTAAATGCATTAACTAAGTATAACCTAAATATGGCATAAATAATAAATATATATTATATTATTTTATAATTAATTTTTTTTTATTTTGATTATTTACATCATTTAACTTTACATATTAATTTAATATTATCTATAATTGATATCTGATAATATATTTTATAATATAAAATTACGCGTGGTTTATTTATAATTTTTAAATGCTAATAGTTTATATTATTATGTATCTATGATTATATTTATATAATATATATATATATATATATATATATATATATATATAATCATGTACACTTCTATGTATCTTGTTTCATATGTATATTCATATACATTAATTTTCTCTTTTGCTTAACTGAAAATATAATTATATATTTATTGATTTATATATTGATAATATTTTACCGATAAAATTATAATATTAATTCCATCTTATTACCAGCTTTCTTGTATTATTAACTCTCATAAAAATCATTTGTATTGTTCTATTTACTTCATTTATATATTTTCACGTTCAATTTATATTATATATATATAAATATAATATTTAATGAAATATATGTGTAGAGTTCAGATTTATTTTTTATTAATATTAATATTGACCCCATAGTAATAATTATTATTAACTCGGTTGTGTAAAATATTTAAAGGCGATTTCTCTGTTCTAATTCATTCTTTAATTTCACCCAAGTATTTAATAATAGATTATTGTATCTATAAGTATGGTATTTCCGAAAGTCACCACTTTCTCTATGATTAGAATATTGAATGTTTGGTAATGGGATACCATTCTTATATTTTAACACTACATTATTACAAATTTACTAACATTTTTATATTTCTTTATTCATATATAAATAGACATTTTACTTTTAGTTATATGAAGTAAAACTTATGAATAAAGAATATAAAAAGATCAATGAAATAGAGGTATACCTAATTATTTATGAATATCGTACTTATATTAAATACTCTTCATTAAAAATGATAATATACACTCTAGAAAATAAATTGAATTACGCCTAAAGAGGATAGAATTAATAGTATTATTATAAATGATATACATAATATAACATATATTTTAAAGTAATAACTCTATATATATAAAATAGTAGAATATATATATATATATTACATATTTTATTCAAATCGTATTTAATTTGACTTTAACGTTATGGGAGTAGATAGTTAAAGGAGATATCGATAATAAATGTATATATAATGAGATAATATAAAATACTGAAAATATATAATTGAATGTAACATTATAATACAATAATATAAATATAAAGTATCAAAAATTATACTGAATATTATAAAGTAATTTTATAAATACATATAGATATCATCAGCGAAAGAAAATAACAAAAAACTTATCTCGCTATTAGTGAAAATAAGGTTACTATATATTGTAATTAGCAATTTTAAATGATTGATATGTATATATCTTTATTTCTAATTGAAATTTTCAATATCTATAGCTATTATCGACTGAAACAAAGCTAATAAGCTCACAAGTGACCTAGCTATTAGCGAAAATAAGGTTACTATATATATTATAATTAGGAAAATAAAATGATTGACGTAATATATTAATACCCAAACCCAAATTTGGGTTTGGGTTTGGGTTTGGATATTAATTATTAGTAAATATATTAACTAATCTTTAAATTACGTATTTCTCCTGTTCAAATTTATTGATTTTTTTATTTCGAATACATATGCGAGTAACATTTAATTATAATAGTTCTTTAATCCTACAATCTCAATGTTTGTGTATTATATTTTGAATTCATTATTATCTTCATATGTATATACACAATTTCTTTATATAATTATTTCTTTAAATTACATATTATCTATATTCAAAATATTTATATATAAATATAAAATATACATTTATAGGAAACTATAATAAATAGCCATACGATGAAAATACAGATGTTCTTCTAATATCCAGAGTAATACCAGATTTGTAGTCGTCATATACGATGTATATATATATATATATATATATATATATATATATTATAGAAGTCAATATAAATTATAAGGAGCTGGTCATTCCTAGGGATTTGGTCAATCCCATATGGGTCTAATAAACCCGAGACCTCCTGTCTGATACCGGTATCATTCTAGTTAACTTGTTTTAATGTATTGAAACTAGTTATATATATATCATATATAACAAAGAATATTTTTATTTTATAATAAATAGTAAAAACTATTTTGATATTTTATTTATCTAATGGTTGTAATTACAATATACACCTCGTAGGCTGCTAGCGACATCAATATTAAAGTACACTTGTGTAATTAAATATTTATTAACCAGTAAAACAATGTTATAATAATGTATACATATTTAAAATGATTAATCATATCAATAGAAATATAAATGCAGTAATGTAATGTATAACTTTAATGAATTAATTTAGTGTATTAATGGGTTAATGTGACGTATTAATTTATTACTGTAATATATTAATATAATTTTTTCAAATAATATATTATTATATTAATGTAATGTATTAACATAATTTCAGTAATGTATTAATGAGATGTTTTAATGCAATGTATTAATATAATGTAATAATATATTAATGTGATGATTAATGTAATGTATTTAAATTTTATATTTAATATAATTAATTTAATATATAATTGTAATATAATAACATAATGTAATATAATAATATCCCAGTTAATAATTGTGAATAAATACTTTGATTAACGCGAGTATTTTTTTTACAAAATATTGTCTAAAATGTACGTATTTGCAGGAAAATTTGGCCATAGTTAAAACTTGGAGTAACACGCGTAAAACTTGGGTTAAAACGCGTAAAAACATACTTAACACGTGTTATAAAACACATAATAACATAAGTAATAAAGTAGTATTTCAAAATAAGACAAAATATATCAATTCAATTTATTTATACAATTCTTTTCGAGTTTCATAAAAATTGACCAATCGCATAGCATAGAATAATTTGATATCCTTTAGTGGATATTTCTTTATGGCACCTGCGTAAATACAACATGTTCATATAAATACATATACTATTTATATATTTATATGAACATAGAATTTAAAGATAGAAATACTTACTTTATATACTTAAATTATGTATTATTAAAATAATGTATTTCGTTATAAAATAATTGTATACTATATTTTGTATATTCAATATATAATGTTATAATTATTCAAACTAAATATAGTCTGCATATATGGTGTCTTTATAAAGAAACATCTTTCTCCCTGCCCAGAATGATTAAAAGAATATCATACCATAATAGAATACCATATATGTATTGCACGAGAGTGTATTAATCTAATGAAATTAAAATTATAAGTTAATATACAATGTAAACATATAATTTGATCAAAAAATATATATTACTTATATGTACGTACTATTATGATATATATAATACTATTTCATTATTTTAAAATGTATATAAATTAATATAATACGAAAATAAAACGATATAATTTATTTTATACATCCGTTAATTTTAGCGAGTTTCGCGATATTTTTTGCCGGCTCACGGAGCTCACCTCGGTACAATAATGTGATTTTTATACACAAATTATATTAGGGTGGACAGGCGCAAGTTATTATCGATGGCAATATATAAAAGTATAGAGATAAATTTTAATAATTTTATGTATTTTAATTTCTTTGATTAGATGATTTTGCTGACGGAAATTCAGCATAATGCAGTTCATATATTTTATATTCTAGGTGTTAGTGCATTTTAACCCATTAACCATTATATATTTAGTAAATTAGTGTAGTTGGGTAGCAATGCTTTGATCTTTAGTGTTAATGTATAGCAGCACCATTTAGTCAAACCCAAACCCGAATCTATAACCAAATCCAAACCTAAACCCGAAACCAAACTTAAACCCAAAAAAATCTAAATACAAACATAATTATAGAAACCTGGCATTAGATTTATTTTAATTTTTTTTCAAATCCAAACCCAATCAAATCCAAATCTAAACTCAAAACATAAATCCTAACTGTATAATTATAGTGTATACATATAGAATGTCATCTAATTTATTTTAAAATATATAAAAAAAGCCACACGACCAAACGCAAACTACAAATACCATTATTATAGTATATGAATATAGCCTGATATTACATTTAATGTATTCAAAAAATGCCTAGATATAACCCAAATCTAAAACCAAACTAAAACCAAAACATAAACTTAAACTAATTCCAAAACCGAATCCGAATAAAATACATAAACCCAAAATTATATTTATAGTATAGGAACTTAAGGTTAACCTGAAGTCAAATTTATATTAATTTATTCATAAAAACACACAACAAAAATAAAAAACAAAACTTAATACCAAAATATATATATCATACATGATGTGAGTATTGTTATAGTATTGCAGTATAGTGAAGTTAATATATACAATTATCATGATGTAGTCTAAATTAATTACATAAATTAAATTAATATTCAAGTTTACGATTGTATAGTATAGCCTATACCTTCATGTATACTCTAATTTAGATTCCTAAAAACGTCTGCAACATTTGCAGTTCATAAGGCCTGTAGACTGGTGGTTATGTCATAGTATCGCAACATAGTGCAGTACATATATCATATTATAGAAATATATCAGTCATATACAATACACACATGTAAATTCAAGTTTACTCTAGAATAGTATCACCTCTACATTCCTATAAACGTATACAGTGATTGAGAGCGCGGAGTGATTCATCAAAATGCGTGACTCATCTAATTACTCGATTATCGATTTTCGATTTTATAAAATATATAAAATCTATCATCGATTATCTCGCAAGATATTAAATCTAATATCGAACTAAAAGAATGATACAAACAATCGCCATTACATAGAATTTAGATATTTTCAAAATTAATTAAATTAATACCAGAAAATATAAAATGGGTCCAAAAATATAATATATAAAAACTGATTTTCCAACTTTACTAACAATTTACGGAACTAAAAACTGATTTATAGAATATATATAAGTGATTTGTAGTTTTATCAATTATACCAATAGGCTTAAATTTCTAAGGTAAATATTAAATAATTCGATCTAAAACCTATGTGCGAGGAGACATTTTTAAAATTCGTATATGTATGTTTTTGATGAAATAGAAATATTCGTTTTATAGATTATGAAAATAGCAATTTAATAGATATCGGGGAATTGATTTAATTTGTATTAATCTCATTCTGGTCGGCATTAAACGAACGGATCTATTTAATACTGTACATATATTTTAAAACACGTGTTGCGATTTCGAATCTAATAATAGAATAAAACTTAGTAAAGCAATATAAAGATATATATAAAATGATGGATGAATGGATGGATGGGTTAATGGATATATATATATTGATGGATGGATATATGAAAGGATGGATGGATGCATGTATGGCTATACATATAGATGGATGAATGTATTTTAGGATAAATGTGTGAATAAATAGATGAATGAATGGAGTGATTAATGGACGAATGGAATTAAGGGTGGATGGAAGGAAGGGTGGATGGATGGATGTATGGAAATATTAATAGATTGATGGATTGATAGATTGATTGATTGCTGGATGGCTGGATGCATTTTAATAAGTAATATATTTTACGATAGCATAAGTATAATCATGGTAATATAATAGGGGAGAAAATGGATTAATAAATAGAAAATCTATGAAAACAACCCATTTAGCACATGACACCGTTTAACATATTTTTTATTTTATATTCACATTCGTATATATCGGTATAGTGTCGTGTTCAATTTGTATGGGTTCTCGGATGTTTGTATATTTAGAAGCATTGTTTATATATTATTGTATTTTATATAATTCTAAAATTTTAAAATGTATTTTATATATATCACGTACAGATGATTTATTTAGGAGATTTTAGACCTTTAAGATAAAGTGCATTTCAAATATTATCAATTATACCAAATAAAAAATTCCTAATTAGAAATATCTAGCTGGCAATTACACTTATAAATGACGTGCCCGTCAAGAATTGTAAATATTATGATATATTTACTATAAATAGATTTTAATATTTTACTATAAATATATTTTGATTTGAAACTATATATTACAAATGTAATGACTAAATTACAACAACTGCATATATTATTAATTGGGTCATCTAAAATATATATATGAAAAATATGAATATATATATATATATATATATATATAGTAAATGTATTATCACATAGATATAATTTTAAAAATTACATATAATGATACATAATATACTATCATAAATGAATTAATTGTATATATGTCTGAATTTGCAATATAATGCACGACATTGACAGTATATTATAAATTATAATAAAAAATAATAATCAAATGTGGATTAAATTATATAATCTGAATTTGATTAATTTAATATAATTTAACATTATAATAATTTAAATAAGTAAACTATTATGCTATATAGCCTATATATAGAATACAAATTAGATATTACATAGTTAATTTATTAATTATATCATCTACATCTATTTCAAAATTTTTTTTTTCCGCACATATTAGAGAATTTTAGGTTTAGAATAATGTATATAAATCAAAAAAAGTCATAATTAAAAATAAATAATAGAATTTAAATGAAGGTTACTATTATACTAATAATAATATACAATATGAATAATATATTATTTTTATATAATCATTTTTTTCCATTTAATTATAAAGAACCCTATACAAATTGCGTAGCAGGACAAATTGCTTATTAGATATTACTATATATATATACATATATATATATATATATATATATATATATATATATATATATATTACATCGTGGTAACATCGATGTATATAATATTGTAACAACATTAAGTAAAATATTGTTATTATATTTTATAATATATTTATTCCATAATTTGAAGTTAACAAATTACTATTTACGATATCAATAATTTATAAAATATATTAATTTATAATATTAGTGATATATATATATGCATTTTTATGAATATAATTGATGTGTGATAAATTAATTAAAGTTACAAGTTTAATATTAAATATAACTAGAATTGCTATATATACACACACTCACACATACTACAATAATATCACACCTTCTAAATTATTATAATTAATATTATATGCATCTAACTAGACAAAAGCCTTGACATCTATGTTCAAATAAATATAATACACATACTCATATATCTAACTTAACCTTACTTTATATCTAACTTATCTTAACCTTATCTAACTTATTTTTTACCCTATATCTAAACTAACTCTACCTTATACCTAACTTAACTATACATTATATCTAACTTAACTTAACTTTAACTTTAAATCTAACTTCACATTATATCTAATTTAACTTTACATTATATCGAACTTAACTTTACCTTATATCTAACTAAACTTTACTTTATATCTAACTTATTTTTACCTCAACCTTATATCTAACTTAAATCTACATTATATCTAACTTAATTCTACCGTATATATAACTTAACCTTATATCTAACTTATTTTTACCTTATATCTAAACTAACTCTACCTTATATCTAACTATATTTTTCATTATATCTAACTTAACTTTACCTTATCTAACTTATCTAACTTATCTTAACCTTATATCTAACTTAACTTTATCTTATATCTAACTTAACTTTACCTTATATCTAATTTAATTTATATTATATCTAACTTAATTTTACCTTATATCTAACTTATCTTAACCTTATATCTAACTTAACTTTATCTTATATCTAACTTAACTTTATCTTATATCTAACTTAAATCTACATTATATCTAACTTAATTCTACCGTATATATAACTTAACTTTATATATAACTTATTATTACCTTATATCTAAACTAACTCTACCTTATATCTAACTTAATTGTTCAATATATCTAACTTAATTTTACCTTATATCTAACTTATCTTAACCTTATATCTAACTTTACTTTACCTTATATCTAACTTAAATCTACCTTATATCTAAACTAACTCTATCTTATATTAATGTAGTAAATGAATGTAGTATTGTATTTATTTAAAATATTTATATAATATATAAATGTATTATTTTATTAATGTATAAATATGATGTATTAATGTAATGTATATATAAATTAATGTATTATATTAATATATGAATGCAATGTAGTAATGTATTAATTTAATAGTATATTAATGTATTAATGTATTAATATCATATTAATGTATTAATGTAGTAGTGCATTAATGTAATGGATTAAAGTAGTAATGTATTAATGTTATATATTATTGAAGTAATGCATTATAGTAATCTATTAATTTATTAATATAATAATATAATGTAATGTATAATTATATTAATGTTTTAATTTAGTAATGTAATGCGTTAATGTATTCATGAAATATATTCATTTAATGTATTCATGAAATATATTCATTTAATGTATTCATGTAATGTATTCATGTAATGTATTCATGTAATGTATTCATGTAATGTATTCATGTAATGTATTAATATAATATATTCATGCAATGAATTCATGTAATGTATTAATGTAATGTATACGTGTAATGTATTCATGTAATGTATTCATGTAATGTATTCATGTAATGTATTCATGTAATGTATTCATTTAATGTATTCATGTAATGTATTCATGTAATGTATTCATGTAATGTATTCATGTAATGTATTCATGTAATGTATTCATGTAATGGATTCATGTAATGCATTTATGTAATGTATTCATGTAATGTATTCATGTAATGTATTCATGTAATGTATTCATGTAATGTATTCATGTAATGTATTCATGTAATATAATGTGTATTTTATAATTCAATTTTAATAGTTTTTGCTTTAATTAACCAATTGTAATTACCAATATTAAAATTAAATATGAATTATATATAAATCAAGTATCATAATTATTTACATATCAATATTGGCATTTTTTTTAAAAATAAAGATGCTTTCAACAATTTCTGTCTGGTTTAAAATAACTATTTTTGACCGATGAATTTAGTAAACTCCTTCTGACGTATCATCTGAAATGAAATATAAGTAGACTATATTCATATCAATGTATTATTTATAATGTAAAAGATTTCAATAAAATATATATGTATTATATTTATTAATCTATAAATCACATGCCTTTTTTCCGAATGAAATCAATAATATCATTATAAAACTATATCTAATGTTAATATTAATCTGATTTTGTTTAATAATTGAATCTGTTATATTTTTTAATAGTTATATCGTAGAAAATACTTATTTTTTTATTTTATAATTAAATTATATTTATTATTTAGAAACATTTATACAATAATTAAAGAAAAGTTAATAGGCTTAAAAATTATAATATAATTTAATAAATAAATTAAGAATAACATGTCGTCATCAGTATTATCATTATCATTCTCACTGATACATTTTAAAAATTATTTGTGTGTTCAACATTGCCATTGTCTACATCACAGTTAATATTGAATAATAAAATTATTAAAAATTTAACTGATATTATAATTGTCTACATTTTCTACATCACAGTTAATATTGAATAATAAAATTATTAATAATTTTAACTGATAGTATAATTAATAATATAATTATATTTATTTTCTAGAATATGAATTCGTTAATTATAATTATAGTGATTAATTAATATAATTTGTATAAATATTAATTACCTTAATTATATACTGATTAATATATTCAATAGTACTTATTGATGTTTCAAATAGATAATCTAGGTTGGACATATTTCATAAATAAAGTAAAAATATAATTTGCTATAGTATTCCGGATAGTGTAAATTGTACACTAATCTATTAAAAATTAAATTTACAATTTGATATATGTAAGTAAGGCCTTCTTAGTAATTAGTACGTTTTCGATATTTGTCAATTACAGTATATTACGATAAGGTTTGAATATATCTATAATCTGTCAACAATATTATTCTCATATATTACTGTATATTTATTACTATATTAGCTAAAACAGTTTCTCACTTTTTCTAATCTTATTTATTGTTCTATTTGATATTTTAATAATATATATATCCCCAATATTTAATAATGTTAATTATGATATATCGGTAACATATGTTGTACATATTATAATTATACATATTATAATTTTGTTACTGCATTTATTCTCTTTCCTATAAATAAATTAAAAACAGACAATGTTATAAACATAAAGCTCATTAGATTAGGATATAGTTGTTTAGTTTAATTCTAACCAAAATCTATTATTTACTTATACAAGTTTAATTATTTCAAATAAAATAAAAATATTATTTATTTTCATTTATATGTCTATGTTTGTTTTTATTTTAAACTCTTTGTTTACAGTGTATACTTATTTATTTAGAAATTCAAATTAAAAAATGTAAAAGTTAACTTAAATTAAAAATAACAATGGTAACAAAAACCGAATCTGGATTAAATGTTAATATACATCCTATAATATAATCATTATTCCGACTCAATTCCATTTGGATTAATTTTTTGACATCATCTCACTAAGTGTAAAAACATCTTTAGGCATGCATTCGAAATCATTGTTCGCATTTATTTGAACATGCAATCAATATATAAAATAATATATATTCGGTTGAAATTCACTTTAACGAGAGTTAGAAATATACGGAAATTGCACGTGAAAATTCTGGGGGTAATGCCACGATATATAAAATAATATGTACAATAATGAAATTAATAAGATATATCCTATCAACTATACACATGTGATTCATGAAGATCGAATATTTAAAACTACACCTAATAAAACATATTTTATATAACATAACAGATAAATAGAATGTAGTCTATATATTCTACTATAATGATATAATAGTATAATATTATATTATATTATACTTTTATACTATTGTATTTTTACTATAATATAATATTTATTATATTCATTATTAAGCATACGATGTAAGAATAGTATATGCATATAATAGCATGCATACTTTTAAAGTTAATACATCATATATGTTAACTAAATAGCCATATATATTATAAAACTAAAATTTCTACATAGTATATTAAATATACCATATATATTGAATTACCATATGTAGCCAGAAAATACAATGATGTAATAGTTATGTAGAATCCTTTGAAGTATTAATAAAATATTAAAATAATTTAAAAGTAATAATTAAATGCAAAAAATTAAATTATCTAGATAGTTTAATCTATGGTAGACATAGTGATTTATACATCTTTATAAGATGAAACTGGTGATTCAATTTATGGTATAATGTCATCATTTATTGACTTGATTATAGAAATATGTATGCGCTCATTTTAATGTAGAATTTTTTCGAAGCTGATAATATAAAACTATTTATCATGTCCAAAAATTAATTTTGTCTGCATAAATTTTTTGAATAAGTTAATATAACTTTGACGCCAGATTAAGTTCATATACTATAATTATATTGTTTGAGTTTATGTTTTTGGTTTGGATTCTGTTTAGGACTTTTAAGTCCTAAAACTATAGTTTTAGATTTGAGTTTAGTTTTAGGTTTGGATTTGAATTTGTATTTGTGATTATTTCTGAGGTTTTTTTACAAACAAAATAGTATATATTTAATCTCAGGCTATCTTCATAAACAAATAATTATAATGTTTGGTTTTAGGGTTCGTTTTGGATATATGTTAGGGT
This sequence comes from Osedax frankpressi, assembly GCA_964035775.1. Lineage (NCBI taxonomy): Eukaryota > Metazoa > Annelida > Polychaeta > Sabellida > Siboglinidae > Osedax > Osedax frankpressi. The sequence continues at coordinate 2,284,963 of OZ038314.1, forward strand.
TTGGGTTTAGTTCTTTATAGTTTTTTTTAAAAGTAAAATAATATATATTTAATCTCGGGCTATGTTTATATAATATAATTATAATATTTTGTTTAAGTTTGGTTCTATGTGGGGTTTTGAATAAATTAAAATAAATTTGATGCCAGGAAATGTTTATAAACTATAATTATATTATTTGTTTTTGGTTTTTGGCTTGGGTTTGATTCTGTGTAGGCTTTTTTTTAGAATGCATTACAATACATTTTAATGCTGAGATATATTCAAATACTATAATTATAATTTGGGGGTTTGAACTTTGGTTTGGTTCTGTGTGGATTTTTTTAAAATAAATTAAATTAAATTTGATGCCAGGATATGTTCATATCCTATAATTATAACATTTTATTTTGGTTTTAGGTTATGTGGACTTTTTTAAAGTATATTAAAATACATTTTATGTCAAGCTATGTTCAAATACTTTAAATATAATGTTTGGGTTTTGGTTTGGGTATTGGTTTGGGTTTAGTTCTTTGTAGGTTTTTTTATATAAAATAATATAAATTTGATGCTAGGGTATGTTTATATACTATACTTAGAATATTTTCATTTAAGTTTTTGATTGGTTTTAATTTTTATATATGTTTTTTAAAAAATATATTTAATGTTCATAAACGAACATATCGTATAATACATTTTATTTATGTTATAAATATGTTATATAAACACTACTAGCTGAACACTACTAGCCCAACACTACTAGCTGAACACTACTAGTTCAACATTACTAGCTAAACACTAATAGCTCAACACTACTAACTCAACACTACTAACTGAACACTACTAGCTCAACACTACTAGCTCAACACTACTAGCTAAACACTACTAGCTGAACACTACTAGCTGAACACTACTAGCTGAACACTATTAGCCCAACACTACTAGCTAAACACTACTAGCTAAACACTACTAACTCAACACTACTAGCTAAACACTACTAGCTAAACACTACTAGCTCAACACTACTAGCTGAATACTAATAGCTATACACTACTAACTGAACACTACTAGCTCAACACTACTAGCTAAACACTACTAGCTCAACACTACTAGCTTAACACTACTAGCTCAACACTACTAGCTCAACACTACTAGCTCAACACTACTAGCTCAACACTACTAGCTCAACACTACTAGCTCAACACTACTAGCTCAACACTACTAGCTCAACACTACTAGCTCAACACTACTAGCTCAACACTAATAGCTGAACACTACTAGTTGAACACTACTAGCTGAACACTACTAGCTCAACACTACTAGCTGAACACTACTAGCTGAACACTACTAGCCCAACACTACAAGCTGAACACTACTAGTTCAACACTACTAGCTAAACACTAATAGATCAACACTACTAACTCAACACTATTAACTGAACACTATTAACTGAACAATACTAGCTGAACACTACTAGCTGAATACTACTAGCTAAACACTACTAGCTGAACACTACTAGCTGAACACTACTAACTAAACACTAATAGCTCAACACTACTAGCTAAACACTACTAACTGAATACTACTAGCTAAACACTACTAACTCAACACTACTAGCTGAACACTACTAGCTCAACACTACTATCTAAACACTACTAGCTTAACACTACTAGCTAAACACTACTAACTGAACACTACTAGCTGAACACTACTAGCTAAACACTACTAGCTGAACACTACTAACTAAACACTAATAGCTCAACACTACTAGCTAAACACTACTAGCTGAACACTACTAGCTAAACACTTCTAACTCAACACTACTAGCTGAACACTACTAGCTCAACACTACTAGCTAAACACTACTAGCTAAACACTACTAGCTTAACACTACTAGCTAAACACTACTAGCTTAACACTACTAGCTGAACACTACTAGCTAAACACTACTAACTCAACACTACTAGCTGAACACTACTAACTCAACACTACTAGCTCAACACTACTAGCTCAACACTACTAGCTTAACACTACTAGCTCAACACTACTATCTGAACACTACTAGCTCAACACTACTAGCTGAACACTAATAGCTGAACACTAATAGCTCAACACTACTAGCTAAACATTACTAGCTGAACACTACTAGCTAAACACTTCTAACTCAACACTACTAGCTGAACACTACTAGCTCAACACTACTAGCTAAACACTACTAACTCAACACTACTAGCTGAATACTACTAGCTAAACACTACTAGCTGAACACTACTAGCTGAACACTACTAGCCCAACACTACTAGCTAAATAACTACTAGCTGAACACTACTAACTAAACACTAATAGCTCAACACTACTAGCTAAACACTACTAGCTGAACACTACTAACTCAACACTAATAGCTCAACACTACTAGCTAAACACTACTAGCTGAACACTACTAGCTAAACACTACTAGCTGAACACTACTAGCTGAACACTACTAGCCCAACACTACTAGCTAAATAACTACTAGCTGAACACTACTAACTAAACACTAATAGCTCAACACTACTAGCTGAACACTACTAGCTAAACACTACTAGCTCAACACTACTAGCTAAACACTACTAGCTCAACACTACTAGCTTAACACTACTAGCTCAACACTATTAGCTCAACACTAATAGCTGAACACTACTAGCTGAACACTACTAGCTTAACACTACTAACTGAATACTACTAACTGAACACTACTAGCTTAACACTACTAGCTCAACACAACTAGCTCAACACTACTAGCTTAACACTACTAGCTCAATACTACTAGCTCAACACTACTAGCTCAACACTACTAGCTCAACACTACTAGCTCAACACTACTAGCTCAACACTACTAGCTCAACACTACTAGCTCAACACTACTAACTCAACACTATTAACTGAACACTATTAACTAAACAATACTAGCTGAACACTACTAGCCCAACACTAATAATTAAACACTACTAACTGAACACTACTAGCTAAACACTACTAGCTGAACACTACTAGCTAAACACTACTAACTCAACACTACTAGCTGAACACTACTAGCTAAACACTACTAGCTCAACACTACTAGCTAAACACTACTAGCTAAACACTACTAACTGAACACTATTAACTCAACACTACTAGCTAAACACTACTAGCTCAACACTACTAGCTGAACACTACTAGCTAAACACTACTAACTGAACACTACTAGCTCAACACTACTAGCTGAACACTACTAGCTCAACACTACTAGCTTTAAACTACTAGCTCAACACTACTAGCTCAACACTACTAGCTGAACACTACTAGTTCAACATTACTAGCTAAACACTAATAGCTCAACACTACTAACTGAATACTACTAGTTCAACACTACTAGCCCAACACTACTAGCTGAATACTACTAGTTCAACACTACTAGCTTTAAACTACTAGCTCAACACTACTAGCTCAACACTACTAGCTGAACACTACTAGCTCAACACTATTAACTGAACACTGCTAGCTGAACACTACTAACTGAACACTACTAGCTGAACACTACTAGCCCAACACTACTAGCTGAATACTACTAGTTCAACACTACTAGCTAAACACTAATAGCTCAACACTACTAACTCAACACTACTAACTGAACACTACTAGCTGAACACTACTAGCTGAACACTACTAGCCCAACACTATTAGCTAAACACTACTAGCTGAACACTACTAACTAAACACTAATAGCTTAACACTACTAGCTAAACACTACTAGCTCAACACTACTAGCTAAACACTACTAGCTGAACACTACTAGCTAAACACTACTAACTCAACACTACTAGCTGAACACTACTAGCTAAACACTACTAGCTCAACACTACTAGCTAAACACTACTAGCTAAACACTACTAGCTAAACACTACTAACTGAACACTATTAACTCAACACTACTAGCTTAACACTACTAGCTGAACACTACTAACTAAACACTAATAGCTTAACACTACTAGCTAAACACTACTAACTGAACACTACTAACTCAACACTACTAGCTAAACACTACTAGCTAAACACTACTAGCTCAACATTACTAGCTAAACACTACTAGCTAAACACTACTAACTGAACACTATTAACTCAACACTACTAGCTTAACACTACTAGCTAAACACTACTAACTCAACACTACTAGCTGAACACTACTAGCTAAACACTACTAGCTCAACACTACTAGCTTAACACTACTAGCTCAACACTACTAGCTCAACACTAATAGCTGAACACTACTAGTTGAACACTACTAGCTGAACACTACTAGCTCAACACTACTAGCTGAACACTACTAGCTGAACACTACTAGCCCAACACTACAAGCTGAACACTACTAGTTCAACACTACTAGCTAAACACTAATAGATCAACACTACTAACTCAACACTATTAACTGAACACTATTAACTGAACAATACTAGCTGAACACTACTAGCTGAACACTACTAGCTAAACACTACTAGCTGAACACTACTAGCTGAACACTACTAACTAAACACTAATAGCTCAACACTACTAGCTAAACACTACTAGCTGAACACTACTAGCTCAACACTACTAGCTCAACACTACTAGCTCAACACTACTAGCTCAACACTATTAACTGAACACTATTAACTAAACAATACTAGCTCAACACTACTAGCTCAACACTACTAGCTCAACACTACTAACTCAACACTATTAACTGAACACTATTAACTGAACAATACTAGCTGAACACTACTAGCTGAACACTACTAGCTAAACACTACTAGCTGAACACTACTAGCTGAACACTACTAACTAAACACTATTAACTGAACACTATTAACTAAACAATACTAGCTGAACACTACTAGCCCAACACTAATAATTAAACACTACTAACTGAACACTACTAGCTAAACACTACTAGCTGAACACTACTAGCTAAACACTACTAACTCAACACTACTAGCTGAACACTACTAGCTAAACACTACTAGCTCAACACTACTAGCTAAACACTACTAGCTAAACACTACTAACTGAACACTATTAACTCAACACTACTAGCTAAACACTACTAGCTCAACACTACTAGCTGAACACTACTAGCTAAACACTACTAACTGAACACTACTAGCTCAACACTACTAGCTGAACACTACTAGCTCAACACTACTAGCTTTAAACTACTAGCTCAACACTACTAGCTCAACACTACTAGCTGAACACTACTAGTTCAACATTACTAGCTAAACACTAATAGCTCAACACTACTAACTCAACACTATTAACTGAACACTGCTAGCTGAACACTACTAACTGAACACTACTAGCTGAACACTACTAGCCCAACACTACTAGCTGAATACTACTAGTTCAACACTACTAGCTAAACACTAATAGCTCAACACTACTAACTCAACACTACTAACTGAACACTACTAGCTGAACACTACTAGCTGAACACTACTAGCCCAACACTATTAGCTAAACACTACTAGCTGAACACTACTAACTAAACACTAATAGCTTAACACTACTAGCTAAACACTACTAGCTCAACACTACTAGCTAAACACTACTAGCTGAACACTACTAGCTAAACACTACTAACTCAACACTACTAGCTCAACACTACTAGCTGAACACTACTAGCTCAACACTACTAGCTAAACACTACTAGCTAAACACTACTAGCTTAACACTACTAGCTAAACACTACTAACTGAACACTATTAACTCAACACTACTAGCTTAACACTACTAGCTGAACACTACTAACTAAACACTACTAGCTCAACACTACTAGCTAAACACTACTAGCTCAACACTACTAGCTAAACACTACTAGCTAAACACTACTAGCTAAACACTACTAACTGAACACTATTAACTCAACACTACTAGCTTAACACTACTAGCTGAACACTACTAACTAAACACTAATAGCTTAACACTACTAGCTAAACACTACTAACTGAACACTACTAACTCAACACTACTAGCTAAACACTACTAGCTAAACACTACTAGCTAAACACTACTAACTGAACACTATTAACTCAACACTACTAGCTTAACACTACTAGCTAAACACTACTAACTCAACACTACTAGCTGAACACTACTAGCTAAACACTACTAGCTCAACACTACTAGCTGAATACTAATAGCTATACACTACTAACTGAACACTACTAGCTCAACACTACTAGCTAAACACTACTAGCTCAACACTACTAGCTTAACACTACTAGCTCAACACTACTAGCTAAACACTAATAGATCAACACTACTAACTCAACACTATTAACTGAACACTATTAACTGAACAATACTAGCTGAAAACTACTAGCTGAACACTACTAGCTAAACACTACTAGCTGAACACTACTAGCTGAACACTACTAACTAAACACTAATAGCTCAACACTACTAACTCAACACTACTAGCTGAACACTACTAGCTCAACACTACTATCTAAACACTACTAGCTTAACACTACTAGCTAAACACTACTAACTGAACACTACTAGCTGAACACTACTAGCTAAACACTACTAGCTGAACACTACTAACTAAACACTATTAACTGAACACTAATAGCTAAACACTACTAACTGAATACTACTAGCTGAACACTACTAGCTAAACACTACTAGCTGAACACTACTAACTAAACACTAATAGCTCAACACTACTAGCTAAACACTACTAGCTGAATACTACTAGCTAAACACTACTAACTCAACACTACTAGCTGAACACTACTAGCTCAACACTACTATCTAAACACTACTAGCTTAACACTACTAGCTAAACACTACTAACTGAACACTACTAGCTGAACACTACTAGCTAAACACTACTAGCTGAACACTACTAACTAAACACTAATAGCTCAACACTACTAGCTAAACACTACTAGCTGAACACTACTAGCTAAACACTTCTAACTCAACACTACTAGCTGAACACTACTAGCTCAACACTACTAGCTAAACACTACTAGCTAAACACTACTAGCTTAACACTACTAGCTAAACACTACTAGCTTAACACTACTAGCTGAACACTACTAGCTAAACACTACTAGCTCAACACTACTAGCTGAACACTACTAGCTAAACACTACTAACTCAACACTACTAGCTCAACACTACTAGCTCAACACTACTAGCTCAACACTACTATCTGAACACTACTAGCTCAACACTACTAGCTGAACACTAATAGCTGAACACTAATAGCTCAACACTACTAGCTAAACACTACTAGCTGAACACTACTAGCTAAACACTTCTAACTCAACACTACTAGCTGAACACTACTAGCTCAACACTACTAGCTAAACACTACTAACTCAACACTACTAGCTCAATACTACTAGCCCAACACTACTAGCTGAACACTACTAGCTAAACACTACTAGCTCAACACTACTAGCTAAACACTACTAACTCAACACTACTAGCTCAATACTACTAGCTCAACACTACTAGCTGAACACTACTAGCTAAACACTACTAGCTCAACACTACTAGCTAAACACTACTAGCTCAACACTACTAGCTTAACACTACTAGCTCAACACTATTAGCTCAACACTAATAGCTGAACACTACTAGCTGAACACTACTAGCTTAACACTACTAACTGAATACTACTAACTGAACACTACTAGCTTAACACTACTAGCTCAACACTACTAGCTCAACACTACTAGCTTAACACTACTAGCTCAATACTACTAGCTCAACACTACTAGCTCAACACTACTAGCTCAACACTACTAGCTCAACACTACTAGCTCAACACTACTAGCTCAACACTACTAACTCAACACTATTAACTGAACACTATTAACTAAACAATACTAGCTGAACACTACTAGCCCAACACTAATAATTAAACACTACTAGCTGAACACTACTAGCTAAACACTACTAACTCAACACTACTAGCTGAACACTACTAGCTAAACACTACTAGCTGAACACTACTAGCTAAACACTACTAGCTCAACACTACTAGCTGAACACTACTAGCTAAACACTACTAACTGAACACTACTAGCTCAACACTACTAGCTGAACACTACTAGCTCAACACTACTAGCTTTAAACTACTAGCTCAACACTACTAGCTCAACACTACTAGCTGAACACTACTAGCTCAACACTACTAGCTTTAAACTACTAGCTAAACACTAATAGCTCAACACTACTAACTCAACACTATTAACTGAACACTGCTAGCTGAACACTACTAACTGAACACTACTAGCTGAACACTATTAGCCCAACACTACTAGCTGAATACTACTAGTTCAACACTACTAACTCAACACTACTAGCTGAACACTACTAGCTAAACACTACTAGCTCAACACTACTAGCTAAACACTACTAGCTAAACACTACTAACTGAACACTATTAACTCAACACTACTAGCTTAACACTACTAGCTGAACACTACTAACTAAACACTAATAGCTTAACACTACTAGCTAAACACTACTAACTGAACACTACTAGCTAAACATTACTAGCTCAACACTACTAGCTGAACACTACTAACTAAACACTACTAGCTAAACACTACTAGCTAAACACTACTAACTGAACACTATTAACTCAACACTACTAGCTTAACACTACTAGCTGAACACTACTAACTAAACACTAATAGCTTAACACTACTAGCTAAACACTACTAACTGAACACTACTAGCTAAACATTACTAGCTCAACACTACTAGCTGAACACTACTAGCTAAACACTACTAACTGAACACTACTAGCTCAACACTACTAGCTGAACACTACTAGCTCAACACTACTAGCTTTAAACTACTAGCTCAACACTACTAGCTCTACACTACTAGCTGAACACTACTAGTTCAACACTACTAGCTAAACACTAATAGCTCAATACTACTAACTCAACACTATTAACTGAACACTATTAACTGAACAATACTAGCTGAACACTACTAGCTGAACACTACTAACTGAACACTACTAGCTCAACACTACTAGCTGAACACTACTAACTGAACACTAATAGCTGAACACTACTAGCTGAACACTACTAGCTGAACACTACTAGCTCAACACTACTAGTTGAACACTAATAGCTGAACACTAATAGCCCAACACTAATAATTAAACACTACTAGCTGAACACTACTAGCTCAACACTACTAGTTGAACACTAATAGCTGAACACTACTAGCCCAACACTAATAATTAAACACTACTAGCTGAACACTACTAGCTCAACACTACTAGTTGAACACTAATAGCTGAATACTACTAGCCCAACACTAATAATTAAACACTACTAGCCGAACACTAATAGCTCAACAATACTAACTCAACACTACTAGCTGAACACTACTAGCCCAACACTACTAGCTAAACACTACTAACTGAACACTACTAGCTGAACACTACTAGCTAAACACTACTAACTCAACACTACTAGCTGAACACTACTAGCTAAACACTACTAGCTCAACACTACTAGCTAAACACTACTAACTGAACACTATTAACTCAACACTACTAGCTCAACACTACTAGCTAAACACTACTAACTCAACACTACTAGCTGAATACTACTAGCTAAACACTACTAGCTGAACACTACTAGCTGAACACTACTAGCCCAACACTACTAGCTAAATAACTACTAGCTGAACACTACTAACTAAACACTAATAGCTCAACACTACTAGCTAAACACTACTAGCTGAACACTACTAGCTAAAAACTACTAACTCAACACTAATAGCTCAACACTACTAGCTAAACACTACTAGCTGAACACTACTAGCTAAACACTACTAGCTGAACACTACTAGCTGAACACTACTAGCCCAACACTACTAGCTAAATAACTACTAGCTGAACACTACTAACTAAACACTAATAGCTCAACACTACTAGCTGAACACTACTAGCTAAACACTACTAGCTCAACACTACTAGCTAAACACTACTAGCTCAACACTACTAGCTTAACACTACTAGCTCAACACTATTAGCTCAACACTAATAGCTGAACACTACTAGCTGAACACTACTAGCTTAACACTACTAACTGAATACTACTAACTGAACACTACTAGCTTAACACTACTAGCTCAACACTACTAGCTCAACACTACTAGCTTAACACTACTAGCTCAATACTACTAGCTCAACACTACTAGCTCAACACTACTAGCTCAACACTACTAGCTCAACACTACTAGCTCAACACTACTAGCTCAACACTACTAACTCAACACTATTAACTGAACACTATTAACTAAACAATACTAGCTGAACACTACTAGCCCAACACTAATAATTAAACACTACTAACTGAACACTACTAGCTAAACACTACTAGCTGAACACTACTAGCTAAACACTACTAACTCAACACTACTAGCTGAACACTACTAGCTAAACACTACTAGCTCAACACTACTAGCTAAACACTACTAGCTAAACACTACTAACTGAACACTATTAACTCAACACTACTAGCTAAACACTACTAGCTCAACACTACTAGCTGAACACTACTAGCTAAACACTACTAACTGAACACTACTAGCTCAACACTACTAGCTGAACACTACTAGCTCAACACTACTAGCTTTAAACTACTAGCTCAACACTACTAGCTCAACACTACTAGCTGAACACTACTAGTTCAACATTACTAGCTAAACACTAATAGCTCAACACTACTAACTCAACACTATTAACTGAACACTGCTAGCTGAACACTACTAACTGAACACTACTAGCTGAACACTACTAGCCCAACACTACTAGCTGAATACTACTAGTTCAACACTACTAACTCAACACTACTAGCTGAACACTACTAGCTAAACACTACTAGCTCAACACTACTAGCTAAACACTACTAGCTAAACACTACTAACTGAACACTATTAACTCAACACTACTAGCTTAACACTACTAGCTGAACACTACTAACTAAACACTAATAGCTTAACACTACTAGCTAAACACTACTAACTGAACACTACTAGCTAAACATTACTAGCTCAACACTACTAGCTGAACACTACTAACTAAACACTACTAGCTAAACACTACTAGCTAAACACTACTAACTGAACACTATTAACTCAACACTACTAGCTTAACACTACTAGCTGAACACTACTAACTAAACACTAATAGCTTAACACTACTAGCTAAACACTACTAACTGAACACTACTAGCTAAACATTACTAGCTCAACACTACTAGCTGAACACTACTAGCTAAACACTACTAACTGAACACTACTAGCTCAACACTACTAGCTGAACACTACTAGCTCAACACTACTAGCTTTAAACTACTAGCTCAACACTACTAGCTCTACACTACTAGCTGAACACTACTAGTTCAACACTACTAGCTAAACACTAATAGCTCAATACTACTAACTCAACACTATTAACTGAACACTATTAACTGAACAATACTAGCTGAACACTACTAGCTGAACACTACTAACTGAACACTACTAGCTCAACACTACTAGCTGAACACTACTAACTGAACACTAATAGCTGAACACTACTAGCTGAACACTACTAGCTGAACACTACTAGCTCAACACTACTAGTTGAACACTAATAGCTGAACACTAATAGCCCAACACTAATAATTAAACACTACTAGCTGAACACTACTAGCTCAACACTACTAGTTGAACACTAATAGCTGAACACTACTAGCCCAACACTAATAATTAAACACTACTAGCTGAACACTACTAGCTCAACACTACTAGTTGAACACTAATAGCTGAATACTACTAGCCCAACACTAATAATTAAACACTACTAGCCGAACACTAATAGCTCAACACTACTAGCTAAACACTACTAGCTGAACACTACTAGCTAAACACTACTAACTCAACACTACTAGCTGAACACTACTAGCTAAACACTACTAGCTCAACACTACTAGCTAAACACTACTAACTGAACACTATTAACTCAACACTACTAGCTAAACACTACTAGCTCAACACTACTAGCTGAACACTACTAGCTGAACACTACTAGCTCAACACTACTAGCTTTAAACTACTAGCTCAACACTACTAGCTCAACGCTACTAGCTGAACACTAATAGTTCAACATTACTAGCTAAACACTAATAGCTCAACACTACTAACTCAACACTATTATTAGCTAGTATTAGTTAGGGGTAATGCCACGATATATAAAATAATATGTACAATAATGCAATTAATAAGATATATTATTAAAATAATTTAAAAGTAATAATTAAATGCAAAAAATTAAATTATCTAGATAGTTTGCTGAGCATATACCATATAAACGGTGATTGTAAAAACATGTACAGTGGCATCCATACTGCAGACCTTTTATTTGGTTGGAATAATCGTTCTTAATGGGAAGTTGCCGTCCTCAATATTTGTATGGTAGATATAGTGATTTATATATCTTTATAAGATGAAACTGGTGATTCAATTTATGGTATAATGTCATCATTTATTGACTTGATTATAGAAATATGTATGCGCTCATTTTAATGTAGAATTTTTTCGATGCTGATAATATAAAACTATTTATCATGTCCAAAAATTAATTTTGTCTGCATAAATTTGACAGTTTAGTGAATATATATGAAGTTACATACATATATTTAAAATTTAGATATTTTTTTTATCAATAAATATATTATCCTTGTATACTAAAAATTTAATAGAGACACAGCTATAAACATGGTAAGGAATAGGGAAATATGTGTCTATATACAATGTAATAACATACACAATACTTGGAACGGTGCCAATATTTTTTGACCTACTTATTGGCAATATATAGATGAATATAGTTAGATGACTATTATTTAGCAATTTATTATAAATGTGTTTATATATGACAATAAAATACTGTATTAAAAAAAACAAGTTTATGTGAATAAATAAATATTTTACTAAATAACTATTATATATAAATATAAAGATGTAACTATATAAATATATATAATATCTTTATACACACATACAAATTAATGAGTTACCTACTATATTGAATGAGTTATTGTTATTGTGATACTATGTAAACTTAAATATGAATTTAAATGTATGCATTGTATAGTACTGCGGTATCATTATAATATGATATATTAAATGCACTATATGCAATACTATAACAATTACTCCCATCATATGGGATAACTAATTTTTGTATTGGGTTTTTGGTTTTTGTTTGTTTCTGTGTAGTTTTTTTTGAATAAATTAATATAACTTTGACACCAGATTAAGTTCATATACTATAATTATATTGTTTGGGTTTATGTTTTTGGTTTGCATTCTGTTTAGGACTTTTAAGTCCTAAAACTATAGTTTTAGATTTGAGTTTAGTTTTAGGTTTGGATTTGAGTTTGTATTTGTGATTATTTCTGAGGTTTTTTTACAAATAAAATAGTATATATTTAATCTCAGGCTATCTTCATAAACAAATAATTATAATGTTTGGTGTTAGGGTTCGTTTTGGATATATGTTAGGGTTTGGGTTTAGTTCTTTATAGTTTTTTTTAAAAGTAAAATAATATATATTTAATCTCGGGCTATGTTTATATAATATAATTATAATATTTTGTTTAAGTTTGGTTCTATGTGGAGTTTTGAATAAATTAAAATAAATTTGATGCCAGGAAATGTTTATAGACTATAATTATATTATTTGTTTTTGGTTTTTGGCTTTGGTTTGATTCTGTGTAGGCTTTTTTTTAGAATACATTACAATACATTTTAATGCTGAGATATATTCATATACTATAATTATAATTTGGGGGTTTGAATTTTGGTTTTGTTCTGTGTGGATTTTTTTAAAATAAATTAAATTAAATTTGATGCCAGAATATGTTCATATCCTATAATTATAACATGTTATTTTGGTTTTAGGTTATTTTTTGGTTTTGGTTTATGTGGACTTTTTTAAAGTATATTAAAATACATTTGATGTCAAGCTATGTTCACATACTATAAATATAATGTTTGGTTTTGGTTTGGGTATGGGTTTGGGTTTAGTTCTTTGTAGGTTTTTTTATATAAAATAATATAAATTTGATGCTAGGGTATGTTTATATACTATACTTAGAATATTTGCATTTAAGTTTTTGATTGGTTTTAATTTTTATATATGTTTTTTAAAAAATATATTTAATGTTCATAAACGAACATATCGTATAATACATTTTATTTATGTTATAAATATGTTATATTAAATCAGTTTCCGATTGCGTTCGCGAAAATTTAGGTATTTAAACACTATATATACATCAATAAGATTATAATATATATAAATATAAATATATACATCTATATATACATAAAATATTCTGCTGATAAAAGAAGGCGTGACTTAATTTTAATCTACGTGTCGACCAATCATCGATTAGACTAATCAACGACGCAAGAGTGGCGCGCGTCGTATATAATGAATCGCAACATTAATTCGCGTTCATTCTAAAATCTACTTATAATATTTAATATCGATTATATATATATATATATATATATATTGATATATATCAATCATTATACACATCTAATCCTAACATTTATTAATTGCATTCGCAATGTCTTGCGCTTGTTGTAAATATACTATCAGTAAACAAGTGAAAATAATTATTCTGAGAAAACCGGCTTCAAAGTTTATGCACTTTTATTATAATTTAAAAATTTATTATGAATAGTAAAAAAATAGTATGGTTTACCATGTTTATTATTATTGAACATATAAATATTCAATGTGATATCTACATATATACTAAACATACGAATATATAAATATACATATATATATATATATTTACATATATATTTATATAAATAAATTTTTCACTAATTTAATATTTTCAAAAAACTTATAAACATGTTATTTATTCAATTTTGATTGCGTTTTTCAATTTGAAATTTCACAACAGTATTAATAACATATAAATTAATCTAAATAGTAAATAATAATAAATTAATTAAAAAATAAATTTATAAAAAAATAAATTAGTTAATATTTGATCACTGCGGTTTCCCCTTAAAGTTAAAGTGTCTTTGCTCAAGTCGATTATATTTATTCGCAATTAATACCCAATTTGAGTTTCCATCAAAAGCTTTTCAATTATCTTATTACTCTAATACCTGTAGCGCATATATCTGATATATTCTAAGTTTAAGTTTCTATTTTAAGGAATACTATATTGTCATATGGTGTTGGGTAAATATGATATTTGGAATATAGTCTATTTGAAATTAAGTAAACTCACATAATAAAAATAAATATCATACATATATTTATCTAAAAATTTATTTATGCTGCATATATTTTATAATCAAGTTAATTATACTGAAGTAACAAATGGTATAGTTTATGTATATATCTTATCTCATTGATAAGTTGGTCAATTTTGTATTATTATGTTTAATTGTTTGATATCTTACACATTTTTATGATCTATATGTTTTGTTTATTATTCTGTTACATAAGTAATAAATTAAATTATATGGATTAATTATTATAGTAATATATATTGTTCAGTTAATATTATATAAATTAAATATTATATTGCTAATTAAAATAATTATTTGTCAACTTTATATAAATGTTTATATAAAACCATTAGAAAGAATCAACATTTTATACCGATTTATTATTTGGCTAGATTTTACTTGATTAAGGTGTACAATTCTATTTAACCTATTTATTAAATAGATATATTATAAATCAAATTTATAAGTTTTATCCTTTCTACTCATGTTAACGAATATTATTATATGTTAATACATAATATTGAAATTCTTTAAATTTTAAAATATTTATATTTTTATATAATTGTAATTCTGATATTTATTTAGTATTGAATTTTATGGAATATATAATTTAATGTGTTAATACATAAACATTGAATTATTGACTTATTCATTATTATATAATCTTGTAAAAATGAGTTATTAATTATTATAATCTAATATTATCAAAGTATTTAATAATCAGTATATTCTATATATCATTTATTTTATAATGCATTGTATTAAAGTTATTACATTTTAAAGTAACATATTAGTTATTTATGTCAAAATATGAGAATATATGAGCAATTAATAAAGTATTTGAAATTATCTAGTGTTATGATAATAATATTATATTACTTTAGTTACTTACTTACATTAAATATAACTACTTATTATTTTACTAGTTGTATATCTTATTTCTATAGTAATTATAATAATTATTATTCATACTTACAGATTACTAATGATAACAGTAGATAACCCAATCCACTCAAATTTCACTGAATCCGCGACAGACTCTCTTGAAATTAACGGTGCAAGCGATTTTACCAAGACACTGTGGAGGTTGCGAAGCTTCAGCTGTTTATGTCGATATTGACGGCAGATTTAATGTTCTCAGAATCACAGCTGTCATCGATTGCTTCAAAATGGT
Organism: Osedax frankpressi; assembly: GCA_964035775.1. Taxonomy (NCBI): domain Eukaryota; kingdom Metazoa; phylum Annelida; class Polychaeta; order Sabellida; family Siboglinidae; genus Osedax; species Osedax frankpressi. The sequence goes on from OZ038314.1 coordinate 2,301,473, forward strand.
TACCTCGGAAGGCTTTTTAGTTGATATTCAAATTGAATCATATACCTATAAATTCGATGCTGAGATAACGTATTCATATGCATAGCGTTTAAGTCTATTTGATCTTATTTTAAACAACATTAAGATATCTAATATAATAAGTTAATATAATACATATACAAATATATAGGCTCTTATACATATATATATATATATATATATATAATAAATTATTTATATAAATTCATTGTATATTTATAAGCTGTATTTGATTTCATGTTGCGTAATATTTTACTACCAGTAATTATCATATAACATTATTTAGTCTGAATCCGAATATAAGAAGACCACTAATCGGCTGACCTTGTTATCTTGTCATAACTCCTATGAAGAATTCATAATCTCTTTACAACAATTAAAATCTGTGTTGGCCTCTTCTCCGCAAATATCCATCATAATTTTATCGGTGAGCATCTTACTTTTAATGTAGACTATTTACTCACGTATACATTAGAATATATATTTAAATATTATTTAGAATGTATTTTAGAATACATATTAGAATACAATTATAATATATATTAAAATATGTATTAGAATGCATATTAGAATATTTATTAGAATACATATTAGAATATATATTAGAATACAATTAGAATATATATTCTAATACAATTAGAATACATATTAGAATATGATTAAAATATATATTAGAATTTATATTAGAATACAATTAGAATATATATTTAAATATATATTAGAATATTTTTTAGAATGTATTTAGAATTCATTTTAGAATACAATTATAATATATATTAGTATATATATTAGAATACATATTATAATATATATTAGAATACAATTAGAATATATATTAGAATACAATTAAAATATATATTAAAATATATATTAGAATACAATTAGAATATAAGTAGAATACAATTATAATACAATTAGAATACAATTATAATACATATTAGAATATATATTAGAATACAATTAGAATATATATTAAAATATATATTAAAATACATATTAGAATATTTATTAGAATATATATTAGAATACAATTAGAATTTATATTAGAATACAATTATAATACAATTAGAATATATATTTAAATATATATTAGAATATGTTTTAGAATGTATTTTAGAATTCATTTTAGAATACAATTATAATATATATTAGTATATATATTAGAATACATATTATAATATATATTAGAATACAATTAGAATATATATTAAAATATATATTAGAATACATATTAGAATATTTATTAAAATACATATTAGAATATATATTAGAATACAATTAGAATATAATTAGAATATATATTAGAATACAATTCGAATACAATTAGAATACAATTAGAATATATATTAGTATATATATATATTAGAATACATTTTATAATATATATTAGAATACAATTAGAATATATATTAAAATATATATTAGAATACATATTAGAATATTTATTAGAATACATATTAAAATATATATTCTAATACAATTAGAATATATTTTAGAATACGATTAAAATATATATTAAAATATATATTAGAATACACTTAGAATATAATTAGAATATATATTAGAATACAATTAGAATATATATTAGAATATATATTAGAATACAATTAGAATACAATTAAAATACATATTAGAATATATATTTGAATACAATTAGAATATATATTAGAATATATATTAGAATATATATTAGAATATTTATTAGAATATATATTAGAATATATATTAGAATACAATTAGAATATATATTAGAATACATATTATAATATATATTAGAATACAATTAGAATAAATATTAGAATACAATTAGAATATATATTAGAATACAGTTAGAATATATATTAGAATACAATTAGAATATATATTAGAATATATTTTAAAATACAATTAGAATATACATTAGAATACAATTAGAATATAAATTAGAATAAAATTAAAATATATATTAGAATAAAATTAGAATATATATTAGAATATATATTAGAATACAATTAGGATATATATTATAATACAATTAGAATATATATTAGAAAACAATTAGAATATATATTAGAATACAATTAGAATACATATTAGAATATAATATAATAGAATAATTAGAATCCCCGGATGATGATGATGAATCAGTGCAGGATAGCAAATTAATTTGCACAACCCAATGTGTTTATTCCTCTTCCACATCTCCATTTTTTCTGCTGTAGTGAATCAGTTCAAAAAGTCTGATGGTTGTGTGTGGAGGCATAGAAAGCTATGTTATAATGTACAAGTTAAGCATATTCACTGATAACTACAATTCATATATTATTTGTTGCTATCTGAAATTCCAAATATTGACCCATATTCATATAATATATTAATAATAAATGGTAATTTAAAAATTATTCCCTAATTATATAATCATTATTAGCTAAATTATTTCAAAATAAAAATTAAGAATAAATTAATATCTTATCGATGAAAGATTAAATTATTTTTTAAGTACAATTTTTAAATATCCACAGTTAATTTGCATTAGTTAAATAAATATTTATTTTTAAATGGTGTAGTGTTCCTAATAATTAATTTAACGCCATCTATATAATTAAGTGCCCCCTATATATAATACAACATTTCTCCATCTAATATAGTACTCCTTATCTATAGCAACATTTGTGAATACTCACTCTTGGATTTCAATGCATGCCTTTGTTCAATTCATGAGATCTCAAAACTATATCCGTTCACGAGTGCCACCTGGCGGAATACCTCATGAATACCGAGTCTACAAATCTGCTATTCAGCTGAAGCATTGCATAGTTTACGAATCAGAGAAATCAACAACTACCTCATGGTTGTTATTGTAACTAATACGGATTTATTGCATGTACATTTAATGTTGTACCTGGGAATGTTAATTAAATTAATATGAATTTATGTTTTATATGATTTGTCATATATAATATTTAAAAGTGCACTAAATAGTTAAAAGTGCTATTAATAGTTAAATATGCTAACATTGAACAGAGAATGAACATCGAAGAAAAGAATTTGATACTGGAAATCACGGAAAGACAAATTGCAGAATCAAAGAGGAGATACAGAAACTAGTCGAGAACCAAAAGTCACTAGAATATGACCAATCACTCTCCAATGACAAATACAAGTTTGTTGCACCAGTGTATACGTTAGTCAATGATTTAATTGTTAAATCTTGCTCATAAGGGAGTATCAGGATGCTGTCTTTAATAAAAATTAATATACATTTATGGAATCAATAATAGATATAGAGGTTTTATATCATTTCTATAAACCATTCATTATTCACAATGTGCCATTTCTCATTGTTATGTCATTATTCCCCTTTTAATTTGATTATAATCGATTTTCTAGATATAAATCAATATTTAGTGTAATACAGTTTAATATAGTTTAATGTTTAATCTAAATGAATTAATTCAGATATATAGATATATAATTAATCAGTGAACGTATATATTATAAGATTTAAATAGATAATATTAAATAAACAAATTATCCCAATTCATTAATTTATATCTTCGATGATTTGAATTTGTACCAGTCTTGCATTGCTCCAAAGAGAATTAACAACTTAAAACGCAACCGTTCCTTTGCTAAAATTGCCACAATTTGTAGTTATCTCAACTCATCTCATAGCTGAAGTTTTGGCATTGCAGAAAGAGATTCAACGCTCTGTCAATGTTTGTTCCTATCTATTCTATACAAATAAATATATTAATTTTATATTTCAACAAATTACAAACATAGTACAAATATACAGAAGATATCTCTAAAGTCGAAAATGGTATTTATTAATAATATAGTATAACATATAATAATATTAATAATTATTTAAGATAATTAAACTCAATGAGGATATAAATAAGCATACATTAAATATTATTAAATAACAAATATTTCATAAATATATTACAATATGTAACTAATAAATTATAAAACAGTTTGTCCAGATGATTTAATCACGTGCAAAGTAGACACGACCGGCTACTTTTCATTAAAAAGCATCGTTAATAGAATAGAAATAAATGAAGATGGACAAGTATCGCAAAAAAATATAACCGAATTTATCTCCGAGTCTACATTTACTGACCACAAATATAGATTAAATAACGGAATAATTAACGAAACAATTGATAAAATAAGCTACGCAGATATTTGGGAAAGTTGGATCAATAATGAAAATTAGATAGTGTTTTAAATTGTTAATATTTATTGAAACATATATTTTTTAAATTAAAATTATGATATATCAAATTTAGATATATAATAGTTTTATTCAGAATATCAATGGTCAACAGAAGAGTTATCGAGATGGATAAACGATACTCTCAAAATGAAAATATTCGATTGGAAGATATTAAAAAATGGTTTACTGTAACATATTTACACCGATTATCGAATGAAGATGATTTTCATTTTATCGAAATCTCTGGAATTACGGACGTCAATAAATTAAAATTATTCAGAGATAAAGTATTATCAAGTATATTTCTCGGGGATTTAATACGTTGATAAACATAACGTTAAATACATACGCATATTATTTTATATAATATATATATATATATATATATATATATATCTATATATATATATATATAAATATAATATTAACATTATAATAATTGTTAATGATTAAGATAGTATTACTATTTATTATATACATAGTGTGTATTAAACTATTTCTATCACTTTATATATTATCAATGATTCTAGAATAAATAGTAAATTAGTGTATCTTTATTAAATTTTCTAATGGGTACACTACTATATTGTGTGATAAAAAAATGAAATCCCAACAAAAAAAGAAACCGTAGTACAGATGTTAAGATATGTAGATAATAGATGATTAAATAATAAGATTATAAGTGATACCTATCGTATACTAAGAATAGACCAATACAACCAAATAGATATTGAACCAGATACCAACAAAAACAGCTTTTAGCTCACGGTGCATGTGTATGTACCTAATAATGGATAGGAGGAGGAAGACGATTGGTTGGTTCTTGGGAGACGGTATTTTATTAAGAAAGAGTATAATGTAGAAATATTTAATTGGGATAAGAAGATGAGATTGTTTGGGGGTTATTTGGTAGATATAAATAATATATTAGTGATAGATAATAATATAGTTTCAGTATGTTCTTAGTCATTGTATATATAGACTATCGTAGACAGCGAGTGAACTGCAGTGATAAACCCGATTATGTCAGCTAAATGATTCACGAGACACAATATTCTCAAGCCTACCATTTGCAAGGCAATCATCGTTGCACTCTACTTAGCAATACTGTCAGCTTGCGAAACACAGGCATTTCCATGGACACATGCATGTGTAAAGGTAACTCTTAGAAATGCGTGTTTAGTTACGGAGTAGAGAAATAGATTATAATTGGGTTTATAGTTAGATATTATAATTTAATGTATAATTATATATAATAATTGGGTATATATATATATAGAGTGAATCACTATTAATAATAGATAATAACGTTGATGGTTTTAATATTCCTAAACTTTTCATTTTAACCCTCACTTGAGACAATTTCGATTATTCATAAAATATATGTTGGAATGCTGATTTGTATTACCTTATATATATTTATATATATATTCTTAATCTCATACGTTTCTATTTATATGAAAGATATATCGTCGAGTAGTCTTTAGGATATTCTTTCATGTGTGAAAATATATTTAATTATATTTTGCGTAATTGACTATGGTATCAAATAAATTGTATTTGTATAAATTTATTTTTAACATAGGTTCGTTGTACCTTCATTAAACTGAGATTTTTTAATATCCATAAACCATTCAATCAATAATACTTATAAATGAATGTTATATATAATGATGAGTCATAAGTTTACGTTTAGCTTTTAACCCAATGGTGATTTTCTCTGTAGATTATTCATGATATATGCGCATTGTATGGTGAATTGCAATACCACATAGTATAACATATATATAATATAAACTAATTAATAATATATATAAACTAATTAATAATAATATAAACTAATTACCAATAAACTAATACACATAATTTATTGATTTAGTAAATAAATAATTGAAGGAATACTATTAAATTATAGATTCAAACGTTTATGCGGCCCAATCCATTGTATCCCCTAACATATAAACCCTGATTATACCTATTCTATTGTAAAATATATTACTCATTAAAACTCATCCAGCAATTAATTAATCCACCAATTCATTCTTATTTCCATACATCCATCCAGCCACCCTTCCTACCATACATCCATCCATACATCCACCTTTACTTCCATGCATCCACCAATCACTCTATTCATCCATCTATATATCCACACATTCATCCATAAATACATTCATCCATATATCCACTTTTATTTATCATGTATCATTATCATTAATGTAATATATAAATATATAATTAATCATATATTTATTATAAAATATTACTTACCTCATTCTGCACTTTATAATATAGTTCCTTATAATTAACTGTTAAATATGAATGAGTTGGTGAGTGCTTAGTGTTAGTATACGAGTACATGAATGTGGTGGTGAGTAAGTGAGTTTTAATATAAATCTTTCATGTGAGAGTAATTCACTATTGAAGTAGCTAAAGTACCCAAAGACTTTTTTATATTTAATTTAGTTTAGTCATGATAATCATGATGATAAAAATTAATATAATGTAATGTAATGTACTTTTAATCCACATTTATTTATAAAATTTAAATAAAAACCATGTTTATAAAATTCGATATATTAATGATTATGTATAAATCATCAATCGGATCTGCATTTTGCTATATTGTATATTAAATACTGGTCAAGCATGGGATAAAATATATAAACTTATATATTAATTTTGTTAGTACTATTACATGTGAATACATACAAAGTATCTCACACAATATATAAAATATATTATATAATAATATAAATTTTATAATATATGTCTATTTTGTTAACATATATGATTTATATGCATATAATATACATACATGTTATGCGTAATAATGAATATAATATATTTTTATACTATTATTTCAATATAGTAGAATATATAGAATGAACTCTATTTATGGTATGTTATTTGAGTGAGTGAGTGAGTGAGTGAGTGAGTGAGTGAGTGAGTGAGTGAGTGAGTGAGTGAGTGAGTGAGTGAGTGAGTGAGTGAGTGAGTGAGTGAGTGAGTGAGTGAGTGAGTGAGTGAGTGAGTGAGTGAGTGAGTGAGTGAATGAATGGTAGATATATAATCTGCATTTTTATGAAACTAATTTCTCTTCATTTTGTTGAATATTTAGTTTTAAAATAAATATAAAAATATACTATATAGTGTACTATATATTGGAAATATTGTATATATTAATAATATTATATATATATAATTATATATATTAAATATTAAATATATAGTGTATAAGGAAATATTATGTAAGTGAGAACATATTCTATCATATTCACAATCATAGTAATGTATAATTTAATAATCGATCTTAAAATAGCAACGATCTTTTGTACATATTTCTATTAGCAATTAAATAGCAATATTGTATCTCAAATTGCATCTAATTTCTATTTATTTAAAATATATAAATCTAATTATTTAGCAAAATTGTATAATATTTTTGCAAATTTGATGCTAATTTGTACCATTTTTGTAGTTAATTAAATGCTAAATAAATAACATATTGCTAAATTACTACGAATTACTCTATTTTATTTGGGCTAGTTAAAAATTAGGAACAAGTCCTTTATACCGCGAGTTAAAATTATGCGTGAGTTGATTTCGATAACAATACTAAATAGGCGTATTCTAAATAATATGAGGTATGTAAAAAACACTATTATTTTACATGGAAGATTTAATTTTACCGGATCGCCTTAAATAATTATGTTCGTGTTATTTTTTAATAACTTTCCGTTCAGTAAATTAATATGAATATTGTAATAAATTTAATTCTCAAAATTCTAAACTTCATTGATTATTTAACATTTAAAATATGAACAAATTGAATACATTGATATATTGCATATACAAATGGCAAAGAAATTGTATATAAATAAAACAATAAATAAGATATGACAACATTAATATTTATGGACATACATTAGGACTAAACGATGACAAGCTAGAGTATTGTATTATTTACATCGTCTAATAGAATATAATATATATTAGAACCTTCGTATGTATACACTACACGTTGAGATGTTATAGTATTCAGTTATATTAGAATCATCAGTTAAATAGGTGACACCATATATATAAATACAGTTGTCAATCAATAAAGTTATACCACAATATCTATGCTTTAATGAAGAAGATCTACACTTATATACGATAGTAATACTATGAATTACTATATTATCCTTAGAACTACCAATGACATAAATTTCATCTCCATGTTATTATAGTTACATGATAACTTCTACTCGGGCTCAATTGATCAGTATATATGCCATACTACACTACCAAGTATTACCTGTTTCACTACACTACCAAATATTTCCATTAGTCCTCAAGCCTCCAATAATAATACATTTCTATCTTCTGTTTCATTACTTTATTCAACACTTAGTTAATAGGTAACCTGATAGATTTCTGGAAAACTACATACATCTACTTGATTAGTGGCAATGTTAATTTATATGCATTACATTCAGTAAACAAGAAGATGAATACTAATTATCTAGTTGTATGGATTACATAATCAATGTCACCAAATATGCCATCTTTATACATGCCATAGAGACTTAATATTAATAGAACACTTTTCTGCAGGTAATTCTGCAAGCAATTCTACAGGTAATTCTGTAGGCAATCAAGTAGGCACTTCTCTAGATAGTCCTATGGTATTTATTTTATGGAAGTATTCCTGTATTCCTGTCCTTAATAGGGTTGTAAATGATGTATCGAAATGATGTATCGATGTATCGAAACCGTATAAAAGCTAAAATTATATATTCAAATATTATTATGAATTAGTTTAGTTTATTCGATATATTTGGAATTATTATAATATTACAATTAATATATTTGAAAATTAATTAATACATAACAAAGATACTTAATTAAATTTAATATAAAATGATGATAAAACTACAAATTCGTATAATATATATGGAAATAGTATTTGTAATTATAAGTGAATGAATATTTTATTATCATATAGAAGATGGGGTGACAAAAACCTAGATATACTTACAATTTAATAATACAAATAAGTAATAATTGTATTTATTATTTATATACAAAAATATAGGCATATCTAAGTTTTTGTAGGTCAATCTGTTTCTAGACGTTGATAAATATTTCCAGTTTTAAGAAAATATTCATTAACTTTCGACTGATGTAGTCTATTAAATGGTGACACGCCAGTCTAAGTAATATTTGCTTATTAGTTTGTTTATGTCATATGAGAGGACACGATTCAAATTATATCGATGGAATTTTCTAATATTAATTCTTCTGGAATCTGTCTATAGTAATTACGAGAATAAATTAAATTGTAATATAATAAAGAACAATAATTGATACTTATTATTTGTAATATTATTTGATAATTTTAAAAATGTATATGAATATATTCGATTTGAACTTTTATGCGGCATTCTTAGAAATATGTCCCTTTCACTTAGTTAATTTTTATTGTTCTCATTTATTTTCACATGCATTTATTCCAATTTAATATAAATTTATATAGAACATAGTGAAGATTAAATCTATAATATCTAGGAAATTATAAAGATATAAAAAAAGAAAGTACATTTTTATAATATAAAATATAATAATTTTATATAATTATAAATTACATTAAATAAATTACATTAAATATAATTACATTCGAAAATTCGAAAAATGTATGCTATAATCTACATATTTTGCTAATAATTGTACCTAGCTGTTTTACTATATAACCTTTATAATATACGATATAAAATGACTTTCAAACATCACTCATCTTTAACTCTTCTTTAAAGATGTATTCACTTTCCTGTATATTCAATATATTTGATAATTTATATTCACAATAATGAAATATAATATTAATATTCGCAATAATAAAATGCAATAATTTAAAGTTAATTATTATTTATAATAATGAGTACAAATACTATTACTAATAGTGTATATATATATATATATATTATATATATTAATTGTTAGTATATATTATGCCTTACAATTATATATTACAAAATAGAATATTTTAAAATATTCTCGATATAATTCACTTAATTCATAGATTTAAACGCGCGCGCACACTCACACGCATACACACACACACATACACACACACACTATATATATATATATATATATATATATATATATATAGTATTCTATGTTTAGATATTACATGTTCTAATTCAATGATGAACATCGGTATATAAATATACTAACATTTAATTTTGGGTTTGAACAAAGGGGAAGTATCATAATTAATAAAACATAATTCAACCAATCAATGATTACTAATTGAGTTCATAATATTATTCTCAAATCAATATTTATGTTATATTAATAAATAGGTTCATTACACTTAGATTATAGTAATGCTGATTGCTTATAGTGATGTATGTTCTATAGAGATGTATACTATAACGATGACTGTATTTCTAAATAGTTATTTTTATATAAACTCTACCTCCCTTAATTTAATATTTGCACTGCTCATCAATCTATTTATAAATTGTTGCCTCAATTAAATGCTTGTATAAAAGAACCTCTCTATATAAATCTTAAAAATATTCAAAATATAAATTCTTGTTTTTTTATACAATTTATTAATTTGTATATATATTCTTAAATTAAACATTCTATTTATTATCAACTTGATTAAATGAAAATTCAAATATCAATTTATAATTGATATATTGTAATTAACTTAAATATAATCATAAATAGATTATAAATTTTTACAGTGGCACTACTTATCAATTAAAATATTTAAATACAAGTATACATAGATGTAAACTTTAATGGATATATACTGTACAGTATTTATTATAAACAGAGTTTATATCAACAAATGTTTACGGGTAGTGTATATAATTGTATATATTCTACTCTCAAGACTTAATTTTTTATTCTTTTTCCACTTCGAGTGATTGTATATTTATTTTAATTATAAATAATTTTTAATTCTTCGTTTAAATTTATTATTTTTAATTAGAACGTAATTAATTATAGATTAATTTAATTTGTAGGATATCGCTTTTCATTGTTGAAGTATATTATTATACAACCATCTGATTTCAATAAAATAATATACTTTCTATATTATATTTACTCGCGACTAAATGTTAGTTATATACACATACATTAACAAACAAAATTAATATAAATAATAACCAAGTTGATTATTTTAATATGTATATGATAATGTAATCTTTATTAATAATTTAAATTATAATTTTTTAATTGTAATTAATATAAATTTTATATAAATTTTTATACTTTTAAAGTTGTATAGATTTATTGCTTCGATTAGTTTTTACAGAATTTTTCCAAATAATAATTGATTTCTACCGAACATTTATATTTTCGATGTCGTACTTAGTTTTTGATAACTTTTGTAGATACGAATTAAATTGTGGTTGTATTTTCTTTACATATTTTAAAATATATTTTACTTTTTTTTTTAACTCTGTAATAGATTGTTTGTTACTCAATTATATTATTATATGTTACTCAATATCTTATGCTTTGTTTTAATAATGTAAATATATGATTAGTTAGTTAGTTATTTATAATGATTTTCATTTGTTTATTAGAGACTACTATTATATATTTGATAAAAAAATATTTTTATTCGGTATTGATATATCGATAAGCTTAATGACTTCTACATCTTCCTTGGATTTTAATAATGCATATAATATAATATATGAATACTCTATTTATTATTGATGAGTAATATAATTAAAAATAATGTATTGTTCAAATATGAATTATATTTATAACACTAGTGTAATATAATCTACCAGAATAATTATGGCTGTTAAAATGAATAACAAAAATTTTCAAACTAAAATAGAATATGATATAAAAGAAAATAACAGAAATAGCGTTGATCTAATTATAGCGAACTAATTAAAAGAAGCGAAAATGGAAATCGATTAAGTAATAAAATAAAAAGAGAACGTAGTACGATAAAAAATGCTAGAAATGTTGATAACACTATTAAAAATATATAAAAAATAAATAAAACCTGTAAACCAATCAATAATAAAAGCAAAATAAGATCGAGTACGAAAGAAACCGACAAAAAGGATATTGACCATACTCTAATATATATTTATAAAAGAATAAAGGAGAACGACATTACTAATAGAAATACGATTGAAGATCATGCAATAGCAACTGTACTTAATTACGAGCAGTGTAAATCAATATTAACTAAAGAAAGACTTACTTCAGATACGTTATTATCATTTATTTATTTGAAACAAATAAATGAATGCATTTACAATAATCTAAAAATAGATTATTGATAGCATTGACTACAAACATCGTAATATCGGTAATAAACTATCAACATATTTTATTATGTAATGTTATTTATAAATAAAATTATGACATTTATCAAATTTGGTTGGAATTCCATCTTCACTATATATGTATATATATATATATATATATATATATATATATATATATATAGTGAAGAGAAATCCACATTATTTACGATACCTTGACGTGGTTTTGTGGCTTCTATTGTAAATAGATCTAAATCGTAAGATATGTTTTAGTATTCTGTATCATTATTATTTGATATGTAATTAATATAAATGAATATTAATGATACAGAAATACTATTCTAAATACTACAGTTCCGTTACATACATAGTACAAGTATTATGTAATAACTAAGTTCTACACTTAACAGTCTTGACTTAGGACCAACAAACAAAATCTACTATCAAACTTTACTTTACCTCATATGTAACTTAACTGTATATTATATGTAACTTAACTTTACCTTATATCTAACTAAACTTTACTTTATATATAACTTAACTTTACTTTATATTTAACTTAACTTAACTTTACCCTATATCTAACATAACTTTATCTTATATCTAATTTAACTTAACTTATATATAACTTAACTTTACCTTATATCTAACTTAATTTACCATATATCTAACTAAACTTTACTTTATATCTAACTTAACTTTTCATTATATCTAACTTAACTTTACTTATATCTAACTTAACTCTACCTTAGATATAACTTAACTCTACCTTATATCTAATTTATTTTTTACCTTATAACTAAACTAACTCTACCTTATATCTAACTCAACTTTACATTATATCTAACATAATTTAACTTTGTATCTAACTTAACTTTACTTTATATCTAACATAAATTTACCCTGTATCTAATTTAACTTTACCTTATATCTAACTTAACTTAACATTACCCTTTACCTTATATAACATAACTTTACCTTATATCTAACATAATTTTACCTTATATCTAATTTAACTTTACCTTATATCTAACTTAACTCTTATATTTAACTTAACCTTATATATAACTTAACTATACCTTATATCTAACTTATCTTACATCTAACATAACTTTAACCTATATCTAATTTTACTTTACCTTATATTTAACTTAACTTTATCTTATATTTAACTTAACTTTACCTTATATCTAACTTAACTGTCCCTTATATCTAATTTAACTTTACTTTATATCTAACTTATCTTAACTTTACATCTAACATAACTTTAACCTATATCTAATTTTACTTTACCTTATATTTAACTTAACTTTACCTTATATCTAACTTAACTGTACCTTATATCTAACTTAACTGTCCCTTATATCTAACTTAACTTTACTTTATATGTAACTTAACTCTACCTTATATTTAACTTAATTTTATAAAATATCTAACTTAACTTTACCTTTTATCTAACTTTCATTTATATATTAATACATTGATACATTACATTAATACATTACATGAATACATTAATATATTATATTACTATATTTATACATTAATATATTACATTATACATAAATAAATCATATTAATATATAAATATATCACATTAATACACTATTACATAATATTAAAATATTAATTTATTATATTAATATATATAAATGAATACATTAATACCTTACATTTAAATATATATATTTAAACACACACACGAGTTATACAAATTGTTGTTATTTTTAAATATTCAAAATAATTATGGTGCATATAATTCTAAATTAATATTTTTTAAACTTAATTACATAATATATAATTAATTTAAATAAAACATAAAGAATGATGATAAACAGTTAAATGTGGTAGGTCTAAAAAGGACTCTTTTGTTGAAAGAAAAAGTAGAAAAATGAGAGTAGAAAATGAGAGCAGAAAAAATTATTAACCGCTGTGTTCAGTTAGTAGTGTTCAGTTAGTATTGTTCAGTTAGTAGTGTTAAGCTAGTAGTGTTCAATTAGTAGTGTTAAGCTAGTAGTGTTGAGCTAGTAGTGTTGAGCTAGTAGTGTTCATTTAGTAGTGTTGAGCTAGTAGTGTTGAGCTAGTAGTATTGAGTTAGTAGTGTTAAGCTAGTAGTGTTCAGTTAGTAGTGTTCAGTTAGTAGTGTTCAGCTAGTAGTGTTCAGTTAGTAGTGTTCAGTTATTAGTGTTCAGTTATTAGTCTTAAGCTAGTAGTGTTAAGCTAGTAGTGTTCAGTTAGTAGTGTTCAACTAGTAGTATTCAGTTAGTAGTGTTAAGCTAGTAGTGTTCAGCTAGTAGTGTTCAGTTAGTAGTGTTCAGCTAATAGTGTTCAGTTAGTAGTGTTCAGTTATTAGTGTTAAGCTAGTAGTGTTGAGTTAGTAGTGTTTAGCTAGTAGTGTTAAGCTAGTAGTGTTCAGTTAGTAGTGTTGATCTAGTAGTGTTCAGTTATTAGTGTTAAGCTAGTAGTGTTGAGTTAGTAGTGTTGAGTTAGTAGTGTTGAGCTAGTAGTGTTGTGCTAGTAGTGTTGAGCTAGTAGTGTTGAGCTAGTAGAGTTGAGCTAGTAGTGTTAAGCTAGTAGTGTTCAGTTATTGGTGTTAAGCTAGTAGTGTTCAGCTAGTAGTGTTCAGCTAGTAGTGTTCAGTTGGTAGTGTTAAGCTAGTAGTATTCAGCTAGTAGTATTCAGCTAGTAGTGTTCAGCTAGTAGTGTTCAGCTATTAGTAAACACTAATAGTTGAACACTACTAGCTGAACACTAGAGGCTAAACATTACTAACTGAACACTACTATAATTTCAATATATATTCATTTCAAGTATTTATTAGTTAATATTAATTCATAGTGATTAATTGTGTAGATATCCAAAGTTAATATATACGAATACTCGAAGAGTTTAATAAGTATAATATTAAGTATGATACATGATGTATAATATAGAATTACGATATACCCATACTGTTGATCCTAGCTAGTAAAAAATGTATAATTGATGTTGTGATGGGGTGTTGCTTATGGTGGTAACAATTTTGATTATAAATTACCATATTAAGTGTAAGCAAATAGTACTAAATGATTTTAAAATTCGCTATAATATAATTATTATCGCAGTGATTAATTATTGATTATACGATATTAGTTATTAAACCATATATTATAAAACTCGCGGTGTTCTTAAAGTATTTTTAGAGAATGTTATCCGCGATGCCTTCACTTACACCGAACACGCCAAGAGGAAGACAGTTACCGCTATGGATGTCGTATACGCATTGAAACGTCAAGGACGAACCCTTTACGGATTCGGCGGTTATTAATTCAATTTAATACTTTAAAAAAACAAATCAGCCCTTTTTAGGGCTACCAAATGTAACTGTTTATCACCGTATACTTTATCTAGTATAAATTAATTGTATATTGTGTAATTAGTTGAACAATTATATTATTAATTACGCCGTTCCCTCATTTTATTATAAAATAATTACTGAAAACAAGGTTCTATAAATTGCTCGATATTAAAGTTATGGCATATACAGATAATATTAGATAATATATTACTTTTGATATAATATAACTATTAATTTTATATAGTATAGCATATTAATTACGATTTGAAAAAATGAAATTTATATATGATAATTCTCCTATATAATATGTTATTCAATAACTATAATTTAAATAACTATAACTTAAATAACTATAACTTAAATAACTGTCACTTAAATAACAATAACTTAAATAACTATAACTTAAATAACTATTACTTAAATAACTCTAACTTAAATAAATATAATTAAAACTTAAATAACTCTAACTTAAATAACTATAACTTAAATAACTAAAACTTAAATAACTATAACTTAAATAACTATAACTTAAATAACTATAAATTAAATAACTATAAATTAAATAACTATAACTTAAATAACTATAACTTAAATAACTATAACTTAAATAACTATAACTTAAATAACTATAACTTAAATAACTATAACTTTATAACTATAACTTAAATAACTATAAATTAAATAACTATAAATTAAATAACTATAACTTAAATAACTATAACTTAAATAACTATAACTTAAATAACTATAACTTAAATAACTATAACTTAAATAACTATTAATTAAATAACTATAACTTAAATAACTATAACTTAAATAACTACAACTTAAATAACTATAACTTAAATAACTGTCACTTAAATAACAATAACTTAAATAACTATAACTTAAATAATTATAACTTAAATAACTCTAACTTAAATCCCTATAACTTAAATAACCATAATTATAAATTAATTAACAACAATTTAAATAACTATAACTTAAATAACTACAACTTAAATAACTAAAACTTAAATAACTAAAACTTAAATAACTAAAACTTAAATAACTAAAACTTAAATAACTACAACTTAAATAAATATAATCAAAACTTAAATAACTCTAACTTAAATAACTATAACTAAAATAACTCTAATTTAAATAACTATAATATAATAACTATAAATTAAATAACTATAAATTAAATAACTATAACTTAAATAAATATAATTTAATAACTATAACTTAAATAACTATAACTTAAATAAATATCACTTAAATAACTAAAACTTAAATAAATATTATCTAATAACTATAACTTAAATAACTATCAATTAAATAATAATAACTTAAATAACTATAACTTAAATAACAATAATATAATAACTATAAATTAAATAACTATAAATTAAATAACTATAACTTAAATAACTATAACTTTAATAAATATTATTTAAATAACTATAATGTAATAACTATAAATTAAATAACTATAAATTAAATAACTATAAATTAAATAACTATAAATTAAATAACTATAAATTAAATAACTATAAATTAAATAACTATAACTTAAATTACTATAACTTAATTAACAATAACTTAAATAACTATAACATAAATAAATATAACTTAAATAACTATAATATAATAACTATAACTTAAATAACTATAACTTAAATAACTAAAACTTAAGTAACTATAACTTAAATAACTATAACTTAAATAGCTATAACTTAAATAACTGTAATTTAAATAACTAACATATAATAACTATAAATTAAATAACTATAATATAATAACTATAACTTAAATAACTATAACTTAAATAACTAAAACTTAAATAATTTAAACTTAAATAACTATAACTGAAATAACTATAACTTAAATAACTATAACTTAAATCCCTATAACTTAAATCCCTATAACTTAAATAACTATAAATTAAATAAATATTATATGATAACTATAAATTAAATAACTATAATTATTTAATTTAAGGTTATTTAAGTTATAGTTATTTAATTTATAGTTATTGAATTTATAGTTATTAAAGTATAGTTATTATAGTTATTTAAATTATATTTATTTAAGTTATAGTTATTTAAGTTATAGTTATTTAAGTTATAGTTATTTAAATTATAGTTATTTAAGTTATAGTTATTTAAGTTATAGTTATTTAAGTTATAGTTATTTAAGTTATAGTTATTTAAGTTATAATTATTTAAATTATAGTTATATAAGTTATAGTTAATTAAGTTATCGTTATTTAAGTTATAGTTATTTAAGTTATAGTTATTTAAATTTTAGTTATATAAGTTATAGTTATTGAATTTATAGTTATTTAATTTATAGTTATTTAAGTTATAGTTATTTAAGTTATAGTTATTTAAGTTATAATTATTTAAGTTATAGTTATTTAAGTTATAGTTATTTAATTTATAGTTATTTAAGTTATAGTTATTTAAGTTATAGTTATTTAAGTTATAGTTATTTAAGTTATAGTTATTTAAGTTATAGTTATTTAAGTTATAGTTATTTAAGTTATAGTTATTTAATTAATAGTTATTTAAGTTATAGTTATTTAAGTTATAGTTATTTAAGTTATAGTTATTTAAGTTATAGTTATTTAATTTATAGTTATTTAATTTATAGTTATTTAAGTTATAGTTATTTAAGTTATAGTTATTTAAGTTATAGTTATTTAAGTTATAGTTGTTTAATTAATAGTAATTTAAGTTATAGTAATTTAAGTTTAGTTATTTAATTTATAGTTATTTAAGATATAGTTAATTAAGTTATCGTTAGTTAAGTTATAGTTATTTAAGTTATAGTTATTAAATTATAGTTATTTAAGTTATAGTTATTTAATTTATAGTTTTTTCATTTATGGTTATTTAAGTTATAGTTATTTAAGTTATAGTTATTTAAGTTATAGTTATTTAAGTTATAGTTATTTAAGTTATAGTTATTTAAGTTATAGTTATTTAATTAATAGTTATTTAAGTTATAGTTATTTAAGTTATAGTTATTTAAGTTATAGTTATTTAAGTTATAGTTATTTAAGTTATAGTTATTTAATTTATAGTTATTTAAGTTATAGTTATTTAAGTTATAGTTATTTAAGTTATAGTTATTTTAGTTATAGTTATTTAAGTTATAGTTATTTAAGTTATAGTTATTTAATTTATAGTTATTTAATTTATAGTTATTTAAGTTATAGTTATTTAAGTTATAGTTATTTAAGTTATAGTTATTTAATTAATAGTAATTTAAGTTATAGTAATTTAAGTTTAGTTATTTAATTTATAGTTATTTAAGTTATAGTTATTTAAGTTATAGTTATTTAAGTTATAGTTATTTAAGTTATAGTTATTTAAGTTATAGTTATTTAAGTTATAGTTATTTAATTTATAGTTATTTAATTTATAGTTATTTAAGTTATAGTTATTTAAGTTATAGTTATTTAAGTTATAGTTATTTAAGTTATAGTTATTTAATTAATAGTAATTTAAGTTATAGAAATTTAAGTTTAGTTATTTAATTTATAGTTATTTAAGTTATAGTTATTTAAGTTATAGTTATTTAAGTTATAGTTATTATATAATATTTATTTAAGTTATAGTTATTTAAGATATATTTATTTAATTTATAGTTATTATATTATAATTATTTAAGTTTTAGTTATTTAAGTTATAGTTATTATATTATAGCTATTTAAGTGATATTTATTTAAGTTATAGTTATTTAATTAATAGTTATTTAATTTATAGTTATTTAAGTTATAGTTATTTAAGTTATAGTTATTAAATTATATTTATTTAAGTTATAGTTATTTAATTTATAGTTATTTAATTTATAGTTATTTAATTTATAGTTATTTAATTTATAGTTATTTAATTTATAGTTATTTAATTTATAGTTATTTAATTTATAGTTATTTAATTTATAGTTATTTAATTTATAGTTATTTAATTTATAGTTATTTAATTTATAGTTATTTAATTTATAGTTATTTAATTTATAGTTATTTAATTTATAGTTATTTAATTTATAGTTATTTAATTTATAGTTATTTAATTTATAGTTATTTAATTTATAGTTATTTAATTTATAGTTATTATAGTTATTTAAATTATAGTTATTTAAGTTATAGTTATTAAATTATATTTATTTAAGTTATAGTTATTTAATTTATAGTTATTTAATTTATAGTTATTTAATTTATAGTTATTTAATTTATAGTTATTTAATTTATAGTTATTTAATTTATAGTTATTTAATTTATAGTTATTTAATTTATAGTTATTTAATTTATAGTTATTATAGTGATTTAAATTATAGTTATTTAAGTTATAGTTATTTAAGTTATAGTTATTTAAGTTATAGTTATTTAAGTTATAGTTATTTAAGTTATAGTTATTTAAGTTATAGTTATTTAAGTTATAGTTATTTAAGTTATAGTTATTTAAGTTATAGTTATTTAATTTATAGTTATTTAAGTTATAGTTATTTAAGTTATAGTTATTTAAGTTATAGTTATTTAAGTTATAGTTATTTAAGTTATAGTTATTTAATTAATAGTTATTTAATTAATAGTTATTTAAGTTATAGTTATTTCAGTTATAGTTATTTAAGTTATAGTTATTTAAGTTATAGTTATTTAAGTTATAGTTATTTAATTAATAGTTATTTAAGTTATAGTTATTTAAGTTATAGTTATTTAAGTTATAGTTATTTAAGTTATAGTTATTTAAGTTATAGTTATTTAAGTTATAGTTATTTAATTTATAGTTATTTAATTTATAGTTATTTAAGTTATAGTTATTTAAGTTATAGTTATTTAAGTTATAGTTATTTAAGTTATAGTTATTTAATTAATAGTAATTTAAGTTATAGTAATTTAAGTTTAGTTATTTAATTTATAGTTATTTAAGTTATAGTTATTTAAGTTATAGTTATTATATAATATTTATTTAAGTTATAGTTATTTAAGATATATTTATTTAATTTATAGTTATTATATTATAATTATTTAAGTTTTAGTTATTTAAGTTATAGTTATTTAATTTATAGTTATTTAATTTATAGTTATTTAATTTATAGTTATTTAATTTATAGTTATTTAATTTATAGTTATTTAATTTATAGTTATTTAATTTATAGTTATTTAATTTATAGTTATTTAATTTATAGTTATTTAATTTATAGTTATTTAATTTATAGTTATTTAATTTATAGTTATTTAATTTATAGTTATTATAGTTATTTAAATTATAGTTATTTAAGTTATAGTTATTTAAGTTATAGTTATTTAAGTTATAGTTATTTAAGTTATAGTTATTTAAGTTATAGTTATTTAAGTTATAGTTATTTAAGTTATAGTTATTTAATTTATAGTTATTTACGTTATAGTTATTTAAGTTATAGTTATTTAAGTTATAGTTATTTAAGTTATAGTTATTTAAGTTATAGTTATTTAAGTTATAGTTATTTAATTAATAGTTATTTAAGTTATAGTTATTTAAGTTATAGTTATTTAAGTTATAGTTATTTAAGTTATAGTTATTTAAATTATAGTTATTTAAGTTATAGTTATTAAATTATATTTATTTAAGTTATAGTTATTTAATTTATAGTTATTTAATTTATAGTTATTTAATTTATAGTTATTTAATTTATAGTTATTTAATTTATAGTTATTTAATTTATAGTTATTATAGTGATTTAAATTATAGTTATTTAAGTTATAGTTATTTAAGTTATAGTTATTTAAGTTATAGTTATTTAAGTTATAGTTATTTAAGTTATAGTTATTTAAGTTATAGTTATTTAAGTTATAGTTATTTAAGTTATAGTTATTTAAGTTATAGTTATTTAATTTATAGTTATTTAAGTTATAGTTATTTAAGTTATAGTTATTTAAGTTATAGTTATTTAAGTTATAGTTATTTAAGTTATAGTTATTTAATTAATAGTTATTTAATTAATAGTTATTTAAGTTATAGTTATTTCAGTTATAGTTATTTAAGTTATAGTTATTTAAGTTATAGTTATTTAAGTTATAGTTATTTAATTAATAGTTATTTAAGTTATAGTTATTTAAGTTATAGTTATTTAAGTTATAGTTATTTAAGTTATAGTTATTTAAGTTATAGTTATTTAAGTTATAGTTATTTAATTTATAGTTATTTAATTTATAGTTATTTAAGTTATAGTTATTTAAGTTATAGTTATTTAAGTTATAGTTATTTAAGTTATAGTTATTTAATTAATAGTAATTTAAGTTATAGTAATTTAAGTTTAGTTATTTAATTTATAGTTATTTAAGTTATAGTTATTTAAGTTATAGTTATTATATAATATTTATTTAAGTTATAGTTATTTAAGATATATTTATTTAATTTATAGTTATTATATTATAATTATTTAAGTTTTAGTTATTTAAGTTATAGTTATTTAATTTATAGTTATTTAATTTATAGTTATTTAATTTATAGTTATTTAATTTATAGTTATTTAATTTATAGTTATTTAATTTATAGTTATTTAATTTATAGTTATTTAATTTATAGTTATTTAATTTATAGTTATTTAATTTTTAGTTATTTAATTTATAGTTATTTAATTTATAGTTATTTAATTTATAGTTATTTAATTTATAGTTATTTAATTTATAGTTATTTAATTTATAGTTATTTAATTTATAGTTATTTAATTTATAGTTATTTAATTTATAGTTATTTAATTTATAGTTATTTAATTTATAGTTATTTAATTTATAGTTATTTAATTTATAGTTATTTAATTTATAGTTATTTAATTTATAGTTATTTAATTTATAGTTATTATAGTTATTTAAATTATAGTTATTTAAGTTATAGTTATTTAAGTTATAGTTATTTAAGTTATAGTTATTTAAGTTATAGTTATTTAAGTTATAGTTATTTAAGTTATAGTTATTTAATTTATAGTTATTTAAGTTATAGTTATTTAAGTTATAGTTATTTAAGTTATAGTTATTTAAGTTATAGTTATTTAAGTTATAGTTATTTAATTAATAGTTATTTAATTAATAGTTATTTAAGTTATAGTTATTTAAGTTATAGTTATTTAAGTTATAGTTATTTAAGTTATAGTTATTTAAGTTATAGTTATTTAATTAATAGTTATTTAAGTTATAGTTATTTAAGTTATAGTTATTTAAGTTATAGTTATTTAAGTTATAGTTATTTAAGTTATAGTTATTTAATTTATAGTTATTTAATTTATAGTTATTTAAGTTATAGTTATTTAAGTTATAGTTATTTAAGTTATAGTTATTTAATTAATAGTAATTTAAGTTATAGTAATTTAAGTTTAGTTATTTAATTTATAGTTATTTAAGTTATAGTTATTTAAGTTATAGTTATTATATAATATTTATTTAAGTTATAGTTATTTAAGATATATTTATTTAATTTATAGTTATTATATTATAATTATTTAAGTTTTAGTTATTTAAGTTATAGTTATTATATTATAGCTATTTAAGTGATATTTATTTAAGTTATAGTTATTTAATTAATAGTTATTTAATTTATAGTTATTTAAGTTATAGTTATTTAAGTTATAGTTATTAAATTATATTTATTTAAGTTATAGTTATTTAATTTATAGTTATTTAATTTATAGTTATTTAATTAATAGTTATTTAATTTATAGTTATTTAAGTTATAGTTATTTAAGTTATAGTTATTAAATTATATTTATTTAAGTTATAGTTATTTAATTTATAGTTATTTAATTTATAGTTATTTAATTTATAGTTATTTAATTTATAGTTATTTAATTTATAGTTATTTAATTTATAGTTATTTAATTTATAGTTATTTAATTTATAGTTATTTAATTTATAGTTATTTAATTTATAGTTATTTAATTTATAGTTATTTAATTTATAGTTATTTAATTTATAGTTATTTAATTTATAGTTATTTAATTTATAGTTATTTAATTTATAGTTATTTAATTTATAGTTATTTAATTTATAGTTATTTAATTTATAGTTATTTAATTTATAGTTATTTAATTTATAGTTATTTAATTTATAGTTATTTAATTTATAGTTATTTAATTTATAGTTATTTAATTTATAGTTATTATAGTTATTTAAATTATAGTTATTTAAGTTATAGTTATTTAAGTTATAGTTATTTAAGTGATATTTATTTAAGTTATAGTTATTTAATTAATAGTTATTTAATTTATAGTTATTTAAGTTATAGTTATTTAAGTTATAGTTATTAAATTATATTTATTTAAGTTATAGTTATTTAAGTTATAGTTATTTAAGTTATAGTTATTTAAGTTATAGTTATTTAATTTATAGTTATTTAAGTTATAGTTATTTAAGTTATAGTTATTTAAGTTATAGTTATTTAAGTTATAGTTATTTAATTAATAGTTATTTAAGTTATAGTTATTTAAGTTATAGTTATTTAAGTTATAGTTATTTAAGTTATAGTTATTTAAGTTATAGTTATTTAATTTATAGTTATTTAATTTATAGTTATTTAAGTTATAGTTATTTAAGTTATAGTTATTTAAGTTATAGTTATTTAAGTTATAGTTGTTTTATTAATAGTAATTTAAGTTATAGTAATTTAAGATTAGTTATTTAATTTATAGTTATTTAAGTTATAGTTAATTAAGTTATCGTTAGTTAAGTTATAGTTATTTAAGTTATAGTTATTAAATTATAGTTATTTAAGTTATAGTTATTTAATTTATAGTTTTTTCATTTATGGTTATTTAAGTTATAGTTTTTTAAGTTATAGTTATTTAAGTTATAGTTATTTAAGTTATAGTTATTTAAGTTATAGTTATTTAAGTTATAGTTATTTAATTAATAGTTATTTAAGTTATAGTTACTTAAGTTATAGTTATTTAAGTTATAGTTATTTAAGTTAAAGTTATTTAAGTTATAGTTATTTAATTTATAGTTATTTAAGTTATAGTTATTTAAGTTATAGTTATTTAAGTTATAGTTATTTAAGTTATAGTTATTTAAGTTATAGTTATTTAAGTTATAGTTATTTAAGTTATAGTTATTTAATTAATAGTTATTTAAGTTATAGTTATTTAAGTTATAGTTATTTAAGTTATAGTTATTTAAGTTATAGTTATTTAAGTTATAGTTATTTAAGTTATAGTTATTTAATTAATAGTTATTTAAGTTATAGTTATTTAAGTTATAGTTATTTAAGTTATAGTTATTTAAGTTATAGTTATTTAAGTTATAGTTATTTAATTTATAGTTATTTAATTTATAGTTATTTAAGTTATAGTTATTTAAGTTATAGTTATTTAAGTTATAGTTATTTAAGTTATAGTTATTTAATTAATAGTAATTTAAGTTATAGTAATTTAAGTTTAGTTATTTAATTTATAGTTATTTAAGTTATAGTTATTTAAGTTATAGTTATTTAAGTTATAGTTATTTAAGTTATAGTTATTTAAGTTATAGTTATTTAAGTTATAGTTATTTAAGTTATAGTTATTTAAGTTATAGTTATTTAATTTATAGTTATTTAAGTTATAGTTATTTAAGTTATAGTTATTTAAGTTATAGTTATTTAAGTTATAGTTATTTAAGTTATAGTTATTTAAGTTATAGTTATTTAAGTTATAGTTATTTAATTAATAGTTATTTAAGTTATAGTTATTTAAGTTATAGTTATTTAAGTTATAGTTATTTAAGTTATAGTTATTTAATTTATAGTTATTTAATTTATAGTTATTTAAGTTATAGTTATTTAAGTTATAGTTATTTAAGTTATAGTTATTTAAGTTATAGTTATTTAAGTTATAGTTGTTTAATTAATAGTAATTTAAGTTATAGTAATTTAAGTTTAGTTATTTAATTTATAGTTATTTAAGTTATAGTTAATTAAGTTATCGTTAGTTAAGTTATAGTTATTTAAGTTATAGTTATTTAAGTTATAGTTATTTAATTTATAGTTATTTAATTTATAGTTATTTAAGTTATAGTTATTTAAGTTATAGTTATTTAAGTTATAGTTATTTAAGTTATAGTTATTTAAGTTATAGTTATTTAAGTTATAGTTATTTAAGTTATAGTTATTTAATTTATAGTTATTTAATTTATAGTTATTTAAGTTATAGTTATTTAAGTTATAGTTATTTAAGTTATAGTTATTTAAGTTATAGTTATTTAATTAATAGTAATTTAAGTTATAGTAATTTAAGTTTAGTTATTTAATTTATAGTTATTTAAGTTATAGTTATTTAAGTTATAGTTATTATATAATATTTATTTAAGTTATAGTTATTTAAGATATATTTATTTAATTTATAGTTATTATATTATAATTATTTAAGTTTTAGTTATTTAAGTTATAGTTATTATATTATAGCTATTTAAGTGATATTTATTAAGTTATAGTTATTTAATTAATAGTTATTTAATTTATAGTTATTTAAGTTATAGTTATTTAAGTTATAGTTATTAAATTATATTTATTTAAGTTATAGTTATTTAATTTATAGTTATTTACTTTATAGTTATTTAATTTATAGTTATTTAATTTATAGTTATTTAATTTATAGTTATTTAATTTATAGTTATTTAATTTATAGTTATTTAATTTATAGTTATTTAATTTATAGTTATTATAGTTATTTAAATTATAGTTATTTAAGTTATAGTTATTTAAGTTATAGTTATTTAAGTTATAGTTATTTAAGTTATAGTTATTTAAGTTATAGTTATTTAAGTTATAGTTATTTAAGTTATAGTTATTTAAGTTATAGTTATTTAAGTTATAGTTATTTAAGTTATAGTTATTTAAGTTATAGTTATTTAATTAATAGTTATTTAAGTTATAGTTATTTAAGTTATAGTTATTTAAGTTATAGTTATTTAAGTTATAGTTATTTAATTAATAGTTATTTAAGTTATAGTTATTTAAGTTATAGTTATTTAAGTTATAGTTATTTAAGTTATAGTTATTTAAGTTATAGTTATTTAATTTATAGTTATTTAATTTATAGTTATTTAAGTTATAGTTATTTAAGTTATAGTTATTTAAGTTATAGTTATTTAATTAATAGTAATTTAAGTTATAGTAATTTAAGTTTAGTTATTTAATTTATAGTTATTTAAGTTATAGTTAATTAAGTTATCGTTAGTTAAGTTATAGTTATTTAATTTATAGTTTTTTCATTTATGGTTATTTAAGTTATAGTTATTTAAGTTATAGTTATTTAAGTTATAGTTATTTAAGTTATAGTTATTTAAGTTATAGTTATTTAAGTTATAGTTATTTAAGTTATAGTTATTTAAGTTATAGTTATTTAAGTTATAGTTATTTAAGTTATAGTTATTTAAGTTATAGTTATTTAATTAATAGTTATTTAAGTTATAGTTATTTAAGTTATAGTTATTTAAGTTATAGTTATTTAAGTTATAGTTATTTAAGTTATAGTTATTTAATTTATAGTTATTTAAGTTATAGTTATTTAAGTTATAGTTATTTAAGTTATAGTTATTTAAGTTATAGTTATTTAAGTTATAGTTATTTAATTAATAGTTATTTAAGTTATAGTTATTTAAGTTATAGTTATTTAAGTTATAGTTATTTAAGTTATAGTTATTTAAGTTATAGTTATTTAATTAATAGTTATTTAAGTTATAGTTATTTAAGTTATAGTTATTTAAGTTATAGTTATTTAAGTTATAGTTATTTAAGTTATAGTTATTTAATTTATAGTTATTTAATTTATAGTTATTTAAGTTATAGTTATTTAAGTTATAGTTATTTAAGTTATAGTTATTTAAGTTATAGTTATTTAATTAATAGTAATTTAAGTTATAGTAATTTAAGTTTAGTTATTTAATTTATAGTTATTTAAGTTATAGTTATTTAAGTTATAGTTATTATATAATATTTATTTAAGTTATAGTTATTTAAGATATATTTATTTAATTTATAGTTATTATATTATAATTATTTAAGTTTTAGTTATTTAAGTTATAGTTATTATATTATAGCTATTTAAGTGATATTTATTTAAGTTATAGTTATTTAATTAATAGTTATTTAATTTATAGTTATTTAAGTTATAGTTATTTAAGTTATAGTTATTAAATTATATTTATTTAAGTTATAGTTATTTAATTTATAGTTATTTAATTTATAGTTATTTAATTTATAGTTATTTAATTTATAGTTATTTAATTTATAGTTATTTAATTTATAGTTATTTAATTTATAGTTATTTAATTTATAGTTATTTAATTTATAGTTATTTAATTTATAGTTATTTAATTTATAGTTATTTAATTTATAGTTATTTAATTTATAGTTATTTAATTTATAGTTATTTAATTTATAGTTATTTAATTTATAGTTATTTAATTTATAGTTATTTAATTTATAGTTATTTAATTTATAGTTATTTAATTTATAGTTATTTAATTTATAGTTATTTAATTTATAGTTATTTAATTTATAGTTATTATAGTTATTTAAATTATAGTTATTTAAGTTATAGTTATTTAAGTTATAGTTATTTAAGTTATAGTTATTTAAGTTATAGTTATTTAAGTTATAGTTATTTAAGTTATAGTTATTTAAGTTATAGTTATTTAAGTTATAGTTATTTAAGTTATAGTTATTTAAGTTATAATTATTTAAGTTATAGTTATTTAATTAATAGTTATTTAAGTTATAGTTATTTAAGTTATAGTTATTTAAGTTATAGTTATTTAAGTTATAGTTATTAAATTATAGTTATTTAAGTTATAGTTATTTAAGTTATAGTTATTTAAGTCATAGTTATTTAAGTTATAGTTATTTAATTTATAGTTATTTAAGTTATAGTTATTTAAGTTATAGTTATTTAAGTTATAGTTATTTAAGTTATAGTTATTTAAGTTATAGTTATTTAAGTTATAGTTATTTAATTAATAGTTATTTAAGTTATAGTTATTTAAGTTATAGTTATTTAAGTTATAGTTATTTAAGTTATAGTTATTTAATTTATAGTTATTTAATTTATAGTTATTTAAGTTATAGTTATTTAAGTTATAGTTATTTAAGTTATAGTTATTTAAGTTATAGTTATTTAATTAATAGTAATTTAAGTTATAGTAATTTAAGTTTAGTTATTTAATTTATAGTTATTTAAGTTATAGTTAATTAAGTTATCGTTAGTTAAGTTATAGTTATTTAATTTATAGTTTTTTCATTTATGGTTATTTAAGTTATAGTTATTTAAGTTATAGTTATTTAAGTTATAGTTATTTAAGTTATAGTTATTTAAGTTATAGTTATTTAAGTTATAGTTATTTAAGTTATAGTTATTTAATTAATAGTTATTTAAGTTATAGTTATTTAAGTTATAGTTATTTAAGTTATAGTTATTTAAGTTATAGTTATTTAAGTTATAGTTATTTAATTTATAGTTATTTAAGTTATAGTTATTTAAGTTATAGTTATTTAAGTTATAGTTATTTAAGTTATAGTTATTTAAGTTATAGTTATTTAATTAATAGTTATTTAAGTTATAGTTATTTAAGTTATAGTTATTTAAGTTATAGTTATTTAAGTTATAGTTATTTAAGTTATAGTTATTTAATTAATAGTTATTTAAGTTATAGTTATTTAAGTTATAGTTATTTAAGTTATAGTTATTTAAGTTATAGTTATTTAAGTTATAGTTATTTAATTTATAGTTATTTAATTTATAGTTATTTAAGTTATAGTTATTTAAGTTATAGTTATTTAAGTTATAGTTATTTAAGTTATAGTTATTTAATTAATAGTAATTTAAGTTATAGTAATTTAAGTTTAGTTATTTAATTTATAGTTATTTAAGTTATAGTTATTTAAGTTATAGTTATTATATAATATTTATTTAAGTTATAGTTATTTAAGATATATTTATTTAATTTATAGTTATTATATTATAATTATTTAAGTTTTAGTTATTTAAGTTATAATTATTATATTATAGCTATTTAAGTGATATTTATTTAAGTTATAGTTATTTAATTAATAGTTATTTAATTTATAGTTATTTAAGTTATAGTTATTAAATTATATTTATTTAAGTTATAGTTATTTAATTTATAGTTATTTAATTTATAGTTATTTAATTTATAGTTATTTAATTTATAGTTATTTAATTTATAGTTATTTAATTTATAGTTATTTAATTTATAGTTATTTAATTTATAGTTATTTGATTTATAGTTATTTAATTTATAGTTATTTAATTTATAGTTATTTAATTTATAGTTATTTAATTTATAGTTATTTAATTTATAGTTATTTAATTTATAGTTATTTAATTTATAGTTATTTAATTTATAGTTATTTAATTTATAGTTATTTAATTTATAGTTATTTAATTTATAGTTATTTAATTTATAGTTATTATAGTTATTTAAATTATAGTTATTTAAGTTATAGTTATTTAAGTTATAGTTATTTAAGTTATAGTTATTTAAGTTATAGTTATTTAAGTTATAGTTATTTAAGTTATAGTTATTTAAGTTATAGTTATTTAAGTTATAGTTATTTAAGTTATAGTTATTTAAGTTATAGTTATTTAAGTTATAGTTATTTAATTAATAGTTATTTAAGTTATAGTTATTTAAGTTATAGTTATTTAAGTTATAGTTATTTAAGTTATAGTTATTTAAGTTATAGTTATTTAAGTTATAGTTATTTAATTTATAGTTATTTAAGTTATAGTTATTTAAGTTATAGTTATTTAAGTTATAGTTATTTAATTAATAGTAATTTAAGTTATAGTAATTTAAGTTTAGTTATTTAATTTATAGTTATTTAAGTTATAGTTAATTAAGTTATCGTTAGTTAAGTTATAGTTATTTAAGTTATAGTTATTAAATTATAGTTATTTAAGTTATAGTTATTTAATTTATAGTTTTTTCATTTATGGTTATTTAAGTTATAGTTATTTAAGTTATAGTTATTTAAGTTATAGTTATTTAAGTTATAGTTATTTAAGTTATAGTTATTTAAGTTATAGTTATTTAAGTTATAGTTATTTAAGTTATAGTTATTTAATTAATAGTAATTTAAGTTATAGTAATTTAAGTTTAGTTATTTAATTTATAGTTATTTAAGTTATAGTTAATTAAGTTATCGTTAGTTAAGTTATAGTTATTTAATTTATAGTTTTTTCATTTATGGTTATTTAAGTTATAGTTATTTAAGTTATAGTTATTTAAGTTATAGTTATTTAAGTTATAGTTATTTAAGTTATAGTTATTTAAGTTATAGTTATTTAAGTTATAGTTATTTAATTAATAGTTATTTAAGTTATAGTTATTTAAGTTATAGTTATTTAAGTTATAGTTATTTAAGTTATAGTTATTTAAGTTATAGTTATTTAATTTATAGTTATTTAAGTTATAGTTATTTAAGTTATAGTTATTTAAGTTATAGTTATTTAAGTTATAGTTATTTAAGTTATAGTTATTTAATTAATAGTTATTTAAGTTATAGTTATTTAAGTTATAGTTATTTAAGTTATAGTTATTTAAGTTATAGTTATTTAAGTTATAGTTATTTAATTAATAGTTATTTAAGTTATAGTTATTTAAGTTATAGTTATTTAAGTTATAGTTATTTAAGTTATAGTTATTTAAGTTATAGTTATTTAATTTATAGTTATTTAATTTATAGTTATTTAAGTTATAGTTATTTAAGTTATAGTTATTTAAGTTATAGTTATTTAAGTTATAGTTATTTAATTAATAGTAATTTAAGTTATAGTAATTTAAGTTTAGTTATTTAATTTATAGTTATTTAAGTTATAGTTATTTAAGTTATAGTTATTATATAATATTTATTTAAGTTATAGTTATTTAAGATATATTTATTTAATTTATAGTTATTATATTATAATTATTTAAGTTTTAGTTATTTAAGTTATAATTATTATATTATAGCTATTTAAGTGATATTTATTTAAGTTATAGTTATTTAATTAATAGTTATTTAATTTATAGTTATTTAAGTTATAGTTATTAAATTATATTTATTTAAGTTATAGTTATTTAATTTATAGTTATTTAATTTATAGTTATTTAATTTATAGTTATTTAATTTATAGTTATTTAATTTATAGTTATTTAATTTATAGTTATTTAATTTATAGTTATTTAATTTATAGTTATTTGATTTATAGTTATTTAATTTATAGTTATTTAATTTATAGTTATTTAATTTATAGTTATTTAATTTATAGTTATTTAATTTATAGTTATTTAATTTATAGTTATTTAATTTATAGTTATTTAATTTATAGTTATTTAATTTATAGTTATTTAATTTATAGTTATTTAATTTATAGTTATTTAATTTATAGTTATTATAGTTATTTAAATTATAGTTATTTAAGTTATAGTTATTTAAGTTATAGTTATTTAAGTTATAGTTATTTAAGTTATAGTTATTTAAGTTATAGTTATTTAAGTTATAGTTATTTAAGTTATAGTTATTTAAGTTATAGTTATTTAAGTTATAGTTATTTAAGTTATAGTTATTTAAGTTATAGTTATTTAAGTTATAGTTATTTAATTAATAGTTATTTAAGTTATAGTTATTTAAGTTATAGTTATTTAAGTTATAGTTATTTAAGTTATAGTTATTTAAGTTATAGTTATTTAAGTTATAGTTATTTAATTTATAGTTATTTAAGTTATAGTTATTTAAGTTATAGTTATTTAAGTTATAGTTATTTAATTAATAGTAATTTAAGTTATAGTAATTTAAGTTTAGTTATTTAATTTATAGTTATTTAAGTTATAGTTAATTAAGTTATCGTTAGTTAAGTTATAGTTATTTAAGTTATAGTTATTAAATTATAGTTATTTAAGTTATAGTTATTTAATTTATAGTTTTTTCATTTATGGTTATTTAAGTTATAGTTATTTAAGTTATAGTTATTTAAGTTATAGTTATTTAAGTTATAGTTATTTAAGTTATAGTTATTTAAGTTATAGTTATTTAAGTTATAGTTATTTAATTAATAGTTATTTAAGTTATAGTTATTTAAGTTATAGTTATTTAAGTTATAGTTATTTAAGTTATAGTTATTTAAGTTATAGTTATTTAATTAATAGTTATTTAAGTTATAGTTATTTAAGTTATAGTTATTTAAGTTATAGTTATTTAAGTTATAGTTATTTAAGTTATAGTTATTTAATTTATAGTTATTTAAGTTATAGTTATTTAAGTTATAGTTATTTAAGTTATAGTTATTAAATTATATTTATTTAAGTTATAGTTATTTAATTTATAGTTATTTAATTTATAGTTATTTAATTTATAGTTATTTAATTTATAGTTATTTAATTTATAGTTATTTAATTTATAGTTATTTAATTTATAGTTATTTAATTTATAGTTATTTAATTTATAGTTATTTAATTTATAGTTATTTAATTTATAGTTATTTAATTTATAGTTATTTAATTTATAGTTATTTAATTTATAGTTATTTAATTTATAGTTATTTAATTTATAGTTATTTAATTTATAGTTATTTAATTTATAGTTATTTAATTTATAGTTATTTAATTTATAGTTATTTAATTTATAGTTATTTAATTTATAGTTATTTAATTTATAGTTATTTAATTTATAGTTATTTAATTTATAGTTATTTAATTTATAGTTATTTAATTTATAGTTATTATAGTTATTTAAATTATAGTTATTTAAGTTATAGTTATTTAAGTTATAGTTATTTAAGTGATATTTATTTAAGTTATAGTTATTTAATTAATAGTTATTTAATTTATAGTTATTTAAGTTATAGTTATTTAAGTTATAGTTATTAAATTATATTTATTTAAGTTATAGTTATTTAAGTTATAGTTATTTAAGTTATAGTTATTTAAGTTATAGTTATTTAATTTATAGTTATTTAAGTTATAGTTATTTAAGTTATAGTTATTTAAGTTATAGTTATTTAAATTATAGTTATTTAAGTTATAGTTATTTAAGTTATAGTTATTTAATTAATAGTTATTTAAGTTATAGTTATTTAAGTTATAGTTATTTAAGTTATAGTTATTTAAGTTATAGTTATTTAAGTTATAGTTATTTAATTTATAGTTATTTAATTTATAGTTATTTAAGTTATAGTTATTTAAGTTATAGTTATTTAAGTTATAGTTATTTAAGTTATAGTTGTTTTATTGATAGTAATTTAAGTTATAGTAATTTAAGATTAGTTATTTAATTTATAGTTATTTAAGTTATAGTTAATTAAGTTATCGTTAGTTAAGTTATAGTTATTTAAGTTATAGTTATTAAATTATAGTTATTTAAGTTATAGTTATTTAATTTATAGTTTTTTCATTTATGGTTATTTAAGTTATAGTTTTTTAAGTTATAGTTATTTAAGTTATAGTTATTTAAGTTATAGTTATTTAAGTTATAGTTATTTAAGTTATAGTTATTTAATTAATAGTTATTTAAGTTATAGTTACTTAAGTTATAGTTATTTAAGTTATAGTTATTTAAGTTAAAGTTATTTAAGTTATAGTTATTTAATTTATAGTTATTTAAGTTATAGTTATTTAAGTTATAGTTATTTAAGTTATAGTTATTTAAGTTATAGTTATTTAAGTTATAGTTATTTAAGTTATAGTTATTTAAGTTATAGTTATTTAATTAATAGTTATTTAAGTTATAGTTATTTAAGTTATAGTTATTTAAGTTATAGTTATTTAAGTTATAGTTATTTAAGTTATAGTTATTTAAGTTATAGTTATTTAATTAATAGTTATTTAAGTTATAGTTATTTAAGTTATAGTTATTTAAGTTATAGTTATTTAAGTTATAGTTATTTAAGTTATAGTTATTTAATTTATAGTTATTTAATTTATAGTTATTTAAGTTATAGTTATTTAAGTTATAGTTATTTAAGTTATAGTTATTTAAGTTATAGTTATTTAATTAATAGTAATTTAAGTTATAGTAATTTAAGTTTAGTTATTTAATTTATAGTTATTTAAGTTATAGTTATTTAAGTTATAGTTATTTAAGTTATAGTTATTTAAGTTATAGTTATTTAAGTTATAGTTATTTAAGTTATAGTTATTTAAGTTATAGTTATTTAAGTTATAGTTATTTAATTTATAGTTATTTAAGTTATAGTTATTTAAGTTATAGTTATTTAAGTTATAGTTATTTAAGTTATAGTTATTTAAGTTATAGTTATTTAAGTTATAGTTATTTAAGTTATAGTTATTTAATTAATAGTTATTTAAGTTATAGTTATTTAAGTTATAGTTATTTAAGTTATAGTTATTTAAGTTATAGTTATTTAATTTATAGTTATTTAATTTATAGTTATTTAAGTTATAGTTATTTAAGTTATAGTTATTTAAGTTATAGTTATTTAAGTTATAGTTATTTAAGTTATAGTTGTTTAATTAATAGTAATTTAAGTTATAGTAATTTAAGTTTAGTTATTTAATTTATAGTTATTTAAGTTATAGTTAATTAAGTTATCGTTAGTTAAGTTATAGTTATTTAAGTTATAGTTATTTAAGTTATAGTTATTTAATTTATAGTTATTTAATTTATAGTTATTTAAGTTATAGTTATTTAAGTTATAGTTATTTAAGTTATAGTTATTTAAGTTATAGTTATTTAAGTTATAGTTATTTAAGTTATAGTTATTTAAGTTATAGTTATTTAATTTATAGTTATTTAATTTATAGTTATTTAAGTTATAGTTATTTAAGTTATAGTTATTTAAGTTATAGTTATTTAAGTTATAGTTATTTAATTAATAGTAATTTAAGTTATAGTAATTTAAGTTTAGTTATTTAATTTATAGTTATTTAAGTTATAGTTATTTAAGTTATAGTTATTATATAATATTTATTTAAGTTATAGTTATTTAAGATATATTTATTTAATTTATAGTTATTATATTATAATTATTTAAGTTTTAGTTATTTAAGTTATAGTTATTATATTATAGCTATTTAAGTGATATTTATTAAGTTATAGTTATTTAATTAATAGTTATTTAATTTATAGTTATTTAAGTTATAGTTATTTAAGTTATAGTTATTAAATTATATTTATTTAAGTTATAGTTATTTAATTTATAGTTATTTACTTTATAGTTATTTAATTTATAGTTATTTAATTTATAGTTATTTAATTTATAGTTATTTAATTTATAGTTATTTAATTTATAGTTATTTAATTTATAGTTATTATAGTTATTTAAATTATAGTTATTTAAGTTATAGTTATTTAAGTTATAGTTATTTAAGTTATAGTTATTTAAGTTATAGTTATTTAAGTTATAGTTATTTAAGTTATAGTTATTTAAGTTATAGTTATTTAAGTTATAGTTATTTAAGTTATAGTTATTTAAGTTATAGTTATTTAATTAATAGTTATTTAAGTTATAGTTATTTAAGTTATAGTTATTTAAGTTATAGTTATTTAAGTTATAGTTATTTAATTAATAGTTATTTAAGTTATAGTTATTTAAGTTATAGTTATTTAAGTTATAGTTATTTAAGTTATAGTTATTTAAGTTATAGTTATTTAATTTATAGTTATTTAATTTATAGTTATTTAAGTTATAGTTATTTAAGTTATAGTTATTTAAGTTATAGTTATTTAATTAATAGTAATTTAAGTTATAGTAATTTAAGTTTAGTTATTTAATTTATAGTTATTTAAGTTATAGTTAATTAAGTTATCGTTAGTTAAGTTATAGTTATTTAATTTATAGTTTTTTCATTTATGGTTATTTAAGTTATAGTTATTTAAGTTATAGTTATTTAAGTTATAGTTATTTAAGTTATAGTTATTTAAGTTATAGTTATTTAAGTTATAGTTATTTAAGTTATAGTTATTTAAGTTATAGTTATTTAAGTTATAGTTATTTAATTAATAGTTATTTAAGTTATAGTTATTTAAGTTATAGTTATTTAAGTTATAGTTATTTAAGTTATAGTTATTTAAGTTATAGTTATTTAATTTATAGTTATTTAAGTTATAGTTATTTAAGTTATAGTTATTTAAGTTATAGTTATTTAAGTTATAGTTATTTAAGTTATAGTTATTTAATTAATAGTTATTTAAGTTATAGTTATTTAAGTTATAGTTATTTAAGTTATAGTTATTTAAGTTATAGTTATTTAAGTTATAGTTATTTAATTAATAGTTATTTAAGTTATAGTTATTTAAGTTATAGTTATTTAAGTTATAGTTATTTAAGTTATAGTTATTTAAGTTATAGTTATTTAATTTATAGTTATTTAATTTATAGTTATTTAAGTTATAGTTATTTAAGTTATAGTTATTTAAGTTATAGTTATTTAAGTTATAGTTATTTAATTAATAGTAATTTAAGTTATAGTAATTTAAGTTTAGTTATTTAATTTATAGTTATTTAAGTTATAGTTATTTAAGTTATAGTTATTATATAATATTTATTTAAGTTATAGTTATTTAAGATATATTTATTTAATTTATAGTTATTATATTATAATTATTTAAGTTTTAGTTATTTAAGTTATAGTTATTATATTATAGCTATTTAAGTGATATTTATTTAAGTTATAGTTATTTAATTAATAGTTATTTAATTTATAGTTATTTAAGTTATAGTTATTTAAGTTATAGTTATTAAATTATATTTATTTAAGTTATAGTTATTTAATTTATAGTTATTTAATTTATAGTTATTTAATTTATAGTTATTTAATTTATAGTTATTTAATTTATAGTTATTTAATTTATAGTTATTTAATTTATAGTTATTTAATTTATAGTTATTTAATTTATAGTTATTTAATTTATAGTTATTTAATTTATAGTTATTTAATTTATAGTTATTTAATTTATAGTTATTTAATTTATAGTTATTTAATTTATAGTTATTTAATTTATAGTTATTTAATTTATAGTTATTTAATTTATAGTTATTTAATTTATAGTTATTTAATTTATAGTTATTTAATTTATAGTTATTTAATTTATAGTTATTTAATTTATAGTTATTTAATTTATAGTTATTATAGTTATTTAAATTATAGTTATTTAAGTTATAGTTATTTAAGTTATAGTTATTTAAGTTATAGTTATTTAAGTTATAGTTATTTAAGTTATAGTTATTTAAGTTATAGTTATTTAAGTTATAGTTATTTAAGTTATAGTTATTTAAGTTATAGTTATTTAAGTTATAATTATTTAAGTTATAGTTATTTAATTAATAGTTATTTAAGTTATAGTTATTTAAGTTATAGTTATTTAAGTTATAGTTATTTAAGTTATAGTTATTAAATTATAGTTATTTAAGTTATAGTTATTTAAGTTATAGTTATTTAAGTTATAGTTATTTAAGTTATAGTTATTTAATTTATAGTTATTTAAGTTATAGTTATTTAAGTTATAGTTATTTAAGTTATAGTTATTTAAGTTATAGTTATTTAAGTTATAGTTATTTAAGTTATAGTTATTTAATTAATAGTTATTTAAGTTATAGTTATTTAAGTTATAGTTATTTAAGTTATAGTTATTTAAGTTATAGTTATTTAATTTATAGTTATTTAATTTATAGTTATTTAAGTTATAGTTATTTAAGTTATAGTTATTTAAGTTATAGTTATTTAAGTTATAGTTATTTAATTAATAGTAATTTAAGTTTTAGTAATTTAAGTTTAGTTATTTAATTTATAGTTATTTAAGTTATAGTTAATTAAGTTATCGTTAGTTAAGTTATAGTTATTTAATTTATAGTTTTTTCATTTATGGTTATTTAAGTTATAGTTATTTAAGTTATAGTTATTTAAGTTATAGTTATTTAAGTTATAGTTATTTAAGTTATAGTTATTTAAGTTATAGTTATTTAAGTTATAGTTATTTAATTAATAGTTATTTAAGTTATAGTTATTTAAGTTATAGTTATTTAAGTTATAGTTATTTAAGTTATAGTTATTTAAGTTATAGTTATTTAATTTATAGTTATTTAAGTTATAGTTATTTAAGTTATAGTTATTTAAGTTATAGTTATTTAAGTTATAGTTATTTAAGTTATAGTTATTTAATTAATAGTTATTTAAGTTATAGTTATTTAAGTTATAGTTATTTAAGTTATAGTTATTTAAGTTATAGTTATTTAAGTTATAGTTATTTAATTAATAGTTATTTAAGTTATAGTTATTTAAGTTATAGTTATTTAAGTTATAGTTATTTAAGTTATAGTTATTTAAGTTATAGTTATTTAATTTATAGTTATTTAATTTATAGTTATTTAAGTTATAGTTATTTAAGTTATAGTTATTTAAGTTATAGTTATTTAAGTTATAGTTATTTAATTAATAGTAATTTAAGTTATAGTAATTTAAGTTTAGTTATTTAATTTATAGTTATTTAAGTTATAGTTATTTAAGTTATAGTTATTATATAATATTTATTTAAGTTATAGTTATTTAAGATATATTTATTTAATTTATAGTTATTATATTATAATTATTTAAGTTTTAGTTATTTAAGTTATAATTATTATATTATAGCTATTTAAGTGATATTTATTTAAGTTATAGTTATTTAATTAATAGTTATTTAATTTATAGTTATTTAAGTTATAGTTATTAAATTATATTTATTTAAGTTATAGTTATTTAATTTATAGTTATTTAATTTATAGTTATTTAATTTATAGTTATTTAATTTATAGTTATTTAATTTATAGTTATTTAAGTTATAGTTATTTAAGTTATAGTTATTTAAGTTATAGTTATTTAAGTTATAGTTATTTAAGTTATAGTTATTTAAGTTATAGTTATTTAAGTTATAATTATTTAAGTTATAGTTATTTAATTAATAGTTATTTAAGTTATAGTTATTTAAGTTATAGTTATTTAAGTTATAGTTATTTAAGTTATAGTTATTAAATTATAGTTATTTAAGTTATAGTTATTTAAGTTATAGTTATTTAAGTTATAGTTATTTAAGTTATAGTTATTTAATTTATAGTTATTTAAGTTATAGTTATTTAAGTTATAGTTATTTAAGTTATAGTTATTTAAGTTATAGTTATTTAAGTTATAGTTATTTAAGTTATAGTTATTTAATTAATAGTTATTTAAGTTATAGTTATTTAAGTTATAGTTATTTAAGTTATAGTTATTTAAGTTATAGTTATTTAATTTATAGTTATTTAATTTATAGTTATTTAAGTTATAGTTATTTAAGTTATAGTTATTTAAGTTATAGTTATTTAAGTTATAGTTATTTAATTAATAGTAATTTAAGTTTTAGTAATTTAAGTTTAGTTATTTAATTTATAGTTATTTAAGTTATAGTTAATTAAGTTATCGTTAGTTAAGTTATAGTTATTTAATTTATAGTTTTTTCATTTATGGTTATTTAAGTTATAGTTATTTAAGTTATAGTTATTTAAGTTATAGTTATTTAAGTTATAGTTATTTAAGTTATAGTTATTTAAGTTATAGTTATTTAAGTTATAGTTATTTAATTAATAGTTATTTAAGTTATAGTTATTTAAGTTATAGTTATTTAAGTTATAGTTATTTAAGTTATAGTTATTTAAGTTATAGTTATTTAATTTATAGTTATTTAAGTTATAGTTATTTAAGTTATAGTTATTTAAGTTATAGTTATTTAAGTTATAGTTATTTAAGTTATAGTTATTTAATTAATAGTTATTTAAGTTATAGTTATTTAAGTTATAGTTATTTAAGTTATAGTTATTTAAGTTATAGTTATTTAAGTTATAGTTATTTAATTAATAGTTATTTAAGTTATAGTTATTTAAGTTATAGTTATTTAAGTTATAGTTATTTAAGTTATAGTTATTTAAGTTATAGTTATTTAATTTATAGTTATTTAATTTATAGTTATTTAAGTTATAGTTATTTAAGTTATAGTTATTTAAGTTATAGTTATTTAAGTTATAGTTATTTAATTAATAGTAATTTAAGTTATAGTAATTTAAGTTTAGTTATTTAATTTATAGTTATTTAAGTTATAGTTATTTAAGTTATAGTTATTATATAATATTTATTTAAGTTATAGTTATTTAAGATATATTTATTTAATTTATAGTTATTATATTATAATTATTTAAGTTTTAGTTATTTAAGTTATAATTATTATATTATAGCTATTTAAGTGATATTTATTTAAGTTATAGTTATTTAATTAATAGTTATTTAATTTATAGTTATTTAAGTTATAGTTATTAAATTATATTTATTTAAGTTATAGTTATTTAATTTATAGTTATTTAATTTATAGTTATTTAATTTATAGTTATTTAATTTATAGTTATTTAATTTATAGTTATTTAATTTATAGTTATTTAATTTATAGTTATTTAATTTATAGTTATTTAATTTATAGTTATTTAATTTATAGTTATTTAATTTATAGTTATTTAATTTATAGTTATTTAATTTATAGTTATTTAATTTATAGTTATTTAATTTATAGTTATTTAATTTATAGTTATTTAATTTATAGTTATTTAATTTATAGTTATTTAATTTATAGTTATTATAGTTATTTAAATTATAGTTATTTAAGTTATAGTTATTTAAGTTATAGTTATTTAAGTTATAGTTATTTAAGTTATAGTTATTTAAGTTATAGTTATTTAAGTTATAGTTATTTAAGTTATAGTTATTTAAGTTATAGTTATTTAAGTTATAGTTATTTAAGTTATAGTTATTTAAGTTATAGTTATTTAAGTTATAGTTATTTAATTAATAGTTATTTAAGTTATAGTTATTTAAGTTATAGTTATTTAAGTTATAGTTATTTAAGTTATAGTTATTTAAGTTATAGTTATTTAAGTTATAGTTATTTAATTTATAGTTATTTAAGTTATAGTTATTTAAGTTATAGTTATTTAAGTTATAGTTATTTAATTAATAGTAATTTAAGTTATAGTAATTTAAGTTTAGTTATTTAATTTATAGTTATTTAAGTTATAGTTAATTAAGTTATCGTTAGTTAAGTTATAGTTATTTAAGTTATAGTTATTAAATTATAGTTATTTAAGTTATAGTTATTTAATTTATAGTTTTTTCATTTATGGTTATTTAAGTTATAGTTATTTAAGTTATAGTTATTTAAGTTATAGTTATTTAAGTTATAGTTATTTAAGTTATAGTTATTTAAGTTATAGTTATTTAATTAATAGTTATTTAAGTTATAGTTATTTAAGTTATAGTTATTTAAGTTATAGTTATTTAAGTTATAGTTATTTAAGTTATAGTTATTTAATTAATAGTTATTTAAGTTATAGTTATTTAAGTTATAGTTATTTAAGTTATAGTTATTTAAGTTATAGTTATTTAAGTTATAGTTATTTAATTTATAGTTATTTAAGTTATAGTTATTTAAGTTATAGTTATTTAAGTTATAGTTATTTAAGTTATAGTTATTTAAGTTATAGTTATTTAAGTTATAGTTATTTAAGTTATAGTTATTTAATTAATAGTTATTTAAGTTATAGTTATTTAAGTTATAGTTATTTAAGTTATAGTTATTTAAGTTATAGTTATTTAATTAATAGTTATTTAAGTTATAGTTATTTAAGTTATAGTTATTTAAGTTATAGTTATTTAAGTTATAGTTATTTAATTTATAGTTATTTAATTTATAGTTATTTAAGTTATAGTTATTTAAGTTATAGTTATTTAAGTTATAGTTATTTAAGTTATAGTTATTTAATTAATAGTAATTTAAGTTATAGTAATTTAAGTTTAGTTATTTAATTTATAGTTATTTAAGTTATAGTTAATTAAGTTATCGTTAGTTAAGTTATAGTTATTTAAGTTATAGTTATTAAATTATAGTTATTTAAGTTATAGTTATTTAATTTATAGTTTTTTCATTTATGGTTATTTAAGTTATAGTTATTTAAGTTATAGTTATTATATTATAGCTATTTAAGTGATATTTATTTAAGTTATAGTTATTTAATTAATAGTTATTTAATTTATAGTTATTTAAGTTATAGTTATTTAAGTTATAGTTATTAAATTATATTTATTTAAGTTATAGTTATTTAATTTATAGTTATTTAATTTATAGTTATTTAATTTATAGTTATTTAATTTATAGTTATTTAATTTATAGTTATTTAATTTATAGTTATTTAATTTATAGTTATTTAATTTATAGTTATTTAATTTATAGTTATTTAATTTATAGTTATTTAATTTATAGTTATTATAGTTATTTAAATTATAGTTATTTAAGTTATAGTTATTTAAGTTATAGTTATTTAAGTTATAGTTATTTAAGTTATAGTTATTTAAGTTATAGTTATTTAAGTTATAGTTATTTAAGTTATAGTTATTTAAGTTATAGTTATTTAAGT
Source organism: Osedax frankpressi (assembly GCA_964035775.1). Taxonomy (NCBI): domain Eukaryota; kingdom Metazoa; phylum Annelida; class Polychaeta; order Sabellida; family Siboglinidae; genus Osedax; species Osedax frankpressi. The sequence goes on from OZ038314.1 coordinate 2,344,758, forward strand.
TATAGTTATTTAAGTTATAATTATTTAAATTATAGTTATATAAGTTATAGTTAATTAAGTTATCGTTATTTAAGTTATAGTTATTTAAGTTATAGTTATTTAAATTTTAGTTATATAAGTTATAGTTATTGAATTTATAGTTATTTAATTTATAGTTATTTAAGTTATAGTTATTTAAGTTATAGTTATTTAAGTTATAGTTATTTAAGTTATAGTTATTTAAGTTATAGTTATTTAATTTATAGTTATTTAAGTTATAGTTATTTAAGTTATAGTTATTTAAGTTATAGTTATTTAAGTTATAGTTATTTAAGTTATAGTTATTTAAGTTATAGTTATTTAATTAATAGTTATTTAAGTTATAGTTATTTAAGTTATAGTTATTTAAGTTATAGTTATTTAAGTTATAGTTATTTAAGTTATAGTTATTTAAGTTATAGTTATTTAATTTATAGTTATTTAATTTATAGTTATTTAAGTTATAGTTATTTAAGTTATAGTTATTTAAGTTATAGTTATTTAAGTTATAGTTATTTAAGTTATAGTTATTTAATTAATAGTAATTTAAGTTATAGTAATTTAAGTTTAGTTATTTAATTTATAGTTATTTAAGTTATAGTTAATTAAGTTATCGTTAGTTAAGTTATAGTTATTTAATTTATAGTTTTTTCATTTATGGTTATTTAAGTTATAGTTATTTAAGTTATAGTTATTTAAGTTATAGTTATTTAAGTTATAGTTATTTAAGTTATAGTTATTTAAGTTATAGTTATTTAAGTTATAGTTATTTAAGTTATAGTTATTTAATTAATAGTTATTTAAGTTATAGTTATTTAAGTTATAGTTATTTAAGTTATAGTTATTTAAGTTATAGTTATTTAAGTTATAGTTATTTAATTTATAGTTATTTAAGTTATAGTTATTTAAGTTATAGTTATTTAAGTTATAGTTATTTAAGTTATAGTTATTTAAGTTATAGTTATTTAATTAATAGTTATTTAAGTTATAGTTATTTAAGTTATAGTTATTTAAGTTATAGTTATTTAAGTTATAGTTATTTAAGTTATAGTTATTTAATTAATAGTTATTTAAGTTATAGTTATTTAAGTTATAGTTATTTAAGTTATAGTTATTTAAGTTATAGTTATTTAAGTTATAGTTATTTAATTTATAGTTATTTAATTTATAGTTATTTAAGTTATAGTTATTTAAGTTATAGTTATTTAAGTTATAGTTATTTAAGTTATAGTTATTTAATTAATAGTAATTTAAGTTATAGTAATTTAAGTTTAGTTATTTAATTTATAGTTATTTAAGTTATAGTTATTTAAGTTATAGTTATTATATAATATTTATTTAAGTTATAGTTATTTAAGATATATTTATTTAATTTATAGTTATTATATTATAATTATTTAAGTTTTAGTTATTTAAGTTATAATTATTATATTATAGCTATTTAAGTGATATTTATTTAAGTTATAGTTATTTAATTAATAGTTATTTAATTTATAGTTATTTAAGTTATAGTTATTAAATTATATTTATTTAAGTTATAGTTATTTAATTTATAGTTATTTAATTTATAGTTATTTAATTTATAGTTATTTAATTTATAGTTATTTAATTTATAGTTATTTAATTTATAGTTATTTAATTTATAGTTATTTAATTTATAGTTATTTAATTTATAGTTATTTAATTTATAGTTATTTAATTTATAGTTATTTAATTTATAGTTATTTAATTTATAGTTATTTAATTTATAGTTATTTAATTTATAGTTATTTAATTTATAGTTATTTAATTTATAGTTATTTAATTTATAGTTATTTAATTTATAGTTATTTAATTTATAGTTATTATAGTTATTTAAATTATAGTTATTTAAGTTATAGTTATTTAAGTTATAGTTATTTAAGTTATAGTTATTTAAGTTATAGTTATTTAAGTTATAGTTATTTAAGTTATAGTTATTTAAGTTATAGTTATTTAAGTTATAGTTATTTAAGTTATAGTTATTTAAGTTATAGTTATTTAAGTTATAGTTATTTAAGTTATAGTTATTTAATTAATAGTTATTTAAGTTATAGTTATTTAAGTTATAGTTATTTAAGTTATAGTTATTTAAGTTATAGTTATTTAAGTTATAGTTATTTAAGTTATAGTTATTTAATTTATAGTTATTTAAGTTATAGTTATTTAAGTTATAGTTATTTAAGTTATAGTTATTTAATTAATAGTAATTTAAGTTATAGTAATTTAAGTTTAGTTATTTAATTTATAGTTATTTAAGTTATAGTTAATTAAGTTATCGTTAGTTAAGTTATAGTTATTTAAGTTATAGTTATTAAATTATAGTTATTTAAGTTATAGTTATTTAATTTATAGTTTTTTCATTTATGGTTATTTAAGTTATAGTTATTTAAGTTATAGTTATTTAAGTTATAGTTATTTAAGTTATAGTTATTTAAGTTATAGTTATTTAAGTTATAGTTATTTAAGTTATAGTTATTTAATTAATAGTTATTTAAGTTATAGTTATTTAAGTTATAGTTATTTAAGTTATAGTTATTTAAGTTATAGTTATTTAAGTTATAGTTATTTAATTAATAGTTATTTAAGTTATAGTTATTTAAGTTATAGTTATTTAAGTTATAGTTATTTAAGTTATAGTTATTTAAGTTATAGTTATTTAATTTATAGTTATTTAAGTTATAGTTATTTAAGTTATAGTTATTTAAGTTATAGTTATTTAAGTTATAGTTATTTAAGTTATAGTTATTTAAGTTATAGTTATTTAAGTTATAGTTATTTAATTAATAGTTATTTAAGTTATAGTTATTTAAGTTATAGTTATTTAAGTTATAGTTATTTAAGTTATAGTTATTTAATTAATAGTTATTTAAGTTATAGTTATTTAAGTTATAGTTATTTAAGTTATAGTTATTTAAGTTATAGTTATTTAATTTATAGTTATTTAATTTATAGTTATTTAAGTTATAGTTATTTAAGTTATAGTTATTTAAGTTATAGTTATTTAAGTTATAGTTATTTAATTAATAGTAATTTAAGTTATAGTAATTTAAGTTTAGTTATTTAATTTATAGTTATTTAAGTTATAGTTAATTAAGTTATCGTTAGTTAAGTTATAGTTATTTAAGTTATAGTTATTAAATTATAGTTATTTAAGTTATAGTTATTTAATTTATAGTTTTTTCATTTATGGTTATTTAAGTTATAGTTATTTAAGTTATAGTTATTATATTATAGCTATTTAAGTGATATTTATTTAAGTTATAGTTATTTAATTAATAGTTATTTAATTTATAGTTATTTAAGTTATAGTTATTTAAGTTATAGTTATTAAATTATATTTATTTAAGTTATAGTTATTTAATTTATAGTTATTTAATTTATAGTTATTTAATTTATAGTTATTTAATTTATAGTTATTTAATTTATAGTTATTTAATTTATAGTTATTTAATTTATAGTTATTTAATTTATAGTTATTTAATTTATAGTTATTATAGTTATTTAAATTATAGTTATTTAAGTTATAGTTATTTAAGTTATAGTTATTTAAGTTATAGTTATTTAAGTTATAGTTATTTAAGTTATAGTTATTTAAGTTATAGTTATTTAAGTTATAGTTATTTAAGTTATAGTTATTTAAGTTATAGTTATTTAAGTTATAATTATTTAAATTATAGTTATATAAGTTATAGTTAATTAAGTTATCGTTATTTAAGTTATAGTTATTTAAGTTATAGTTATTTAAATTTTAGTTATATAAGTTATAGTTATTGAATTTATAGTTATTTAATTTATAGTTATTTAAGTTATAGTTATTTAAGTTATAGTTATTTAAGTTATAGTTATTTAAGTTATAGTTATTTAAGTTATAGTTATTTAATTTATAGTTATTTAAGTTATAGTTATTTAAGTTATAGTTATTTAAGTTATAGTTATTTAAGTTATAGTTATTTAAGTTATAGTTATTTAAGTTATAGTTATTTAATTAATAGTTATTTAAGTTATAGTTATTTAAGTTATAGTTATTTAAGTTATAGTTATTTAAGTTATAGTTATTTAAGTTATAGTTATTTAAGTTATAGTTATTTAATTTATAGTTATTTAATTTATAGTTATTTAAGTTATAGTTATTTAAGTTATAGTTATTTAAGTTATAGTTATTTAAGTTATAGTTATTTAAGTTATAGTTGTTTAATTAATAGTAATTTAAGTTATAGTAATTTAAGTTTAGTTATTTAATTTATAGTTATTTAAGTTATAGTTAATTAAGTTATCGTTAGTTAAGTTATAGTTATTTAAGTTATAGTTATTAAATTATAGTTATTTAAGTGATATTTATTTAAGTTATAGTTATTTAATTAATAGTTATTTAATTTATAGTTATTTAAGTTATAGTTATTTAAGTTATAGTTATTAAATTATATTTATTTAAGTTATAGTTATTTAATTTATAGTTATTTAATTTATAATTATTTAATTTATAATTATTTAATTTATAGTTATTTAATTTATAGTTATTTAATTTATAGTTATTTAATTTATAGTTATTTAATTTATAGTTATTTAATTTATAGTTATTTAATTTATAGTTATTATAGTTATTTAAGTTATAGTTATTTAAGTTATAGTTATTTAAGTTATAGTTATTTAAGTTATAGTTATTTAAGTTATAGTTATTTAAGTTATAGTTATTTAAGTTATAGTTATTTAAGTTATAGTTATTTAATTAATAGTTATTTAAGTTATAATTATTTAAATTATAGTTATATAAGTTATAGTTAATTAAGTTATCGTTATTTAAGTTATAGTTATTTAAGTTATAGTTATTTAAGTTATAGTTATTTAAGTTATAGTTATTTAAGTTATAGTTATTTAAGTTATAGTTATTTAAGTTATATTTATTTAAGTTATAGTTATTTAATTAATAGTTATTTAAGTTATAGTTATTTAAGTTATATTTATTTAAGTTATAGTTATTTAAGTTAAAGTTATTTAAGTTATAGTTATTTAATTTATAGTTATTTAATTTATAGTTATTTAAGTTATAGTTATTTAAGTTATAGTTATTTAATTAATAGTTATTTAAGTTATAGTTATTTAAGTTATAGTTATTTAAGTTATAGTTATTTAAGTTATAGTTATTTAAGTTATAGTTATTTAATTTATAGTTATTTAATTTATAGTTATTTAAGTTATAGTTATTTAAGTTATAGTTATTTAAGTTATAGTTATTTAAGTAATAGTTATTTAAGTTATAGTTGTTTAAGTTATAAGTTATAGTTATTTAAGTTATAGTTATTTAAGTTATAGTTATTTAAGTTCTAGTTATTTAAGTTATAGTTATTTAATTAATAGTTATTTAAGTTATAGTTATTTAAGTTATAGTTATTTAAGTTATAGTTATTTAAGTTATAGTTATTTAAGTTATAGTTATTTAATTAATAGTTATTTAAGTTATAGTTATTTAAGTTATAGTTATTTAAGTTATAGTTATTTAAGTTATAGTTATTTAAGTTATAGTTATTTAATTTATAGTTATTTAATTTATAGTTATTTAAGTTATAGTTATTTAAGTTATAGTTATCTAAGTTATAGTTATTTAAGTTATAGTTATTTAATTAATAGTAATTTAAGTTATAGTAATTTAAGTTTAGTTATTTAATTTATAGTTATTTAAGTTATAGTTAATTAAGTTATCGTTAGTTAAGTTATAGTTATTTAAGTTATAGTTATTAAATTATAGTTATTTAAGTTATAGTTTTTTCATTTATGGTTATTTAAGTTATAGTTATTTAAGTTATAGTTATTTAAGTTATAGTTATTTAAGTTATAGTTATTTAAGTTATAGTTATTTAAATTATAGTTATTTAAGTTATAGTTATTTAATTTATAGTTATTTAAGTTATAGTTATTTAAGTTATAGTTATTTAATTAATAGTTATTTAAGTTATAGTTATTTAAGTTATAGTTATTTAAGTTATAGTTATTTAAGTTATAGTTATTTAAGTTATAGTTATTTAATTAATAGTTATTTAAGTTATAGTTATTTAAGTTATAGTTATTTAAGTTATAGTTATTTAAGTTATAGTTATTTAAGTTATAGTTATTTAATTTATAGTTATTTAATTTATAGTTATTTAAGTTATAGTTATTTAAGTTATAGTTATTTAAGTTATAGTTATTTAAGTTATAGTTATTTAATTAATAGTAATTTAAGTTATAGTAATTTAAGTTTAGTTATTTAATTTATAGTTATTTAAATTATAGTTATTTAAGTTATAGTTATTATATAATATTTATTTAAGTTATAGTTATTTAAGATATATTTATTTAATTTATAGTTATTATATTATAATTATTTAAGTTTTAGTTATTTAAGTTATAGTTATTATATTATAGCTATTTAAGTGATATTTATTTAAGTTATAGTTATTTAATTAATAGTTATTTAATTTATAGTTATTTAAGTTATAGTTATTTAAGTTATAGTTATTAAATTATATTTATTTAAGTTATAGTTATTTAATTTATAGTTATTTAATTTATAGTTATTTAATTTATTGTTATTTAATTTATAGTTATTTAATTTATAGTTATTTAATTTATAGTTATTTAATTTATAGTTATTTAATTTATAGTTATTATAGTTATTTAAATTATAGTTATTTAAGTTATAGTTATTTAAGTTATAGTTATTTAAGTTATAGTTATTTAAGTTATAGTTATTTAAGTTATAGTTATTTAAGTTATAGTTATTTAAGTTATAGTTATTTAAGTTATAGTTATTTAAGTTATAGTTATTTAAGTTATAATTATTTAAATTATAGTTATATAAGTTATAGTTAATTAAGTTATCGTTATTTAAGTTATAGTTATTTAAGTTATAGTTATTTAAATTTTAGTTATATAAGTTATAGTTATTGAATTTATAGTTATTTAATTTATAGTTATTTAAGTTATAGTTATTTAAGTTATAGTTATTTAAGTTATAGTTATTTAAGTTATAGTTATTTAAGTTATAGTTATTTAATTTATAGTTATTTAAGTTATAGTTATTTAAGTTATAGTTATTTAAGTTATAGTTATTTAAGTTATAGTTATTTAAGTTATAGTTATTTAAGTTATAGTTATTTAATTAATAGTTATTTAAGTTATAGTTATTTAAGTTATAGTTATTTAAGTTATAGTTATTTAAGTTATAGTTATTTAAGTTATAGTTATTTAAGTTATAGTTATTTAATTTATAGTTATTTAATTTATAGTTATTTAAGTTATAGTTATTTAAGTTATAGTTATTTAAGTTATAGTTATTTAAGTTATAGTTATTTAAGTTATAGTTGTTTAATTAATAGTAATTTAAGTTATAGTAATTTAAGTTTAGTTATTTAATTTATAGTTATTTAAGTTATAGTTAATTAAGTTATCGTTAGTTAAGTTATAGTTATTTAAGTTATAGTTATTAAATTATAGTTATTTAAGTTATAGTTATTTAATTTATAGTTTTTTCAGTTATGGTTATTTAAGTTATAGTTATTTAAGTTATAGTTATTTAAGTTATAGTTATTTAATTTATAGTTATTTAAGTTATAGTTATTTAAGTTATAGTTATTTAATTAATAGTTATTTAAGTTATAGTTATTTAAGTTATAGTTATTTAAGTTATGGTTATTTAAGTTATAGTTATTTAAGTTATAGTTATTTAATTTATAGTTATTTAAGTTATAGTTGTTTAAGTTATAGTTATTTAAGTTATAGTTATTTAAGTTATAGTTATTTAAGTTATAGTTATTTAAGTTATAGTTATTTAATTAATAGTTATTTAAGTTATAGTTATTTAAGTTATAGTTATTTAAGTTATAGTTATTTAAGTTATAGTTATTTAAGTTATAGTTATTTAATTAATAGTTATTTAAGTTATAGTTATTTAAGTTATAGTTATTTAAGTTATAGTTATTTAAGTTATAGTTATTTAAGTTATAGTTATTTAAGTTATAGTTATTTAATTTATAGTTATTTAATTTATAGTTATTTAAGTTATAGTTATTTAAGTTATAGTTATTTAAGTTATAGTTATTTAAGTTATAGTTATTTAAGTTATAGTTATTTAAGTTATAGTTATTTAAGTTATAGTTATTTAAGTTATAGTTATTTAATTAATAGTTATTTAAGTTATAGTTATTTAAGTTATAGTTATTTAAGTTATAGTTATTTAAGTTATAGTTATTTAATTAATAGTTATTTAAGTTATAGTTATTTAAGTTATAGTTATTTAAGTTATAGTTATTTAAGTTATAGTTATTTAAGTTATAGTTATTTAATTTATAGTTATTTAATTTATAGTTATTTAAGTTATAGTTATTTAAGTTATAGTTATTTAAGTTATAGTTATTTAAGTTATAGTTATTTAATTAATAGTAATTTAAGTTATAGTAATTTAAGTTTAGTTATTTAATTTATAGTTATTTAAGTTATAGTTAATTAAGTTATCGTTAGTTAAGTTATAGTTATTTAAGTTATAGTTATTAAATTATAGTTATTTAAGTTATAGTTATTTAATTTATAGTTTTTTCAGTTATGGTTATTTAAGTTATAGTTATTTAAGTTATAGTTATTTAAGTTATAGTTATTTAATTTATAGTTATTTAAGTTATAGTTATTTAAGTTATAGTTATTTAATTAATAGTTATTTAAGTTATAGTTATTTAAGTTATAGTTATTTAAGTTATGGTTATTTAAGTTATAGTTATTTAAGTTATAGTTATTTAATTTATAGTTATTTAAGTTATAGTTGTTTAAGTTATAGTTATTTAAGTTATAGTTATTTAAGTTATAGTTATTTAAGTTATAGTTATTTAAGTTATAGTTATCTAATTAATAGTTATTTAAGTTATAGTTATTTAAGTTATAGTTATTTAAGTTATAGTTATTTAAGTTATAGTTATTTAAGTTATAGTTATTTAAGTTATAGTTATTTAATTAATAGTTATTTAAGTTATAGTTATTTAAGTTATAGTTATTTAAGTTATAGTTATTTAAGTTATAGTTATTTAAGTTATAGTTATTTAATTTATAGTTATTTAATTTATAGTTATTTAAGTTATAGTTATTTAAGTTATAGTTATTTAAGTTATAGTTATTTAAGTTATAGTTATTTAAGTTATAGTTATTTAAGTTATAGTTATTTAAGTTATAGTTATTTAAGTTATAGTTATTTAATTAATAGTTATTTAAGTTATAGTTATTTAAGTTATAGTTATTTAAGTTATAGTTATTTAAGTTATAGTTATTTAATTAATAGTTATTTAAGTTATAGTTATTTAAGTTATAGTTATTTAAGTTATAGTTATTTAAGTTATAGTTATTTAAGTTATAGTTATTTAATTTATAGTTATTTAATTTATAGTTATTTAAGTTATAGTTATTTAAGTTATAGTTATTTAAGTTATAGTTATTTAAGTTATAGTTATTTAATTAATAGTAATTTAAGTTATAGTAATTTAAGTTTAGTTATTTAATTTATAGTTATTTAAGTTATAGTTAATTAAGTTATCGTTAGTTAAGTTATAGTTATTTAAGTTATAGTTATTAAATTATAGTTATTTAAGTTATAGTTATTTAATTTATAGTTTTTTCATTTATGGTTATTTAAGTTATAGTTATTTAAGTTATAGTTATTTAATTAATAGTTATTTAGGTTATAGTTATTTAAGTTATAGTTATTTAAGTTATAGTTATTTAAGTTATAGTTATTTAAGTTATAGTTATTTAAGTTATAGTTATTTAAGTTATAGTTATTTAATTTATAGTTATTTAATTTATAGTTATTTAAGTTATAGTTATTTAAGTTATAGTTATTTAAGTTATAGTTATTTAAGTTATAGTTATTTAATTAATAGTAATTTAAGTTATAGTAATTTAAGTTTAGTTATTTAATTTATAGTTATTTAAGTTATAGTTATTTAAGTTATAGTTATTATATAATATTTATTTAAGTTATAGTTATTTAAGATATATTTATTTAATTTATAGTTATTATATTATAATTATTTAAGTTTTAGTTATTTAAGTTATAGTTATTATATTATAGCTATTTAAGTGATATTTATTTAAGTTTTAGTTATTTAAGTTATAGTTATTATATTATAGCTATTTAAGTGATATTTATTTAAGTTATAGTTATTTAATTAATAGTTATTTAATTTATAGTTATTTAAGTTATAGTTATTTAAGTTATAGTTATTAAATTATATTTATTTAAGTTATAGTTATTTAATTTATAGTTATTTAATTTATAGTTATTTAATTTATAGTTATTTAATTTATAGTTATTTAATTTATAGTTATTTAATTTATAGTTATTTAATTTATAGTTATTTAATTTATAGTTATTTAATTTATAGTTATTTAATTTATAGTTATTTAATTTATAGTTATTTAATTTATAGTTATTTAATTTATAGTTATTTAATTTATAGTTATTTAATTTATAGTTATTTAATTTATAGTTATTTAATTTATAGTTATTTAATTTATAGTTATTTAATTTATAGTTATTTAATTTATAGTTATTTAATTTATAGTTATTTAATTTATAGTTATTTAATTTATAGTTATTTAATTTATAGTTATTTAATTTATAGTTATTTAATTTATAGTTATTTAATTTATAGTTATTTAATTTATAGTTATTTAATTTATAGTTATTTAATTTATAGTTATTTAATTTATAGTTATTTAATTTATAGTTATTTAATTTATAGTTATTTAATTTATAGTTATTTAATTTATAGTTATTTAATTTATAGTTATTTAATTTATAGTTATTATAGTTATTTAAATTATAGTTATTTAAGTTATAGTTATTTAAGTTATAGTTATTTAAGTTATAGTTATTTAAGTTATAGTTATTTAAGTTATAGTTATTTAAGTTATAGTTATTTAAGTTATAGTTATTTAAGTTATAGTTATTTAAGTTATAGTTATTTAAGTTATAGTTATTTAAGTTATAGTTATTTAAGTTATAGTTATTTAAGTTATAGTTATTTAAGTTATAGTTATTTAAGTTATAGTTATTTAAGTTATAGTTATTTAATTAATAGTTATTTAAGTTATAGTTATTTAAGTTATAGTTATTTAAGTTATAGTTATTTAAGTTATAGTTATTTAAGTTATAGTTATTTAAGTTATAGTTATTTAAGTTATAGTTATTTAAGTTATAGTTATTTAAGTTATAGTTATTTAAGTTATAGTTATTTAATTAATAGTTATTTAAGTTATAGTTATTTAAGTTATAGTTATTTAAGTTATAGTTATTTAATTTATAGTTATTTAAGTTATAGTTATTTAAGTTATAGTTATTTAAGTTATAGTTATTAAATTATATTTATTTAAGTTATAGTTATTTAATTTATAGTTATTTAATTTATAGTTATTTAATTTATAGTTATTTAATTTATAGTTATTTAATTTATAGTTATTTAATTTATAGTTATTTAATTTATAGTTATTTAATTTATAGTTATTTAATTTATAGTTATTTAATTTATAGTTATTTAATTTATAGTTATTTAAGTTATAGTTATTTAAGTTATAGTTATTTAAGTTATAGTTATTTAAGTTATAGTTATTTAATTAATAGTAATTTAAGTTATAGTAATTTAAGTTTAGTTATTTAATTTATAGTTATTTAAATTATAGTTATTTAAGTTATAGTTATTATATAATATTTATTTAAGTTATAGTTATTTAAGATATATTTATTTAATTTATAGTTATTATATTATAATTATTTAAGTTTTAGTTATTTAAGTTATAGTTATTATATTATAGCTATTTAAGTGATATTTATTTAAGTTATAGTTATTTAATTAATAGTTATTTAATTTATAGTTATTTAAGTTATAGTTATTTAAGTTATAGTTATTAAATTATATTTATTTAAGTTATAGTTATTTAATTTATAGTTATTTAATTTATAGTTATTTAATTTATTGTTATTTAATTTATAGTTATTTAATTTATAGTTATTTAATTTATAGTTATTTAATTTATAGTTATTTAATTTATAGTTATTATAGTTATTTAAATTATAGTTATTTAAGTTATAGTTATTTAAGTTATAGTTATTTAAGTTATAGTTATTTAAGTTATAGTTATTTAAGTTATAGTTATTTAAGTTATAGTTATTTAAGTTATAGTTATTTAAGTTATAGTTATTTAAGTTATAGTTATTTAAGTTATAGTTATTTAAGTTATAATTATTTAAATTATAGTTATATAAGTTATAGTTAATTAAGTTATCGTTATTTAAGTTATAGTTATTTAAGTTATAGTTATTTAAATTTTAGTTATATAAGTTATAGTTATTGAATTTATAGTTATTTAATTTATAGTTATTTAAGTTATAGTTATTTAAGTTATAGTTATTTAAGTTATAGTTATTTAAGTTATAGTTATTTAAGTTATAGTTATTTAATTTATAGTTATTTAAGTTATAGTTATTTAAGTTATAGTTATTTAAGTTATAGTTATTTAAGTTATAGTTATTTAAGTTATAGTTATTTAAGTTATAGTTATTTAATTAATAGTTATTTAAGTTATAGTTATTTAAGTTATAGTTATTTAAGTTATAGTTATTTAAGTTATAGTTATTTAAGTTATAGTTATTTAAGTTATAGTTATTTAATTTATAGTTATTTAATTTATAGTTATTTAAGTTATAGTTATTTAAGTTATAGTTATTTAAGTTATAGTTATTTAAGTTATAGTTATTTAAGTTATAGTTATTTAAGTTATAGTTGTTTAATTAATAGTAATTTAAGTTATAGTAATTTAAGTTTAGTTATTTAATTTATAGTTATTTAAGTTATAGTTAATTAAGTTATCGTTAGTTAAGTTATAGTTATTTAAGTTATAGTTATTAAATTATAGTTATTTAAGTTATAGTTATTTAATTTATAGTTTTTTCAGTTATGGTTATTTAAGTTATAGTTATTTAAGTTATAGTTATTTAAGTTATAGTTATTTAATTTATAGTTATTTAAGTTATAGTTATTTAAGTTATAGTTATTTAATTAATAGTTATTTAAGTTATAGTTATTTAAGTTATAGTTATTTAAGTTATGGTTATTTAAGTTATAGTTATTTAAGTTATAGTTATTTCAGTTATAGTTATTTAAGTTATAGTTATTTAAGTTATAGTTATTTAAGTTATAATTATTTAAATTATAGTTATATAAGTTATAGTTATTTAAGTTATAGTTATTTAAGTTATAGTTATTTAATTAATAGTAATTTAAGTTATAGTAATTTAAGTTTAGTTATTTAATTTATAGTTATTTAAATTATAGTTATTTAAGTTATAGTTATTATATAATATTTATTTAAGTTATAGTTATTTAAGATATATTTATTTAATTTATAGTTATTATATTATAATTATTTAAGTTTTAGTTATTTAAGTTATAGTTATTTAAGTTATAGTTATTTAAGTTATAGTTATTTAAGTTATAGTTATTTAAGTTATAGTTATTTAATTAATAGTTATTTAAGTTATAGTTATTTAAGTTATAGTTATTTAAGTTATAGTTATTTAAGTTATAGTTATTTAAGTTATAGTTATTTAAGTTATAGTTATTTAAGTTATAGTTATTTAAGTTATAGTTATTTAAGTTATAGTTATTTAATTAATAGTTATTTAAGTTATAGTTATTTAAGTTATAGTTATTTAAGTTATAGTTATTTAAGTTATAGTTATTTAAGTTATAGTTATTTAAGTTATAGTTATTAAATTATATTTATTTAAGTTATAGTTATTTAATTTATAGTTATTTAATTTATAGTTATTTAATTTATAGTTATTTAATTTATAGTTATTTAATTTATAGTTATTTAATTTATAGTTATTTAATTTATAGTTATTTAATTTATAGTTATTTAATTTATAGTTATTTAATTTATAGTTATTTAATTTATAGTTATTTAAGTTATAGTTATTTAAGTTATAGTTATTTAAGTTATAGTTATTTAAGTTATAGTTATTTAATTAATAGTAATTTAAGTTATAGTAATTTAAGTTTAGTTATTTAATTTATAGTTATTTAAATTATAGTTATTTAAGTTATAGTTATGATATAATATTTATTTAAGTTATAGTTATTTAAGATATATTTATTTAATTTATAGTTATTATATTATAATTATTTAAGTTTTAGTTATTTAAGTTATAGTTATTATATTATAGCTATTTAAGTGATATTTATTTAAGTTATAGTTATTTAATTAATAGTTATTTAATTTATAGTTATTTAAGTTATAGTTATTTAAGTTATAGTTATTAAATTATATTTATTTAAGTTATAGTTATTTAATTTATAGTTATTTAATTTATAGTTATTTAATTTATTGTTATTTAATTTATAGTTATTTAATTTATAGTTATTTAATTTATAGTTATTTAATTTATAGTTATTATAGTTATTTAAATTATAGTTATTTAAGTTATAGTTATTTAAGTTATAGTTATTTAAGTTATAGTTATTTAAGTTATAGTTATTTAAGTTATAGTTATTTAAGTTATAGTTATTTAAGTTATAGTTATTTAAGTTATAGTTATTTAAGTTATAGTTATTTAAGTTATAATTATTTAAATTATAGTTATATAAGTTATAGTTAATTAAGTTATCGTTATTTAAGTTATAGTTATTTAAGTTATAGTTATTTAAATTTTAGTTATATAAGTTATAGTTATTGAATTTATAGTTATTTAATTTATAGTTATTTAAGTTATAGTTATTTAAGTTATAGTTATTTAAGTTATAGTTATTTAAGTTATAGTTATTTAAGTTATAGTTATTTAATTTATAGTTATTTAAGTTATAGTTATTTAAGTTATAGTTATTTAAGTTATAGTTATTTAAGTTATAGTTATTTAAGTTATAGTTATTTAAGTTATAGTTATTTAATTAATAGTTATTTAAGTTATAGTTATTTAAGTTATAGTTATTTAAGTTATAGTTATTTAAGTTATAGTTATTTAAGTTATAGTTATTTAAGTTATAGTTATTTAATTTATAGTTATTTAATTTATAGTTATTTAAGTTATAGTTATTTAAGTTATAGTTATTTAAGTTATAGTTATTTAAGTTATAGTTATTTAAGTTATAGTTATTTAAGTTATAGTTGTTTAATTAATAGTAATTTAAGTTATAGTAATTTAAGTTTAGTTATTTAATTTATAGTTATTTAAGTTATAGTTAATTAAGTTATCGTTAGTTAAGTTATAGTTATTTAAGTTATAGTTATTAAATTATAGTTATTTAAGTTATAGTTATTTAATTTATAGTTTTTTCAGTTATGGTTATTTAAGTTATAGTTATTTAAGTTATAGTTATTTAAGTTATAGTTATTTAATTTATAGTTATTTAAGTTATAGTTATTTAAGTTATAGTTATTTAATTAATAGTTATTTAAGTTATAGTTATTTAAGTTATAGTTATTTAAGTTATGGTTATTTAAGTTATAGTTATTTAAGTTATAGTTATTTAATTTATAGTTATTTAAGTTATAGTTGTTTAAGTTATAGTTATTTAAGTTATAGTTATTTAAGTTATAGTTATTTAAGTTATAGTTATTTAAGTTATAGTTATTTAATTAATAGTTATTTAAGTTATAGTTATTTAAGTTATAGTTATTTAAGTTATAGTTATTTAAGTTATAGTTATTTAAGTTATAGTTATTTAATTAATAGTTATTTAAGTTATAGTTATTTAAGTTATAGTTATTTAAGTTATAGTTATTTAAGTTATAGTTATTTAAGTTATAGTTATTTAATTTATAGTTATTTAATTTATAGTTATTTAAGTTATAGTTATTTAAGTTATAGTTATTTAAGTTATAGTTATTTAAGTTATAGTTATTTAAGTTATAGTTATTTAAGTTATAGTTATTTAAGTTATAGTTATTTAAGTTATAGTTATTTAATTAATAGTTATTTAAGTTATAGTTATTTAAGTTATAGTTATTTAAGTTATAGTTATTTAAGTTATAGTTATTTAATTAATAGTTATTTAAGTTATAGTTATTTAAGTTATAGTTATTTAAGTTATAGTTATTTAAGTTATAGTTATTTAAGTTATAGTTATTTAATTTATAGTTATTTAATTTATAGTTATTTAAGTTATAGTTATTTAAGTTATAGTTATTTAAGTTATAGTTATTTAAGTTATAGTTATTTAATTAATAGTAATTTAAGTTATAGTAATTTAAGTTTAGTTATTTAATTTATAGTTATTTAAGTTATAGTTATTTAAGTTATAGTTAATTAAGTTATCGTTAGTTAAGTTATAGTTATTTAAGTTATAGTTATTAAATTATAGTTATTTAAGTTATAGTTATTTAATTTATAGTTTTTTCATTTATGGTTATTTAAGTTATAGTTATTTAAGTTATAGTTATTTAAGTTATAGTTATTTAATTAATAGTTATTTAAGTTATAGTTATTTAAGTTATAGTTATTTAAGTTATAGTTATTTAAGTTATAGTTATTTAAGTTATAGTTATTTAAGTTATAGTTATTTAAGTTATAGTTATTTAATTTATAGTTATTTAATTTATAGTTATTTAAGTTATAGTTATTTAAGTTATAGTTATTTAAGTTATAGTTATTTAAGTTATAGTTATTTAATTAATAGTAATTTAAGTTATAGTAATTTAAGTTTAGTTATTTAATTTATAGTTATTTAAGTTATAGTTATTTAAGTTATAGTTATTATATAATATTTATTTAAGTTATAGTTATTTAAGATATATTTATTTAATTTATAGTTATTATATTATAATTATTTAAGTTTTAGTTATTTAAGTTATAGTTATTATATTATAGCTATTTAAGTGATATTTATTTAAGTTTTAGTTATTTAAGTTATAGTTATTATATTATAGCTATTTAAGTGATATTTATTTAAGTTATAGTTATTTAATTAATAGTTATTTAATTTATAGTTATTTAAGTTATAGTTATTTAAGTTATAGTTATTAAATTATATTTATTTAAGTTATAGTTATTTAATTTATAGTTATTTAATTTATAGTTATTTAATTTATAGTTATTTAATTTATAGTTATTTAATTTATAGTTATTTAATTTATAGTTATTTAATTTATAGTTATTTAATTTATAGTTATTTAATTTATAGTTATTTAATTTATAGTTATTTAATTTATAGTTATTTAATTTATAGTTATTTAATTTATAGTTATTTAATTTATAGTTATTTAATTTATAGTTATTTAATTTATAGTTATTTAATTTATAGTTATTTAATTTATAGTTATTTAATTTATAGTTATTTAATTTATAGTTATTTAATTTATAGTTATTTAATTTATAGTTATTTAATTTATAGTTATTTAATTTATAGTTATTTAATTTATAGTTATTTAATTTATAGTTATTTAATTTATAGTTATTTAATTTATAGTTATTTAATTTATAGTTATTTAATTTATAGTTATTTAATTTATAGTTATTTAATTTATAGTTATTTAATTTATAGTTATTTAATTTATAGTTATTTAATTTATAGTTATTTAATTTATAGTTATTTAATTTATAGTTATTATAGTTATTTAAATTATAGTTATTTAAGTTATAGTTATTTAAGTTATAGTTATTTAAGTTATAGTTATTTAAGTTATAGTTATTTAAGTTATAGTTATTTAAGTTATAGTTATTTAAGTTATAGTTATTTAAGTTATAGTTATTTAAGTTATAGTTATTTAAGTTATAGTTATTTAAGTTATAGTTATTTAAGTTATAGTTATTTAAGTTATAGTTATTTAAGTTATAGTTATTTAAGTTATAGTTATTTAAGTTATAGTTATTTAATTAATAGTTATTTAAGTTATAGTTATTTAAGTTATAGTTATTTAAGTTATAGTTATTTAAGTTATAGTTATTTAAGTTATAGTTATTTAAGTTATAGTTATTTAAATTATAGTTATTTAAGTTATAGTTATTTAATTAATAGTTATTTAAGTTATAGTTATTTAAGTTATAGTTATTTAAGTTATAGTTATTTAAGTTATAGTTATTTAAGTTATAGTTATTTAAGTTATAGTTATTTAATTTATAGTTATTTAATTTATAGTTATTTAAGTTATAGTTATTTAAGTTATAGTTATTTAAGTTATAGTTATTTAAGTTATAGTTATTTAAGTTATAGTTATTTCATTAATAGTAATTTAAGTTATAGTAATTTAAGTTTAGTTATTTAATTTATAGTTATTTAAGTTATAGTTATTTAAGTTATAGTTATTTAAGTTATAGTTATTTAAGTTATAGTTATTTAAGTTATAGTTATTTAATTTATAGTTATTTAATTTATAGTTATTTAAGTTATAGTTATTTAAGTTATAGTTATTTAAGTTATAGTTATTTAAGTTATAGTTATTTAAGTTATAGTTATTTAATTTATAGTTATTTAAGTTATAGTTATTTAAGTTATAGTTATTTAAGTTATAGTTATTTAAGTTATAGTTATTTAAGTTATAGTTATTTAAGTTATAGTTATTTAATTAATAGTTATTTAAGTTATAGTTATTTAAGTTATAGTTATTTAAGTTATAGTTATTTAAGTTATAGTTATTTAAGTTATAGTTATTTAAGTTATAGTTATTTAATTTATAGTTATTTAATTTATAGTTATTTAAGTTATAGTTATTTAAGTTATAGTTATTTAAGTTATAGTTATTTAAGTTATAGTTATTTAAGTTATAGTTGTTTAATTAATAGTAATTTAAGTTATAGTAATTTAAGTTTAGTTATTTAATTTATAGTTATTTAAGTTATAGTTAATTAAGTTATCGTTAGTTAAGTTATAGTTATTTAAGTTATAGTTATTAAATTATAGTTATTTAAGTTATAGTTATTTAATTTATAGTTTTTTCAGTTATGGTTATTTAAGTTATAGTTATTTAAGTTATAGTTATTTAAGTTATAGTTATTTAATTTATAGTTATTTAAGTTATAGTTATTTAAGTTATAGTTATTTAATTAATAGTTATTTAAGTTATAGTTATTTAAGTTATAGTTATTTAAGTTATGGTTATTTAAGTTATAGTTATTTAAGTTATAGTTATTTAATTTATAGTTATTTAATTTATAGTTATTTAAGTTATAGTAATTTAAGTTATAGTTATTTAAGTTATAGTTATTTAAGTTATAGTTATTTAAGTTATAGTTATTTAAGTTATAGTTATTTAAGTTATAGTTATTTAAGTTATAGTTATTTAATTAATAGTTATTTAAGTTATAGTTATTTAAGTTATAGTTATTTAAGTTATAGTTATTTAAGTTATAGTTATTTAATTAATAGTTATTTAAGTTATAGTTATTTAAGTTATAGTTATTTAAGTTATAGTTATTTAAGTTATAGTTATTTAAGTTATAGTTATTTAATTTATAGTTATTTAAGTTATAGTTATTTAAGTTATAGTTATTTAAGTTATAGTTATTTAAGTTATAGTTATTTAATTAATAGTAATTTAAGTTATAGTAATTTAAGTTTAGTTATTTAATTTATAGTTATTTAAGTTATAGTTAATTAAGTTATCGTTAGTTAAGTTATAGTTATTTAAGTTATAGTTATTAAATTATAGTTATTTAAGTTATAGTTATTTAATTTATAGTTTTTTCATTTATGGTTATTTAAGTTATAGTTATTTAAGTTATAGTTATTTAAGTTATAGTTATTTAATTAATAGTTATTTAAGTTATAGTTATTTAAGTTATAGTTATTTAAGTTATAGTTATTTAAGTTATAGTTATTTAAGTTATAGTTATTTAAGTTATAGTTATTTAAGTTATAGTTATTTAATTTATAGTTATTTAATTTATAGTTATTTAAGTTATAGTTATTTAAGTTATAGTTATTTAAGTTATAGTTATTTAAGTTATAGTTATTTAATTAATAGTAATTTAAGTTATAGTAATTTAAGTTTAGTTATTTAATTTATAGTTATTTAAGTTATAGTTATTTAAGTTATAGTTATTATATAATATTTATTTAAGTTATAGTTATTTAAGATATATTTATTTAATTTATAGTTATTATATTATAATTATTTAAGTTTTAGTTATTTAAGTTATAGTTATTATATTATAGCTATTTAAGTGATATTTATTTAAGTTTTAGTTATTTAAGTTATAGTTATTATATTATAGCTATTTAAGTGATATTTATTTAAGTTATAGTTATTTAATTAATAGTTATTTAATTAATAGTTATTTAAGTTATAGTTATTTAAGTTATAGTTATTTAAGTTATAGTTATTTAAGTTATAGTTATTTAAGTTATAGTTATTTAATTTATAGTTATTTAATTTATAGTTATTTAAGTTATAGTTATTTAAGTTATAGTTATTTAAGTTATAGTTATTTAAGTTATAGTTATTTAAGTTATAGTTATTTAAGTTATAGTTATTTAAGTTATAGTTATTTAAGTTATAGTTATTTAATTAATAGTTATTTAAGTTATAGTTATTTAAGTTATAGTTATTTAAGTTATAGTTATTTAAGTTATAGTTATTTAATTAATAGTTATTTAAGTTATAGTTATTTAAGTTATAGTTATTTAAGTTATAGTTATTTAAGTTATAGTTATTTAAGTTATAGTTATTTAATTTATAGTTATTTAATTTATAGTTATTTAAGTTATAGTTATTTAAGTTATAGTTATTTAAGTTATAGTTATTTAAGTTATAGTTATTTAATTAATAGTAATTTAAGTTATAGTAATTTAAGTTTAGTTATTTAATTTATAGTTATTTAAGTTATAGTTATTTAAGTTATAGTTAATTAAGTTATCGTTAGTTAAGTTATAGTTATTTAAGTTATAGTTATTAAATTATAGTTATTTAAGTTATAGTTATTTAATTTATAGTTTTTTCATTTATGGTTATTTAAGTTATAGTTATTTAAGTTATAGTTATTTAAGTTATAGTTATTTAATTAATAGTTATTTAAGTTATAGTTATTTAAGTTATAGTTATTTAAGTTATAGTTATTTAAGTTATAGTTATTTAAGTTATAGTTATTTAAGTTATAGTTATTTAAGTTATAGTTATTTAATTTATAGTTATTTAATTTATAGTTATTTAAGTTATAGTTATTTAAGTTATAGTTATTTAAGTTATAGTTATTTAAGTTATAGTTATTTAATTAATAGTAATTTAAGTTATAGTAATTTAAGTTTAGTTATTTAATTTATAGTTATTTAAGTTATAGTTATTTAAGTTATAGTTATTATATAATATTTATTTAAGTTATAGTTATTTAAGATATATTTATTTAATTTATAGTTATTATATTATAATTATTTAAGTTTTAGTTATTTAAGTTATAGTTATTATATTATAGCTATTTAAGTGATATTTATTTAAGTTTTAGTTATTTAAGTTATAGTTATTATATTATAGCTATTTAAGTGATATTTATTTAAGTTATAGTTATTTAATTAATAGTTATTTAATTTATAGTTATTTAAGTTATAGTTATTTAAGTTATAGTTATTAAATTATATTTATTTAAGTTATAGTTATTTAATTTATAGTTATTTAATTTATAGTTATTTAATTTATAGTTATTTAATTTATAGTTATTTAATTTATAGTTATTTAATTTATAGTTATTTAATTTATAGTTATTTAATTTATAGTTATTTAATTTATAGTTATTTAATTTATAGTTATTTAATTTATAGTTATTTAATTTATAGTTATTTAATTTATAGTTATTTAATTTATAGTTATTTAATTTATAGTTATTTAATTTATAGTTATTTAATTTATAGTTATTTAATTTATAGTTATTTAATTTATAGTTATTTAATTTATAGTTATTTAATTTATAGTTATTTAATTTATAGTTATTTAATTTATAGTTATTTAATTTATAGTTATTTAATTTATAGTTATTTAATTTATAGTTATTTAATTTATAGTTATTATAGTTATTTAAATTATAGTTATTTAAGTTATAGTTATTTAAGTTATAGTTATTTAAGTTATAGTTATTTAAGTTATAGTTATTTAAGTTATAGTTATTTAAGTTATAGTTATTTAAGTTATAGTTATTTAAGTTATAGTTATTTAAGTTATAGTTATTTAAGTTATAGTTATTTAAGTTATAGTTATTTAAGTTATAGTTATTTAAGTTATAGTTATTTAAGTTATAGTTATTTAAGTTATAGTTATTTAAGTTATAGTTATTTAAGTTATAGTTATTTAATTAATAGTTATTTAAGTTATAGTTATTTAAGTTATAGTTATTTAAGTTATAGTTATTTAAGTTATAGTTATTTAAGTTATAGTTATTTAAGTTATAGTTATTTAAATTATAGTTATTTAAGTTATAGTTATTTAATTAATAGTTATTTAAGTTATAGTTATTTAAGTTATAGTTATTTAAGTTATAGTTATTTAAGTTATAGTTATTTAAGTTATAGTTATTTAAGTTATAGTTATTTAATTTATAGTTATTTAATTTATAGTTATTTAAGTTATAGTTATTTAAGTTATAGTTATTTAAGTTATAGTTATTTAAGTTATAGTTATTTAAGTTATAGTTATTTAATTAATAGTAATTTAAGTTATAGTAATTTAAGTTTAGTTATTTAATTTATAGTTATTTAAGTTATAGTTATTTAAGTTATAGTTATTTAAGTTATAGTTATTTAAGTTATAGTTATTTAAGTTATAGTTATTTAATTTATAGTTATTTAATTTATAGTTATTTAAGTTATAGTTATTTAAGTTATAGTTATTTAAGTTATAGTTATTTAAGTTATAGTTATTTAAGTTATAGTTATTTAATTTATAGTTATTTAAGTTATAGTTATTTAAGTTATAGTTATTTAAGTTATAGTTATTTAAGTTATAGTTATTTAAGTTATAGTTATTTAAGTTATAGTTATTTAATTAATAGTTATTTAAGTTATAGTTATTTAAGTTATAGTTATTTAAGTTATAGTTATTTAAGTTATAGTTATTTAAGTTATAGTTATTTAAGTTATAGTTATTTAATTTATAGTTATTTAATTTATAGTTATTTAAGTTATAGTTATTTAAGTTATAGTTATTTAAGTTATAGTTATTTAAGTTATAGTTATTTAAGTTATAGTTGTTTAATTAATAGTAATTTAAGTTATAGTAATTTAAGTTTAGTTATTTAATTTATAGTTATTTAAGTTATAGTTAATTAAGTTATCGTTAGTTAAGTTATAGTTATTTAAGTTATAGTTATTAAATTATAGTTATTTAAGTTATAGTTATTTAATTTATAGTTTTTTCAGTTATGGTTATTTAAGTTATAGTTATTTAAGTTATAGTTATTTAAGTTATAGTTATTTAATTTATAGTTATTTAAGTTATAGTTATTTAAGTTATAGTTATTTAATTAATAGTTATTTAAGTTATAGTTATTTAAGTTATAGTTATTTAAGTTATGGTTATTTAAGTTATAGTTATTTAAGTTATAGTTATTTAATTTATAGTTATTTAAGTTATAGTTGTTTAAGTTATAGTTATTTAAGTTATAGTTATTTAAGTTATAGTTATTTAAGTTATAGTTATTTAAGTTATAGTTATTTAAGTTATAGTTATTTAATTAATAGTTATTTAAGTTATAGTTATTTAAGTTATAGTTATTTAAGTTATAGTTATTTAAGTTATAGTTATTTAATTAATAGTTATTTAAGTTATAGTTATTTAAGTTATAGTTATTTAAGTTATAGTTATTTAAGTTATAGTTATTTAAGTTATAGTTATTTAATTTATAGTTATTTAATTTATAGTTATTTAAGTTATAGTTATTTAAGTTATAGTTATTTAAGTTATAGTTATTTAAGTTATAGTTATTTAAGTTATAGTTATTTAAGTTATAGTTATTTAAGTTATAGTTATTTAAGTTATAGTTATTTAATTAATAGTTATTTAAGTTATAGTTATTTAAGTTATAGTTATTTAAGTTATAGTTATTTAAGTTATAGTTATTTAATTAATAGTTATTTAAGTTATAGTTATTTAAGTTATAGTTATTTAAGTTATAGTTATTTAAGTTATAGTTATTTAAGTTATAGTTATTTAATTTATAGTTATTTAAGTTATAGTTATTTAAGTTATAGTTATTTAAGTTATAGTTATTTAAGTTATAGTTATTTAATTAATAGTAATTTAAGTTATAGTAATTTAAGTTTAGTTATTTAATTTATAGTTATTTAAGTTATAGTTAATTAAGTTATCGTTAGTTAAGTTATAGTTATTTAAGTTATAGTTATTAAATTATAGTTATTTAAGTTATAGTTATTTAATTTATAGTTTTTTCATTTATGGTTATTTAAGTTATAGTTATTTAAGTTATAGTTATTTAAGTTATAGTTATTTAATTAATAGTTATTTAAGTTATAGTTATTTAAGTTATAGTTATTTAAGTTATAGTTATTTAAGTTATAGTTATTTAAGTTATAGTTATTTAAGTTATAGTTATTTAAGTTATAGTTATTTAAGTTATAGTTATTTAATTTATAGTTATTTAATTTATAGTTATTTAAGTTATAGTTATTTAAGTTATAGTTATTTAAGTTATAGTTATTTAAGTTATAGTTATTTAATTAATAGTAATTTAAGTTATAGTAATTTAAGTTTAGTTATTTAATTTATAGTTATTTAAGTTATAGTTATTTAAGTTATAGTTATTATATAATATTTATTTAAGTTATAGTTATTTAAGATATATTTATTTAATTTATAGTTATTATATTATAATTATTTAAGTTTTAGTTATTTAAGTTATAGTTATTATATTATAGCTATTTAAGTGATATTTATTTAAGTTTTAGTTATTTAAGTTATAGTTATTATATTATAGCTATTTAAGTGATATTTATTTAAGTTATAGTTATTTAATTAATAGTTATTTAATTTATAGTTATTTAAGTTATAGTTATTTAAGTTATAGTTATTAAATTATATTTATTTAAGTTATAGTTATTTAATTTATAGTTATTTAATTTATAGTTATTTAATTTATAGTTATTTAATTTATAGTTATTTAATTTATAGTTATTTAATTTATAGTTATTTAATTTATAGTTATTTAATTTATAGTTATTTAATTTATAGTTATTTAATTTATAGTTATTTAAGTTATAGTTATTTAAGTTATAGTTATTTAAGTTATAGTTATTTAAGTTATAGTTATTTAATTAATAGTAATTTAAGTTATAGTAATTTAAGTTTAGTTATTTAATTTATAGTTATTTAAATTATAGTTATTTAAGTTATAGTTATTATATAATATTTATTTAAGTTATAGTTATTTAAGATATATTTATTTAATTTATAGTTATTATATTATAATTATTTAAGTTTTAGTTATTTAAGTTATAGTTATTATATTATAGCTATTTAAGTGATATTTATTTAAGTTATAGTTATTTAATTAATAGTTATTTAATTTATAGTTATTTAAGTTATAGTTATTTAAGTTATAGTTATTAAATTATATTTATTTAAGTTATAGTTATTTAATTTATAGTTATTTAATTTATAGTTATTTAATTTATTGTTATTTAATTTATAGTTATTTAATTTATAGTTATTTAATTTATAGTTATTTAATTTATAGTTATTTAATTTATAGTTATTATAGTTATTTAAATTATAGTTATTTAAGTTATAGTTATTTAAGTTATAGTTATTTAAGTTATAGTTATTTAAGTTATAGTTATTTAAGTTATAGTTATTTAAGTTATAGTTATTTAAGTTATAGTTATTTAAGTTATAGTTATTTAAGTTATAGTTATTTAAGTTATAATTATTTAAATTATAGTTATATAAGTTATAGTTAATTAAGTTATCGTTATTTAAGTTATAGTTATTTAAGTTATAGTTATTTAAATTTTAGTTATATAAGTTATAGTTATTGAATTTATAGTTATTTAATTTATAGTTATTTAAGTTATAGTTATTTAAGTTATAGTTATTTAAGTTATAGTTATTTAAGTTATAGTTATTTAAGTTATAGTTATTTAATTTATAGTTATTTAAGTTATAGTTATTTAAGTTATAGTTATTTAAGTTATAGTTATTTAAGTTATAGTTATTTAAGTTATAGTTATTTAAGTTATAGTTATTTAATTAATAGTTATTTAAGTTATAGTTATTTAAGTTATAGTTATTTAAGTTATAGTTATTTAAGTTATAGTTATTTAAGTTATAGTTATTTAAGTTATAGTTATTTAATTTATAGTTATTTAATTTATAGTTATTTAAGTTATAGTTATTTAAGTTATAGTTATTTAAGTTATAGTTATTTAAGTTATAGTTATTTAAGTTATAGTTGTTTAATTAATAGTAATTTAAGTTATAGTAATTTAAGTTTAGTTATTTAATTTATAGTTATTTAAGTTATAGTTAATTAAGTTATCGTTAGTTAAGTTATAGTTATTTAAGTTATAGTTATTAAATTATAGTTATTTAAGTTATAGTTATTTAATTTATAGTTTTTTCAGTTATGGTTATTTAAGTTATAGTTATTTAAGTTATAGTTATTTAAGTTATAGTTATTTAATTTATAGTTATTTAAGTTATAGTTATTTAAGTTATAGTTATTTAATTAATAGTTATTTAAGTTATAGTTATTTAAGTTATAGTTATTTAAGTTATGGTTATTTAAGTTATAGTTATTTAAGTTATAGTTATTTAATTTATAGTTATTTAAGTTATAGTTGTTTAAGTTATAGTTATTTAAGTTATAGTTATTTAAGTTATAGTTATTTAAGTTATAGTTATTTAAGTTATAGTTATTTAATTAATAGTTATTTAAGTTATAGTTATTTAAGTTATAGTTATTTAAGTTATAGTTATTTAAGTTATAGTTATTTAAGTTATAGTTATTTAAGTTATAGTTATTTAAGTTATAGTTATTTAAGTTATAGTTATTTAAGTTATAGTTATTTAAGTTATAGTTATTTAATTAATAGTTATTTAAGTTATAGTTATTTAAGTTATAGTTATTTAAGTTATAGTTATTTAAGTTATAGTTATTTAATTAATAGTTATTTAAGTTATAGTTATTTAAGTTATAGTTATTTAAGTTATAGTTATTTAAGTTATAGTTATTTAAGTTATAGTTATTTAATTTATAGTTATTTAATTTATAGTTAT
Source organism: Osedax frankpressi (assembly GCA_964035775.1). Lineage (NCBI taxonomy): Eukaryota > Metazoa > Annelida > Polychaeta > Sabellida > Siboglinidae > Osedax > Osedax frankpressi. The sequence goes on from OZ038314.1 coordinate 2,372,022, forward strand.
TTAAGTTATAGTTATTTAAGTTATAGTTATTTAAGTTATAGTTATTTAAGTTATAGTTATTTAATTAATAGTAATTTAAGTTATAGTAATTTAAGTTTAGTTATTTAATTTATAGTTATTTAAGTTATAGTTAATTAAGTTATCGTTAGTTAAGTTATAGTTATTTAAGTTATAGTTATTAAATTATAGTTATTTAAGTTATAGTTATTTAATTTATAGTTTTTTCATTTATGGTTATTTAAGTTATAGTTATTTAAGTTATAGTTATTTAAGTTATAGTTATTTAATTAATAGTTATTTAAGTTATAGTTATTTAAGTTATAGTTATTTAAGTTATAGTTATTTAAGTTATAGTTATTTAAGTTATAGTTATTTAAGTTATAGTTATTTAAGTTATAGTTATTTAAGTTATAGTTATTTAATTTATAGTTATTTAATTTATAGTTATTTAAGTTATAGTTATTTAAGTTATAGTTATTTAAGTTATAGTTATTTAAGTTATAGTTATTTAATTAATAGTAATTTAAGTTATAGTAATTTAAGTTTAGTTATTTAATTTATAGTTATTTAAGTTATAGTTATTTAAGTTATAGTTATTATATAATATTTATTTAAGTTATAGTTATTTAAGATATATTTATTTAATTTATAGTTATTATATTATAATTATTTAAGTTTTAGTTATTTAAGTTATAGTTATTATATTATAGCTATTTAAGTGATATTTATTTAAGTTTTAGTTATTTAAGTTATAGTTATTATATTATAGCTATTTAAGTGATATTTATTTAAGTTATAGTTATTTAATTAATAGTTATTTAATTTATAGTTATTTAAGTTATAGTTATTTAAGTTATAGTTATTAAATTATATTTATTTAAGTTATAGTTATTTAATTTATAGTTATTTAATTTATAGTTATTTAATTTATAGTTATTTAATTTATAGTTATTTAATTTATAGTTATTTAATTTATAGTTATTTAATTTATAGTTATTTAATTTATAGTTATTTAATTTATAGTTATTTAATTTATAGTTATTTAATTTATAGTTATTTAATTTATAGTTATTTAATTTATAGTTATTTAATTTATAGTTATTTAATTTATAGTTATTTAATTTATAGTTATTTAATTTATAGTTATTTAATTTATAGTTATTTAATTTATAGTTATTTAATTTATAGTTATTTAATTTATAGTTATTTAATTTATAGTTATTTAATTTATAGTTATTTAATTTATAGTTATTTAATTTATAGTTATTTAATTTATAGTTATTTAATTTATAGTTATTTAATTTATAGTTATTTAATTTATGGTTATTTAATTTATAGTTATTTAATTTATAGTTATTTAATTTATAGTTATTATAGTTATTTAAATTATAGTTATTTAAGTTATAGTTATTTAAGTTATAGTTATTTAAGTTATAGTTATTTAAGTTATAGTTATTTAAGTTATAGTTATTTAAGTTATAGTTATTTAAGTTATAGTTATTTAAGTTATAGTTATTTAAGTTATAGTTATTTAAGTTATAGTTATTTAAGTTATAGTTATTTAAGTTATAGTTATTTAAGTTATAGTTATTTAAGTTATAGTTATTTAAGTTATAGTTATTTAAGTTATAGTTATTTAAGTTATAGTTATTTAATTAATAGTTATTTAAGTTATAGTTATTTAAGTTATAGTTATTTAAGTTATAGTTATTTAAGTTATAGTTATTTAAGTTATAGTTATTTAAGTTATAGTTATTTAAGTTATAGTTATTTAAGTTATAGTTATTTAATTAATAGTTATTTAAGTTATAGTTATTTAAGTTATAGTTATTTAAGTTATAGTTATTTAAGTTATAGTTATTTAAGTTATAGTTATTTAAGTTATAGTTATTTAATTTATAGTTATTTAATTTATAGTTATTTAAGTTATAGTTATTTAAGTTATAGTTATTTAAGTTATAGTTATTTAAGTTATAGTTATTTAAGTTATAGTTATTTAATTAATAGTAATTTAAGTTATAGTAATTTAAGTTTAGTTATTTAATTTATAGTTATTTAAGTTATAGTTATTTAAGTTATAGTTATTTAAGTTATAGTTATTTAAGTTATAGTTATTTAAGTTATAGTTATTTAATTTATAGTTATTTAATTTATAGTTATTTAAGTTATAGTTATTTAAGTTATAGTTATTTAAGTTATAGTTATTTAAGTTATAGTTATTTAAGTTATAGTTATTTAATTAATAGTAATTTAAGTTATAGTAATTTAAGTTTAGTTATTTAATTTATAGTTATTTAAGTTATAGTTATTTAAGTTATAGTTATTTAAGTTATAGTTATTTAAGTTATAGTTATTTAAGTTATAGTTATATAAGTTATAGTTATTTAATTTATAGTTATTTAAGTTATAGTTATTTAAGTTATAGTTATTTAAGTTATAGTTATTTAATTAATAGTTATTTAAGTTATAGTTATTTAAGTTATAGTTATTTAAGTTATAGTTATTTAAGTTATAGTTATTTAAGTTATAGTTATTTAATTTATAGTTATTTAATTTATAGTTATTTAAGTTATAGTTATTTAAGTTATAGTTATTTAAGTTATAGTTATTTAAGTTATAGTTATTTAATTAATAGTAATTTAAGTTATAGTAATTTAAGTTTAGTTATTTAATTTATAGTTATTTAAATTATAGTTATTTAAGTTATAGTTATTATATAATATTTATTTAAGTTATAGTTATTTAAGATATATTTATTTAATTTATAGTTATTATATTATAATTATTTAAGTTTTAGTTATTTAAGTTATAGTTATTATATTATAGCTATTTAAGTGATATTTATTTAAGTTATAGTTATTTAATTAATAGTTATTTAATTTATAGTTATTTAAGTTATAGTTATTTAAGTTATAGTTATTAAATTATATTTATTTAAGTTATAGTTATTTAATTTATAGTTATTTAATTTATAGTTATTTAATTTATTGTTATTTAATTTATAGTTATTTAATTTATAGTTATTTAATTTATAGTTATTTAATTTATAGTTATTTAATTTATAGTTATTATAGTTATTTAAATTATAGTTATTTAAGTTATAGTTATTTAAGTTATAGTTATTTAAGTTATAGTTATTTAAGTTATAGTTATTTAAGTTATAGTTATTTAAGTTATAGTTATTTAAGTTATAGTTATTTAAGTTATAGTTATTTAAGTTATAGTTATTTAAGTTATAATTATTTAAATTATAGTTATATAAGTTATAGTTAATTAAGTTATCGTTATTTAAGTTATAGTTATTTAAGTTATAGTTATTTAAATTTTAGTTATATAAGTTATAGTTATTGAATTTATAGTTATTTAATTTATAGTTATTTAAGTTATAGTTATTTAAGTTATAGTTATTTAAGTTATAGTTATTTAAGTTATAGTTATTTAAGTTATAGTTATTTAATTTATAGTTATTTAAGTTATAGTTATTTAAGTTATAGTTATTTAAGTTATAGTTATTTAAGTTATAGTTATTTAAGTTATAGTTATTTAAGTTATAGTTATTTAATTAATAGTTATTTAAGTTATAGTTATTTAAGTTATAGTTATTTAAGTTATAGTTATTTAAGTTATAGTTATTTAAGTTATAGTTATTTAAGTTATAGTTATTTAATTTATAGTTATTTAATTTATAGTTATTTAAGTTATAGTTATTTAAGTTATAGTTATTTAAGTTATAGTTATTTAAGTTATAGTTATTTAAGTTATAGTTGTTTAATTAATAGTAATTTAAGTTATAGTAATTTAAGTTTAGTTATTTAATTTATAGTTATTTAAGTTATAGTTAATTAAGTTATCGTTAGTTAAGTTATAGTTATTTAAGTTATAGTTATTAAATTATAGTTATTTAAGTTATAGTTATTTAAGTTATAGTTATTTAAGTTATAGTTATTTAAGTTATAGTTATTTAAGTTATAGTTATTTAATTTATAGTTATTTAATTTATAGTTATTTAAGTTATAGTTATTTAAGTTATAGTTATTTAAGTTATAGTTATTTAAGTTATAGTTATTTAATTAATAGTAATTTAAGTTATAGTAATTTAAGTTTAGTTATTTAATTTATAGTTATTTAAGTTATAGTTAATTAAGTTATAGTTAATTAAGTTATCGTTAGTTAAGTTATAGTTATTTAAGTTATAGTTATTAAATTATAGTTATTTAAGTTATAGTTATTTAATTTATAGTTTTTTCATTTATGGTTATTATATTATAGTTATATAAATTATAGTTATTTAAGTTATAGTTATTTAAGTTATAGTTATTTAAGTTATAGTTATTTAAGTTATAGTTATTTAAGTTATAGTTATTTAAGTTATAGTTATTTAATTAATAGTTATTTAAGTTATAGTTATTTAAGTTATAGTTATTTAAGTTATAGTTATTTAAGTTATAGTTATTTAAGTTATAGTTATTTAAGTTATAGTTATTTAAGTTATAGTTATTTAATTTATAGTTATTTAATTTATAGTTATTTAAGTTATAGTTATTTAAGTTATAGTTATTTAAGTTATAGTTATTTAAGTTATAGTTATTTAAGTTATAGTTATTTAATTAATAGTAATTTAAGTTATAGTAATTTAAGTTTAGTTATTTAATTTATAGTTATTTAAGTTATAGTTATTTAAGTTATAGTTATTTAAGTTATAGTTATTTAAGTTATAGTTATTTAAGTTATAGTTATTTAATTTATAGTTATTTAATTTATAGTTATTTAAGTTATAGTTATTTAAGTTATAGTTATTTAAGTTATAGTTATTTAAGTTATAGTTATTTAAGTTATAGTTATTTAATTAATAGTAATTTAAGTTATAGTAATTTAAGTTTAGTTATTTAATTTATAGTTATTTAAGTTATAGTTATTTAAGTTATAGTTATTTAAGTTATAGTTATTTAAGTTATAGTTATTTAAGTTATAGTTATATAAGTTATAGTTATTTAATTTATAGTTATTTAAGTTATAGTTATTTAAGTTATAGTTATTTAAGTTATAGTTATTTAATTAATAGTTATTTAAGTTATAGTTATTTAAGTTATAGTTATTTAAGTTATAGTTATTTAAGTTATAGTTATTTAAGTTATAGTTATTTAATTTATAGTTATTTAATTTATAGTTATTTAAGTTATAGTTATTTAAGTTATAGTTATTTAAGTTATAGTTATTTAAGTTATAGTTATTTAATTAATAGTAATTTAAGTTATAGTAATTTAAGTTTAGTTATTTAATTTATAGTTATTTAAATTATAGTTATTTAAGTTATAGTTATTATATAATATTTATTTAAGTTATAGTTATTTAAGATATATTTATTTAATTTATAGTTATTATATTATAATTATTTAAGTTTTAGTTATTTAAGTTATAGTTATTATATTATAGCTATTTAAGTGATATTTATTTAAGTTATAGTTATTTAATTAATAGTTATTTAATTTATAGTTATTTAAGTTATAGTTATTTAAGTTATAGTTATTAAATTATATTTATTTAAGTTATAGTTATTTAATTTATAGTTATTTAATTTATAGTTATTTAATTTATTGTTATTTAATTTATAGTTATTTAATTTATAGTTATTTAATTTATAGTTATTTAATTTATAGTTATTTAATTTATAGTTATTATAGTTATTTAAATTATAGTTATTTAAGTTATAGTTATTTAAGTTATAGTTATTTAAGTTATAGTTATTTAAGTTATAGTTATTTAAGTTATAGTTATTTAAGTTATAGTTATTTAAGTTATAGTTATTTAAGTTATAGTTATTTAAGTTATAGTTATTTAAGTTATAATTATTTAAATTATAGTTATATAAGTTATAGTTAATTAAGTTATCGTTATTTAAGTTATAGTTATTTAAGTTATAGTTATTTAAATTTTAGTTATATAAGTTATAGTTATTGAATTTATAGTTATTTAATTTATAGTTATTTAAGTTATAGTTATTTAAGTTATAGTTATTTAAGTTATAGTTATTTAAGTTATAGTTATTTAAGTTATAGTTATTTAATTTATAGTTATTTAAGTTATAGTTATTTAAGTTATAGTTATTTTAGTTATAGTTATTTAAGTTATAGTTATTTAAGTTATAGTTATTTAAGTTATAGTTATTTAATTAATAGTTATTTAAGTTATAGTTATTTAAGTTATAGTTATTTAAGTTATAGTTATTTAAGTTATAGTTATTTAAGTTATAGTTATTTAAGTTATAGTTATTTAATTTATAGTTATTTAATTTATAGTTATTTAAGTTATAGTTATTTAAGTTATAGTTATTTAAGTTATAGTTATTTAAGTTATAGTTATTTAAGTTATAGTTGTTTAATTAATAGTAATTTAAGTTATAGTAATTTAAGTTTAGTTATTTAATTTATAGTTATTTAAGTTATAGTTAATTAAGTTATCGTTAGTTAAGTTATAGTTATTTAAGTTATAGTTATTAAATTATAGTTATTTAAGTTATAGTTATTTAAGTTATAGTTATTTAAGTTATAGTTATTTAAGTTATAGTTATTTAAGTTATAGTTATTTAATTTATAGTTATTTAATTTATAGTTATTTAAGTTATAGTTATTTAAGTTATAGTTATTTAAGTTATAGTTATTTAAGTTATAGTTATTTAATTAATAGTAATTTAAGTTATAGTAATTTAAGTTTAGTTATTTAATTTATAGTTATTTAAGTTATAGTTAATTAAGTTATAGTTAATTAAGTTATCGTTAGTTAAGTTATAGTTATTTAAGTTATAGTTATTAAATTATAGTTATTTAAGTTATAGTTATTTAATTTATAGTTTTTTCATTTATGGTTATTATATTATAGTTATATAAATTATAGTTATTTAAGTTATAGTTATTTAAGTTATAGTTATTTAAGTTATAGTTATTTAAGTTATAGTTATTTAAGTTATAGTTATTTAAGTTATAGTTATTTAATTAATAGTTATTTAAGTTATAGTTATTTAAGTTATAGTTATTTAAGTTATAGTTATTTAAGTTATAGTTATTTAAGTTATAGTTATTTAATTTATAGTTATTTAAGTTATAGTTATTTAAGTTATAGTTATTTAAGTTATAGTTATTTAAGTTATAGTTATTTAAGTTATAGTTATTTAAGTTATAGTTATTTAAGTTATAGTTATTTAAGTTATAGTTATTTAAGTTATAGTTATTTAAGTTATAGTTATTTAAGTTATAGTTATTTAAGTTATAGTTATTTAATTAATAGTTATTTAAGTTATAGTTATTTAAGTTATAGTTATTTAAGTTATAGTTATTTAAGTTATAGTTATTTAAGTTATAGTTATTTAATTAATAGTTATTTAAGTTATAGTTATTTAAGTTATAGTTATTTAAGTTATAGTTATTTAAGTTATAGTTATTTAAGTTATAGTTATTTAATTTATAGTTATTTAATTTATAGTTATTTAAGTTATAGTTATTTAAGTTATAGTTATTTAAGTTATAGTTATTTAAGTTATAGTTATTTAATTAATAGTTATTTAAGTTATAGTTATTTAAGTTATAGTTATTTAAGTTATAGTTATTTAAGTTATAGTTATTTAAGTTATAGTTATTTAATTAATAGTTATTTATGTTATAGTTATTTAAGTTATAGTTATTTAAGTTATAGTTATTTAAGTTATAGTTATTTAAGTTATAGTTATTTAATTTATAGTTATTTAATTTATAGTTATTTAAGTTATAGTTATTTAAGTTATAGTTATTTAAGTTATAGTTATTTAAGTTATAGTTATTTAAGTTATAGTTATTTAAGTTATAGTTATTTAAGTTATAGTTATTTAAGTTATAGTTATTTAAGTTATAGTTATTTAAGTTATAGTTATTTAAGTTATAGTTATTTAAGTTATAGTTATTTAAGTTATAGTTATTTAATTAATAGTTATTTAAGTTATAGTTATTTAAGTTATAGTTATTTAAGTTATAGTTATTTAAGTTATAGTTATTTAATTAATAGTTATTTAAGTTATAGTTATTTAAGTTATAGTTATTTAAGTTATAGTTATTTAAGTTATAGTTATTTAAGTTATAGTTATTTAATTTATAGTTATTTAATTTATAGTTATTTAAGTTATAATTATTTAAGTTATAGTTATTTAAGTTATAGTTATTTAAGTTATAGTTATTTAATTAATAGTAATTTAAGTTATAGTAATTTAAGTTTAGTTATTTAATTTATAGTTATTTAAGTTATAGTTAATTAAGTTATCGTTAGTTAAGTTATAGTTATTTAAGTTATAGTTATTAAATTATAGTTATTTAAGTTATAGTTATTTAATTTATAGTTTTTTCATTTATGGTTATTATATTATAGTTATATAAATTATAGTTATTTAAGTTATAGTTATTTAAGTTATAGTTATTTAAGTTATAGTTATTTAAGTTATAGTTATTTAAGTTATAGTTATTTAATTAATAGTTATTTAAGTTATAGTTATTTAAGTTATAGTTATTTAAGTTATAGTTATTTAAGTTATAGTTATTTAAGTTATAGTTATTTAATTTATAGTTATTTAAGTTATAGTTATTTAAGTTATAGTTATTTAAGTTATAGTTATTTAAGTTATAGTTATTTAAGTTATAGTTATTTAAGTTATAGTTATTTAAGTTATAGTTATTTAAGTTATAGTTATTTAAGTTATAGTTATTTAATTAATAGTTATTTAAGTTATAGTTATTTAAGTTATATTTATTTAAGTTATAGTTATTTAAGTTATAGTTATTTAAGTTATAGTTATTTAATTTATAGTTATTTAATTTATAGTTATTTAAGTTATAGTTATTTAAGTTATAGTTATTTAAGTTATAGTTATTTAAGTTATAGTTATTTAAGTTATAGTTATTTAATTAATAGTAATTTAAGTTATAGTAATTTAAGTTTAGTTATTTAATTTATAGTTATTTAAGTTATTGTTAATTAAGTTATTGTTAGTTAAGTTATAGTTATTTAAGTTATAGTTATTAAATTATAGTTATTTAAGTTATAGTTATTTAATTTATAGTTTTTTCATTTATGGTTATTATATTATAATTATATAAATTATAGTTATTTAAGTTATAGTTATTTAAATTATAGTTATTTAAGTTATAGTTATTTAAGTTATAGTTATTTAAGTTATAGTTATTTAAGTTATAGTTATTTAATTAATAGTTATTTAAGTTATAGTTATTTAAGTTATAGTTATTTAAGTTATAGTTATTTAAGTTATAGTTATTTAAGTTATAGTTATTTAATTAATAGTTATTTAAGTTATAGTTATTTAATTAATAGTTATTTAAGTTATAGTTATTTAAGTTATATTTATTTAAGTTATAGTTATTTAAGTTATAGTTATTTAAGTTATAGTTATTTAATTTATAGTTATTTAATTTATAGTTATTTAAGTTATAGTTATTTAAGTTATAGTTATTTAAGTTATAGTTATTTAAGTTATAGTTATTTAAGTTATAGTTATTTAATTAATAGTAATTTAAGTTATAGTAATTTAAGTTTAGTTATTTAATTTATAGTTATTTAAGTTATAGTTAATTAAGTTATTGTTAGTTAAGTTATAGTTATTTAAGTTATAGTTATTAAATTATAGTTATTTAAGTTATAGTTGTTTAATTTATAGTTTTTTCATTTATGGTTATTATATTATAGTTATATAAATTATAGTTATTTAAGTTATAGTTATTTAAGTTATAGTTATTTAAGTTATAGTTATTTAAGTTATAGTTATTTAATTTATAGTTTTTTAATTTATGGTTATTATATTATAGTTATTTAAATTATAGTTATTTAAGTTATAGTTATTTGAGATATAGTTATTTAATTTATAGTTATTTAAGTTATAGTTATTTAAGTTATAGTTATTTAAGTTATAGTTATTTAATTTATAGTTATTTAAGTTATAGTTAATTAAGTTATCGTTAGTTAAGTTATAGTTATGTAAGTTATTGTTATTTAAGTTATTGTTATTTAAGTTATAGTTATCTAAGTTATAGTTATTTAAGTTATGATTATTTAATTTATAGTTATTTAAGTTATAGTTAATTAAGTTATAGTTATTTAAGTTATAGTTATTAAATTATAGTTATTTAAGTTATAGTTATTTAAGTTATGATTATTTAATTTATAGTTATTTAAGTTATAGTTAATTAAGTTATAGTTATTTAAGTTATAGTTATTAAATTATAGTTATTTAAGTTATAGTTATTTAATTAATAGTTATTATATTATTATTATTTAAATTATAGTTATTTAACTTATAGTTATTTAAGATAGAGTTATTTAAGTTTTAGTTATATAATGTATTGTTATTTAAGTTATTCTTATTTAAGTTATAGTTATTTAAGTTATAGTTATTTAAGTTATAGTTATTTAAGTTATAGTTATTTAAGTTATAGTTATTAAATTATAGTTATTTAAGTTATAGTTATTTAATTTATAGTTATTTAAGTTATAGTTATTTAAGTTATAGTTATTTAAGTTATAGTTATTTAATTAATAGTTATTTAAGTTATAGTTATTTAAGTTATAGTTATTTAATTTATAGTTATTTAAGTTATAGTTATTTAAGTTATAGTTATTTAAGTTATAGTTATTTAAGTTATAGTTATTTAATTTATAGTTATTTAAGTTATAGTTATTTAAGTTATAGTTATTTAATTAATAGTTATTTAAGTTATAGTTATTTAAGTTATAGTTATTTAAATTATAGTTATTTAAGTTATAGTTATTTAAGTTATAGTTATTTAAGTTATAGTTATTTAATTAATAGTTATTTAAGTTATAGTTATTTAAGTTATAGTTATTTAAGTTATAGTTATTTAAGTTATAGTTATTTAATTAATAGTAATTTAAGTTATAGTAATTTAAGTTTAGTTATTTAATTTATAGTTATTTAAGTTATAGTTAATTAAGTTATCGTTAGTTAAGTTATAGTTATTTAAGTTATAGTTATTAAATTATAGCTATTTAAGTTATAGTTATTTAATTTATAGTTATTTAAGTTATAGTTATTTAAGTTATAGTTATTTAAGTTATAGTTATTTAAGTTATAGTTATTTAAGTTATAGTTATTTAAGTTATAGTTATTTAAGTTATAGTTATTTAATTAATAGTTATTTAAGTTATAGTTATTTAAGTTATATTTATTTAAGTTATAGTTATTTAAGTTATAGTTATTTAAGTTATAGTTATTTAATTTATAGTTATTTAATTTATAGTTATTTAAGTTATAGTTATTTAAGTTATAGTTATTTAAGTTATAGTTATTTAAGTTATAGTTATTTAATTAATAGTAATTTAAGTTATAGTAATTTAAGTTTAGTTATTTAATTTATAGTTATTTAAGTTATTGTTAATTAAGTTATTGTTAGTTAAGTTATAGTTATTTAAGTTATAGTTATTAAATTATAGTTATTTAAGTTATAGTTATTTAATTTATAGTTTTTTCATTTATGGTTATTATATTATAGTTATATAAATTATAGTTATTTAAGTTATAGTTATTTAAGTTATAGTTATTTAAGTTATAGTTATTTAAGTTATAGTTATTTAAGTTATAGTTATTTAAGTTATAGTTATTTAAGTTATAGTTATTTAATTAATAGTTATTTAAGTTATAGTTATTTAAGTTATAGTTATTTAAGTTATAGTTATTTAAGTTATAGTTATGTAAGTTATAGTTATTTAATTAATAGTTATTTAAGTTATAGTTATTTAAGTTATAGTTATTTAAGTTATAGTTATTTAAGTTATAGTTATTTAAGTTATAGTTATTTAATTTATAGTTATTTAATTTATAGTTATTTAAGTTATAGTTATTTAAGTTATAGTTATTTAAGTTATAGTTATTTAAGTTATAGTTATTTAATTAATAGTAATTTAAGTTATAGTAATTTAAGTTTAGTTATTTAATTTATAGTTATTTAAGTTATAGTTAATTAAGTTATCGTTAGTTAAGTTATAGTTATTTAAGTTATAGTTATTAAATTATAGTTATTTAAGTTATAGTTTTTTCATTTATGGTTATTTAAGTTATAGTTATTTAAGTTATAGTTATTAAAGTTATAGTTATTTAATTAATAGTTATTTAAGTTATAGTTATTTAAGTTATAGTTATTTAAGTTATAGTTATTTAAGTTATAGTTATTTAAATTATAGTTATTTAAGTTATAGTTATTTAATTTATAGTTATTTAAGTTATAGTTATTTAAGTTATAGTTATTTAATTAATAGTTATTTAAGTTATAGTTATTTAAGTTATAGTTATTTAAGTTATAGTTATTTAAGTTATAGTTATTTAAGTTATAGTTATTTAATTAATAGTTATTTAAGTTATAGTTATTTAAGTTATAGTTATTTAAGTTATAGTTATTTAAGTTATAGTTATTTAAGTTATAGTTATTTAATTTATAGTTATTTAATTTATAGTTATTTAAGTTATAGTTATTTAAGTTATAGTTATTTAAGTTATAGTTATTTAAGTTATAGTTATTTAATTAATAATAATTTAAGTTATAGTTATTATATAATATTTATTTAAGTTATAGTTATTTAAGATATATTTATTTAATTTATAGTTATTATATTATAATTATTTAAGTTTTAGTTATTTAAGTTATAGTTATTATATTATAGCTATTTAAGTGATATTTATTTAAGTTTTAGTTATTTAAGTTATAGTTATTATATTATAGCTATTTAAGTGATATTTATTTAAGTTATAGTTATTTAATTAATAGTTATTTAATTTATAGTTATTTAATTTATAGTTATTTAATTTATAGTTATTATAGTTATTTAAATTATAGTTATTTAAGTTATAGTTATTTAAGTTATAGTTATTTAAGTTATAGTTATTTAAGTTATAGTTATTTAAGTTATAGTTATTTAAGTTATAGTTATTTAAGTTATAGTTATTTAAGTTATAGTTATTTAAGTTATAGTTATTTAAGTTATAGTTATTTAAGTTATAGTTATTTAAGTTATAATTATTTAAATTATAGTTATATAAGTTATAGTTAATTAAGTTATCGTTATTTAAGTTATAGTTATTTAAGTTATAGTTATTTAAATTTTAGTTATATAAGTTATAGTTATTGAATTTATAGTTATTTAATTTATAGTTATTTAAGTTATAGTTATTTAAGTTATAGTTATTTAAGTTATAGTTATTTAAGTTATAGTTATTTAAGTTATAGTTATTTAATTTATAGTTATTTAAGTTATAGTTATTTAAGTTATAGTTATTTAAGTTATAGTTATTTAAGTTATAGTTATTTAAGTTATAGTTATTTAAGTTATAGTTATTTAATTAATAGTTATTTAAGTTATAGTTATTTAAGTTATAGTTATTTAAGTTATAGTTATTTAAGTTATAGTTATTTAAGTTATAGTTATTTAAGTTATAGTTATTTAATTTATAGTTATTTAATTTATAGTTATTTAAGTTATAGTTATTTAAGTTATAGTTATTTAAGTTATAGTTATTTAAGTTATAGTTATTTAAGTTATAGTTGTTTAATTAATAGTAATTTAAGTTATAGTAATTTAAGTTTAGTTATTTAATTTATAGTTATTTAAGTTATAGTTAATTAAGTTATCGTTAGTTAAGTTATAGTTATTTAAGTTATAGTTATTAAATTATAGTTATTTAAGTTATAGTTATTTAATTTATAGTTTTTTCAGTTATGGTTATTTAAGTTATAGTTATTTAAGTTATAGTTATTTAAGTTATAGTTATTTAATTTATAGTTATTTAAGTTATAGTTATTTAAGTTATAGTTATTTAATTAATAGTTATTTAAGTTATAGTTATTTAAGTTATAGTTATTTAAGTTATGGTTATTTAAGTTATAGTTATTTAAGTTATAGTTATTTAATTTATAGTTATTTAAGTTATAGTTGTTTAAGTTATAGTTATTTAAGTTATAGTTATTTAAGTTATAGTTATTTAAGTTATAGTTATTTAAGTTATAGTTATTTAATTAATAGTTATGTAAGTTATTGTTATTTAAGTTATTGTTATTTAAGTTATAGTTATCTAAGTTATAGTTATTTAAGTTATGATTATTTAATTTATAGTTATTTAAGTTATAGTTAATTAAGTTATAGTTATTTAAGTTATAGTTATTAAATTATAGTTATTTAAGTTATAGTTATTTAAGTTATGATTATTTAATTTATAGTTATTTAAGTTATAGTTAATTAAGTTATAGTTATTTAAGTTATAGTTATTAAATTATAGTTATTTAAGTTATAGTTATTTAATTAATAGTTATTATATTATTATTATTTAAATTATAGTTATTTAACTTATAGTTATTTAAGATAGAGTTATTTAAGTTTTAGTTATATAATGTATTGTTATTTAAGTTATTCTTATTTAAGTTATAGTTATTTAAGTTATAGTTATTTAAGTTATAGTTATTTAAGTTATAGTTATTTAAGTTATAGTTATTAAATTATAGTTATTTAAGTTATAGTTATTTAATTTATAGTTATTTAAGTTATAGTTATTTAAGTTATAGTTATTTAAGTTATAGTTATTTAATTAATAGTTATTTAAGTTATAGTTATTTAAGTTATAGTTATTTAATTTATAGTTATTTAAGTTATAGTTATTTAAGTTATAGTTATTTAAGTTATAGTTATTTAAGTTATAGTTATTTAATTTATAGTTATTTAAGTTATAGTTATTTAAGTTATAGTTATTTAATTAATAGTTATTTAAGTTATAGTTATTTAAGTTATAGTTATTTAAATTATAGTTATTTAAGTTATAGTTATTTAAGTTATAGTTATTTAAGTTATAGTTATTTAATTAATAGTTATTTAAGTTATAGTTATTTAAGTTATAGTTATTTAAGTTATAGTTATTTAAGTTATAGTTATTTAATTAATAGTAATTTAAGTTATAGTAATTTAAGTTTAGTTATTTAATTTATAGTTATTTAAGTTATAGTTAATTAAGTTATCGTTAGTTAAGTTATAGTTATTTAAGTTATAGTTATTAAATTATAGCTATTTAAGTTATAGTTATTTAATTTATAGTTATTTAAGTTATAGTTATTTAAGTTATAGTTATTTAAGTTATAGTTATTTAAGTTATAGTTATTTAAGTTATAGTTATTTAAGTTATAGTTATTTAAGTTATAGTTATTTAATTAATAGTTATTTAAGTTATAGTTATTTAAGTTATATTTATTTAAGTTATAGTTATTTAAGTTATAGTTATTTAAGTTATAGTTATTTAATTTATAGTTATTTAATTTATAGTTATTTAAGTTATAGTTATTTAAGTTATAGTTATTTAAGTTATAGTTATTTAAGTTATAGTTATTTAATTAATAGTAATTTAAGTTATAGTAATTTAAGTTTAGTTATTTAATTTATAGTTATTTAAGTTATTGTTAATTAAGTTATTGTTAGTTAAGTTATAGTTATTTAAGTTATAGTTATTAAATTATAGTTATTTAAGTTATAGTTATTTAATTTATAGTTTTTTCATTTATGGTTATTATATTATAGTTATATAAATTATAGTTATTTAAGTTATAGTTATTTAAGTTATAGTTATTTAAGTTATAGTTATTTAAGTTATAGTTATTTAAGTTATAGTTATTTAAGTTATAGTTATTTAAGTTATAGTTATTTAATTAATAGTTATTTAAGTTATAGTTATTTAAGTTATAGTTATTTAAGTTATAGTTATTTAAGTTATAGTTATGTAAGTTATAGTTATTTAATTAATAGTTATTTAAGTTATAGTTATTTAAGTTATAGTTATTTAAGTTATAGTTATTTAAGTTATAGTTATTTAAGTTATAGTTATTTAATTTATAGTTATTTAATTTATAGTTATTTAAGTTATAGTTATTTAAGTTATAGTTATTTAAGTTATAGTTATTTAAGTTATAGTTATTTAATTAATAGTAATTTAAGTTATAGTAATTTAAGTTTAGTTATTTAATTTATAGTTATTTAAGTTATAGTTAATTAAGTTATCGTTAGTTAAGTTATAGTTATTTAAGTTATAGTTATTAAATTATAGTTATTTAAGTTATAGTTTTTTCATTTATGGTTATTTAAGTTATAGTTATTTAAGTTATAGTTATTAAAGTTATAGTTATTTAATTAATAGTTATTTAAGTTATAGTTATTTAAGTTATAGTTATTTAAGTTATAGTTATTTAAGTTATAGTTATTTAAATTATAGTTATTTAAGTTATAGTTATTTAATTTATAGTTATTTAAGTTATAGTTATTTAAGTTATAGTTATTTAATTAATAGTTATTTAAGTTATAGTTATTTAAGTTATAGTTATTTAAGTTATAGTTATTTAAGTTATAGTTATTTAAGTTATAGTTATTTAATTAATAGTTATTTAAGTTATAGTTATTTAAGTTATAGTTATTTAAGTTATAGTTATTTAAGTTATAGTTATTTAAGTTATAGTTATTTAATTTATAGTTATTTAATTTATAGTTATTTAAGTTATAGTTATTTAAGTTATAGTTATTTAAGTTATAGTTATTTAAGTTATAGTTATTTAATTAATAATAATTTAAGTTATAGTTATTATATAATATTTATTTAAGTTATAGTTATTTAAGATATATTTATTTAATTTATAGTTATTATATTATAATTATTTAAGTTTTAGTTATTTAAGTTATAGTTATTATATTATAGCTATTTAAGTGATATTTATTTAAGTTTTAGTTATTTAAGTTATAGTTATTATATTATAGCTATTTAAGTGATATTTATTTAAGTTATAGTTATTTAATTAATAGTTATTTAATTTATAGTTATTTAATTTATAGTTATTTAATTTATAGTTATTATAGTTATTTAAATTATAGTTATTTAAGTTATAGTTATTTAAGTTATAGTTATTTAAGTTATAGTTATTTAAGTTATAGTTATTTAAGTTATAGTTATTTAAGTTATAGTTATTTAAGTTATAGTTATTTAAGTTATAGTTATTTAAGTTATAGTTATTTAAGTTATAGTTATTTAAGTTATAGTTATTTAAGTTATAATTATTTAAATTATAGTTATATAAGTTATAGTTAATTAAGTTATCGTTATTTAAGTTATAGTTATTTAAGTTATAGTTATTTAAATTTTAGTTATATAAGTTATAGTTATTGAATTTATAGTTATTTAATTTATAGTTATTTAAGTTATAGTTATTTAAGTTATAGTTATTTAAGTTATAGTTATTTAAGTTATAGTTATTTAAGTTATAGTTATTTAATTTATAGTTATTTAAGTTATAGTTATTTAAGTTATAGTTATTTAAGTTATAGTTATTTAAGTTATAGTTATTTAAGTTATAGTTATTTAAGTTATAGTTATTTAATTAATAGTTATTTAAGTTATAGTTATTTAAGTTATAGTTATTTAAGTTATAGTTATTTAAGTTATAGTTATTTAAGTTATAGTTATTTAAGTTATAGTTATTTAAGTTATAGTTATTTAATTTATAGTTATTTAATTTATAGTTATTTAAGTTATAGTTATTTAAGTTATAGTTATTTAAGTTATAGTTATTTAAGTTATAGTTATTTAAGTTATAGTTGTTTAATTAATAGTAATTTAAGTTATAGTAATTTAAGTTTAGTTATTTAATTTATAGTTATTTAAGTTATAGTTAATTAAGTTATCGTTAGTTAAGTTATAGTTATTTAAGTTATAGTTATTAAATTATAGTTATTTAAGTTATAGTTATTTAATTTATAGTTTTTTCAGTTATGGTTATTTAAGTTATAGTTATTTAAGTTATAGTTATTTAAGTTATAGTTATTTAATTTATAGTTATTTAAGTTATAGTTATTTAAGTTATAGTTATTTAATTAATAGTTATTTAAGTTATAGTTATTTAAGTTATAGTTATTTAAGTTATGGTTATTTAAGTTATAGTTATTTAAGTTATAGTTATTTAATTTATAGTTATTTAAGTTATAGTTGTTTAAGTTATAGTTATTTAAGTTATAGTTATTTAAGTTATAGTTATTTAAGTTATAGTTATTTAAGTTATAGTTATTTAATTAATAGTTATTTAAGTTATAGTTATTTAAGTTATAGTTATTTAAGTTATAGTTATTTAAGTTATAGTTATTTAAGTTATAGTTATTTAATTAATAGTTATTTAAGTTATAGTTATTTAAGTTATAGTTATTTAAGTTATAGTTATTTAAGTTATAGTTATTTAAGTTATAGTTATTTAATTTATAGTTATTTAATTTATAGTTATTTAAGTTATAGTTATTTAAGTTATAGTTATTTAAGTTATAGTTATTTAAGTTATAGTTATTTAAGTTATAGTTATTTAAGTTATAGTTATTTAAGTTATAGTTATTTAAGTTATAGTTATTTAATTAATAGTTATTTAAGTTATAGTTATTTAAGTTATAGTTATTTAAGTTATAGTTATTTAAGTTATAGTTATTTAATTAATAGTTATTTAAGTTATAGTTATTTAAGTTATAGTTATTTAAGTTATAGTTATTTAAGTTATAGTTATTTAAGTTATAGTTATTTAATTTATAGTTATTTAATTTATAGTTATTTAAGTTATAGTTATTTAAGTTATAGTTATTTAAGTTATAGTTATTTAAGTTATAGTTATTTAATTAATAGTAATTTAAGTTATAGTAATTTAAGTTTAGTTATTTAATTTATAGTTATTTAAGTTATAGTTAATTAAGTTATCGTTAGTTAAGTTATAGTTATTTAAGTTATAGTTATTAAATTATAGTTATTTAAGTTATAGTTATTTAATTTATAGTTTTTTCAGTTATGGTTATTTAAGTTATAGTTATTTAAGTTATAGTTATTTAAGTTATAGTTATTTAATTTATAGTTATTTAAGTTATAGTTATTTAAGTTATAGTTATTTAATTAATAGTTATTTAAGTTATAGTTATTTAAGTTATAGTTATTTAAGTTATGGTTATTTAAGTTATAGTTATTTAAGTTATAGTTATTTAATTTATAGTTATTTAAGTTATAGTTGTTTAAGTTATAGTTATTTAAGTTATAGTTATTTAAGTTATAGTTATTTAAGTTATAGTTATTTAAGTTATAGTTATTTAATTAATAGTTATTTAAGTTATAGTTATTTAAGTTATAGTTATTTAAGTTATAGTTATTTAAGTTATAGTTATTTAAGTTATAGTTATTTAATTAATAGTTATTTAAGTTATAGTTATTTAAGTTATAGTTATTTAAGTTATAGTTATTTAAGTTATAGTTATTTAAGTTATAGTTATTTAATTTATAGTTATTTAATTTATAGTTATTTAAGTTATAGTTATTTAAGTTATAGTTATTTAAGTTATAGTTATTTAAGTTATAGTTATTTAAGTTATAGTTATTTAAGTTATAGTTATTTAAGTTATAGTTATTTAAGTTATAGTTATTTAATTAATAGTTATTTAAGTTATAGTTATTTAAGTTATAGTTATTTAAGTTATAGTTATTTAAGTTATAGTTATTTAATTAATAGTTATTTAAGTTATAGTTATTTAAGTTATAGTTATTTAAGTTATAGTTATTTAAGTTATAGTTATTTAAGTTATAGTTATTTAATTTATAGTTATTTAATTTATAGTTATTTAAGTTATAGTTATTTAAGTTATAGTTATTTAAGTTATAGTTATTTAAGTTATAGTTATTTAATTAATAGTAATTTAAGTTATAGTAATTTAAGTTTAGTTATTTAATTTATAGTTATTTAAGTTATAGTTAATTAAGTTATCGTTAGTTAAGTTATAGTTATTTAAGTTATAGTTATTAAATTATAGTTATTTAAGTTATAGTTATTTAATTTATAGTTTTTTCATTTATGGTTATTTAAGTTATAGTTATTTAAGTTATAGTTATTTAAGTTATAGTTATTTAATTAATAGTTATTTAAGTTATAGTTATTTAAGTTATAGTTATTTAAGTTATAGTTATTTAAGTTATAGTTATTTAAGTTATAGTTATTTAAGTTATAGTTATTTAAGTTATAGTTATTTAATTTATAGTTATTTAATTTATAGTTATTTAAGTTATAGTTATTTAAGTTATAGTTATTTAAGTTATAGTTATTTAAGTTATAGTTATTTAATTAATAGTAATTTAAGTTATAGTAATTTAAGTTTAGTTATTTAATTTATAGTTATTTAAGTTATAGTTATTTAAGTTATAGTTATTATATAATATTTATTTAAGTTATAGTTATTTAAGATATATTTATTTAATTTATAGTTATTATATTATAATTATTTAAGTTTTAGTTATTTAAGTTATAGTTATTATATTATAGCTATTTAAGTGATATTTATTTAAGTTTTAGTTATTTAAGTTATAGTTATTATATTATAGCTATTTAAGTGATATTTATTTAAGTTATAGTTATTTAATTAATAGTTATTTAATTTATAGTTATTTAAGTTATAGTTATTTAAGTTATAGTTATTAAATTATATTTATTTAAGTTATAGTTATTTAATTTATAGTTATTTAATTTATAGTTATTTAATTTATAGTTATTTAATTTATAGTTATTTAATTTATAGTTATTTAATTTATAGTTATTTAATTTATAGTTATTTAATTTATAGTTATTTAATTTATAGTTATTTAATTTATAGTTATTTAATTTATAGTTATTTAATTTATAGTTATTTAATTTATAGTTATTTAATTTATAGTTATTTAATTTATAGTTATTTAATTTATAGTTATTTAATTTATAGTTATTTAATTTATAGTTATTTAATTTATAGTTATTTAATTTATAGTTATTTAATTTATAGTTATTTAATTTATAGTTATTTAATTTATAGTTATTTAATTTATAGTTATTTAATTTATAGTTATTTAATTTATAGTTATTTAATTTATAGTTATTTAATTTATAGTTATTTAATTTATAGTTATTTAATTTATAGTTATTTAATTTATAGTTATTTAATTTATAGTTATTTAATTTATAGTTATTTAATTTATAGTTATTTAATTTATAGTTATTTAATTTATAGTTATTTAATTTATAGTTATTATAGTTATTTAAATTATAGTTATTTAAGTTATAGTTATTTAAGTTATAGTTATTTAAGTTATAGTTATTTAAGTTATAGTTATTTAAGTTATAGTTATTTAAGTTATAGTTATTTAAGTTATAGTTATTTAAGTTATAGTTATTTAAGTTATAGTTATTTAAGTTATAGTTATTTAAGTTATAGTTATTTAAGTTATAGTTATTTAAGTTATAGTTATTTAAGTTATAGTTATTTAAGTTATAGTTATTTAAGTTATAGTTATTTAATTAATAGTTATTTAAGTTATAGTTATTTAAGTTATAGTTATTTAAGTTATAGTTATTTAAGTTATAGTTATTTAAGTTATAGTTATTTAAGTTATAGTTATTTAAGTTATAGTTATTTAAGTTATAGTTATTTAATTAATAGTTATTTAAGTTATAGTTATTTAAGTTATAGTTATTTAAGTTATAGTTATTTAAGTTATAGTTATTTAAGTTATAGTTATTTAAGTTATAGTTATTTAATTTATAGTTATTTAATTTATAGTTATTTAAGTTATAGTTATTTAAGTTATAGTTATTTAAGTTATAGTTATTTAAGTTATAGTTATTTAAGTTATAGTTATTTAATTAATAGTAATTTAAGTTATAGTAATTTAAGTTTAGTTATTTAATTTATAGTTATTTAAGT
Source organism: Osedax frankpressi (assembly GCA_964035775.1). Classification (NCBI taxonomy): domain Eukaryota; kingdom Metazoa; phylum Annelida; class Polychaeta; order Sabellida; family Siboglinidae; genus Osedax; species Osedax frankpressi. The sequence goes on from OZ038314.1 coordinate 2,393,820, forward strand.
TATAGTTATTTAAGTTATAGTTATTTAAGTTATAGTTATTTAAGTTATAGTTATTTAAGTTATAGTTATTTAATTTATAGTTATTTAATTTATAGTTATTTAAGTTATAGTTATTTAAGTTATAGTTATTTAAGTTATAGTTATTTAAGTTATAGTTATTTAAGTTATAGTTATTTAATTAATAGTAATTTAAGTTATAGTAATTTAAGTTTAGTTATTTAATTTATAGTTATTTAAGTTATAGTTATTTAAGTTATAGTTATTTAAGTTATAGTTATTTAAGTTATAGTTATTTAAGTTATAGTTATATAAGTTATAGTTATTTAATTTATAGTTATTTAAGTTATAGTTATTTAAGTTATAGTTATTTAAGTTATAGTTATTTAATTAATAGTTATTTAAGTTATAGTTATTTAAGTTATAGTTATTTAAGTTATAGTTATTTAAGTTATAGTTATTTAAGTTATAGTTATTTAATTTATAGTTATTTAATTTATAGTTATTTAAGTTATAGTTATTTAAGTTATAGTTATTTAAGTTATAGTTATTTAAGTTATAGTTATTTAATTAATAGTAATTTAAGTTATAGTAATTTAAGTTTAGTTATTTAATTTATAGTTATTTAAGTTATAGTTATTTAAGTTATAGTTATTATATAATATTTATTTAAGTTATAGTTATTTAAGATATATTTATTTAATTTATAGTTATTATATTATAATTATTTAAGTTTTAGTTATTTAAGTTATAGTTATTATATTATAGCTATTTAAGTGATATTTATTTAAGTTATAGTTATTTAATTAATAGTTATTTAATTTATAGTTATTTAAGTTATAGTTATTTAAGTTATAGTTATTAAATTATATTTATTTAAGTTATAGTTATTTAATTTATAGTTATTTAATTTATAGTTATTTAATTTATAGTTATTTAATTTATAGTTATTTAATTTATAGTTATTTAATTTATAGTTATTTAATTTATAGTTATTTAATTTATAGTTATTTAATTTATAGTTATTTAATTTATAGTTATTTAATTTATAGTTATTTAATTTATAGTTATTTAATTTATAGTTATTTAATTTATAGTTATTTAATTTATAGTTATTTAATTTATAGTTATTTAATTTATAGTTATTTAATTTATAGTTATTTAATTTATAGTTATTTAATTTATAGTTATTTAATTTATAGTTATTTAATTTATAGTTATTTAATTTATAGTTATTTAATTTATAGTTATTTAATTTATAGTTATTTAATTTATAGTTATTTAATTTATAGTTATTTAATTTATAGTTATTTAATTTATAGTTATTTAATTTATAGTTATTTAATTTATAGTTATTTAATTTATAGTTATTATAGTTATTTAAATTATAGTTATTTAAGTTATAGTTATTTAAGTTATAGTTATATAAGTTATAGTTATTTAAGTTATAGTTATTTAAGTTATAGTTATATAAGTTATAGTTATTTAAGTTATAGTTATTTAAGTTATAGTTATTTAAGTTATAGTTATTTAAGTTATAGTTATTTAAGTTATAGTTATTTAAGTTATAGTTATTTAAGTTATAGTTATTTAAGTTATAGTTATTTAAGTTATAGTTATTTAAGTTATAGTTATTTAAGTTATAGTTATTTAAGTTATAGTTATTTAAGTTATAGTTATTTAAGTTATAGTTATTTAAGTTATAGTTATTTAAGTTATAGTTATTTAAGTTATAGTTATTTAATTAATAGTTATTTAAGTTATAGTTATTTAAGTTATAGTTATTTAAGTTATAGTTATTTAAGTTATAGTTATTTAAGTTATAGTTATTTAAGTTATAGTTATTTAAGTTATAGTTATTTAAGTTATAGTTATTTAAGTTATAGTTATTTAAGTTTTAGTTATTTAAGTTATAGTTATTATATTATAGCTATTTAAGTGATATTTATTTAAGTTATAGTTATTTAATTAATAGTTATTTAATTTATAGTTATTTAAGTTATAGTTATTTAAGTTATAGTTATTAAATTATATTTATTTAAGTTATAGTTATTTAATTTATAGTTATTTAATTTATAGTTATTTAATTTATAGTTATTTAATTTATAGTTATTTAATTTATAGTTATTTAATTTATAGTTATTTAATTTATAGTTATTTAATTTATAGTTATTTAATTTATAGTTATTTAATTTATAGTTATTTAATTTATAGTTATTTAATTTATAGTTATTTAATTTATAGTTATTTAATTTATAGTTATTTAATTTATAGTTATTTAATTTATAGTTATTTAATTTATAGTTATTTAATTTATAGTTATTTAATTTATAGTTATTTAATTTATAGTTATTTAATTTATAGTTATTTAATTTATAGTTATTTAATTTATAGTTATTTAATTTATAGTTATTTAATTTATAGTTATTTAATTTATAGTTATTTAATTTATAGTTATTTAATTTATAGTTATTTAATTTATAGTTATTTAATTTATAGTTATTTAATTTATAGTTATTTAATTTATAGTTATTATAGTTATTTAAATTATAGTTATTTAAGTTATAGTTATTTAAGTTATAGTTATATAAGTTATAGTTATTTAAGTTATAGTTATTTAAGTTATAGTTATATAAGTTATAGTTATTTAAGTTATAGTTATTTAAGTTATAGTTATTTAAGTTATAGTTATTTAAGTTATAGTTATTTAAGTTATAGTTATTTAAGTTATAGTTATTTAAGTTATAGTTATTTAAGTTATAGTTATTTAAGTTATAGTTATTTAAGTTATAGTTATTTAAGTTATAGTTATTTAAGTTATAGTTATTTAAGTTATAGTTATTTAAGTTATAGTTATTTAAGTTATAGTTATTTAAGTTATAGTTATTTAAGTTATAGTTATTTAATTAATAGTTATTTAAGTTATAGTTATTTAAGTTATAGTTATTTAAGTTATAGTTATTTAAGTTATAGTTATTTAAGTTATAGTTATTTAAGTTATAGTTATTTAAGTTATAGTTATTTAAGTTATAGTTATTTAAGTTATAGTTATTTAAGTTATAGTTATTTAAGTTATAGTTATTTAATTAATAGTTATTTAAGTTATAGTTATTTAAGTTATAGTTATTTAAGTTATAGTTATTTAAGTTATAGTTATTTAAGTTATAGTTATTTAAGTTATAGTTATTTAATTTATAGTTATTTAATTTATAGTTATTTAAGTTATAGTTATTTAAGTTATAGTTATTTAAGTTATAGTTATTTAAGTTATAGTTATTTAAGTTATAGTTATTTAATTTATAGTTTTTTCATTTATGGTTATTTAAGTTATAGTTATTTAAGTTATAGTTATTTAAGTTATAGTTATTTAATTAATAGTTATTTAAGTTATAGTTATTTAAGTTATAGTTATTTAAGTTATAGTTATTTAAGTTATAGTTATTTAAGTTATAGTTATTTAATTTATAGTTATTTAAGTTATAGTTATTTAAGTTATAGTTATTTAAGTTATAGTTATTTAAGTTATAGTTATTTAAGTTATAGTTATTTAAGTTATAGTTATTTAATTAATAGTTATTTAAGTTATAGTTATTTAAGTTATAGTTATTTAAGTTATAGTTATTTAAGTTATAGTTATTTAAGTTATAGTTATTTAATTTATAGTTATTTAATTTATAGTTATTTAAGTTATAGTTATTTAAGTTATAGTTATTTAAGTTATAGTTATTTAAGTTATAGTTATTTAATTAATAGTAATTTAAGTTATAGTAATTTAAGTTTAGTTATTTAATTTATAGTTATTTAAGTTATAGTTAATTAAGTTATCGTTAGTTAAGTTATAGTTATTTAAGTTATAGTTATTAAATTATAGTTATTTAAGTTATAGTTATTTAATTTATAGTTTTTTCATTTATGGTTATTTAAGTTATAGTTATTTAAGTTATAGTTATTTAAGTTATAGTTATTTAAGTTATAGTTATTTAATTAATAGTTATTTAAGTCATAGTTATTTAAGTTATAGTTATTTAAGTTATAGTTATTTAAGTTATAGTTATTTAAGTTATAGTTATTTAATTTATAGTTATTTAATTTATAGTTATTTAAGTTATAGTTATTTAAGTTATAGTTATTTAAGTTATAGTTATTTAAGTTATAGTTATTTAATTAATAGTAATTTAAGTTATAGTAATTTAAGTATAGTTATTTAATTTATAGTTATTTAAGTTATAGTTATTTAAGTTATAGTTATTATATAATATTTATTTAAGTTATAGTTATTTAAGATATATTTATTTAATTTATAGTTATTATATTATTTTTAATTAAGTTTTAGTTATTTAAGTTATAGTTATTATATTATAGCTATGTAAGTGATATTTATTTAAGTTATAGTTATTTAATTAATAGTTATTTAATTTATAGTTATTTAAGTTATAGTTATTTAAGTTATAGTTATTAAATTATATTTATTTAAGTTATAGTTATTTAATTTATAGTTATTTAATTTATAGTTATTTAATTTATAGTTATTTAATTTATAGTTATTTAATTTATAGTTATTTAATTTATAGTTATTTAATTTATAGTTATTTAATTTATAGTTATTTAATTTATAGTTATTTAATTTATAGTTATTTAATTTATAGTTATTTAATTTATAGTTATTTAATTTATAGTTATTTAATTTATAGTTATTTAATTTATAGTTATTTAATTTATAGTTATTTAATTTATAGTTATTTAATTTATAGTTATTATAGTTATTTAAATTATAGTTATTTAAGTTATAGTTATTTAAGTTATAGTTATTTAAGTTATAGTTATTTAAGTTATAGTTATTTAAGTTATAGTTATTTAAGTTATAGTTATTTAAGTTATAGTTATTTAAGTTATAGTTATTTAAGTTATAGTTATTTAAGTTATAGTTATTTAAGTTATAGTTATTTAAGTTATAGTTATTTAAGTTATAGTTATTTAAGTTATAGTTATTTAAGTTATAGTTATTTAATTAATAGTTATTTAAGTTATAGTTATTTAAGTTATAGTTATTTAAGTTATAGTTATTTAAGTTATAGTTATTTAAGTTATAGTTATTTAATTTATAGTTATTTAAGTTATAGTTATTTAAGTTATAATTATTTAAGTTATAGTTATTTAAGTTATAGTTATTTAAGTTATAGTTATTTAAGTTATAGCTATTTAATTAATAGTTATTTAAGTTATAGTTATTTAAGTTATAGTTATTTAAGTTATAGTTATTTAAGTTATAGTTATTTAATTTATAGTTATTTAATTTAAATTTATTTAAGTTATAGTTATTTAAGTTATAGTTATTTAAGTTATAGTTATTTAAGTTATAGTTATTTAATTAATAGTAATTTAAGTAATAGTAATTTAAGTTTAGTTATTTAATTTATAGTTATTTAAGTTATAGTTATTTAAGTTATAGTTATTTAAGTTATAGTTATTTAAGTTATAGTTATTTAAGTTATAGTTATTTAAGTTATAGTTATTTAATTTATAGTTATTTAATTTATAGTTATTTAATTTATAGTTATTTAATTTATAGTTATTTAATTTATAGTTATTTAATTTATAGTTATTTAATTTATAGTTATTTAATTTATAGTTATTTAATTTATAGTTATTTAATTTATAGTTATTTAATTTATAGTTATTTAATTTATAGTTATTTAATTTATAGTTATTTAATTTATAGTTATTTAATTTATAGTTATTTAATTTATAGTTATTTAATTTATAGTTATTTAATTTATAGTTATTTAATTTATAGTTATTTAATTTATAGTTATTTAATTTATAGTTATTTAATTTATAGTTATTTAATTTATAGTTATTTAATTTATAGTTATTTAATTTATAGTTATTTAATTTATAGTTATTTAATTTATAGTTATTTAATTTATAGTTATTTAATTTATAGTTATTTAATTTATAGTTATTTAATTTATAGTTATTTAATTTATAGTTATTTAATTTATAGTTATTATAGTTATTTAAATTATAGTTATTTAAGTTATAGTTATTTAAGTTATAGTTATATAAGTTATAGTTATTTAAGTTATAGTTATTTAAGTTATAGTTATATAAGTTATAGTTATTTAAGTTATAGTTATTTAAGTTATAGTTATTTAAGTTATAGTTATTTAAGTTATAGTTATTTAAGTTATAGTTATTTAAGTTATAGTTATTTAAGTTATAGTTATTTAAGTTATAGTTATTTAAGTTATAGTTATTTAAGTTATAGTTATTTAAGTTATAGTTATTTAAGTTATAGTTATTTAAGTTATAGTTATTTAAGTTATAGTTATTTAAGTTATAGTTATTTAAGTTATAGTTATTTAAGTTATAGTTATTTAATTAATAGTTATTTAAGTTATAGTTATTTAAGTTATAGTTATTTAAGTTATAGTTATTTAAGTTATAGTTATTTAAGTTATAGTTATTTAAGTTATAGTTATTTAAGTTATAGTTATTTAAGTTATAGTTATTTAAGTTATAGTTATTTAAGTTATAGTTATTTAAGTTATAGTTATTTAATTAATAGTTATTTAAGTTATAGTTATTTAAGTTATAGTTATTTAAGTTATAGTTATTTAAGTTATAGTTATTTAAGTTATAGTTATTTAAGTTATAGTTATTTAATTTATAGTTATTTAATTTATAGTTATTTAAGTTATAGTTATTTAAGTTATAGTTATTTAAGTTATAGTTATTTAAGTTATAGTTATTTAAGTTATAGTTATTTAATTTATAGTTTTTTCATTTATGGTTATTTAAGTTATAGTTATTTAAGTTATAGTTATTTAAGTTATAGTTATTTAATTAATAGTTATTTAAGTTATAGTTATTTAAGTTATAGTTATTTAAGTTATAGTTATTTAAGTTATAGTTATTTAAGTTATAGTTATTTAATTTATAGTTATTTAAGTTATAGTTATTTAAGTTATAGTTATTTAAGTTATAGTTATTTAAGTTATAGTTATTTAAGTTATAGTTATTTAAGTTATAGTTATTTAATTAATAGTTATTTAAGTTATAGTTATTTAAGTTATAGTTATTTAAGTTATAGTTATTTAAGTTATAGTTATTTAAGTTATAGTTATTTAATTTATAGTTATTTAATTTATAGTTATTTAAGTTATAGTTATTTAAGTTATAGTTATTTAAGTTATAGTTATTTAAGTTATAGTTATTTAATTAATAGTAATTTAAGTTATAGTAATTTAAGTTTAGTTATTTAATTTATAGTTATTTAAGTTATAGTTAATTAAGTTATCGTTAGTTAAGTTATAGTTATTTAAGTTATAGTTATTAAATTATAGTTATTTAAGTTATAGTTATTTAATTTATAGTTTTTTCATTTATGGTTATTTAAGTTATAGTTATTTAAGTTATAGTTATTTAAGTTATAGTTATTTAAGTTATAGTTATTTAATTAATAGTTATTTAAGTCATAGTTATTTAAGTTATAGTTATTTAAGTTATAGTTATTTAAGTTATAGTTATTTAAGTTATAGTTATTTAATTTATAGTTATTTAATTTATAGTTATTTAAGTTATAGTTATTTAAGTTATAGTTATTTAAGTTATAGTTATTTAAGTTATAGTTATTTAATTAATAGTAATTTAAGTTATAGTAATTTAAGTATAGTTATTTAATTTATAGTTATTTAAGTTATAGTTATTTAAGTTATAGTTATTATATAATATTTATTTAAGTTATAGTTATTTAAGATATATTTATTTAATTTATAGTTATTATATTATTTTTAATTAAGTTTTAGTTATTTAAGTTATAGTTATTATATTATAGCTATGTAAGTGATATTTATTTAAGTTATAGTTATTTAATTAATAGTTATTTAATTTATAGTTATTTAAGTTATAGTTATTTAAGTTATAGTTATTAAATTATATTTATTTAAGTTATAGTTATTTAATTTATAGTTATTTAATTTATAGTTATTTAATTTATAGTTATTTAATTTATAGTTATTTAATTTATAGTTATTTAATTTATAGTTATTTAATTTATAGTTATTTAATTTATAGTTATTTAATTTATAGTTATTTAATTTATAGTTATTTAATTTATAGTTATTTAATTTATAGTTATTTAATTTATAGTTATTTAATTTATAGTTATTTAATTTATAGTTATTTAATTTATAGTTATTTAATTTATAGTTATTTAATTTATAGTTATTATAGTTATTTAAATTATAGTTATTTAAGTTATAGTTATTTAAGTTATAGTTATTTAAGTTATAGTTATTTAAGTTATAGTTATTTAAGTTATAGTTATTTAAGTTATAGTTATTTAAGTTATAGTTATTTAAGTTATAGTTATTTAAGTTATAGTTATTTAAGTTATAGTTATTTAAGTTATAGTTATTTAAGTTATAGTTATTTAAGTTATAGTTATTTAAGTTATAGTTATTTAAGTTATAGTTATTTAATTAATAGTTATTTAAGTTATAGTTATTTAAGTTATAGTTATTTAAGTTATAGTTATTTAAGTTATAGTTATTTAAGTTATAGTTATTTAATTTATAGTTATTTAAGTTATAGTTATTTAAGTTATAATTATTTAAGTTATAGTTATTTAAGTTATAGTTATTTAAGTTATAGTTATTTAAGTTATAGCTATTTAATTAATAGTTATTTAAGTTATAGTTATTTAAGTTATAGTTATTTAAGTTATAGTTATTTAAGTTATAGTTATTTAATTTATAGTTATTTAATTTAAATTTATTTAAGTTATAGTTATTTAAGTTATAGTTATTTAAGTTATAGTTATTTAAGTTATAGTTATTTAATTAATAGTAATTTAAGTAATAGTAATTTAAGTTTAGTTATTTAATTTATAGTTATTTAAGTTATAGTTATTTAAGTTATAGTTATTTAAGTTATAGTTATTTAAGTTATAGTTATTTAAGTTATAGTTATTTAAGTTATAGTTATTTAATTTATAGTTATTTAATTTATAGTTATTTAATTTATAGTTATTTAAGTTATAGTTATTTAAGTTATAGTTATTTAAGTTATAGTTATTTAAGTTATAGTTATTTAAGTTATAGTTATTTAATTAATAGTAATTTAAGTTATAGTAATTTAAGTTTAGTTATTTAATTTATAGTTATTTAAGTTATAGTTATTTAAGTTATAGTTATTATATAATATTTATTTAAGTTATAGTTATTTAAGATATATTTATTTAATTTATAGTTATTATATTATAATTATTTAAGTTATAGTTATTATATTATAGCTATTTAAGTGATATTTATTTAAGTTATATTTATTTAATTAATAGTTATTTACTTTATAGTTATTTAATTTATAGTTATTTAATTTATAGTTATTTAATTTATAGTTATTTAATTTATAGTTATCATAGTTATTTAAATTATAGTTATTTAAGTTATAGTTATTTAAGTTATAGTTATTTAAGTTATAGTTATTTAAGTTATAGTTATTTTAGTTATAGTTATTTAAGTTATAGTTATTTAAGTTATAGTTATTTAAGTTATAGTTATTTAATTAATAGTTATTTAATTTATAGTTATTTAATTTATAGTTATTTAATTTATAGTTATTTAAGTTATAGTTATTTAAGTTATAGATATTTAATTAATAGTAATTTAAGTTATAGTAATTTAAGTTTAGTTATTTAATTTATAGTTATTTAAGTTATAGTTATTTAAGTTATAGTTATTTAAGTTATAGTTATTATATAATATTTATTTAAGTTATAGTTATTTAAGATATATTTATTTAATTTATAGTTATTATATTATAATTATTTAAGTTTTAGTTATTTAAGTTATAGTTATTATATTATAGCTATTTAAGTGATATTTATTTAAGTTATAGTTATTTAATTAATAGTTATTTAATTTATAGTTATTTAAGTTATAGTTATTTAAGTTATAGTTATTAAATTATATTTATTTAAGTTATAGTTATTTAATGTATAGTTATTTAATTTATAGTTATTTAATTTATAGTTATTTAATTTATAGTTATTTAATTTATAGTTATTTAATTTATAGTTATTTAATTTATAGTTATTTAATTTATAGTTATTTAATTTATAGTTATTTAATTTATAGTTATTTAATTTATAGTTATTTAATTTATAGTTATTTAATTTATAGTTATTTAATTTATAGTTATTTAATTTATAGTTATTTAATTTATAGTTATTTAATTTATAGTTATTTAATTTATAGTTATTTAATTTATAGTTATTTAATTTATAGTTATTTAATTTATAGTTATTTAATTTATAGTTATTTAATTTATAGTTATTTAATTTATACTTATTTAATTTATAGTTATTTAATTTATAGTTATTTAATTTATAGTTATTTAATTTATAGTTATTTAATTTATAGTTATTTAATTTATAGTTATTTAATTTATAGTTATTTAATTTATAGTTATTTAATTTATAGTTATTTAATTTATAGTTATTTAATTTATAGTTATTTAATTTATAGTTATTTAATTTATAGTTATTTAATTTATAGTTATTTAATTTATAGTTATTTAATTTATAGTTATTTAATTTATAGTTATTTAATTTATAGTTATTTAATTTATAGTTATTTAATTTATAGTTATTATAGTTATTTAAATTATAGTTATTTAAGTTATAGTTATTTAAGTTATAGTTATTTAAGTTATAGTTATTTAAGTTATAGTTATTTAAGTTATAGTTATTTAAGTTATAGTTATTTAAGTTATAGTTATTTAAGTTATAGTTATTTAAGTTATAGTTATTTAAGTTATAGTTATTTAAGTTATAGTTATTTAAGTTATAGTTATTTAAGCTATAGTTATTTAAGTTATAGTTATTTAAGTTATAGTTATTTAAGTTATAGTTATTTAAGTTATAGTTATTTAATTAATAGTTATTTAAGTTATAGTTATTTAAGTTATAGTTATTTAAGTTATAGTTATTTAAGTTATAGTTATTTAATTTATAGTTATTTAAGTTATAGTTATTTAAGTTATAATTATTTAAGTTATAGTTATTTAAGTTATAGTTATTTAAGTTATAGTTATTTAAGTTATAGTTATTTAATTAATAGTTATTTAAGTTATAGTTATTTAAGTTATAGTTATTTAAGTTATAGTTATTTAAGTTATAGTTATTTAAGTTATAGTTATTTAATTAATAGTTATTTAAGTTATAGTTATTTAAGTTATAGTTATTTAAGTTATAGTTATTTAAGTTATAGTTATTTAAGTTATAGTTATTTAATTTATAGTTATTTAATTTAAAGTTATTTAATTTATAGTTATTTAAGTTATAGTTATTTAAGTTATAGTTATTTAATTAATAGTAATTTAAGTTATAGTAATTTAAGTTTAGTTATTTAATTTATAGTTATTTAAGTTATAGTTATTTTAGTTATAGTTATTTAAGTTATAGTTATTTAAGTTATAGTTATTTAAGTTATAGTTATTTAATTTATAGTTATTTAATTTATAGTTATTTAATTTATAGTTATTTAATTTATAGTTATTATAGTTATTTAAATTATAGTTATTTAAGTTATAGTTATTTAAGTTATAGTTATTTAAGTTATAGTTATTTAAGTTATAGTTATTTAAGTTATAGTTATTTAAGTTATAGTTATTTAAGTTATAGTTATTTAAGTTATAGTTATTTAAGTTATAGTTATTTAAGTTATAGTTATTTAAGTTATAGTTATTTAATTAATAGTTATTTAAGTTATAGTTATTTAAGTTATAGTTATTTAAGTTATAGTTATTTAAGTTATAGTTATTTAAGTTATAGTTATTTAATTTATAGTTATTTAATTTATAGTTATTTAAGTTATAGTTATTTAAGTTATAGTTATTTAAGTTATAGTTATTTAAGTTATAGTTATTTAATTAATAGTAATTTAAGTTATATTAATTTAAGTTTAGTTATTTAATTTATAGTTATTTAAGTTATAGTTAATTAAGTTATCGTTAGTTAAGTTATAGTTATTTAAGTTATAGTTATTAAATTATAGTTATTTAAGTTATAGTTATTTAATTTATAGTTTTTTCATTTATGGTTATTTAAGTTATAGTTATTTAAGTTATAGTTATTTAAGTTATAGTTATTTAAGTTATAGTTATTTAAGTTATAGTTATTTAAGTTATAGTTATTTAAGTTATAGTTATTTAAGTTATAGTTATTTAAGTTATAGTTATTTAAGTTATAGTTATTTAAGTTATAGTTATTTAAGTTATAGTTAATTAATTTATAGTTATTTAAGTTATAGTTATTTAAGTTATAGTTATTTAAGTTATAGTTATTTAAGTTATAGTTATTTAAGTTATAGTTATTTAAGTTATAGTTATTTAATTTATAGTTATTTAAGTTATAGTTATTTAAGTTATAGTTATTTAAGTTATAGTTATTTAAGTTATAGTTATTTAAGTTATAGTTATTTAAGTTATAGTTATTTAATTAATAGTTATTTAAGTTATAGTTATTTAAGTTATAGTTATTTAAGTTATAGTTATTTAAGTTATAGTTATTTAAGTTATAGTTATTTAATTAATAGTTATT